>CM070073.1:8178741-9562610 GCA_036320875.1 Cotoneaster glaucophyllus | reverse complement strand
TGCAGGTTTTATTATGATGTGCCCTCAATTGTTCATTAACTATAAGCTGAAGTCAGTGGCTCATATGCCGTGGAGGCAGATGACATACAAGTTCCTCAACACCATCATTGATGATCTATTTGCCTTCGTCATAAAAATGCCATTGTTACATCGCCTTTCTGTCTTCCGTGATGGTGAGTTGTGGTTTATTTTCTGTAGTAGTCATATACCATAAAATCTGTGTTCTTTTTTGGTCCATAACCTGTGTGTTTGGGGTTACATTGTTACCTTGTTGAAATTTGAGTGAGCTAGTAAACATTGGTGGCAGAATCCTGTTTAGGTTACCATCATGTTGATATGTCAACAAGTATGACGTAGCTCATAAAAAATAGTTCATCCTTAAAGCTGTGTGTTGGACTGAAAACCAAACAACCCGTAATCTTCTTGTTTGGGAAGCAGTGTGCAGATGCTTAGTTATGATATTTGGAATGCTGTTAAGATTAATCTTTGTAGGGGAAACTGTCAGTGATTTTCATTTGTGTTCTGGATTCTCCTTTTGTAAAACGGTGCTACTAAGCTAGAAATTTGTGTCTAGCTTTTTCCTGCCGGGAACACGGGGCGGTATACCCATTGTAATAATAAAATTAGTTGGACACTTCAAAAAAAAAGTTTTCTAACCAATTGTATGATTACACTTGGTGTACCTGGCTGTATTCCCGGCACATTGAAAATTTTCTCCTCAAGTTTGCCCATTCTTGCACCTAGGTTAGCGTGTTACATTCAAGCGACTATCTTATTCTGAAAGCTTATTTGAAACTAGTACGAGCAGCTGATTCTGTGTTTGTTTGAATGCTGGTTGGACTTTTGTTCGTATATTTATCTCTCCGTTTCACTGATTTTCATTCTTGGCTGGCAGATGTCATATTTCTGATATACGTATACCAGAGATGGGTCTACCCAGTCGACAAGAAGCGTGTCAATGAATTTGGTTTCAGTGGTGACGATGAGGTCACGGGTGGTGCAGAGGTCACGGATGGTGCAGAGGTCACTGCTGTTAAGGAAGAAGAAGAGAAGAAAACCAAATAAGCTGTGATGTTTTATAGATGATTTCGGTTTTTTACAACGAATTGCAACTCAATTAGGGTAAACATTATTCTCATAATCTTGTTTTCTCCTTTTTGGTTTACGTATTTAAATTAGGTCTTGTTTTAGTAAAGGTTTGGTTGCAGGTCATGGCCGGTAGGGTAAGCCTTCCGTCGGAGGTGATCATATTTTGGTCTGGTTGGAGGGAGTGTTCTAACTAGGTCCTTTCTTTGAATATGTTCACTTTTCTCAGTCCCATTGATAATGCCACATTTTGATATTTCATTTCTTTCTGTAATATTTTTCTTACTGGCTTTGCATAGAGTAGTCGTGCATGAAATATTTCATCAATTTTGTGACATGATTATTAGGTTGATAGGCAATTTTGTGACATGATTATTATGTACTTTTCAAATCCTTTAGGGTTGCTTATCTTTATGCCATTATAGGTCAAAGGTCCCGCCCAAGGCGTTAGGCGGTTGGGTACCATCACGATGAATTCTTAAGACTTTGAAAATTAAGAAAGGGTCTCTAGCCTAAAACGTAGACAAGGTGGGCCTAAGCAGGCCAAATGGTTTTATGAATTTTTGTTTGTTTTAAATTATATTTAAAAAAATAGTTTGGGTCGCATCTCAAAAAATAGATAATATTTAGTCATGTTTTTAACAAATTTTAAAAAACTAGTTAGATATTTAAAAGGCCACTTATTCTGTTGCTTATTCCTCATATTTTATACATGTTATAATATTTTATATAAATTATATAATAAATTTAATCAAAATTGAAAAACCGCCTTGTTAGGCTCTGCTGCCGGACTACCATTTATCAGTTTTAGAACATCGTCGGCGTGTCGTGTTGGGAATTCCAATTATTATTTTTATCCGATCTGAAATTTTTGAAAACCATTACTAGGGAAAAAAAAAACAATTTTAGACAATTTTGAATGTCCATGAAGCAGTTTCTGAAAATTCCTAATACAAACTTTCTTTTTCACATTTGTAATTTATATTTTCCATTTTCAAATTGCTAACAAATATAAATCAAAATTCCCTTTCTTGGAACCTAAAAACCCCTTCATCTTTGGAAAGGATCCTCGTCGGATCCTTTTCTTAGGGATCATTGGGATTCCGTGATCGTGATCGTTCATCGTACATGGTCAGTTTTCGTTAGGTACTATTTATATTTAATTTTATATTTTAAATTTTGAAATGATTTCTGACTGTACGATGGACAGTCACGATCACAGGATCCCTAGGATCCCCAGTAAAAGGATCCTCGTCGGATCCTTTTCCTTCATCTTTAACCCCTTCATTTCCTACTCCCATACCATCACTAGTAAATTCCTTGGATCCACCAAAAACCCCCATCCAAAGTAAAAGGAAATAACAAGATTATGATTTATATGATGCATAAGCGACACTTATCATATTTTTCATATCGTATTTCTAGCTATTCTCTAGTAAGAGTAGAATTCACTGACACATGTGAATCTTATCTCTACTGGAAATGTGTGATGCAAACGTGGTGTGAAAAATAGGATAAAAGTAGCATTTTTGTTATACGATTAGACAAGGAAAAAAGAAACAACAGAGATTCAAAAACGAAACCACAACGAACAAACCTGGTCAATTAACTCATCCAATTCAAATATCCAAATATCACCACAACGACAAGTTCGATCTACTTAACAATAGAATAAAGAAGAATTTACATAGGAAGTTACATATTACAAAATAAATTATGTACAACCAAACCCAAACTCGACAAACTTTCCAACAGAATCCCTGCCCTCCATCCGAGAGATGCGAATACGAACACCCGAGTATGTGCCACACGAGCTTTCAGTAGTTATCTTGCATCTCTTCATCAGGCAAAATCATGGTCAGCAGAGAATACTTGACTCGCAGAGATATTTTACCATTCTCAGCGATAAGCCTTGCCCCCGACACAACCCAATACCCAGGTGAATCCTGCGGTCCTCTTGTCATTTCCGTCGTGTCCACAAACCTCAATAGTTTAGGTGTCTGTGTTGGCACTGGAGGGCCCCCAGGATACACAGCCGAGTTTATGTTCACATCAGCAGGCTGAGGAGGTTGCTTCTTAGCACTCGAGAAACGGGTGCTAATAAGGGTTGAAATTAATCCAGATTTCTGCGCCAAGCCAGGGGAACCATCCCACTCAGCCTGTCTAACATTAGTCGCACCTATTACTTTAGAAAAATGAAGCCGTAAAAATAAAACTTTCTTCAGGCCAGAGTCTCCAACTTCAAAGTGAGCGCCAGTGACAACGGACAAATCATCATTAGCCTCAACAGGAGCTGTGCAGACATGAGAGAAGCTCTTCCATTGAACCTTTTCGAAGTATCTACGGTCTGATGAAAGTTGAGAGATACTTCCATTCACCGCATCCTGGAGCTGGAAGGTCTTTGGCAGCGTAGAGAGATGCTGCAGGTGAATTGCCAAGCAGTTGCTTCTTTTTCCCTCCAAATACAACCGGAGGCCAGTCACTGGCTTCTTACCCACATCAACCTATTATGTAATTCATCAAAAATCAATCACCATGATGCTAACTAAATGCATAATAAACCATAATCTACCACCATAAGAACTGTGCAATGTCCTTTCCTGTAAATTATTTAAACACATTTTCCTGTATCATAAGGAGATAGGGACGGGGGAAGAGACTAACCGCACCACTCAAGTTTTTGGTATTTTAACTATGAATATGCATTGTTGAGAGAGTGAGGGTTTAGGCTATTAAATAGCTGCTAATAACGTAGAGGAATCACCAATAAAATATCATAATCAAGCTTATGCTAACAGAAAATAATGATCATACATTCCCTAAATTGTTTGTGAATGCTTAATGCTTAATCTATTGTCTTTTCAGTCAACTTTAACTAATGGAAAATCCAGGACAATACATCCATTTTTACATGCATTATGAGGACAAAGATCTAAAGAAAACACAGAAAGCTTTTCTATCTTTAAGAAAACACAATACTAATACCATTACCGGATTTGTGTTAACATAAAGCTTAGGACCCATGAAGCTAAACTGTAAAGATGCACCGCTTTGCTGCTGCCTCTGAGGACCAAGAGCAAGCTCACCAAACACCGGTGCCCACTGCCTTGGAAGTTGAAACTCCAAAAATTGATGCAGCTCTTCAATTGGCGGTTTATCTGTGCTTGATGAAAATTGGAAAAGGTATAACAATTGTACTACATTTTCCTTTATCTCTCGTAAGTTTGTACAAAAAATTAAACAGAAATTTGAGAGAAATTTGGATTAGTATGAAAATGGTAGATTGCCGATTTGCTACTAAGAACCAGGAGAAAATATAAGATATAAGAATCTACCTCTACAGAATTGGATGTTTATACATTTCTGGGATGGAGTCACTAACATAGGTTTAACCTTTATTCTGAAGAAACTCGGCAAATCACAGAAATAAAAATCCAAACACTCGGACTATTATTTATGTCATTCTCTAGAAAGTGCATTCACTAAGATAGATAGTCTTATGTAAAGCATGCTGTTGACAAAATTATGACTACAAAAGCTATTCTGTTATCACAGCTATCCAAGCTTAAGCTGCCAGGAGGAGAACCCAACAAAGCACATGGAGGTTACCACAAAACAGGACACCTACATACTCGCCCTCCAATGAGTATTCGATTCAGATGTAACTCACAAAAAAAGACACCTTCATCGCCCTCAAATGAGTACTGGATTCAGATGCAACTCACAAAAAAGGACATTAGGCATAACTAGGAGAATTTTGAAACTGTAGGGCACAAGTAAATTTCATAAAAAGCCTGTTGTGTTGTGTCTTATTGGATATTATTTTTAGAGGATATTAGTTCCCTCGGCAAGCAATTAGAACTTTATAAATAAATTAATTTGCTAAGGAAAGTAGGATTCAGCTTACAACGAAGATAGAGATTAATAGCATGGCTCAAAAATCCACTCCCATGTATCCCACTCAGTAAGGATTGGATTGGAACTAATGACATTGAGATCACATCAGGTTCAATCTGAACTGTTTGACACCAATCATTGTGGGGCAGATTTTTATACAAGCTTCCACCCTTCCGCTTGCACATGAATTTAATCTCCTGAAACTGAATTACAAACCCAAGATTTAAGACATTAAACAAATGAGGCTAGAAAGACATCCCCTGCATAACTGCATACAGTTTTAACCTCTGCACCCTCCAAGATTTAAGATGCTGATGGTATTTGAATTTTATGGTTCTATAACCAGAAGCCGTTACCAACTAGAAGCAAGAAATTATATAAAAAAGCTTATAGCAAGAAAAGATAAGGACATTTAACATGTTATGGGTAACCCAATATGAAAAATATGATTTTGGTAAGCACCACAACATGACGACAATGACAGCGTTGTTACTGATACAGAAGGTTACAGGAGTGTTCAATAACAATCAGAACCTGCAATGTACACTTGGTCTAAGTTGTACCAAGAAGGATCTTTGACCCAACAAAAGTCCAATTTAAAAAGAGATATTACCTCTACGGATGCATAAGAACTGGATGGGATATTATCCATGATAGCCCTTGACTCCTTGACTAACTGAAACAAATTAAAACAGAGGTTAAGTAAGCTATAGAATATGACATGATATAATCTGGCATTATTTTCATTGTATGAAGGCACGGTAGCAAAAGAAATGCATCTGCTAAATCAAACCAATTCCATTATGCATTCAATTGTGTTCTATATTGAGTCTCAATAACATAATATGTTCTAAACAGCACTCAAATTTAAATAAAAACTTTAGTTTTAAGAAAATCATAATGAACCACCACAAAGAACCATCACAAAGTGACAAGACACGACCTCTATAGTGAAATCACACATGAAAGCTATTCAAAAAAAGAAATGGGCAAAATTCACGAATACAATTTGACAGGTTTGAGCAGATACCAACTTAATTAAGTCCAGGCACATAAACACGGACCAAGGTAAATTTCAAGAACCTTCTTACTGTTACAGGTGGAAAAAACAAAGGACACAAAACAATAGTCTGCATCTAAATTGATAAACAAAATGTAACTTGTACATCTTCCTCAACAGTGAAACACGAAAACCTGTAGCAATCCAATGATAGGAACAATCCTTTATTCCGGTTCTTCTTCAAGGATCATAGTTTGCACTAGGGTTTCTGACAAAATGGTTTACATGACCTGCAGAAGCATTACTAATAAAAGTGCTAGGTTTGCTCCTGAGTAAAACCTTCTGGCACAGAAGCACTCCCTAAGTGGTTTCTTAGGAAGCACTTCCAAGAGAGTATGTAAAAGCATGTGCGGTTTTAAAAGCAGTTTCTATGTGCTACAACCAAAAGCACTTTTGTTTGAATTGAGTGGTATTAAGCGTAGCATAGGATTGAATTGTTCAAACCTTGTCTCTCTCATACAACTTTTCGGAAGTGAGACTAGAGTGAGCAGTTGCATCTATATAAATTTTATCAGCCATGTCCTTCAATTTTTTCTGAACATCAGCAGGTTGGAGAGGAGAGGAGTGTTGCTGCTTGGCATATATGGTATCCTTTCCACCCATTTTGATCCCAACGATGACATGTGTGCCATATTTGTCGATAAACCTGGAAAGAAAGAAAGAATGAATGGATGAATGAAATGTTAAATGAGTTTGTTTGTTTTGTATAGTCGTGTGATATGAGCATTCGATGGGAATGGGAGGATTAAGCAGTAACCTAGCAAGTGCGGCGGGATCCCAGGAGGAGGGGACAGCGTGTTTGATATGGTCACATAAGGCAACCTGGGATTTATCGAGAGCAACACTGTAGAGGGTGATGGAGACTCCATCAAAAGCAAGTGTTTTGGTGTTGGCAGCGTCCTTTTGCCATCCTCCTGTAAACTCAAAAGCTGTATTGAACTGCCCTGTTGGTATTTTACCTGACACACCCACTTCCTGGTTGAATTGCTCCGACATCTACAATCAATTAACAATTAATTAATTCTCACGAATTCTTATTAAGGGGGTGTATTTAATTGGATTTATAAATCCATGAATTTTGACGGAGTTTAATTGATTTGTAGAGTCCATATAAAATTTTAATTCAATTCCCTCACAATCTTGGGGAGAGGTGAGATTTGTGAATGCTTAACCTACACCACAATCTCTCCAATTTCCTCAAATTTCTAAACTTTTTAAAATTGAATAAATGTTATAAACTTCTTTAAAATACTAATTGAATACACCCAAATTTCTAAGGATTTTAATAAACTATCTTATAATCATGATTAAATACACGTTAAATTTCTGAAAAATCACTTAAAATACTAACCGAATACCCCTATATTTATTAAAAAATTAAAACCACCCAAATTTCTTAGAATTTTAATGAACTGCCTTAAAATTATATGATTGAATAACATTAAATTTCATAAAATCACTTATAATACTGATTGAATACCCTTATATTTATTAAAAAAAATTAAAACACCTCATAACCCCAACTGAATACACACCCAATTTCGATTTTCAATTTCTAATTATATCTCAAGAAAAATGGTGAATTAAAACCTGTTGGAAGGAGAGGACGTCGGAGGCGAACCGCATGCGCTCGCCTTTGTCGCATTTGATGGACTTTGGGACATTGGGTATGCAAACGCCGCCTGCGCCTGGAACCGCAATCTCTCGAACTTGATCATCATCGATGACGATCAACCGACTATCAAGCCCTGACTGCTGCCTCTTGCAGTACTTGAGCTTCAAGTCCACGGTCAAATCATACCCCAACCCTATCGACTGTATTGCATGCTCCGCCTCCGCCGCCGCCCTTCTCTTCCCACTCGTCCGACCGCTCATCTCTCTCTGTGTATTTCCCTCTCACTTTCTCATCAACCAAACACCTTCAGCAGGATGGAGGATTGCCAAGCAAACCGGCGGTCGTCTTGTTCGTTTTTCTTCTCTTGGTTGCCTTTGTCTTATCAAAGACTGGTCAACACAGATACAAATATTATTACGATATTATAAAAATGCATTTATTATTAATGGCAGGTGTTGTGCGTTAGAGGGTGGGGACGGGGGTGGGTGGGGTTTGACTAGGTGGAGGCTAGGCTAGGGACACTGGTGTGGTGTTTGAGAGAGCAAGTCAAATGTTTTGCGCTGGCGTCTGCTTCCGGGAAGATGCTGCCCCAGCCAAATTAGCTGCCCTCGGAGTTTAAGAGTAAGTCGATTTTTTTAGAAGGATCCACCATTAATTTGTCTAGCAATCGTTTTAGAAGGAAAGACCATTAATATGTCAAATCTTAATCACTTGTGATGTAATTAAATTTGAAAGTGAAATTAAAAAAATTAAATTAAATTAAATTAAACGTAGAAAAAAGTTTTAACTGATATGTTAATTCTATGTGAATTGACATATAAGAGCACATTCAAAGTAGATGTCAATTTTTATTTTTTTCTGGTCAAACGATAGATTTTGTTAGATTAGATGTTAGATTAGCGACCGACAGGTTTGAACCTTCGCTGTCATGCAAGGGTGCAACATTTTTCCATCACTATGGTAAAGAGCCACTTGCTAAGTAGATGTCAAATTTAAACATCAATATGATATTTGATGGCTTATGTAGCAATTTGACATTTTTTACAATTTTTTGCTCCACCTGATTTATGAAATAATAATGTCATTGTATATTTTATTTTTATCTTTTTTGGGGTTTAATTATTGAGATAATCAATCAAATACTTATAACACACAATATTTATTATATATTGCATCATTACATTAAAAAGTCATTAAATGAGTTTGACAGCAAAAGACTTTGCCTTCAATTGACTCAAAGCGGCGTATGAAACTGAAGGTTCGGTTAGAGAAAGTTTGCTATTGTTTTTTATTGTTGTATGTTTATGTGGTAATTTTGACATTTCCTTTAGGAATGCTCTTAGGCTGTCTCCAATGGGAGGGTGGAAGAATAAAAAACCCAAAATTTAGGTCCAAATCATCTCTAAGGGACGTATTTTGGGACGAGAAAAATAGAATTTTGGGTTTAGGGTAGGTATTTATGTCTTTTACCCCTCTCAAATTGATAAGCTTTCTAGTGGGCCGAGGCCCTGCGAAATTTGTTTCATCATGTGAAACAAAGCCACGCGGGCCTCACGCAGCTGCAACAAGATGGCGGAGGGATTCCCGGGGGGGGGGGGGGGGGGGGGGGGGGGGTGGGAATGCACGACAAGCAAGGGTTCTACGGGCCTACGGCCCAGATTGGTGCGTCGTTGAGATCCAATGGTTGTAATACCTTCTGAGTTTTTATCTAATGTGGTAAGCAAATTACATTTTTTTTAAATCCACCGACTCAAATTCAATCTAATCAATTTTAACGATAATAAAAGACCCAACAATTCATATTTAAATTTAACGGTCATAATAATCCAAATCAGATTCAACACCAAAATTCTATACACACCCATCCATTTGTTCTCTAATCTATAAAAATTTAATTTTCTCAACAATATTTTTGTTCAAAATTTGAATTTTTACATCGAAATGTTCACAAAAATAAAACAAGATAGATTTTACAAAAAAACTGAATTCAAAATTATTAAAAAAAAATCAACGAAATGCAAAATCTAACAAATTATAAAGTTGAGGGTTAGAATTACAGGTCTTGTACTGTTAGAGTTAAATACGAGACTAAAATTTAGAATTTCCCACTCTTAGAGCAACTCCACCCATGGAGCCTTCCCCCCAGGCAATCCACCATGCAATCCACCCTAATGAACAGTAACTGCCTTAAATGAATAGTAACTGCCATTAATGAATAGTGACTGTCATTTGCATCTCCACCCATGGAGCCCTTCCCCCAGGCAATAGGCAATTAAAATATTAGTTTTTTTTGTTTGTTTAAATAATACAAAATAAAATTATTTGTAAATTCGGATAAGAATTTTTAAATCGTTCTCGTTGCGCCACGTGTCATTTTATAAAAAAAAACAATTATTTAGCGAAGGATTTCGATAAGATTTTTATCCAATACGATCGTGCCACGTGTCGTTATCTTTTCAGATTGTGCCACGTGTCACAACAGTAACTTTTCTTAATTATTAAACTGTTTTTTTTTTTTTTTTTTTAATTTCAAATCAGTTTTTTTTTTTTTTTGATCAGACGGCTTTTATTTAAAGGGGGTTTGATCGAACGGACCGTGGGAAGCCACGTGGCTTCCCAACGGTAATTGACAGCCCTGCAAAACTTTTTTTTTTCTGACTTTTCGGTCGACGACGCGCCCCCACTCGCGAGTGAGGGGCACGCGCCTGACAGAAAAAAAATAAAAAATTCGAACGGGCTCAGGCCACAGGCCCGTGAATTCTTAACTGCCCTCTTGCTCGGGCTCCCACCTGGGCTCGGGCTCCGAACGGCTGGAGCACTTCCCACCGGCCCTCAGGCCTCCTGTCCTCCACTGTCCCCCGAGCAATATGCACGGGTGGACTTGCTCTTAGCTTGGAGATAGCCTACTCCTGGACTCTTGTCTTTTTCCTGCTTTGCTTCCACCTTTTCCCCCCATATTTTTCTCATGGCTCCTCGCTTGCTTTCTATGCTCTATGAGATTTATTTGTTATCCCACTTGCGACTAACGAACATTTATCATTCAAATGGAAAATGCTTATTTTCTTTATCATCATTTAAATTTTTTTGAATTTGGAAGCCGTTTGGTCATTTATGTGTGTTAAACCAATAAACTGTTTTGGTAACAAGTAACATTCTCATGATAAACCGTCAATTTATTTTTATGCATATGAATAGCTAAAAGATCTATAAATTAAATAATTTTTGCATATATGATCTTTATATAATAATAAAGATAATAAATGATCTGACTATGATGTTCGGATGGTAAATGTTTGTTAAATGGAGGACATAAGCATTATCCTCCACTTAGACCATCTCTAACCCTTGACTTAAAACCTAAAATTTTTAACCTAAAAAATTTAGGTTTTAACTTACAAACAGTTTTTCTATTCCAACCATTATGGATTAAATTTTTAACCCAAGATTATTAAATAATGAATTCATGATAATTTTTTTTCTTCTTAAAGTAACTTAAAAAAAAATTATGTAGACCATCCAAATTTAATTTTATGAACATTTTAACCTAAAAATATTTAGATTCCAATAATACTAAAAAAATCACTAAATTGACACCATGAAACTCGCCGAACACAATGAAAGAATATGAAACACATGAAATAATTTTTTTAGCCGTTGAATTTAAATTTGGACTGTTAAATTTTTTTTATTACCATTGAATTTGATAATATTAGACCTTAACCGTTGGATTCAATGAATTTATAAATATAAACAAAATACACATATATGATGGGCCGACCCACTAACACAGGGAGAATCCTGGCCTAAATTTGCCCCTAATGAGTTTTAATTTTGGGTTAAAACTCATATTTAACCCAATGGTTACAGAAAGTTAGGGTAAACTTAGAACCTAAAATTTGAGCTTTATTTTAATGATTAAAGTTAGGTATGACTCAATAAATAAACTAAGCCCAAGAAAAGTTAAATAGCCCTTTATTTTTTTAAAACAAAAAAAATAACATAAGCATGTGTTAAATTCCATTGGACAAAATCTAAAAGTGAGAAATCACTAATCAGTGTTCGAGTATTATCATCACTTTCTTTGCAGAAGCATGTTCAAGAAATTTGTATGCGTAAGTTGTCTGATTTGCAATGCTAGTAGTTTTTCTTTGAAGATTTGTCAAATCTAGGTGGAATATCCAGAAATCTACTCACTTAACCGTAATGTACTCTTTTCTCAACGATCATAATTATTTTGTCCCATTAGATTTTTGTTGCCTTTTAGTGTGTTCTGAAGACGTTTAGTTTTGATTTGGGTGATGCTATCCACATACCTATTTTTACCTTTCACACACTCCTTTCAATTTCTACTTGTCAGATCTAATGAATTCTAGAAGATTAATGGACAAAAATTAACCACTACTCTTTTGACTTAATTCATCTTCTCACTTTTTTCCTTAGTTTATGAGTTTTGTCCTGCCTTGAGTTTTACCCAAGGTATTAAATATCGGTAATATCGGAAATATCGGTAGTCCGAAAACACGGAAATATCGATGGAAATATCGGGATAATATCGATATCGATAAAATTTCCATGGAAACCACGGAAATTGTAAGAAAAACTTGGAAATTTTTATTGAAACTTTGCAGGATGTTTATTTAGTCAATTATCTATTAGTTTATCAAAAAAAATTGGAAGGAAATGCATTGCATGATGGATTTAACATTATCAAGTTGATTATATAGCGAGCTGGCAAACATTGTGAGTGTAGAAAATATATAGTAATTAATGATAAGCAGAGGGATTGTACCTTCTTTTGCCAAGCTGCAGAACATATTATCTTTGTTAATCTTTAGTGATCAATCATTAGCATTTGATCACTGTCCACAAATATATGGATGGACGGCCCCAGATTAGATTTGGTTCAAATCTAGTTCAAGTCATAAATTCACTTTAACACTTATCAGCACATAACAGAATTAATGAATGTTATTGACAAAAAAAAAGTATGCTATTACTCTTTCCATGCCAACCTTCTCTAATATAATTAATATTTTAACCCTTTCAATGTGACATTAAGCTAGGACAGAGAACAATGAAAAATCAAACTCCCAAGTCAATTTTCAATTAGATGGGTCAAAATCAAATGAACCAATAGAAATATATCCAGGCCTGTTGATCAAAACACTGCCTCCCTGGAACCGCGTCATTCCCAGCTAGCCAAGAAATAGACAGACAATTTTTAAAACTTGATGCATTGCTCTTAGTAAGAAATTGAACACCCAGAACTAACAAATTCAAATGAAGAGGGGAATTGATGTTTCTGTTCTATTACTTCTTTTGGGCCAATTTATGTTTTTAGTGTATTTATGTATACATACAAACAAAGAAAATTACCATTGCCCAAGTCGATATCATTTCTATTTCTGTACAATTTATATTTTTATAGATGTACTTAGTGGGTCTTTTTCATTGTTAATATATATATATATATATATAAGTATATAAACATATACATATTGAATATATATATATATATATATATATAAGTATATAAACATATACATATTTTATGCAAGCTTGGCTGCCAAAAGGTTGCCAAAAGGCCAAGCGTTTTTTGTGCAGGAGTGAGAGTCCCACATCGGCCACTTGAGAGAAGTGAGCAAGCAAGCTTGCCTACAAAAGCCAAGTTCCAATGCTGAAAAAACCGTTCGTCCCACATCGGCCACTTGAGAAAAGTGAGCAAGCAAGCTTGCCTACAAAAGCCAAGTTCCAATGCTGATGAGACCGTTCCTTTCTTGGCCTTTTGGTGACCTTTATTAGGGTGCCAGCTCATGGCTAATATCGCGATATTTCGATAATTTCGCGATATTACCGATATTATCACGAAAATCATTTGGATAGTTAAAAAAATATCGGGACCCCGAAAAAACGATAATATCGCCGATATATCGGCGATATTATCGATATTTTGTTCCTTGGTTTTACCACATTCAGGTTTTGTGAAGTTTACTTCTATATGCATTTTTTCGGTTTGTTTTGATACTCACCTTTACTCAATGTGCCAATTAGATGAGATGACTTCATCAACTGCTTATACACTATTCATGAAAATTTGATGCTAAAACTACTTGAGTAATTACACATTCAAAATAAATGTTATGGTATTACTGCCATCTCTTCCTTCAGCAAAATAGCCCATAACTTTGTGAAGATTATAGCGATCCTCAATCACGTTTGTTTATCGTATATCGTACGGCTATTTTTTGTCAAATACTATTTATATTCAATGTTAAATAAAAAAAATTACAAGCCTTAAAAAAAAATAAAAAGATTTACAATAATTTTTAGGGAGTTTTAACGAAAAGCCCGCGGTACTGTTCACTTTAACGAAAAACCATATTTTTACACTAAAAAGTCAAACCTGGTACTATTCACTTTACCTTTTATTTTGTCCTTATCGTTAAAACTTAAAGTTTTCAAGCCATTTTCATTAGTTTTCCTTTATTTTTAATTGTACATGTACGATAAACGGATATGATCTGATCTCGTTCTTAGTTTGACAAGTGAAAGAAGAGGAGTCCAGATCTTCTGCACCCAAAACCCCCTGTGGCCCCTCTATGTCTTTGCTTTTTGCCCAAAGATTTGGTTTACTTTTTATTATTTTAATTATTGTCAAGTTAACATTAATTATGTTTAGTTCAAAAAGCAAAGACACAGAGGGGCCACAGGGAGTTTTGGGTGCAGAAGATCTGGACTCAAAGAAGAGTAACTTAAATGACAAGATCGTAATAAAACAAGGTGGTGGATAAAACCTTCCACATGGCAATGAACGTGGTCAGCGCGCAAAGTATGACTATTGACCATTTCTATGTCTGACTCTGAAGTTTCACAAGGCTGCTGAAATTCGTCTCCTATAATGAATTTGAGTGCGCTGCTGTACCAAATTTTTATGCATTTATTTAATCTTGTAATTTCAACCTCTAAATATAATAAATTAAAACAACAGCCAAAGCGCGGCCTGCTTCTTTGGCTGCAGCCGCTGCTTCTACTTCTGGGCTTCGGCTTCTGCTTCTGCTTCTGCTGGTGGTGGTGGACTTTTTCTGAATTGGGGTTTCGTCATCATCAATCACTTGTTCATCTATCAAAATCCCTATCTCTGTCGTTGCGGTGGTGATCATTAGGAAATTAAGAAGATGGGAGCGGTTTGTTCCAAGAAGCCGAGGAGTACGAGTGTGAAGAGCGCCGGTTGGGATATCAATCGGAAACAAGTTCAAGTTGACCAGCCCAAGTCAAGCTTGAAGACCGGTGGCGGCGTCACTCCGTCGTCGCCTCAGCCTCCGCGCACGGATGTGCATTTGCAGAAAGACACAGAGGAACAGTTTTCAGACAAGGAAGATAATCAGATTCAGATTGATAGAATTAATCATCTTGCGTATGAGTCTGACGATGAATTCTACGACGGAATTCCGCGCTATCACGCCTCCTTGTCTCAGAAATCCGGCTCCTTTCGCTCTAAGCAGGCCGCCGCTAAGGTTACTTGTTCTTCCATTTCTCACTCTCTGATATAATACTTACTATTTGTACTGTGTGTTAGTTGTAATATTGATTGCTTGCGTCTCTGCTGCCCCTTTTTGGGTATATAGGGAGTAGGGTTTAATTTTCCACATGAAAATGGTGTTAATGCAAAATGCTGCAGGTTTCTGAGGTGAGTTCGCGTTTGGGCAGAGCTGGCAGTGCTGGCCTTGGAAAGGCAGTCCAGGTCTTGGACACACTCGGGAGCAGCATGACAAATTTGAATTCCGGCCCTGGCTTCGCGTCCGCAGCACCTGCCAAAGGCAATGAAATTGCAATCATTTCGTTTGAGATTGCCAACACTATTGTTAAGGGTTTCAATCTAATGCAATCCCTTTCCAAGCGATCTATGCGCCAGTTGAAAGAGATGGTGCTTGTTTCACAAGGTGTGCAGCATTTGGTGTCTAAAGATATGGATGAATTATTAAGGATTGTTGCAGCTGACAAAAGGTGAAGCTCAATCTAGTGCCAAATACTTACCGTCTTTTTATTTTTTTCTCCGCCGATAAGTGAGCTTTATTTTATAACTCATTTGTACAACTTTACCTTTGGTTTATAGGGAAGAACTACAAATTTTTTCGGGGGAGGTTGTTCGTTTTGGAAATCGATGCAAGGAGTCTCAGTGGCACAACTTGGACCGATATTTTGACAAGTACTATAGACTTGCCTTGCATTACTTATTTTAGGAATGCCATTTTCAATTTTTGTATACCATGTCTTTACTTGGTGACGTCTTATTTTGCTCTACAGAATCAGCAGGGAACGTACCCCTCTGAAGCATCTGAAGGAGGATGTAGGTTCGTTGATGCAGCAACTGATGACTTTGGTCCAGTATACTGCTGTAAGTATCGTCTTGTTTGAATTTGAGTGGAACAGAGTTCCAAGAATATTCAGATTCGTACATTGTTTCTTTGAGTGATCTTTCTTCAACTAGTTAATTGGATCCACGCTTTGACCCATATAAGTTGTTCTGCGAGTCTGGTTCTCCAAATAACTGCCACTTTTCATCTGGTTGGTGGTTCTTGGGGAAAAATTTACTTGTGACTTCCTCTATGAAGAAGGCCTGTTGCATGTTTGGCTTCCCAATGGTGTGAGTTGTGTAAATAGGAGGGGGAGAGCGGTGACCGTACATTTTTACAGTGCAATTTAGTAGGAAAATTTGGGCTGTATTCTTGGAGGTTTTGGATTGTTTGGTAGGAAATGTATAAGGGTCTTTGCGGAAATGGAGTAACTTTGGGATGTGAATAGGTTAAATATTTTATCTTTGCATTGGCTTAAGCATTTTAAGGACAATCTTTCTGATGTGATTCTTCTTGATTTGGGATTATTGTACCGAGTCTAATATATCCTATTGTTTGGGGGATCTTAAATTAGATTTGATTAAATTCTTTCCCATCTTACATATTCTTCTTTTTGTTGTACAGTTGCGGTCTTATATGGAAAAATAATTAAATATGTGTTGCCATTGCTTCCTTTCTCTTGAATGATGGTCTTCTTTGATTTAGCTATCTTGTCAGAAACTAGTTCCTCATTACTAGTCATCATTTGTAAGAGATCTGTTGTGAGTGTTGACTGCTAATCATCTAATTTTTTAAATTAAGCAATCTGATCAATTGTAATTACTAATTACCAATTAGCATAAAATAACAGAAACAATATTTAGTCGTTTCACCGACTAGTAGTAATATTTTAGAGCATCAGCTTTGATTATAGTTGATCCATAAAAGCATAAGAGAGTCCTTTAAGAAAGTTTCTTCAGTTGCGTCCTCAAATACTGTATCCAACACTGAGCTCGGTGTTCAATTTAAAGTTATCTGACTTTTGAAAATCAAAGCATTTATATTCATTTCTCCGCAGGAATTATACCATGAGTTTCATGCGTTGGACCGATTGGAACAAATCTATGAACGCAAGCGCCAGGAGGAAGGTAATTCAGTTTCCACAAAAAGAGGGTGATGAAATGATTTGTATTCTTTTTTAGGACATTTATTTGTACAGGTTGAACTGTAGCAGAACTAACTAGATGTATAGACCATTTGAGGAGTGAACACTATACAGGCATTCCAAAATAATAGAATCCCGAAAGTGACAAAATATTGCAAGGCATTATAATTGAACCTTGAAAACTAAGTCCCCAAAATACTACATAAGAAATGCAAATTTTATCCTTATAATTATATACATGCCTAAAATAAGTATAAATTTCTTTGTTGTGTCCATCACAAATAGGATTTTGAACAGACATAAAATCTCCTTTTCACATAATTTATCGTCTTGTAGTTCTGTCTTTCCATTTATTTATTATTTGAGCACAAAAGTGACTAATAGATTTTCTTCAACAGACATAAAATCTCCTTTTCACATAATTTATCGTCTTGTAGTTCTGTCTTTCCATTTATTTATTATTTGAGCACAAAAGTGACTAATAGATTTTCTTCCTTTGTATTATGTGCATTGTGATGAACCTTGAGACCCTAGATTCTATCATCATGTGCTACTTTGTGCATTCATGTGAAAAAGTCGTGATTTATGCTCTGATGTAGAGTAGTCATTTTTTTTCCATATTCATTAACATAGCAGTAAGTAATGCATGTTAAATAATTTATTGTTGCTGTTCATCTCATAGGTGACAGCCTCGGAAGCTTGAGGTCAGGATTAAAAAGCCAAAGGAAAATAGTTAAATCTTTAAGGAAAAAGTCGCTTTGGTCCAAAAGTATGGAAGAGGTAAGAGGTAACCATAGGAAAACTTCATCAAGTTTTATTTTTAGGCATTTGTCTTTTCCTGTTACTGCATTTATATATGGCTGCTTTCCTATTATGTGCTGTCTACCATCTTTAAAAGTTTAAACCTGTGCAATAGGCAAGAGAAATGATATTGCTAATCTATCCTGTCCTAATTAATGTGTAATATTACCAAATTTTAAGTTTACTTCGTAAAATATGTTCTTTTGTTTGTCAGAAATGAATAAGTTATTCGGTACTCTAATCCCCAAAATACAGAGGATGAGCTGGGGCGCATTTTGTAAATGAAAACAAAATTTTTCTTAGTTTTTTTTTTTAATCTTTTGTTTTTGAATTTGGTTTTTAAGTAAATATAGAAGACATTGATGTTGCCCTTGAACAAAAACTAACATGTGAGGTACTTGACTTAGTTAACAAACAGGAAATGATATCCACACTCTCTTTTTATCCACTTGCATTCCCCCCCTTGTTTCTTGCAACATGATTGAATATGTCAACATTCAACGGTGAATGAAGGGATAAAAACAAGCACAGGAGTGCAGGAGAAGAAAAGAGTAGTGTTAAAATCATTTTCCCTAACAAAAATGTCTATAGGAACAGACCTAGGTGACACGTTGCAACAAATTTTGGGTCTGACATTGTTATTTTCTTTTCGGTGGGTGGTTGGCAATCACATACCCCTCATATTTCAGGTGGTATACGTGCAACTTTCCCAAAAGAGAGTGTTACTTATCTGTTAACATTTCTTGTTTTAAACCATGCCCTCTTTTAGGTAAACTCTGATATGTTTTGCACCGTAACTTTAGACTGCTTGTTGCATTCCAGAGCGCAGAAGAAATGTGGAAAAGCTACTAAGGACAGTGAAATAAGTATAAAATTGAAAATCTTAACACATCCAAACAATCTGTCTTCCTGAAAGATCAATTACATGACCTAGGTTTTTTGTTTCATCTTTTTGGCACTGTATTGTTAATAATATGTTTGCTATATTATGTATCTTTTTTTTTGCTATAGATAAATAATTAAATATAAACCTGAAAGTTCATTCTCTGATTCATTAAAAAAGGAAGGGCATTTTGTAATTTGGAAAATTTGACATTTTGGAATACAGGTGATGGAGAAGCTTGTTGATATTGTCCACTTTTTACATCTAGAAATACATTCGGCCTTTGGTGGTGCTGGTATGTATCGGTTATGGTTCTTTGGTTCTTAAACTATGCATATGCCTGCCTTGGTTAATGATTCATCTTCATCTTTAAAGAGCCTAGTGTTTCAGGCTCAAAAGGTTTTCTAATTAATGAAATTCATGATCACATCTAAAAATCTAGAGTGTGTGAAGCGCCACTACAATATCTCTTTTATCTTGTTTAGAAAATATATTTCACATGGGGTACCTTGCACCATGATATACACTATCCTGGACCCATCTACCCAATTACAATTAGGCGTGCTGAGAATATAAATCCCACTTCGAGTATGTCAAGTTTTGCACCAAATATGTTATATCTTGGGTGTCCCTACCTATATCCAATTTGTCTGGAGTTGCACAAAGAACTATTTGTCACTCCTCTTGCTTTAATAGTTGAGTTTGTGGTTCAACTTAATCTTATTTTGCATATGATTAATCACTTCCTTACTACTTAAAGAGCCTTTTTCTTTTTAACTTAAAGAAATTAGCTTAAACAGCCTTTAGTTTAATTAATAGCATTTCATGCTCAGTGTACTTACAAAATAAGAAAGATATTGATACAAAGAATAGATGACTGTTCAACAAGCTTGTTCAGAAGTCTTATTAATAGATTAGTTTGTAGGGTTTAGTCCATTAGCCTATAGATAGGAGCTTAATCCATTACCCATGCTACTTTTGAAGCTATTTAGAAGGTATTTTCTGCCATCCCATAAAATCTCAAATACTCTCTCTCAAATTTTTTTCTTCAACTTTGTTCTTTGCCGCTGATGGTCATCGCAGAGATGTTTTATTAAACTGTAGGAATAGTTCTTCAATGAAAGTGCATTGTCTTTAAAGTGTTCTATATAATTCCTCTTCCTTTGAAGAGAGCTGATGGAAACGATGCTTCTTCATTACATATGCAGATAGTCATGAAGCAGTGGAGGGACCTACGAGCAATCATCAAAGACTTGGACCAGCTGGACTTTCTTTACACTATGCAAATATAATCCTCCAAATTGATAGTCTTGTGAGTGAACTATTCTATTTTGTCCTTTTCTTGCATTTTACATGATACTAATGAAAATAAAGAGTTTTACCGTTGCATCATTTACTTTGTCTGTTTTTACTCTTTCAGACTTTATCTGGGTGTATTTAAACGAATATGAACAATGTTTAGGGTAGCAAATCATAGAGATTAGGGGGATTGTTGATGATTCCACAAAACTCAGGCATAAGATGGCCTGAACTTC
Organism: Cotoneaster glaucophyllus; assembly: GCA_036320875.1. Classification (NCBI taxonomy): domain Eukaryota; kingdom Viridiplantae; phylum Streptophyta; class Magnoliopsida; order Rosales; family Rosaceae; genus Cotoneaster; species Cotoneaster glaucophyllus. Next base: position 9,542,235 of record CM070073.1, on the reverse strand, counting down.
CGAATAAAAGGATATGCTTTCAATATCAATGTTGAGGGAGGAAATTATCTTTATTATTGTTTGTTCGGGGCTTTGGCCCTCCTTAGCAATGAGAGAAAACAAAATGTTTCATCATGTTTGGAGGGAGGTACGATGATTTGGTGCCATATTACTTAGAAAGGTAGGTTGCTTAATCAAAGTTGGTAAGTTGAGCAAGGAGACTTTTCTCTTTCTCGTTCTTTCCTCTTTCTTTCAAAAAAAAACAAAAAAAAGAAAGAAAAATCCGTTTTGGTCCTTTTTGTGCATGAAATTTGATGGAGTACATTTAGAAACTTGCTTCAGCTTTTCAAAAGCATGTGGAAACATAGAAAGGTGGTGCCTGTTACAAACAAAATGGTAGATACCCTGTAATCTTGACTTTGTCTTTGTCATCAAATTTGGAACATACACCAAGGTCATTAGGTCTATACCATTTTGTCTGTATAACTTGTGTCAAAACTTATGCATGACTCTCTAACATATAGAAACATATATCGGTCTAACAGAATATATAATACATCGTAAAGTCAAGATAATATGAAGAGATACTCTGAAGTTCAAACCATAATGTAGACGTCGTTTTTGTTGTCAAAACTTAAATATAGTACACCATAAAGTCAAAATAATATAAAGAGGTACTCTGAAGTTCAAACCATAATATGGACGGCATTTTTTTTTGTTACGCCTTGTATGGTCGTCTTTACGAACTAGTATTGGAGATATTTGGTGCAGTCCTAACTTAGCATTCGCGCTCCAAGTGGCTTCTTTATCAGGGGTCGAGCGTTGCACTTTCTCATGGTGACCCTAGATGTTTCTCATTGCACTAATGACATATGCATAATCAAACAAATAGATTATGGGTTTTATAATCAAGTTATTTAGTTTGGCACGCACTGACATTACGCAATTTATTTAGATTAAATTATGGTATTCTAACAGGTAACTTCAGATCTTTGGGCTCAGCTGCTCAGGGATAAAATTATGGGTATTATCTTTTACAAAAGATATGTATGTTTTTCTGAGTCTGCTTTGGTGTATATAGGTAGCCCGGTCAAGTTCAATGCCTCAAAATACAAAGGATACATTATACCAGAACTTGCCGCCTAATATAAAATCATCCTTGCGCTCCAAATTACAGTCTTTTCATGTTAAAGAAGAGGTAATATCTCATTTCTTTATCTTTAGCTATAAAATTTATTCCTAGGCCAATGTAGAGCCTATCAGGTTGGTTCTTGTTTGAATGTGCGGTTCAAATTCAGTTAGGTAACATATGTAATTGTATGGCAAGATAACTTTACTCTATATTTCTATATATATAATTATAGGGTAAATTACATTTTACCCTCTCAGGTTTGGGGTTGATTTCAATTCCTTACAACATGTTTAAAACATTTCACTTTCATACCTCACGTATTATTTTATTTCAATATAATACATCCGTTACATTTTCCATCCATTGGTCCGTTAAGAGCTGATGTGGCTGCCACGTGGCAAAAAAAATAATTTTTTATACATTAAAAATATTATAATATTAACCCTATTAATAAAAAAAAAAACCCAAATCCCCTTTCTTCCCTCTCACCTCTCTCCAACTCCCATTTATCCCCACTCCGAAACCCTAATAACCTAACCTCCAAACCCGTAGAGAGTCCTGCCCAGGCCGTCGAAAAAGTCAGAGTCGACGGAGAGGTTCCGGAGGTGGGAAGCAGTGGCGGTGGAGCCGGAGGAAGCTGTGGGGTTGGGTGGTTGGCCCCCCCGAGGAGTCGTCTGACTTGAGAAACATGGCAGGAGGCTGGGGGAGGCAAGGCAGGAGAGGTCGAGGTCGGAAGGGTCGAAGAGGAGGAGGTCGTTGAAGTTGGGGGTGCGGAAGGATGTGTCGGAGTGAGCCCGGCAGTGGTGGGACCCGCACTGAGGGGTGCTCGGGTGGAGGAGATGGAGGGAGGGGGGTTTGGGGGGTTTGGGCCCCAATTTATTTGAAGGTACTGATTTTATTAGCAATCCATTAGGGTTTAATTCAAATGGATTTTGGTTTTTTGCTTTGAGGAAGAAGATATTAGAGTTATGGAGGTTTGGAAAGAGATGAAGAGAATTGAGAAGGAAGAAGATGGATAGGGGGTGGGGTTGCGGGGAAGGATTTCTAGGCTTTGTTTATTTATTTATTTTAAATAGGGTTAATATTATAATATTTTTAATGTATAAAAATTATTATTTTTGCCACGTGGCAGCCATATAAGCACAAATGTGGTAGCCACGTCAGCTCTTAATGGATCAATAGATGGAAAATGTAACGGATGCATTATATTGAAATAAAATAGTACGTGAGGTATGAAAGTGAAATGTTTTAAAGATGTTGTAAGCAATTGAAATCGACCCCAAACCTGAGGGGTAAAATGTATTTTACCCATAATTATAATAGTGCACCTTGAATATGCTTAACATAACTTTTGACTGCTTTTGGTGGACAGCGTTTTGGTACTTTGGTTCTTTTGTTGTTGCAAATCATTCTTTGGAGAGATTTGTCCACTAAATTGTTCGACTGAATTTTTTTTCTGCAGCTTAGTATTACAGATATCAAAGCTGAGATGGAGAAAACTCTACACTGGCTTGTTCCAGTTGCTACAAACACAGCAAAGTAAGATGGCCAGCTGTTCTGCAAAACATACATATCTTTTGTATTTGTGAAACTCTTTTTGTAGCTGTAAGCTGTAACGTTTCTATGTTATTGATCATGGTTTTGTTGGTTTGGATGCAAAAACTAATAACAGAGCCCATCATGGTTTTGGCTGGGTAGGAGAGTGGGCGAGTTCTGGGTGAGTAACAATATACTGCTTGTTTCGAAGTTCGGCTTTTACAATTTTTTCATTTTTGTGTGTTTTGAAGGCTTTCCCTGTTTTCTTAGTAATTTATACTTCTGCTTTTATAGTTCCGAGTCAAACCGAAAGCCAATGTCGCAGACTGAAGCGATTCGAATTGAGACATTCCATCATGCAAACAAGGAAAAAACAGAAGCCTGTATACTCGATCTAATCTTATGGCTTCACCATTTGGCTAGTCAAACCAAGTCTAGTGCCGATAACGAGGGCATGAAGTCACCTGTCAAGTCCACAGCCAGTACAACCCTCGTGAAGACAAATAAGCAGCTGCCCACTGGCGTTCAACCAAGCATGCTAACAACTGAAGACGCGGAGATGCTGCAGGATGTGAGCAAGAGAAAACGGATTCCAGGTAATAGTAAGAGTCAGGACTTTGACAGTGCCAGCTCCAGTTCAACAGAGGGCAGAAAATTGAGCAAGAGTAACAGCTACTCACACGGGCAAGGAAGCGAGAAATTGTTACATTTGAGTAGGCCCTCTTCTGGCATTGATTTTGGTATCGAAAAGGAAAAAGCACTGGATGTTATAGATAGAGTGGACGGACTCACAATCACATAGAGTTTACAGAATGTCATGTGTTATAGACGTCAGTCCGCGGAGACAAGTCAAGTGGTACGTGCGGCAAAGGGGGAGAAATTTACCGTGCATATTTTCACCATGCTTATACATCGTGAATGTTTCGACCAAACATGAAAAAAAAGGGGAAGGAAAATGTAGAGTGTGGATGTAGTGAGTGGTGAGTGACTGATGTTCTGAATGAGGTTGTATAGAGCTCAAGGATGGGTGCTTTTGGGCACAAATATTTATATTTGTATTTGTAGATTTTTTTTGTTTATTTTTAAATTCTCTGGATTTTGATGTATCCGTGTGTGTTATATTGCACTATTACTAGTACAGTAATTCCAATAGATGCCATTTTGTTGGGTGGTTTTCAGTATAATACCAAAGTAAACCTATTGTGCAAAAATCCTCGATCGGCTTTAATAAAAAACAATTAATTCATATGACGATTTTAATTGGAAGTTAAACGATCTAATGATATTTATATTAACTTGTAAGTGGTGAGTTGGATATTATAGCCTAGACTAAAAGAAGGAGATAGGGTTTAAAAGCAAGTCCACCGGTTGTGCCTTTGGAGGGCAAGGGCTTTGGAACTGCCCTTTCATCCAAAAACATGCTTCTAGCAGGTCATTTTGTGGAGGGCAATTGGTGGGCCAACACATGCCCGCCTAAATGCCGGAGCAATTTGAGCTGGTCTTGTATTAGTGGGCAAAACTGACGTCAACATAATATCAGTCACGTTTTGTTGGCGCATGTAATAAACGCGAGAATTGGGTGAGTGGGCCGACAACTTTTGCTGTTGTGGCCCCACTGCTGGAGCTCCAAGAGAAATCCTAATGGTTGCCTGGCGTGGCACAAGGAGCTATTGGAATTCCAACGGTCTGATGGTTTGGACTGTTGAAATTTTTTTGAAAAAGTTATTATTTTATTACGTGGCACGTTCTGGAACATCAGATTCAATAATAAGAAAAATCAAACGGTCAAATTAATTCAATAGTTAAAAATGAAAAAAAGGGTATAAAATAGGAAAGAAATTTAATTTGTTTATTCAATAAATATCCATCTTCTTTATTGACCTTTTATTTTTAATTAATTATGCTTTTATAATGCTATGTTTTTCTTTACTTTTAATTCACATGCTATTGCATTTGCCTTGTTTTTGTTTTGCCCTTACCCTCCTAAAACGAGTGGACTTACTTACTCTTCGTTACACAAAGAATAAAAGAGGGTTTGAACCTGTGAAAAAATGGGCTAACGAGGAAGAATATGTATAATTTTTTGTTCAAATAAGGAAGAACATGCACCAATTGCTAATGGTTGATATTTGATTTGAACAAAAAGGACGAGAAGAAGAGGTAGCAGAAGATAATGCTCTTGCCCTCGTCTTGCCTTTGCCTTGTCTTTGCTCTCGCCCTCCTAAAATGGGTGGACTTACTCTAAATTACACGAGAAATAAGAGAGCGTTTGAATCCGACAGCAGTGGATTAACCAGAAAGAATAATAATATACAATTTAAATATAATTTTTTAGTTCAAAAAAGGAAGAACATGCATGCACCACTTGCTAATGGTTGATATTTGACTTGAATAAGAAAAGACGAGAGGAAGACGTAGTAGAAGATAATGGTTGTAGTTATCAGGTTAAAGCACGCAATAATAACGATTAGTGGGATATGGGATGGGATGCCACGATTTGATTTGACGGATTCGAATTCTTATTCCACACGCACATCCACACCCAGCAAGCAACCAGTAGCGCACAACTTCATATTCTCTCGACTCTCCAGTCTTCTCTACTCAACCAAATCCCCCTCTTCTTTTTCTGATCGATCGATATATTTTCCTTTTTTATTCCAGTGGGAAGGTTGTGGACCAACCTTTGCACTAACAATCATGATAAGTTATTTTAATTATTGCCATTACTGGATTATTGGATTATTTAACTTAAAGAGTCATTCCTCGTCCTCCTTGTCCTTTGCTGTTTCCTGTGGTCTCCTGGTGTGCCACGCCCATGCCTATGCCTGCCTGAAACAAGCAAGTTCTTGTCTTTCCCTCCATTTGTTTTAGGTTTTTATATTTTATTTTCTTTTATTTATTCATGTTGTGTGTGTGCCATGCCTCTCTTGTTGTTTTATTTCTCAGGTTTTTAATGGTTGTGTTTGTATTGGGAGGACTACTAAACCACTCCCTCTCATACATATATTTCTGCCTCTTCTTTTCACCCAAGGGATGATTAATAGGCATTATCATCTCATTCTTCTAACCTTAGACAAGGAGGAATGTTTTTTACTTTCTCAATTCTTATTGGCTCGGTTCGGTTTGGTTTGGTTGAGTTCTTTTCTTACTTAGCCAAATGAATTTTGATTCTGGTAAGCTAGTTGGAAACATACATGAATTTGAAGGAGAATTATCTAACTCGGAATAAAAAACGATCAAATTTAGACCTGGGAAGGGGGAACACATACATAATCCTTGAACACAGTTGATTGCGGGGCAAGCAAGCGTCAAATTAGTACCACAACATAATATCCTCAATTTAACCTAATTTTAAACCTTTCCTCCATACATGTTAAAAGTTAAGTTTTCTATTGATTCTGGTGTATTTTGATTTTTCCTGTCATACTTTAGATAGTCTGCTCAAAAGGAGGAGCCTAGAGCCTAGAGCCTAGAGCCTAGAGGTGAAGTCGGAGACATGTCTCGTGTATTTTCTCGCTCGCATCCTTACAAGCCAATCATAAAATGGTTAATCTTACTCCTTTTGCCAACAATCGGGTTTGCATCTACGGAGCCAGACGTGGAAGGTATATATACAATGCTAGTGATATACTCTTTAAGCAAGATTTTTTGGTCATCGGTTCATGTTCTGACATTATCGATATGCATGGATGTAGTTTATATTTAAGAACTGCATTCTTCACTTTGATAATGTGCAGGTGAAGCATTGACCGATTTGCTCACCGCATTGAAGGATTCGAGTGGCCGAATAACAGATTGGAATGCTAATTTCGTGAGCCCCTGTTTTAGCTGGTCTCATGTCACTTGTAGAAATGGAAATGTCATATCCCTGTAAGTGCTTCTAAATGAAACACGATTTCCTGGTCTTTAATTTTTGTGATCATTGCTGTATTTGAAAGTGATTTGTCTTTGCAGGAGCCTGGCTTCAAATGGATTTTCTGGAACACTTTCTCCTTCGATTACTCAGCTGAAATTTTTGGCTAGCCTGTAAGTAAACTTGTTGATGCACATGTATGATTTTCGGAATTGAAGCTTCTGAAACTTGAAGGCATCTGGACCGCACTCAAAATTGTTATGGTATACTTGTTTGGAAACATCCTTAAGTACTATAAATCTGAGCCACCACAGAATACATTCGTTGTACATCCGAGCAGCAACTGTTCATATCTCCTTTTTTTGTTGTCCCCTGTAAATAATCCTTTCCTAATTCTCGTCGCACTGAGTTCTAAGCCAAGACATAATCACTGAATGTCAATATCCTATTTCCCCTAACGGTGTCGTCCAGAGTGTGTTACTCTCTCTCAAACAATCTTGCAATACCAACACCTTTATTATTTCAGTTGTTTGTTTAGTTCCGAAGATAGTATTTTTGCATCCGAGTCATGAATTTTGATGAAAACAATTTCGTTTATGCAGGGACTTCCAGAACAATAATCTAACGGGTCTGTTACCGGTTTATCTTGCAAACTTGACACATCTACAGAACCTAAATCTTGCAAATAATAATTTCAGAGGTCCTATACCAAATGCTTGGGGTCAGCTTTCCAATTTGAAGCATTTGTAAGAGCTGCAATTTCTGTTCCTAGTGAGCTTGTATATCATATGTGCGACATTACGTTCTTGTATGTATTCTTTTATATCCGAGTGTTGCACATTCCTGTGGTTGACTCAACTGTAAGCAATTCTTGGTTCAGAACCCTGCTGTTGGTCTTATTCTTTATCGATTCTAAATCTTATTTTGGCAGGGATCTTTCATCGAATGAGTTGACAGGAAGAATTCCAATACAATTCTTTACCATTCCAAATTTCAAGTACTATTCCTATCACCAACTCTGATTCTCGTTTCCCGCTGCTGCATTATACATTGTTAATGCCTCGTTATTAACTGTTTTTTTTTTTCCATACAGTTTCACAGGATCACATCTTGATTGTGGTTCTAGCTTGAAGCAGCCTTGTGTTTCTGGCTCTTCTCTCCGAGGTTTATGCTTTGTAGAACTCTACTGTTTCGGTTTACCAATTATGTTTGAATTGCCTAGGAATAACCTAATACTTCAAAATTTGGCAGCTTCAAACAGGATATCAAAACTTGGAACAGTTATAATCTCGGCAAGTTGCGGTGTATCAGTAATTCTGTTGATTGGGGCTCTTTTCGCATATCGATACTATCGCATGCACAAACTAAAACATGATGTCTTTGTTGACGTAGCAGGTAAATTTTCCATACCTTTTAACTTTTGCGATCACTTTTACTCTCTACTAAGCATCGTTATGGAAAATTAAATTGAAATCATCTCAACCGGATTAAGGTAGAATCTGTCATGTCCCTCTCACAAGGTAAGAATTGATTCGTACGGGGTTAGTAAATCAGATGAATAAATATTTCTTACCGATAAACTGCATATAAATATTTCTTACCGATAAACTGCATTGAACGTTCCAAATGCATGAAATTCAGGTGAAGATGAGTGCAAAATTTCCTTTGGCCAGTTGAAAAGATTCTCTTGGCGTGAAATTCAGCTGGCCACGGATAACTTTGATGAAAGCAACATAATTGGACAAGGAGGCTTTGGAAGAGTTTACAAAGGTGTCCTCTCAAACGATGTACATGTTGCAGTGAAACGCCTTACTGATTATTACAATCCTGGTGGAGAGGCTGCATTCCTTAGAGAAGTACAACTCATTAGTGTTGCAGTTCACAGGAATCTTTTGCGGTTGATTGGATTTTGTACAACCCAATCCGAGAGAATCCTTGTTTATCCGTTCATGAAAAATCTTAGTGTTGCGTATCGCTTGAGAGGTATGTCCCCAAACGAGCATTGCGTGAGTTCAACTTTCTATTTCCTTGTTTCATATGTGAGTGGCTTGGAACACAAGCATGTTTTCAACCATAATTTGAACTTCTATTTATGCTTGACTGTTTAATATTTTGATTATACATTTTATCCCTGGTATATGTTTCAGATCTAAAACCTGGTGAGAAAGGGTTGGACTGGTCGACAAGGAAACACATCGCTTTCGGTGCAGCCCATGGTTTGGAGTATTTACACGAGCATTGCAATCCGAAGATAATACACCGTGACTTGAAGGCTGCAAACATTCTTCTAGATGATAAATTTGAGCCTGTTCTTGGAGATTTTGGTCTAGCAAAGCTGGTTGATACAAAATCAACTCATGTTACCACTCAAGTACGCGGAACCATGGGGCATATTGCCCCGGAGTATTTGTCTACCGGAAAATCGTCAGAAAAGACTGATGTTTTTGGATACGGTATCACACTTCTCGAACTTGTCACTGGTCAGCGTGCAATAGATTTTGCTCGGCTGGAAGAAGAGGAGGATGTTCTTCTGCTTGATCATGTAAGATTTATAGTCTCTTTTTATAATTTCTCGAACTCTTTCTCCATATGTACAAATACTTCAATGGGATTTTTTTCCTGCTAAAGTGGTACGTTTTATGGTTTAGGGTTTCGGGTAAATTGTCGTTTTACCTTCAAACTTATTCGGGTTCCAATGCTGCTCTCGATATTTTGAGAACAAGTTTCAACCACATTGAACTCCTTTTTCATATTTAGTGCTTTAATTGTTGCTACTTTGTGTTTGTTGTGTTGAATGACCTAAATACGATGTCGACAGATCAAGAAGTTGCTGAGAGAAAATAGGCTTGACGACATTGTGGACAGAAACATGAAGATGCATGATCCAAAAGAAGTTGAGACAGTCATTCAGGTTGCGTTGCTGTGCACTCAAAGCTCACCAGAGGACCGTCCAAAAATGGCAGAAGTTGTTAGATTGCTACAAGGAGAGGATCTAGCAGAGAGATGGGCCGAGTGGGAGCAGCTCGAAGGTGTAAGGAATCGTGAATTCTCACTCTTGTCTCACCAGTTTGCTTGGGCTGAAGAAGAATCTACACATGATCAAGAAGCTATACAGTTGTCCAAGGCAAGATAGTGTTCCTTAATAATTAGATGCTCTAATCTAAATTAATCCAAAAACTTCATATCTCGAATATTACAAATTATTAATTGTATCATATCTTAGTAATACTTATATAAATCTGTGTGTAAAGATATATAAGAGAGGAGAGAGGAAAAGAAAGTTGTGAAATATCATATATGCGTTTGAAACATGTTCGTATGGTCTATATATGCATGAGATATTTCTTTAGGTGTTGAGTCGGATTGAACCAAGAAACTTGATCATCAATTCATCTTTCCAATAACAGCCATTATTCGATTCGATTTGGAGGCAGTTGTTTCGGAAAATTCACTTTTGTGTGTTCGGAATCGGAAACAAAGTAAAGTTTCCCCAGATTGGCATTTGAAAGAAGATAAATGCTATTTATTAACACTACTAGCTTCAGTTGAACACCTTGTAGTTAGCCACACTGAACAAGTTTCGTTTCGTTTAGGTCCATTTATAAGAATATATTTGTTGTAATCGAACTTTTTATTTATTTTATTTTATTTTACATTAGAAACTTCAGCGGTACGAAAGAATGTTATCCTCGTAAACGAACTTGATCTGTTTGGCTAAAAGTCAGAAGAAAAAAGTTGGCAAACCATCATCACCTTCAATTCTCTTTCAGACTCTAATCTTTTACATGAAACGCATAAAACGAATTTGTCGTTGTAACGCTTGATCCTAATTGAAACCCATAGATTGGGCCGTGTCGCTCTATATTGCGCCATGGCGCCGTATTTCCCTATATCGCTATTTCTGCCATGCAAAATCTTGAAAGTAGGGAGCGATGTGATGAAGTTTGGGTAAGTAGACCCCATCCTCCCTTGTGCATGTTCTTTGTAACGATGGTCTTCCTTGTCCTCATTGACGTGTAATTGGTAGTTTGGGGAGTGACGCTTTTAGCATGTAATGCGGCGTCGGTGGCCCTCCTCTTACTACTTCTTTGGTTATGTTAGTTTCTTTCTGTTCGCTTGTTGTTTGGCGTCCTGTTTCGGTTGGCTTCTTAGCCTGAGTAATATATTACTTTGTTCTCAAAAAAAAAATCTTGAAAGCTCCCTTGTCCTATAGGAAAACCATATGCCCAAAATTACAACGAGCCAGAGTTGATTAAAGATAGAATTCTTTATAGGGAGACTGAATTCGGATCCTAGACATTAACATCTTGTGACTAAAATCTTAATGGTTTTCAATTTTTTGATCAAAGCAATGTCATCACTAGGGATGTGAACCTAATTTCCTCTTCTTTTTGTCAACACATAACAATTCTCGGCCTCCAGAATGGGTGGATAACCGTGGTTTGCCACTCGTTGTCCCCCTTTAAAATAAAAAATAAAAAATCAACACATAACAATTGATTTAGTTACATCCATACCATAGGTGATGCCAATGCAAATCGAGAAAGCAATATACAATTACAAACAATTTATGGGGACTGGCTATAGTACTTACAAGTACTTAGTATCATCGTACAAGAGAAAAGTTAGAAACTATTACAATAATTTAAGAGATAAGAGAGTTTCAAATCACGGATACATGAGTAAAAACCCAACACACTATTCACATGCAATAAGAAAGCTAGACCAACTGAGTGGCACCACTTGATGGATGTCTATGGGGGTGTGACGTATCATCGGAGTAAAGCTCATGCTTAGTAACATCATACTTCTCACCATCACCCTACAATGCGTACGCCTCTTCACCATGCACTGCGTCGTCCCCGATCAGCAATTGTTCCTCTGGCATACGCAACGGAACTATAAACCTTAAGACGATGCAAATAATGGAGGTGACCACAAGGTTCCATCCAATGATAAACAGCCCTCCTACAATCTGCTTGAGGATTTGCATGCCTCCTCCGTAAACGCCTCCGCGTGAGTTTGTGACCGGTAAAAAGAGTGCACACAGTTGGGGATCTGCGAAGAGGCCCGTTAAGATGCCGCCAAGAAAGCCGGCTACAGCGTGGGTGTGAACTACGCCGAGGGTGTCGTCAACTGCGGATAACATTTTCCACCTCTTGTCTACGATCATCATTGTGAACCATGGCACACTGCCTGACATAATTCCCATCACTATAGCGGCCCATCCTTGAACAAGACCTAATTCAATGGCATATACACGCGACAATTTTCTATCAGTACTCTATGATCAACAAAAAATAAGAAAAGAGTATATAGGTCATCGATGCAGGGGGATAACAATCCTAAGGTATGCTTGGGTGAGGGACTTCTAAATTCTAAGACATTTAGGCAAAATGAAGAAGAAACTAATCACAAAAACTTATGTAGAAGGAATTAGAAAATGCATCATATGAGTATTACAAAGGCATGTAGGAAGAATTTAAATGACTCCTTCCAAATAGTCATCTGCAAATCCCTCTCATTTACCTTTTGTAATGCTCATATGATGTATTTCTAACTCTTTTGCCATCTAACTTTTTGTGATCTATTTTTTCATCATTATACTTAAATTCATTAGAATTTGGAAGTTCCTCACCAAAACATTGTATATTATTATCATGATTTTCATTTTCTGTCTTTCCGCACACACTAACATAATAATTTTTTGATTTAATTACATTGTGGACTCTTGTAAATAGCTCCAAACCCATAGAAGTGCAAAGTATAAATAGGGAATATTTTAGTTTAAATATTAAATTCAAAGAAAACTTTTAATTAAAATATCATATTTTTAGTTTAAGTACAGTTGGAAAAGTCAACCAAAACAATTCTATACATATTACTATAATGCAAAATAATTACAATGATCGCCACTCAATCCTATTACGTTTTCCGACCGGTCAAATATTTTTAGCAACTGAAAGATCAAAATTTTCAATCTCAAGGTCACAGTCCAACAATGACTTTTTAAAAGAAAAATATAAAATGATGAATTTTCTAACAAGTTATAAATGTGAAATACTAATAAACTCACACAACAAACGTAATTAAAGATGTAACAGTTGCACATATTGTTATTTTTATACCACTATTGCACAATGACTTAAAATTTTCCGTCAATTGGAAAATTTTTCAACACCAATAACGGTGACTTGCAACAATTTCCGTCATTTGTGCTGGTGGCAAATGTGCCATGTGCAATAGGGCAAAAGGTATATGTTCATATGCATAAGTGTTGGTCTACAAATTGTGACGTATATAATCCAAATAGAATGAGTTGGACGTGATAATTTCATTTTTCCTTAAAACCTATATAATGAATTGATATTTAATCTGAATATGCTCTATAATTATAATTTTTTTAACAAAGGATGTAGGTACGTAGTGTGTTTCAAGTTGTCAACTATTGCGACATACATAGTTTGATAATAAATAAATACTGTTTAAGGCATCAAATTATGTATTAACTTTCTAGTATGAAATTAGATGAACAATAAAAGTCAAACTTTGCTTAACTTGTTTTTAAGGTGCCTCGCTAGTTATATAAGACATATATATACCTGCAGCAGGAGTAATGCAGACGAGGCCAGTGATCATTCCCTGGACAGCTCCGATGACGGAGGGCTTGTCGAAGAAAATGACATCAAGCATAGTCCAGACCAAGAGGCTCGTTGCAGCGCAGATGTTGGTGTTGAGAACGGCCATCGACGAGTCCGTGTTTGCCGCATACGGATCTCCGCCGTTAAAACCCGCCCATCCCATCCACAGCAACCCGGCTCCTGCCAACACCAGCAGTACATTGTTTGGTGGAAATCTCTCCCTGTCATTGTTCACTCTTGGTCCTACCTGCATGTCAATTCATACAATACAACCTTATATTGTCAACTCTTACAATACAAAGTTACATGTCCGTCCACATCAATTTTATATGTTCATGTCCACGGTCCAGCAGGGTTAAGTAATTTTTAATCTAAATCCTAATTAAGATTCAAATACTAACATCCAAGCACAAAGCATCGGCTACAACTTCAAATTAACGCAGCATGATCTGGCCTTCATTCTTTAAGCTCCTAGTCAAATCAATTTTATCCTTCCGACACGTTAGACCATCCATATAGAGAATTGTTTTTTAAGCGGGAAAAGAACAATTTGTATGATGGAGTTTTGAACATGGGATGTGCTATCCACACATCCTATTTTACTTCTCACACACCCCTTGATAATTTCTGTTCGTTGATCTTCTTCAATTCATCCGATCTGACGGTCGAAAATTAAAAAGGTGTGTGAGAAGTAAAATGGGATATGTGGATATCACACCCCTTTGAACATATACTCATTAATTCTTTTTTTTCCATGGTTACATGAACATAGCCAGAAAACCCTGTAACTAAATCTAGAGAGTTTGACCCGGCCCATTTTCTTGAAACAGTCCGTATATCTCATCGCCATTAAGATAAACTTGTTGTAATGGAAAAAATGGTTTTATTCTATTTAAGTGCCTAATGATTTTTGAATTTGATGAATTTTTGCAAAGATTAATGAATTAAGAAACAAATATTCATCAGTTGAATTGTCAAAATTCATTATAAAATAGGCCCCATAAGAAATCCTTCGAATAAATTTATTTGCTGTATCCTTCAACGGAATGACCCACTTGTATATAGGAGTCTAACATGTGAAATAACAAACTGTTAATGTGATTACATCAACTATCACTATTAAAATGAATTCTTATTTGAATACGGTGCATAATTACATATATGTCAAAGAACTAGTGTGATTGATAGCTATCTAGTGCAACAGGGACATGGATTGTCTGCCCTCCTAGTTGCCATCCCCTTCCATCTCCTCCTGTGTTGTGCGGTCACAGTTAAGCCACATCAATATTTTATATTAATTTTTTTATAGAGATAATAAGACAAAAAATAATAAAAATATAAAATATTGACGTGTATTAACCGTGACCGCACAACACAGGAGGGGATGAAAGGGGATGACAACTAGGAGGGCAGACAATCCCCTTCCGTGCAACAAAACCAAAAAGACACCGAACGTCAAATCAAATAATTAATAATTTTTTGGAAGATACAAAAAGAAATGTACATTAAGTCTCAACTCAATCATGCAAATTAAAGGGTAATGTTAAGAAGATCAAATTTTTAAATCAAATAATTTGACATTAATAGAAAATAAACACGTTAATCAATATTTAAGTAATAGTTCAATCATCAACAATCATATCATTTGATTTGCAAATTTAATTTAAAATTTTGATCTTCCTAGTATTAGTCAAAATTAAAATAAGAAAACAAGTTAAAGGAGAACCACTATTTCCTGAATGAGCATCCTCTCCGGATCCTCTTTGTGAGGATCCCGGAGATCCTTTAATCATGTCTATTCATCGTATATCGTGAGATCATAAATTATTTTAAATTTTATATTTAAAATTAAATATAAATAATATCTAACAAAAATTGACTATATAATTTACGATAAACAATTACGATTAAAAGATTCCCGGTCCTTCGCAAAGAAGATTCGAAAAAAAAACCTCATTCCTTTTCCTAACAAAGGACAAATAATTAATTTAAATAAAGGACAACTAGACTTTGACTAAATGGGAAGAAATTAGTAAGTCGTGGAAATTTGGTTTTTACAGTATCAAATTAACGTACCCAGTACGCAGTGGTGAAGCCGGCAATCCCGGAAGAAAGATGAATGACGTAACCCCCGGAGTAGTCCATGACACCCCATTGGAACAAAAATCCGCCACCCCACACGCTGAAAGCACCCACCGTGTACGAAAACGTCAGCCACAGAGGCACGAACATCATCCACGCCTTGAAGTTCATCCTCCCAAGCACCGACCCCGCCAGCAGAATCAGTGTGATGGCCGCGAACGCACACTGAAACCACACCATCGTAGCCATCGGATACAACGGCTCGAGCATAACTGTTTCGACGCTGTGGTTGCTGAAGTAGTGGGTGCTGGCGGGGAGAGCTGCCTGGTTGATGAGGAACTTCTGGCCCAAAGCGGGGCCAACTTTGCCCCAGAACGGGAGGAGTTTGTGCCCGAAGGACATCTTGTAGGCCCAGCATACCCAGCAGAGGACCACAGCGGCAAAAGCGTAGAGAGCCATGAAGGCTGAGTTAACCGCCCATTTCTTTTTAACGATGCCGCCGTAGAGGATGACGAGACCCGGCACACCCTGCAGACCAACGAGGGTGGCAGATACCATTTGCCATGCGTTGTCCCCTTTGTTCAACCATACTGGCACTGCCCCCGCGCCTCCCTGGTATGCAATCGGCACTGGGTTGTATGGAGGAGGACTAGCCATCATGCACCAACTGGATAAGTCGAGACTACTCCGGTATTTTTGTGTGTGGACACTGAAGGGGTTTCGACTATTCAAGATAACAATACAGCACATGGAAAAGGCGGTTTATATAAATGTAGATACCGCATATTCTAGTACAATTCGACAAATAAAAAGAATAAATAAAACTAGTAGATAAAGAAGTGGACATGGGGTTGAAAATCAATTTCACGATCGGTGGATCATAATGATACGAGGAAAAGTCAGGCAGTGTGATTTGGCACAAAAGTTTAGGGTTCTAATATACTAATTAGGACGGTTTTTGTCGTATTATTGGGCCATTGGACTTTCTTTCTTTATTATAAATCAAAATAAATTAAGGACAACTGGTCTTGAAGATGCAATTCGTCCCGTGAATCTTTGCTCAAAAGTAGCAGAATCTTGTTGCCTGTATCATAAGCTGACACCTGAATATTCAATGAGAGATCCCCTTTACTCTCGCTATGTGCTTACCGCAAACTAAGATTGCCTATTATGTTCTTTTATTTGGTCAAAAGCGTTTTGGTGGCGGAGGCTGTGGCGCTGCTCAAGGGGTGCGAATTGGGTATTTCTCTTAGCTTTAATTTGATCATTCTGGAGTCCGACTCTCTTGCGTCTATTTCTGCTTTTAGGGGTTCTATTGAAAATGGTAGTTGGGAAGCTTTTCCTGTTTTGGCTAGGGTTCGTCGGCTGAGCGGGGCTTTCCAGGACTGTCGATGGTCTTAGATTCCAAGATCAGCTAACATGACCGCTGATGCTCTCGCATCTGCTGATTTTACGGAGATGTGCGATATTGTGTGGGAGGTTAATCCCCCATCTTCGTTAGTTCGTGTTCTCAGGAATGACGGCCTTCCTTGTCCACATTAGATTTAGTTTCGGTGTGTGGGGTGACTCTTTTACTTAGTAAAAGTGTCTTTATTTGGCATCCCCTTACACTGCTTTGGTATTGGTTTGTCTACCTTGTGTTTTCGCCTCGGGGTGGGCTCTCTGTGTATTTGTGGTTCTTGTTATATGTTTGAAGTTTCGAGACCAAAAAAAAAAAAAAAGAAAAAAAAAAGCCTACCATGTTCTTACGTGAAGCATCGTATGATGCTTCCTATTCTACAATTCTATTTCACATTTTAAAAAGAGCCAATACATTCTTAAAGCAAATAATTAAAATTTGAAAGAGCTTGAAATTAACTCAATATATCTAGGAAATTTTCTTGATCAACATTATTTGAATTGTCTTGACGAGTAGTTTGATTATGTAAAAATATGACTCATTGTATTGATTTGTGTAAAGTATTACAATATATGTATATGTGTGTGGTTATTACATCGGCTCTGTAAGGAGCTCTTTATATTACAAACTATACAACTAGTATCTAAAACCATTAACTACATGTTCCCACCTCACTTGACAACATGTATTGTTGTGAGTAGTAATTAACATTGACAATTGTCATGTCCACGTTGACAGACAGCCACTGGCAGAGCCACTTTAGGATCAGGAGAGGTCGTGGTCTACTCTGGAATTTTTTATTTCGTAGTTTCTGTTTGTATGCTTTTAGTTGGATACTCTGTATTCTTCGATTTACATGCGTTTGCTCTTAGCTAGCTTTATTATGTTTCTTTATTTGACAAAAAAGAAGAAGAAGAAGGTTTTACAAGTATTGTTATGAAACCAAAGACATATATCAACTAGCCTTCCTTAGTTAGTACCTTGTTTTACATGATAGAGTGTTGTTTTATAGTGAAACCACGCATATATAGAATAGAGGAAGAATTTAGCTTGAAAGACAATTTTCATAGCTGGTGTTTTGAGCCATGTTATTAATTTTTGTTCAACTTCATTAGGAACTTATAAAGAAGTTTGGTACTTATGATATAATTATCTCTCCAAAAAAAAAGTTTGTGACTTTATTAATCTCTTTTGATTAAAATTTTTCATTCCACTACAAAAAATGAACTTTTTCCCCCATTAGTTATATTATAATTTTTTTAGTTTCTTTCAAATGGCTTAGAGGCCCTTCTTAGGCCATCTCCAACCGAGGGCTGGCCAGAAGGCAAGATATTAATATTTTAATGAACATTACATGGCCATATTTGCCTCCGTCTCCAACCGAGAGCCAAAGGGCCATAAGGCTCGTTTTAGCCTTGTCACAAAAAATCGTCTCCAACCGAGGCCAAAAGGCCATACATAATTTATTATTTAAAAACTACAACTTAAATTCAAATCCAACGGCTAATGACGTCAGCATGAAACAATTTTTGTAAAATAGAAGTTATAGGAAAAAAATAGAATTTAGAAAAAATATAAAACAAATTTTGTAAAATAGAAGTTATAGAAAAAAATTGTGTAAAAAAAAAATTCAAAAATAACAGCTAGATGACGTCAGCTAGCCGTTGGATTCAAAAATTTGTTTAAGCATTCCTGTCGGATATAACCGACAAAAATATATTTATATATTCCTGTCTGTTATATCCGATAGGAATGCTAGAATTTATGGCCAGCCCGGGGCTGGTTGGCTGGTTGGATTAGGCCAGCCCTTTGGCCCTCGGTTGGAGACGGTTTTCGGGCTATTTTCGGCCCTCTGACTCTCTGGACCCTTCGGTTGGAGATGACCTTAGCTTCAATTTATGGGTCCGCCATTGCAGACAGCAGCTTCTTTTGTTGACAATAACAGCTCTAGTAGCTCTTATTGACACTCCCCCTCAAGTTGGTGCATATATGTCATGAATGCCCAACTTGCTTAGTGAGCTGTGAAATATTGTACTTGTGATTGCTTTGGTGAACATGTCTGCTAATTGATCTTTAGATTTTACGAATGGTACTTCAATGAGTCTTGCCTCAAGTTTTTCTTTAATAAAATTTAAATGTCTGTCCTGTTAGTTGTATAAGGTTATACAATTAAAACACAAACGAATAAGTGACTGACCTGATTCCAATGTCGAACACAAAAGTAGTAGAGCATGGCAACACCAAGATCTTCTATAAACACCTAGCTGAATACAACTACTCTATGGGAAGCATTATGTTGTGTGTTCTAGGGCTTATAGGGACCGGTGTTTATATATATAGGCTAAAAGCTAGGGTTTCCATCCATAAAGGAAACCTAAACTTTACTTTCTTAGCCTCCAAATCAAGTATCATAATCATATTCAATTAAGGATTTCATCAATCCTATTTCCAATATAAGACACCTTATATAGGATTGATATCTTTAAGAGATCAAATCACAATTAACATTATTCTCCAATATTACATTCCTATTACATGTAGTAGACCACTTAATGGTTGATTTATATTGGATAAATCCAACATTCTCCCACTTGGTCTACAAAATGTAATATTCATGTTTATACTTGAAATTGGAGACTAATGTCACTTTAGTGGCCATGTAACAGTGATTACATCTCGTCCTTAATGCAATTTCTGTCAAATGCATTTCTTAACATGGAACTAACAAGATTGTAAGGTTGACACAACCCAGAACCTTCATAATCACACATGCTAAGATCTTCATTCACATGAAACACAAATTATGATAAAAAAGATGAAACTTTAAATTAACCAAAATGTCTTACTTTATATCATATCAGGTCCACCTTATTGTAACACACAAGTTACACTTTATGCTTCTTCGAAGCCTTAAATCTGCCAATGGAGATATCCTTCATCTAATGAAACCACCATAACCTGCAGGTGTGAATACACCTCCAAAACAATCATGCATCACTTTCATTAGATCAGTAACAATACAAACGATGTTTGTAGCCAACAGACACAACTGAAAATACCAAATAGGCACATGTTCAAGTAAAATATCCCAAAAACTTCATAAAACAAATTAATTCAACACTTGTGAGCAAGATGAATTAATATGTTTTTGACACTGATCTATGCACCATACCAGTTACTTTCATAGTGATTTCCAACACCTGCAGGCAAGATGGAAATCCTCACAACTGAGGCAGTGCACAAACATGCCATGCCATTTAATATGCAATTTGACAACAACTTGATATCCGATATATATTTCATCAGATAATTGACTAGCACACGAAAAATGTGACTTTATGAATCCAACTGGAGATTAAATTGAATACATGGATTATATACATACCTTATAGGTCATCTGCAAATGTAAGGCATTACTAACACAAAACTCAAACTCCCACTGATCTGCAACATCATTACTTAATTTGCAAATCAATACTTAAATCATATTTTTGAAAATATGCCTTTGGGAATAGCCTTATTGGGTCAATGAATGCATATTACCTTAATGAAAGTTACAACTAAGCATGAAAGCCTTCACCGCTGTTACAAAAAACATGCATCCAACAACCATCTTATATGTATTAATAAGTCCACATTTATGATAAGTCCTTATGAGCCCCAAAACTAATGATCAACCGAGAAATCCAAATGATTGCAAGTAACAGAAAAATGTACACATGTACTAAGTAGCCATTCGTGCAACTTAAACATATTATTGTTATTCGAGTAACACAAATTCATGGAAGATAGAATAATGCTTTAATAAATTCATGCAAATCCACTTAATGCTCAAAATTTTAGAACAACTCCCACTAAGTTTTCATAGTTTATACTTGCAAATAAGTTAATGAGTGCGAAGCCCAATTTTCGTTTACTAATTCTCCCACTTGGGCAAACACTAGTTAATATATTCTTTCAAAGATGTACCTAAAGAAAATTGCTCTATATTTTAGACATAATAAAATAGATATCTCAACCAATATAAAGTTGTCAAACAGTATTTCAGCAATGAGTTACACTTACTTTAGAATTTATCATAATTAATTTACAAGCTTGATTGCTACCAAAGTTATACTGACCAAAATAGACATACTAATCTTCATAAGATAAAAATATGGAGCTGTTTTGGGTCAAAACAGTAGTCTAAAGTGACGTCTCAAAAAGACCAACACAATCTGTCAGTAAAAACTGAATATACGAGCATGGGTTACTAGTAAATTCACCATAATTAACATATATGGAAGAAAATTACGAATTTTTTCAGAGACATATTAGACATCTATATGTTGAACATATCCAAAATTCAGATCATTTGGTGACCATTAGACATGTCACTCACCCGATTTTAATCAAGACACGTAATCTACCAGAAACAATTATGTTCATGTATCATGAATTTATGCATCCATAACAAATTCAATTTCATATCATTTCAATTTCAATGTCCAAAGGAAACTTTAGTAGTCAAATTTCATCCTCTAAACCGACATCATAGTTCAAATTGAAAAAATTTACAAGCATAAGATTTAAACAATGCATACCTTAGCAATCCTTGATTAACCTTCATGGGTCCAATACTTTGCATCAACAAGTCTTATGAAGAGACACAAAATACGTCATGATGCAACCGATTTCCATGCCTTCAAACCACAATATTTTATTGGGCTCATTGTGGAAATATTTGTCAATAATGGCATGAAACTTTATCCCAATAAACTTTATGAAACTAAATTAATTTACACCTGTAGGCAAGAAAATTAACTAGTTTCTAGTACTAGATTTTATGTCACAAAAGTAACTTCATGAAAAACTTCAACTGTAACATCCCACATCGACCAACGGAGAGGGGGTGATGTGCCTTATAAGTATATGCTCCCCTCCATTTAGCACGAGACCTTTTGGGAGCTTACTGGCTTCGGGTTCCGTAGGAACTCTGAAGTTAAGCGAGAATGGGCCAGAGCATTCCCTGGATGGGTGACCCACTAGGAAGTTATGCTCGCGTGAGTTCCCAGAAACAAAACCGTGACGGCATGGTCGGGGCTCAAATCAGACAATATTGTGCTACAGCGAAGTCGTGCCAAGGTTGTGGTGAAGCCGGGGTCGGGATGTAACAATTTGGTATCAGAGCCAATCCCTGGCCGGAAGTGTGTCGACGAGGACGTCGGGCCCCTAAGGGGGGTGGATTGTTAGATCCCACATCGTCCATGGGAGTGGATCCTCTATGCCTTATATGTACATGCCCACCTCCATATAGCACGAGGCATTTTGGGAACTCACTGGCTTCAGATTTCATCGGAACTCCGATGTTAAGCGAGTTTGGGCGAGAGCATTCCTATGATGGGTAACCCACTGGGAAATTCTCGTGTGAGTTCCCATAAACAAAACTGTGAGGGCGTAGCCCAAAGCGGACAATATCATGCTACGGCGAAGCCGAGTCTGGGATGTGACAGAATGGTATCAGAGCCACTCTGCCGTGTGGTGCGAGTGTGCTGACGAGGACGTCAGGCCCCTAAGGGGGGTGGATTGTAACATCCCACATCGACCAACGGAGAGGGGGTGATGTACCTTATATGTACATGCTCCCCTCCATTTAGCACGAGGCCTTTTGGGAGCTCATTGGCTTCGGGTTCTGTAGGAACTCCGAAGTTAAGCGAGAATGGGTCAAAGCATTCCTAGGATGGGTGACTCGCTGGGAAGTTCTGCTCGCGTGAGTTCCTAGAAACAAAACCGTGAGGGCGTGGTCGGGGCCGAAAGCGGACAATAACGTGCTACGACGGAGTCGTGCCCGGGTTGTGGTGGAGCCCGGGTCGGGATGTAACATCAACACCTGTAGGCAAGATGAAGATTTTCACAACTTCTGTGAAATAAAACCCATACTATGCCATCTTAATTAAACTAAAAGAAGTAATCCACACCTGTAGGCAAGAAGATTATCCCTTTTATTCTAATTAAGATGCAAAGTTGACCGAAGTAACTAAAAAAACACAATCCCATCGTCAACTAAGCCGTTGCGTCTTGCTTAGTTGAAAAAGCATTGGTCAACTCCACCCTGAAACAATACAAGAAGTCACATGGATTAATTAACTATAAGTGTCAGAATTATGATAACCTGATTCGAGCTTCGAGTCTTACCAACAAATGGCACTAATTCCTTCATGACTCCCTTTGACATTAAATTAATCTCAAAAACTTGACAGCACGCTTGAAGGAGATTAATCACATATGATTGGGCCGTGTCGCTCTATATTGCGCCAAGGCGCCATATTGCCCCAGGTCGCTATTTCTGCCATGCAAAATCTTGAAAGCTCCCTTGACCTATGAGAAAACCCAATGCCCAAAATCACGATGAGCCAGTGATGATTAAAGATAAATTTCTTTTTAGGGAGACTTTGGATTCGAATCCTAGACATCAACACCTTTTGGCTAAAATCTTAACGGTTTTCTATTTTTTTTTTAATCAAAGTAATGTCATCACTAGTGATGTGAGCCTAATTTTTTTTTTTTTTTTTGTAATCAACATATAACAATTGATTGAGTTACATCCATACCATATATGATGCCAATGCAAATCTAGAAAGTAATATACAATTACAAACAAATTATGGGGACTGACTATAGTACTTACAAGTACTTAGTACCAAACATAATTGTAATTCCATTAAAAAAAAAGAGAGAAGATATACATAAAGGAAGAGTTCGAAACTATTACAATAATTTAATAAATGAGAGAGTTTCAAATCACAGTTACATAAGTAGAAACTCAACATACTATCCACCAGTATAATGTACCACATGCAATAAGAAAGCTAGACTACCTGAGTGGCACCACTTGATGGATGTTTATGAGGGTGTGACGTATCATCGGAGTAAAGCTCATGCTTAGTAACATCATACTTCTCACCATCACCCCACAATGCGTACGCCTCTTCCCCATGCACTGCGTCGTCCCCGATCAGCAATTGTTCCTCTGGCATACGCAACGGAACTATAAACCTTAAGACGATGCAAATAATGGAGGTGACCACAATGTTCCATCCAATGATAAATAGCCCTCCTACAATCTGCTTGAGAATTTGCATGCCTCCTCCGTAAACCCCTCCGCGTGAGTTTGTGACCGGTAAAAAGAGCGCACACAGTTGGGGCTCTGCGAAGAGACCCGTTAAGATGCCGCCAAGAAAGCCGGCCACAGCGTGGGTGTGAACTACGCCGAGGGTGTCGTCAACTGCGGATAACATTTTCCACCTCTTGTCTACGATCATCATTGTGAACCATGGCACACTGCCTGACATAATTCCCATCACTATAGCGGCCCATCCTTGAACAAGACCTAATTCAATAGCATATACACGCGACAATTTTCTATCAGTACTCTATGATCAACAAAAAAATAAGAAAAGAGTATATAGGTCATAGATGCAGGGGGATAACGATCCTAAGGTATGCTTGGGTGAGGGACTTCTAAATTCTAAGACATTTAGGCAAAATGAAGAAGAAACTAATCACAAAAACTTATGTAGAAGGAATTAGAAAATGCATCATATGAGTATTACAAAGGCATGTAGGAAGAATTTGTAAATGACTCCTTTCAAATAGTCACCTGTAAATCCCTTTCATACACCTTTTGTAATGCTCATATGGTGTATGTCTAACTCTTCTGCCATCTAACTTTTTGTGATCTATTTTTTCATCACTATACTTAGATCCATTAGAATTTGGAAGTTCCTCACCAAAACATTGTACATTATTATCATGATTTTCTTTTTCTGTCTTTCCGCACACACTAACATAATAATTTTTTGATTTAATTACATTGTGGACTCTTGTAAATAGCTCCAAACCCATAGAAGTGCAAAGTATAAGTAGGGAATATTTTAGTTTAAATATTAAATTCAAAGAAAACTTTTAATTAAAATATCATATTTTTAGTTTTAGTACAGTTGGAAAAGTCAACCAAAACAATTCTATACATATTACTATAATGCAAAATAATTACAATGATCGCCACTCAATCCTATTACGTTTTCCGACCGGCCAAATATTTTTAGCAACTGAAAGATCAAAATTTTCAATCTCAAGGTCACAGTCCAACAATGACTGAAATTTTTTTGTAAAATGATGAATTTTCTAATAAGTTATGTCATTTTATTGTATATACATGTAAAATACTAATAAATTCACACAACGAACGTAATTGAAGATGAAACAGTTGCACATATTGTTATTTTTACACCACTATTGCACAATGACTTAAAATTTTCCGTCAATTGGAAAATTTTTCAACACCAATAACAGTGACTTGCAACAATTTCCGTCATTTGTGCTGGTGGCAAATGTGCCTTGTGCAATAGGGCAAAAGGTATATGTTCATATGCATAAGTGTTGGTCTACAAATTGTGACGTATATAATCCAAATAGAATGAGTTGGACTTGATAATTTCATTTTTCCGTAAAACCTATATAATGAATTGATATTTAATCTGAATATGCTCTATAATTATAATTTTTTTAACAAAGGATGTAGGTACGTAGTGTGTTTCAAGTTGTCAACTATTGCGACATACATAGTTTGATAATAAATACTGTTTAAGGCATCAAATTATATGTATTAACTTTCTTTGAGAGAGAAAATGTATGCATGAAATTAGATGAAAAATAAAAGTCAACTTTGCTTAACTTGTTTTTCAGGTGCCTCGCTAGTTATATAAGACATATATATACCTGCAGCAGGAGTAATGCAGACGAGGCCAGTGATCATTCCCTGTACAGCTCCGATGACGGAGGGCTTGTCGAAGAAAATGACATCAAGCATAGTCCAGACCAAGAGGCTCGTTGCAGCGCAGATGTTGGTGTTGAGGACGGCCATCGACGAGTCCGTGTTTGCTGCATACGGATCTCCGCCGTTAAAACCCGCCCATCCCATCCACAGCAACCCGGCTCCTGCCAACACCAGCAGTACATTGTTTGGTGGAAATCTCTCCCTGTCCTTCTTCACTCTTGGTCCTACCTGCATGTCAATTCATACAATACAACCTTGTATTGTCAACTCTTACAATACAAACTTACATGTCCGTCCACATCTCACAATACTATATTACACTCATAAATATAAAAAAATTATGTCCATGTCCAGGGTCCACCCTTATTAAGTTGTAATAAATCTAAAATTAGCACGCAACATGCAAGCACAAAGCTTGCAACTACGACGTATAATACTAAGTCATACAGATTCTTTTCTTTTTGTTTATTTTCAATTAGTGTTGTTTTTAATATTTTGATGCCCACGTCCACGGTCCAGCAGGGTTAAGTAATTTTTAATCTAAACCCTAATTAAGATTCAAATACTAACATCCAAGCACAAAGCATGCGGCTACAACTTCAAATTAACGCAGCATGATCTGGCCTTCATTCTTTAAGCTCCTAGTCAAATCAATTTTGTCCTTCCGACACACGTTAGACCATCCATATAGACAATTGTTTTTTAAGTGGAAAAAGAACAATTTGTATGATGGAGTTTTGAACATATACTCATTAATTCTTTTCTTTTTTCCATGGTTACATGAACATAGCTAGAAAACCTTGTAACTAAATCTAGAGAGTTTGACCCGGCCCATTTTCTTGAAACAGTCTGTATATCTCATCGCCATTGAGATAAACTTGTTGTAATGTAAAAAATGGTTGCCTAATGACTTTTGAATTTGATGAATTTTTGCAAAGATTAATGAATTAAGAAACAAATATTCATCAGTTGAATTGTCAAAATTCATTATAAAATAGGCCCCATAAGAAATCCTTCAAATAAATTTATTTGCTGAATCCTTCAACGGAATGACCCACATATATATAAGAGTCTAACGTGTGAAATAACAAACTGTTAATGTGATTACAGTGCATAATTGCATATATGTCAAAGAACTAGTGTGATTGATAGCTATCTAGTGCAACAAAACCTAAAAGACACCGAACGTCAAATCAAATAATTAATAATTTTTTGGTAGATACAAAAAGAAATGTACATTAAGTCTCAACTCAATCATGCAAAAGAAGATCAAATTTTTAAATCAAATAATTTGTCATTAATAGAAAATAAACATGTTAATCAACATTTAAGTAATAGTTCAAGCATTAACAATCAC
Source organism: Cotoneaster glaucophyllus (assembly GCA_036320875.1). Lineage (NCBI taxonomy): Eukaryota > Viridiplantae > Streptophyta > Magnoliopsida > Rosales > Rosaceae > Cotoneaster > Cotoneaster glaucophyllus. Next base: position 9,515,438 of record CM070073.1, on the reverse strand, counting down.
ATCATTTGATTTGCAAATTTGATTTAAAATTTTGATCTCCCTAGCATTATATCAAAAATTAAAATAAGAAAACAAGTTAAAGGAGAGCCACTATTTCCTGAATGAGCATCCTCTCCGGATCATCTTTGTGAGGATTCCGGAGATCCTTTAATCATGTTTATTCATCGTATATCGTGCGATCAGAAATTGATCATATAATTTACGATAAACAAATACAATTAAAATATTCCTTATCCGTCGCAAAGAAGATTCGAAAAAAAAACCTCATTCCTTTTCTTATTAACATGAGGGAAGGATTAAAGGACAAATAATTAATTTAAATAAAGGACAACTGGACTTTGACTAAATGGGAAGAAATTAGTAAGTCGTGGAAATTTGGTTTTTACAGTATCAAATTAACGTACCCAGTACGCAGTGGTGAAGCCGGCAATCCCGGAAGAAAGATGAATGACGTAACCCCCGGAGTAGTCCATGACACCCCATTGGAACAAAAATCCGCCGCCCCACAAGCTGAAAGCACCCACCGTGTACGAAAACGTCAGCCACAGAGGCACGAACATCATCCACGCCTTGAAGTTCATCCTCCCAAGCACCGACCCCGCCAGCAGAATCAGTGTGATGGCCGCGAACACACACTGAAACCACACCATCGTAGCCATCGGATACCACGGCTCGATCTCAGCTGTTTCGACGTCGCGGTGGTTGCTGAAGTAGTGGGTGCTGGCGGGGAGAGCTGCCTGGTTGATGAGGAACTTCTGGCCCAAAGCGGGGCCAGCTTTGCCCCAGAACGGGAGGAGTTTGTGCCCGAAGGACATCTTGTAGGCCCAGCACACCCAGCAGAGGACCACAGCGGCAAAAGCGTAGAGAGCCATGAAGGCTGAGTTAACCGCCCATTTCTTTTTAACGATGCTGCCGTAGAGGATGACGAGACCCGGCACACTCTGCAGACCAACGAGGGTGGCAGATACCATTTGCCATGCGTTGTCCCCTTTGTTCAACCATACTGGCACTGCCCCCGCGCCTCCCTGGTATGCAATCGGCACTGGGTTGTATGGAGGAGGACTAGCCATCATGCACCAACTGGATAAGTCGAGACTACTCCGGTATTTTTGTGTGTGGACACTGAAGGGGTTTCGACTATTCAAGATAACAATACAGCACAGGGAAAAGACGGTTTATATAAGGACAGTTTTAACGAAAAACCCGCAGTTCATTTTAACGAAAAATTATATTTTTACACTAAAAAGTTAAATCTAGTACTATTCATTTTACCCTTTATTTTGTCCTTATCATTAAAACTCAAAGTTTTCAAGCATTTTTCATTAGTTTTCCTTTATATAAATGTAGATACCGCAGATTCTAGTACAATTTGTTCATTAGATATTGGTCCAGAAAAATCATGATTTCTAAACATAAACCCACATATAATTAAACATCCAATAAAAACCCAAAAAGTCAAATAAACTGCCACATAAGAATATAAGTAACCTATTAATACAAATTATTTACAATTTTTGCCATAACCCACACTTGAAAATTAGCTTCAATCAAGGGCCTTAAAATCTGATTAATCATCCTGACTTTTTTTTTCTATTTATTTATTTATTTTTAATTTCTACAACAATCTAGTGCATTACTTTAAATCATGACTACGTACATTATTATTTGGTGTAAATTATTCTCCTTATATAAAATAGTTAAACGTCCCTACTTTACATATATAAATAATATCGCCCTACAATCTGTAATTTACCTACAGTATAAAAACAAAATATTCTCATATTTCTTTTGGCAATTTACCTATGATATATGCAAATAATATTCTCATGTTTTGTTGGCATTTTCCCTAAATTATGCAAGTAGGTAAATTAATATAATAGTAGGTAAATTATGCAAGTAAGTACATTTCAATAATAGCAGGTAAATTATGTATGTGATTTACCTACATTTTTTTTATATGTTAATTAGATATCTAGACTGTACATGTAAATAATTTACCTATAGTTGGTTCTTTTATTTTTCTTTGTCCTAAAATTAATTTACCTGTAATTTTTATCTCATTTCAACAAATTATATATAGATATATTTTTTTTTAAAGTACAATAATTTACCCATATATAATATGGACACGTTGTAATGGTAAATTGGAATTCGAGAGCCAAACTAACCAACAAATCCTTACATTTATATGAAAAATATTGTTTTTGTAAAATCATTAATTCCCCCTTGCAATTTGCATATAATTAATTGTGTACGTTAAATATTCAATAAGGGTGTTTTAGGCATCCGAAAAATTTTAAATGGGCAACGTCAAACATAATTAATGAATTTGCTTATGTGGAGTCTAGTTCATGGGTTTTATTTAAGCAAAAAATTTACGTCGGGTTTTATGTAGAAAAAATTAAATTTCAAGGACTAAAATCATATTTTCAGTAAAAAGAATAAATAAAACTGGTAGATAAAGAAGTGGACATGGGGTTGAAAATCAATTTCACGATTGCAGGCAGTGTAATTTGGCACAAAAGTTTAGGGTTCTAATTTAAGATACTAATTAGGACGGTTTTTGTCGTATTATTGGGCCATTGGACTTTCTTTCTTTATTATAAATCAAAATAAATTAAGGACAACTGGTCTTGAAGATGCAATTCGTCCCGTGAATCTTTGCTCAAAAGTAGCAGAATCTTGTTGCCTGTATCATAAGCTGACACCTGAATATTCAATGAGAGATCCCCTTTACTCTCGCTATGTGCTTACCGCAAACTAAGATTGCCTACCATGTTCTTTTATTTGGTCAAAAGCCTACCATGTTCTCACGTGAAGCATCGTATGATGCTTCCTATTCTACAATTCTATTTCACATTTTGAAAAGAGCCAATATATTCTTAAAGCAAATAATTAAAATTTGAAAGATCTTGAAATTAACTCAATATATCTACGAAATTTTCTTGATCAACGTTATTTGAATTGTCTTGACGAGTAGTTTGATTATGTAAAAATATGACTCATTGTATTGATTTGTGTAAAGTATTACAATATATGTATGTATGTTGTTATGCCAATCCCTATTTACTATTGAAGTAGGAATCTTACATCATTCTCAGAAATAATGGGTTGTAAGTTTCTTTTATTTTATTACATCGGCTCTGTAAGGAGCTCTTGTTTTTTTTTTTTTTTTTTTTTTTGGGTCAATTCTGTAAGGGGCTCTTTATATTACAAACTATACAACTAATATCTAAAATCATTAACTACATGTTCCCACCTCACTTGACAACATTTATTGTGAGTAGTAATTAATATTGACAATTGCCATGTCCACGTTGACAGACAGCCAGTGGCAGAGTCACTTTAGGATCAGGAGAGGTCCTGGCCTACTTTGGAATTTTTTATTTTGTATTTTCTGTTTGTACGATTTTGGTCGGATACTCTGTATTCTTCGATTTATATGCGTTTGCTCTTAGCTAGTTTTATTGTGTTTCTTTATTTAACAAAAAAAAAAATGTTTTACAAGTATTGTTATGAAACCAAAGACATATATCAACTAGCCTTCCTTAGTTAGTTCCTTATTTTGCATGATAGAGTGTTGTTTTACAATGAAACCACGCATATATAGAATAGTGGAAGAATTTATCTTGAAAGACAATTTTCATAGCTGGTGTTTTGAGCCATGATTATTAATTTTTGTTCAACTTCATTAGGAATTTATAAAGAAGTTCGGTGCTTACGATATAATTATCTCTCCAAAAAAAAGTTTGTGACTTTATTAATCTCTTTTGATTAAAATTTTTCATTCCACTACAAAAAATGAACTTTTTCCCCCCTTTAGTTATATTATAATTTTTTTTAGTTTCTTTCAAATGGCTTAGAGGCCCTTCTTAGGCCATCTCCAACCGAGGAATGGCCAGAGGGCTCGTTTTAGCCCTCTGGCCCTTTAAGATATTAATATTTTAATGAACAGTACATGACTATATTTGCCTCCGTCTCCAACCGAGAGCCAAAGGGCCATAGGGCTCGTTTTAGCCCTATCACAAAAAACCGTCTCCAACCGAGGGCCAAAGGGCCATAGGGCCAAACATAATTTATTATTTAAAAACTACAACTTAAATTCAAATCCAACGGCTAAGTGACGTCAGCATGAAACAAATTTTGTAAAATAGAAGCTATAGGAAAAAAAAAGGGAGTTTTAATAAAACACCCCCGGTACTGTTCACTTTTAACCAAAAACCACTTTTTTACCTTTAACTATCACTATTCATTATACCTTTAAAAAGGACTTTTCATTAAAAGAGAAGTTTTTTTGGACTTTTCGTTAGTTTTCCTAAAAAAAAAGGGAAAAAAAAAAAAGAATTAACAAAAAATATAAAACAAATTTTGTAAAATAGAAGTTATAGAAAAAAAATTGTGTAAAAAAAAAATTCAAAAATAACTTGGGGGCCCACAAGCCCTCTGGCTAACTGGCTGGATTTGGCTAGCCTTTTGGCCCTTTGGCCCTTTCGGATTCCGTGGGGCCCACAAGCCCTCTGGCTTTGCCTTCGGTTGGAGACGATTTTTGGACTATTTTCGGCCCTCTGGATCCTTCGGTTGGAGGTGGCCTTAGCTTCAATTTCTAGCTCTGCCATTGCAGACAGCAGCTTCTTTTGTTGACAATAGCAACTCTTATTGACACTCCCCCTCAAGTTGGTGCATAGATGTCATGAATGCCCAACTTGCTTAGTGAGCTGTGAAATATTGTACTTGTGACTGTTTTGGTGAATATGTCTGCTAATTGATCTTTAGATTTTACGTATGGTAATTCAATGAGTCTTGCCTCAAGTTTTTCTTTAATAAAATTTAAATGTCTATCTTGTTAGCTGTATAAGGTTATACAATTAAAACACAAACGAATAAGTGACTGACCTAATTCCAATGGGGTCGTGGAAGTTGAACACAAAAGTAGTAGAGCATGGCAACACCAAGATCTTCTATAAACACCCAGCCGAATACAACTACTCTATGGGAAACATTATGCTGTGTGTTCTAGGGCTTATAGGGATCAATGTTTATATATATATGCTAAAAACTAAGGTTTCCATCCATAAAGGAAACCTAAACTTTACTTTCTTAGCCTCCAAATCAAGTATCATAATCATATTCAATTAAGGATTTCATCAATCATATTTCCAATATAAGACACCTTATATAGGATTGATATCCTTAAGAGATCAAATCACAATTAACATTATTCTCCAATATTACATTCCTATTACATGTAGTAGACCACTTAAAGGTTGATTTATATTGGATAAATCCAACATTCTCCCACTTGGTCTACAAAATGTAATATTCATGTTTATACTTGAGATTGGAGACTAATGTCACTTTAGTGGCCTTGTAACAGTGATTACATCTAGTCCTTAATGAAATTTCTATCAAATGCATTTCTTAACATGGAACTAACAAGATTGTAGGGTTGACATAACCTAGAACCTTCATAATCACACATGCTAAGATCCTCATTCACATGAAACACAAATTATGATAAAAAAGATGAAACTTTAAATTAACCAAAATGTCTTACTTTATATCATCTCAAGTCCACCTTATTGTAACACACAAGTTACACTTTATGCTTCTTCGAAGCCTTAAATCTGCCAATGCAGATATCCTTCATCTAATGAAACCATCATAACCTGCACGTGTGAATACACCTCCAAAACAATCATGCATCACTTTCATTAGATCAGTAACAATATAAACGATGTTTGTAGCCAACAGACACAACTGAAAATACCAAATAGGCACATGTCCAAGTAAAATATCCCAAAAACTTCATAAAACAAATTAATTCAACACTTGTGAGCAAGATGAATTAATATGTTTTTGACACTAATCTATGCACCATACCAGTTAGTTTCATAGTGATTTCCAACACCTGCAGGCAAGATGGAAATCCTCACAACTGAGGCAGTGCACAAACCATGCCATGCCATTTTATATGCAATTTGACAACAACTAGATATCCGATATATATATTTCATCAGATAATTGACTAGCACACGAAAAATGTGACTTTATGAATCCAACTGGAGATTAAATTGAATACATGGATTCTATACATACCTTATAGGTCATATACAAATGTAAGGCATTACTAACACAAAACTCAAGCTCCCATTGATCTGCAACATCATTACTTAATTTGCAAATCAATACTTAAATCATATTTTTGAAAATATGCCTTTGGGAATAGCCTTACTTGGTCAATGAATGCACATTACCTCAATGAAAGGTACAACTAAGCATGAAAGCATTCACCGCTATTACACAAAACATGCATCCAAACAACCATCTTATATGTATTATTAAGTCCACATTTATGCTAAGTCCTTATGAGCCCCAAAACAAATGATCAACCGAGAAATTCAAATGATTGCAAGTGACAAAAAAATGTACACATGTACTAAGTAGCCATTCGTGCAACTTAAACATATTATTGTTATTCGAGTAACACAAATTCATGGAAGATAGAATAACGCTTTAATAAATTCTTGCAAATCCACTTAATGCTCAAAATTTTAGAACAACTCCCACTAAGTTTTCAGAGTTTATACATGCAAATAAGTTAATGAGTGCAAAGCCCAATTTTCGTTCACTAATTCTCCCACTTGGGCAAACACTTGTTAATATATTCTTTCAAAGATGTACCTAAAGAAAATTGCTCTATATTTTAGACATAATAAAATAGACATCTCAACCAACATAAAATTGTCAAACAGAATTTCAGCAATGAGTTACACTTACTTTAGAATTTATCATAATTAATTTACAAGCTTGATTGCTACCAAAGTTATACTGACCAAAATAGACATACTAATCTTCATAAGATAAAAATATGGAGCTGTTTTGGGTCAAAATAGTAGTCTAAAGTGATGTCTCAAAACGACCAACACAATCTGTCAGTAAAAACTGTCTATACGAGTATGGGTTACTAGTAAATTCACCATAATTAACATACATGGTAGAAAATTACGAAAATTTGCAGAAACATAGTAGACATCTATATGTTGAACATATCCAAAATTCAGATCATTTGGTGACCATTAGACGTATCATTCACCCGATTTGAATCAAGACATGTAATCTACCAGAAACAATTATGTGCATCTATCAAGAATTTATGCATCCATAACAAATTCAATTTCATATCATTTCAATTTCGATGTCCAAAGGAAACTTTAGTAGTCAAATTTCATCATCTAAACCAACATCATAGTTAAAATTGAAAACATTTACAAGCATAAGATTTAAACAATGCGTACCTTAGCAATCCTTGATTAACCTTCATGGATCCAATACTTTGCATCAACAAGTCTTATGAATAGACACAAAATACATCATGATGCAACCGATTTCCATGCCTTCAAACCACAACCTTTTATTGGGCTCATTGTGGAAATATTTGTCAATAATGGCATGGAACTTTATCCCAGTAAACTTTATGAAACTAAATTAATTTACACCTGTAGGCAAGAAAATTAACTAGTTTCTATTACTAGATTTTATGTCACGAAAGTACCTTCATGAAAAACTTCAACACCTGTAGGCAAGAAGAAGATTTTCACAACTTCTGTGAAATAAAACCCATACTATGTCATCTTAATTAAACTAAAAGAAGTAATCCACACATGTAGGCAAGAAGATTATCCCTTTTATTCTAATTAAGATGCAAAGTTGACCGAAGTAACTCAAAAACACAATCCCATCGTCAACTAAGCCGTTGCGTCTTGCTTAGTTGAAAAAGCATTGGTCAACTCCGCCCTGAAACAGTACAAGAAGTCACATGGATTAATTAACTGTAAGTGACAGAATTATGATAACCTAGTTCGAGCTTCGAGTCTTGTCAACAAATGGCACTAATTCCTTCATGACTCCCTTTGACATTAAATTAATCTCAAAAACCTGACAGCACACTTGAAGGAGATTAATCACATATGGAACGAGTTTTCACCACAAGAATGTTAATACTTATCATTACGGAGTCAATTAGAAATACTTTATGTAATGTGAAAGAACAATACATTCCCTTAAATTAAAAGCTAAATCACTCAAATCAAACGGGTTCCTTTCCTTTTATATATTTCTTTATGTAGTACAAAACTACTAAACATAGCATTAAAATCATGCATTAACTTTGTAAATACCAAATTAAATAAAAGGAACAACCAAAATTATTTTCTTCCATAGAAAACATCTCCAATATATGCCCCACATTAGCCTTGAAAAGTTTATTTTATTCTCCCCTTATGGCACATAAAAATTTACTAATCAAAGCACTGTTTAAATTCTTTAGGCATAGGAAAAACCACAAACAATAATACATGTTTGAAAATTCATGCTTATCAATTTAGTCACATACTTTGAATAAAATACATACCCCATGCCTTCATATGTTCACTACTTCTTTATAAACATATATAATCACATGACCACCATAATTCTCATATAAGAATAAATAGAATACAAATGAGAAGTGTCACATAATTACTGCAAACCTCATTCATCTGTATAATGTACTTGTTCTTTCCACCGAATGCTTTCTGTCACTCTCAGTCAATCCACAAGTTATGCATCAATTTCATAGTTAACTAGTCATGTACAATTAAATAACTATTCTGAGATAATAAAGCAAAATTGTAGACAAAACTAATTTGATTAGTCATGCAAATTCCTTATGGAGTTAATATCATTATAAACCGTACTTGAATTAATCCCCAATCATACTTAAGTACTAGTATACTGCATTACTAATCTACACATGTGTCTTTACATAAGATCATCTCAAGCTTAAAGCAATATAGGACAACCAATCCCTTTAATAAAACACGCCATTTGCTTAACAAATGTTGCCAAATATGTATGTCTTACTTTCATGTATAGGAATTTTATCAAAAATTCATTAACAGACAAGTATATAGTTGACATGCATAAAACTTGGCATATGCTTCCCTGCAACATAACTGTAATATATGTTACCACAATCATAACATAGGCACATCTCATATACCAATAATAGTATTGACACAATCTAGAAGTTAACAATTCCGTCACCTATATTCAGAAAATGTAAGCAATATTTGAACTCTTACGCCTCTTTCTTAATTCTAAGAATTAAGTTGCAGTTAAAATTGGGTTTTGAATAATCAGTTGGTTATGCTAGTACGAAAACTCTTCGATGCCACCAAAACAAGAAACCAAAAACATATTATTCCAAATAATAAGGAGATGTCACGACATAGGTATGTTATGCAGGAACCAAATACTCACCTTTTAAATCCACCACAAAATATTGTCAGCAATTAAGACCAAAGGAAAAGATTACACCGAAAACCCAAAATCCGAATTGAGTCGATGAAACACAATGCTTTGCTTTGGCAGAGGTCGGCTTGTTTTAAAATTGAAATAGAAAATCTGTAATATGCCATAGTTTCCAGTCCTAGTTAATCCAATGAACTAACTAAACAATTTTCTTTTAACATCCCCTTATCAGAACTATTGGTGGTAATCAAAGTTGACTAATCAAATTGGCTAAAAATAAAAATTACATGTGCTAGCTTGATCAAAATACTAGCAATCTCCAGACTTTGGTGGTTCAACCAAAATATATTTTATGCAATAAAGATGCCTGATTAAAAGGCTATCAACTAAACCATATTATCTGTAATTATAATAGGTATAATCTGGAAAACTGTTGGAATTGGAAGCAATCATCACCATTATTTAAATTTCATGCTTCAATTCTATAAGAATATTATATACAAATTATATGCTTCAACTCCATAATTTAATTCATGCTTGATCAAAAGGGCCTCTAAGCGTAGTCCAATTTCCAATTGGCAAGCAAAAGCTATGTAATACACTGCATACAATATTGTGGATTCGTGCTATAATCATGCAATTTGTCTTGCCGTAATAATCAGGGTATCAATTAGCATAGTTCTTAATAAATTTCCCTTGACTACAACCATAACATTAGTGAAAAATATTCTTGATTAAAACTAAATAATTATGCAACTTGATCATAATCAACAATTGAACTGATTCAAACAGCATGGTGATGTTGCCGAGTATATGCAATGACAATTTGGATGAAACACGCGGTTCAAGAGAATATTATATAATCCAACATTAAACCTAATAGGTTTTAATTATATAACCAGTGGCTCTGATACCAACTGTTAGCTGTATAAGCTTATACAATTAAAACACAAACGAAGGAGTGACTGACCTAATACCAATTGTTAGATGTATAAGGTTATACAATTAAAACACAAACGAATGAGTGACTGTCCTGATTCCAATTGTTGCCGTGGAAGTCGAACACAAAAGTAGTAGAGCACGGCAACACCAAGATCTTCAATAAACACCTAGCCGAATACAACTACTCTATGAGAAGCATTATGTTGTGTGTTCTAGGGCTTATACGGACCGGTGTTTATATATATAGGCTAAAAGCTAGGGTTTCCATCCATAAAGGAAACCTAAACTTTACTTTCTTAGCCTCCAAATCAAGTATCATAATCATATTCAATTAAGGATTTCATCAATCTTATTTCCAATATAGGATTGATATCTTTAAGAGATCAAATCATAATTAACATTATTCTCCAATATTACATTCCTATTACATGTAGTAGACCACTTAAAGGTTGATTTATATTGGATAAATCCAACATATCCACCTTCACATGTTTGGTTCGATCATTTTGAACTAGATTGTGAGTAATGTCAATAGCAGCCTTGTTGTCACAATGTAGATGTATAGCATGTTTGGGCCTAAATCCCAAATTTCTCAGTAAGTTACTTACCCAAAGCAATTCACATACTCCATGTGCCATGCTCCGGTATTCTGCTTCAGCACTTGATCTAGGAACGACCTTTTGTTTCTTACTATGCCAAAAGACTAGATTTCCTCCAACAATAACAAAGTATCCTGATGTTGATCGTCTATTAGTTACATCACCAGCCCAGTTAGCATCAGTGTAGCCTTCAACGTCTAAATGATCATGTTTTGAAAACATTAATCCTTTCCTAGAAGTTGACTTTAAATATCTCAAGATACGGTTTACAGCATTCATGTGTGTTTCACTTAGTGCATGTATAAACTGGCTCACCATGCTAACTTGTCACGCCCCGGACCCGAGGTTGATAATAATAAAAACTGGAACCCGAATCCAAAAAGTGAGTTAAAAGCTTAGTAAATAAAAGTAAAACTGAAATAACGGAGTGAAAAATAAAATTCCTCTTATAAAAAGAAATCGAGAATTCTTTACAAGACTAAAATAAATAAATACAAAATTATATCCTCACACTTAATCCGATCTCATCCCGTCTACCCTTTTTGACTGTTAAGTTCTAAACCTGCATAACAATAGAGGGGTGAGCTTAACAGCTCAGTAGGGACATAACCTTATCACAGTAATTGACAGTACTAAATTAAGTGTCATAAAATCATGTAATCAAGTACCAAATCATTATCAATAACAATGCATGAGTGCAATGCAATACTCTTCATCTCTACCCGTTAATTTATATAATAAAACACGCGGACCTGCACGTCCCATACCGTGCATTTTACCTCTGCAGTGGTGGTTCGAATGTTCTAATGTACAAATTAACCCCCTGTAACTCAAGCATCCCAATTCCCCCTTTTGTTAGTCATCTTGCCAAAACTCTTCGTCGCCAGTCCCGAATTACCCTTAAAGAATCTGTGCACTGTGGGCTTGCCTGAGACCTGGTACCTACTAAGAATTTGGCTCAACTACACAAAAGATAATGTCCATTACCCTCATTTCCATTCATTTCTCCATCGAAAGCTCCAACCACATGACACATGAGTGATGCAGAGATAATGTCATTTCATCTTTCACATGTCTCACAGTATATTCTCAACCAATAGCATTTCACCAATAATTCCATGACCAATAACAAGTAAACACGCAAGAGCAGTATTTGTCCAATTAGTAAACCATATCACATTAATCAACCAATAAGATCAATAATGCTAATATCACACTTCACGAAATTTAATAACGCCAATCTCCGTAAAGGTCTGCAGTATTTCCCCTACCTGGAGTCCAAAGTATTGCACCAACTCTCTATTACAGGAGTGCACCACCATTGTGATCAATCCCTATTTCACAAGTACAAGCAAATCACTAAAATGCATTACAACTCTAACCCTAGTTAGACTACTTGGTATTACTAATCTAACACCACTTTATTGAAAAGTCATTTTGGTTGATATGAAATAACGCAACTGCAATAGAAGACGTTTGAATGTAAAAGGATTTAGAGAATAAGCAATATATATATATATATATATATAGCTCACTGTATAATACAAGTACCTTAAAACACTTTGGCTTATACAATTGCATAAAAGCTTTGTCATATTATATATATATATATATATATATATATACATATAATGATATGTATCAGTATGAACTATTTTACAAAATAATATTCCAACCGAGTTGGAATTGTACAAGTCGTTTTATAAGGGTATTACAAATAGACCAACACTTTAAATCAAAACAGGCTTTGCTTTATCTAGTACTATATAGTGAACAAACTGATCATGCCATACTTGAAACCAAAAGGCTGTAGTTGTAAAAATAGGTATATGTTATATAGAATAGTTTTGTATCAAATAAGCAGCATTATATAAAACCCTTGCATATAAAACTTGTTTTACAGTTTCTGCCTGAAAGCAACCATGAAAGACAACGATTTACTACATAAAATAGCTAAGCAAAGAACAAAGAGAGCTGCGAATCATTACCCTGCTGCATGCTGACATTCCAAGCAGGAAGATGGATACGAATATTTCAGCACCCTTCTCTCTGATTCTATTTGATTTCTTAATCCCTTTCTTCTATTTGTCTTCTCTCTCTCTCTCTCAAATTATTTTTCCCTTCTTCCGTCTGCTTTCCTCTTTCAAATGAATGAAAAGCACTCCTATTTATAGGAGGTTAAAGACGGTTATAGCTATTCTCTTATTGGAAGGTGTAGCGGCAAGAGATAAGTTGAACCTATCTCTGTACTCCCATAATCTGCCATGGGTGTGTGTAGATAGGGAGGTGTTGTCAACAATAGCATTGACCTTGACCAGCCAATTATTTTATAGTAAAGCTAAAATCAATAAAAAAAAATATACAGATGATTAGACAATGTTAATATATAGTACACAAATAAATAATTAAATAAATACAAGGAACCCAAATATTATAATTATAAATGGTCTTATAAATATATTTTCCAAATTACAGGTCCTCACATAACTGCATATGCTATATTTGGTCTAGTATGTGCAATATATATTAGTTTACCAACAAGTCACTGATATCTCTCTTTGTTGGTGGGTAGCTGATATTCACCAAGTTTGTGATTCAACTCAATTGGGGTATTTGCTGGTTTGTTGATAGCATCCCGGTTTCCATCAAAATATCAAGAACATATTTTTTTTGTGATAGAAATATTCCTTGTTGTGAGTGGGCCACCTCAATGCGCAAGAAATACTATAAGGCAACAAGATCTTTCATCTCAAATTCTCTTGTGCTGCATTCTCTTCTGGATCATTTCTTGTAACCACTATGTCATCCACATATACAATAAGAGCAGTAATTTTACCTTTTCTTATGTTTTAAGAAAAAAGTATGATCTGAGTTGCTTTGCTTGTATCCGAAATTTTTCATGGATTTGGTAAATCTCCCAAACCAAACTCTTGGTGATTGCTTTAAACAATACAACATCTTTTTTAGTTTACAAACATGTTGGTCTGATTGGGATCCAGCTTGCATCCTAGAGGAAGCTCTATATAAACTTCTTTTTCTAAATCTCCATGAAGGAAAGCATTTTTGACATTGAACTGTTGCAAAGGCCAGTCAAGGTTTGCTTCTAAGGATAAAAGTACACGAATAGTGCTGATCTTAGCTACAAAGGCAAAAGTCTCTTTGTAGTCAATGTTGTATGTCTGCGTGTAGTCTTTTGCCACTAAGCTTGCTTTGTATCGCTCAATAGTGCCATCTGCATTGAGTTTTACTGTTATATCCACCTGCAACCAACTGTTCTCTTCCCCTTAGGTAGGTTAGTTAACTCCCAAGTGGAATTTTTCTGAAGTGCCTTCATTTCTTCATTCATTACACGAGTCTGCCTGGGATCATTCATAGCATCCTCTACACTACAAGGAATAGATACAGTGGATAATTGATTTACAAATGCCTCACATGATGTAGATTGCCTATGAAAGGGCACATAGTTAGCAATTGGGTATTTAACCTTGGCTCTAGGATCAGGATCATATAACTGTTTAGGAATCCCTCGAGATTTTTAATGGGGAAATAGATATTTAGTGAACTCAATTTGACTTAACTCGGGTAAGATCTTATCGGAAATAGAATTAGATTGATCAGTTACCTATTGATGTGGATAAACCTGTACATAAGCCACACACCCGAAGACATGTGGTTCTATGTTTGGGATATATGGAATGGTGGGAAGGTGGTTAAGTGTTTGGAATGGTGTTTGATATTGGAGAGTGCTGGATGATGTCCGATTTATGAGATATTTTGCAAAACACAGTGCTTTTCCTCAAAACTTATTATGCATGTTGGCACCATATAAAGATGCACGAACCATTTCTAAGAGATGTCGATTCTTCCTCTCTGCTACACCTTTTATTGAGGTGTATAGACACATGTGGTTTGATGAACAATACCATGCTCCTACAAATAGTTATGCAAAGGATGATTGGCATATTCTCCTCCATTATCAGACTTGAGTGTCTGAACTTTCTTGTTAATTTGAGTTGCAACATATTGATGAAAAATAGTGAACTTGGTAGGACTTCACTCTTGTGCTTCATTGGAAACACCTAGGTCATTCTAGAACAGTCATCTATAAATGTCACAAACCATCTAAAGCCAGAGGTGGTAGGAATTTTGGCATGACCCTAAACATCATAATGAACAACCATGAATGGCACATAACTTTTATTTAATCTTAATGGATGAGAAACACAATGACTTTAGGCCAAAATGCAAATTTCACAATGAAAATCTGATTCTTTGAATTGGGAAAAAGTTAAGGAAATAAAAGTTTAAGAAAACCAAATGAGGGATGTCCTAATCGCCTATGCCATAACCAAATCTTCTTCATTCAGGTTGATTCATCTTTGCTTACATGATGCACTTAACTCAATCTATTGTTGTATTCTTCCGTTAAGTCCAAATAATATAGTTTGCCTTTTCTAATACCACAACCAATCACGGCCCTGGTGAGCAGATTCTGGAAAAGACAATATAGTGGCCAAAAAGAAACAGAGATGTTGAGATTTGATGATGTGAGGAAAAGTTTGTCCCACATCGATGAGGGACATGTCTTGCTATGAGCTTATATGGTCTTGGGCTACTTTTTATATTGCCAATTGGTTTTATGGTGGAACCCCAATTTCATCATGGTATCAAAGCAAGTTGTTCCACGTGTGAAGCCAAACGGCCACATGTGCTCCACGTCACCCCGTTGTGTTGTCCACGTGTTAGGCTCGAAAATTCACCACACTGGAGGGGGCGTGTTGAGAATGAGTCTCACATTGATGGGAATAAGGACTTTGCATGAGCTTATAAGAGGTTGGGCTACTCCTCATATTGCCAATTGATTTTATGGTGAAACCTCAACTTTCTTCATGTTGAGAATGGGTCCCACATTAATGGGAGGATGGACCTTGCATTAGCTTATAAGAGGTTGGGTTATTCCCCATATTGCCTATTGGTTTTATAATGGAACCTGAACTTTCTTCTTGGTATCAGATGAGGTTGTCTTTCATGTGAAAACCCAAGGGCCACACGTGTTCACGCGTCACCTAGTTGTTGTCCACATGTAGGCTTGAAAATCGACCATAGGTGCAGGGGCGTGTTGAGTTTTGATGATGTGAGGAAAAGTTTGTCCCACATTGGTGATGGACATGCCTTTCTATGGGCTTATATGGTCTTGGGCTACTCTTTATATTGCCAATTGGTTTTATGGTGAAACTCTAATTTCATCATGGTATCAGAGCATGTTGTCCCACGCGTGAAGCCAAAAGACCACATATGCTCCATGTCACGCCGTTGTGTTGTCTACATGTTAGGCTCGAAAATTCGCCATACATGAGGGCGCGTGTTGAGAATGAGTCTCACATTAATGGGAGGAGGGACCTTACATGGGCTTATAAGATGTTGGGCTACTCCTTATATTGCAAATTGGTTTTATGGTGGAACCTCAACTTTCTTTATGTTGAGAATGAGCCCCACATTGATAGGATGAGAGACCTTACATGGGCTTATAAGAGGATAGGCTACTCCCCATATTACTAATTGGTTTTATGGTGGAACCTCAACTTTCTTCATAGTATCAAAGCAGGTTGTCCCTCGTGTGAAAGCCTAAGGGCTACACGTGCTCACACATCATTCAGTTGTTGTTTACTTGTAGGCTTGAAAATCGACCACACGTGCGAGGGAGTGTTAAGATTTGATGAAAAGTTTGTCCCACATCGGTGAGGGACATGCCTTGCTATGAGCTTATATGGTCTTGGGCTACTTCCCATATTGCCAATTGATTTTATGGTGGAACCCCAATTTCATCAAGAACAATTAAGGGAGTCAATAATTTGAGAAACAAATAAAAGATCGTAATCTAGGATGATACAACTAAGACATGATCAAGATTGAGTGAGGAAGTTAGAGAGTCGTCTCCGGTAACCAGAGAGATTGAACTAGGGGTGGGCAAACGGGTCCTGAACCCGCGGGTCGGGGCGGGTATATGCGGTTCGGTGCGGGCACGGGGCGGGTCCAAAAATTTGAAACACAAAACGGGGCGGGGCGGGGTAGGTCTACGAAATTAGCGGGGTAGGAAGGGGCCAAAAATAAGAAGGAACGAGCCCCCGGCCCAGCCCGTTTGTAGCATGGGATAATGTATTGTGGATCAAGGTAGCCCACCAAATTGGACCAGTTTGGGAGGCCCTCAAGGTCTCTGGAACAAGCAGATCATCCAAGTTCAACATACACGAGTTCATACTTTCCACTGTCCATCTCTCTACAAAAATGGCAGCCAAATTGGGTTCCTTCAAGTGCAATTTCCAAGAGAAGAGAAAGCGTTTGCTGTCCCTGGGCTGCTCCGAGCTCGGCTTCGTCTACATCGAGGAGCAAGAGTCGTCAGGGTCTCCCCGTTGCTGCATTTCCAATCAGTTTCCGACCGAATCGTCGGCTGGTGCCAAACCGTGCAACGTGTCTCGAGTCGGGCAGTTTAGATAGGTCAATCCGATCCGCGAAAGATCGTCTTCGCGGGGAAGATGGGTCTGGAGCTGATGATCGTCTCGCTGCTCATCTTCCTCAAAGAGCCGTTCAAGCAGCTTAGCTGCTACTCCGTCTGGGCAATTCTTACTGTTGTGGTGGTGTTTGAGTTCAGCATAGGTAAATTTTTGCGTGTATTTGGGTCAATTCTCTTCGTTTTCGCGTTTATTTAGCAATTTTGTCATCTGGATCTTCGTCAAATTCAATTGCATGTGTGAGTTCACACTTGAGAGCTTGCGTCGAGTTCTCGACAGCAGTCACCTAAACCATCATTTCACGACCACTATGACTGCACCGCTCTCGAGCTCTTACTGAAGTCACTTTTCCTCTCCCTGACTCGTCTTCTCCTCTCTCATTGACTCGTCTTTTCTTTGTTTTTTTATTTTTTTATTTTTTTTATTTTTTTTATTTTTTTATGGTTCTGATTTTGTGTTGGTTGGGTTTTTTAATGGTTCTGATTTTTCGTCTTCTCCTCTCCCAGACGACTAAGGAAGACGGCTTGAATGATCTGAGCTTGCGGAGGAAACGGACTCAAAGAGTGAGGAAGACGACTTGAACGACGTCGTCCCTTTCTATGATGACAAAAAAGAAAAAAAAATGTAATAGGAACCATGGACCCGCCCCGAACCGGCCCGTTTGAAACGGGCCGGGTTAGGTCCGGTTCTAAAACTCTAAAGCTCTCTACCCTGCCCGGCCCGCCCGTTACATTTTAAAACGGGTAGGTCCGGTTCCTTCAAATTTGGGCTCGGCCCGGCCCGTGCCCAGCCCTAGATTGAACCATTGGCACTGGTAATAAACGTTTGGTTGACTATTTTTAATAAGTGAAGAAAGTTAGCATTAGACGTCATGTGATCTGTGGCACCTATTTCAATAATCCACGATCTATTACAAGTATTAAAGGATGTAGAATTAGATATACCTGAGGTGTTCAAGGCTTTTGGGACATGGTCAGATGAGCTTACATCTTGAGAAGACTCAGAGGTGGTGAATGATTTTCTGCTGGATTTCTTCTTTCATCCTTTGTGAACCCATCATTCTGGATAGCCAATAATCTCATAACAGCCTTGAATAGTATGATTTTTCAGTCTGCATTTGGTGCACTGCGTAGATGGTCGATTACGAAATCGATCAGCTGTTGATGAGTTTATATTCTGAAGTCGAGGTCCTTGTGGAGATCGAGAATTTGTGGTAAAGAGCACGGTAGCTTCAGGCATGGTGGCACTTTCTGACATGGTTCTTTGTCAGTTGCTTTCACGTTTGACATGATAGTAGGCTAATTCAAGACCAGGTTTGCGCTCCATCTGCAAAATCTCACCACAAATCTGATCAAACTTGCTACCTAATCCTGCAAGAAAAATATAGACTCGAAGTCGCTCAATTTCTCGTTGCCTTGATGAGATATCATTTGGGTCCTTCATGTTTGTGGGACTAAGTTGATCAAGTTCTTGAAAAATCCTGGTGAGATTGCTATAATAGTTAGCAATAGGAACTCCATTTTGCTTCATGGTGAATGACCTTTTATGAAGATCATAAATTTTGGCTTCATCAGAGCCATTTGAGTAAGTCTTTTTTATGGCATCCCATACCTACGTGGCGGTGTCATAACGGATGAACCACTTCATCTGATTGGGTGTCATAACTGTTAGAATATGAGCATGAGTATGAATTTGTGGATTGAGTTATTCGTTTCAAGTTTGGATAGGAAGTCTTATTGAGAATGGATTTGTAATCCATGTTATGCTGAAATACTATGTTGGTTGTCTATAAGGATTCTAATAGGGGAATCCTTATAGAACTTGGCTAGGATTATGTTGTATATATAGTGGCCTCTGCTCTCACGGTGAATATGCTTGATTTCGGACTAAGACCTATTATTAGTTACAAGCAAAATTGATTATTGGAGAGAGGAGAAGGTGCACTGCAATCTTACAGGGAAATTGGATATGGCTGCATCTGCGAGTACATCTGCAAGTATGATCTTCTCCATACACTGACTTGATGTATATAAGGTAATTCATATTACTTGTTCTTGGTTCATGTTTTATCTAACATGTGATATCAGAGCCTCGTTCACAAGTTTATGAATTCTGTTGTTAAAATCAATGGGATCTGCAGCTTAAATAAATTTTGCCCTATGTTATAACCTAGAGGAATCGAACTCGGGTCCCGGGATTGGTTTACATAAAAAAAAAAAAAAAAAAAAAAAAAAACGACAAATCGTTTTATTAAAATATTAACGTTAAAACCTTTTCCGTTTGACTTCTTGCAAAAACATTGTTCTGGGTTTTCTCCCCAGTTTGGGGGTCTTTCGATTACAGAAATCATAACCATGAATTTCTAAACCTTTTTTTTTCAATTTGATGATTATCTCCGCTGCGCTATCTCAAATTGAAATACATCTGCAGAAGGTATGTTTGATGACTTATATAACTATCAGTATCGGCATACCTAATTTTGAAGCAAATTTAGAAATTGAGATTTTCGTTTTGAGTTCTTAAAACATCGATATCAATCACATATAAGGCAATAAATCTAATGATCTTTTATTTTGATATTACATCATTATGCATGAGACGTCTATTTGGTTGTCTGTTGTTGCATAATATTTCGATGTATCTGTAGAAGGAGTTCTAAATAAATCAGTTTTTCTATATATGCTTATCAGCTATTTGTTGTTAAGACTATATATATGAATCATTGATGTAAGTTAGGATGTGCAATCTGCAAAAGGAAATCAGGAACCTGATGGGTTCATGCTTGTGATTTCATCTGCAGGATCTGCAATATCATTAAGAACTTTGAACTTGACAAATATTCCCATTCTCAGTGGGGGTAGCAACTACGAGAGTTGGATGTAGTTCAGCTAATTGCTCAGTGCGTTCAAGAATAAACAAGACAGAGGCATGAAAAGGGCAAGGATGCTGAAATGGTGAATTTTGTGCAAGGAGGAAAAGGGCATAAATTCAACAATGTTGGAAATAATTCAGGTAAAAATTTCAAGTACTCTAAACCTTCTGAAAAGACTGGTACTTCTGCTAAAATATTTAACATCTCTAAAGGGTCTAACAATCTTAAACCAAAAATTAAAAATGTTGCCAAGCTTAAATGTTTTTTCTGCAAGACTCGAGGTGATTTAAGGAAAGATTGTGAACTCTTTAAGGGTTATCTGAGAGCTAATGGCAAAGAGGTAGTTAATGTCTGTGAAGAGTCAAACTTAATAGAAGTTCCAGTTAATTCATGGTGGTTTGACACTGGCTGCACAGTGCACATTACTAACTCCCTGCATGGTTTTGAAAAACAAAAGGATTCTAGTTTTAACTGTTACAATGTTTTTGTGGGGGAAGGAACAAAAGTAGCTGTGAAGGCTGTTGGAATAGTCAAGTTAAAATTGTCTTCTGGTTTTGTTTTAAGTTTAAATGATGTTCTTTATGTGCCAAAAATGAGAAGGAATCTGATCTCAGCCTCCAAACTTGTAAAAAGTGGTTTTTCCTTTTTAGGAGATGATGAAAATTTAAGACTTTTTCAAAAGGGTTGTCTTGACTCCATTATAGGGACTGCCAGTTTAGTTGAAAACTTGTGGCAATTAAGGTGTAGTGTGGTCGTCAATGAACATCATGCATTAAATACAAACACTAAAAGAATGCTAGACAATAATGTTTCTTACACTCTTTGGCACAAGAGATTAGGGCACATTTCAAAAGAGAGAATTGCTAAGTTGTCAAAAGCAAATTTGATTCCACCACTTGATTTCTCAGATAAAATTGAATGTGTAGACTGTTTTAAAGGAAAACTAACAAATTTCCGAAATTTTGAAGCAAAAAGAAGTAAAGATTTACTTGAGATTATCCATACTGATGTTTGTGGTCCTTTCCCAACTAAAACGATTTGTGGAAACAGTTACTTTGTTAACTTCATTGATGATTTTTCAAGATTTGGTTACACCTTTTTAATGAGTTAAAAGTCAGCCGTTCATAGATGTTTCACAATCTTTAAGACTGAGGTAGAAAAACAGTTAAACAAATCAATTAAGATTGTTAGATCGGATAGGGGTGGAGAATATTTTGCAGGTATGGTCAACAGAAGGGTCATTTTGCCCTCTACCTTGAAGAACAAGGAATTGTGGCTCAATACACAACTCCGGGTACACCACAACAGAATGGAGTATCAGAAAGAAGAAACGGGACATTGATTGGCATGGTGAGAAGCATGATGTCAAGGTCTAAGTTGCCGAGTTTCTTATGGGGTGAGTCTCTAAAGACTGCTAACTGCATACTAAACCGAGTCCCCAGCAAATCAGTGTCAACCACTCCTTTTGAAGTCTGGTACGGAAGAATGCCAAGTTTTGGTCACTTTCACATTTGGGGATGTAAGGCAGAGGCTAGGTTCTATAATCCAGAAGAAAGGAAAATGGATCCTAGGACCGAGTCTTGTTATTTCATAGGCTACTCAGAGAAATCAAAGGGGTTTAAGTTCTATTGTGCACAGGCTCATACAAGAATCAAGGAAACCCACAATGCAAGATTCTTTGAAGATCAAGATGTCTCAGATTTCACCATTGAGAACTTCATATTTGAGGAACTTCAACAGCCATTAATTGAAGCACCTTCAAGTGAACACTGCCCAGTTTTGATATGCCCTCAAGCCAAGGATCAACACATTGAGTCGGATTACAATAAAGAAATTGATCAAGTGATAGAGCAACCAGAAATTGATCAAGTAATAGGGCATGAACCAAGTCAACAGTCTACTGAACAGGTTGATAATACTCAACAACTTGACGATGTTCAAATTCAACCCGAAATCAGAAGATCCACAAGGACCAAAAAACCTGCAATTACAAGTGACTTTCTATGCTATCTCCAAGAAACTGAATATAATATTGGAGATATCGATGATCCTATGACCTATTCACAAGCCGTGAAGAGTTCACAGTCAGATTTGTAGTGTAATGTGATGAAAGAAGAACCGGAATCTATGTACAAGAATCAGGTTTGGTCATTAGTGGAACCTAAGTCTGATGTAAGACCTATAGGATGCAAGTGGGTCTACAAGACTAAGAGGGATGCACAGGGAAAGATTGAAAGGTTCAAAGCTCGATTGGTTGCTAAAGGATTCACTCAGAGGGAAGGCATTGATTATAGTGATACCTTCTCACCAGTGTCTTCCAAAGATTCACTGCGACTCATTATGGCAATCACTGCACATTTTGATCTTGAGTTGCATCAAATGGATGTAAAGACAGCTTTCCTCAACGGTGATCTTCAAGAAGATATTTACATGGCACAACCCCCTGGATTTATTGAAAAGGGGAATGAGAATATGGTCTGTAAATTAAAGAAATCGATCTATGGCCTCAAGCAAGCTTCCAGACAATGGTACTTAAAGTTTGACCAAGTGGTTACATCTAATGGTTTTGTTGAGAACAAACTAGATGATTGCATCTACCTTAAGTTCAATGGGACAAAGTTTATCATCCTAGTCCTATATGTTGATGATATACTTTTTGCTAGTTCATGCGTTCAGTTGTTAAGAGAGACAAAAACATTGCTTAGTGCACATTTCGAAATGAAAGACCTTGGTGAAGCACATTTTGTCTTAGAAATTGAGATTTCTAGAGACAGAAATAGAAAGCTGCTGGGACTGTCACAGAAAGGTTACATTGATAGGATTCTGACCAGGTTCAACATGGAGCACTGTAATGGTTGTCATGCACCAGTGAACAAAGGGGATCGTCTATCAAAAGAACAATGTCCTAGAACTGATTCTGAAGTCAAGAAGATGACTGAAAAACCATATGCATCACTAGTTGGAAGCCTAATGTATGCAAATGTCTGTACAAGACCTGACATTGCAT
Organism: Cotoneaster glaucophyllus; assembly: GCA_036320875.1. Taxonomy (NCBI): domain Eukaryota; kingdom Viridiplantae; phylum Streptophyta; class Magnoliopsida; order Rosales; family Rosaceae; genus Cotoneaster; species Cotoneaster glaucophyllus. The sequence goes on along the minus strand of CM070073.1, from coordinate 9,492,218 downwards.
ACACAGTAGGGATTTTGGGCAGATTTCAATCTAATCCAGGGGAAGCTCACTGGAGTGCTGCCAAGAAAGTTCTAAGGTACATGCAGCAAACTAAAAGCTATATGCTTGTGTACGGCAGAGAAGAAGAACTTGAAATCAAAGGGTACACTGATTCTGACTTGGCTGGTGACTTAGATGACAGAAAATCGACTGGTGGCTATATTTTTCTGTTTGGTGGAGGTGCAGTGTCTTGGAAGAGTGCCAAGCAAACCATCATTGCAACTTCTACTATGGAAGCAGAATTCGTGGCATGTTTTGAAGGAATGAAGCAGGGAGTTTGGCTAAAGAATTTTGTGGCAGAATTAAAGGTTGTGAGGTCAATACAGAAACCTTTGAAGATGTATTGTGACAATAATTATGCGGTTTTCTTTTCAAAGAATACCAAGAGGACCTCTGCTTCAAGGCTAATGGATGTTAAATTTCTGAAAGTCAGAGCAAAGGTCAAGCAAGGAACCATTGATGTACAACATATAAGTACAAGTCTGATGGTTGCTGATCCCTTGACTAAAGCTCTACCGATTGGATTATTTAAACTGCAAGTCTCTCGGATGGGGATACTTGAATCTTTTGATCAGTGGGAGTAATATTGTTGATGGAATTGCTGCTGCAATCAAGGTTGAAGATTTGATGCAGAAGTGATCATTATCTAAGATATGTTTTATTTAAAGTTTTAGCAGTTAGCTAATTTATTGTTTTCAGAAGTATTAATCTTAGTGATTAATCGGTCTGATAGACTTGATTCAGTTTGATGCTTTGAGAATCTTTGTGATTGTACTCGAGCAATTGTTTTGAATTTAAGTCGTGATATTTACAGTTGATAATTTTTATCTGTGTTGAACTTAATTGGTTTAAATTAAGTTTGGTTAATAGTGGGAGTAGACAGTTTAAGGTCTGCTCGTATCAGTTTGGTCATAATGTTATAAGTGCAAATTGAACATATGTGATTTAAAGTTAGCATTTACATAATGATTGTAATTGACAGCTTTTGTTCCTGTGTTTTGAAATGCACGAGTAGATTGTTTATGATGAAACTCAAAAGACTTAGTGATCACCCTATTATAAACTTGATATAACTGATTTATTTTTTTCATACTTGCTCAAGTGGGAGAATGTTAGAATATGAGCATGAGTATGAATTTGTGGATTGAGTTATTCGTTTCAAGTTTGGATAGGAAGTCTTATTAAGAATGGATTTGTAATCCATGTTATGCTGAAACACTATGTTGGTTGTCTATAAGGATTCTAATAGGGGAATCCTTATAGAACTTGGCTAGGATTATGTTGTATATATAGTGGCCTCTGCTCTCACAGTGAATATGCTTGATTTCGGACTAAGACCTATTATTAGTTACAAGCAAAACTGATTACTGGAGAGAGGAGAAGGTGCACTGCAATCTTACAAGGAAATTGGATATGGCTGCATCTGCGAGTACATCTGCAGGTATGATCTTCTCCATACACTGACTTGATGTATATAAGGTTGTGTTTTAATCACAGTAATTCATATTACTTGTTCTTGGTTCATGTTTTATCTAACAATAACATCAAATAACCAACTTTTGACTCGATAATTTTCAGCTCTTCACTTGTTATACAGTGTGTCTGTAACTGCAGGCTGCTTGGTATCACCGGAAAGATGCCCATGTTTTTCTCGACCAGCAATTTTCATCTCTATGACTTGATGCCATAGTAAATAGTCGTTCTCATCAAGTTTAATTCCTGCAGAGAAATTGGAATTATCACTTTGAATGGTGACAACTTGTGTGGTGGAGTTTGATTCACCTAGTGTGAATGACTGATTTGGTGGGTTTGATACTTCATCGTCACTAGCCATTGTGTAGGCTTAGGATCAGTGAAGTTGAAATAACAGACAAAACTGATATGAGAAAAATGAAGAATGACTTGCTCTTTTTCTGGTTTTCTGGTTCAAGAGTCGGTCATGATCGACTGTTCTGATACCATCTCAGAAATAATGGGTTGTTAGTTTGTTTTCATTTTATTACATTGGCTCCGTATAAAGGAGCTCTTTATATTACAACCTATACAACTAATATCTAAAACCGTTAGCTACATGTTCCCACCTCACTTGACAACATTATTGTGAGTAGTAATTAACATTGACAATTGTCATGTCCATGTTGACAGACAACAGCTTTTTTTTGTTCACAATAACAGCTCTAGCAGCACTTGTTGGCACTAATTACAATTAAAAATTACATTCCTATAAAACAAACCATAATTACAGTGAAGATTTTGAATTATTTAATTTTTATTTAACACACCCAGCTTGATCAGACAAGTGTAACAAAATTCATCATGCTAAGGCTGATTGATGGAAGAAATATAACAAACTCACCATTCGGAGGTTGATTGGTGGAAGAAATATAATAAACTCAATGACTGGCATAAAAAAGTTGAGGTTTCACCGTAAAATCAATTGGCAATATAAGAAGTAGCCCAATTACTTATAAGCACATTCAAAGTCCCTCGTTTCTCCCATGCAGGATTCATACTTTCAACACGTCATCTCACGTGTGAAGAGTTTTCAAGCCTAACATGTGGACAACACAAACAGAGTAACGTGGAGCTCGTATGGATGTTGGGCTTACACGAGGGAGAACTTGTTTTGTAACCATGTAGCAATATGACTCCTTATTAATTTTGGTAAAGTGTTACCATATATAGGGTTACGTCAATCTCTATTTAAGTAGGAATCATACATTAATTACAATTACAAATTGGATTACCATAATACAAACAATAATTACGAAGAAGATTCCGAAATCAATTAACTTTAGTTTAAAAGATTATATTGAGTAATTAATATAGAGTACAAGTTCAATATACTTGCTGCATACTCAAATTTATAAAGGAAAATAATAAAAATGGCTTGAAAATTTTGAATGTTAACTAAAAGTCATCTAATAACATCTAATAACTTTCGGATTAATACCCCTCTTCATTTATACATCTCTTTGTTATTCTCTGTCTCCTTCGTTTCTTGCGAAACGACAAGGAAATTGAAAGCCCCCGGGCCCTCCCCTTCCTCTCGTAACTTTTTGCACACGCACATTAATTTCCACATATAAGATCGATGTATTTAGTGTGTGTGGCATAGTTGATGTATGCTGAATCCTAGTTACTAGTTAGTCTTTCAAGTGTGTCTTATGCTGAATCAATTTTGACTTGAGCTGCTGCTGGCTGTTTCATAGACTTTATACATTTAACTAGTGATACTGGGTCTTATTCTAACACTAGAACTTATGGCATTAAGGCACCTAAATTAGGTCTTTATCTTGCCTTGCCCCAGTTACTGGCCTTATTACCTTGCTTTGTTTCTGCGCTTGAATAAAGGGTACAGCAATGCATTTATTCTACGAGTAAAGAGATTTGGGCTAAGCGTGCGAGTGCAAATGAGCGTGGTCAAGTACAATGTCAAACAAAACTCATAAAACTATGGTTTTGTAAAATATAAAATAAAATGAAATATTTTATTTCCAACGAATACTATTTTAAAAGGTTCCCGACAAATTAAAGCATCAACGTAATAATCTTGCTGGAAATCTTGTAATGGGAGAAAAGATAGCAAACAAGAAACATGGTGTGAACTCTAAACTTTTAGGTTTGACTTTTCTTGTCAATATTGTAATATGTACCATACATGCTCAAATTAGTTTTAGGACATACTTTACAAAAATGGCTAGTATTATTGGAAATATTTACATCAAGGTTGTGGCACATCACCTCAAAGGTTTGTTCATGCATATGTTTTTCATGTTTAACATACTGATGCATTTTGACTAGTGACCTTGTCTCGTCAAATTTTCTCGTTGTTGTCCAGCTAGCTGGGCACACAATTTTAAAAAGTCCATATGGGTTGACTGACACATTTTATACGGGATTGAGCTTTTCACCATTGATCTGCTCATATTGCTCGTACATTTAAAAAATGTCTTTTTGTACCTTGTTTGTAGAAATCAAAGGTTTTGTTTTAAGGGGCTTTTAGATCCAGGTCCAAAAAGGTAGAGTGTTTTTAGGAATGAGTCCAGTTATCTAATTATATGTTTTTATTTTTTTATACTCATTTTATATTTTCTAAAAATATTAAAAATCAATTAAAATCTTCTAATATTATGCATTTTCCAACTCCAAAAAAATATAATTAATATCTTATAACAAAAAAAAACTAATATACTAACATAAATTTATCTGCAAAACATTATACCCTAACTCAAGTAACAAATATATGAATGTATATTATACCTATACGTGAGATATGAAACCTAATTAAAAAATATAACATACCTACAAGTAAGACACATTAATCTGTGACAGATTGAATATAAAAATTATAAAAAAAAAAACTGTCATATAGGTAGATAAATATAATTAACCTGTGATATAGGTTGATTAAAAAAATTTAAAATAAAATCTATAAATAAGTTTAAAGCGGAAGAACGAGAAATAACAAAAAGATAAATAAAAAGAAATAATAAGCAAAGAGATAATTAGGAAGAAATTTGATTTTTATAATAAATCTTATTATTGAACAAATAACTATTAATAATTAAATAATTAAATAATTAAATATAACAAATTGGACTTAGTTTAATAAATTGGACTATTCCTACTATTGGTTCAAAAAATTGGACTTATATCAAGTTTCCCCTTGTTTTAATAGGGTTAGAGGATTTCATTTCCTTTTTGAAGATAAAGTTTATAATTTTGAGAAGGTTTGTTTTTCCTCACCATCTCAGATCTCCCTAGGAGCATCAAACATTCTTTCTGGGTAATATTCTTCTATGAATATTTATAATTCTTTGAAAATGCTTGTTTAAATCTTCTTATATGCTCAATTGTTTTGGCTAGGAAATTTTACATTTTCAAAGAGTTTTTAAAACCTTGGATTGCCTCTTGTGTTCTTCATTAGAAACCCTAACCACAAAACCATGTTCATGTATTAAATACCCAATCATTGTAGAATAGGGTTGCATTGTTATTCTTGGTTTTGTTTTAATTTTGTGGTCAAGTTCTTCAAGTTTCAAATCTTTAAATTGACCCGTTTTTGGATTCTTGTCAGTTCATTCTTTAAACTATTTGACTGGAGAAACCACTACAACAAAAATGGCCTATGGATACAAAATTGAGGACACAATTATTTATTTTGTGGGTATAGAACAAATTTTACACACAACAAATTGTATTTGTTTCCTTTTCTATAAGGGCACCAACTAATGTGCCCATTCTCTACAAAGTTGGCACAAATAATTTTCTCTCTCAACTTTTTCAAAACAATGGATTCAAATATATTATTTGTGTCTATATATTACTTCAAAAGACACAATTATTTTTTTATATTATTTTTTTTAAGGCTTATGACTCACACCTTACTTTCTCTCCCTCTTTTTAACCCAACAACACCCTTAACCAATCCACATCCCATTCTCTCTCTCTCTCTCTCTCTCTCTCTCTCTCTCTCTCTCTCTCTCTCTCTCTCTCTCTCTCTCTCTCCTTCCCTTTACCCGCCCACCACACACTCTCTCTCCCCCCTTAACCCACCCGTTTCTCTCTTTACCAAATGGATTACTTTGGTCTCACACATATATTATATGTATTTAATTTTAAAATTATGTGGATCGTCGGATTTAAATCTCAAATCGTTGTTTTATAATTAACCCTAGTAACCTCACTCTCACCTCACCTCACCTCACCTCACCTCACTCTCGCTCTCTCTCTCTCTCTCTCTCACCCGATTCGCCTCCTCCGCCCAAATCCAAATCGAGCTCTCTGTCTTCCTCTGTCCTCCCACATCAGTGGGATCACCCAAATTCGTCGCCTGAATCGTGACTCCACCCACACCAGTCCTCAATCCTCAGTCTTCACTTCGTGAATTCATCCCTGAATCGCGATTCCACCCACTGTCCACACCACCTCGCCCGAATCGAGCTCTCGGTCCTAGTCCTCACTCCTCCTCACTCCACAAGGTAAGAATATCATGCAATAAACTCAACCAAAGTTCATGGATATTCTTTTATTTTGAATTCGGTTAGTGATTTTGAATATGGGTTCTGAATTAGGGCTTTTGAAAACGGTCTCTGAATTAGGGATTTTGGATTAGGGTCTCTCTATACCCCTCTCTCTCTCTCTCTCTCACTCCTCTCATATCTGGGTTTTTCCTTTGTTTTTTTTTCTGTGAAAAACATCAACACCACCCATGCATCATATTTGAGTTCGTGTTTTTTCGTTTCGAGTTTTTATCTTATGAGATCTGACATATATATTTTGTATCTCGCTTCGTTGCTTATGGATTTGAGTTTTGAATTTATTTTACATTTTCCTCCTAGCCTTACCTTTTATTTTGTTGGGAAATTGATTGAGATGATTCATTTTTCACGATTCGGTTTCGCTTTTTTTAATTTTTATTTTATTTTTATCAATTATTATTAATTTTTTTTATTTTATGAAATCATGTTCAGTGAACTTATTTTCTAGGCGATTGAATTACCCAGATTGCCCAAATATAGATATACTGTTTGAGAAGGCAATTAAAAATTTACTTATTTCTAGAATATGACGAAAAATAGATTGTATATGGTTTGTTTTATAAGAAAGCATATTACCATCATCATGTCATTGCCTACTCTTTGGAAAACTTAATTGCAAGTTCCTGAGCTTAATTGTAATTAAGATAACGAAAAGATTTGGACTGTCAAATACCTAACAATTCAAAGAAATATACACTAAACCCAACAACATTCCTTTGTTCTGTTTAACCTGTTATTGAATGACACCATACTTCAAAAATATTTAAAATGAGTTGAGGTAGTAGATGTTTTGAAAATAATAAGACCATTGAGATTTTCTTATTGATGTTTAGTCCGATTCATCTCTTTTTCTTAAAAAAATATTTGGACTGTCAAATACCTAACAATACAAAGAAGTATACACTAAACCAAACAACATTTCTAGGTTCTGTTTAATAGGTTATTGATTGACACCTTATTTTAAAAATATTTTAAAATCAGTTGAGGTAATGGACGCTTTGAAAATAATAAGATTTTCTTATTGATGTTTAGTCCGATTCATCTCTTCTTTTTCTGTATGAAGACCTTTAACAGCAGTAATTGGGGAGCTCTCAAGTGACAAATGGTTTCTCTTTGTTATCTGTTTTAAAGTGCCAAGACTAACAACTATATTTTCTGTATGAAGACCTTTAACAGCAGTAATAGGGGAGCTCTCCAGTGGCAAATGTTTTCTTTTTGTTATCTGCTTTAAAGTGCCAAGACTAACAACTTTTTTTTCTTCTTTTGTCTAAAATAAAGGACCAAAAATATAATGTTGCTTTTTTTTTTTTTGTAGCCTTTGAAAAATCTTGGTTAGTCGGGAATTCGGGCTATTTATTCTTGGTTTCCAAGGCACTCAATCCTCAAGGTAAACAATAAAACTCATACTATTATTTGTCAAGAGTTTAGATATACGTTTTTCGTTTTTTATGGTTCAAATCAATCTGGCTTGACCATTTGCATTTTGTCACATTAAAATGAAAATTTTGGTTTGGTTCTGTCGTTAGTTTTAGGGTGATGATTGTTGCGGTTGAAAGATTTGACGGCTAAGTTACTAACAAAGCAAAGACTGAGCCATGGTGAGACACAAGCTTTCGGCACACCCTGCAGACATTGGTAAGATTTGAAAATTAATATGGTATTCCTTTATTTTTGTTTCTTTTTCATTTCAGTTATTATCCTAACTGATTTCAATAGAGTTTGATTACTGGTTGGAGCTAGAAGTTCTTTGTCCTGTTTTACCAACTAAAATTCGGGGCTTTTTGGAGATAGTCATGGTTTAACCAAAGATTAGTTTCAGAATCGATATCTATTCCAATTCCACAATGTTTATATTTTTCACCATGTTGGAAGTTTTAAGGGTCTATGATTTTCATTTTTAGTGATGAATGTCCATTTATAACTATTATTTTTTAAATTTAGATCCTTCAAGTTCGAAGCATTGGTGATGGAAATAAATTTGTTGCAATGAATTACAACTCATAAGCAAACGTTTCCTGATGTGGTAAAATGGTTTTACCAAGTCTTCTTCCTTATAGATAATAGATCATCTATTATATATAATGTGGACTGAATTTGTTTCCTTCATAAACAATTTCTGAAATTCTGTCTATTTCTATCCTAATTTCAGTCAACGATGCTAAGCAAAATGGAAACAAACCCATCAGATTACAGAAGTCCAATCCTACTCATTGATCCTTATTGTAGATAGTGTTGTAAGTACATTTTCCACATGTATGTTATGTAAATAGTATGGCATATCATGTATACATTTAAAACTTTCTACATTTTTTGTACAGTTTGAAAACCCGCAACACCGTGCGGGCACTCTTGCTAGTATTTACTAGGTATGCGATTAAAATAAGCAACTCACTTTGACCATAAATAATATGCATACTTATATATTTCTTTGATTCAGGTGACCATGAGCTGAATGTATTATCTCTAACCCAAAAGTTACTTTTATAACCCGAAGTGAGGAATATGAATCTTTGAGATGGCAGATCTGGAACTTGTAGGTACTGATTTTAATTAACTCTTTGTAGGTGTAATTTTGGACTGATTGTGTTTTGAATTCGACTATATTTGTGTTGGCTTCTGATGAATATTGTAGTCTATGTCAACTGAGTGAGTATTTTCTCACTTATTTTTTATGAGGAATATTTGTATACTTTCCGCATCCATTGTTGGTTGTTCTGGAGGGTGGAGTTGTTATATAAGAATCATCTTAAAGCAAGTGGTGGAAAGACCCTTGAAGCAAATAAGAGTCCTCCCACAAAGGTATTCCCTGCTTACTTTCTTTATCCCTTCATTTTCTTTGCTCTTGTAAAGTGTGGTTTTTCTTTATCTTTGCATTTGTTATTCATGACTTCTGTGAGAGTCCATATACTGCATGTCATCTGATTAATTCATTTATGGAGCAGCAAAGATTTGATGAGGTGCAAGGCCTGCTGGGAAGATGCATCTGTTCAAAAATGTTTGCTTTCAAGTTTTTTTTTTTTTTTTTTTTTTTTTTTTGTATTAGAGAGAAAATATGTAACACTAAAATATATGTTTGTGAGATTCAGAAAGTGAAAGTTGGTTTCATGGTTGTAGGCTTTTTTCATTTTGTAAAAATTTAAATTTTTGCATTTTCTCAATTTAGTTTCAATTTTTCAAATTTTGATTTTTTTTTATTAATTAATTCATGTTGGCACAATTACAATGTAAGTGCCAACATGGCTGGAATAGCTGATCTGACAAAGTTGTCAGAACGGGGCACAAATGGGCCATTATTTGTGCTTGCCTCTCTGGCACAAACACCCCTATTGTGCCCTTTTAGAAATGGTGACGCCCATAGAGGGCACAGACATAAAGATAGTAGTTGCACTGTTGCTATTGGTCTATGAGCACAATTGTTGGTGTTTTTTTACCTCAAAGGGCACAATAACTTATTGTGTGCAGTGACCATTTTTGTTGTAATGAACTGACTGGTCGTTGAATCTAGATTTGATTAAATCATTATCATCATATCATTTTGCATTTGTTGGTGTTGGTCTCGGTGCCACAAAGTGAAGAGTTCAGAAGGAGCTTCCATCTTGTGAAGATTAGAGACGACTCCATTTTGGCGCCACAATGTGATGAGCTCAGGAGGAGCTACCACTTCGTGAAGACCGAAGGAATCCTCAACTCGTGTAAAGTAAGGTTGCACAAAGGTAAAGCTACTCCATAGATTAGATCTAGGAATTTAGCTTTGTGTGGATCTTTGTATGAACCTTATTTGCATTTGTGGATTTGACTCAATGGAGGGTCCTTGATTTTTTTACCCATATGTGGGTTTTTCCAGCCAAAAACTTATTGCATCTGTTGTCTCTTAAACTTGTTCACATATCTTATTTACTAGTATATGTTTCATGCATCCTTTGAGTTGTTAATTGATATGTGTTTGTGACTAAGTTTACACTACATATTATGTGCTATGAATTGAATTGTTATTGACTAGGATAACTTGTAATGAACTAGTCTTGATTTGTAATTTGTGTTGGGTTAACTAAAAAATATGTACTTAGTTAACTGATAAGCTTGACTAGTCAATCCGGCATACTTTAATTCATAATTGCTTTGTCATTGTTGTTTGAATTGATATGTAAATGTGTTCAAGTTTAGGATTTCGTGTTGTGAAACTAATCTGAGCAGACTCTGATTAGTTGGACGTACTGGTCAACCTGGACATGTTCTTGCAAATACACTTTTCATCACTGACTAACTTATAACTAGTTGACCAGCTCATTTGGCTATTCTACTATGCAAATTAAATTTTTATTTGCAGGATATTTCGTCTAGTACCAATTTCACATGGTTAGATTTTATCATAAAGCAAATGAAATTTAGATGCAAAAGTTTAATTGAGGATGTGGTTTTTTTTTTTTAAAAGATTGGAATTTGAGATTGAACATGAACATGAACGGTTGGACTTTATGTTAGAAATATTTGTGAAACGGATGCTACTTCTCCAACAACAAATCATGTAAGATAAATACTAGTTTATGATATTTTTCATAGCCATAGTTAATTACTCAAAATAAACGAATACAATAAAATACTCATCTTTTATAGGGTAGAAACTGTTCTTTGTCAATCCTTGATTAGAACAAGATTTTTAGGTTCATGAGTGTAAATTCATTGTCCTTAAGAGTAAATTTTGCTCCTCTAAGACAATGTCTCGATGTAACAGGTTATGGCACTCTTCCCTCCAAGATACAACCTCCTATGATCCTCGCAATACTTGGATCAAGTGAACGACCCAATTCTTTCCTTTGGCATATAAGAGGTGAAAATTATAATAGCATTTAAGAGAATTCAAAAGATTAGGAAATGAGAGGATTGTAGGATTCTTTTCAACTGGGTGAGGTTTGTAGGAAAGAAAAAAGATTACTCCACACTAATTCTTAGCTTAAGCTTCAAAGAGGGGATGACATTATATAGGACAAAGTAGGCTATAATTAACAAGGTCACGTTGGCCAAATAATAGGAATTCAAAGAGCAAATGCCAACATTATAAGCCCCTTTAAATGCATCAGTTTCGATTTTACGAATAAAAATTGAACTTAGGACTTTAAACAAATTGAATAATATTAAAGTGACCAATGAAGAGTTGTATTTGAAATACCCAATTAAAAAAATTCCGACATTTTATCCTCATCTCGTACTATGAGTTTTGTTTCTAGTGATGAACATGAACTTATTTTTCTTTTTTTAGATTGGAATTTTTGGTATTACTAAATTTGGATATATGGGTTTTGTTTTCTAAGTAAAAAATTAATGTGAGGTTTAGTGTTATTTGGCTTTTTGAGCATATATTATCAAATGAATTTTTGGTTTTTCGAGATTGCATGACGGATTAATTAATGAAGTTTTGGAATTTTTTTGTTGATTTGTTAGTCCCTTGCAACTGTTATTACATTGCTTGTACTTGTTTTAAGGGTTGTGTCAAAATATTTGCAGGTTGGTTTATTGGAACTGATTATTTTGGTTTTGGCACAATCTGAAATTTAATTTAGTAGTATGTGATACTAATAACCCACACTATTTTTGAAACTAAACCAAAATAATCTACACTATTTTTAGAACTAGCAAAATAACTCATATTATTTATGAAACTGAACCAAAATAATCTACATTATTTTTTAAGTTAAAGCAAAATAACATACACTATTTTTGAAACTAGACCAAAATAAACATTGTTTCTAAAACTATAGCAAAATAACAAACACTATATATGAAACTGAACCAAAATAACTTATAATATTTCTAAAATTTGAATCAAACTAACACACACTATTTCTAAAACTGAACCAAAATAATTCACACTATTTCTGGAACTATAGCAATTACCCACACTATATCTAAAAATTGAACCAAAATAACTCATAATGTTTTTAAATTATAGCAAAATTACCTACACTGTTTCTAAAAAATGGCCAAAATAGCTCACATTATTTTTTATATGAACAAAATAAACAACATTTCTGGAACCATATCAAAATAACAAACATTATTTCTGAAACTGAACCAAAATAACTCACACTATTTCTGAAACTACAACAACATTACACAATATTTCTGAAACTGAAACAAAATAACCAACAATATTTCTGGAACTACAGCAAAATAACACACACTATTTGTGAAACTAAACTAAAATAACTCACACTACATCTGAAAGAAAATAAAATAAATATTATTTCTAAAACTAAAGCAAAATAACAAACACTATTTTAAAATAAAATCAAAATAACTCGCCCTATTCCTAATGAAACAACTCGTCTTCCATCATGAAAAGCAAAATGAAGGAAAAGAAGTAATTGGTCTTTAGGCCTAACAAAACCTCTCCACACGTAGAACAGCATGAAGGGAAAGCATCTATTCCAATCCCGACTGAATGCAAGTGTATCTTAGCAAGCACGAAAGCATACAATGGGAACATACTCCTACAATTCCCCCTTTTGGTAGGCCACCAAGGTCTAATGTCAAGCAGGTATAAGGAAAAATTTCGGGAGTAGGATTATCTCCCCTCCTATTCTCATCTCATTTCCTCCTCTTCTCTCACATATTATTTTTTGTCTTATTGTCTCTATAAAAAAATCAATATAAAATGTTGACGTAGTTAAACCGTAACCGTTCAAATAAGAAGGAAGAAAAGGAAAGAGAGATTAGGAAGAAGGAGAATCCCCCTTCAAAATTTCGCTGCAAAACCAATAATCTACATTAATAGCGATGTGATATGACAAGGAGATAAGAAGCATATAGACCAAAGCTCCACCAACACTTCCTAATCTTGTAATCAAATAAGCTATTTATATGATATAACATGACGAATCATTAATGAAGAAATTTAAAATTTTCATTTTTATTTGATATTTAGGTTTTAATGAGATGGTCGCATACTTGTAAATAAAAGCAAGTTTATTTCTAATGGAATGAGGTTTCTGACAAGGGCATGGGTTGGAGAAAAAAATTATTGCATGTTGGCCTTTTAATTTAGCTCGTGTCTTTTAATGTTTGTAGGGCATATGACATATGAGTAGTTTTTGTTATTATGATTAAATTTTTTTTTTTTGTTAAATAATAATTTAGGATGATTTTTGGTTAAATTAAACTTAGTTCAAACATTTTTTTATTAAAGCTTCCAATTTAAAGAACTAATATGAATGTTTCTTAGCATACAAAAATTGTACGGATGAGCTTGATTAATTAATAGGAGTGTGCTATCCACACACCATTTTTAACTTCTCATACACCTCTTATTAATTTATATCATTTGATATTCTTCAGTTCACTTGATCCGATGACTGGAAATTAGAAGAGTGTGAGAGAAGTAAAAAAAGATGTGTGAATATCACACCCCAATTAATGTTAGTCAAAATAACATTATGAAAACCTAGATATATATATACAAATGGATGACTTGGTGTTACTATGGCTCTAACTTTATCTAGTATACAAATGATTGAAAACAAGAATATATCATTTCGTGATACTATTCTACTATTTTCCTTAATTATCTATAGGCTAGATTAAGTTAGGATGGATCAACGTTGACTAGGCAAAATGAGGATTATGTATGCGGGCTGGCACTAAATTTTAGTTAGGACTTAGGACATACAAACCTATTGAATTAATTGTATGCATGAAAACCCCCAAAGTAGTCTATCCTGGATTAAGAAGAATATGGCAACCAAATTAAGCGGAAAACCATACGTTACAGCTAGCTTAGCCGCAGCTAAACAAGTAATCAACTAACTGAACTAGTTGTTAAATCCCGAAACTATAGTTTTATCATTCACGTGTACTTCCTCTTTAATTAGTATTGAGCGATTATCTTCGATCCTTTTTCTTTTTCTTTCGTTAGTTCTCCTTGTGTTTGCTTTTGCCTTGGACTAGTTGCAAATGATGAAACCCTAGCTAGCTAACTAGCTAATTAATTTCTTGAATTTAATTAGAGAATAGATTTCATAGTAATTAATGGATTCTCCGGTTCAAGAACATGGGAATGGTTGGGTGGTACTGGAGGCAAATCTAGAAACTATAAAGGTCTGTTTTAATAAAACGTTAACACGCACCACTAGCTTGTGGAAGGCTGAAAATGCCTTGCTTTCAACTCTTCCTCTCTTCTTCATCCATCCAACAATCTGTCATCGTGTCCGTTTGTTACCTTGTCAAGCTTCTCCTTCCTCCTTTCCACCAACCTCGCATCATTTCTCACATTATTATAAGTTGAAATTCTCTCTTCTCAATATATTATCTCTACACATGTATGTGTGTGTGTGTATCTCTCCTCGATTTATTTTTTTACCTGCTGATCTGCATTCACTCCAGATCTGTGGCAGCCGCAAGTAGGGATGGCAACGGTTCGGTTTGGGAACGGAAATGCTATATTTATCCCCATAACTACGAAAATTAACCATATCCATAACCACAAATTGATCATCGAGTATTATCCATAACCATATCCATCGGGTAACGGATTCCCCATCGGTTAACGGGTATATCCATCTTCGTCAATACAAAAAATATATTCGTTCAGTTAAGACATTATAAGTTAATAGATATTAATTTCGTCATTAAACATTTGATGTATAAAATGATCCAATGAATGGATCTTATTGGGTATAAAAATTAAAACATTGATGATGTTGGCTTGTCTTTGATATCTCACATAAGCACCATTGAGTTCACATTGATTTTGATTCAAAACTTTACTATCCTACAAAATGCAACTTTTGTATTCTCAAGGTAATGGTTCGGTGAATAATGGATATACAAATACATATATATATATATAGGGTGAACTGCCAATTTAGTCCCTGAATTATCACCTCAGTGAAAATTTAGGTCCCTAAACTATTTTTTCAGAAAAATCAGTTCTTGAATTATAAAAATCTGCCAATTACATCCCTAATATTATAGTTAAAGCTACTATATTCAATTTTCCGTCAATTTAAGTCACGGTACTTGCATGTAATATACATTGGAGGGTAGATTGATAGTTTTTCATAAAGAAATAGTGTATGTAGTTAACTTTGGAGGGTAAATTAGTAGTTTTTCATAAGAAATAATGTAAGTTAACTTTGGAGATTAAATTAGACATTAGATTCGCAACATATGTGAAATGTTAAGAGTTTATAGGCGAGAAAATGACAGTATTACACTCTAAAGTGTGTCAAATGATTTAAGCTGACAAAAAATTGGATAAAATAGCTTTGAATATAATAGTAGGGATTAATTAGCAATTTTTAATGAATTTAGGGACTTATTTTACCAAAAAAATAATTTAGAGACCTAATTTTCACTGAGGTGATAGTTTAGAAACTAAATTGGCATTTCACCCATATATATATATATATATATATATATATATATATATATATATATATATATATATATATATTATACTATTATATTATATATAAATTATATTATTTACTGATCAGGTCGAATTCGGTTATGGATACTGTTTGGGGACCTCTATAACCATATCCAAAACCATAACCAAATAATATAAACGGTTTTTCCCCATATCCAAAATATACCCAAACTTCCATACCCAAATCCGTTCCATTCGGGCAGTTATCCACTGTTATCGGGTTTAACGGTTAAAATTGTCATCCCTAGCCGCAAGCTACCAATATGCATCATTACGTATGCATTAGGGGTGGGCAAACGGGTCCTGGACCCGCGGGTAGGGGCGGGTCTTTGCGGTTCGGGGCGGGTACGGGGCGGGTCCAAAAATTAGAAATACAAAACGGGGCGGGCCGGGCCGGTTCCTGATAAATGACGGGGCGGGCCGGTTCTAAGGATAGGAGAAAACGGGCCCCCGGCCCGGACCGTTCATTAGCTACTCTGATTACCCTCCCTTGTCTCCTCCCTCGATCACTCCGCTCCCTCGATCTCTTCACTCCGTATCGATCTCTCTGCTCTCTCGATGTCTCGAGATCCTCCCCTCTCCAGTCTCCTCCCTCGATCACTCCGCTCCCTCGATCTCTTCACTCCGTCTATCTCTCTGCTCTCTCGATGTGATCTCTCCGCTCTCTCGATCTCTCTCGATCTACTCCCTCCCTCTCGATCTCTCTCTCCCAGTCTCTTTCTCTCTCCCATCTCACCCTCCCTAAACCTTCACAAAGCATAACAAACCATCTGCGCCGCCGTCAACCATCTGCGCCACAAGCCGACGTCCACAAAGCATCACCACACCAGCTGCGCCACAAGCCTTCGACGCCCTTCTCTTTTTCCTCCAATCCCGCGCTTGAGCTGCCGATAATTTAAGGTAATTTCTCTAAAACACAATTTAAAATTTTAGGGTTTATCGATTAACTCTCACTCTCTCTGGACGCCTGTGTCTCCGATCTGTGCAGCTTCGACGGGAACTCGATCAAGAGGTTTCGGACGCGGTGGAACGAGCGGAGGATCTGGGTCGAGCTTGGCCGAGACGATGTCTTGGGGCGATTTGAGGATGTTGAGGAAGGCGACGAGGTCCTGGAGCGATTTGAGTCTGTGTGAGGGACAAGCGAGTTGAATGGCATGGAAACGGCCAGCGGATGAGGGTCTGATGTCGGACAGTTGGAGACCGAGTCGAAGATGGAGGATGAGCGAGTCTGGGAGGTGATGAAAACCAGAAGAAAAAAAAAAGGACCCGTTGACCCGTCCCGAACCGGCCCGTTTGAAACGGGCCGGGTTAGGTCCGGTTCTAGTATTCAAATTTCCAATACCCGGCCCGGCCCGTCCCGTTTCCATTTTAAGCGGGTCCGGTCCGGTCCCTTCAAATTTGGGCCCGGCCCGGCCCGGCCCGTGCCCACCCCTAGTATGCATGCATGCACTTCTCATTTTTTTTTTTACGTGACATGCTGATGCAGGTAGGGGTGGGCACTTGGAACCGAAAACCGAAACCGAAACACGAATCGAATCAAACCGCACCGAACGGTTTGGTTTTGCGGTTTTGAAACGGTTTCGGTTTCGAAACCGAACCGCGGCAAAGAAAACGGTTTGGTTGCGGTTTTGGGTTTTCAAAACCGCACCGAAACCGAAACCGCACCATATAATAAATAAATGTTATATTTTAAAGTTTAAACTTTTAATTAGTTCAACTAGGTTAAGTTTGGTTTAAACTTTTAATTAGTTCAACGAGGTTAAGTTTGTACTTTAGTTGTATTATGGCAAACTTAACTTTTCAATTGGATTGTAGTAAAGTATTGTGATTGGTGATCAAGTTGAATTTTAGTAGATGTGAATATGTGATGCGTTTTTGTGCAATTTTGTGCAGTTTTTTTATGCAGTTTTGTGCAGTTTTGGTGCAGTTTAGCTGCTGTTTTTGTGCAGTTTTTTGCTGCAGTTTTGGTGCAGTTTTTGGTGTTGTTTTACTACTGTTTTTTATGCAGTTTGGCTGCATTTTTTTGGCAGTTTTGCCTCTGTTTTTTGCTGCAGTTTTACTACATTGTTGTTGCTGTTTTTGGTGCAATTTTGGTGCATATTAATTAATATACAAGAAAAAGACCATCTTATGCATAAATATGTGTATATTTTAAATTGTACATTTTTTTCTCAAAAACCAAACCGAAACCGTTTGAAACCGCACCAAACCGAACCAAACGGTTTGGTTTCATTTCGGTTTTGGCTTCAAAACCGAACCGCACCGCACTGCAAAATGTTTCGGTTTCGGTTGTGGTTTCACTCGAAACCGCACCGCGCCCACCCCTAGATGCAGGTAGTATTATCGGTGCTACTACGCTATCAAAAGAGTTAAATTCCTTTCGATAAAAAATTAGCATGTAGGTAATGTAATGAAATGAATGAATATACTAAGCACTCATTAATCATATTGAAAGGTTGGTGTGATTTTGGGTCCATCTGTGTTTGAGGAAACAACGTTCTATTGCGACTGCGTATTTCCATTCAAAAGCATGATGACCATAGATATATTTTTATTTTACTGCGTGCCATGTGGCACATCTTTAGGACTCAAATTTAGTATTACTAGCATTACAAAAAAATCGATTATGAAGAACCGCATTTGTTTAATTTAGTAAGTTTCACAACAAAGATAGGTTAGGACAGATCAACGTCTTCGTTGACTTGGTAAAATGAGGAATATATTATGTGTACTTGCCTCTTTAATTAATTTGTATTAAGCTTTCATTAGCTGTCTTTATGTTTGCCTTTCTCTTCGATCCCAACTAATAAGGAGCTGGCTATGATGAGGAAATAATATTATGGTTATGGTTGGGGTATATATCTATACCAGTTTCAAATGATGAAAACCTAGCTAGCCATTTTGTATTACGTACCTACCGTACGTAATGGCTGCTCGGGGTCAACGACGGGGCAATGGTTGGTTGGTACTGGAGGCGAATGTAGAAACTATAAGGGTGTGTTTTAATAAAACATTGACACACACCACTGGCTTGTGGAAGGCTGAAAATGCCTTGCTTTCAACTCTTCCTCTCTTCTTCATCCAACAAGCTGTGGTCATGTCCCTTTGTTACCTTCTCAAACTTCTTCTTGCACCTTTTCACATTCCTCGCATTATTTCTCACATTATTGTAAGTTGTAATTCTCTCTTCTTTTTAATTATCTCTACACGTGTGTGTGTGTGTTTATATATGTTAAACACATATATTATGCATGAGGCTACTTACATATCCTGAAGAAAGTTGAGATTCCACCATAAAATCAATTGGCAATATAAGAAGTAGTCCAATCTCATAAGTATTTGCAAGGTTTATTTTGTCACCAAAGTGGACTCTTTTACCTTCACATCATCACATATCCTACATTTATATGTCATGCATGCACGCACTTTTCATTATTTTCTTTTTCTACATCCTTGGCAGTTTGTATTGTTGGTTCTAAATTTAAATAGAAAATTGTCATTTTATTTATAAATTTAATGCAAATGAATGAATACTAGTTGAAGCACTCATTAATCGTATTGAAAGGGTGGCGTGATATTGGGTCCATCTGCGTTTGGGGGCACGGCGTTCGCTCGCAACTACGTATTTCCATTCAAAAGCACGTTGACCATAGAGACAATGGCCAACCTGGGGTTGATTTACTACATGTTCGTCCTGGGTTTACAAGTGGATTTCAAGCCAATATTCCACGCTAGAAAAAAAGTTTTGAGCATTGCCGCTGCTGGTATTCTCCTTCCCTTCCCTTTTGGCTATGCCTTGTACAGAGTCCTAACACGGCAGGAGGATGGTCTTACTACTGCTACTAAACTAAAGGCTCGTACGTACGGTCCTATATTCTGGGGCATCATTCTTGCCTCCACCAACTTCGGGGAACTCGCCGGAGTACTTGCACACGTGAAGCTCCTCCACTCTGACGTTGGGCGAACGGCCTTGTCTGTAAGTGTTATCAGCGATCTCATCTGTTGGATTCTTCTTGTGGGCACAGTGGCCTCAACAAGTGACGGTCATCAAGTTTATACGGTCTTATCCACCTCCGCATTAATAATATTTTTAGTTTTTGTGGTTCGTCCTACCTTGTCATGGATGTTTTCTAACACCAACAACGCTTCTAACGACAATGGTACTTCATTCTATGACATGGATCCCCAAATATGCTTCATTCTAGCTGGGGTTTTATTTTTCGGGTACTTAAGTGATGCATGCGGGGCACACTCCATTCTCGGGGCTTTCACAATGGGAGCCATAGTGCCAAAGGGAGAGCTCAAAAACGCAATTATACAGAAGGTTGACGACTTTGTGTCGAACGTTATGATGTCCCTCTTCTTTGTAGTGCTTGGGATGAGAACGCATGTCCAAGCAGTCATCCTTGACAAAAAAGACATACTATTTGTCTTGCCAGTTATTGTTTTGGCTTCGCTCGCTAAACTTGTTGTAACCTTCGTCGCTGCTATGATTAACAAAATGCCAATGCGCGATAGTTTCGCACTCGGACTTGTCATGAACACCAAAGGCGTAGTCTCACTAATAATCCTCAATTCTGGCAGGGACTTAAAGGTATGTACGTACATTCGCGCATATATATAACTAGTTATCCTCAATTCTGGCAGCCACTAATTTTAGATTTTTCCTCTTGAGCATAACTCTTTTTCAACAGGTTTTGATTGTTTACATTAATGCAAGTGTATGGAATTTGATTAATTCCTCTTGTTCATAGATTTTTTATCAATATATTTTTCATATATATGTAGCAATTTGATTTTTGTGACTGGTTTATAGATTATAGTTATAGTGTTTGATTAACGTTGGTACATATATATTCCATTTAATAGGAATCAAACTCATGAGATGTAATACATTTAATAATTGAACTGACCCCTATTATTAGACTCAAATATTCCGGCTCACTATTTGAGTTTTTTACTTCAATTAATGAGAATCAAACTCAAAATTTCCGACCAATTGATGAAGACCTTAAAAAAGACTATACAAGTCTCTAGTTTCCAAGGATTTAGTTTAATAAGTGAGAAATAAAAAGGGCTATATCATAAACACTTGAGGTCCGACAACATTGGTAATTGGCGACAATTGTTGATTTGAATTCCTTTTGTGCATTATATATCAAATTGTAATGTTCGTCCCAGTCAATCTTATATGGCTGCATATTTGAATTTTAGGTTTTGGACCACCACACATTTTCAGTAATGATGGCTGCGGTTTTTGTAATGACGGCTGCCGTTGGACCCATTTTGAACCTGATCTACAAGCGCAATGGGACATCTCAGCAGTACAAGCATAGAAGCATAAGAAGCATTCAACCAAACTCAGAGTTTCGAGTCCTTACTTGCCTCCATTCGACAAGCAATGTTTCCGGCGTCATCAACCTCTTGGAGGCTTCAAATCCCACGAAGCAATCCCCAATTTCTGTATTTGCCGTCCACCTGGTGGAGCTAAGAAGTCATGCTTCGGCCATGCTCATAGTGCACGACACATGCAACTTGAATAGGACAACCAGTGCGAGCAGTACAACTAAAAATAAAAATCACGCAAAGCATGCGTACTTTTCGACATCGTCTAACAACATTGTTGCTGCCTTTGAAAAATTTGAGAGTGAGAGTGAAGAAGGCAGCGTGTCTGTCCAGGCACTAACGACTGTGTCTTCTTACACCACTATACACGAGGACATTTGCAGCCTTGCCGAGGAAAAACAGGCAGACCTTATAATTGTTCCTTTTCATAAGCAATCCACCATTGACGGAGGAATGGACAGTGGAAACGCTAGTGTTAGAGACGTTAACAGGAACCTTTTAGAGAATGTACCCTGTTCTGTGGCTGTCTTTGTGGATCGTGGCCTCGGCGATTTATCTGAAACTAAAAATGGAAATAACGGTCATGGGCACCGTCACCACCGCTGTTCCATGCTCTTTATTGGCGGCCCAGACGACCGCGAGGCATTGGCTTATGCGTGGAGGCTGGCTAGCAATCCTATTCCAAACCCTAATATGAGGTTAACTATTGTACGTTTCATTGTCGGTAAGAATGCAACAGTTGGTTCCGATCTCCTTCTCAATAACGATAAGAATAACGGTGATCATCACGAGGAAGAAGACAATAAGATTTTGCAGGACGTAAAGGGAAACGTGAAAGAGAAGCAATTAGACGACCAATGTATAGAGGGCTTTATGCTCAATGCTAAGAACCATCCTTACATAAAACTAATTACGGAGGTAGTGAACAATGGAGAGGAAACTCTCCAACTATTAAGCGACATGGCAAGTGACTATGATCTTTATATTGTGGGAAGAGGGCAAGGAATTTCCTCACCAATCATCACTTTTGGGCTATCTGAGTGGGGTGACTGTCCAGAGCTAGGACCTTTGGGAGATACGTTGGTGTCGTCCAGGTTTGTTGCCAATGCGTCGATTATCATTGTGCATCGAGGTGCTTCTCTTGTGGATGAATCCACCGATCAACATCTTACCCAGCAGTCTATGCATGTATGACACGGCATTTTCTAAAATATATAGTGCATCAAATTGCTTTATCTCGACTCTTCTGTAAACCCTAAAAGTCGTTGAGTTGGTGATATGAAGATGATGGTTTCGACTTTCGAGTGTATATATATGTATATATAGCATAAAGGGAGTTCTATTGCAAAGTACTTCAGACAATTAATAATAAGGAAAAGAATAATGGAACGTAACAAATTATTAAGTTCAAGTTTGGGGGCACAATGATAGTATATTTATTAAGTTAAAGTCTGGGGTTTTTGAACTTTAATCCTTCAAGAAGATTAAAATTTAATAAAAACTTGGTGTTAGATTGAATATTGATTTTAGTGTCTTAATGTGTACTTAATTCAAATTCATATTATATTTTTGTTTTTATATTTAATAGATAACTTATTTAATGTTATTACATTAAATTTTAAATTTATTATTGTACACATTTTAATTCATTAATTTTATTTAACTTTCTCTAATTAGTGTACCCTGTATCATAATATATTTTATTAAATTAGTGTACCGAAATGTCCATACCTAAAAATATTATACTAACCCAATGTACCGAAATGTTCGTACCTAAATATATTGTAATAAATTAGTGGCATATAAGAAAATATGCAAAAAATAAGAGTACCGAAAAATATCTACGAAAATATTTTCTTATATAAAATGCTTACCATAATAATAATTAAAATTTATAATATTTTCATAAAATTATAAATAAATAAAAAAGAGATATTGAATACATATGCTGGCATTAAATAGAGTTTAGGGACTAAAATCAATTTTTAATCTTGTATAAGACACTTTTCTAAACTTCATCTTATTTAGGGATTAAAATCTAGTTTTCTATTAAAGTTTCTTCATAATAAAAAATTTATGAAGAAATAGTTTTCGGTGCCACCAAACTTCAACGTATTTACAATACTGCCATTATTTCTTGTCCTTGTGATTAAAGAAAAAAAAAATTTTTTTTTTTAACAAACGATATTATATACACTAAGAGGAAGGGGGCGGGTTTAGCCTCACAATAGGCTAGCAATAATGTGGTTCAAATTCACCTTTGGCGAGGATAGACCTCTCACTTACAAGTGAAGAGGAATACCATTAGACCATGATACTAAATGACATTAAAGAAAGTTTGTCACACCCCAAACTGGGGGACATGATATACTATAACTTTTTATATCTATGGATGCATCCAACTTCACCTCACTGTCTAAGAGTTTGAATCAAACACACAACATCCCCTACTAAACGTCTAACAAGAATGGTGATTTTATTCCAGCAAATCACCCTCTAATCTTACAAATACACAAGTGTAGTATAATCTTGAAATTTACTTGTGTATTTGTTTTATGCCATGGCAAAACTCCCTCCTACTGCGATTGTTCTCTGCAAAGTTTTTTTTTTTTTTAATACAAATATCACAAAGAATATACGAAATTCAAATAGAAACCCTTTATTGCATAATAACACAAAATGGGAACAATTAGGGTTTCAGGAATTGAAAATTGATTGGTCAAGAGGTGGGCGAGACCCGGTGTTTGTTGGGGGGGGAAGAATTATCATTTAATAGATACGTTGAGAGTGGGGTTTATGATCGGAGAACCTAGCTGTTGGCGTGTGGGGGTTCTTTCCGATTTGGGAGACCGGTTGATGGCTTCACCACTGCAATTTCCTTTTTCGCGGGTCGGAAAGACTCATAAAGACATTTCAACCTTCCGCTGGCCATCCCAATAATCCAACCCAGGACGTGTAATTCTCACTTTAAATGACATTGTGTTATTGGACCGGAACGTCACAGTGATGGTTGTAGCTGGTTCGTCTAAGTCCTTTAAGTGTAGGTGGATCTATATGGAATTTTAGCGTTTTTTATTAAACACAAATTTTATCCAAACTTTTTTAATTTATGATAATTGTAACTAAAGTACTAATGTTGGTTCTAAAATCTGACGAGGTCCAATTTTACCAATGTGCGATTTATTCCTAGTGTTTTTTTCGTTCT
This sequence comes from Cotoneaster glaucophyllus, assembly GCA_036320875.1. Lineage (NCBI taxonomy): Eukaryota > Viridiplantae > Streptophyta > Magnoliopsida > Rosales > Rosaceae > Cotoneaster > Cotoneaster glaucophyllus. The sequence goes on along the minus strand of CM070073.1, from coordinate 9,468,160 downwards.
AGAAGACTATGAGAGAAAAACGTCAGTAGACGTGTCTGCACGGCCGTTGGATTAAGGAAGAGAGCTTAGACGAGTGTGGAAGGGAAAAGATAGAAAAGAAAATGGGACTTCCGTATCAACTTTTGGCTCAAATGATCATTCATATGTTGGCTAAAATTTCTATACAAGAATATTATTTTGGCTATTCTTCCAAAATTTCCAATGTACAATTGTCTGCAGAATAATATCCTCAACTAGTATTAAACACAAGGTTAAAGCTGATTCAAACATGTAATGCAGCTCTTGCATCGGTCTCATGGTTGTAAAATGATCATTTAGAAGGAACATCAAGCTGCTACTTCAACCATCACGCCGCTACATCGGCCAATAAAATCAAATTACAACCTATAAACTGGAGATGGATCTGTCTGGCTCTCTACAAGGACTGAAACTAAAATCTCGAGCAGTGAGAGAATGAATGAATGAAGTCGCTCCTAAAACTATGGCTATTGACAACTGCACAACACACTGCTCAAAATTTGAATAGAAATCCGAAAAAATATTGGCAAAACATCTCTGCTTGATTTTGCATGCACAAGCTACTTTACGGTCATGCCAGAGCATTTTTACAATCCCAGCATACCTATGGTTATCAAGCTGGAAAAAAGTGATGAAATTGAGGTGACCATTTCACACTCAAGTCATGAGATGCAACCAAGAACTCAATGTCGGAAGCTTATTCCATTACTTGAAGTAGTCTTGCCGAAGAACTGTGATGAAATTAGGGGTTGAGCCGTCCTCATCCATCTGCTTCCATTCCCCGTTGCTTTGTATGTACCATGATACTTTCGGAGATAATGGTGTGTACAAATCTGCAATTTTCAAGAGAAAGGTAAACATTTTTTGACAAAATGCAGACTACTGCACATGGAATTGAAGCCTGCAAAATTTCAACTCAAATGCAAAGAATTCATCCAGGACTCATATTCTTGCATGATGGTGCAACACTGCACATTTTACTTTAAAGATGTGCATGAGAATCCTAACCATTTCACCATATTGGTTGGGATAAGCATTTAACAAAGCTATACATACCTATTTGGTCTCTCCGCTTAACAGCTTAAGCTTTTAGGTTGAACACTTCAATAGATCTTACACTATTTGGTTTGAGATTTCAACATTTAAACTCAGACAGAAAATAAAGGGGAAAATTTTCAGAGGTAATTGTCAACTAATAGGATAAGGCTCTGCATCATACGTTAAGCAATAGCAGTACTGCACTAAGCTTCCAAATTACAGGTCAGTGCCTATTTAACACTTAAGAATCTCCGAATAGACATGCAATCAGATACACAAGATACAAACCTGTAATTAAAGGTGGATCTGGCTCTCTTGTACTATGCAATATAGCAGTCCCAGATAACACAGTGATGAAACCACAAAGTTCTGATGCTATGCTGCTCACACTTTGACCCGAATAATCCTACCAAAAGGGTATACATTTTAGATTTATAACATAATGGTTAGTCTCTCTCTCTCTCTCTCTCTCTCTCTCTCTCTCTCTCGTGCTCACACACAAACACAAATACAAAAACACACCATGTTGACGTGATGATACCTTAAACATTATTGCACTGGCAAATATTGTAAAAGATGTGAACATAGCATAATAGATCGGAGAAACAATTGCTGTGTTGAAAGTACCCAACGCCTGCAACCACAAGAGAGTGAAAACCAGCTAAAAAGTTACACATTTATGACAAAAACAGAAAAGATAAGCAAGTGGTTTATACAGGTGATGAATGCAGCACTTCATGCATTCACATGCTTACACAAAAAGAAAATATTAGATAAAGTTCATGTATAGTTGGAGGGGGACAGATTTCATTTATTACCAATCTGATGCAGATAATTTCTGCTCAGACTACTTTTCTTTTATGAGAATGTGAAACAAAGATTTTATTGAATTCATATGTAAAAGTTCAATGCAGAGAACAAGATGTGCACTGTACACAGAGCCAAAATTCTAGCAGTCTTCTGGTGAAATCACACAACAATAACATAACCTCCCCCTCTTAAAAGAACTCTCCAATTTGTACAAAGGGATGTTCAAAAACAAAATTTATCCCACATCATCTCATCCTCTCCCATTAACTATCAAATATCCTCCTAATTCTTTCCAATCAAACTACCCAAAACACAGCTACCACAGCACACCTCTCCCCAAGACTTCCCCCTTCTTCCTTCCACACAAAAAATATGTGTCTTTTGCAAATATTCTGCAACTGATGTTGGTTAGCTAATAGTATGTTAACAGGGGATGTTTGTGTTATAAAATTCAAGCATCAAGCAGTCGTACTTTGACTTATGAAGGTGCAAAGTTTATTCTAAATGCATTAAACCTCAGGGTGATCTTCCGTTATTCTAGTTCATGTACAATGGTAGCTTAAGATCCAAAACCCTCATCCTTCAACAATCTATAAATAAACAGTCTGCATCCCAAGGTTTAGTAAAAATTAAAAAACCCATTGATTAAGGGCCTAAACGTGATAAATAGTCCACACAAAGACTAACAAACAAGGTTCTAAAAAGCGCTAGGCGCTAGTCGGGCGGCGGGATGGGGCCTAGCACCTAGGCGGACTAGGCGGATTTAAGTAAATCTATTGTATTTCGTGCAAATAAGTGTCTGTTTATACTTAAAATATACATAATTTCGTCATAAACTAGAAAATAGAATGACATATATATTATGAAGTATTGGAACATAATGAAAACATAGGGAGCAAACATATAATGTGTGGTTATTTAAGTGTTCAATAAGTCTCTTACATTTATTGGAAACAATAAAATGCAAAAAGAAAGTTATCTATTTTTTATCTAAGTGAGTTGCAACCTAGGCAGGTGTCTAGGCGGGTCTGGGCGGGCTAGGCGGGTGCCTAGGCGGTCTAGGTGGGTGCCTAGGCGGTCTAGACGGGTGCCTCAGCAGGTCTAGGCGCCCTTTCTTAATTTCAAACGCCTAGGCATTAATCGGGGCGGTGACCAGCCGCCTAGCGCCTAGGCGGGGCTAGGCGGGGATTTTTAGAACAGTGCTAACAAATTACAAGCATGCAACCACATTTAGAAACAATCACAATGGCCCACTTTTTTCACACAAAAAACCCCAATTTAAAAGTAATAATAGCATTGGGTTAATCCTTATAGCCCAGGGTTTAGCTCACAAATTTTAGGCTCAACCCAAGTTCTAAACCCTAATCCACAAGCTCTGCCAACCCCCAGGTCCCCACCTTATAGCCCACGATATTTTGGGCTCAACCCAAAACCCAACCACACCAACACACCCCCCCCCCCCCCCCCCCCCCCCCCCCCCCAAAAAAAAAAAAAAAAAAAAAAAAAAAAAAGCCTTATTCATGATAAAAGAAACACAGATACACATATATCTATATATATCCGAGACATAATCATTAAAAAAACAAAAAAAAGAAACAGAAATGAAAAGGACACAAAGCTGCCATGATGCAATGTAATAGAGCATACCAAGACAGGACCATGTTTTGATAATTCAATTGAGTGAAGATACAGGTAACTGGAACCATTCCAAAAATCCATGTTTGGAAGTATATTAGCAGGTTTGTGCCCTCTATTGTGAGTTTTATTGAGTGATGATATAGGTAACTGCAACCATTCCAAAAATAGAAATGACAAGGACACAAAGCTTCCATGATGCAATGTAATGAAGCATAACAAGATACGGACCATGTTTAGATAATTTAATTGAGTGATGATACAGGTAACTGCAACCATTCCAAAAATCCATGTTTGGAAGTATTTTAGCTGGTTTGTGCCCTCTAATGTGAGTTTTATTGCAATCCCAATTGCTTTTACACTCATAACCTGCAATAGGGATAATTAATCAAATGGGCAAGCCAATGTTACTTTAAAAGTGAAGTAATGTAATTTTATGTGCATGATGAAGAAACCAAAAATTGATGAAATCGTTATATCTTAACTAAAATTTGGCAAGAATGGTAGAATAACTAACTGTTAATGATCCTATTATAGAGCAGATTCCTGTATAAATCAGTATATTGGTTTGGCCATAGCGGGGAGCGCAGTACAACATCAGTACTAACGTCACAGCTACCACCGAGGCTGTATACAAAAGAAATGCTGAAGGCACGAAAGCGAACAGTTAGAAGAGAAGAAGAAGGAGAAGAAATAAGCAGCCATTAGTTAGTAACCTTTTAGGAGCATACCAGGTTGTATTGCTAATTCCCAGATTTCTTGGACCGAACTGAGAGATCGCTCTTCAGGTGAATGGAGTACAATCATAGTTGAACCCACTATACATAAAAGACACCCCAACATTCCCATTTTCTGGAGTTTCTCCTTTAACAAAAAATGCGCTAAAACAGCACTACACATATTCATCCACGGTTGAAATTGTCAGAAATATGGTTTGACAATTGAAACGTACAAAAACATAGGTACAATCAGATATGCAATAGAATTGGGAAATGGAATGTACCTAACAATAATACTCAATGCACCTAGTGGTGTTACAAGGACAGCAGGTGCGTAAATGTATGCTACAAAATTGGCTAGCTCTCCAATAACCACTGTCAAATGTCCAAAATTACGATGATCATCAACATGCAATATTCAACATCCAACCCCGTCTAGCAGCGGAGAAATGAATTGAATAAAAGAAAGGGTCAAATTTTCCAACTGAAATGACATAGTGGGAATAAAACTTAACCGCAATCTAAATGAAATTTCGAATAGCATAGCATATCCCAGGTCATAAAAATCTTGGATTTCTTCAAATCATAATAACAGAGCCCTAGAATTAATTAAATTAAGCTGAACAAGGAGCAAGTTAAACTTACTTGTTACCATTCCTATCCACCATAGAGGCTCCTTCAGATACCCATATCCTCCCACACCTTTTATACAAGGAAAATTAACAATCAGACACAGTCAAATCAACATAAATATAAAAAATAAAATGTCTTGAGAAAAAATAAATAAATAAATAAAAATGAAAGAACATACTGGCAGCAGGGCCGTTGACGCTGGCCCGGATGAGACCCTTCTTCTTGATGATGAAGCTGGAGCCAATGAAGGCGCTCGAGACGACGGCCAAGATGAAGCCTTTCAAATTGCTCGAGTACATTGGCTTGGTAAATATATATATATATATATTTTTTTTTTTTTTTTGGAGGGGAAGGGTGATAATTTGGAGCTATGAATTCAGAGGAGGAGTAGGGAGTGGAAGGAGTAGTAGGCGGAAGGCAAAATTGCCAAATGGGTGGGGTTGCGAGTGGAAGAGGGAGCCGGAGCCGGAGCCGGAGCCGGAGCGACACTCATTCTACATACAAGAATTCCCAATTACCTAAATCGAAACCCAAAACCTCGAAATTTCTTTCTTTTTTATTCGACTCGGAACAAGAAGAATTGGGAATTGGATGATGGAATTGCTACGCTACTCCTAGTGTGTGGTTTGACGCTTTGACGAGACGAGATGCATCTGATTTGTGGGAATTGTCTCTCTCAAATGTGAAACAAAGAAAGATGGCGTGCTTTCTCAGCTGCAAGTCCTCAGCCCCTCCCTCCCGAATCCCGCCCTGTCAATTGTCATTTCTCAACCGGGCTTATATGCCATTGTCGTACCCATTTTATTACTCGAGAGCGATGGTGGTTGAATTTAGTCTTTTAATTAGAGATTTGTCTCTTCTATATGGTTCGAAATATGCTAAAGGATTTACACATACTACTCTTTGGAAGAAACGTATAATAGAGTATGTATAAGAAATTCATTTGAGAATATGTATATGGTTACACAATTAGGCTCAACTTTAAGTCTTTATCTTTATCTATTGGTAATAGGCGAGTTAACGGGGCTATTCAAGATGATATCCCTTAATGTATGTTTTTTGTATATGATATAGTGCTGATAAATGAAACGCAAGATTGAGTAAATGTGAAACTTAATCTTTGGTGGGAAGTGTTAGAATCTAAATGTCTTAAGTAGGTTAGAGACAGAGTAGATGTAGTGCAAGTTCAGTGGGAATGAGGGTCCAAATGAGATGAGAGTGAGCATAGTAGATTAAGGAGTACCAAAGAGTAAACGCTGCTTTCATTCTCTTAAATTTATCTTGCAAAAGAACAGAGAATCAAATGAAGATCTCAACCATAGAGTACAAGTTGGATGGATGAAATGGAAGAGTGCATCGAATATGTTGCACAATCATTGTCCCCTAAAGCTTAAGAAATTTTTTTATAGGACATCAATAAGACCATCAATGTTTTATGACACGTAATGTTGGGGGGTCAAAAATCAACGTGTGAAAAAAAATGAGTGTAGCAGAAACGAGAATGCTTCGTTGGATGTGTGGGCAAACGAGGAAGGATGTGATTAAGAACGAGGATATCCGAGGTAATGTAGGAGTGGCTGCAATTGAATATAAGATGAAAGAAAATTGATTAAGGTGGTTTGGATACGTGAATCGAAGACCTACATATACTCTGGTTAGAAGATACGACTATGAGAGGGAGACTTACAGCAAAAGGGGTACAAGCACTATTTTAAAAATCCCCGCCTAGCACCGCCTAGGCACTAGGCGGCCGGTCACCACTCCGATTAATGCCTATGTGTTTGAAAATTAAGAAAGGGCGCCTAGACTTGCTGAGGCACCTGCCTAGACCGTCTAGGCACCTGCCTAATCCGACAAGACCCGCCCGCAACTCATTTAGACAGAAAATAGATAACTTTCATTTTGTATTTTATTTTATTTTAATAAATTGTAAGAGAATTGTTGCATACTTAAATGAACACACATTATATACTTATTTCACATGTTTTCATTATGCTTCAATACTTCATAATATATATATATATATACACATTCTATTTTGTAGTTTATGATGAAATTATATATAATTTAAGTATAAGGCTATAAGCAGACACTTATTTACATGAAATATAATAGATTTATTTAAATCCGCCTAGTCCGCCTAGGCGCTAGGCCCTAGCCCATTGCCCGACTAGCGCCTAGCGTCTTTTAGAACCTTGGGTACAAGAAGACGTATGAAGACTTGGAAAGAGACTTTTAGAAAAGATGTGGAGTATTGAATAACTAACGGAAGACTTGACGCAAAATCAAACATTGTGAAGTTCTAGGATTCGTACAACCTACCTCACTTAGAAAGATAAGGCTTAGTTGTTGTTATTGTTGTTTTTGGAGCTTTGATCTTTAAATTAAAAATTTGTGACTAATTGATTATCTATTATTGGTACTTCAAAAATCTCGTTTTGCACTCTTTACAAGTATATTTTTTACATATTTGCTAAAAAAACTCTACATCGTGTTCCACCCTAATTGATTGGTGTTTTAGAATAGAGAACTCTTTTGTAATAGTATTGTGCCTCTTTTTATCTACAAAGAGAGCTAATTTACAAGATGTTGCAATCCTATCAATAAGGAGAGAGCTAATTTACATGAAATCATACTAAACTTTGAATCCCAAGATTATATGAATATACTCAAAAGTCAATACTACCCCTCAAGTTGGTGCATGTAATGTATGGCACATGCCCAAATCGTGTAAGAAATTTGAAAAGTTATAACTTGAAACAGTTTTTGTGAGGATATCTACCAACTCATCTTCCGGTACCATTGCAAGTACTTCAATTATAAACAAAAGGCATCATAGAAATGCATAAAAATGGAGTTTCAACCAAATGTCAGTTATTCTCATATCACAACGTTACAAACAAATCTCTCTCTCTCTGGGTTTACAAAAAAATCTGTTTCTACAAAAGAAGCAATTCCAAAAATATGTAGGCCACTGAATCAGCCCAAAATACAGGTATGGAAACCGATGAGGACAAAAGAATTGTTAACAAAATTAGAAGACCGGCGAAGAGAAGCGGAGTGAATTAAGTGAGCTGGAGGGCCATCTGCTGGAGAAGTATTTTCTTCTGGGATGCATTGATGATGCCTTTGCACTCGGCATCTAGTAAAACGTCGGTCATAATTGCAGCCGCATGCCCTCTGGGCTCTTCTGAAGCTCTCCTCAACATGAACATCTGAAAATAGAATGACATAGAAAAGACAACCAGTTCAATGTCCGTCTAATTATAAAGAAAATAAAAAGGACAGATATGGGTGTGTATCTGTTGAGTTTCAGTGTTTTATAGCAATTTAAGGGTTCTGGAATCGATCTTTCTTTCATACACAAGTGTAGAACAAACCCCCTAAGTTCAGACCACAACCACCAAACAAAAAAGCATTCTTTAGTTTCCATTAGGGTTTGGTTGTGTGCATAACCACACGTTCGGGGTTTGGTATCATTCCCTGGCTATGGTTGGCTGAGAATAACACGAATAACCCTATCACCCCACCAAAATCTGCTAAAATTTTGGCGAACCACCTCATGTTGGTAGAATATGGTTACGGCCCATTGATCATGTTCGATTCTTGCCTGAATGTGTGATAGATGTTCCAAACATAATAACGCATAGTATACATCTCTAACCAATCCTACATGACGAGGCATATTTGTGTGCACCACAAGACATGATCACAGGGAGCTTCAAATTGTACCTGTCCGTGATGTGTAATCTCTAAGCAGCCAGGTTGTTGTATATATGGTTCTCCATCTATTTGGACTGGGAAAGGACTGGAGGCATGTATTCTTATGACTTTCCCTTGGGCTAGTCTTCTAGCTTGTGAAAGTCCAACCTGTACAGCAAAACAAGAAACATTAGCTTCTTCCATTCATTCAATCCACTAAGTTATTCTACTTGTTCAAAAAGAAACATGACCTCTAGCCCAAAGCCTGAGCCGAAGTCCCCCCCCCCCCTCCCCCCGGCGCCACTTTTGGCGGAAGAACACCTTATAATGAAAGGGGAGCAGGTAAAGGACCAACTGCGGACACTCCTGAGAATTGGGCTGCTAGATTTTTTTACTTTCTTACTTGAAACCCGGTTTAAACCATGCAAGGTTTTTGGTTTTCTCTCTTTTTTCTCCGCTGGTTTTTTTAATTGTTTTAATTAAATAGAAATTCAGATCATTTCAAATGATGTGGCTGTCCACATCAGCTGCCACCTAAGTTTGTATAAAATTGTGGTACAATAGATAGTAAGAATAGAATTTCCAATATAAAAATACAATGACATCTCAAAGAAAGAATTATGTAAATATACTTGTGCTTTTAATGGTTTAGATTTATATTATTCTGCAATGGAGGGTGTATGTGTTGAGAATATAAATTCCACATCGGGGAGAGGAGACATTATGAATGAAAAATAGAAAATAGACATACTATACAAACCTGAAGTTTTCCAAGGTGCCAAGCTCCACATACACATACAACTTCAAGCATTTTATCGTGCATCGACTGAAGACTGAATTCATCATCATGCTCAATATCGTTTTGCCAAAGATTTACTCCACCCATGTAGCTGCTAATGTTAAGCACAATTAGACCCTCAGAATCCTGGGAAAAGAAGAGAAAAATATGAAAAAAGAGTCACTTCAGAAGGAATGAAAACTGCTTGAAACATAATAACAAAAATTTCATAAATGTAAACCTTTGGAATATCTATGTCTTTCCCATCAACTTCAAGCCAAACTTGCCACGGTAGGTCAGCACATGTTCGGTCCATTATATCTCTGGCCCCTTCTTTGGCATATCGTAATTTATTTACAAACTGTTCATAAAAGCAACCATCAGTGAAGCCAAATCACGGAAATGAACGATAACAAATCTTTCTCTAAAATTTTGTTGGCTAGGAAAGCATAAATAATGGGTGATAATGAAAGCATCACACCAAATACGAAGGTACCTGACTACTGAACTTCTCAGGATTTATTTCTCGGGTCACATGAAATTCATATGCAACCTTCGCATCACATCCAATACCTTTCAAAGAAATGAGAAAATGTCAAACAGATCCCACAACCATAACTAGGTAATAGTAAATGTAGAGAAATACCTAAATAGTTCATCATATACTTGGACTGAACTTTATTCGGATCAGCTTCTGATTTGATGTTTACCTTCCAGCGATCTAGCATGGTAACTGCAGCATGGTTAATGTCATGCAACAGCGCGGTTAAGCCACCTTGTCCATTAACCATAGAGAAGCCTTTTCCCCATTGCAACACCCTTGACAAATCATTTCCCGTACCTAGGGGAAGAATAGCAACAGGTGGGGGTGATTCAAAATTATGCCTCTCGATCGCATCAAGAACCCATGCAACAGTACCATCTCCACCACATACCAAAACTCTAAAATATTGCACATCATTGAACAATTCCAAACCTGCCTCAGGCCCTTGGGAAGAACTCAGTTCAAAAACCTGCAATTTAGAAATATAGCTTGGTTAGTTACTCCTAAAAACCATGATATGAAAAATGCAAAAAATAAATAAATAAATAAATTATAACACACATATCAATCACTGAATTAAAAAAAAAAATTGGCAATTTAATAATGGAATACATAATACTAAAATTATGCTCTCAAAATAGAAGATACACACAACTGAATTAAAAAAATAACCTGAATCCAGCATGGGAAAAGTACAAAAACTTTGAATGCAACTCAGACTCCGAGCGACAAGAGAAATTTTATTGTTCTGCATTTTCCTCCTTATGACTATTCTAAGCCTCACATCAAGCTATTAATATCATTTCGTATATGTTTCACCGTATGAGGGAAAATAAAGACAAAGGAAGAGAGAAGGTGGTCAAGGGTAAACCCCGTCACAATTCTCCTAGGAGAAAGATGCAATGCTGTATCTATATGCTTATATTTCTGGACAAGCAATAGAAGTTACACAAGTGATAATAATGACAATGCAAACTATAGCCCCAAATATCAAACCAACTACATACATTCAAATGAACGCATACAAAGCATGTGAACAACTACACTCATTGTTCCCTTAACTGTACCACAAAACCCACAGCTACTACGTTTGGGCAACCTTGTGCCCAGAAAACCATGATGCAACCATGGCGTCATATATAATTCGAAAAAGGAAGGGAAACAAAGGCAGACATAATGAATTTTCTTAAGGTCGCTAAGTATCAAGTTTCATTCAGAAAACAAAAATATGTATATGAATTACAGCAGACTGTAAGTTATCTGGCGCAAATTAAGAGCTACAACACAGCAAGGGAACATTAGAAGTCAAAGATCACATTTTGTTGCCCGTCTAAAACAATGTAAAATTATAATCCATCACAGTGAATGATGCTAAAAAGGCACAACATTACCTGTACAGGATTCAACAGCATGTTCAGCCTTCTCCTTAGAGAAGCCCCACGTTGACCTCCACTTCTGGAATTGATAAAGACCAAAAGAGGTCTTGCATCATGTGGCAAATCAACTACTTTATATTTCTTAATTTGACCATAGGTGACAGGGTCCCCCTTATTCTGAAAAAACCCATTATGGTTGCCCTTCAAACTCAGTGTCCTATCATTCTTCTTTAAGTAGTCAAAACTCTTCTCACTACGGGATCTCTTTATACCAGTAAATCCATTGAACAGATAATCCGGAGACGCATCAGTGGCAGAGTTACCATTAGTTGCCTGACTACCATGCTTACAGTGGTGGCGCTTTCTTCTATAGCGGCCACAAACAGATGAGGTTATTATTTCATCTGTGAATGAACTTAGCATTCCACGTCCATTATATTGGCCAACTTCTTTCACACACAAAGGGGAAATGATAATCCTCCGAAGACTACCCAAATCGCAAGCATCGCCATATTCTTTTGCCATTTTGTTGTGACATCTGACATGTATGAGGCGCTGACACCATAGGCAATGCCATGTAGGAGAAGCATCGAGGAAAGGAACACCACATGGCTCATCACAATAAAAACAAATGGCTGATATCTCAGGATTATCATGCATATTAACCCATCTTTCTGACCAGTGGTGTCGAACATGGGTAAAACCAGCTTGTGCCATACACTTGCAATCCTTTACTGCGTACTGGGAACAATCGAAATGAGCTGCTACACCACAAACAGAGCAACGATGGACAGGAGTACGCGATGAGGCTTTTGTACCTAGGTATTGAAGAAACACCAAAGAAGTCAAGCAAACACAACATGTGGATGGCTGTTCACCGTTAGTAATATCTTCAATCCACGTATGATGTGATAAAGGAACTTTTAGCTTCTTCCAGACTTTCTTTTTTGCTCTAGCTGCAGCTTTAACCCATTTTAGAGATGCCCTTCTCTGCCATTTAAGAAAAGCAAAGATGATAGCTACAAGCCCAAATGACCCAGTGACCAGCCACCCTAAAAGAAATGGACCATAACCATCCGCAGCGGTCACAAACCTAGCAAGTGAAAGGCCCAAATCAACCATCATGACTTAACTCTCCACTTCCAATATCGTTCCTTGTCCCAGATTATAATACAGCTCCTTGTCCAGAACTAAAAACATGAAATTGCTCGGCAACATATAGATTATGTATAGGAAACCTGATTGTGAAAGGAATTGATTTACGAGAAACAACATGATTAGCAAGCACAGAGCACATCAAGTAAACAAAGCAAGATTTGACTTGGATTTAAGAGTCTAAATGATTGAAGTACAAAAACAGTTAGCACACAAGATACAATAGAAGCCACCAGTTCTCCATGATTATATGATGCACGAGAATAATATGAAAATTACAAACAGAACAGCAATAATCCTATTAATCTATCTTTTAAGTTGCCCTATAAGTTATATCTATCTTGTGGGAATGTAGCATCCTTGTAAACAGCGGAACCGGAAAATGTACATGAACCCAAATGATCCATCAATATGAAAAAACTGGTAACTAAACAATGATCACCAGGCAGGCGGGTACATCGAAATTTTGTTGTGTCTAACTTGAGCTATAGCTGCTATACCAGATTTAATGATGAGTGTCAAAATTCTCCACCTATATTGTTTTCAAATTTTCCCACAAATAAAGGGCGGCCCCAAGCCAACAAGGCTCCCCGCTTTGCAAGGATCGGAAAAAACGTCTATCTACGCAGTCTTACCTTGCTTTGCAAATAGGCTGTTTTCATGACTCAAAATCGTGACCCTTCGGTCACAAAGAATCATAATATTGCAATAATAATTACAAACAAACAGTTGATGAAAAACCACCACACCTCCTTCAAGCAGAATGAAAATATGAACCAATGTATTTGCAGGCCACAAATAAACGATTCCAAAAGAAATAAATAAATGCGGAGAAATCAATTATCAAACAAAAAATCGATAGAAAAGGAGTGGGATCCAGAAATGGAGGATGCAATTCAAAGAAATCCAATTTAGATCTACAAGGTGAAAGTACCTGAAGAAGGAGACGATGAAACCCTAGCGATTCAGAAGGTGAATTTTCTTTGGAGAGAGAGAGAGGACTTTCGAGGGTGCGGGAATTGTGGTCGACAACGATCACCTGAGATATCAGAATTGGAGTTGAGGAAGGGAATTGAATTCAGATGTCATATATTATTATTGTAATTTTCACGATATAATAATAATATAAAAGTATTAATTTTCTTACGAGAGCGAAGGAAACGAAGTAAATAAATATATATATATATATCCCTTTCAAAAAAATAAAAAATAAATAAATATATATATATATATATATTATATTTTTTCACCAAAAAAAAAAAGGGACGGACGAAAATGGGGAAAGAAAAAGGGCGCGCTTTTTCATTTTCGCCTACCCAAAGCAAAGAACGCGGCTTTGCCTTTTCGGAATTCAACGCGAACGCACGTAACCCGCGGGAGATGGAGCGTATGCCCCCCACCCCAAGGTATTAAATATCGGTAATATCGGAAATATCGGTAGTCCGAAAACACGGAAATATCGATGGAAATATCGGGATAATATCGAATATCGATATCGATAAAATTTCCATGGAAACCACGGAAATTATAAGAAAAACTTGGAAATTTTCATTGAAACTTTGTAGGATGTTTATTTAGTCAATTATCTATTAGTTTATCACAAAAAATTGGAAGGAAATGCATTGCATGATGGATTTAACTGATTTAAATTGATTATATAACGAGCTGTCAAACATTGTGAGTGTAGAAAATATGTAGTAATTAATGAAAGAAGTTTAAACACACCAAAATCATTTATATCTAATGAATTAGTACAATATTTTACACTTTATACATTGCATGGTAAGATACATGAGTGACTTAGTACCACATAGAGTTCCTATGAGGTTCAAAATTTTCACTATCTTCATCATCTCTATATGTAGAGTAAGTGTATTGTGAAGAGTACAAAATCGACACACACACACACACACATACGGACAGAAACCACCCACACACACCGTATTGGGCATTGTACATTATGTTTTGAACCTTCCCTAGAAGATATAATTATATTAATTTTATAATTAAACTCCTTTTTATTCTATAGTTTTCAAACAAACAAAAATTAGATTGCCATAGAAATTGTAAATGTCCTGCTTTATTTTTCAGTTTTCACCCTTGAGAGATGCTAAGGAGACTCTCTCAAAGTGAGATTTTTTATATACTCTTTGTCACCTCATAATTTAATGTTATTTCTCGTGCTAACATTATAAAACATTGTACCCAAAACATGAAGTGAGAAAAAATACCATGAAGAATTACACTTTTGAAAAAGTTTCCTTAACATTTGTCTTCCCTCTTTTCAAATCCACTTTGTGAGAGTGTTAAAATATCCAAAAGTTTATGCACACATTGGAATTGGTGGAAATCAAGTTAATCAACCATTTTTTTAACACAAAAAAAAGTAATTAACATGGAGGCCTCCAAGATAATGCAAGCCGTTGGATTGAGAGAGAACTACTTGTCAGTGTAAGCAAGGAGGCCTCCAAGACAAGTAACCCACACACACGCAACGCACGCAGACACGTAACCCACCTTCAGTCTCTCTCGATCCTTCTTCTCCCTCATTCTGTCCTCACCCTCAGTTAGTCCTCTCAGTCTCTCTCTCTCGATCCTTCTTCTCCCTCGTTCTGTCTCTCAGTCTCTCTCTCTCTCGATCCTTCTTCTCCCTCATTCTGTCCTCAGCCAGGCCTCCGACGAGGACGATCTCTACAGCCGAGCGGGTACGAGGCTCTCGGATCCATCGAATCCGAGCGGGTTAGAAAAGGGATTGGGCGACGAGTCGACGACGACGACGGCTACGAGACCGTGGGTGTCGACGAACTTTCCGAACACCTCCGACCGTTTCACGGCAAACGGAATATATAAAAACGTTCATCTCGTCTTCTATTTCATTTTCATACCTAGATCGGAGTCTAGGGTCCTGTTTTACAGTCGGCCGGAGCTTCTACATCTCCGGCGTTCTTCTCCGAGTAGCCCATTTCAAAAAATATCGCGATAATTTCGATAATATCGCGATATTATCGATATTATCGATATTATAACGAAAACCATTTGGATACTTAAAAAAATATCGGACTCGCGAAAAACGATAATATCGCCGATATATCGTCGATATTATCGGCATTTTGTTCCTTGCCCCACCCCAATTACAAAATGATTCCACTCATTCTATTTTATTTCTCATATATTTCTTGATAATTTTTATTCGTTGATCTTATTCAATTCATTCGATTTGACAGCTAAAAATTAAAAAAGTGTGTGAGAAGTAAAATGGGATGTGTGAATATCACACACCCCTTACAAAAATGTCCTTTTTGCTTTTGAATTCTTTTTGAGGTTTCAACAAAACACTTCCGGTACTGTTCATTTTTAACGAAAATGACATTTTTATTCTAAAAAGTCACTCCTGATACTATTTACTTACAACATATTTTTGTCATTTTAATTAAAACTCAAAATTTTCAAATATTTTTCATTCGTTTCCTTTCTTTTTTTCCTTTTTTGAATAGGCTTTTGGAACTCATAATTCACCCGTCTCTTTTATTTCTTTTTCTTTTTTTACATTTTTTATTTCGATTCCTAACAATTAGTAACTAGATTTTTGCTTACTTCAGTTCTTAGTTTGTAAACGCCTTTGAGATTCAAAAGTTCTCAACTTTTTTTAACAAACGGTATTATTTTCACTAAGGAAATGAGGAAGTTGGCTAAGCCTCACAATAAGCTAGCAATAATGTGGTTCAAATTTGCTTTTTGGCGAGAATTGAACCGAAGTCCTCTTACTTATAAGTGAAGAGCAATATCACTAGACCACAGTACTAAGTAGCTAAAAATTCTCAACCTTACACTTTTGCATTTGATTTTTTAAATTTTCATTTTGGATCGATATTTTAAAACTAAAGAGTGAGAGATTTAAACTAAGACACATAATGAGTAAATCATAATAAATTATATCAAACTCACCTTTCGTAGAAGTTAAATGTAATAATTGTCACGTAAATGTGGATTGAAATATAACTAGACCAAAATATTAAGTGATTGCATTTGCTTTTATTTTATGTTTTTAATGTAAGGAATATTACTGTGCTACTTCACACTTAGCATGTGAAACCCTATCCCCATATTTCACTAATTAAAATTAGGTATTTTGTATTTTTAGTTTCGACGTGTTTATATGTGCGGTGTTTTTTTTTCTTGAAATGGTTAAAAGATGAAAATGCCCATCTTGTGCTAAACGGGATTTTACATAAACGTATTTGATTCTTTCACATTTTTCTACTGTTCTTGACATATTTAGATAGGCTTATTATATTAGAACCCCACAAATTGTTGAATAAACCCCACATACTTAATACACCCCACATTTGTTTTTTCAATGAAAAATTATCTTAATACACCCCACATACTTTCCCATAATACCCTCACACCTCACATTCTCAATACACACCTTGCATTTCTACATGCACCCCATATTTTCTATACACCCCATCAAATCTTATAAAGCTTTTAATTTGGGCAAAAAATGCTGACTGTAATTTTAACAAAAGATGCCGCCTAGGATTTAAAGCATATGTGGGTTGTTTTCAACTCCACCATTAAAACTCATGTCGTCTGTTTTTAATATTTGATGGTAATTTTAGGTGTTTAATTCTTCATGTAGTCCCTGTGATCCCTAAAAGATGAATACGAACATTGAAGCTTGAACAACGCAGCAAAAGCAAGATTAAATAATTATTGATGTCATCAAAATCACTTAAACAATAAAAAATATGAAGTCTTACATCATGTGAAGCTTCCGAAACATCGATTTCATGTTTCATTCGTCAAAAATAATTTTTCTCAATCAACATGTATTTCATTCGTTAGAGTTTTGTTCAACAATGGAGGGCTGTAGGGATTTTGATACTTGTAGAAGATAAATAATACGTTAAAAGTGATTTTGAGTGTATTTAGATTTTTTTAAACCTAATAAGGTCGAAATTGTCATTGCCTAGTAGGATAAATAAACCATTTAATATTAAATTTTAATGTGGGGTGCATTCAACATTTTGTGGGGTGCTAATATAAAATGCCATTTAGATATTACATATTATTATGAACGCGTAAGCGCAAACGGATTGAAGTTTGAAATTCGAACGAAGAAGTTACGAATTTTGTAAATAAAAGGACATTTTAGTAAATTCAAGTGGAACTTTCTGGAAACAATGGCTTCCTTCTTCCTCCCTGCGTGCAAAACCAGCAGCTCTGCTGCTGTGTTCTTCTCCTCTTTAATTCTCCTTCACTCCAAAAAACTTCATTTAATCATAACTTTCTCGTACGGCAATGAAATCACGCACGGTCGAAGTCTATGTATTCGTAGAGAAGCCCTCTTCAATTTGATACCAAACCCATATATTGAAGCCTAGAAGCTTCGACGGTTTTCATGGTTTTTTTCGCCGTTTCCGGCTAACATCGCCAGAGATAGGTCTTGACCCAAGAGAGAAAAATACTTCTCTCTTCATGTGATTCCAGGATATGTAAGTGGATCTTTCGAATTTCAAGTTTCATTTTCGAATAAGTTTGAGATTTATGTGTTTAACTCGAAATTCTGGGGTTCTTGTTGAGGAGTTGTGGTGGTGACGTTGATTTAGGAGCTTTGTAGCTAAGTGGTAGATGGATGAACAACTTTGGAGGAGTTTGAAGGGCAGGACAAGAACAAGGAAAGGTACATACTTTAATTTTATTGAATTGTTTGTAGTCTTTTGGCTAAAAGATGAAGAATTAAGCATGATATAGGTAAGCTAACACATTGAAATAGAAGTTAAATATGATTCTTGGATAGTTTGGGATTGCCCTGAAATTGTAAATTGGATTAAACGAGTATGGGTTTTACATTGCAGAAAACTATTCATTTTGCAGAGAGAAACTATGTTTCAAGTAGCCTACTTTGGCTCTTGATTTCTATGTCCTTATGAGCTCCTTTTGATCTAATATTGTATGTTTTGAAAATAGACATGTCCATGATCAAAACCCATCAGATTTCACTTGATTCCGTTGAGTTTTGGTTGACCAAAATTATGTTCAAATTTGAGTCACAAAGCTGCCAGACAGCAAGTTCTGCATTTCTAGTTTTGGGATCCATTTTGTAGTTGGCATTTAGAGCTCCGTTTTCTACCAACATTATGTGGTTATAAATTACACAAAACAAGTCTCCAAAAACATTTAAGTTTGTACCATTTAGTTCAGGATTGAGCGTTCAAAAGTGAGTTTAAATTTGGTTTGATCAAAGCAGTTTTTATGCAGCTTTTGTGGAGGAATATTGTTTCTATAGTACTCAATCATTCTCCTGTTTTTCTTTAAATTACTTTTGCTTTATATTAGTGTTGTTATTTAAATACTTAAATAATGTCTATGCTACACAAGTTAATAATTTGTAATTACTCACGTCCATGCTTGCTAATATGCATTTACTTGTGTTTGTTTTCATTTGTTCATGCGTTTGTAAATTGCTTTAGATTCGGGTGTTGTGCTATAAAGTTTGGAGGACTTGTGTTGACAAAGGTAATCGAACACGAGGTAGGAGGATCTAGGGAAACTCCATTATAAGTATTATTTATTATTCGTATTATTATGGGATCTAAATAGTGTTTGATAATTATTTGGATATGATTGCCAACTGAATACCTATCTGAACTTAACATTACTACCTAGCGTGAGATAGAGATGAAAGTCAGAAGATGAGTCAGGTACTTTATTAGATTTTTTGTAGAAACAATAATTAAGGGAATTCCTTGTGTTGTGCTCTATATGACTAGACTTGGTTGATACGTGAAATCGATAGCGTGTATGCGTACAATTATGTATAATGTGCGATGAATTTACTGCACCAAGTAGCAGTGGTACATGGATGGTCCTACTTGGTATATCTGTGATGGGGGACCATATGTATTTCAGGGGTGATCATGCTTTGTATATCCTCGATGGGTGATCAGTGCTTGCACGATTAGACTATGCTTATGGTTCTGCTTGGTATATCCGCGATGGGTGATCACTACCTAGAGCTATAGGTAGTGATCACCCATCACGTTGGTATATCCGCGTTGGGGGACTGTTATGGGTGATCATGCTTGGTATATCCACGATGTTTTATCACTACCTACGTTATTAGACTATGCCTATGGTTCTACTTGGTATATCCGCGATGGGTGATCACTACCTAGAGTTAGGATGCGATCATGCTTGGTATATCCGTGATGGGGGACCATACATATTACAAGGGTGATCATGCTTGGTATATATGCCATGGGTGATCATTGCCTGCACGCTTAGATTATGCATATGGTTCTACTTGGTATATCTGCAATGGGGAACCATACGCATACCAAATGTGATGAGAATTAGTGGTACTTGGAACATTTCGGTAGGTGCCATATTTTACTTAGATTCCATTGAGTGGTCCGGAATCCTTGTTCTTGCTCATTTTCATAAGTTAGTCTGGAACCCTAGATTCGAGTGAATGAGGATTAACCACACTAGATCTTGTGAATATAAATGAAATTTACCACTTATAATCCAAGTAGGGGTCTGTTGGATTTACGAATACTTGGTGACGTCACGTGTCGATCTTGAACATATGTCGGGATCAGGGCGTGACATAGCAGATGGGAGGATCTGAGCTTGACAAGCTTTGGGTTGAAGAGGAAGACCATAACCACTTGGCACGTAGTGCTTTCATTGTAAAGCAATTTTTTTTTTTTGTTCCTTTCTCTATTGGTGTTGGATAGAAATTTCTTACAAGAAGCAATACCTCCACATGTGTTTGGACTGAAATCTGCACACTTATAAATCACTCGTCACAAAGAACTCTGAATGCACATTTTGAAGTTTTGTGTTAGGGGGTGGTTTGTGAATATTGTGGTAGCGAAAATCCATCGTCTTTAGTTTTGACGAAATTGTACCTACAAAACAATTAAGCACATTTGATCAAAGACCAAAACTACGCACCTAAGAAGTGTTGGGGGTTGGTCAATGGATCTCTAATGCTTAAGTCAGTTTATATGAAAATAAAGAGTTTAGAGCTTAATTGAGTAGCTTAAGCTTACCAAAAATTAGTGTAGAATTGGGTATTTATAGAAGCTAGGGCCATCCATGGTGTAAGTGATCTCGCACCACGTATCAACATCCAGTTGGCTAAGGTGTGTCATCTGTTGGATGAAGTAGGAAATTATCCTGGATAAATATTAAATTAATCATATATTAGAATTATCTTGTAGAATCCTTGGTTGGATTTGATTGTAATTCCTTGGTTGAAGGAATTAGTCTTCGATGAAGAAAACTTAAAGATATGAATTAATTATTAATTCTACCTTTAATTCATTTGTCTTATCTCCTTGCCATGGGAGCTTGAAGAAACTGTTAAGCATCACAAATCTTCTTGATGGTTGAATTGTGCGTGAAAGAATGTGAGTCTTGCCAGATTAATGAGGGGCCTTCTCATCAATTTGTGTAGATAAAAGTCACGTGTCAGGTCCAGGCATCTTTGAATTATTTTTAGCTCCACAAATATTTTGTTTAAGAATGGGAAAACGAAACAAACTCATAAATTAAAAACAAATAATCAAAACAAATAATGCCAAAAAATTTATGTGATTCAGCCATGTGCCTGTATATGTCCACAAAGCAACAACAACAAACTTTCACTATTTTAATAATAAGTACAACAAATAAATTTTTCTTTTTTCTTTTAGTGAAGCGATAGCGTTAGTAAGTTAAATGTTAGTTAGATTAGACACTGACGAGGTTCAATCTTAGGCACTTCGACTCTAGTTTTGACTTTCGATCTTAGGTCTTCGGTCTTAATTCGTCATTGAGTTTGCGATCTTAATCTGACCTTGGATATCGGTCATGGGTATTCGATCCTTAATCTGGAGAACCTTGCCTAGTTTTGTATCTTTAACCCTAATGCTATTTGGGTCAAGGGTCTTGACCGTTGCTTTTGGGTCGTTGCCCACAATGCGTTATTGGGTCTTCGGCCCTGATTTATTTTGGGGTTTTCGATGCTCTGTCACGGCCAATGGTATGAAATTATTACTCGTAATATGCACATATATAAGCGGACCAAGTGCATATTTAACATATAACAAGGGGTCGCTTAGTAATACGGTAATGATATTCTTTTTTATTTGTAAGTGAGAGGTGTTAGGTTCGATTCTCGTCAACGATGAATTTAAACTACATATAACAAGGAAATGTCTATGGATAGGTAGGGATACAACCTTTTTAACATGCTATGGAAACAAAAAAGGAATACGCACTTTTTTTTTTCTTGGTAAAGAAAAAGTTTAGGGGAAAATTGGCTAGTCTCCACCTAGCGTTAGGACATATTCACAACCTCAAGTCGAAAGAACTTATGTGCAACATCTAATTGGCAGCTTCTACCAATATAGATTTAAATAAGAATTTACAGATCGCGCACTAGCGAGAATTGCTGATAGCGAGAATTGAATTTGGATTGAGAGTTAACCACAAGCTCGTCCTTACCAACTGAACGTACTCTCGTTGGAAGAGGAATACAGTCTTCTAACATGCGAGGGAAACAAAGTTTAAAAATGCGAAATATAAACATGTGAAATCAAATGTGATATTTCTCAAATGAATTGCATTTCATGGGCGTGTCGGCACGCACTGACCTGTTAAGCTCTGCGGCCATGCATTTCTGCAATCAGATGTTTCGTGTTCTGTATCGGAGATGATGCTTTAACGTGTCTACCCATTTGAAGCCGAGTAACGGGTGTTTGGACAGTCTTGGCTCTTAATGGTGCGTGTCATCTTCTCTTTGAACCGCACCCCTCCTTTCCATATCATTCAAAGTTTCAATCACCTTCCTAGACGATTGCGACACCGAATCAGAAGCCGACGCACCGACTCCTTCCCCACTCTCTCTCTCTCTCCTCAACCCAAAACTCTAGTGAGTCTAAACTTGAAACCGCCGTTCATCATCCAAATTGTAGAAAGAAATCACATCAAAGCAATGGAGGAAGAAGATCCCGTAAAACTCTTCATGTCCCTCGATCAGTGGCAAGACCCTCCGCCCGACGCCGATGACTTTGCCGCTCTTTCTTCCCAGGACCAAGACTCGCAGTCTCTCTCTTCTTCCTCGGACACCTTCATGCTCGGCTTCGTCATCGCCAACATCGTCGGAATTCAATACTATTCAGGCACCATCAGTGGCCGAGAAATGGTGGGTCTTGTCCGCGAACCCCTCAATCCCTACGATTCCAACGCCATCAAAGTCCTTAATACCGAAACGCGTCAGGTGGGTCACATCGAACGCTCCGTCGCAGCCGTTCTTGCCCCCTTGATCGACTCGAATTTGATTTCCGTCGAAGGCATTGTGCCCAATGTGCGCTCTAAGCCCAACAGGTTCAAGATCCCTTGCCAAGTTCACATCTTTGCAAGGTTTGAAGCCTTTCCCTCTGCGAAAACAGCAATTTTGCAATCTGGGTTGCAGCTGATTTCCGATTCCGATGCGTCTTTCACTCTATCCGAGTCAGTGGTTGTCAAGGAGAAGAAGGCTGAGAGGGGTTCCAAGAGTGTAGATGAGATTTTCAAGCTGGTGGAGGAGAGTGCGAGCAGAAAGGGTGCCTTACAAGCATTGGAACCTCCAAAACAATTGATCAAATCAGAGCTGTTTGTTCACCAGAAAGAAGGCTTGGGATGGTTGGTGCATAGAGAGAATTCTGGTGACTTGCCTCCCTTTTGGGAAGAGAAAGGTGGTTCTTTTGTGAATGTCTTGACCAATTACCACACTGATAAGCGACCGGAGCCTCTAAGAGGTGGGATTTTCGCGGACGACATGGGGTTGGGTAAGACTTTAACTTTGCTGTCTTTGATTGCGTTTGATAAATATGGTAGTTCAGATGAAAGCGTACTAGACGATAACAAAATGGGTGGGGATGAGTCTTTGTCTGTTTCTTTTAGCAAGAAAGGTAAGAGGGGTGCCCCAAGTAAAAAAGGCACCGGGTCACTGAAAAAACGCAAAACTGAGGATGCCGGTGCTGGCAGCAATGTGGAAGAAAAATGTTTGAGTGTAGATGATAAGTCTTTGGGGTATTGTAGTACCAAGACAACATTAGTTGTGTGCCCACCTTCTGTATTTTCGACTTGGGTAACACAACTAGGAGAACACACTAGGCCGGGTAGACTGAAGGTGTATATGTACTATGGAGAGCGGACTAGCAATGCTGAGGAGCTTAAGGAGTATGATATAGTGTTGACTACATATAGTATTTTGGCTACTGAAAATTCTTGGACGGAATCCCCTGTTAAAGAGATTGAGTGGTGGAGGGTGATTTTGGATGAGGCACACATGATTAAGAATGTTAATGCTCAACAAAGTCAAGCTGTTACTAGTTTGAAGGCTAAGCGAAGGTGGGCAGTTACTGGAACACCCATCCAGAATAGCTCATTTGATTTGTTTTCTTTGATGGCATTTTTGCGATTTGAGCCTTTTTCAATTAAGAGCTACTGGCAAAGCTTGGTGCAGCGCCCACTTGCTCATGGCAACCACAAAGGGCTCTTACGGCTGCAGGTAATTCCATTCTAAACAGATGCAGGCAATGGAAGTTTGCATTACATGCAGTTCTCTCCTTGTGCTGGGACAAGATTTGAACATAATAGATCATTATTATTATTTTCTTTCTACTTGAGAATCATCCTTACGTTATTTATGTTCTCTTCCCACATATGATACAAGGTCTAATGTGGATGTGTATCTGACTTCTGAAGTGTGCCTGGGTTCTGTTTTGAATGTCTTGACATTGTATTTTATTTCACTTTTTGTTTTAATTTTTATTAAAAGCTTGTGGTAAGATTGGGTTTCGCTCTAGACCCCAAAATACGGCATCTAGATTGAAGTCAAGATGAGTTACTTGAATTGTTCTTTAGCAAATGAACTTTAGTATCTCATTAACTAATATAACCAAACTTCATTAGGCCGCTCACCCGCATACCTTCAATTTGTTATTATGGTCTGGGATAGCAAATTTCTTTCCTTTGAAATAAGTATTAGATGATCAGAAAGATATGATTGATGACATGGTTGATCCATGATTTACTCCAAGACTTTGTTTTCTTTATAAAGCTAATCAAATACCTTAATAGTCCTTGGATTTAATTTTCATGCATACATTTTGGTGCTTTATTTCGTACTTTTTTCCCCCTATTCTTTAATGGTTAACCTAAAATTAATGAGACAGAATCATGTTATCTGTTTTTTTTTTTTTTTTTTCTCCAAAAATCCAAGTTCCTAATACGTTTTGTGATAGTTCAGGTTCTAATGGAAACCATTTCTTTGCGAAGAACAAAAGACAAAGGGCTGATTGGATTACCTCCTAAAACTTTAGAGATTTGTTATGTGGAACTCTCTGGTGAAGAACGTGAACTGTATGATCAGATGGAAGGAGAAGCAAAGAGTGTTGTGAGGAGTTACATTGATGCTGATAGTGTAATGCGCAACTATTCCACTGTACTTAGCATCATCTTACGACTTCGGCAGATCTGTACTGATGTGGCATTGTGCCCTTCTGATCTCAAATCACTTCTCCCTTCGAACAATATTGAAGGTATTTGAAAGGATGTTATAGTTGTGCATCTTGTTTATATTTGTTTTATGCAACTTCACTCACATGCATAGTATCTTTGGTTCAATGGAACCCTTTCGCTGCTATATTTATTTACAGTTCTCTCAGTCATAATTTTTTTTTTTCATCAGTAAACCTTATTTAAGTTTGTCGGGATTCTGTTCTACTTATTTACCTTCTTGGATTCACCCTCTGTTCAGTACTTGTACACTCGCTTTCCCAAATTGGTAGCTACTGAATTTCACGTCCAACTCTTTTCTTAGGATTATGTTTCTGCCATACCCTTTGGAAACTGGTGTCTGTGTTTGGTTTTTAGATTTATTATTAAAATTTATTAGTACTTTTAGCTGCTGCTGCTCAATTTTTATAGTGTCATGTGACTTAGTAAATTTTTAATGTGATGAATGACGCTCACCTGTGCATTTGCCACCATATTATTTGTTTCCTATAATCCTATTAGATATCATATACCTTTCAAATATAAGGATGTATGACGAGTTCAAAAAGAAGCTCAATGTTGATATGTTCAGCTACTAATGAAGTATCTTGGGAATATGCATTATGGTATCAAGTAACATAATTCTTTTAGTGCAATGTTCTGAGTTAATATCAAATTTCTGTTTCACATGTTATGTTATTCTGTCAGATGCGTCCAAGAACCCTGAGCTGCTGAAAAAGATTGTTGAGGTGCTGCAAGACGGTGAAGATTTTGATTGTCCTATTTGCATTTCTCCGCCAAAGGATATTGTTATTACTTGTTGTGCTCACATTTTTTGCCAAGCTTGTATTCTGAAAACCATTCAGCGCACAAAACCCTGCTGTCCCCTTTGCCGCCGTACTTTATCACATTCTGATCTGTTCTCAGCCCCTCAAACAGCTTCTGACAGCGACAACACAGCATCCTCGAAAACAACCGTGTCTTCAAAAGTAAATGCTCTCTTAAAACTTCTTGTTGCATCGAGGGAACAAAACCCACTTACGAAATCAGTAGTGTTTTCCCAGTTCCGAAAGATGCTGATATATCTTGAAGAGCCACTCAAATCAGCTGGTTTTAAGACTTTGCGGTTAGATGGGTCCATGAATGCAAAGAAAAGGGCACAAGTAATCAAAGAATTTGGGATGACGGGACAAGATGCGCCCACGATTTTGCTTGCAAGTCTCAAGGCTTCAGGAACAGGTATAAACCTTACAGCTGCAAGTAGAGTGTATTTGTTGGAGCCATGGTGGAACCCAGCAGTTGAGGAACAGGCAATGGATCGCGTTCACCGGATTGGGCAGAAGGAAGATGTGAAGATTGTGAGGATTGTTGCTCGAGACAGCATTGAAGAGAGGATATTAGAGTTGCAAGACAAAAAGAAGAAACTTGCAAAGGAAGCTTTCCAGGGGAAGGCTGCAAAGGATCGGAGGGATGTAGGGGCCGAGGATCTTCTTGTCCTCATGGGCATGTGAGTTGGTACAAGTATGCTTGCAGGCAAGGCATCTTAGGCAGTGTACATCTTCTCTTTGCACATGTTTTCGCAGTTGTCATTGCCCACAATGTACGTACTTATGAAGCTAGTTCCTTTTGTTATGCACTCAATGTGAGCGAGCCCGAAAACGGGCTTTGCGCTTTTGCTTTCTGAAGCATGAAACTTCATTAAAAAGGGTTAAAACATAAAATTTGGGCTAATTTAACCTATAATTTAGGCCAGGATTAAAAGGCCCGCCTATCAAAATTTAGGTTTTAAACTAACTTGCCACTTAATATTTAGGTTTATTGATATTCTTCTTCACTTGTAAGTGAGAGAGGTCTTAGTTCAATTGTCGCCAAAAGTGAATTTAAACTAGATTCTTACTAGTTTATTATGAGACTAAGTTCATCTCTCATTCGGGCTAAATGCTAAATCCCCCCCCCCCCCCCCCCCCCCAACACTCTCCAACCCATGCTAAAACTTTGGGCTAAATGCCAAATGCCAAAGCTGGGCCAAATACCCCCCCCCATGCGAGTGGACTCGCTGGTTGTTGGGCCAGTCTCGGCTCGCCCACGCTCCAACGCGCCCCACGAGGTGGGCTTGCAAAGCTTTCCCGATAGGGTGGGCCCCGCTGTCAGTATGTGTCGACCACCCAAACAATCTCAATGGCTATAATGCCAATCCAATGGCTGGGCTTTAAGGACCGTTGGTTGATCCAACGGTCCAGATTCAAATTTAATTTTTTTAGAATATGTTATTTTAAAATACATTGAATCCAATGGTTGGGATCGAATATAATCAAATCTAACGGTAAAAAAAAGATTTAACGGCCCAAATTTAAATCCAACGGCTAAAATAATTAAAAAAAAGTATTTAACTCAAAATTCACCCAAAAACTCTATAAATACCTACGTATTTGTTCAAACATCCACACAAATTGTGAGTTTTGGAAGGAGCGCCACATAAATTGTGAGTTTTGTTCTTGATATTTTATTTGTCATGTACATAATATTATGTTGCAACTAATTATTTTTATATATTTTTTGCATAGGGTGACAAAGCAATGAAAATTTACAAGACAAGAGTAACACCAAAAAATCAAGTTTTTAAGTTGCAACATGCTTAGGACGTCCTCAAGGATTGTCCGAGGTGGGGAACCGGTTGGTGAAAGTTGAAAGTTTGGTGTTGAACGGTTGGTGAATTGAAAGTTAGTCCAGGGTTGAAAGATTGGTGAAAGTTGAAGGCTTGGTTTGTGGAAATTTTAGTGATTTTTCAATATTTATCAAAATTTAAATTTTTTTAGGTTAAAATGTTCATAAAATTAATTTACGATAGTCTACATATTTTTTTTAAATTTAATTTAAGAAAAAAAATAGCCTAAGTTCATTCTTTAATAATCTCGGGCTAAAATTTTAGGCCATAACGGTTGGAGCAGAAAAGCTGTTTCTGGGTTAAAATATTTGGCTTTTAGCCTAACCATTGAAGATTGTCTTAATGCAGATAATATCGTTTGTTAAAAAAAAAAAAAAAAAAAAAAAAGCCTTACTCAATCATTTTTCAATGGTTGAGTCTAAAATAAATTTTAGTTAAAACTTAAAATTTAGACAATTTTAAATACATTGAATTCAAAAACTGAGATCGAATATGATCAAATATAACGATTTCTTAATTAAAATTTAAATTCCCTGAGTTTAAAATTTTTAAAATTTAATCCAAAAATTGAAAATGATCAAAATTGAGCGCATAATTAAAAAAACTCAAATTTCAAACCGCAAATCCCTCTGCGCTCTTCGACTCGAGATGAGATCTTCTGCACCCATTTTTGCCTGTGGCCTCCCTGTGCCTTTGTTAATTGGCTGAGAATTTGGTTTATTTTTTATTATTTTAATTATTGTCAAGTTAACATTAATTATGTTTAGTTCAATTAACAAAGGCACAGGGAGGCCACAGACAAAAATGGGTGCAGAAGATCCCATCTCCTTGGACTCACCCTTCAAACGCCGCCAAGCCAACTATCGCTAAAAAGCACAATCCGTGCCATACCAAAGTCGAACCACTCTCAACCGTAGATTTACACACCATCAACGACAGAAGTCCACTTTCACAGCATGACGCGGATCGATGCTCTCAAGCCCTCGATGAGCACCGGCATCCAACGGCCAATATCAACCCCACCAACCTTTCAAAGTTCCAA
Source organism: Cotoneaster glaucophyllus (assembly GCA_036320875.1). Lineage (NCBI taxonomy): Eukaryota > Viridiplantae > Streptophyta > Magnoliopsida > Rosales > Rosaceae > Cotoneaster > Cotoneaster glaucophyllus. Next base: position 9,439,505 of record CM070073.1, on the reverse strand, counting down.
ACCCCAAACCCCCATCAATTTAAATACCCAAAACCCCAACCACCCCACCAAACCAAAAATCAAACTTTCTCACCAAAATATTTTCCTGAGAAAATGACAGGCCGAGGGAAGGGAGGCAAGGGCTTGGGCAAGGGAGGGGCGAAACGACATCGGAAGGTTCTGAGGGACAACATCCAGGGTATCACCAAGCCTGCGATTCGGCGTCTCGCTCGTAGAGGTGGCGTGAAGCGTATCAGCGGCCTGATCTACGAGGAGACCAGAGGAGTGCTCAAGATCTTTTTGGAGAACGTGATTCGTGATGCCGTGACTTATACCGAGCACGCCAGGAGGAAGACTGTGACCGCCATGGATGTGGTGTATGCTCTGAAGAGGCAAGGAAGGACCCTCTACGGTTTCGGGGGTTAAATCGGGAATTTCATGTCGATATTTTGGGAATTGGGGTTTATTGTTTTTCATGGTAGCATTTAGTATTGATGTAATTTGGACCTTTACTTTCCAAGTAATGTAAGTTCGATTTGTTAGTAAAGCTTTGTCTTCAATTCTATTTTATGGATCCGTTTTTGTTTTCCTGGTAATTTTTTGTTATGTAATTTCTGTTTGGTTTCTGGGAAAATTGTTCCGGCAGTGGGAAAGTACACTGTATACTGATGATTATTACCATTACTTGTGTTAAATTCGTAGTCCAAAACAATTGAAATCACCTGGCTTCTAGAATTTGGATTTGAATATTGGTATATAATCGTTAGGTAATCAGTTGCAGAAGTATGTTCTAGGTGATCGGTTTCTTAAATTTGGAGACTGAAGGCAACCACCTCCACCAAATCAGTTGGGCCACCACCGCAAGGCCACTGTTATGAAAACGAACCATCAATTGGGCCACCATCGCAAGGCCACCGTTATGAAAACGAACCAACATAATAACTGGATGAACGGTGTTAGGAATATAATAGGACCATCAACTAGTTTTGTATGTGATTAAAGCCTTATCCTTACTTAGCTGTTAAGCTAATTGTATCTATTTATATTGTATTGTACTCTTTCAGTTGAATGTAATGAAATCATTCTATTCAACCACTTCTCTCTCTAGAATTCTTTCTCTACCTTTAACTTTTCTCTCACAGAGTCATGAGTTTCTACAAACGGAAAATAAGAGTGAGGGAGCCTACTTGTGCAGTCATAATCTTACCAAATAGTGCAAAATGCACTTTAAAACCACATAACACTAAAGTAAGGCCACCGTTAAGAAAACGAACCAACATAACAACTAGATGAAAGAAAAATAGGAGTGAGGGAGCTATTTTTTTTTTTTTTTTTTGAGAAGAGAGTGAGGGAGCTATTTGTGCAGTCATAATCTTATCAAATAGTGCAAATGCGACTTTAAAACCACATGACACTATAGTGTGCTGCTGAGGAGAGACGTGATGGGCCAAAAGTAGGGGGTCATAGTTGAAGACTTTGTGACAAGAATTGAAAAAAAAAGAAAAATAATTGACATATGAGTAAAAAAGGGGTATAAAGCTTGGATTTGTGACGACTCGTGGATAAAGTGTGACAAAAGCTCAGATAAAGGCACCAAAATGTCAAAGCAAAGAAGATAGATAAAGAATAAAGAAATATAAAGGAACCACTCATAATAGTTAGGGCTGGTTTGGTATTGCTGTGCTTTGAAAGGAAACTGCTTCTGCTGTGCTGTGAGAATAAGCTCATTTTTGCTGCTTCATGTTTTCAGCTTTTTTTTCACCAAAAACTGTGAAAATAAGTTTTTTTTAAGTGTTTACCAAACACCTTTTTGAGCTCAGCTTTTTTTTATACCCACTTTTTATAAAAAGCACCTTAGTACCAAACCAGTACTTAGGTCATTGCTGAGATTAGCATCAGCGACAAAAACTAGGGTTTGTTCTTTCGGCGAGAGAGAGATGTTATACCACAAACTAAATGAATTAATACATCGGAATGTACCAAATGCCATGATATTCAAACACTTGTAAAATATATGAATCTCAGAATTATGTTTTAAAATTTCCAAAATTATTCAGATTCCGAATTGAAAAATAATCTGATTTTAAAATTTGAAATAAAAATTAAAAGTGTTATTTCTGATCCGATTTTTTGAAAATCACCCCTAATTCCTTTTTTTTTTTTTTTTTTGGGTCAAATCACCCCTAATTTCTAATTATGATACTCTTTCAGACATAAGGGAGGCATATCAATATTCTTGCTATAGGATAATCAGCAACAGGCTTGCTCTTTAGCATCAAACCGACCTTAGCTCAGTTGGTAGAGCGGAGGACTGTAGTTGTAATATAACAGAAATCCTTAGGTCACTGGTTCGAATCCGGTAGGTCGGACTATCTTTTTGTCCTTTCGTTCTTTTTTTACCATCTCGTCACTCGATAGTAAAATAAATTTGAAATTTCATATATTATGTAAAGACTAAAAACAAAGAAAATATATAATTTCTTCCACCTTTTTCTTCGAAGCACACACGAATAGTTCTCATTTTATTAACTTAATCCATAATTATAAACGCACAAACACTCACTATTTATCAATACGATTTGGTCCTGGTGTCAATGGTGTGTAAATCACCATTACAAATTGAACAATCTGCTGCTAATTACCTGCCAACTCTTCCTTGATTACAAAACTTAATTATTTTTGTTGGTTTAGCACATCGTAGTAAACTTCCGGCTTTCTGTACTCAGAGACATACAGTTCCTGCAGCGCAAAGGCTACGTGAATAAGCGTTGCCTCAGACCATGGCTTCCCAATCAGCTGCAGACCAATTGGCAGCCCTGCTCTGTCGTATCCAACCTATCAAGGAAACAAAATACAAACACACAAAAATTATCTGCTTAATATTAATCTCAAGTAATTAAAAGGTTTGCGTATAGTAATGACGAGATGATGCGTGCATGCATGCATACCGGAACACTCACTGCCGGTAGCCCCAGAAAGTTTCCTGCTATCGAGTATCGAACAAGCGCAGCTGCGTAAATGAAAACTGATTAGATTCCGTTGTAAGCGTTTTTGTAATCACATCACTCTACTGATGTTATCGAAACATGAAAGCAGTTGATCGATGGTGCTGATTTAAGCAGCGGATCTGTGACTCTGGGCGTGTCGATTCATTCGTACCTCCATTTATGTAGTCAAGCTCGCCGGTTTGTAGAGCATCATCGAAAATCGAGTAGGCAGTTACCCTGTTATGTCCGTAATTAGATTCAATCGAAAACACATGTTTCAAAATGTCATCTGATGTTTCATGTATTATCTCGTAAAATCAGCCTGTTACCCTGTTGTCGGAGAAACAATCACATCTGCATGAGCAAATATATTCATGTGAAACTGCATCTGCCGGTTCCTGTGGATATACAGACCGCTTCTTAAATGAGTATATAGGACTTGTAAATTAAGCGTTTGAGGTTTGATTTAGCAGTTAAACGATATATTCCAAAGATTACCTGATTCTTTGAGCCTTTATATACTCTTTACTGCTGAAAGAACCGTAGACCGCAAGTGCTACCCTTGCATCCCATCCCAACTCTTTGTAATCCCTATTTTTATGAGTTTGTTATGTCAGCATTTTGGATTTCTTGTCTGTTAGAAAAGGATAGTTGAGAGAAAACCGTGGTGATCAACAACGTACAGATTTTCAAGAGAAGAACTGAGCGAAGCGGTACACTCAGATCCGATTGTTGTATAATGTGCCAGGCGCATCACCTCTATCTCTGGTACGGTCACCTCTACAGTCTACAGATGAAGAAGAAGAAAATCCAAAAATTAGAAAGTAATCGATAGCGGCTCCTGTGTTGACTATGTAGTAATCATGGAAAGTGTACAAGTTTTCACAGTGCTTCTGAAGCAAGCAATTGACAGCGAGTACCTCCCATCCGTATTGCTCGTGAAGCCTGTCCAGGGCATTAGAACAGCATTCTCTGATATCATCACTGCTATCATTAAACCACTAATTGAGCCAATTAGTGGTTTTGACAATCAAATAACTGAATGTTAGCGAGAACTCATTTAATACGTAAAAACGAGTTATCATTTATCTTTGAAATGTAGTCTTTCATCATATATGTGATAAGGTAGAGAAACTGCAGGTCACTTACCTCTCCGTACTTTGCCAATTTTATACCAGATATAGGCTTTGTTGGGTTCAACAGCGGAAAATATACTTTGGGCTGCCGGAACATTTTCTATCAAAAATCACAAGCATGGAAAGAAAAACAACTAAGGTAAGCAAAGGTGAACGCTTAGACTCCTACGAAAACAATACGAGTCTGAAATTGGATGCTTAAAGCAAATGCCAATTATCCGATACTAAGTTCACAACAGGAAAAGAAGTATATGGTAACGAATAGCTTTAATTAATATGCAGAACATCATTCTTACTGATACAGTAGTTTGATGTGGCGGAAGTTGCCCGCTAATAGCTGCATAGCTGCAGATCGTGAAATGAAAAAGCTGTAACCTCAATATCATAAAAGGCCTCTACAAACACACAGAAAAAGAACATTACTTACACTATAAATGCATCCTCAATAGTGCCTGCTAGTATTCCAACCATCCCAACCGTCCAATTTAGCGGAAGAACGCTAAAAAAAAACCAAATCAGTATGGAATGATGGTAATAAACCTTCAAACAAATGAAACAAGAGAGAGTACTAGATGAATATTGAATTAATTTACCCCGAATGAGGTACTCGCCCGAAGGTGGGTTTAAAACCAATAACACCACAAAGAGATGCAGGCATCCGTACAGATCCTAATCATATGTTACAAATGAAATACACTGTTCAGTTCCTGCAAAATACGCATTTATCTCCAACACACACACACACATGGAGGCATGAGGACATAAGTTTTCCAAATTTCCCTCTCAATTGTGCTAACTCTGCTCTCCTTTCACCTTCTGGTTCTACCTAAAAATGGACCCTTTTGCTCCTCTCACAACATTATTAAAATGATGTTATCGATGATAATTAATGTGGTAAATGAAAATTATATTACAACACGAACTTCTTCCAGGAGAGAAAAAAGTTACCTCCTCCATCAACACCAAGAGCAACAGGGCATAATCCGGAAGCCACCACTGCAGCAGATCCGCTAGAAGAACCTCCAGCTATCTTGCTGCGATCATATGGATTTCTGGTCGCCCTACAGTACAGCAGATTTAAAATAAACATGCTGATAACAGTTGAGATCACGGAACTAACTGAGAAAAGAAAATGACAGCGATATTTTTCCGGCAATTAGGGCATGGAGTCTAGTATCTCAGTTGATGATACTGACTCAGAACAAAACAGATATATTGATAAAATTGGAAGACCTCTATAGGATAAGGAAAAATTCTCTCTGGTAATATAATGTCGAGTATTAGATCGATCTTACCCGTAGTGGGGATTGATCCCACTTGTTCCAGCTCCAAGTTCATGCATATTGGTTTTCCCAACAATTATTGCACCGCATAGTCTGAGGCACTTAACACAGCATGCATCATCTGTGCAAGGTCTTAGTTTGTGCAGCCATTTTGTACCTCCTAGTAATCGGTTTTCAGATTGTGAAACTGTTACTCAAATTTGAACTAAAGAGACCGTGATTATAATGTGTACAATATGAATGTTGGCTGACATGAATTGTCCTGTCAACGGAAAACCTGAAACGTAAGTTACCTGTAGTGGGATATGGTAAGCAGTCTATTTCATCCTTGATTGCAATTGGTACCCCATCCAGAACTGAAATAGGCGCTCCTGGAAAGGAAGCGTAATACGGATGATATAAGAGTGTGTAGCAGGATTTGGCAGGGAATAAGAAACAATAGTTGGCCCATATGACTTGGAAAAACCACCAAAGTTTAACATGCTTTCAAAACTGTTGATTTTTAAGTATCTGCGACTGAAACTTCCCAGTTTAAGAGAGAGAGAGAGAGAGGGAGATGAAAATCAGTGTAGAAATGCATTTCATTACAAGTCGAGTAGTAAAAAAATTCTCAATTCGACCGCAAATGCTGGTGTATTACCATGTCCTCAAGAATACAATTAAGTCTCCACAAGTACCTTGTTCATACCGAAGAGTGGATTCAGTTGCTTGCTTTAAAATATCTTCAGCATCGTAGTTGATAAAAAATGACATCTGAAATGACGGAGTAGAAGATTCACGGATGGAAGCTATAAGGCGTTCCGCAACCTGCAGAAATAGCAGAAAAAAGGCCTATGAGGGTATGGAAGTACAGCAAACGTTTTATTTTTAATTGTAGTTGGGGATTTATAACTAGGAAACATGAAAACTGAGTCGAAACAAAAAAAATGTGAATAAGCGCTAATCTATTTGGCCTTTGGCTCTGATCAACACAAATAACTTTGAAAACAGTATACGGAGTATGCAGAGAGTATTGAAAGAAGAAAAGAACAGTAGCAAAAATATTACATACCGTTCGAGGAGTTACATCTCCAGAGGTATAGGCTCTTGAATAATCCGATATTTTCCAATAACGAAAAGAGGAGTTTAAACCATTAAATTTCTTTTGACTCTTTTCTAAGGACTGAGGCAGACATTCCGTTGCCTGCTGGACTAGTTCGGGTGGAGACAAATCAGCCCCTACATGTTTGACATCCTGTTCTTCTTCATCTGCATTAACAAGATTATAAAACTAATCTCATTACAAATTGCAAAATGAGACAAAATTCCTCACTGTGTAAAAGTCATTTCTAAGACAACAGAGGGTGAAGTTGAAATGGATGCAAGTGCTATTTTCCGCAAAAAAAATCAATTTCCGCTCAACGGGATCAGGTCAGTAACTCGATTGCCAACCAGCTTTAGCTTATGTAGCAGCTGATTAAAATTTCATTTGTAAGAGTAAGTAGTAATTTGGTACCTTAACATTAGATTATGTACATAATACATCCTAATGGTTGCTGGTTTCTTGATTGTTTGATACAAAGTGATAGACTATTTCAGAGGGATTTAGTGGCATAGATAAAGTCAAGAATACATACCATCAAATGGATGTATGGGAACATACACAGGTGCCTCCTCCATCTCAGCATTTGAGACCAGCTGCAAAGTTCAAAGAGATCGTCAGCAACTGAGAACGGATGATGGGAGTGCAGTGATCAACTAGATATAGTGGCTCCTTCATTACAAAAATGTTGTGCAAATTCCTTTTAGGGAGTTGCATATAATGAGCAAGCATTTCGGTGGAAACAGAAGAACCTTAATAGTAACGTACAACGGTGACACATCCAACCCGCCCAAACTGACAGATCCAATCCAATTTTGATCGGTTTATTGGATAGGATGGCGGATTTGCTTGTGACAATCGAATGCTTTCATGCTTTTTCCCCTACCAGGCTACCAGATAAATGGAAAAAACAAGAGACATATAAAAAGTGAGTATGTACCTTATGGATTAAGTTGTCTCTTTTGAGTATGTACAATAACAAGGTTCCAAAGATCCGGGACTCCAAAAACCATGCGAACACCTTGACCAGAAATCCAGCCAAACGAGGAGCTACAGAGCAAATGAGATTTACATTACACACATTTGAACAAATCGAAAATTTCTAAATTTCACTAAAGCACATGCTTAGAAACAGTAGATTAAAGCAAATCAAGCACGGAAAATCACTGGAGGTTTTGTCCAGTGTTAATCCAGTGATTACCAAATTTGAGAAGACTGATAATTAATAGACAACCTGCAGCTTCTTTGACAGTCTAAAAAGATATATCGAGTCGATGATCATATACAAATTATAAAAAAATTACAAGTAAAAAGAAACAACATAAAGTAGCTAGAAAAGAAAAGAAAGAAGATATATACCTTTGACATTGGCTCGCAAGTAGGTTTGGGAGCTGCCTGCACTCAGATCAACTTCATTTGCAGCCTGGTAAACCACTCTACTCTCCTTCTTCATCATATTCATATTAATTCCTCTCTTTTAATTACCACAATCAATATATTCCCAAACTATATATATATATATATATATATATATTTATTACAAACACACTTGAAGAATCAAAGCACCAATACAACCAGTACATTCCCCATTATATACGTATGGGTATATACATATACATATACATATATATATATATATATATATATATATATATATGACTGGGGAGGAGAAAAGGAGGGAGGGATGGCGGAGAAGGCAGGAAACTCTAACAACTGGATAAGAAGATCCCTATGAACTATGAGCCTATGATGATAGTGGTAATACTTATTATAATACGGAGAGGAAAATTGTTTATAATTATTTATTAATATTTAGGGAGAGGGACAGACGCCAGAGTAAAACCGAAAGAGCCCAACTGCCTAACATACAACTACCCTCTTGCTTGCTTTTGTTCACGGATGGATGATTGTATGATTGCTTGAAAGGGAGAGGGAACGTTAAATGTTAGTGAGAGAGAGAGAGAGAGAGAGAGCGTGGAGTTAGTAGTATGAGTTGGCGGGAGGGAGGGAGGGAAAAGTTAGGCAGCAGTTGCTTTCACTAAAGTTTGGAATTATTTATTTCTCCATCGATGCAATCGAAGACGATCCGACCTTTTTTCTGGTAAAATGCACATTTTCTCCTCCACCTGCCGAGAACAACTCTTACATATGACATCGCTGGCGTGGTATTTTGTGTCAAAAGAAATCAAATAAAAACTTACGCATTATTATTTTATTGGTATGAGACGCTACTGAAACTATGTAGTTGTTGTTGAGAACGAATCTCACATTGATGAGAGGATGAATCTTGCATGAACTTATAAGTAGGTTGGGCTACTCGTCATATTGACAATTAATTTTATGGTGGAACCCCAACTTTATTCATGGTATCAGAGCCAGATTGTCCCACGTGTGAAGCCAAACGGTCACACGTGCTCCACGTCAACCCATTGAGAATGAATTTCACATTAATGAGAGCAAGGACCTTGTATAAGCTTATAAATAAGTTAAATTACTTCCTATATTACAATGATTTTACGACGGAACCCAACTTTCTGTGTCATACCAGTCATTGTCTTACTCTCACCTGCTGCCTCCTTTAATTTTTCTTCTTACTTTGATAAAACAATTTAATAATTTTACATTTGGTTGTCAAGTACGCAAATTTCCACTTATTACGTTTGGTTGTGAAGTCATGTACGCAAACAGCAAAGTGGAAGTACTTCATAGTGCCTTTTGTGGGAGCCTGGCTATTTGAGGTGGAATCTCCACTTCACATGAGCATTTCAAATTTAATGCCTGGTTCGTTTTCTCATTTATTGTTCGTGTTTATTTGTTGGTGTTCAAAACAATACACATTAACGTACCAAGAAGAATGTTGTTTACTTAATTCAGGTCACAATTACGTTTCGAACTTATCAAGCACGTATAATAATAATAATAATATTGTATTCAAGCGACTACAAGTAATGAAGGCACAAGAAATCTAAGGATAATAATATTAAGAACAAGGAATTAACAAACTAAAAGTTGTAGTCATTTAGTACTACGATCTAGTGGTATTTCTCTTTACTTATAAGTGAGAGGTCAATTCTCGCCAAAAATGAATTTGAACCACATTATTGCTGGCTCATTGTGAGACTAAGCTCATTCCCTTTCTTTTAATACGAATGATATTGTTTGTTAAAAAAAAAATAAACATCACATACCACAATTAAAATTGGCCCAAGAGATTTTCACGCCTCTACCCAGTAACCCAGTAATTCTTTGTCCTTTCTCATAAGCCCAAATAAGAGAGTTAGCACATCTGCCCCCTTGACCGTAAGGTTCATCATTTGCTTGGCGCATATATTTTGCCCTCTTGAAAACCTTCTCATGTATACATGTAGGATGTGAGGAATTTGACTAGCCACACAATATCGCCCACTTACAAGTAGAGATGGATATCACTTGATTGTAATACAAGTGGACAGAAACACACTTTAAATTTTATCAAGAGGCTTGTATCTTGAAGTTACAAACTACCATTATAAATGCACATAGGAGTGGCCTACAACTTTAGACCGCGATCGACATGTCTCCTTTAATATTGTCCAATGCCTTATGAAAGCATGCTTGGTCCCTTATGGTTTGCTCTCAACACGTCATCACACGTGTGACAAAATTTCATACCTAACACACATACACAAATAGGATGGCAAGAAGCACATGTGATTCACACCTCATGCAAAGTACTTTTTCTGGAGTGAGAAACAATGTATTTGTCCGTTATTCAATTCCTTGAAGTTACAGCCTTGAGAGTAAATTTATTATCAAATGTCCCACAATCTAAAACTTTCCGCAAACAACCATTTAGTGCTACGGTTTAGTGGTATTTTTAGGTTCCATTTTAGCTAAAAGCGAATTCGAATCGAATTAATACCGAATGTATTAAAAAAAATTCCATAAACAATGTGCCTTACAATGTATTATTGTACTGTTACAATGTATTATTGTACTGTACCTTGTTTCAGCATTACCACCACGTATGTAAATACAAACTGTAGATTAAGGGGCATTGATTCCACAGTTATTGCTATACAATGAATCTTAAAAGACCTATCTACAATTTTCCTATTACAAATCTCTCTTGCTGCTTTCAAAATCTAGCAAAAAGCTCACCAAATCCATTAAACACACCAATATTTGAAGGATTTGGCTAATCATCTGCTGTTTTCAAAATTTATACTAGCCTCAGATATGGGTGTAAATCATGTTGTTCCACACTGTATCCCAGCGCCGATGAGCTCCGATGGCCTTTCAGAGTCCACCAGGAAGTCCTCCAGTGTTGCAAGTGACTTCAACTGTTGGCCAAGAGATGCAATTGTTTTCTGGCACTCTGCATATTTGTTCGCAGCCAATGCTAGCTCTTTCTCCTGCCACAAACAAGAATACATCATCAAAAACCAACATATCTGAAAGATAATCTCTAATCTCTTTTATTATTCTTACTTTGATTAGATCGCATACCACCTAAGCCTAATTTTATTCTTAAACTATACCTACACCATATATTGTTTCCCGATGAGTCCATAATGTTTAGCTCTGTTTTCTACTCAATCCTACCATCCATCTACCATTCTCATTTCCACTACATATATATTCTCCTCACTTTTCCTTCTATTCCAACATGCATAGTTTCATTTACTATAATTTGAAAATTGGGTTTAGTGTGTTCAAGAAAACCGACCTGCTTTATCTTCAATTCACCATTAGTACAGCGCAATCGTTGGAGCTCAACCTCACGCTGGAGCTCAGCTTCACGTTTCATACTTAATAGCTCAGTCTCCAGTTTTTGGCATTTGGCCACATTTTCAGCAGATAAATCTCGCTCCTTAGAAACCTCTTCTTCCAGTGAACTAGCCTTTAAAATCAAGGAGTTGTATTCCTTTTGAACAGCTATTAGTTGTGACTCTGCAACTTCTCTCATTGTTTGATACATTGAGTCATTTGCAAGAGCCAACTGTCTTTTAAGGTCTTCCAACTTCGTATCAGCCTCCATAAGTTGACTCCGTGATGTTTCAAGCTGCTTTTGACACTCAGTCAGAGTCATCTCGAGTTCCACTTTTTCTGCTGCCATCTTCTCTAACTTCCCCTCAAGCTCCACAGTCCTTTGTATCATGGTTTCAAGTTCAGTTTTTAAAGGGTTTTCCCTAACGCTAGGTTGACGACAGTTGTCATTTTCTGTATCTGGAGTTGCGGCAAGCCTTTCCATTTCAAGAAAATCGTCCATGAGATCGATTTCTACGGAAGGGACATATTTTCCCAACCTCTTCTTGTTCTTAAACTGGCCAGGTTCTGTTATTTGAGCAGGAGCCCGTGAATCTGACTGGCTTGGATCATGCTCCAAGCCACTCACCTTGTGTGTATCCAGATCAATTGCCACTATCCTCTCCCAACTATCTGACTGCGTATCTGTAAAAGACTCTGCGCAAACTGAGGATGCAGAAAAGGATTTGTGATCATTAGCAGGTAATGCTTTGCGAGTCAAGACTTTTAGCTTACGGCACTCAGCTTCAAGCTTAGCCACTTTTTTTATGCTCTCTAAATATTGCTTGCTGGCTGTTTCAGCAGCTTGGGTGCTCAAATCTCTCTCAATAATCTTGACTTCTAGCTCCTTCACTCGAGAAAGAAGCTTAAGTTGAAGATCAGAGTTCTCTTTTTCAGTAGCATCAAGCTTTGAAAGCAAATCAAAATCAATTGAGGCAGCAGCTCCCGATTTAGCAGTTTGAAGTTGTGCTTCGAGCTCAACAATCTGACTCTCAAGCATGGACTTTGAACTTTCCCACTCACGGGTTCTTTTGGCAACAACATCATTGGTATTCTTGTCTTGCTCTTCTCGTGCCTGTCGAAGCTGCCTCACGCATTCTTTCAGTGCTCCATCGAGATGACCAACTCGGTCTTCAAGAGCTGATTTTTTCTTATTTGCAGCCTCAAGTTGCTGTCTTAAACCAACCGCTTCATTTTCAGCCTTCTCCCAGCCTAACATTATAATGGAATAGATGAACAACTAATGAGACCCTATTTAAAATAGGGAAATGCAACATAATGCAAAAGTATCCACCCATTGTAGAAATACTTGAAGAAACATTGAGGATATGACTTTCATGAAATTCTTGTTCTTGGAAAACGAAAACTGTTTCAGCAAAATCAAGTAATGGCAGATTGCATAAGTATGCGAACAATGCGGATATATAGTCATTAAGTACCATTCATAATAAAATGCGCCTTGAAATAGGAAGAAAACGCAGTTGAGAAACACTTTAGCTTTCTATTTATATCGTTTACATGTTTTCCCTAATTTCGGTTATTAATTTTGAGATTCGCATACTTAGAGTTTTTTTTTTCAGAGTAAAGAATACACATTATGCACAACAAGATTCAAGAAAGTAGCCTAAATTTCAAACTGCACTAAAATATAGTGGGGAAAATGGAAAGCAGAAAAGTTAAAACCTGAGACAGCTTCTTCTGCAACTTTAGCATGCTGCTTTACCAAATCATCTTTGGCAGTACAGTTAAGAAGAGCAGCGGATAATTTCTCCGTCAAAGCCTCAACACTCCCGTTAACTTGTCGATCATCGGGTGGAGCTTTAGAAGTGACTTCTGGCGATAGAATGCTATGAGTTGGATTTGCCTTTGACATCAAAGTAAGAAACATTGGAGTTTGGTCAATAACATCACTTAAACAGAGAAATAATCATGCACTTGGAGGACAAATATTCAGGTGGAACTCAACAAGAAGGAAAGCTTTTAACTTGTTGATTTGAATTCTCTTGCTTTTTCACCTTTTTAGAGAGAGAGTGAGTGAGAGAGAGATGAAAAAAAAGGTTTTGTGCAATCGAAAGAAACAAATGATTAAGTAACAAAATGTTAAGCAGAAACATTCACATCAGCGACATTCATGCAATTCGACAATCCAATTAGTAATCAAACTTCAAAATGCAAACTGAATTGTATGGAAACAATTAATGTGAATGCCATCAACCTGATCATCAGAAAATCTTTCAGAGTGAGAAGATATGGATCCCGAACTCTCAGTGTCGCCGGGACTCTTGTCTGATGACTTCCTTTGCCACAGCCGACTCCGCCTGTCCATCTGGAATATCAGCAACGCTGCAGCATCTCGGTCAGAGCCTTGGCCTACATTATCATCAAAGTTTCATGATAATGTTATGCACCATTAGAAAGCAACAGGCCACCTTGACTTGAGACCCCAGATACACTGTTGTGCTTGAAACTTAAGGTTCAAAAAAAGATACGATAATTTAAATCAGAACCCAGTTGAGTAACTTGCTGTCTGGCAAATGTTCGATCGTCAGCAGAATTGCTTAGAATTCACTTAAAATATACAGTCCAATTTGATCTAACCAACCTCCACCGGTATTCCAGCACCAACTACCAAGTACCCCTTAATTAAAAGGCAATACAACTGGAATGGAACACACTTGCTTAGCTTGCTTGCTGATGCTGATGAGTCCTGACCCATCACCCACCCAACGGCCAAGGATTTCCCAAGAAACTGGAAATAGATATACTACCAACTAAACCCAATCAATTTGTAGTCACTTATCAATTACAATTTGCAAGGAATATATATATATATTCAAAATATATTGTTTTCTACAAGTATAAATAAATTGAAAAAATGAATTGAATGGCAGTAAATAAGTAGAAGACAACCAACCTGCAGATGCTGCAGATCTCAGGACTCAGGACTCAGGAGGAGGAGGAGGAAGCAGGGGCAAAGCTTCTTTCTTTATTTCTTTTAATTTTGATTTAATTTAATTTTAATTTTAATTCTAATTCTAATTTGGAAGAGAGGTTTTTCTTCTTCCAGGTTGAGGTCCATGGAAAAGGACACATCTGTTTATCATCATCGAGTCATCATCATCAACACCTCTGCCTTTGTCTTTCTTCTTCCTTGAGCTTAATGGTGGCTTGTCACCCTCCTTCCCGCCCATCAACTTCTCGCTCTCCTGCCTTTGTCTATAATTCATCCCCTTACATTCCCCTTGCTTCTCCAACTAATAAGGTCGCGCCACTTAATCCCCGGAATTCTCCGACACACAAGCTATACCGCTTTGTCGTCTTATGTGTCAATGAAATAAGTCCACGTGGATAAACACTTAGGACTAGTTTAGTATTGTTGTGCTTTTTAAAAAAATTACTTTTTATGTGCTGTAAGAATAAGTAGCTGTAAATTAAAGCAGTCAGTGTTTGGTAAACTTTTTTTTATAAAAGTGGTTTTGATAAAAAATGTAGTGTCTGAGTGTTTGGTAAATTTTTATATAAAACTGCTGTGACTATATTAAATGACTGAAAATGATTTGATGGTATAAATAATATAATAAAATAATTATTTATAATTTTCTTTCTAGAATTGTCCTCTCCCTCATATTCTTCGGACTTTTTCTTCTTCTTCTTCTTCGTTTTCTCCGTCATCTTCGTGTTCTTCAATTTCACGTTCTCCGTTTTCATTTGCCCAAAAAAAAAATAAAAATAGCATCATTCTCAATATTGACATCATCCCCACCTTTACCTCCCAGAAAAGCTAACATTTCCAATACTCGTTAATTTTTTCACCCAGAATATTAATATTGGGTTTTGGGTAGGTTGCATTGGGGGAAAGGGGTTGGGTTTTGGGTATGGTTGCATCAGGGGAAAGGGGCTTAGGTGGGATGGGGAGTTCATTGTGGGCTTATTATACAAAATAGTCCGGAGATTTGCATGATCAATAGAAATGGTTTATGAGATTGTCCACCATCTATGATTTTGGTCATTCTGTTAAAAACTTTTGGGGCAATTTTCAAAGCTTTGTAACTCAATCGTTTCTTAACCAAATTCGACCCATAATATATCAAAATGAAGATAGTAAAGTGTAGAATAAGATTATACTTATTTGGAAGCCCAATGGTTGCCGGAGATGGCCGAAAAATAGCCTAAAAGATGACTGGTCCGTGGGAAAACTGGAAAACTCGTCGGAAACTGGGTAAACTTTAAACGTTCATAACTTCTTCAATACTCAACCAAATCAAGTGATTCAAAAAAAAATCATACTTCTCGATGAGACGAAGAGAATGGTATCTTTTTCGAATGCTAAATCGTCGTGGTTTGGTCAAACAACGGCTCGAAAGTGGCTAACCATTTTTGAGTTAGCCACTTTCGAGCAGTTTTTCGGCCAAACCATGGTGAGTTAGTAGTCAAGAAAGATACCATTTTCTTCGTATCATCGAGAAGTATGATTTTTGTTTTTGAATCACTCGATTTCGTTGAGTATTGAAGAAGTTATGAATTTTTAAAGTTTACCCAGTTTCCGGCGAGTTTTCAGTTTTCTTGCGGACCAGTCACCTTTCAGGCTATTTTTCGGCCATCTTCCCGCCATCTTCGGCAATCATTAGGCTTCCAAATAGGTATAATCTTGTTCTACACTTTCTTATCTTCATTTTGATATATTATGAGTCGAATTTGGTTAAGAATCGATTGAGTTATGAAGCTTTGTAAATTGCCCAAAGAGTTTCTAACGGAAGGACCAAAATCATGGATGGTGGACAATGTTAGGGACCATTTCTATTGATCATGCAAATCTCAGAGACTATTTTGTATGATAAGCCGTTCATTGTGAGGGAGGAAATTAGGTGAAAAGGGTAGGTCGAGGTTCAAAAAGGGGTTGGACTCTCGAATCTTTCTTTCCTACCATTTATAATGATTTTTCAGGTTCGTATTTTTCTGCCATTCTCTATCAAAGTTGTGATGATAGTTCCAGATGATTTGTTGTCTTACAATATTTTAATTATTTACTTCCTCTATGAATGTTCGTCTTTAAATTTTAAATGATGAGTGCATAATTTGATAGATTTAGCTGGTAATGAATAATTGCTAAAACTAGAGTTGCCGACCAGAGCAAGGAAGAGGACGACGAGACCTGAGCAAGGAAGATGAATTTTTTTGTCGGTGTGATGTATCTCAGTGTGATGGAGAGACAAAAAGAGGGTAGGATCGGCATTTACAAACTTTCATTAAACACACTGTTCACCTGCGTTTTCAAGAAGAAAAAAAAGCCGTTTTTTCAAAGTAGCAAATAGCTGCTTCTAGATTTCAGCTTTTTCTGACCGTAACTTCGGAAATAAGCGCTCTTTTCCTCTGTTACCAAACACAATTTTTAGGCCAGTTTTTTTCACCCCTGCTTTTAAAAAAAATTAAGAAGTACCAAACTGGTACTTACATGCGTCTCTATTTTATTAGTATGCGACGTACTGTAATAATGCACTCATGTTATATAAGTCATCCAACGCAACTACTCATCATAATGATTTATAAGACATAAGTACACTTCCATTGTGACGACCCGTCCCTAATTTTATGTTTTTACAAGTTTTAAAAGCATGATTTTACGAAAATGCCCTTAGAGGCGAGGGTATTGACTTTTGTTGATTAACTTATAGTGAGGTGTATGAATTATTCCTTTAGCGTATTCCTGAAGTACTCAACATTACAGACTCGTAGGCGCAAGCAGAAGAGGATTTGAGGTTACGATTAAAGTTTTACGGAACTGTAAACCTAAGAAGTACTTTTGTGTTAGTCACTTTTTATATATATTTTTATAATGTTTATATTTTCTATCTTTTAGTTTTTTTTTAAAGAAGTGGAAGAGGAAGGAAGAAAAAAAAAAGAAAAAAAAAAGAAAGGGGAGAGACTGCCTGATGGCAGCGAAGGGGAGGAGAAGACATGAGGTTCCGGGAGGGAGAGTGGCCGAATAGGGAGAGGAGAGAGGAAGGTGAGTGACCAACCATAAGAGGGAAACTGGAGGGGAAAAGAGGGAGAGGGATAAACCAGATCCCTCTACCCGGTTATCCATCGAGGGCCGACCCGGTAGCATCATTGATTCCGGTGCATTTTCCGGCGGTTCTCCGGCAAATTAGAACCCCTTATCATTGGTAATCATCCTAGAATCCTTCCCTCTACCCTTCTTATACAAAAACCTGAGCTAAATTGGTTCTAATTCATGGAATTCAAACCGAGGGTTCAAAGGCAACCACATCGACAATCTATCATTTCTGAAGCCACTACCTTTGATCACCACCACCAAAACACTCCCCTAGGACCCAGGAACAAAGCCCAAGTAGTGGTGGAGATGTCGGAGCAAGTTTGGAGGTTGAATCGAACAGACCCAAGTATAGGGTTTCCGACAGGTTTTAACAAAATTGAAGCTCTTCTCGGCCAAATTGGCCTTGGTCACAGGTATAAAAGTTACTCTGCTCATTGAGATCTTAAATTCTACAAAATTTGGTAATTTTTGGAAATAGTTGAATTTTTCCGGCGAGTCGTGGTGGAGGCCGATCGCCACCCGCGGCGGCGCGTGCAGAGGCACGCGGCCAAAGGGCCGCCAATATTATTTTTAGGCTATGTTTGACGTCTTAAGTTCAGTTATAATAATTGAATGACGTAGATTGGTCGTTGGAACTTAATTTCATTACGGTACGTGGTTAGGTAAAAATATGAACCAACAATCCGACCGTTGGATCGTTACCAAACTTTGATATTTTGTAATACGTAATATTTGAGAATCATAGGAACTTACGGATCGGGAATCTGACTTACGAATCTTCCTGAATTGGATTTGGAAGTTCATAAAATTAAACGTTAACCGCCACTTAGTTTTGACAATTGGCGGAGATCCGACCGTTGGATCGTAACGAAATTTTAGTATGTTATTCTAGAAGTATATTTTGGATCTCTAGAAGTTACGGATCAGAAATCTGAGATGCAAATCTTCCAGATTGAGTTATGTAGAATTGCGACCTTACCGTCGAACTTTGACCGACGATTGACTTTTGATCAATGGGTCTTAAACCATTCTAAAATGTCCTGGAGGATATGTTATATGTGAGTTATGTATTCTATTGTTGTGAATACTTGAAGTGCTAAGGTGAACGCGAGACGCGCAGGTGAGTTCAAGTGAGTTTATGGTGTTATTTGACATGATTAGGTTATGGCTTGATTATGTTGTGTTTTATGTAACTCCGGCATTGTCGTACAGGTTGCCATAATAGGCAACTTCGACATTGTCGTATAGATTGCCTATGAGTCGTACATGTTATGTTAGGAAACTTCGACTCATGTGATATCATAGATTGATTTACGTGTCGTACAGACCACTAGAGGTGGTTCCGACACAATTTTGTCGTACGGATCACTATAGGTGGTTCCGACATAGTCTAGTCGTACAGACCACTATAGGTGGTTCCGACTTATATGCAAGCATATGTGATGAGCTATAGGTTTAGCCGTACAGGCCACTATAAGTGGATCCGGCTAACGCATTATTATTCATCGTTTTAGTTCAGCTGTTGGACTTGAATAATTATATGGTATCTTGCAGGATATACATGTTAGGATTTCTGGATTTATGGAAATGATCTTGAGACATATATATTTATGTATATTATAATTTCTGGGAAATTATACAGGTTTTTCGGCGAGGGGTTATACTTTTGATAATGTAGAAAGGTTTTGAAAAGCTTTGTTTTCGCCTACTCACATTTTCTTGTTTTGCGCCCCTCCAGGTATTAATTGCTAAAGGTTCGTATCGGCGAGGATTCGTGACATATTCCAGTTTAGGTGGCTACCTCTGAAGGTATGATTCTTACCTATGCTACTGTACTTTACTTATGCTCTGACAATGCATGTGAAATGGGCTTAATTCCGCTCACCGCGCACCTCTGCTCTTAGACACTTTAGGTTTAAATTTATTCACATTTTACACATCAACACACTTTATGGCTTCGTCACCTTCCAGGTGTCGGCCAGCACGGCTCGATTCGGAGACCTAGTGGACGTTCCGGGTCGGGGTGTGTCAGTTTGGTATCAGAGCATAAGTTTGGCCAGTATGGCATTCATCACACGAGTGATGTGAGCATTCATGCCATTCAATTAGGATTTCTACGAAGCTTACTTCATCGAAATTCCAAGATTGTCGAGAGCGACGACATAGTATTAAAGTGGTAGCGTTCGGTGAAAGAAATGCCTGGGAGACAATCACTTATGGTTTCCAATAGTATTAGTCTTTTTTTATCGTACTAGTCATCATTTCAGTTTTTCAAGACAAAGATCGACTTCCGTTAAGCCGTTCTAAAGTAGATTATTAGTAAATTCCTATTTATGGGTTTGAGACATCTTAGCCATTGGAAGTTACCAAATTTCTTTTGGTGATGTATTCGTCATTTTGATGAGTATATGCACCTAAACATGAGTTGTTATGCCTACGATTAGTTCGAAATATTCGAAGTAGTGAGTAATTCTTCTAGAATTATGAAACCTCCCTTTTAGAACCAGTTTCTTCTTAGACATTAAAACCATCTACCTGAGTAGACTCTAGTTTGTAATCGACCTATGGTGGCGCTACTAATTGACGATATTGTTCGATATCCAGGAACAGTTAACCAATATTCATGATGAATGATTTCAGATACCGGACACAGGTGCTAGTAACTGAGAATGATACTTTATACGGAATATCGGTTCACAGTTTCAGGGTAACCAATAGACTGATTAACAATGGTTGCTAAATAAGAAGAATTTAAATGTCGAGAAGTTAGAAGTAAGCCTTGTATCAGGATAGTAAACTTAGTTGTTTATACCTTAACACCTCCTAGGTAAGCATAACCTCTTCTACTAGCCATTTGTTACCTTCCCTAATAGACTGTAGAATTGAAGTACGAATAAATTTCTCACAGTTAGAGTGAGTGGAATATTGAGAAAGTTGTGAAAACTTTTAGGCCGTGACGTGGAGAAAGGAAATATTATGGTACGTTTTGAGAACGTACATTCAGGCGACATATTTTAAAGTCTTATCTGAGATATTATCATCGCTTCATTTTCTCATATTACATTAGTTTCCATGCATTTTTCTGAGTGATTCACTCATGTTGAAAGAATTAATTACTAAAGTTTATCGATTAGGACTTTATTCAATCAAGTCTTCTATTTAGGGGACTTCGAACCATAGTATTGCACCTAGAATCTAGTCACTTCCTTAAGTGACGATCAAAGTTATTATCCTCTACTTGGAGGTGACGATCTAGCTGACATGTCCTCGTAACTTGAGTTTCTTTCTTAATCTGCCTATTTGTGGTAGCCTTTTCGACGACTTTCTTATCCACTTTGGTAGTGGGACCTTGTTTCTTAAATCTTAGTTTTGCTTAGATTGGTAATTATCTTGGAAGGTGTGATCTTCACATACGGTATTCTTTTCTTATTCCAAAAGAGTTTTAAGAATGAAGGTCAAAATTCTCACAAAGTATTGTGCATTCTAGGTGTCCTTGGTCTTGTTAATTTTATTATCTGTGCTTGAAAATCAGGTGACATCTTTCTGTGGATAATGCATCCCAAAACACTTGTGAAGCCAACTAGGATAGAGGTGGGCTGTTGTTAACTTCTCTGCACGTTATGATCTAAGAGCCCTTAGTTGAGATGTAATCAAATGTGGAGATATGAAAGGAATTAAAACTGAGGCTCCACTTGAGGTGTTGAAAAGAATTATTAGTTTAGATGTGTTCTGCCTTTAGTTAAAGTAAAAAAAAAAAAACAAAAAAAAAAGGTTGATTGAGAAAATAAAGTCCAAACTCCATGGACAGTCATAGTTTTTTATATGTTTTCTATCAGAGAATGATGACATTATGAGAGAGCTGCTTCTGGACTTCTATGTTGGTTTAAACAAATAGAAACTAGACCAGATTATTATCTTGGCATAATTATATCTCTCTGTGCTACTTGTTTCACTTTCAAGTCTTCGAAAGTCTTTTAGGAGGTTGAGTACTAGATTGTATTCAATATCACATTACCACTTTGAGACTAACAATTAGTCTGAAACTAATTACTCAGATCTTGGTGGACGTGTCGCATTTTGTTCGTTCCACCATTAGTTTGGTTATAACATAACACTATCTTTATTTTGGTGTTTGTAATTACGGTTACAATTTCAGTTTAGCTATGGTACCATTGGAGCAGATATGCAGAGATTTTATGCTCAGTACATGATTGATAAATACTTATCTTTGTTAAGGTTATGTGTAAATGTGGTTACATTTCTTATTATGAGCATAGCATCGTTTGAGAAATGGTATAAATATTTATGCGCAATATGTGATTTACAGAAGAGTATTGTGAGCAGGTATTTGAATGATCAAGTTCGTGATATGGAAAGTTATGATATTGACGATATTGCCTGAGGAGTTAGTGTGTGAGCATGATGGAGGTTTTGTTTTGACGAGGTATGTTTATTTTCCAATGAGGGGCAATATGGTAATATTGCATCCTTGGGACTTTTTCACTAGTTTATTGAGACAACGATGAGTTATCGGCGTTACAGGCTGCATACTGTAATATCGATGACTTGATTGTTGGACTCATTAAGCTAGTAAGCAAGACCGCCTATCTACGACAACGCTTACTAGTTAGATATAGTTCAGACTTATTCTCTAAGTCCGTGAGACAACGAATGTTTTGGCGTAACTCATCTTCGTTTTGAGTTTTGATTTTTGTGCAAGCATTTTTCTACGAGATTATTTTATGTTATATGAGTATTTTTGCTATTGCAGAAGTTGGGTGAGTTAATTTTACTCTTGATTTCAAACTCTCGAAATAAGTGTTTGAATGGTAAGTTTTGTGTGTATATATATATTCAATATTTTAGATAGGTGTATTTTTCTTATGTTAGTACGCAGTAATTGGTGTTTCGGTTTATACGGGTGCTATACTACTATATTATCAAGGAAGGAAGGAAGTATGAGTTGGAAGCATGAAAGAGGAATAATTGCGATTCGATTGCGACGGAATGATACTCTCTTTTATGCAACCGCTATAACTTTAATTCTTCTTTATGTAAGTTTGGATAGTTATGTTTTTCCTACTTGAGAATTTATATTTCACTAGTTATTTAAAATTTTTAGGGGGGAAGATTGTGACGACCCGTCCCTAATTTTATGTTTTTACAAGTTTTAAAAGCATGATTTTACGAAAATCCCCTTAGAGGCGAGGGTATTGACTTTTGTTGATTAACGTATATTGAGGTGTATGAATTAGTCCTTTAGCGTATTCTTGAAGTACTCGACATTACAGACTCGTAGGCGCAAGCAGAAGAGGATTTGAGGTTACGATTAAAGTTTTACGGAACTGTAAACTTGAGAAGTATTTTTGTGTTAGTCACTTTATATATATATATATATATATATATATATATATTTATAATGTTTATATTTTCTATCTTTTAGTTTTTTTAAAGAAGTGAAAGAGGAAGAAAAAAAAAAGAAAAGAAAAAGAAAAAGAAAAAGGGAAAGGGGAGAGACTGCCTGATGGTAGTGAAGGGGAGGAGAAGACAGGAGGTTCCGGAAGGGAAAGTGGCCGAATAGGGAGAGGAGAGAGGAATGTGAGTGAACAACCAGAAGAGGGAAACTGGAGGGGAAAGGAGGGAGATGGATACACCGGATCCCTCTACCCGGTTCTCCATCGTGGGGCCGACCCGGCGGCACCATTGATTCTTGTGCATATTTCGGCAGTTCTCCGGCAAATTAGAACCCCTTATCACCGGTAATCCTCCTAGAATCCTTCCCTCTACCCTTTTTATACAAAAACCTGAGCTAAATTGGCTCTAATTCGTGGAATTCAAACCGAGGGTTCAAAGGCAACCACTTCGATAATCTATCATTTCTAAAGCCACTACCTTCGATCACCACCACCAAAACACTCTCATAGAACCCAGGAACAAAGCCCAAGTAGTGGTGGAGATGTCGGAGCAAGTTTGGAGGTCGAATCGAACAAACCCAAGTATAGGGTTTCCGACAGGTTTTAACAAAATTGAAGCTCTTCCCGGCCAAATTGGCCTTGGTCACAGGTATAAAAGTTACTCTCCTCATTGAGATCTTCAATTCTACAAAATTTGGTAATTTTTGGAAATAGATGAATTTTTCCGGCGAGTCGTGGTGGCGGCCGACCGTCACCCGTGGCGGCGCGTGCGGAGGTACGTGGCCAAAGGGCTGTCAATGTTATGTTTAGGCTATGTTTGACGTCTTAAGTTCAGTTTTAATAATTGAATGACGTAGATTGGTCGTTAGAACTTAATTTCATTACTGTACATGGTTAGGTAAAAATATGAACCGATGATCCGACCGTTGGATCATTACCCAACTTTGATATGTTGTAATACGTAATATTTGAGGATCATAGGAACTTACGGATCAAGAATCCGACATACGGATCTTCCCGAATTGGATTTAGAAGTTCATAAAATTAAACGTTAACCGCTACTTAGTTTTGACAATTGACGGAGATCCGACCGTTGGATCGTAACAAAATTTTAGTATGTTATTCTAGAAGTATATTGTGTATCTCTAAAAGTTACAGATCGAAAATCTGAGATGCAGATCTTCCAGATCGAGTTATGTAAAATTGTGACCCTACCGTCGAACTTTGATCGACGGTTGACTTTTGATCAATGGGTCTTAAACCATTCTAAAATGTCCTGTAGGATATGTTATATGTGAGTTATGTATTCTATTGATAAGTGTGAGATCCCACATCGCCCAGGGGAGTGATCCTTATATGTATATTCTCATCCTTACCTAGCGCGAGGCCTTTTGAGAGCTCACTGGCTTCGGGTTCCGTAGGAACTCCGAAGTTAAGCGAGTAGCGCGCGAGAGCACTCCCATGATGGGTGACCCACTGGGAAGTTCTCGTGTGAGTTCCCAGAAACAAAACCGTGAGAGCGTAGTCGGGGCCCAAAGCGGACAATATCGTGCTACGGTGGTGGAGCGGGCCCGGGATGTGGTGGATCTCGGGTCGGGATGTGACAATTTGGTATCAGAGCCTAACCCTGGCCATGGTGTGCCGACGAAGACGTCGGGCCCCTAAGGGGGGTGGATTGTGAGATCCCACATCGCCCAGGGGAGTGATCTTTATATGTATATTCTCATCTCTACCTAGCGCGAGGCCTTTTGGGAGCTCACTGGCTTCGGGTTCCATGGGAACTCCGAAGTTAAGCGAGTAGCGCGCGAGAGCACTCCCATGATGGGTGACCCACTGGGAAGTTCTCGTGTGAGTTCCCAGAAACAAAACCGTGAGGGTGTAATCGGGGCCCAAAGCGGACAATATCGTGCTACGGTGGTGGAGCGGGCCCGGGATGTGGTGGACCCCGGGTCGGGATGTGACAATAAGAGTGTTGAGATATGATTCGATGATTGTTCTAGGCGCTGATTGTTCGGGACGCCTCGATGCTCGAGTTAGGGAATCGTACAATGTTCTAAAAGACGCTAGGCGCTAGTCGGGCGGCGAGCTAGGGCCTAGCGCCTAGGCGGCTAGGCGGGGAACTAGGCGGGCACCTAGGCGGACTAAGCGGATTTAAGTAAATCTATTATATTTCGTGTAAATAAGTGTCTATTTATACTTAAAATATATATAATTTCATTATAAACTGCAAAATAGAATGACATATATATTAGAAGGTATTGGAACATAATGAAAACATGGAGAACATGCATATAATGTGTATTCATTTAAGTATTCAACAAGTCTCTTATAATTTATTGGAAAAAAATAAAATGCAAAATGAAAGTTATCTATTTTCTGTCTAAGTGAGTCGCAACCTAGGCGGGTCTGGGCGGGCTAGGCGGATGTCTAGGCGGTCTAGGCGGGCGCCTCAGCAGGTCTAGGCGCCCTGTCTTAATTTTCAAACGCCTAGGCATTAATCGGGGCGGTGGCCAACCGCCTAGCGCCTAGGCGGGGCCTAGGCGGCGCTAGGCGGGGATTTTTAGAACAGTGGAATCGTAGCGCGACTTCCAGGTGAGTGGGCATTTTAGTTTTCTATATATGTATATATACCTTGTGTTTTCCCAGAAAAAGTTATATAATTGGTTATATGCTCTGAAATATTATGTTAAGTGTTTATACGTTAGATTATGTATTTATTAGTTGCATATACTATGATATGAATGAGTTTTAGTTGCATTATGGCATACCCATATGCATATTACCTACTTATAATTGTCGTGAATGCTTGAAGTGCTAAGGTGAACGCAGGGACGCGCAGGTGAGTTCAGGTGAGTTTATGATGTTATTTGACATTATTAGGTTATGGCTTGATTATGTTGTGTTTTACGCAACTCCTGCATTGTCGTACAGGTTGCCATAATAGGCAACTCCGACATTGTCGTATAGATTGCCTATGAGTCGTACATGTTGTGTTAGGCAACTCCGACTCATGTGATATCATAGATTGATTTATGTGTCGTACATACCACTATAGGTGGTTCCGACACAGTTCTGTCGTACATACCACTAGAGATGGTTCCGACACAGTTATGTCGTACAGACCACTAGAGGTGGTTCCGACACAGTTTTGTCGTACAGATCACTATAGGTGGTTCCGACACAGTCTAGTCGTACAGACCACTATAGGTGGTTCCGACTCATGTGCAAGCATATGTGATGAGCTATAGGTTCAGCCGTACAGGCCATTATATGTGGATCCGGCTGACGCATTATTATTCATCGTTTTAGTTCAGTTGTTGGACTTGAATAATTATATGGTATCTTGCAGGATATACATGTTAGGATTTCTGGATTTATGGAAATGATCTTGAGACATATATATTTGTGTATATTATAATTTCTGGGAAATTATACAGGTTTTTTGACGAGGGGTTGTACTTTTGATAATGTAGAAAGGTTTTGAAAAGCTTTGTTTTCGCCCACTCACATTTTCTTGTTTTGTGCCCCTCCAGGTATTAATTGCTAAAGGTTCGTATCGACGAGGATTCATGACATATTCTAGTTTAGGTGGCTACCTCTGAGGGTATGATTCTTACTTATGCTACTGTACTTTACTTATGCTTTGACAACGCGTGTGAAATGGGCTCAATTCCGCTCACCGCGCACTCTGCTCTTAGACATTTTAGGTTTAAATTTATTCACATTTTACACATCAGCACACTTTATGGCTTCGTCACCTTCCAGGTGTCGGCCAACACGGCTCGATTTGGAGACCTAGTGGATGTTCCAGGTTGGGGCGTGTCATCCATCCTGACATCACATGCAAATGAAATAAAGACATGTGTAAGTTTTTGTGTATATTTTCTAATTTTATTAACTAGTGTGCCCGTGTCATATAAATTTTTTAATTGATTTACCCCAAGAAGCTGTCATTTGGTCTTATTTCACCCTATTAAATTGGTTTTGTCTTATTTTCGTCTCATTTATTTTCGTCCATTTTATTAAATAAACGTTAAATTAAAGGGTAGTATGCACACTTTATTTGTTACACAAGCAGGGATAAGCCACTCGATTGGTCCGTGACACTTATATGAGAAATTTGGTTGATAAACACATTATTATTCCTATACTAGGGGTGTAGTCAAACTAAGATTTTAAAGGATTTTAAAAGTGATAGATTTGATAGGATTTAAGAGGATTAAGACTGTTACAAAATTTGTATGGATTTTAAAGAATTTGAATGAATTGTGGTAGAAGGATTTGAAATCCTAAGGACTGAGGTTGAATTTTTTTATTTCACGAACAGTAAAATGTCAAAAAAACCCTTCGCTGCTGCTGATTATGCGACTTTTTTCGTGTTTAGAACAGTGAATTTACAGTTTTGCCCTTAACCCGACCCGACCCGACCCGTTAAAATGAGTATTCGGATGAGTGTTTAACGGGTCAACCCGTTAAGCACCCGTTACATAACGGATCATTTTGGGTGAACCCGTGAAATCCGTTAACCACCCGTTACACCCGTTAGTGAGGATTTTTGTGTAATTTCAGTAGTCAATATGAAACCATTTCTTCCATGGCAGCAGCACGCCGCTGATGACTAATGACTGATGTGAAAGAAAGAAACCATTTCTAATTCCCATCTTCTTCCTCCTCCGACCGTAACTTCATGGTTTCATCGAGATCGCTTTTGTCTCTGTAGAGTGGGTGTGCAGAGAGATCTACAGAGCCATGTACGTGAGCCGCCCGTTGGTCCATCCGGTGGAGGCCCGTCCACGACTGACGTTGCCGCTCAGAACGACCTCAGAGTGAGGATGAAGGACGTCCAAGGCATGCCTGGCACCCCCGGTGGGCTCGCCCTGCGTCTCTGCCCGCTCTGCTTCGCTGCAATCTCTCTTTCCGTCATGGCCACCACCTCCGATTTTCCCACCGTCACCGCCTTCTGGTAATGCTGGGTTTTGCTGGGTTCGTGATTTTTGCAATTTTTACATGTTCATTGAGATGGGTTTTGGTTAAAGTTTGAGTCTTTGATGATTTTTGTGTTTGGAATTGGGTGTGGTTTTTCTGGGTGAAATGCTCCAATAGCTGAGAGGTATCATCAGGAAGACAACATCCTCTGCAAATGGAAGAATTTGTATACCATAATTTGTAAAGAATCCTCTTTTTATGTCTATCGAAAATGCAAGTGCAGTGTTTGCTTATTGATCGTTAATGATTTGAATGAATGTTCAAAAAAAAAGAAAAAAAGAAAAAAAGGTTAACGGTTGAAACGGGTGATCCGGTAGCTTAATGGGTAGAGTTCGGATGAACCGTTAACTTAACGGATTAAGTTCAGGTAACCCGTTAAATTAACGAATCGGGTTAAATTCGATCCAAACTCAATAAATCTGATCCGTTTAGAGATCTAACTACCGGTTACACTTGGCGAGATCTCACGGGCAAAGAATATCTCCAACCCTTTTGTTTCTCTGAAACCTCGCGTTGCCTTGCTCTCCTCTCCGATCTCCACTTCTCTCTCTGTCTTGCTTTCGCTCTTTTTGGTTCTCGGCTTTTGCCGTCGTTTGCTCTCTCTCGCTGTCTTCTCTGTCCATCTCAGAGGTTTTGAGACTTCATCATTTTCCGGTAAGTTTTTCGATTCTTGCATCTGCCAGTTCTTTTTCCAAATTTGTGGATTTGGTTTTCTTCAATTTTAAGTGTTCAAATCTGTCGCCCTCTTTCTTAGTAGGTTTTGTTGTTCAAAATCTTGATGCTTTTGCTTTGCTGTTCTTCGATTATCTGTTAGAATTGTTAATTTCTGCTTCTATTTGGTTGGGTTCGAAATATTTTTCTGCTTTTTGATGTGTCCTTTACAAGAAAGTGTTGCATGTTTTCGCCTCTAGAGAATTATTAATTCGGACCTAGCAATTCATATTTCTGGGTAATCAAAACCTAAAATTTTCACAAACCAAGTTTGGAATAAAAAAAAAATTTCTAAGGAAAAGAGACTAAAAATGGAAAACGTTGAATATTATTAAAAAAATAAAATCCAATAATTTTGTTCAAGAAAAATAGAAAGATAGGAAAAAATCTTTACCATCCAGAACATTGAAGTGTGTTTTCGATCAGATGAGAGAATCAAATTGTTAAATCCAAATTTCTAAGCGGATTTGTGTGAATTTTGTAAGTTATTTACAAGTTGAGGTCGGTGCCGTTTCTTATTGTTGGCGAAGTGAATTTTGTAAGGGGAGGAGTCGCAGAAGGTGGGATAGAGACGAAGGATGGGGAAATGATTGGATTCTTTATAAATTTCATTTTTGGGTCACGGTTTCTAACGTTTGCTGGGAAAATGAGGTTGAAATCATTGTTGTGCGATAGGGTTATCGCAAAAACAGGGGTTCTTTTTGACTCATCAAAGAGGGAGTGTTCTCTATTGCCTTTGTTGGGAATTTTTTCGTCGGTGCTTCCTACCTTTTCCAGTGAGTTTTCTGATTTTCTTGCTTGCTTATCTTAATCTTTTTATTTCGTTTTGGATTTGTTAGTTTATCTTTTGTGCATCTGAGTATGTGATTCGATGTTTTAGACTGGATTTTTGTGGTTTTGAGTTATTGGGTTTTTTTGGGTGCATGAGAAAATGTTATCCAATGGTTAGCAATGTCCTGACTTTTCCAGTTCTGAAAACAGTTGGATGCATAAAAATTTATTCCTGCTCATCCATTTCCCAAACTCCTCACAATCTGAATGTAACTCTATATTTCAACTTATCTTTCGTTTACTGTTCTTTTGCAGCATAACCAATTTCTGTGTATAACATGCTCTCCAGTCATCATTCATTCATTATAAGGTACACCGTTCTAGCATTATCTTTTCTTTGCTTTGATAAAATTATCTCTCGACTATTTTAGTTATTAACAATAACAATATTATTTTTTCTCTTAGCTGAATATTAATTACCTAAACACTTTCCTATATGCTAACTATCAATTTACAGACTTAACAACCCTTCACAAACTCACATTTCAACCAACATTTTTTTGACACCCTAGAGGACAACTTTAACCTTTGAATTACAACTACATTGTTTCTTACAATTACTCCATTACCAAGTCAAAACTGAACCATCTGTTATCCCTATATGCTTGTTCCTTGCTGTAAATATGATGGATACACATACATGTCTGTAAAACTTTTTACAACTTTTATACATGCACTTTTTAAACCCGCAGCAACGCGCGGGCACAATTACTAGTACATATACTAAACCCAACAAAAAGGCATTATTCATTAACAGTTGACGTAATTACCCTTCATTTGCTAATAATTCTCGACTTTTTGTGTGTATTCTATGGTAAAATCACGGATTTACCCTTTTGTACGCGTGTCCGCCATCGTAGAAAGGAAGGGAACGAGTGGCACTCTTCTTCTGCTTCTAGTCTATTTTTTCCCCTTTCTTTTTCGTTCATCTCTCTCTCTCTTTCTCCCCATTCTCAGCTTTTGCTTATTCTGGAACCTACGGTTTTTTTCTTTCTTCCACGCGGCCGTTGTTCTTGCTGCCCGTCGTTGTCAGCTGTTGTCGGGTTTTTCTTGCCGATTAACTACGGCGGTTTTCGTGCTTCACATCGCTCTTACCCATGGTCGTTTTCTTCCTGGAAAATTTTCCATCCTCTGCTTTTCCTTTACTTATGGACTCTGTGATTTTCGTTGTGGTTGTCGATGTTAAATTCAAATCCTTTTTTTGCCTATGCAATCTAAAGTTCATTGGTGAGTTATTTGGTTTTCTTGCCATATGGGATTTTTTTTTTTCGTGGTTTATGTGCGGTTCTCTGATGTGTTTTGATTTTTGATTTCAGAAAAAGTTAAGGATACGATCAAACGTTTATTGGTGGTTTTTAGTTGTAGCAAAAGTTGTTGCTTGAATTTTCTAGTTTTTCTCTGCGGCTTTGCAAGCTCTTTATCATCAAGGTATATAATTTTTTTTCTTTTTCCTGAATCTTTTGTTGGATGGAATCGTTTTTTTTTTCTTTTTCGGAGGGACTATCTTTTGTTTGCATATGAGTTTTTTGTGGTTTTTGTTTGCATATTTCAGTTTTGACTATTTGCAAATAGTTTTTCTCAATAAATAATGAAAAATGGGTCTCTGCTTTTTGTGAAAAGGGAAATGGTGTGTTGTGAGTGATTGAATAATATTTACATTGCAATTAATAAAGTTAGCATGAATTGTGGTCAAGTCAATTGTAAATTACCCAAAATGGCAATATGATTGGTAACTCTCTGGCTACGACAACCAGCAATCTTTGATGTTGTGAAGATAACAATTTTAGTGTTTTTGGATTGAAAGCCTTGATTAAGAATGCCAAACTAATAAATTTATTGAAAATTACAAGATCTAAAAAAATATGCAGATTTGAAAATGTGTAAAATTGTATACACAGAGCGTAAGGATTGATGAACATGGTTGGTTAAGAAATTTGGTTTTCTTATGTTAGTCGTTGGACAAAAGCTTAGTGGGACTGATGGAGAGTATAATTTTAAAGAGTATATGTATGGATTTAGGTGACAAAATAGATTGAATATGAAGGCAACAAATTGGTTGCTGACAGTGCGATAGGAAGAGGTTTGCTTAGAGACTGAAATTTCAAAGACGAAGATATCTTTGTTTCAATATTTTTGAAAACAACAGTGCTGTAAAATAATAAAAGAAAGAGATTTTCTTAACTGATCAAATTGTTTATCATGACCAGCTTGCTTCTTTTGGGTTAATAAATGTTAGATGCATTTTTAATATGTTAATTACAGAATTCCGCAAATGGTCCTTTACCACGATAGTGGAAAGGAGTTGAGCCCTTGCATGACAACGTTGATGTTTAATCTAACAAATCTATCGTTTGACGAAAAAACAAAAAATTACAGAATTTTCTTTATATTTTTCAAATTTATCAGGTTTAGGACTGTATTGGTTAAATCTAATTTAGTTTTTGGAATTTTCTAATCAACAATATTTTCGTTCATTACAGGGTTTGGTGATTCTACTATTGAACTGCACAGAGTTGAGAAAGAAAAAAAAAAAAGACCATTTTGTTGGCAATCAATCTAAAGACATAAAAGAAAAGGTATGAATAAAATTTCTTTGATGATATAATTTGGTTTCGATTTGTAACCTCTGATAATTTAATTCGTGTTTATTGTCTATTTTCTTATTTATTGGGTATCAATGAACTTGCCTGCCGTTTCCGGACATCAAACATTCCAAATTGTATTTGTTTTGCAAATTGACCTCTGTATCGTGTGTAATCATGATGATCAGTCACGGTAATTGAGTATCAATTTATACGTGTTGTCCTTTTTGTTGATTGTTTGGGGTTTAGGGTTATAAACAATAAATATTCCAAGTCCTAAAAATGTAGTCTGGCTATGCTTCACTTATAAGGAGTAGTTTTATACATCTGTTATAAACTCATGACCTTTTGATTTGATGAAATCATGTCACATATTACACCTTTCAACTTGCTCTTTTAATTTATCATTCTACCGATTTTTATCTTTGTTCCAATTTTTATCTTTTTTTTTTAACACCTCTTTTTTCTCATTCAAATATGCATTACTGATGCGTTGTTTACACCTAGCTCTCTGCTTTTGTTGCCTACTATCATTTTCTACTTATGCCTTTTTTTATCTAGCAATTACATACTTTCTCATTGCGTTTGCTTAAAAAATTGCAGAAAAAATCTGTGCCCGATCAAATTAGTAAAAATCCTGAACAAAAAAAGATAATCCCAATTCACAGTTTTGACAATAGTTCAACTACAATCATTTTTCTTCACTTTTTCAATTTGAAAATCTATTCATTTTCTTTTCAGGTTGAACCAACAAGTCTCCAGGAACATTTTGGCATCTGCTTAGCATCTGGGCAGAACCCAGACCAACCTCTCCCATGATAAGTAAAGTTCATTTCATACATAACCAATCAAACTTTTTTTGTAATCATAACACCATGATACAATATGCTACTATTGTAATAGAACTTTTTATATGTTTTATAGACTTAAAACCCGCAACAACTTGCGGGATCTATTACTAGTATTTACTAGGCCACATCTGAGTTATGGCGAGAAAAGTTGGGACACAACTTATAAGGTCGGTGAAAGAGGAGAAATAAGTTCAGGCTTGAGAATCCAATCCTTGAGTTCCGTTGATGACTAATCTTCTTGGCAACGATGACAATGTGTTGTACACTTGGAGAAAGACCTGAGTTTGAATTAGGGTTGCCAAAAATGGAAATCAGATTGTTTTGGCGGGCATATTAAAGTCAAAAGGTTGTGTCAAAATGAAATGTTTATAATACTTTTTAATTTAATGTATGCTTGACAGAATGGATAAAAATGAGGTGAACTGACATTAAATGTGACAAAAATAACAGCTTCACGACTAAAATGTGACTAAATGACAGTTTGAGAGCAATCAATTAATAAGTCTAAAAAAATAAAAGCGGCAGTTTTCCTTCCTATTTCTCCTTTCGCTTGCAAATGGGTTGTAACCTTTCCCAATTCCGTCATCGGACCCTTAACATAATTTTCCCTCTCCCTCTCTCTCCCTCTCTCTCCCTCTCAACCAGTCTCAAGCAGTGCAGTCAAACCATAACCACATTCAGGTCTCTATATCTCTATCTTTAATTGCATTTTTGCATTTTTCGTGATTTGGAATTTATATATTTTGTTTTTCTGATGTTGTCTGTTCAATTTCTAGAAATTATGTGATCAATATCAAACCCCACTCCAATCTCTCTCATCATCATCATCATCATCACATAGTCACAATTTGTTTAGTCAAAACATGATTGTTAGAGTGTGAATTTAACTCTACTGAGAGTTTATGGCAATTGAGAAAATCCAGTTTTTGCTGAAAATTGGTAAATTATGGTTGAGAATAACCCTAATTCCTGGAATTCCTATTTTCTAGATTCAAAGATTGGATTGGAAATTTGCAAATGACTACTTGAAAGGAATCATTTGCATTTTGTTTGTGTGGTATTAAGACCAACTTATGGACCGTAAAAATGTTATATAGGAGTGATCAGAAATGCACTACAGTCTACATGAGCATTACGAAGTTATGTAAGAGAGAATTGGAAATGATGACTCCAATTCGACATAGATTTGGAACTTGGAGTAGTAATTTCCAAATCTCTCTTACATAACTTATGAAGTGATCATGTAGACTGTAGTGTATTTCTAATCACTCCTATCTAACATTTTTACGGTCCATAAGTTGGTCTTTTTACCACCCAAACAAATTACAAATGATTCCTTTCAAGTAGTCATTTGCAAATTTTCAATCCAATCTTTGAATCTAGAAAATAGGAATTTCGGGAAATTAGGTTTATTCTCAACCATAATTTACCAATTTTCAGCAAAAACTGGATTTTCTCAATTGCCATAAACTCAGTATCAATCGAGTTAAATTCACACCTTGATAACCACGTTTTGACTAAACAAATTGTGAATATGTCATGATGATGATAATGATAATAATAATAGAGGGGGAGATTGGAGTGGGGTTTGATATTGGTCACATAATTTCTAGAAATTAAATATTTAACATCAGAAAAGCAAAATATGTAAATTCCAAATAACGAAAAATGTGAAAATGCAGTTAAAGAGAGAGATAGAGACCTGAATGTGGTCGTGGTTTGACGTGCACTGGTTGAGAGGGAGAGGGAAAATTATGTTAAGGGTCCGATGACAGGGTAGTTGATGGAATAGGGAAAGGTTACAACCCATTTGCAAGCGAACGGTGAAACAGGAGGAAAACTGCCGCTTTTATTTTTTAAGACTTATTAATTGATTGCTCTCAAACTGTCTTTTAGTCGTGAAACTGTTATTTTTGTCTTATTTAGTGTCAGTTCACCTCATTTTTATCCATTATGTCAAGTATACATCAAATCAAAGAGTAGTATGAACATTTCATTTTGACACAACCTTTCGCCTTTAATATGCCCGCTAAAACAATCTGATTTCCGTTTTTTGACAACTCTAATTCAAACTCAGGTCTTTCTCCAAGTGTACAACAAATTGTCATCGTTGCCAAGAAGATTAGTTATCAACGGAACTCAAGGATTGCATTCTCAAGCCTGAATTTCTTTCACCGACCTTATAAGTTGTGTCCCCAACTTTTCTCGTCATAATTCACATGCAGAGAATTGAAAATGATGACTGCAATTCGACATAGATTTGGAACTTGGAGTAGTAATATCCAAATCTCTCTTACATAACTTATGAAATGATCATGTTGTGCATTCCTTTCTCGAGATTTGGAAGTCCCTCACCTAAACACTAGTAGATGATAAATTCTTTGTCAGTATGCAACACTAACACTGCCACTTGTTGAATAATCAATCAATTTCATGTTTCTTTCTCCAATTCTTTCCTTTAATGGTACAAGCCTTCTTTGTTTAGTAATTAGGAATCGGATAACAAAAATGAAAAAAGGAAGGAATCGGAAAACTTAGAAATAGAGGGAGCAAGGAAGGGAATGGGATCAACTACCCCTAAATGATATGATTCCTGATTTTGAGGTATTTGATTAGGAATTTCGAAAGGAAGCCTATAGTTTTCCGAATTCATATGTGTAAGTAAACACGGTAGAAAGTTAGGGAGTGAAATGCTTCACATACCTACACTTTAGTAAACGCAGGAACTTAAAAAATAAAACGATTCCAATTCTTATTCCTTGTAAGTACTAAGTAAACATTGATGTCAAGTGATCAAAATCAAATTCAATTACCTACTGATGTTTTTTTTATTATAACTTAATTCATTGTTTGTAAACTTCATCTTTGTTGGAAATGCATGCTTAGAGGTTCGGTTCCAGTGAGAAAGCATGAATCCTGTGGGACTCTTGTCTGATCTCTATGCATTGCGACAGTTATATGGACTCCTCCAAAATGGCGAAGGCTGGCCGCAACATATAAACTCAAACAATGTAAGTTAGCACTCTATGCTCTTTTGGTTTATAACATGACTTTCTATGTTCTTTTGGTTCCTGATATTATTTTTGCGAAGGTGGAAAAAGCTTTGGACACGAGAGCGCGACAATTGTTAAAAGATCTTCTAGATGATGCCGCTGAAAGGATTTTCAGTACTCAATTGAAGGTACATTTGAGGCATCGGTGCACTTCTGCAGTATTAGCTCTGCTTCGTGATTTTCTTCCCTGCTTCCTCTTGTGAATTTATAATTTTCTACGACATAAGATTTGTACGGTATAATTAATTCATCCTGTGACTTTTATTTCTAACTTTGTTTCTAACGGCCTTGGTTTTGCAGATGATAACAACTAATGCAGCTGTTAGTAGCAAACCTTGCCCCTCTCAACCAGAGCAACCCAAGGCTGTGCCTAAGAAGAATTCTCCTCTTTCCCCAACAGTTACAGAGAAATCTTCTCCTAACATGTTCGCTCCTGAGGAGGATGGGTCACCGAAGAAGCTGAAGCCTGAGAGAGAAATTGCGGTGTCTAAAGTAAGCATCTCATCGGACCTGCCTGAACAGAAAAAGAAAGTGTGTCGAATCTGCTTAGAAAACAATCTGAAGAAACAGTACGCAGCCAAGGATACAAAATTCTCCAATGACAGAGTCAAGGTACCTGACGAAAACAGTGTTAGTCAAGATAAGCAACATGATTGGCGTAGTCATCTCAATGTTCTCGATGAGCATGCTAAAAGATTACAAGAATCTAATACAAAGTCCACGGAGAGAGGGAATGACACCAGTGAAACTCTTGGAAATCCAAGCATTGTTAGTTTTGGTGTTTGTTCCCCAATATCCTCTACAAGAATGGCTAGCAAGCAAGAAGTCGGTTTGTACCCGATTGGCCAGAGCGAGGAAAAGTCAGATGAGGGCAGTGATTACTCTAAAGTAGTTGCAAATGCAATCAAACAAATTGAGTCGCGCATTTTGGCTGTGCAGTTGAGTTCTTTTGGGGATGGCGAATTCTTTCAACAACGATGCTAATGAACATGGTTCTTTCAAGCGCGACATTTCATTTAGTCCTTGTACGCCTACTCCTACAGCGCAGATAGAAGAACAGGTAGCTCCTACTACTATTAGTACTAGTATTACTAGAAGAGAGCTGAGTGGTATGGACAAGTCTTTTCCTTTGTTGGGTGGAACTCAGTTGCTAACTCGTCAGGCGAGTCAACTACTGTCTCAAGATCCGACTGGGAGGTATGCTTCTACTTCCAGGGAACATGGTTCCTCTAAGGGCCTGATGGAGAGACTTGGATCGCGGAGGTTCCCTCCGAGTCAACCAGTGAGTCGGAATGAGAAGATGGCAGGTTATGTGAATGGTCTAAGGGTCCCTACTCCAAATCAGGCTCCTATGCATGTTAAGATACCTGATCAAACATGGAAAACCACTCCAGTCCAAAATGCAACGGCTAGAAAAAAAGGGGCTGCAAGATCTAATCGGTTCGTGCCACCTGAGTCCATAGCTTCTTCAGTTGGACATGGACCTAGTTGTAAGAAGTTGATGAGTCAAACTCGGAAAATTAGTTTAGTGACAAACCAGAGACATCATAAAATGACCGTGAAGCCAGTTTTGTTAGATGAACACAAGCCTAGTGGGACACACAAAATGTCTTATGCAGGCCGACAGAAGAAGAGAATGCCACGAAAGCAAGTATTGGATATGGAGGAGGAGACTAGCTCAGGTTGTACTGATTCCGAAACTTGGTCGACGTGGACAAGTGAGACAAATTCTGAAGCTGAAAGCAGCGCTGGTAGTAATGAATACTCAAAGGAGGATTCCTGGAGTCGAGGCCTATCTAAGAGACGTACTCGTGATATTCATATGAGAATGAGAAGTGATCTCTCGTCCTCAACAAGGTCGATAAATACGGCAGCAGAAGTAAGTGCTAGTAGTAGTTCACGGAATAGTAGCTGTAGCTCATCAATGGAGGAGGAGGAGGAGGAGGATGATTATCTCTATAGCCGTAAAAGATATCCGGACAAGTCAGTTGGACGGTTTAGCTGGCTCAAGAACAGGTTGGGACTCATATTTCACCACCATCACCATCACCATCACCACTATGACAGAAATGGTAATAGTGATGATGATCGCGGCCATTCTGGGTGGAAACACCTGCGGAGGAAGATGTTTGACAGCCACAAAAACCCGCATGGCATCCGAGAAAGCAGAGGGAGCAAAAAATCATTGGTGAAAGTGAAAAACATGTTGCATAATAAGCAGGGGGAGGTTGGGCATTTTCATGCGCTGTTGGAAGGGCTGTTGAGGCACATAAGGCATTCGAAGAAATCCAATAACTACTTGTCAAAGGGAGGAGGAGTAGGAGGAGGAGGAGGAGGAGGAAGAAGTTGCATTATTCGGAAGAAGAAGTTGCATTGGTGGCAAATGTTTCGACGCAGGCGAGTCAAGATGCAGCGTAATAAGGCTAAAAGAGGGCGTGTCAAACTCGGATTCACCGCTAAAAGACGGCCAAAGCTTACAATCAAGTAATTATGTCAAGTTTGCTACATTCATCCATTGAGATAAATGAAAATATGCACAAGATTTAACAGTTGATTTGTATAGTAGTGTGCCTTCATTAATCGCATATGTTAGTTTATGACTCGTAATTGTATATAATCATTGCTTTTTATGACCCAATAACCTTTGGACTTTCCTTCCGACAAGAGCCGTTAGATATTATTAGTACATTTATCGTCCATTGTCAAACCCCATAATGGAGAGGATACAACAGGGGAACTTTTCAAGAGATCTCTATGGACGCATTTACTCCATTGACATGTCTGAAAGAATCAACATTGAACTGATTAGATCCTTAACAATTCATGCAAAAATTGGTTATTGGAGGTCTCTAGAAAGTCCGTTTTATGGCCATGGCCCACGAACCTAATGGCCTCCCTCCCAACGAGAGCAGTTAGATATTATTATTATTAAATTAATCGGCCATCATCATAACCCAAGAGCCCCGAGTCCTCGAAATGAGAAAACAAATGAGCTGCTAAATAGGCAAAAAAAAAAAAGGAAAATAAAATAAAATAAAGGGATGCAACACGAAGACTTCTAAGATGTCACTTATTCTAGTACTATTCTCATCGAAACTTGTTTAAGTTTATAATGTACATGTGAGTTGGTATGATCACATCTGTTAGTTTATAACTCGTAATTGTATACAACTATTGCTTTGGCCTTCCTCCCTACAAGAACCGCCTGAAACAAGAAAACAAATGAGCCGCTAAAAATAGGCAAAAAAATAAAAACAAAATATAGGAAAAAAATGCAACACGAGATTTTTCAAAAGACCACCTATCCTAATACTATTCTCGTCCAAACTCTGCTAAAATAATTTTCTTCTATTTGTGGGAAAACCCAAACTCAAGTTTTTACTTTTTCGAGGAAATATAGAGGCCGATGGGTCCCCTGGCGGTGCCCCAACTTGGACAACTCCATATATTATATTATGTCAATCATTTATCATTTCCATCTTTTTAAGCTTAGCAAGTAAAGTAAGAGGGAAAGACTGGACTAGATTCCTCATCCCACCTCAAGCCCGTCTGGCTATCCAAACTTTTCCTACTTCTTTTTACATTTTCTATCACCTTTTTTTATTTATTTATTTAAATTAAACTTATTTAAGTAAGCTTTGTAATATTATTAAATACATAATTTGTTGTTAATAACAGGAATCAATCATACTATATATGCTCTACTACCAAATCACTGTAATCTCTCTTCGATTTGATCTGTGTGGGTTTTGGGTACATGGAGAAATGCTTAAGCTCTTGAGGATTTACCAGCTCATCTCCATCTTCTTCCTCTTCCTCTCCCTGTTTCTTTACCGGTAATATATACATACATATATATATATATATATATATATATATATATCGTCCTTTTTTCTTCTTCTTTCGTCTCGGGAGTGAAATCCAAGGGTTTTCCTTTTTTCCCCCTTCGTTTTCTTCAATTATATTTATTGAATTTAATTGTTTTATTATTGTTCTTAAGAAAAATATGTGAAAAATGTTTGCTTGCAGAGTAGAGTGGCATTAGCATATGAAGTGCCATCAGTTTTCAGGTTGCTGCTGCTGACATTCCAATTCTCCGTCTCAGGTTAATTCTTTTTGATATTTTATTTACTTTTTATTTTTTTATTCAGTATATAAAAATGTATGTGTATATGAATGGGTCGTAGTATTGAAGAAAATTCTTCTACTAGGTAGGTTGGAGTAATAGTCAATTGAATGGCTGTAGGATCGACTACTTATGATTTTTTCTGTGACCGAAATGCAGTAATTTAGAGTTTGAAGTTACTTTCTTAGGGTCTGGTGGCTGTTCTTTGGTTATGTTCGACTGTTTTGGGGGATAGTGGTTAGAGCCTTTGTGGGATAAAGTTCCGATCTTTGGCATTCTTATGAAATTCGGCTTCT
The DNA here is from genome assembly GCA_036320875.1 of Cotoneaster glaucophyllus. NCBI lineage: Eukaryota > Viridiplantae > Streptophyta > Magnoliopsida > Rosales > Rosaceae > Cotoneaster > Cotoneaster glaucophyllus. Next base: position 9,399,346 of record CM070073.1, on the reverse strand, counting down.
TCATTGTTTCGGGAAGCACTAAATTTGTTTGTTTGTTTGTATTTTTTTTTTTTTTTTGCAAATTTGGCGGCTTTTGTTTCAGAGGATCTGTTATTGTAACAAAATTTACTTTCTGAATCATGGAACTTAGTTTGGGTTTCTAGGGGCATCTTGTCCTCTGACATTTCAGACCTACAGTTTTTTACTCTTGAAATTGGATTTTTATAGGAAAGTTCTTTACATTCTTAGTTTGGGGTTTTATGTGAAGATTGTATGACGATTAGCCTTGTAGCCTAATGAGACAATAATGGATGGTCGTAATGTTCAAAATAGATGGATTTGGTTGGGGGGTGAATATTATGGGAGGATAGTTGTGTCCATGTTTATCAATGATATATGACAAATAGACACTTTATGAAATCACAAGAGGCGTGCAAGTAGGAACAACATAGGATGCATAGGCACTTTTTCCTTGAACTTATACCTCAATGATTGAATTTATCTTAAGTTCATATTCTTACTTTCTCTTCACTTTTTAAAGTCCAGAACTAACCAAAAGATGGCTAACATAGGATGCATAGGCACTTTTTCCTTGAACTTATACCTCAATGATTGAATTTATCTTAAGTTCATATTCGTACTTTCTCTTCACTTTTTAAAGTCCAGAACTAACCAAAAGATGGCTGCTGAGCTTGTCAATTCTGCTACAAGCGAAAAACTGGCTGAAATGGACTGGATGAAGAATATTCAAATATGTGAATTAGTTGCGAATGATCATAGGTATAATTTCTAAAAGCTTCCAAATCTCCCTCTCTCTCTCTCTCTCACACTCACACACTCTCTCTCTCTCTCTCTCTCAGAAGAAGGGGTAACACATTATGAATGCATGTGTGCTTGTTATTTTGATTTGTAGTTCTAAGATTTTTCTGAGTTCATTAATTACGACCTTTAATTTTCTTGGGAAGGGGGACAATGTATTAGAAGGTATTTCTGGTTCAGTATAGTGTGAACCGACTTAATGCCATTTTACCTATCCATACTTTATGGGCAACATGTTTAATATGATGTTGATGGTTGCACTAGTAAACTGGATTGCACATAATTTGTTTGTATCTAGGTTACATCATTGTTATTGGGACCTTAGGATATTTAAGTTTGACAAAAAAGGATTGAATTTTTTTTCATAAGCATTTGTAGCTAATCCCTTAAGAACTATACACATTTGTATCTAGGTTTCATCGTTGTATTGGGACTATACGACTTTGTCGAAGAAACCTATGACCTTGAGTTGGAAGTTCTGAATCAACTAATATGTATTATATGTTGATTTGAGTATTGTATCTGGAAAGTTCTTCTCAGATGTTCCCTTTCTAGCCACGTACAAGTTTAATAAATTGCTTTCTCATTACCTACACCTAACAGCTTGGAAATTGAAATTTGAGCTGAAATTACTTTTAAGTACTTATGAATTTTGGGTTGGCGCAGGCAAGCTAGAGATGTCATTAAAGCAATAAAAAAGCGACTGGGGAGTAAACATGCAAATTCTCAACTTTATGCAGTTATGGTGAGTAATTGCCGGATTTTGTGATGATATTTGGTTTATGTTAGCCATCGTGTTGGTTGTTTTTCTTGTACCTTCCTACCCTTCTCTTTTTCCTTGAATTGTGCACATCAAGGGACATTCAAACCTGAGTTTTTTTTAATTTTTTTAATTAATACTTAAATTGTTCTACTGTTATGTAGTTAGATGTAATATCATCCATTTATCCTTTTATTTTGTAGTTGCTGGAGATGTTGATGAACAACATAGGAGAACATGTTCATAAACAGGTGGTCGATGTTGGGCTTCTTCCTATTCTAGTAAAGATAGTCAAGAAAAAGGTGTAAAATTGTTCTCATTTACTCAATAGCTAACAATTGGCTGATTTCATAATTAATTTATCCAGTTTGCATTTTTATGTGGTTGCAGTCAGACTTGCCAGTGCGAGAGCGCATCTTTCTACTTCTAGATGCCACACAGACATCCCTTGGAGGTGCTTCTGGGAAGTTCCCACAGTATTATACTGCTTATTATGACTTGGTGGTACGTACAAACAAGTAATATACATACTCAGACTCTCATTTTATGACTATGAGAACAAACCAAATTAGAATTATTCCACATGTAGGTTGGTTTAGATTCTTGGCATGTTGTAGCTGGAGAATAGAGTAGATTTTAGCAAGTATGTCATGTGAACTTCGAGGTCTATAGATAATAGAGCTCTTTGTTATTTGTTCTTCACAATCAATTGTAAATTGTAATACAAGCATTTGGATGTATTAGTTTCAAATATTAGAAGATTTTGTCATTTTATTATGGGTACAAATCAAAGTTATGCCATATAATTGTGAGTAATCTTGTTGATGAAGAGACCAATTTTGTGTGTGGGAATTAGGCCATTTTAAGAAAGTAAGGGTTGATGGAATGATCCAGATGAATAAGCTGGATGATTCTGGGGGAAATGGTGCGGAGTGATGGGCTTTTGAGGTGGTAAACTAGTGGTGGTATGATGTTGACGTAAAGTTTCAGTTGACAACTAATAATACTCTTTTCTAAGTTTGAATGCAATCATCAGTTTGCAGAAGATTTTCTTCCTCATGAAAAGTCCAGTTTTGAGTGTAATTTTAACGTATGATTGGGTTCTGGAGAGCCCTCATATTTTCAAACCTGTTTTCCTTGCACCAAGCACATGCCAATGTCCGAATAACATATAGAAATCAAGCTCTTCTGCTTATATAATTGATCATATACTTGAAAGATCTCCGGGGACTGCGGATAGCTCACCCGAGGGCCCATTTTGGGTTCAAATATGAATGCTGTCTTTTAAATTGTTTAGCTAAATACGCGACCACACCCACTGAAGTTTCAATAATTTTCAAAATTACAAGTTGTGAGGCATGCTGCACATGATAGAAAAATGTCTATTTTGGCCTCCTATAGGGTGAAAATTGTTCTGAAACTAGATTAGTGTATTGGTAGGCGTCATGGTTGTAATCTTCCATATAATTGAAACATCTGCTTCTTGGTCAACTTCTAAGGAACATATTTTGCAGTTTTTAAGTACGGTGTGGTTTATTGGTAAAAGATATTTAGGAAATGACTATATCTTGTGTCTTAAATTTCTGAATACTTTCAAATTAGATGTTATCCTAACTTCTACAGAATTAAATATTTTCAGAGTGCTGGACTAGAGTTTCATCAAGGGCCTCGTCAGGTCACTACGAATTGCCCAACGCCACAATCAGCTAAGAAAAGTTCACCTAATGGTGAATTAGCATCATCTATACATGAAGGGGTTGCTCCTCAAGCAGAGCCACATATTGTTGCTGAATCTAGGTACCGTCCACATTTATTTTGAATACACTTGGGCATTCAAATGGTTTGGACTGCACTAGTCAACAGTTTAGAAAAAACCACCATTACTATAGTCTGTCATTCTTGGTTATCCATCTCTTATTATTAAAACTAATGTACATAAATATGTTTTTCCAATCTGGTGACTGAAATTAACCGATGCAAATTGCGGTGCTCTCATGTGAAGCCATTCATTGTTGACCTATTTAGTAGGCCTGTATTCTCGTAATTAATAGTTAGGCCTTCACGTTTTTCTTATCGTAATGCAAATGAGAATGTATTCCATTACTCAAAAATTCTAAAATCCTTACAGCGAGTTGTTCCTTGTGTATCCATTTTTGTTTCTTCTGAATTTATTTGTACCAATGACTCGATAAATTTTGTGAATGAGGGATTAAGCATGTTATGCTGGGTTTTTTTTTTCTCCTTAGTGTGTGTAGTTTGATAGCACGTGTTTTGATTATTCTGTACTTATTTCATGCAGTATTATTCAGAAGGCTAGTAATGCATTAGATGTTTTGAAGGAAGTTCTTGATGCTGTTGATAGTCAGCATCCTGAGGTATGATTGTTGAGTGTGGACTACCGTTTGCTTTTTAAATTCTGGAAGAGATGAGTTGCACACTTGCAGTCTCTTTCATTGCCATATGACACAAAAGCCGTTGCATGTTCATATCTTTCCTTGCCTTTTAACTAGTTATTGTCCAGTTTACAATGGTTTAAATTTGTTATCACTTAGCTGGTTTGTTTCTTCTTTATGATTGACTTGGAAAATATGACATATATAATTACTTGAAGAGTCAAGTTAATGCTTGATGATGGGAAGTTTGTGTTAGGAGGTGGTTATCTTATCATAACTGATATTTAGCTTAAAAGTGAATTTCAACCCCAACCTCACATATGGAAATGAACAGGAGCCTTGTGCATGCCAAAAGTTGTCTAATGGAATTAATTTATTGCTTGAGTGTGGAACTCTTCCTTGTTAATTTCTAATGTGGGTGGACAATTAAGCTGCATTGCCTATTCCTTTTCCGTCTCTTATGAAAATCTGTCCCTTTTTTCAAGGATTATTATACTTTTTTGGTTCTGTACTTTGGAGGGTACAGTCCAATTAGTCCTCGTACTTTTACAACGTGCCTACTAGGCATGCATATGGATATATATAGTTCAGGAGAAAGATGTAGATTACTAAAACCACTGTTAGAAAACAACAGTACATGACATTTTATGTTTACATGCAAACAACAGGCATGCATTATATGCAGAAAGTAATAAGCCTTGGGTTAGTCGACTTACTAAACCTTCAAGGAGGCTATACAGCTAAAAGAGTATTGGCGTTGCGAGGTACTTACAAAGTAGGTGAAAGATGGAAGATGTGAAAGTTGATGAGAGGGATGTGTGACAAGAACAAAGTGAAAGGGGATAAGTTATAGGCTATTAAGGTTAAAAGGAAATGGCACGACTTAAAAAGTATTATCAGGTAGTTGAATCATTGTTGTTTTGGTTATTACGGGTCCCTAGAGTGACCAGTTATCATTAAATGGAGCCGGTTGGTTTGGATTGTGACCCTAGTGTGAAAATTAAGAGAGAACAGAAGAAAACCAACCCGGGTTGTGTTGTTCGGTTTAGCTGATTTGTCAGTAAGGAAGCCCACCCCTACAAACAACCCCCTTCAGCATGGTTTGACCGGTTGAGAACAATAATGGTTACTCATGACAAGACTAGAAGCCGGAGTGAGCATTCAACATTCTTTAAATAGAGAGACAGATCATGACATCGCAATTTTGATTGTCTGCGTCGATGACATTGTTATCACTGGGAGTAAGAGTTGGGGCATTCAAGTCTAGTCCTTGATTTTGGGTCAAATTTTCTTACTATAGAATTAAGCTAGCTTTGTTGTTTTTAGGTTGAAGACTTGAAGTTTAAAGATTAATGTAAGGTATTACTTGTCTCAGAGGAAGTCTGTTCTTGACATTTTAATGCGTGCTATCTTGGCTGGAAGCTTGTGGTCAGACATATGGAGACTAATCAGAAATTAATGTCCGAGTTTGGTGGCTCAGTTGATAATTCTGACCTGAATAGAGGGTCGTAATGGAGCTAATTTACATGACTATTACTTACCCAGATATTCTTTATGCAGTCATTGTGTGAGTCAATCTTGACCAACCACGGTTTGTCACATGAACGCAGTTGTATGCATTCTGTAGTATGCGATGGCTATATCAACTACTGTAACCTAGCTGTTCTGCTATATTAAATGGTGACATCATTATCGTCATGTTCTTTTCTGATGTTATGGCAAATTCTTTAGAAATACAAACAGAAAAGTAAAAGGTGAAACTAAATAAAAGTCCAGATGTCCATGAGATAATAGAAGGTAGGAGAACTTTGCAAGATTATTTACTGTTTCTTGCAGGGGCCTTGATTACATTCATGTAAGCCATACAACAAAATATATTGATTTTCTTAGGAAAATGTAAAACAGATGTCACCTCATAACTCTCAAAGGGAATTCATTCATGAAAACTCATTGTGCAAAATAAGCCATCCAATGGGGATGTGTGGATTCATCTTTGCCATAACCTGGTTCTTCTTAAGCCACATTTAGTCATTTTTCTGTTGCGTTGTGTCCTCATCTTTCACGTTGGACATGGGGTTACCCCCAGGGGCATGTACCTTGTATTAAAATGAATCAAATGATGATTATGACATAATTACATTGCATGTCTGGTTGATTGACAAGTTGATGTTTAAAGGTGTCCCTTAATGTTTAAATTATCTTCTGTAATGTTGACTCTTAGATATATGTTTCTCTAGGGGGCAAAAGATGAATTCACACTTGATCTTGTGGAACAATGTTCTTTCCAAAAGCAAAAAATTATGCATCTTGTGATGACTTCTCGGTAAGGCTTCTATTATTCTGTAAAGTATAACAATTTTCCTTTTTTATTGGTTGCATAGCACTGTACTCATACTAAATTTTGTTGATATGGTAATGAAATCTCATTAGGTACATGATAAGTTTAACTCTAGACGGGGTGAGTTTGTTCCCCCAGATACCGAGTTGCTTCAGTTACCTCATTAGCAATATGTAGTTGGATTTTGTTTAAGGATACAGGGATAGCATTACTTTTTAAATGTCATGAGAAGTTTCGCCTGCTTGGGGTGGTGTTTTGATGTTTAATCTAAAGCTGAAGAAATATGCAAAGGCGAATAAAGTTTTTCCAATTAGGTGATAGTAATTGGACTACATAAATTTCTTGTTGAAATCCATAGTTGCACATTCAAGTGCAGATATATAAAACCTAGATGGCTCAAGAGCCTTGGACGTTGTTAAACTGTAGTACTAATTATGCTCATTGACATTTTGGTTTTAGCTCCAAGGGAAGAACTTCCTATTTTCTATGGTGATATAGTTGATATTGCAAGACTGAAAGGCTGTGGGATTGAGAACACTTTCCGAATTTTTTTCTTTTCAACTTTTAAGGATGGGATATTGGAATGTGGTCTTAAATATTTGTATGGCTCTGATGGGATCCGTAGTTAGTCCTTTAAAATATGATAGTTTGGTTTAGGGGACAAGTGTATGTACAGATGCTGCCCATTCTTTAAAACAAACATGCCTGCATGTATAAACTGTAGTACTTGCAGCTCCAACTGAACCTTGTCTTTAATTTTCCTAGGGATGAGAAGGCCGTTTCTCGGGCTATTGAGTTAAATGAGCAGCTCCAGAATGTTCTTGCAAGACATGAATTCCTACTTTCTTGTAAGCCTACACCAACTGTTAACCATCTTAACCAAGAGGAGGCTGAGGAGGAAGAGGAGGCTGAGCAGCTTGTTCGAAGGTGTGTTCAACTACATTGGCCTAAGGTTTTCCTTGTATGAACATTTTTAATCTTTATGATCACTGCAAACTGTGGTTTGAAAAAATATCGTACAACTGCGGTATGGGGATGTCTACAAACATGTATGATTTGATGATCTGAAATCAGTTGTCTTTTACTGAAAAACTTTACAGGCTACGGAAAGGAAAAGCTTGTGTAAGGCCTGAGGATGAAGAGCAATCAGCCGAGCGCCCACACTTGGGCTTGCTTGGATCAACCCAGCCAGCAGAACGGCTGAACCGTCCACTTATACGACCAGTTACGTTAGAGCCATTGCATGAATCAAATGGGCATCTTCCACCTGCAAATGGGCATCTTCCATCTGTTGCAATTCCACCCCCACCTTCAAAACACATTGAGAGGGAAAAATATTTCCAGGGAACCAAGACCGATGGTTCTGGTTTGGCTGGCCATGTGAGGGGTCTCTCATTACATAGTCGCAATGCCAGTAGCTCTCGCAGTGGAAGCATGGATTTCAGCGAATGACTGTTGTACTCGAGGGGCCTCTCGTGTATGACCAGGTTTCTATTTTCTCAAGTTTTTTTCTTTATATATTGGTAGTTGATATGGCGATGGTTTCTGATCTGTTAGTGTTGTTGAAAGCTGGAGAACATAGCTGCCATATTTGATCTCATGTTTTCATATGTGATCTTATCTTATGATCTCAGGTTTGTCTTATGAATATACATATATCTATATATGTTATATCTCAACATTTATTAGCAGCTTATGTGCCCGCAACTGCCTGCGTCGAACTTATATTGTTAGACGTACATACGCATAGGTCCTCATAAGACAATCGGATGATACGCAGCAACAACCACGTCGAAAACATCTTGAAGGGTTTCTTTTTATTAGCCAAATGGATGAACTCAATTAGGTGAATATATCTTGAATGCGAATGTTTAAGCGTCTGAGCCAGATGGAGTGAACAATCATGTGGAAAACATCGTATCTCTTCGGGGGTCCATTCACCAAAAAATGTCGTTGCACTTGCTTCACCTTCCTCTGCATCCGGAGGTACTCTCTGCTCGATATGGCTGTCAATATGGTCTTGATGTCGGATATGTTCTTGACCGGAACTTGTACAGAAAACGAGTTCCAGTTCAAAACATCGCTGAACGGAGGAACGTAGCCATCTGAAATCAACACCGGCACACACTCGGCGTAAATTGATTCCACCACTCTTGGACTTGCTACTTCGTACCCGCTAGGGCATAAGCAGAACTTGCTGCTCTTGAACATGTTCTCGTACGACACTCCCCGAGGAAGTTTGTCGTAAACTAACACGTCTTGGTCTTTGCCTTTCCATTCGTTTAGGAGAAGGTACCTGATGTGGCCGTGTAGGCCCCCTGCATAGAAAGCTAGTGTGGATCGCTTCGCAGGAGGCTGGCCGCCGATTCCTGACATTTCCGATGTTTTCAGATTAATCTCTGGAAGTGATGCATCTTTCGACGGATTGAATCCTTCTGAAGTGTTAGCATTGCACAGAACTCTAATGGAGTTGTGGAATAAATCAGGGACGAAGGATGTCGTAATTGGTCCCTGTAAAATGAGCAAGGACTCGGTTATATTATCGACCAACTAATACACTCATACCGTCGCTTAGCAATAAGAAAAGTAGAAGGAAAAAGAAAGAAAAAAGTCAGCGTGAGACTGAATTAGGTAATGAGTTAGGATTAGAATAACTTTAGAGTTCGATTTTCTTTTAATTTAATAAACAAAAATCAAAGTTGAAGAAAAAAATAAACAAAATTCTAAGGGTGCTATTTTTGGTACTTCAACTATCTCATTTATGCACTTCTCACAAATGCATTTTTCTAAATACAGAAGCTTAGAATACATAAAGAGATATTTGGAGTGACAATAACATAATTTAAATTATTGAAATAATTTTTTTTTGGGAAATGCACAGTACAATGACACCAATAGGATGAGCTCTTACAAAAATGGCACTAAGTTGTAACAACTACAAAATTGACCTGAAGGAGTGACTTAAACAATGTGGAAGACGATATATCAACCAAATATCAACGACATCTTAACTACGTTATTGAAGTATGGATACCAAATATTGATGTCGTATCAACAAAATTTATTAAATATCGATGAAATAATAATATCTACTGAATAAGAATGGGTCATTTTTGTATTTGATTCAACTTGGTGTCATTTTTGTAGGGTACAATACTTGGGTACTGATTAATCCTTACCCAATTTACTGACCCTCTTATTGTTAAATTATAGAGATAGAACTTATAAGGAACTTTATGTTAGGTATTCTTCTCTCTGTGAGGGAATTTAGATTATTTATTCTTATCCCTGTGGAGACATATTTATAGTGATACAATCCCTTGTAGGGCAAGGAAAATAAAACCCTAATCTCTTTACAAAGGAAATAAACTCCCAAGGACCTATAATCTATGTGCAATAGGAAATCTTCTCAGAAAAAATATAAATCACAATACTAATATTAATGGTTTGGGCTTCGTAAGCACGAGCGTTTGCTTCACGCAAAGAAAGTGTCTTTGAGCCAATGTTTGATGAGTCATCATTAGGAGACTATTGTGCTTTTCAACAAGTAAAAGGGTAGAAATAAAATTTAAGAATGTGGTGAAATGTCGCTCTCTTCATTGTTGTTGCAAGAGCATGTTACAATAAAAAAAATCTTCTCCAATCAAAATTTGGTCAAGCTTTACAAACTTCAAAATTGTACCCATTCACAAATTTTGAGGTATTGGAAACAAAGGTTTTGCCAATCATGTTTTCTTCAGGCAAGGAGATCATATACCTTGCTTCATATATATCTCTAAACTACGAATTGCAGTGGTCCTTCATATACATATGCAAATTGAAACAAACATATAGAAAGACAAAAAAATGAGAGAAAGATAGTAGGGCCAGATTGTGCTACATTGGCCTTGTGTGCCTTTGGAAGCTAATAAACGGTAATTTTATTACGAATTGCAGTGATTTTCTTAATGCTTTTTTAGCAACCTATATATTGTATTTACGAGTAAAGGTAAGATTATAAAATTTTCAATTTAAAGTGCATATAGTTTTTTTTTTTTTAAATAAAAAAAAAAAATTAGCACACGTAGTTAGAAGATAACATATGATGTACGTACCCAATCGTGACAGGACAACATGAAATGATCGGCACCGAGGCTTCGATTCCAGAAGGGATGTTTGTGAGAGATGAGATTGATGTAGTCGACCACAGCAAGCTTCATGCCACTTCGATCAAAGGTTTCAGGCATATAGATATACTGAACCATATTAACCACACTGAATGGAAGGAAATAAACAAGTGCCTTGTGAGGGTCTTTTGTACGGTACAATTTGCCCTTCTCCATCTCATGAATAAACCTTCCCTCCGATGAATATATACTCCTGCATGGTCCGTCGTGAAATATTGGAACCTCTCCTTCTTCGTATACGTAGATCTTGAACACCTTCTCCATCTCTAGGTAACTCCTGCCAACTTTTCCTTTTATTTTATTTTTAATTATTATATTGTATAACAACAATTAATTAACTAAATATTTGTTAATAATTCCGATCCAGTCGCTTAATCTTGTTGCTAGGTAGATTGTAAATCTAAATCATTAATTAATCAAGTGGAGTTTAATTTGTCTATATGACGTACCTGTGGAAGGCGTTAGGGTTGTGATATATGGGGCCTCGAGGAACATAATCAGGGTCTTGATGTGTGGATGTTTTATTCCTAACTTTAGCAGCTTCTCTAATGGCAGACCTTGCTCTACCCAAACTTGCTTCTACTTTATCAAGCTGGCTGCCGCTGATGAACACTGTTCTATTGGCAACAACATCATTATCCACTGTATTAATCACGTCTCCTTCTACTTTCTGGATTATCGTCTCTTGCAACACATCAGCTGCCTAATTAATGACAAAACACAAGATTAAGATATGTATAAAGACATGATTAAGAAATTAACATACAGACAGAGAGAGAGAGAGAGAGAGAGAGAGAGAGACTCACTGATATTTGAGGGGCAGGAGCAGGAGCTGGAGATGGGCCGGCGGTATTTAGGTTATTTAGTGAAGAGAAACTAAAAAGTAGAGGTTGTGGTGGTGGTTGAGTGGACGTTACGGCAGCTAAAGAGTGAGTAGTAGTAGTACTATTAATATCACTACTACCACCAGCTGAAGCTGCAGCTACTTTCCATGTTGTCTCTGAAGAAGAAGATAAGGAGGAGGAGGGGGAGGAAGCCCTTGAGATTACCAACAAAGATACTGCCAAAGTTAAGACGAGTATTAATCCCACTAAAATCGAGGATAAAAATGAAACTGGTTTGTTACGACTGGGCCTCATTTTTCTCCAGCTGATGATCTCTTCCGAATGTCCTAGCTAATTCCTTAAAGGCTAGCTCCATATATACATCCACCACACATGCACAGCACTAGTATCTATATATACATATCCTATCCATAGGTATCCACTAAGACCAACTCTAATGGTTGAGGTTTAATACTAAATTTCAAGCCAAAACTATTGAAGGATAAAAGCTGTTTTTATGGGTTCAATACTAAATTTTTAGCCTAAAAAATTTAAAACTTTAACCCATAAAAACAGTTTTTATCCTCCAATGGTTTTGGCTTAAAATTTTAACCCGAGATTATTGAAGAATGAATTTAGACTTTTTTTTTGGTAACTTCTTTAAAAATAAAATTTATGTAAATTATCTTATAATTTATTATTATGAACATTTTAACTTAAAAATATTTAGAATCCGATAAATAATGAAAAATTATTAAATATGCTTCAATCTTACAACAATTACTAATACAAATATTTTAGCCATCTGATTTTGTTTGGAATAGGAAGACACAGTTTTGGATGTGGGTGGAAAGAAAATGAGAGGGAAAAATACTTCCAGGAAACCAGGACGGATGGTTCTGGTTTGGCTGGTCATGTGAGGGGTCTCGTTACTTAGTCATAATGCCAGTAGCTCTCGCAGTGGAAGCATGGATTGAATGACTGTTGTACTCGAGGGGTGCCTTGTCTGACCAGGTTTTTATTTTCTTAAGTTTTTTCTTTATATATTGGTAGTTGATATGGTGAGGGTTTCTGATCTGTTAGTATTGTAGAAGGCTGGAATATAGCTGCCGAGGCTTCTGCCATATTTGATCACATGTTTTCATATATGATCTTATATCTTATGACCTCAGGTTTGTATTATGAATATAAATCCCTATATAATTATGTTATGTCTGAAAATTTGTTAACAGCTTATGTGCCCGCAACTGCCCGCGTCGAACTTATTTTGTTAGACGTACGCGTACGCATAGGTCCTCGTAAGACAATCGGATGATTTATGTGCAGTAACAACCATGTGGAAAACATCTTGAAGGAATACTTTTTATTAATTAAATAGATGAACTCAATTAGGTGAATACATCTTGAATGCGAATGTTTAAGCGTCTGAGCCAGATGGAATGAACAATCATGTGGAAAACATTGTATCTCTTCGGGGGTCCATTCACCAAAAAATGTCGTTGCACTTGTTTCACCCTCCTCTGCATTCGGAGGTACTGTCTGCTCGATATGGCTGTCAATATGGTCTTGATGTCGGATATATTCTTGACCTGAACTTGTACAGAAAACGACTTCCAGTTCAAAACGTCGCTGAATGGAGGAACGTAACCATCTGAAATCAACACCGGCACACACTCGGCATAAATTGCTTCCACCACTCTTGGACTTGCCACTTCGTACCCGCTTGGGCATAAGCAAAACTTGCTACTCTTGAGCATGTTCTCGTACGACACTCCATGAGGAAGTTGGTCGTAAACTTGCACATCTTGGTCTTTGCCTTTCCATTCGTTTAGGAGAAGGTACCTGATGTGGCCGTGTAGACGCCCGGCAAAGAAAGCTAGTGTGGATCGCTTCGATGGAGGCCTGACCGCCAATTCCTGGCATCTCCGATGTTTTCAAATTAATCTCTGGAAATGACGCATCTTTCGACGGATTGAATCCTTCTGAAGTGTTCGCATTGCACAAAACTCTTATGGAGTTGTGGAATAAATCGGGGACGAAGGATGTCGTAGTTGGTCCCTGTAAAATGACCAAGGGCTCAATTATATCATCAACCAACTAATGCAACTCAAACCGTCGAACTTGGCAATAAGAAAAATAGAAGAAACAAAATGTAATATTTCAACTAATAAATTTGATTTAGACCTTAATTAGTTTAGGTTCCATTATAACGACCCAATTGCTTGAAGATATAACAAAAATGAAAGGAAAGAGTCAGTCGTGACTTGTGAGGTAGAGTGAAGTAATGAGTTAAGATCAAAATATGTTTACAGTTCAATTTTTTTTTTTTTTAATTTAGAAAACAAAATCAAAGATTGCTATTATTGATACCCTAAAAATTGTATTCTACGTTAACCATAAATATATTTTTCTTTCTAATATCATTTGTTTAGAGTGCACAATAAGATTTTTGGGTGTTAATAACAGCACCCAAATTGATAAAAAAAAATAATAATAAGAAAAAAAAAAGGAAATGCACAGTCATGACACCTTTAAAACGAGCACTTACAAAATTACATCAAGTTGTACCAATGACAAAAATGACTCGAATGAGCGACTCAAACGACGTGCAGGACGATGTTGCAACCAAATATCAATGTTATATTTACTTATGACTTATAAATATGCAAATAGCGACGTTATATTATCAATATCTACCAAATATAGATGAAACATTTACTGAATATAAATGGTCGTTTTTGTACCAGTGTCAATTTTGTAGGAGCTCATTCAAAAGGTGTTATTATTGTGCATTTCCCAAAGAAATTTCGAAGTAAAAAGAGAAAAAGAAATACATGGGATACGGAAAAGGACAATGGCCACTAAGGCACTTGCCACTTGATAAAGAAAGTCTCTGTATTGTATTGCTGGTACCACTAACAAACACTTCCTAATTTCTAAAATATGAATTTTGAAATTTTTGTTTTGGTGGTAGAGAAAAGGACTTGCAAATTTGCAACAACCAAATAAAAATATTAAAATTGTAGTCCTCCTCTTCTAAGATCTGACCTCTAAAGACCAAATGCATATTAACCACAAGATTATATTAGTTTAGATTTATATGCATAAAATATTTAATAACGTAATAAAGTAAACCAAAAAAATGAGTTTTCTAATGGCTCATGAATTTAAAATTGGCTTAAATAATCTATTTTCCAAATTAATAATTGCCACAAGACAAATAAACATTAATGATGATAATAATCTACTTCCAAAATAAATAATGATAATAATTGTGAGAGATATCCTATTTTCTAGGAAAGAAAAATAATTGAGTGACGATGTTGGGATAAAGACATCGGCTGAGGTCAATAATAATTATATATCTTGTAAGAATTATTGGCATTTTGTTAATAAGTGTTAACTAGTTAATAAAATTAAAATAAATACTAGATATTAATAGACACCAGATAAAGTCAGTGATATACCAGAAAAGAAACAAAGAAGAATATTATTATTCGATGCATGACGTGCTCCCCCCCCACCCACCACATTCCTAAAGGAAGTTTCAACCCTCGTGAAACTGAAGTTTGGTGCCACGTTGACATCGCCATCGCAATTGGACTAGTCACTCCTAAATATTAACCATTATACAATCGTATATATGAGAATACTCCAAATGTTTAAAACCTTTGTTTAAAATTAATTAAGATCCGGAATATTCCATGCACGAACTAAAACTTAAAGTAATTCCTACTTAAGTCTTCCATCATGATTAATTTTTATTTTTTCTATCAAAGAGATATAATCATATAAGATGGGTGGCTACCTAGATATATCTCTAAAGCACAAATCGCAGCGGTGGCCCTTTACGTGGATATGCAAAATAAAAGAGACATATAGAAAGACAAATGAGAAAATGAGAGGGTTGTCAGATTGTGTGCTGGCATTGGCCTTATGTGCATTTGGAAGCTAATAAACGGTTATTTTACTCTCTCTCTCTCTCTTTTATAATGAAAACGGTTATTTTACTATTAAGCAAGGGGTTGGTAGTTAAAAAGAAAAAAAATCAAGTGACTTTGCATCCCAATATGAAGATGCACTTATACATTCATTTGTGAATAATATATCTTGATTGAATAAAATCAATGATCGGAACTGTTTAGTTTATTAATCTTCATTTGAAGATCAATTTTATAAAAAAAAATTCGAACTCGAGATCGTTTAATCATCTAAATGTATCAGATAAATGGACGGTTTATCATGAATATATTACTTTGTACTTACATTGTCCATTTGTTCCATATATACATTTTAATGACTGAATGATCTTTTATTGAAATGATTTTGTAAGGGTGGTCTCTAAATGAAGATTAAGAAATTGAACAATTTCGATTATGAAATTTGTACTGTCAAGAACATTATTCGCAATAGGAGTATGCAAGTATTATCCAATAAAAATCAAGTAATTTTTTTAAATTTATTTAGCCTCCCATATTGCATTTACGAGTACACATAAGATTATAAAATATTTTTGGAGTGCATATAGTTAATTATAAAAAGAAGGTAGATATAGTGTATGTAGAAGGTAATTAACAGAGGTGAGATACGTACCCAATCGTGACAGGACAACATGAAATGATCGGCACCGAGGCTTCGATTCCAGAAGGGATGTTTGTGAGAGATGAGATTGATGTAGTCGACCACAGCAAGCTTCATGCCACTTCGATCAAAGGCTTCAGGCATATAGATATACTGAACCATATTAACCACACTGAATGGAAGGAAATAAACAAGTGCCTTGTGAGGGTCTTTTGTACGGTACAATTTGCCCTTCTCCATCTCATGAATAAACCTTCCCTCCGATGAATATATACTCCTGCATGGTCCGTCATGAAATATTGGAACCTCTCCTTCGTCGTATACGTATATCTTGAACACCTTCTCCATCTCTAGGTAGCTCCTGCATGCCATTTTCCATTTTTTTTTTTTTTATGATATATATAACAACAACTAATTCATTAAGACTATAACCATTTCGTACTTTTTACTTGTTTGGTAACTATTTTTGGTTTTCAAAAAAACTGAAAATTTAAAACTACAATTTGAAGACATAAGAAAAAAGTTTTCACTTTTTGGTTTTCACGTTTTAGTGAAAACTGGAAACGAAATGGTTATCCAATAACTCCTAAATATTTGTTAATAGTTTCATATGCTAGCTTGACTGTGAATTTGAATTTGAATTACTAATTAATCGAAGTCGATTTTTCTCTAAGTAACGTACCTGTGGAAGGCGTTAGGGTTGCGATATATGGGACCTCGAGGAACATAATCAGGGTCTTGATGTGTAGATGTTTTATTCCTAACTAGAGCAGCTTCTCTTATGGAAGACCTTGCTCTACCCAAACTTGCTTCTACTTTATCAAGCTGGCTGCCGCTGATGAACACTGTTCTATTAGCAACGTCATCATTCTTTTTAGCTGTATAATTAGTTTCATCTCCCTCTACTTTATGGATTATCGTCTCTTGCAACACATCAGCTGCCTAATCAACAAAACACCAGATTAACATGAGATATATAATTAAGAAAATCGAGAGAGAGAGAGAGAGAGGGAGAGAGAGAGATAGAGCGACTCACTAATATTTGAGGGGCAGGAGAAGGAGCAGGAGCTGCGGCGGCTGTAGTTAGGAGTGGAGGTTGTGGTGGTGGTGGTGGTGGTTGAGCGGATGATAAAGCAGGAAGAGAGTCTCCAGTTGCTGCTGAAGCAGCAGCTACTGTCGATGTTATCTCTGAAGAAGAAGAAGATGAGAAGGCGCTTGAGTTTGCCAACAAAATTACTGCCAAAGTTAATACGAGTATTAATCCCACTAAAATAGAGGATAAAGATGAAACTGGTTTGTTACGACTGGGCCTCATTCCAACTGATAAGTCTCCTCCTCCAATGTCCTAATGCACAGGACTAGTATCTATACATATATATGTGTATGTGTATGTATATATATATATATATATATATATATATATTATATTAGATGTATATACGTGTGTATATATCTGTGTGTACGAATATGTATATATGTATCCACTAGTGCTTTTTGCCCTTTTTGGTGAATGACTCAGGAATGAGGGTTATATAGGGTGCTGGATTTCCCCTATTTGGAAATACTTGGCTCCAGAAAAAAGTGTGGAGTAATTCGTACGCAAGAACATCGGTTCACCATACATTTTTTGAACCAATTATATTGTAAAACACTTTCTATAAAGTATCTTTTTAGAAAAATAAATTAAAAACTAGTTAACTAGTTCTAATAAATAGATAGACGCTTTTTAATTTCTTTTATTGATTTCGACTATCTGTTTTTATCAATTCAATAACTAAATAATTTTATATTTTTCTAAATTTTTGTCGACATATCTTTGTATAGTAAATTATAATATAAATAATTCTGATTATAGTAAGCAAGGTTCTAAAAGGCGCTAGGCGCTAGTCGGGCGGCGGGATGGGGCCTAGCGCCTAGGCGGCTAGGCGGAGCCTAGGCTGGCGACTAGGCGGACTAGACGGATTTAAGTAAATCTATTCTATTTCGTGTAAATAAGTGTCTGTTTATACTTAAAATATACATAATTTCGTCATAAACTAGAAAATAGAATGACATCTATATTATGAAGTATTGAAACATAATGAAAACATAGGGAGCAAACATAAAATGTGTGTTTATTTAAGTATTCAATAAGTCTCTTACAATTTATTGGAAACAATAAAATGCAAAAGGAAAGTTATCTATTTTTTATCTAAATGAGTTGCAACCTAGGCAGGTGTCTAGGTGGGTCTGGGCGGGCTAGACAGGTGCCTAGGCGGTCTAGGCGGGCGCCTCTGCAGGTCTGGGTGGGCTAGGCGGTCTAGGCATTAATCGGGGCAGCTGGTCACCGCCTAGCGCCTAGGCGGGGCCTAGGCGGTGCTAGGCGGGGATTTTTAGAACAGTGATAGTAAGTCGACAACAAACTATTTTGTATGGTAAATCCTTCATAACCAACAACGGATACAATCAATTAATACTCGTATTGATAGTGACGTGACCTCTCAAAGTTTAAGGCCAATACTAGCTATTGCAGATTCCAGATTAGGTAATGGTAGTTTCTTCGGAATAGGATCCTCTATGAATTTTTTTGTAGAGATTTGGAGTATTAATCAATCGTGTTCATTTATCGTACATTATACGGTTACAAATCATTTTAAATTTAAAATTTAAAATTAAATATAAATAGTACCTAACGAAAACCGGTCGCACAATATACAATGAATAAACACGGTTGATTAATATATGAATCTCCACAAAGAGTATCAGAAGATGATCCTTCTCCAGTTTCTTCCATCACGCAGTCGGATCCTTGTCCAGTTTCTTCCATATCGCAGTATGTGATAATGTGTGTGTGGTTGTAGATCACTCAGCAAGTTTTTCTTGACATCCATGTGACCTCGTTTTCCTCGTTTTCCAAAACGAAGATTCCCATTCTGTCTATACTTGGTGTTTTTTTTTTTTCAAAGGAATTTCATTAAATTCTACTGAAAATGTACTGCATGCTAAAGTCTTAAAGAGATCTTATCTATGAAGGTCATTTTCGCCTAGTACAAAATGATCTATTAAATGTGTTGTCCTATTACAAACACGTAAATTATTTGTTTATTCTACTTGATTTTTCATGTAAATTTACCACACAGTTAAACTAAAAATTCAGCTATGATGGTACGTATGAATATTATGTAAAGATTTGATTTACAAATATTCTTTAAATATCTATATATAGGAATCCTTTCATAAGAGGGATCTCCATTTTTCTAAAGAAATGGGGACACCCTCTTGACCGTTGGATTTGACTTTAATGAAATTGTGTGGTTGAGATTGTGTGCCTGTGTTTTAATCTTAACCACACAATTTCATTAAAGTCAATCCAACGGTCAAGAGGGTGTCCCCATTTTAAAAAAAAAATAGAATCCCTCTTGGTAAGGAGTCTTGTCTATATATATAATTTAAACGTGAATTTTTTGAACCACTTAACGAAAAAAAGTTTGCAGAACACTCTAAAGATTATAATTTGACACGTGTGAAGCATTTTGTCTTTAAATTTTATTTTAATTGTGGCAGGCTTACGGTAAAAGTCAAGCACCTCATAGGAGAAAAAATCTAAACAGAAAATCTGAATATTTTATAGAGATAATAGGGAGCTTGCATGTATGACATACGAACACGTGAAAGAGTTAGGTTCGCAATCGCAATCCCAATTTTGGGGAAAGAAACACGATGCATGTAGGTCTAAATCGTCACTCCAAATCACCACATGATCCAAGAGCACCATTTGATAGTATATCTGACAAACAAAACAGCGACACCCTTCAACACAGAGATCTTGAAGAGATCCAAAAATCTAACAACTCATCATGTCAATCCGGCTATACCGTAGCTCTGTTCCATCTTGAGTTACCTTGTGATGTAGTTTAATTTTGCGACATTAGAAATTAAAGTTTATGATTCATGCTCCACGGCGTTTGAAACTCATGTCCAATGTCGTGCTGCGTCGAGTTCTGTGTGTTCGTGATTTCATTACTAGTGGATTATCTTCTGACTGGCAAAGTGCTTGAGGACGTTTCCCAAAGTGGTGGGGTTTTACCTTGTTAAATTGTTGTGCACTCTAAATTCGTTTCTTGTTGTCGAAGTTGTCAAAACTTTTAAAATTGGTTACGAACATACGTATAACATATTCACCCCCTTCTAAATTAATACAATCCATGTGTTTCTTGTTGTCGAAGTTGGCAAAACTTTTAAAATTGGTTACCAACATACGTGTAACATATTATTCACCCCCTTCTAAATTAATACAATCCATGTGTGCGCATAAATGTAAAGGGTTTAGGATTACACTTGGACATCAAGACCCAAGCTATATGTAATATGCGTCCAGAGCCAGACTGGATTGATCAATCAAGAATCCTCAAGTTTGACTTTAGGCCCATAACTATCTTGAAATTTGAAGATTCATTCAACCAAAGCCCATAAATATATTAGCGAGTTGACTTAAGACCAGAACCAGATAATAATATCAACGTAGGTAGGTAGGGGTGGCTCCTACTCGGGCCAAATACGACCCAATAAGATGAAGGTCTCAGGTTCGACTCATTTATAGAAACCTGAGTACAGATATTTTCAAAGAAGCAATGACCATAACCTCATAATTTGATCCCTCAGATTGTAGAAATTGAGTATTTGCTCAAATTGAGTATTGGGCAAAAAAATACAAGTCTGTCTACTTGAACTGGTAGAGGAATGGATACCAAAAAATTGACAGTAACAAAAGAAAACTACTCCATCCCTACTCCTCTCCTTCCTACTTATCCGTCACCGCTCTTCCTTGCCCCCCCCCCCCCCTCAACTCCAGAGATACTCTCCAAAGCCAAGCAATCACTAGACTAATGGACTCAAAAACAGAAAAGAGAAAAACCAAAAATGGGAGCTCAATTATTCTTCCTTCCACTTGTTAACGTACTCTAGGAAAGCATTGGCAGGATTTTTCTTCGGTGGGGCTCTTACACGAGAAGACCTTCGCAGCACTGCCTCCTCCAATGCAACCTCTTGAACCAAGTCCTTTGATCTCTTTTCCATTTCCAGGCTGTGAAAAATTGCATTTCAAACCAAAAATATTCAGATAAACGCGAAATATACATGGCTGAATTGCTCCTACTGAAATATCACGCTACTGCAGCCATTAATAACAAAAGGGAAGGGGCAACAAAACTAGCCGACAACAAAAGAGATGCAATTTAAATTATAATAAAAGGGACAATTTCAAAATATATTTTCTCCTGCGGGGTATAACTCCTCAATTCTTTTAGGAGTCGTCAATTTTATGCATGACATTAAGAATGACAAACGTTTCATCACGTGTTCCAACTAATTTGAGGATTCAACACAGCATCCTACCAAAATTATTTGAATTAACAACAGAAAGGTGTCTCTTTTATTCTTAACTCATATCTCTCAAGAGCCTTAGTGATCACATTATTGGGGCAGGCCCCAATCATCATTTGCTCTACCTTATCAATTGAACCTTTATGTAATCATTCTTAAATCAGGATTTGAATGACATCAATCGATCATATACATGCTGACATGCACATGCTTACATGCTGGCCATAAATCTCAAAGTTTTTCCAAAGACAGAAAGGATATTTAATTGAGTGTGTTCATGCCAGGAGCATCAACTGCAAGAGGGAATGAAGACTAACCATATTCTGCTATTGAATTTTTCCAGCTGCTTTTTAAGTGCCCTCTCTCTCTCACCCTTGCAATTCAGCGAGCCGATCAACAAATACAGCTGTTCAAAAATGTCAAGTAGAAAACAAATTTAACAATAAAGAGAGAAAACGAGAGAAAATGAACACAACCAATTAGTAAAATATTAACAGCTGAATACCTCTTCCTTACTACTGTAATACCCCCACTGCTTGGAGTCAGAACTCTCAACAAATATTCTTCCGTCACGCTGGAACCACCAATATCTGTTATAATTTCGGTCTTTACCCAAGGAATTGGTACGTATAACCCTCTTCTCAATCTCCCGCTCATAATATTCCTTCTGTAATAAGCAGTTTCATAAGAAGGCAAGAACAGAAACACAGGCACAGAAAAGAACTGAATAAGGAGATAGATCAAACCCTCTGTTCTTTGCTTTTCATTCCAGCGACTTCCTTTCTATCATCCTTTGACCATTCATGTGGGTCCTTCTCAGATAAACCCTTCCCATTGGGTATTGGGATGTCCACTTCCAAGTTCTGTTTCCTGGCCGTTTTCTTTGGTGCATTATCAATTTGATTGCTCTCACTATTAGAAATGAAAAAAGACATTGTTAAACCTGAACCCATAGAAAATCATTATGATACACATACACACACATATCAATGAAGGCTAGTAGCAGAATCAAGACCTTTTCTCTGATGCACAATTCTGTCTAGATGTTTGGATTTCACCATTTCTTTTCTTTACTATGTCTCCGTTCTGTCTCATATGATTACCATTTGTTGATGCACTTCCTTTACTCTCCAAATCCACAACTTGATTGGAATCATACTCTGCTCTCAAACGATCTTTCTCTTCTCTTTTCTTTCTAGCTTCCTCCAATGCTTCCCCCCTTATTGTGGCTCCAAGTGCCTGCCTCTGTTCAACAAACTTAGCCAACTTCTCCCTAAGAGTATTTGTTTCAAGTGCATGACTGACAATTTCTCGCAAGATTAGCAATTTAGCATGAGCATCTAAAATGCCATAATGCCCCCGCTTGATAGTTGCTATGTAACCACGTAACTCAGAACTGTTCACCATATCTAGAAAATCGCACAAATACTCTGTCCAAGTAATTAGAGTTATCTGAAATTAAAATGAACAATCAAACAAAAAAAAATATAAGAAAGAAATCAGAAGGGTATAAATTCCAAAAAATATATGGCCAAGGAAAAGAACGGGAATAAGAAGCAAGGATTCTATTGACATAGATATTTAAATAATAGATTGCAAGTGGCGTATGACCTTCGACTTTCGATTTCTTTTCCGTAAGGTTGAAGAATATTCGTCATTGTCTTTCATGAGCAACCGGAGAAGAGCCGAATGAGTTTCCACAAGAAGAATCAAATTGCCCATCTTGTGGCAGATAGCATTCTCAAAATCTTCAAGAGAGAATGGCCACAAGTGCAAAAGCCTACCAAATGAAGAACAAAAATCCCAAACCATCAAAAGGTCACCAACACATTCCATTGGGACATTTGAATCTGTCAATGGAGAAGGGCGATCCGTGAAAACTGGATCATCTGCATCTGGTTGCACCAAAAGGTCATCAATTGGATACTTGATAGGTTCTTCTGCTGGTTCGTCACCTTCTGCGAATTCAAGATACAATAACAGAAAGACGAACTTTACTAGAGTTGCAACCATGCAAAACATTTAATTTTAAGAGCAAACACCCATGTACAGGGCTCCACCACTAACAAAAATGTAATCAAGCAAATACTTGTACTATACCTTCTATAGCTGAACCTTCTACTTTTTTCCTTTTAAAATTTTGACGTTCATGTTTTGCTTCCTGGATATAATAAAAAATATAAGACAGGCAGATAATGTCATGACTTCAACAAGTAAATGAATATTATACCTCCTCATTTTTCCTTCGCTTATTGCAGACTAGTAAACCATCCTTGAAAGAGACTTTGCCCCTTAAGTTCTCCGGAACACTTGTTGAGATTCCATGAATTTGTGCAAGTTTACCATGGAGCACCCAAGGAGCATTTCGGTATGTAGATTCCCGAATAAAAGATTTCAAAAAATTTCTACTAAATGGTGGCTTCTTCTGTCTCAGGTCTTCCTGATTTATTACTGAAGTTTCCATAACTTCCTTATTCCTGTCAAGCCAAGCTACCTCATATTCAACTTTTCCAACACTTTCTTCAATAACCTTTGATATTTTGCATGGATACATATCATCACCCTTCCTCCCAAACATTTCAGCACCCACATATATGTGATCCTGCAACTTTGTGGCTATGATGTCAGCAAGATCTTTCAACGAAAGCATACCTGTCAGGTCAAGAAATTAATGAGTTATGCAGAATTTCGAGAATGTTGCAACTATACAGAAGCATTGGCTCAAGGTCATGATAAGCACGTCTAGCTTAACATGTCTTCATCAGCATCCAGATAAACTTCCCAATCATGCACAAAATTCACATTCAACCCCCATGTTACAGGTAAACAGTCATTATTCACATACATCAAGGTCTATACACTACCCTACTAGTAAGACACAAGACGCTAATGCAGGGTCCTTAAAATCCTCAGCTTCACTAAACTGGGACATGACTGTCATGCTAACATTCTTGGAAATGTGAAGAGGGGGAATCGAGATAAAATTGAACCGGAAAGGAGCATAATACCTGTTTAAAAATCTACATTGCTAATATACCTACTTAGAGAAAATACATCACAGATAGGGAAACAATCAAACTGATATCATCTCAAGTAGCCAAAGTATGAAATTTGATTACCCCTCACTACCAACATCAGTCTCCGACAAGGTGGAAATAAGAGATTAATCAACCAAACATCTGCCAGCATAACTAAAAAACCCTACAGCATATATTCATATTGTTGAACAAAAGGGTACAAAATTCTTATTGAAAAGGGATCTTTTCCACCAACATACTCCCCATCCAAATCTGACAAGAAAAATCTAACAATTAGCACAATTGGAGAGGTTCTCAAAGCAAGAAAAGAAGAAAACCAATGGTCAGGCATGCACCACCACATAAATTCATCCGCAACATGCATGAGGAAGATCATGTAACAGTATTTTGATATGTAAGGAACTCAGAGGTATGCTAATGTGAGTAATTTATGTTAGAAGGGGAATCCATACAAGATTTCCCCTCCATGTCATAAACAGAATATTAGAAACTAGCCTATAGACAGACAAAGCTCATCCATATAATGTCACCAAAACTGCACTTAATCTCCACACAAAAAATTATCTGAAACTATTGAGTGGGGAAGACTTAAAGATTATTTCAAAGCCCAAGATATTCATTGATCGCAGTCGAGAGTTCTTACTGTATTGGATAATCTGTAGTGCAGGTGGCACGAGCTCCTTGGGAAACTGCTGAACCTTCTCAGTACCACGTTCTTCTGATAGCAAAGCCTCTTCATAAGTCAAATTAGTTTTTCCAGAGACTTTGCACATCCAAATTCTCTGGCGATACAAATTTATCCGGTTCAGATATTCACTGCTCCATGTTAAGTCAGACAAACAAAAGGTTGTGACAATGCAGGAGACTTGAGAAGCTAAAGGGTGTTCTACCAATATTTTAAGAAGTCAAAGACATAACGCACTTTGGTTGACCATGTTTGCATAAATTCCACTTAATTGCCTCGGAGACCACAGTAAAGTACTAAAACTTAGAGAGATCCAAAATAAAAACAAATCTACAAAAATAAAGGAAAAGAAAAACAAAAAAGCCACTTCCAAGGGCTAAAAAAAGGATACCCGTAGTCTCGAAATATCTCTTTTGTAGTTCGAACTTGGTATACAAGCTCATGAGACTCCAAATCATCAGGCAGTTCAGCCAAGGGAAACGGCTTTCTTTTCAATAGAGGCATCCTTATTACTCAGTGCTGATGCAATGCCAAGGCACACAAACTTGCATATGGTTAATTCAGTTCCTGAAACAAGAAAACACACACAACATCCCACATAAAGATATTTCACTACATGAGAAACTAAATCGACTTAAATCATATGGCTTGAAATTTTCACTTTCCTCGATTTCCCAAGAAATGAAGCGGAGCATAATGAAAATAAAACCAGATAAGCAATGTAACAAGATCCCAAGCACATAGACGCATCCCGTTAGAACGAAAAAGGAAAGCCAAAGCGAACATCGGTTCATATCAACACAATCCACTCAACCAAACCCAACAATCAACATCTTCAGTAAGCACAGATCAACGCATGGCATGATATATAATGTACCAAACACACATGGAAAAACGAAAAGAGAAAGCTTTAAGTCCATTCACCCCTAACACCTTCATCCGAAAGCTTATTCATTCATTTTTCGAAAACAAATCAAAATACAAAATCTCTCTCGCTCTCTCGCTCTCTCCCTTTCAACACCCAATATTCTCACCAGCCAAACAGACCCAGTTCCGGTAGCCAAACAACAGAAACCCTAGATTCCAGAAACGCCGCGCTTTGTGGACACAAATACCAATTGACCAAACCAGCATGCGATTCACGTTTCATTGACAATTAGACAAATGCATTGAGGCTCAATAGGCAATTGCAGAAAATAATAAAAAAAAATCAAAAGAATACCGGAAAAAGGAACAAATCGGCGACAATGTCGCCAAAAGTGCGTTCCCGCCACAAGCAAAACTCTGAGAAAATAAATACACGGCAATCGATGCATGCAAAGCGACGGTGCGAGTGTGTTGCGGTGTGGGTGTGGGCGTGGGCGGCTCTTAGCGAGTTAAAGAGAGAGAGGAGAGAGAGTTGGAATCTTACAATGGAGAACTTGACCCGACTGAACGTACGGAGCGGAGAATGGGAGAAGGCCTGAGAGGGAAGGGGCGGTTCTCATTTGTATTGCCTCTTGCTTTTTTTATTTATTTTATTTTATTCTTCCTTTCCTTCCCCCCACCCCGCTCGCTCTCCTTTTTTTTTTTTTTTTTTTTTTTTTTTTTTTACGTGTACATTTTCCACACCATCCAAGATTCTAGTCAATCTTTAAAAATAAACTTGTATGAAGCTATTTTCTAAACAGATTGATTTTTTACTTTTGTTTCTCTTATATTTTGATTTTTCTTTGATTTGTAAAATGGTAGTTTCAAGCGAAAAGTGATGTTACCAATACAAAATGATCCAAATATGTGCGATGCAAGCCTTACGTTTATGGTTAAGAATCAAACCGCGTATACTTGACTCATTAAATATTACATCATTTAGCTCATTAGACTCAACTAACCTACTTATAGAGGGTTATATTCGATTTAGTTTGGTCGATTCTCGATTTAGAAAGAGGAGCATGAGGGCGAGAAAGGAGGCATGGTAGAGTGTCGTTGATTATTTGTGTTTTGAGCCTTTGACACTTGAGGGAGAAGATTTGAACTAGGTTGGGGTAAGCCAAATTCACATGTCAACAACATTTTACCAACGACGACAAATCTTACATAATTAGAACAGATAGACCAATGTTACACATTTTATCAAATCAACTAATAAATTTAAGGAATTTATTATTCAAGGGCCAAAACTACAATCCATTATAATTAAGAGTCTAATGCTCCAATACTCTTTTTTATTTGATGCCCCACAAGAGCAAAATTCTAGATTCACCTTTAAAGGTGTCATTTAAGTCAATCCACAATTTGATTAAATTTAAGACATTTAGTTTTATAAATTTATGAAAATAGAATTTGTGTTGTTATTCATACCCGAAAAAAGTCATTGTGCACTCTAAACTTTGTATATTTAGAAATAAAATATATTTATAAAGATTGCACAATGATTTTTTTAGAGTGCGAACAACATCTTTTAATGAAAAATCATCAGCCAAACAAAAATTATGCAAAACAATGTTGCGAACATAAAATTAAAAAAAAAAAAAAAAAATTGTGAGACAAGCTAGGAACTTGACATGCAAAAGTGAATACTTTTAACGAATTACACCACAAACTCTTACAAAAAATACAAGAGAAAAATTAAAAGAATTCAGTAACAAAAATAAAAATACATGGACTAAAATGAAATATGATGGCAAATTTAGGGGTCCTTGTTGGAATTAACTGAAGGGCGCATAACAACTTAACTGGATTTGGTAGCAACAATTTCTAAATTAAATTGGCAAAAAGGCAAAATTAATTCGGTCCCTCTCCCCAACTGCACCCGCACCCGCACCGCACCACCCCCGACTCCACTCGTCACCTCCTATCTCAGCCGCTCAGTCCATTCCACCCTCCGTTTTCCCAATTTCTCGGCCGCTCGCTGCCTCCCTCCCCTCCCTCGCTCCGCCTACTTGTGCTTTGTCTGATGGTTGTGCTGCTACCGGAAGATTATAGGGAGAAGGCAAAGCGTGAGAATACCAAAACCCTCCCGCTCTTTTTTTTTTTTTTTTTTTTTTTTTTTTTTTTTAAATTTTGGTTTGAAGTTCTGTTTGTAGTGGTACCTGTTTAAGTTAACTTCTGGATGTTTGTTTCCTAAGTATGGTTGATTTCTGATTCTTTTTGGTGTAATTAGCAAATACGGTGAACAAATTAGCCCAAGAGGTTAACAGTAAGCAAATGTGGTGAACTAATTAGCCCAAAAGATTAACAATAAGCAAATGTGGCAAACTAATTAGCCCAAGAGATTAATAATAAGCAAATGTGTTGCACGAATTAGAAACTGCGGTGAGACACTGACGCACCAGTATCTGGGCGGTTGAAGCGCTCGAATCCCTCCGGGTGATGTGGTTATATGTTGTTATTCTTTTATCTCTCTCACATTTCAAACCCTAGCATAGTTTGCTTTTGCCATTAAACTCTAAATTTTGAAACTTTTCTTGTGTTTGATTTGCATGTTGATATTTAGGAGCTGTAGAGTTGTTCCGATGCGCCACAAGTGTTATTCAACCAGTAACTTATGGGAATTAACTACCTGAACTGAAGTGGAAAGAAGGTGCACCCGAAAATGGCTATTACTTCTTCTGGTTCAAATGGTAATCATATTAAAATTGATGGTGCTGGTTCATCTGATGAGCTTGACTATCTTCCATTGATACAACGGCGCAATTTGTTACTGGTTGGAAAGCAAAATTTGAAGTGAGTTCCTTGTTTCCATTTAATATGTGTATATATATATATATATGTACATATTATCACATGCATAATTTTTTTTGATGTTCATTTGAAGTATGTCAGTAATATTCGAAAGTTAGTGATGGAAGCTTCGTCTTTGGGGTTTACAGGTCCCTCATTGGTGTTACGATTAAAGAAGAAGATGAGCTCTCCAAGTCACAAGTAATTTGTTAATCTCTACATTTTAGTTCCACTATTTATTTTCTTATTATCATAGTTAGTGGTATTATATTGTGATGATTGATTTGAGCTCAAAGCATTGAAGAGGTGAATGCTTCAAGCCTTGTCTTATAACGCTCAGTAATATGATTCCAAATTCCTCTTCTTTTGAAATTTTACAGTAGTGTCATAAGCATTTAATGATAAGATATAGCTAGGCAATAACAAATGCCTCTGCTCTTGACATTGAACTGGTCTATAATCGTCGGCGTAAACAGTTTGTAGTTGATTATCCTTTTAGTCATTAATTTAGTGTTTGATTGATTATTGTCTTTGATCCATGAAGATACAGAATGCTTGTGCCCATTTGTGTCATCTTCGAATAATAGAGATGATGGGTTGATGCATGATATTTTCTTCTTATGAAAGTTGGATCTTGCAGCTGAAACTAATGATCCATATAAGGAAACAAGAAAGGACATATACTTGAAGAATTTATGGATTCAATATTGAATTTCTGACAATTTAATTATCGTTTTAACATTGAAGAATATGGATATTGGAAGTCTATTTGGGCATCTGAAATTAAGAAAAGCATTGAATTTTATATGAAGGGTCTTAGGATGTAATGTTAGATCATATAAGTTATGGAGTTATCATAGGTATGTGCGAAATTATTTGGTCAAAAATCACAAACTCTTTGTGAGTGCAAGGCCAACAATGAGAAGGTATTGCTTATATGCAAAGTATGGGCTACTGGATTTTAACAAATTGTCTTCACTGGAAAAGTTTACAGTCTCTGCACATGTGGAGAAAAGTATATTTGCATTTATATAACATAGAGGAGGTACTAGATTTTAGAAAATTGCTTGATTGGATGGGATAGTGGTTGAGTTATCGTTATGTTTGTTTATCCACTTTTTCCATATATTTCATTTCATTGCCTATGTATGAACAGGATGAGAATCCAGTTAGAATGTCGTGTAACATAGCAATGTTATTTGTCTTGTAAAGGTTTGAATGTAGCTAGAAGTATACGCAAGACACTGGATAGATTCATGAACATAAGAGTTTTTGTCGATTTGACATGAGAAGATAAGTGATTTTCAATTAGAATGTACCTAAAACACTGGAAGTATGGGCAAGACACTATAGTTGGTCCACAAATCAAAGTGGACCATTCTCATGTTTATGAAAACTATGCTTCAATGTTTGAAGAGAAAAACTCAACCGACATAACTTTGTGAAGCATTTTCCTTGGAAGAGTTTTTGTATATTTTACTTATATATTTATTTGACGTTTTAGCAATGTGCTTTAGGCTGAAGATAGGGTCAAATTACAGATTGAATATCTGTGCAAGCAATGTGCTTTGCCTGGAAAAGATGATTGGAAATAATTTCAGTGCAAGCAGTTTGAGTTGGCACCTATTTTCTGTCATACCTGATGTTCTTACCTCTGCCATTTTCTTTTCTTTTTTAGCATGGTTAATAGAATGTGCTTGTTTTGTAGGATGTTTCGTCTTTTCCTTCTGTCAGAGAAGTCGGAGTTGAATTATTGGAAGAAGAAAAAAATCAGTATTCTATAATTTCTAGCGGAGCTACATCTGAACTCTTAGGCTGTAAAACTGTGGCAGATCCCTCACTTGATCAGCATTTACAACATGACTCTTGCAGCCAAAATGTGGAAATGCTTGGGGATAGTGACTACGCTGGGACAAAAGTAAATACTTTTGTTTCTTCAGAGCAGATCATCTGTACTGATTCTAATATTAATGTTGCTCAACTAGAAAAAACTGATGTCAATATTTCCAGTCTACCTGAAAGTCCATCACCATTAGAAGTTCATGCCAAAGGAAAGGTTGCTTACTCTGGCAGCTTCTTTTGTTCATCTGGAGGTGGTATGAATGACTTTGCTGGTTCTTCTGTGTCAGCAGTTCAAGTAAAAAGTGAGATCTCTGATCACTCTACTTATGATCACCTGGACCACATTTCCCTCAAAGAGCGACAAAAGATGCTGCAATCAAGGTGCCATTTCCTCCTTGATGATTTTATGACTTGGCACAATTTTGCTTTTCAAAATTAATTTCCTCACACAATCACACGCAAGTTGCAGACCTCAAAACTTCTGTTATGAACAATAAAAAATTTCAACGTTTGACTCTTTGACTAGTAAACGTTGACTTCTGCAAGTTAAGGGTCTTAGGAAATGACACTGCCAACACCTGAGAAGCCAAATAAGTAAATTAAGTCTTCTTTTAATCAAATCAAATTAAATTGAAGAGAATCAAATCAAGGACATATGAAAATAAGGGATTCCTCTTCAGTGAGATAATATTAAAAGGCCCATTTCTTAAGGTTAGAGTTTGGAAGAAAGCTTTCTGTGTTAAAGACCTGTAAAAAGGTAGTTCAATCAAAAGTTTGATGTTAAGAAATAAAAAATGGAGGCATAGTCCATTGAGCTGAAAACCTGAAATGTTTTGCTCAACCAAAGGTTGGGCAAAACCAAACCCTATGTTCTGTCGTGATCTTTCATCTTGAGGGTATGTGGGAAGCTTTGAGAATTTAATTTTAAAATTCAGCGACATTATAAATGGTTATTTGTGATTTTTTTGCTTTGGCTAGTGGTCATGCATGCGACAAATTTTAAAAGAGAGAATTTTCTTGATGGAAAGAAACATTGTTTCATTAATGTAACTAGAAATTTAAAGCTTGTTAAATGAAGAAACAAGTTAGCAAGTCAAAGGAGCAAAAGTTGTGGCAAATGCAGGTACAATGACAGTTGAAGGAAAACAGAATTCCAATTCAACAGGCAAAGACTGTAGTATGTGACAAGTATGTGTGTATGTCGTGCGTCAAATTGGGAGATATGCATGCATCAACAGTTTAGTGAAATATTTTGTTAGAATAAATAGTCACCAGTTCAAGAGTTGGACTTTTTGCTTTATGCAAGTAATGGGTCCGACATAAAATACACGTGCCACATGCCTCATCAAAATGATTTGTGTGTAGAACTGAGTGGCCAAATTATCATAAATTCTTTTAATCAATTGAATCAAATCAAATTGAAGATCATTAAAATCAATGGCAAAGCCTCACACCCAATTGCCAATTCTTTCACCTTCACTGTTGAAAGAATGTGTTCTCCACCCTTGATTGAAACTCAACTTTGGAGATCTTATAAAAAATTTATTCTCGTAAAAAAGTATACCATCTAAGTACAAATTTTATTTGTTCAGGTTTTTTTGGTATATTGAATTTCAGTTTGTGAAATTTATAAACATGCCTGAATGTATTTATGTAATTCATATTGCTGCAAAGGGATAAATTCTTAGTTTTTTTTAGTTATTTTATTTATGGCATTTTGCAGGAAACTCTTCAGGTTTGAAAAAGCACTTATTGAGGTAATATTTTTATCTTTATGTTTATTTTTAGAATTATATGTGTGCATTAATTATTGAGAAGCTTGTGGCTACTGTTGAGCTCAGAAGTGGGGTTTATGAAAAAAATCATGTTAATAGACAATGTCATATCTTACGATACCGTGTTCCTCAAAGACTTACGAAATGGTACCTGGATGGGGACAATTGACAAGTGAGATAAAGTCGGAATTGTTCCATTGACAATCAGAACTCATTGCTTTGTTTTCTATTTCTTAAAGTTGACCGGTGGGGTTTTCCTTTTTTCACGAGAAACAAGATTTTGTTAAAAAATAATAAAAACACAGTACAAGACTCGGTGAACTTGAGGTCCACAATTAATATGGCATAACTCATAAAAAACAAATATTACTTTGAAGACTTACTTTGAAATAAAAATTGGATATAATATACCTGAATTTCTTCTGATTATGGAAGTATCTTCTAACATTGTATAATACAGGATATTCCAGGGCCACTGTCAAAAGACCTTAAGCAACAGCTTGCTTGTAAAGGACAGGCAGATACTAGTAGTGCTGGTGGAGAAGCTTTAGTGGCTACCAGTTCACTTCATGACAATTCTGGAAGAAATAGTTCGGTTGTTTGTAGAACTTCTATGATTAGTTCACCTCATAATGTCATTGTTGAAGCATCTTCTACAACCTATCAATATTCAGTTAATTCCAGTAAGTCCAATTATGGTGGAAAAGGTTCTGAAAGTGATAAGAAATGCTCATCTGAGAGAATGCCTCCTAATGCCATGGAGTTAAGTTCATGTGGGGGACAGGGCTATGTGCCTACATGCACAGGTAGAAGGCATTGTTCAACCCCGTCAACATCTGTTAAAGTAAAGGATGAACCTTGGGATGACGGTGTCTTCCAAAATCCGGACAGAAATGCTGGGGGTAACTTCTCCTTTGACATACTGCCCGTAAAGAATGAACCAAGAGTTTTCAAGGAAATTAATGAAGATGAGGTTGACCATATGCGGCTGCGAGATCGGTTGAATCTGTTGGCATCTGGTTATGGCTCTGAATTGAACATATCTAAGAGTTATGGATGTTTTGTTAAAGTTGTGCCTTCTGCCAAGTATAGCCCTATTGCCTCAGAATCTGCTGAGCCAATAAGCATCATTCGTCCACGAAAAAGGAAAAAGACTGCCACGTATGTTGTTATGTTTATGTAGGTCATTTTCCACTTAGTTTTATGTCCACTTTTCTAAAGGATATAGGTGTGAAATTAACTGCAGGGATTCTGTTGAAACGGCGTTGGAGGAAGATGCTCCAGGACTACTGCAGGTACTCCATGTTTCTCACAGTTGCATTTTCTGTACCATTTGGATGAAGACTCCTAAAATGATAAGTGGCAGGTATTAGTTGAAAAGGGGGTCCTGGTTAATGAAATCAGGCTTTACGGCGAGATTGAGAGTGATGAAGCTCTAGAGGAATCCTTATGTGAAGACAACTTTGCGGAGCTTGAAGCTGTAATATCAAAGGTTGGCACAATTCTTGTATTATGAGGTTTCCCTCCTGTCTTAGCCTTGTTACAACAATTTTATGTATTGTTCTTGCAGCTTCCTTGTAGCATAACCTTCAATCATTCTGGGCTCATTGTTAAGATTAATATTAAAAACATTTACCCCATCACGGTTTGTGATTTTGTTCGCGGGGGGTGGGGGGTGGGGGTGGGTGTATTTTGGTATTCTTTTCAAATTCCTAGAGTTCCCCATAGGATCTAGTGCGAACCTCCTATTGGCCAATATTGCTGCTTTTATTTAGTACTCAACAGATGTGCTACTGCAATTGTGAATTATCTATGAGGAAACTGCCAGGGGTACATTTCTTGAAAAACAATAGTTAATTCTTGATTAACTAATGACGAAGTGAGGGCTTATTTAATAATTTTAACGTATGAAAAAAGGTTCATTTGGACACATTGTTCTATAAAGGCAATTGAAAAGAAAACTTGTGGCTGCTTGTGAGAATGATGAGAATTTTTTTTAAACCATCTTGTTACACTTTTTAAGAACTTCTCCTTGTTTGGTTGTTGTGGAGCGATTGTCTTGGTAGAAGAGATGCTTCAGAAAAGAGGGCAGTGGGCATGCTTTCACCTTTCTGTTGCACCTTGTGTAAAGAGTGGGGGAATTTGACAAATCATGTTTTTTTCCACTGTTGGTGGAAGGGAATTTGGATGGTTTGCATTATTCCAAAAGGGGTTTACTCTTATTGTGTGAAAGGTTTGCACGTTCTTGGCCATTTTCTTGGGTTGTTTGGGTGCACAGGAATAGGAAAATTTCTGAAGATAAGCTCAGATTTTGGTCTTCATTGTTGGCCTCCATGTCAACAGAGTTAAAGGATAGCTCCCCTCAATTTTTGTAAGATTGGGAAGCTGCAATATGCCAAATAATTGGGAGTGGGGTTCATGTGGGTAGTGGAAATTGTTTTATATTTGCTTCCTGTTTGTTGTTTGCTTTTTGTAGTGCATTTGTGGTCC
Source organism: Cotoneaster glaucophyllus (assembly GCA_036320875.1). Lineage (NCBI taxonomy): Eukaryota > Viridiplantae > Streptophyta > Magnoliopsida > Rosales > Rosaceae > Cotoneaster > Cotoneaster glaucophyllus. Next base: position 9,364,593 of record CM070073.1, on the reverse strand, counting down.
ACTGCTATGAAATCTTATTGGGTAATAATATGTTCGTTTCTTCTTAAAATTATAGATGGTGAATATTCTGTACGAGTTTCTGTTTTGGATAATATATTATCGGCCAACTTTTGGTAGTTAACCATCTGTATTTGAATTGCCTTGCACAGTTAAATGTGGTACACCATTGCATTAATGTCTTTCTAATGTTAGCATCTTCATTTTGGACAGCTTTTCTCACAGCGTCAGCCGTTTTTTAAGTTTGCTCCGATACGATGCACCAAAGGCTCAAGAGCTACTTATTGCTTGGCTTGTCTAATTTCACTTGTGGAGCAGGTAATAGGTTTCTTATGATTAGTTCGTCAGCATGATAACAGGCTATTTATTTCAGTTAACGTTTCCCTATATCTGCCTGCAAGCCTTTTATCTTTTTGTTTACAATAAATCCCATTTCATTTTATTATACAGAGCCGTTATCTGCAGTTCAGAAATTGGCCAGTTGAATGGGGTTGGTGCCGAGACCTTCAGTCATTTATATTTGTCTTTGCTAAACATAATAGGTGTGCATGAGTTGCATATTTGTCTTAAGGTTGGTTTATCCTCTCAACTTGAAGTGGAGGATTTGACATTTGATTATCACTTGACTGCAGAATTGTGCTGGAACGACCCGAATATGGATATGCAACATACTTCTTTGAGCTATTAGATTCTATACCAATTGAATGGCAAATCAAGCGCCTGGTGACTGCAATGAAGCTTACCAGCTGTAGCAGGATTTCACTAATTGAGGACAAAGCATTATCGGTAATGATTTTATAACATGTATGAGATGATTGCTGGTATAAATGTGTCAAACAATGGAGACAGTTGTTTAATGAACTTACAACTTTGATCTATCATTAATTTACAAGTAGACTGCCAAACTACCCCCCAGATTTGTAGACCACTTCAGTTTACCACCTAAATTTGTAGGTCACATTTTTTATCTACCATGATCATAATAACTACCTCTGGTTTCAGAGGGTTAGGGATTCCATGTCAAAACGGTTTAATATGTGATGGGTTTCTGTAGGTTATTCCATTATCCTTTCATCCGCGCATATGCAATTTGGTGAAAGGAAGTATCTTCAATGTTTCGATAATTACCTTAGATTTTGCTCGTGGGAGGGTTAGCATGCGATTTGGTTCAGAGGGGAAAGCCTTCTCTTTGTTTTCTTCTTAATGGCGCATGATGCGCACATATGGATTAGAGAGAGTGAACCAATTGTTCTTGCCCTGTCAGGGGGCCAATCCTTGTTAGGTTATCCCAGATGAGTCTGTGGCTCTATTTTAGTAGAGGCATAACTGTTTTAGTAGAGGATGAAGGATATGGTTCTGGGAAAATGTGCTGTGATGCGATGGATGAGGAGATGGATTATTTGTCGGAGAATGCCAACTCGGTTTGGGTTTTCTGGGTAGGGAGTGGTTCAAACCATAATCATTGTTCCTGCTGTGCTGGAAACCTACATCCAGCCTGTGGTTTGTTTTAGAGTAACAGCTCAAAACTAGCTGTGGAAATGTAGGATGCGGAATTGCTGCTCGAACACTGGGGAGAATGCTCGAGTGTCCAGAGGGAAATCATGTTACAGCAGTGTTTACACTCAAGCGTTCATGGTAGTTTTTTTAGACACTGTAGTGCAGGCTTGAGTGTGTTGTTGGTTTTCAGACTGCTGTTGTTTGACACATTTGCTGTGCCCCTTTTGCACCAATCTCCTGGTTGGAGTAGGAATCTAAGACGTTGACAAATTGGTCTAAGGGTTATTATGAGCCTTAAATAGGGTTCTTCAAGTTTTTTAGCCTCCTTATGTGATCATTATTCAGATTTTGATAGTTTTCTCACTCTAGGGTTCAACATTTGAGAGGGAAATCTGAGCGAGTTTGAGTGTTTGCTAGTTTTATGGGCTTGGAAGAGTTCCTAATCATTGTGATCTTGTTTCTTTATTGGTGGATCGTGATTCCTCCCCATGAACATCTGTTGATTAATTGTTTTATCTGCATCTTCACTCTCAAATTAGTGTTTGTGGTCTTAGACTTGGGATTTGAGTCCAAATGTCTAATGGTCGGGCTGTGTTATGACTCGGAACTTTTATTTTACTTGAATAGTTTCTTTTTATCTGAGAAATATTCGAGGGAGCTGTTATTGGCACTCCAAAAATGTTATCTTGCGCTCTCCGTGTTTATTTTCTCCCGTGTGCTTTCATAAAGGAGTGCAGGAGGACTTTTTTGGAGTGCTAAGAACAGTTCCCATTTTATATATTTATAGATTTTTATGCTTAAGAATAACGTGCTATTGTTGAGATAGCCAAATTGGAAGGCCTCTGTATTGTAGTGATGTGTTATACACACACACGCTTTTTGGCCAAGTATGTATTTTGTCTTTTGTTGCCATTCTTTGTGGGCAATTTGTAATCGGTTGGATTCAGCTTTAAGCATGCCTTATCTGATGAATAGACGGTTTGGGCATTTTGTATTATCATTCTCGAGGGTAATATATCTGATTTGGTTCTAACTGTATCTTTTTCCTGGATTGACCGGTTAAGGTTGGAGAAGACTTGACTGAAGGCGATGCCCAGGTGCTAATGGAATATGGTTGGGAACCCAATACTGGTTTGGGAACCATGCTCAAGTACCGTGGCAGAGTTGTTCACGACAGAAGAAATGAAACTGATAGCTCGGAGTGGAGATCAAAAATAGGCAAGTTGCTAATCGATGGCTATAATGGTGGGACTTTGATTACAAACAACATCCCAAAGAAGGTTCTAGAATACAGAGATGCTCAAGGACCAGAAATCAAGTTAGAGCTCTAAACTGAATTATGCTGAACTTGTAGAAATATTTCTCTCTTTCTCAAGGTCGTTAAGGTTAGGTTATGTCTTTTTTTTCGTCTTTTTTTTTTTTGGGTCTGGAAGTTAGGTTTTATGTCCTAGCAGCTATAGACATGGTTTATTAGAAAAGAAAGACCAGATTATTTTTATTTCTGTTTGGTGATACTTTTTGATACATGGTGAGGCCAACTTCGTTGCTTTGATAGAGCTTTCCGGGGGTCACCTTTCACTGATTCTTAGAGGTGTGCTATTTCCTATCCTTTTTGTATCTATCGGGAATGAACTTTAACTGGCTTGTTGGTGTAATACAAAGGCATTTCTTTGTATTTAAAGAGTGCACAGCTGAGGCGACGATTTGAGAAAGCTCAGTTTCTCGTTTCTTGACCTTTTTACACACTTTGCAGTGCCCTGATTTGGTAACTGTTTCCCCAATTCCTACTTTGATCTGATCTAGTTAAGGTGGAGAATCTGGATTGTTCCTTCTTATGTACTGTGCTTTGGATGGCAGAGCCAGCATGCAGAGGATCCCTGGTGGATCTGGAAAGCCTTTACACTACTGAACCCAGTCTGTTGTCCTGAACCCAGTCTGTTGTCCAAAGTTCCGATTTCTCAATCCCCGGCGCAGGCTGCTACGAGGTTCACAGACAAGCTTTTGAGTGATCATTGTTTTGGAATTCCTCAAAATTTTGCTGGTGCTGGATGGGTAGTTAAATTTTGAGTGATCAGTACGTGACAGAGTTCTTAGAATGGATCAAAATGTCAAAAATATCCGGGTTTATATCACAAATGATCCCTGAAATTGACCTCATCAATCATGATGGTCCCTGAAATTGAAAATCGATCAATGTAGTCCCTGAATTTTAACCCGCGAATCAATGTCGTCATTCTGTTAGTGTTCCGTCCAAATTAACACTAAAAAAGGTTAGAGAACCAATTTTTCGTGGTAAAATGATCAAAAATAACCATGTTACTTATAATTTTACTTGAAAAAAAAGGTGGTACCCTATTTCTTTTACAAGATAAATGATCAAAGGTGGACTTTGACAGTAGCTTTTGGAGCTAACCCAATTTCTTTTAAAAAAAAAAGAATGGACTTGATATTAAAAAAAATTGAAATTTCCCACTTTTTTTGGTTTTTATTTTAGTTTTAGCACCAAATTCATGAAAAAATGGAGAGAAAAGTGAAGATGGAAAAAGGAAAAGAGAGGTAGTAAGTAAAATTATAAGTAATAGGGTTATTTTTGATCATTTTACAATGAAAAATTGGTTCTCTAATATTTTTTTAAAGTTAATTTGGACGGAACACTAACAGAAGGACGACATTGATTCGCGGGTTAAAATTCAGGGATTACATTGATCGATTTTCAATTTCAGGGACCATTTGTGATATAAACCCAAAATATCCTAACGATTTGTAAGCAACAGATATTTTAGAGCTGATCCTGTGTTGCCGGCCTTTTGGGTTCAAAGGAAAAGGCTATAAAGCGTTTCGATTATTTGAAATTGTGCTGCTGTCTGTGGAATGGTGTCTTTATCGTGTTGGTTGGACTTACAAATGATTTCAGGTCATGAATGTGCCCGAAAATTGTTAGATATTCATAGTGACGGGCCACTATCTCACTCTTAACCACGTCCGATATTGTTTTAACTTATTGCTTATTGTTAGATGTGTTTTACACAAAAGATCTTGGTGTTGTTAAAATGAAACACCTATATATTGTATTTTATTTTCTTAGCTCCCCGATGTAGGATTTATATTCAACAAAAACCACTATTGATTTATAACAATGGCTCCCTCTCTCTGTGCTGTTGAGAAACGCAACATTTATCGAAGTTACAACCACCACCTCTTGCTCTTGCTGGGGGTAGGCAGCAGCTTGCTACTCCCTCCCTTCTTTACCCTTTCCCACTTTTCCTCCCCTCTCATCTTCTCTGCCCCTTCCCCCTCACAACATTCCACCCCATCTTTGGTCTCATTCACCTTCCTATGCATGTCTCAGTTTTGGGTTTCATGCTCTTTATCCAACATTTTTAGCCTGCTTTTTGTCATTTTAACTTTCCTTCCTCCCTCCTCAGTCGTGATATTCCATGCCCACCTCATCGCATGCTCGGATCAACGGGTTCTGATCATAAATTGAATTTTAGATCCACATCCCTTACCTCCCCTCCCCTCCCCAACCGGCATACCGGATCCCCATCGAGGCCAAGTGTCCTATGGCCTTCGCTACATTAAGAGTATTTTGCATACCCCTTAGCCTCACTTTTTATCCATAAGATGCTTTGTTTGTATATATTTGCAGGGTTCGTGAGGGAGCTTAGATCATGTGTCTACTTTCTCGGTTCAGAGTTTGGCTTCCTCTGAGGATGCGATGGCGGCGTCAGTTTGGTTTATGCTGCTTGAGATTATGGTTTTTGTTGTTGTTTGTTTTTGCAGTCTTCAGACCTAAGTATGTGTGGGCCTCTAGTTGTATCTTTGGTTGCAACTCTCTTTTTGCTTCGGCCTTTTACTGTTTAGCTGGCTATTTTTGGACATTGTACTATTTTTGGAAATGGTCATGGTTGAGAGGATTGGGCATGGGTAGTGGCGTCTTTCTTTCTTCCCCAGTCATGAACCCTCAAGTGCCTGGACTGGACTGGAGTCAGAATGTGAGTGAGAGCTTTCAGCGTCCTCAGCCGTAGATTATCCTGCCGTTTGGCCATCTTCTCGCTGATGTCCCTCTCTTCCTTAACAGTCCTCTGCTGCATCTCGTCCACTTGCGTGAGCTGATGCGACGACAAATCCGCCAAGTCACCCTTACTACTACTACTACTACTACTACAAAAGCCTCGGATAAACTCCGCGACGCGAACCTCGAGTTGCAATCCCGACTTTGAGAGGAAGAGATGAAAAGCCATGCTTGGTGTCCAGCCGCCAATCCAAAGGAAGGCGTCCTCGAGGGAGCTCCGTCAAGAAGGCGACAGCATCCCAAGGACGTCTTGCTTAACCCATCTCGACTGGACCTCGTAGTAATGCTCGAAGTGCTTCACCACGCGCTCCACCAGTGTTCCTAAACTTGTACTGCTAGTATTAATAGCAGCAGTGGTTGTAGGATTAGTAGCGGCGGAGGTGGGGTTATTTTTGGCGCCAGTAAGGAGGTCGTGAAGGTACTGGTTTTGTTCAGCAAGCCAGCACTCAAAGAACCTGTGGAAGCTCTCTCGCTCAACTTCTAAAATGTTGGTGTTTGCCATGGTTGACGACGACGACGACTACTACTACTAACTAATACGATACACACTAGCTAGTGCTTACACACACACACACACACAAATGGACGAAACCCAGAGTGTATGGTTTATTTTATATCTATTCTTCAAATATGATATCATATCATATGAGAAAAGATCGAAAGTGAAGATATTTTAGGATTGGCAAAGGCGGTCTTATCCTTTTGCTTCAAAGAAAGCCAATAAAGAATAATTCAGTTCAGTGCAGCAAACGACACGCTCAGAGACTCAGATAGCCAGCCATATATGCAAAATGCAATGCACTGAAACTACCCCCTATTTCCTTTGGGCGCTTTCACAAACAAGAAACAAGTTGAATTAGAACAACGAACTGAACTGACTACTTGCGTTGCGCTCGTAGTACTGCCACTTGCAAGCGCAACGTGAATTAGTACAACGGACTGAATTGACTACTTCAGTTTGACTTACTATAATAGTCACTATAGTCAGTGGCGGAGCCATAATTTTTTATGAGAGATGGCCTTTCATATGTGTATTAACAAAAAATTTCGAATCATAACATAAGTAATTGAAGTAATCTTTGTAGATGCAAATTTCCACCGTCTTCTACTTTGACGAAAATGCACCTGCAAAATAATAACACCTAAGATTAAGGCTAAAGCCAAAGTTAGAATTTGAGAGAGAGTGTTTAGGAATTTTTGGGGAGAAAATGGCCTTTCTTTTTTTTTTTCTTTTTTTGAAAACAATGGCCTTTCTTTTTTTGGTGTGAAGATGGGGCTCTATATAGGGGTATGGCCGGCCCTATTTGGAGAAATAGGGACCGGCCACTTATGGTGGTATTTTGAATATAATTGCAAGATATTATGTCAAATAATATCTTGCAATTACTTTGGTAATTAGTCGCAATTTGAAAAAAATAATTGGGAGTTACCTTGTGGGTGAGGATTTGATGAGGAGTGATGAGAGGGTTTTGAATAAATATCATTTTGATCACCTTTGACTCTTCCTTGATTGAGCCGTTATTGTCCGTTGCATGCGCGTGGGAATCCCAATGTGCCTTGAGGGTAATTTTGTCCTTTTAAACCTAAAGTACACGTGTCGCCTCCATAATTTTCTTGATTATTTTTGGCTCCACAATCTTCACAAAATTGAAAGACCCATTAAATTTAATAGAGAGAATAAAAAAGAAGTGTATAATACAATTAAGTGGGGGGTAGAGAGCAGTGTAACCAGTACAAAATTTGAAATTACAAGAAGAAAATATAAAGTAGTTTGAATCCTTTGACAGAAAAGGAGGGCAAAGAGGAGGGTTGTAAATAATAGTTGATTAGGTTGCTTTAGAAATAACGTTAAGTTGATTTTAAAACGCTATTCTTGAGTTTCACTAAACTACAAAGGCAAAATAAACAAAATTGTTAAAAAAATATAAGACATGACACAACTTCTTCATGAGAACAATTCATCTTCTCCCTTAAGTCTTATTGTTCAACAACTTTTATTTTACTTTAATAGTTTTTTTTTTACTGAGAAATATTTGAGAAAACTATTATTGACATTCTAAAAATGTTATCTACACTCTTCGTGTTTATTTTCTCCCTTGTGCTTTCATAGAGTGCAAGAGGACTTTTTAGTTCCTATTTTATATATTAATAGATTTTTATGTTTAAGAATAACATGCTATTGTTGAGAGATGGCCAAATTGGAAAGCCTCTGTATTATAGTTACGTGTTACACACACGCACATGCTTTTGTACTATCATTCTAGAGGGTAATATATCTGGTTTGGTTCTAACTGCATCTTTTTCCTGGATTGACCGGTTAAGGTTGGAGAAGACTTGACCGAAGGCGCGCGAGGCCCAGGTGCTAATGGAATATGGTTGGGAACCCAATACTGGTTTGGGAACCATGCTCAGGTACCGTGGCAGAGTAGTTCACGACAGAAGAAATGAAACTGATAGCTCGGAGTGGAGATCAAAAGTAGGCAAGTTGCTAATCGATCGATGGCTATAATGGTGGGACTCTGATTACAAACAACATCCCAAAGAAGGCTCTAGAATACAGAGATGCTCAAGGACCAGTATCAAGTAAGAGCTCTAAACTGAATTTTGCTGAACTTGTAGAAATAATTCTCTCTTTCTCAAGGTCCTGCAAGCAAAAGGTCGTTAAAGTTAGGTTGTCTTTTTATTTTTATTTTTTGGGGTCTGGAAGTTCGGTTTTATGTCGTAGCAGCTATATTTCTTTGTATTTAAAGAGTGTGCACGCACAGGTGAGGCGACGATTTGAGAAAGCTCAGTTTCTCATTTCTTGACCTCCGATCGATCTGCAAGTACCAGACATATTTTAGAGCTGATCTTGTCTGCCGGCCTTTTTGGTTCAAAGGAAAAGGCTTAGGAAGGCGTTTCAATTATTTCAAATTGTGCTGCTGGCTATGGAATGGTGCCTTAATGATGTTGTTGGACTCTTCCAAATGGTTTCAAGTTATGCATGGACCCGAAAACTAACGATGGATTTATAACACTTGCTTAAATGGCTTTGTTAAAACCTTCGCCGGAGTAAACCCGGTGGGAATAGCCAGTTTCATAATCTACACTCTATTACGTCAACATGGAACATGTTTCCAGGTAATACTAGGTTAAGGTTTTGACCGATATCTGAATTATCTATTGCTGAATTATTTTCGTAGGTTAAACATTAGGTAAACTATTTTCGTAAAACTATATAGTAGGTAAGGACTTGTTTGGTATCCTATTTGAAATTTTTTATAATTTCTCAAAACATTTCTTAAGAATTTTTCTTAAAAACAATTTTCTTTGAGACTCAAAAACTTGTTTAGTATGCGACTTAAAATTTTTAAATCTTACAACTTAAACTGGATAAAGAAATCCAAAAAGAGAGGATCGAGAGAGAAAGAGTAGAGAGGAGGAAAGAAAGTAAGAGATGATTGGAGGAAAGAGAAAGAAGTAAGAGGATCGGAGGAGATAAAGAGGAAGAGGAGTGAGAAAAAGAACTGAGAGAATGAAGAGAACGGATTGGATGAGAGACGAAAAAGGTAAAAAAAAAAAAGGACTATATTTTTTTGAGTTAGTCTTGAATTCAGTACTTTTTGAGTATATTTTTGTGTTTTTGAGTTAGTCTTGAATTCGGATGAGAGACGAAAATGGAAAAAAAAAAGCTCTAAAAACTCATTTTTTGTGTTTTTAGAGAATATACTATATTTTTTAGTTAGTCTTGAATTCAGTTTTTGAAAATAGTCCTACCAAACAAGTTTTTAAGGCCTAAAACTTGAAAATTGTTTTTGAGTTTAAAAAGTTAGATTCAAGTAGAGTACCAAACAAGCTCTAAACTATTTTGTAAAATTAAGCAGTTGGTAAATTTTTTAGTAAAAAATTATAAAGTGGGCAAAACATTTTCGTAAAATATTAAACGATAGATACATTAATTTTGTGATAGAAAAAGATTAATGGATAGACTATTCCACTAAATTAGGAGTAATATTCAAATTGAAATTTATTGTTGAAATTAAAAAAAAAATCCAAATCAATTTCTACATCAATTGTTGGAACCAGATTTTATGGCTACAAGACCTTGACAAACATGAATGCGCGTAATCAATTACAAAACCTTCCATATTAGTTTCTACATTAATCTACGTACCGCCATTAGCTGGGGTGTATTGGGAATTCAAAAAATTATAAAAAATGACGCATAAACTTAATTTGGTAAGTTACTTTGGATTAATCATTGGGTTTTATTTGGATAACAATAATATGATTGATACAGGCTAGAAAAAAAAATGATTGCTAATCCTCTTTATTCAATTTTTCTTTAATAATTTGGGACTACTTAATAATCTTGGAATGAAAGGTGAAAATTTACTTTAAGAAATCAAATAGTAAAGATTGTTAAAAAAGTCAGACTAGCTATTTGGTAGGCCGGAGGTGCTTCCAGAATGAGGTGTAGGACTAATCGACATCTGCAACCCTGTTCAAAACATGGTATAAACTTCCTTTACCTCGTTTCCAAATAAAAAAAAAAAAAAAAAAAAAAAAAAACTTCCTTTACCTATACATATCATAATTTGTACCATATGTTCATATCATCTTAGGTGGTAATTGATGTGACCAGTCAGATCATTTGAATTAATGAGATTTTTAAATTTAGTTCATTATTTAATAAACTAATAATTATAAAAAACTAATTAATTAAATGATGATTATGTTATACGAGGAGTCTCTCTCCTTCCTTTCCTTGGATTTTGCAAATTTTTCAAATGATGTGGTTGTCCACATCAGACGCCACCTAAGATGATATAGAAATGTGGTATAAAAACATAGTATGAATAACATGTAATTTATTTCTCATATAATGCCTATACTACCCTTTTTTATATACTAAAGAAATTTTATTTGAAGTTGTGCTGCTGGCTATGGAATGGTCCTCAATGGTGTTGGTTAGACTTCCAAATGATTTCCGGTCATGAATGTGCTCGGAAACTGCCAGATATTCATATAGACGGGCCACTACATCACTTTTAACCACGTCGATATTGTCCCAACTTAATTGCATATTGTTAGGTGCTGAGTTTTATCACAAAAGATCTTAGTATTGTTAAGATTGAAACCATACACTTGTATATGTATTCTATTTTCTTAGTTCCCCAATATGGGATTTATATTCAACAAAAACTACCTATTGATTTATAACAATGAGAAATTTTTTATTGTGACGGGAATACGAGTGGTACACCACGTGTTTTTATATAAGTGGTGAGAAATTTTATTTTTTAAGTTATTAACATTTTAACACACATATCATACCATTTGTATATTGACACATGGTATACCACCTCGTATGCTGATCATACTGAAAAATCTCTCTATAACAACAGTTCCTTAAAGTGGGATCATTGTCATTAAATTTCATAATCTATTACACTCTATTACGCGTGACAAGAAGATGCTTACGTACTTAGGCTTCGCCTAAAAACTTGTTATTAATTTAGACGGGATGGATGCATGAGATGAAATGATTATGGTTGAGAAGAGTGGGCATGGGTAGTGGCGTCTTTCTCTTTTCCCCAGTCATGAACCCTCAAGTGCAACTCAGCAGCAGCAATCAAGAAATGGACGGCCTGGATTGGAGTCAGAATATGCGTGATGGATTTCAGCGTCCTCAGCCGTAGATTATCAGCCCTATGCAGAATCTCCTCCAAACCTTGCTCCTTGGATGCCAGAGCGGATTCCACTCGGGGGTCCTCCTCCGCAACTGGATCGTCACCACTACCGGCATTCATCAACTCGGTAATGACGTGGGACAAGTTGACCATTGAGGAGTCAGCGACGGCCTCCTGCTGTTTGGCCATCTTCTCGCTGATGTCCCTCTCTTCCTTAACAGTCCTCTGCTGCATCTGGTCCACCTGCGTCAGCTGATGCGAAGACAAATCCGCCAAGTCACCCTTACTACTACTACTACAAAAGCCTCCGATGAACGCGGTGACGCGAGCCTCGAGTTGCAATCCCGACTTTGAATGGAAGAGGTGAAAAGCCATGCTTGGTCTCCAGCCGCCAATCCAAAGGAAGGCGTCCTCGAGGGAGCTCAGCCAAGAAGGCGACAGCATTCCGAGGACCTCCTGCTTAGCCCATCTCGACTTGACCTCGTAGTAATGCTCGTAATGCTTCAGCACGCGCTCCACCAGTTTTCCTAAACTTGTACTGCTAGTATTAATAGCAGCAGTGGTTGTTGCAGGATTAGTAGCGGCGGTAGTGGTGGCGGTGGTGTTATTTTTTGCGGCAATAGTGAGGTCGTGGAGGTGCTGGTTTTGTTCAGCAAGCCAGCACTCGAAGAACCTGTGGAAGCTCTCGCGCTCAGCGTCTAGAATGTTGGTGTTTGCCATGGCTGACTACTACTACTAACTAACACGATATACATTAGCTAGTGCTTATATACAAATGGACAAAGCCCAGAGTCCCAGGTCTGGTTTATTTTATTCATACACTACAAGATGAGCACACAGCACACAGCACACAGCACACAGCACACACTTTGAGTGTACAATTTAATTTTCTTTTTTGCTTTTGATCAAGGAATGTGATTAGTTTTTAAAATTTTCAAAAAAAATATGAGACAATGATGATGGGATCTCTTAATAAAAGTATATTTTTCTTATTATTATATAATTACCATTTTGCCCTTTTATATAAATATTATGTATCAAAAGTAAGGGTAAAATAAAAAAAAATAAGGATATGATTGTCATTTTCTCAAAAGATACAAAATTACTATTTTGCCCTCCTTTTTGTCAATAGTGTTTATCAAAAGTGAGAGCAAAATTGGAAAAAAACAATGGCAAAAAGTTGACAATGAGGGTTTTCTTAATATAATAGAATAGATACAAACATATATACATGTAGGGCCAAAACAATGAGATGGGAGAAAGAGTTCGGTTGCCTTGTATTAATTACAACTCATCCATATTTCTTGTTTCTTCCCAAATCTGGGATGGGAAGGGTTTATCATTTATCTTTTCATCGTAAACAATATCAAAGTCTTTAAGATTGGTAGCACACGGTGCCCTTCGATACTTACTCTATCTTCCTCGTAGGTCACTTCGTACGTCTATCCTTGAGAAAGCATCATTGTGAAGTTCACTTCACTACTATACGCATTGATCCGATGTTGTGCATCAATAAAATCAATTTAAATAGTGAGGAATGTGATTCAAATTTAGGAGCTCGAGTATATATTGACATGCCAATATAATTGCGCCTCTGTCTGTTGAGATGGATGGATTAAATTCCTGAAACAATCAGAAAATGTAAACTAAAGAAAAAAAAATCCTTGGTCCTTTGAAAAGGATAGAAACCTACTTACACTTCTTGGTACCATATGAGAAAGGATTGACCAGTCAACATTAAATGAAGGGAAAGATACTTGTGGATTGGCGGCCTTTGTCCTTTTGCAAAGAAAGCCAATAAAGAATTCAGTGCAGCAAACGAGAAGCTCAGAGACTCGGATAGCCAGCCATATATGCAAAATGCAATGCATCAGCATGCGCTGAAACTGACACGACTCGCTATTTCCAGTGGGCGCCTTCACAAACAAGAAACAAGTTGATAAGTTGATGTGGTGCATGCATGTTTTCTATTTCCCCGATCTCCAAAGCATCTCAAGACCAGGTGCCCCCGGGCCCCTGTTTTACGACAAGATATGGACGATTAATATATATGAAACCTTTAAGAAAATGGATTCAGAACACATCGAACTTTAACGATCCAAATCGTCTATTTTTCAAGTTACATCTTATAGATCATCCTTGCAAAATATTACCCAAATCGAAAATGTTTAAGACATTTAATTGAGTTCAAATAAATTAACAAATACTTTGTTGTAAAAGAAAAATAAAATTTTATCTTGATAATTAAATAAACAAATAGGTTCGATCGTAAAGTTCGATGTGATATGATCCCACACTTAATTCTCTTTTTTCTAAAAAAATGAGGATCCCTTTGCGGGCCTAGGGGTTTTGAACTTTAATCCTTGAAGAATATTAAAATTCAATAAAAACCTGGTGTCAGATTATATATTGATTTTAGTCCTCAAATGTGTACTTAATTCAAATTTATATTATATTTTTGTTTTAATATTTAATAGATATCTTATTTATTGTCATTATATTAAAATTAAAATTATTTATTATTATACACATTTTAATTCATTATATTTATTTTGTCACATCCAGGCTCGGGCCCCCACCACATTCCGGGCTCGACTCCGTCGTAGCACGATATTGTCCGCTTTGGGCCCCGATCACACCCTCACGGTTTTGTTTCTGGGAACTCACACGAGAACTTCCCAGTGGGTCACCCATCTTGGGATTGCTCTTGCGCGAACTCGCTTAACTTCGGAGTTTCGATGGAATCCGAAGCCAATGAGCTCCCAAAATGCCTCGTGCTAGGTAGAGATGAGAATATACATATAAGGCTTACATGATCCACTCCCCTGGGCAATGTGGGATCTCACAATCCAACCCTCTTAGGGGCCCGACATCCTCGTCAGCACACTTCTGGCCAGGGATTGGCTCTGATACCAAATTGTCACATCCCGGCCCGGGCCCGGGCCCCCACCACATCCCGGGCTTGACTCCACCGTAGCACGATATTGTCCGCTTTGGGCCCCGACCACATCCTCACGGTTTTGTTTCTGGGAACTCACACGAGAACTTCCTAGTGGGTCACCCATCTTGGGATTGCTCTCGCGCGAACTCTCTTAACTTTAGAGTTTCGATGGAATCCGAAACCAGTGAGCTCCCAAAAGGCATCGTGCTAGGTAGAGATGGGAATATACATATAAAGCTTACAGGATCCACTCCCATGTGCGATGTGGGATCTCACATATTTTACTTCCTCTAATTATTGTACCTAAACGTGTGTGTCATAATATATTTTACTAAATTAGTGTACCGAAGTGTCTATACCTAAATATATTGTAGTGAATTAGTGGTACAAAATGAAATATGCAAAAACTTAAGTGTACTGAAAAATTCCGTACCTAAATATATGATATTAAACTAGTGTATCGAAATATCCGTACCTAAACATATAATACTAACCTAGTGTACTGAAATGTTCATACCTAAATATATTGTAATGAATTAGTGGCACATAAGAAAATATGCAAAAACATGAGTACCAAACAATCTTTACGAAAATATTTTCTTATATAAGATACTTACCATAATGAGAATTAAAATTTATAATATTTTCATAAAATTTAATTTATGAACACCATAAAATTATAAATAAAAAAGAGAGACATTTAATATTCTGACATTAAATAGAGTCTAGGGACTAAAATCAATTTTTATTCTTGTATAAGACATTTTTCTAAACTTCATCTTATTTAAGGATTAAAATCTAATTTTTTATTTATATCAAGTACAACAGTGATGCAACTGGATTGCTTATATTATTGCAATTGTCTTTAAAGTTAAGAGAATTTTAACGAAAATCTCCCGATACTATTCACTTTAACGAAAAACCATATTTTTACACTAAAAAAATCAATCATGTTACTATTTACTTTACCCTTTATTTTGTCCTTATCGTTAAAACTCAAAGTTTTCAAACTCTTTTATTTAGTTTTCCTTAAATTTAATTGACTGCAATACAATTAAGTTTGACCTTTTTTTTATATGGCTAAATAGCCAAAATGGTCCCTGAGATTTGCATAATCAATAGAAATGGTCTTTGAGATTGAAAATCAATATAAATGGTCCCTGAAATTGTCCACCATCCATGATTTTGGCCATTCCTACGGCGAGTTAGTTGTCGAGAAAGGTAGCATTATCTCTGTCTCGTCAAGATTTTTGTTTTTGAATCACTTAATTTCGTTGAGTATTGAAGAAGTTATGAACATTTAAAGTTTACCCAGTTTTCGGCGAGTTTTCCAGTTTTCTCGCGGATCAGTCACCTTTCAAGCTATTTTTCGTCCATCTCCGCAACCATTGGGCTTCCAAATAGGTATAATCTTGTTCTACACTTTCCTATCTTCATTTTGATATATTATGGGTCGAATTTTGTTAAGAATCGATTGAGTTACGAAGCTTTGAAAATTGCCCAAAGAGTTTTTAACGGAATGATCAAAATCATGGATGGTGGACAATCTTAGGGACCATTTCTGTTGATTTTCAATCTGAAGGACCATTTCTATTGATTATGCAAATCTCAGGGACCATTTCGACTATTTAGCCTTTCAATATCCAATGGATTGCATTTCATGCATTGCCGTATTGGCCACCGAAGGCGCGGAAAATCCACATGCGTTGCCTCGTAGTCGTAGTACGACTACTTGCAAGCGCAACGTGAATTAGCACATGGAATTGTACTGACTACTTGAGTTTGACTTATTATAATAGTCACTTAGTAGCAAAGTCAGAATTCTTTGTGAGTGAGGATCTTTTCATATATATAATAAGAAAAAATTTTGAATCATAACATGAGCAATTGAAGTAATGTTCATAAAACTGAAAGACCCATTAAATTTAATAGAGAAAATCAAAATAAATGTATAATACAATTAAGTGGGAGGTAGAGAGCAGTGTACCGGGTAATAAATTTGAAATTATAGGAAGAAAGTACAAAGAAATCTAGTTTGAACTGTTTGACTGAAAATGAGGGCAAAGAGAAGGGTTGTAAATAATAGTTGATTAAGTTGTCTTAGAAATAATATTAAAGTCAATTTTAAAAACCTATACTTGAGTTTCACTAAACTACAAAGGCAAAACAAACAAAACTGTTAGAAAAATATGACACGACATTGTTCGACTCAACTTTTTCTCGAGAAAAATTCATCTTCTTCCTCATGTCTCACGGTTCTACAATAGCAGGCTTGAGGTTGTTGGAAATTTCTTACATAGTGATCAGGACGGGCTCGAAACCACTCTAGTCCTTTAGTGTCTATGCCGATGACTACAGTTTGATGTGCTGAAATAGTCTGTATAGTACTATCTAATGCACATATTAGTCGAATTGTAATAATTTATCCATCAAACAATTTTAATTAACGTAGTCAAATGTTTGATGCAGTGTTAAACTAAAAATCATCTATGTAGAAAATCATTCGATTTGAAGACCGCTTAGTCATCCAAATGAATCGAGGAAATTGACGGTTCATCAAGAAAATACTATTTTCTATCATAACTATCGACTTGTTCAACAAATTAATATAGATGACTAAATGGTCTCAAGTTCGAATGTTTTTTTTTCTTTCCAAAATGATATTTAGATGATGATGGCAAAGAGAAGGATGTTCCTCTGTACTAGGAACGAGGAAAGCATTATCCTGAATAGTCTATGTGAAATACAAAGTACCACATCATAAACCTTGAAAGATTCATAAGAAATTGAGTTACTCTCCTATTGTCAATTAGTTTTATAGTGAAATTTCAACTTCTTTCATAGTATAGGAACAAATTGGCCCACAAGTGTTTCACGTCACCCAATTTATCGTATCCATACGTTAGTGTAAAGTCCCACATCAAGGAAGAAGAACCAAACCTTGCAAGGACTTAGAAGGAGGTATGTCACTTTCCATATTGCGCAATTTTATTATGTTAGCAAGTGCATCAATTTTGTATGTTCAAGTAGCATTCAGTTACTAAACTTCCATAACCTCCATAGTCCACAAAAGCTAATAAAGATTTAACATAAGTCGGATCAAAGTACTCGCAAAACTATTGCGCATTCAGCCAGAGTATCATCAAATCAAAAAACTCAAGAAAAATCGAGTACAATAGATTTAGGCAACTCCGCCATTGCCTATTTAAAGCATCTCCAAAAGACGATTAGTGAAACCATTTTGCATTCGCAATTGTACTTTGATGGCTAGTGTGGCATTTTGCATTCACAGTTGTACTTTGTTGGGAGGGACGGCGGGAGAGCGGGACGGATGAGTGAAACCATTGCCGTAGTTGGTGCTGTGAAACAGGGATTGAGGGCGGGCGGAAGCCGGAAGTCGGAGGTGTTGAAAAAGGGTTACGGCACCAACTACCACTTTCATTTGGATAGGGCTGCTGGTGCCGGTGCCGGTGAATCAATTTGAGGTCCGCTGTTCAAACAATCACATGCAAGGGCAACCCAATGCCTATTTGTGAATTAAAAGTTGACTAATAGAAACATCAATTACAAGAAATATTATACACATACATATGTAACAGGGTGTGAGAGTCCCAGTTAAAGTCGAAGGATTTCATCCAAACAAATGCGTTTCTTTCCATATCCCCTACCATCCTTCCTTCCCCTGTTTTCTCTGTTAGTGAAGATGCTTAAATACTTGAAGCTCATCGATGCGGCCTTCATACAAATTGTCTAATTACTGTTTTTCTGGCTTAACAACTAATTTTTACAGAAATCGAATCGCAATTTGTAAGTGTGCACGTTGTGACCTAGTTAGACTGCGGTAACTGAAATCTTCGTCCCACTGCACCGACCAGCATTCTAAGAACAACCGAATTTCCTCTACAGCATTCCACCTCTGACAGAATAACAAGAAATTTTGTGTCCTCAATATTTAGACCTGGAAAAACATGAAATGCATGGATAAGATAAGAAAGAATGAAGGAATTTGAAGATAGAATAAAACAAGTTAGGCTGCAAGTTTTTTCACGAATCAAGCTTGTGCATCAACCTTTTTCACAAAGCATCGTGCACATGATTTAGTATTCTCGATTAAAAGATAGTCAAATAAAACAGGTATATTTAAGGAAGTGGTGATGGGTACAGGTCCGTTCGAGCAGATAATGTATGTTATGAGTCAATAAGACCAGTTGGCTAACGGAGCTGGTAGAAAGGTAAGCCTCATACTAATAAATCCAACAGAGCCTCATGCAGAGGGAGGTCAAAGGTACCAAGAGAATAATTGGTGGGGATGAAAAGATGGAACTTGCAGTGTTTTGCTAACGGAAAATGTATGCAAGTATGAGTTCCAGACTTCCAGTTCAGAAATCCCTCAAGACAAAGCTTAAAAAGTATATTTCTTTATCTTTAAAACAACAAAGCCTTATTTTTATGAAACAGTGAGAAGACTAACAACAATGCAGTCCAATAAATAAAAACGATACTGATAAGATTATTGGTTATGGTTGATAGATTGTAATAGATTCTCCCCCTTTTACTTTACAGGATTCTGAAATTATTTAGGAAAACTAGTGATTTTTGGGACAGGCAGTGGAAGATGAGAGTTTGAAATCTCAACCCCTCGTCAGTAAGACCAGTAGGAAAAGTCAAAGGAGTTTACCTTCTTTTCTTTTTTAATGATGAAGAGATAAAGAACAGTTTTAAAGTACTAGTAGCCTATGAAGCAAAGCATCAATAAAAAAACTAACCTTCATGAATTTCAGATCATCCATGGCAATTAAAGTACAATAGGTGCAATATTCCTCAGAAACGTCTGGATTTCTGCTGTGGAGGGTATCCCGGCATCCCCATTCCATTATCTTTCCTTCTCAACTGTATTTGAAAAATAAAATAAAATATAAAACCAGCATGAATTAAGAGAAAGAATTATTCTAAAGGTCAAAACAATCTATACTCAACACAATATACCTGTTGTTGGTGATGGGCCTGTGCTACACCACGCTGCATTGGCATGCCGCCAGGATTCATTGCACCACCCATCCCTGCTTGAGATGCAAGATTATAAGCAGTCATGCCCTGAGGCTGCATTCTTGGCATGTTAACCATTGGCCTGGGTACGGATCTCCCCACATGAGCACCTGACATGTTTCCAGATACTGCATTTCCAGACGATACCTGGTCCAGAATTGTACGATGAGCAATGCACACATACCATAGTGAACAAAGATTGAGATGTTAAGACTTCCTACGTTTACCATATGCAAACATGTTATTTTCATGCCTTAACACTCTTCTATGTAGGAAATCACTCAAAGACTTGTTCTATAGGATATAAAGCAGATAAATAGTTGAATAAATTCTAACGTAAATTAATTCTGTGTCCTCTGATTAACAATTAAAGAGAAGGAAAGTAGATGTGATACAATTATTCATAATGAGTATATCAAGATGGAAACAAAATTAATGTCATTAGTATTGATACATGTCCAACCACATTGATACATCTTACAACAATGGATCTGACCAGTTTCACTGAGCAATAAAATTATGATAATCAACCAGGAACTGAAAGAGAAGAAAATGCTAAAAAGGGTGGAAGGGGATTCCAGGTTCTGACAGACGGACCTTGAACTAAACTAAAAGCATCTCCCCTCAACAGTATCATAAAAGATAATGCTTCTTACAAAACTAAACGTGTGGACGATTTCAACTCAGTGAACAATATTTATCTACTAATAGCAACACTATCGTGATTTCCTGTTCTACATCCAACATGTAACACAAATCAAAATTTGTGATTATAATGTTTTCAAGAATGTATTATTTTAAAGTATACGTATAACCCCCGTAACAGTAGAGTACACAATTGAGTAGTGCTCCATTATGTTTCTTTACTCTGGCTATCACTGCTATTTCTAAAATTCCAACTAAATTTTTGTACAAATCATGGTTAGCACTTCATTTAAACAGCTGCAACTTTGGAACAGAAGTCTACTCACTTAGTTGTAAAACCATGAAACATACCGGTTGTGAAGGTTGAATGCTAGTTGTCCCTTCAAAATCTGTGGTTGTG
This sequence comes from Cotoneaster glaucophyllus, assembly GCA_036320875.1. Lineage (NCBI taxonomy): Eukaryota > Viridiplantae > Streptophyta > Magnoliopsida > Rosales > Rosaceae > Cotoneaster > Cotoneaster glaucophyllus. Next base: position 9,344,320 of record CM070073.1, on the reverse strand, counting down.
TCTACCGGACGAGTAGGATAATTCACTACTTTCTCTCCTTGGGTAGGCACCAAAGCACTGATCATTAATAATATACCTGTCAATATAAGATATATGGGCGCACTATATGCTTACAATAGCATCTAGTATCTCCATTAGAGTCTTTTCTTTTTCAAACTTTTAGGTGGTATTCATGAAAAGGTGGTCAACATATTGGAAAATAAAGAGACTCAAAACGGTTGGGCATATCACAACAGAAAAGGTCCAAGTCAAACAGGGGAAGTAAAAGTTAATGAAGAAGAAAACCTTACTTGCGACCTGGTAGAGGCTCCATACGAAAATACCTGAAAGCAAAAAATATGAATCTTTTTAGAAAGCAATTATATTTGGGAATTGTTCTTGGCACTCCAAAAATCTCATTCTACACTCCAAACTTTCTATATTTGGAAAGAAAAATACACTTGTGAGGAGTGTAGAATGAGATTTTTGGAGTGTCAATAACACTTCCCTTATATTTTTGGGTACAACAATTTTTATTTAAGAATATTAAAATCCCGAATCCTGTATTAACTAGTTTGTTAAATAATTCATTCACAGGTGATCATGAGGGTGAGGGAAAGGGAAGGATGGAGGAAGAATAATAAGCATAAGATGAGTGATAAAGAAACAAGAAGCTTTACTCATGCTCTAAGGCTTGTGCAGCTGTTATACGCTTTCGAGGATCATATCTGCATACAGTTGTTTGGGGAAAGAAACAGACAATTAATTTATCTTCATTAAGAAAAAAGTAATGCAAGATCAACTGCAAAACCTTACAAATTACATGCCACTGTAACTAATTACTACAGAAACATATTGTAAGTTGTAAATTTTATCAAAATTTCGGCATTGTATGATAGACATGAAGAGACAAAAACAAATCAAATAAAAATTTATTTTGCGTCAGAAGCTCAGACCTTCCCGAATCTTGACAAAAAATTAGTACAAAAATTAGCAAGCACATGGACAAGAAAGGCAACCAATACTAAGAAATGGCATTTAAATTTGTAGATCCAAATTGACACCTTTAACTGCTTTTCATAATTCATATACAAATTAGCTTGAAATATCTTAATTTACTTGTAGCTTCCGGTTTACAACTTGTGAACAAAAAAGCATGTCCAAACCAGTTCACCGCTGATTCACCGATGTGAAAAACCGAACAGTAGACCTGGTATCCTCATCTTACATCCATCATCTCCATTATACATCTATAGTTGCTAACAGTTCCTTCAAATGATTTATTAAAGTACAAACTAGCCATCTCATCGAAAAATCCAACTCCAAGTGACCAGCCAAACAATGAAATATCGGGACTAACATGATTGATCAGCCTCAAAATGTTATATAATTGGTCAGTGAAATCCCAAGGAAGAGAATGTTCCTTTAGTACCCTTCTAATTGTCATTTATCCTGGTACTTGCATGGTAGTAAAGATAATCCAGTCAAGGTCTTAAAATACTTTATCTACTGTTGTAATCAGAAGAAACTACTCTCTGGACAGAGAGAACCTTTCTCTGAAACTTGGATGAAAAGATAGGATTAAGAACCTTACTATAGTCCACAGAAATCATTCATTTTAGGCCTCTAACTATGTTGTGCTCCTATCTAATCCTTGAATCTTGAATTATCAACAAATATCTACACTTCTACAGTCAAGAGACCATTTATGTTCAAAGATTCTGTACGACAATACTCTACTAGCAATTAAAAGGGCACTCAATTCATAAATGTTATTAAAACAATTCATGATGTATCATCACTCCAAATTTGTAAGGATAACTTTCTTTACTTTGTAATTAGAATCCTAAAAAATTAGAAAAAAACTAGAAAAATTGGTAAAATGAGAATTACAATTTTTTGGGTATAGTAATGAGTCTCATCCTCTCCCTGTGCTAAACAATAACAAAATGAGATTCTTGTAAATTTAAAAGGCACCACTTACTCGAGCATCTTAGATAGGAGGTCATATGCAGGACTTTTTGGAGAGAGGTGAACTACACCATGCAATGCAGTATTATCACTGTCAAAAGCATACAGCAGCAAAAAAGAACTGGTTAGTTTGATCAAGGAAAGGGAGAAAAAAAAAATGAAGCCAAACATGGGAGTTACTAGAGAATGACAAATTAGACAAAAATAATTTCTTCAGATTCCTAGCATGAGGTTTATATTCTTTTGTATATGTTAAACTAAACGAGTTTTACATACATTAGATATGAGAAAGCTTACTATTTATGGCCTTGAATATGTTGCAAATCTTGTTGCCAGTGTGGAAGGTTTGCAAGTGCTGGCCACTTTTCTAGTGTAGGATGACCTAATGTGATAATTGTTGACTGTAAGATAGCTCCATGGAACTTATAAAAGATAAATGGCCTAAAAGGCAAAACATATTACCTAAGACCTTGAATATCTTGTCAAGTTGATCAAGCTGCATAAGTGAACACTATTATTAGAAGATGTGATACAATTACGAAACTTAAAACAGTACTAGTAATAAAAGTGTACAAAAATGTAAATACATTCAACGTTTCACAACCTGAAAAGGATTTGGTATAGCTTTGACTTCTGCGCCTTGAAATAATGGCTTCAAAGTCAAAAGCTCGGCAAAGATGCATCCAACAGCCCACATATCTAAATTTCATATTAAGAAAACATTGTCTTTAAAATTAATCTGCTCATATAATTCAATACACCAGAGAACATAATTACATCAACTGAAAATAAAAATATTCAAACAACAAAGAGGCAGGCCTTCAGAAACTATTTAGCATTTAGGTAATCTACGAATGTGCGCTCATGATTGTAATCACATGTTAACCACATGAACTTAATACAAATAGGGTAAATAACTTGGTGTAGGAGGATACCAACAGCACTTGTGTAGTGCTTAGCCCCAAGGAGCAACTCCGGCGCACGGTACCAAATGGTTACCACAACCTGCAAGTAATATATCTAACGCGTTATAGTCTGAATAATTGTTTCAATGCAAATGGATAATAGCAATCAATTAGGGGCTGCAAAAAGGTTTAATTACTCAAAACAATAAGAAAAGGGCATTGACCAAGTACAGTAGATGTAACAGGAAAAAGAAGATCCAAAAATTTAAAAGATCTAACAAACCAAAAATGGAAAAAAAGGAGAAACAAATTACAGAAAAACATATAATGATAAAAAGATCAACAAACAGATCATCTTCAATTCAACCACTGAATGCTTAGTGACTTTGAAAATCCTTGCAATTCACCCCACTCTCAGGTGCATCACTCTGTCACTAATAATAATTTAAAGGGCAAGGTGTAAGCCTTGTTGCGTTTGGGCGTAAGCTTTCTGAATCAATCATTTTAATTAATAAAAATAATCTGTAAGTATGTATGTATAAGTTTTATATATGATATAGATACCCTCGCTGTATTGTACTGTTACACTTTTGTTCAACTCTTCTCATAGAAAGAGTAAAATTACAAGATTAAGCATCTTGCTTTATAATATTAGTAGTCTTTCTATTTTGATATTCGAGTCTCAAAAGTTTAGTTATGAATCACACAGAAATTTTTTCACAACTTAAATTATCTTCAAGTGGAAGTGTGCTGCACACATACGTAACATTACTTTGCTGGTCGCTACATGGGACCACATCTTTTAATTCTTATACTAAAACACCACAAGCCCAAGACCAGAAAATCCAAAACGAAGCACAGAGATTCAACAAAGGAAGACCCCCAACTGCAGGACAATATAGTTTCACTTATTTCTTGCAGGGGGGTTCATCTCTTCTTTCAGCCAACACCTTGCGCCACCTCATGGAAGATGGTATGCGCCTCTCGCCGACTTGTCATCAAGGCATGCATTTTTCCTGGCTTTCGCTAAGGACAGTACACCTAAGGTGATTTTCTGTACCTCACTCAACCCACACCTCAAGGCGAGTTTGTAGACAGTGGTAACTAATATAATCATATTGAGATAACCCAATTATTGCCCCAACCAAAGCAGCCTTTTATGGAAACTAAAAGCTCAGTAACATACGTTTTTCTATCCAACTTTATCACATATAATGAATACATACAGGATCATACTTCCACAGCAAGTGAATGCCAACCTTTAAAAAATTCCAATTGGAATAGAAATTGCTTTCCTTGTGGAAGTTAATGTTGTTGTGAAGATATGAATGCATTACTGCCAATGGTAACGAACAGGAGTGTTTCTTAAACCAAAACAAAAACAAACAAAAAATGAAGAAAAGGAGAATAAAAAGGGAATAAAAGGGGATGTTGATACATAAACCACTAAAAACCAAAAGTTTAATAAAGTTAGGGAATCTATAAACTATAATTCACGGTACTCCAGACATTGACAGTGCAGTTATGTGATACAAACATGTCTCCTTACCCCATTGTCAGACAACGACTTCAAAGGAGCCTGATATATCCTTGCAAGTCCAAAATCCGCAATTTTCACAACTCCTTGTTCCTCTGCATCGCCCATAACCTATGAACAAAAAATTGAGTAAACGTAGCAAAAATTTATGATTGTTCACCCTTTGTAAGCAACACAAAGTCAAACAAAGTAGCATCAAGAAGAGAATGGAAAGGTTATGCAAATCATACCAAGATATTAGATGGCTTTAAATCGCGATGAATGATCCAATTACTGCAAGGAAGGTTGCACACAAGTAGTCAAACAATAATGTAGATACAGCAACAGAACGAAACATCAGCAGCGGCAAATGTCAAACAAACAAAACCATACCTATGGAGATAATTGAGTCCATTGAGCAGCTGCCAGAGCAATGTCTTAATAGTGTAATGATTGATAGCATGATTAACTTTGTCTCTGTGATGTCTAATGATTTCCTGTGAAGCAAATGTACGCAACCCACCACATTTTCTTCGATCAGCGGAACTCGAGAATCCCATTTCAAATGAACGAAACAAGAAAAGGAGAAACCATCAGATACTCACATAAAGGTCATGTTCTGCGTAATCGAAAGCCAGATAGAGGGACATGTCTGTGTGATTGATATGAACATTCACAAGCTTCACCACATTCTCGTGCGATATTTCCCGCAGCAACTGAACAATCCAAAAACATCACCATTTTTCAAATTTCTTTTCTTTTAAAAGTAATATTCATGGGAAACCAGGAAAAATTAGGAAAGGAAAAAACTCTCAATCATTTTTCTTAATGTTTGAACAAAATTCCCAAACGAAATTTCGAACGTTAGGGTCTGCAATTCAAAAGTAAATAAATTGAAGGGGAAAAAAGGAAGAAGAAGACCATGATTTCGCGGATGGCGGTGGGGGAGACGCCATCGCCGTCCTTGGACTGCTTGAATTTCTTGATGGCGATGGATTTTCCGCGGTTGGAAGGAGACTTGGTCCTCACAAGGAACACCAGGCCGTACGTGCCCTCCCCGATCTTCCCTATCAGATCGTACTGTTGCAGCCACTCCGGCTTGTTACTATAACCACCGCCGTGGTTGTGGCCGTGGCCATGGCTGTGGTTGTTGTGGTGGTTGTGATTGTTGTTATGGTCCCTGTTGCCGCTTGCGCTGCCGTCACCCATGCTGGGTTGGACTTCCACTGCCACTCCACCTGTATCTGGACGTGCAGTAGTAGAGAAGATAGGCAAATATCTCTTTCTGTGCTCTCTACCCCCTTCCACCTCCCGGCCGCCCCCCTTTCCAAATTATTATTATTATTTGGGATTTGATCTAATTTTTCCAGTCTTTGATTTCCTTCCAATGTTTTCGGCGGGACCCACAGCTTTAGTCTTTTCTTCGATTTTCTTCCACTCTTAATTTTTTTTTTTCTTTTTTTGTCAATAGAACTTTCAATATGTTAGTATTCCTCTTTATTTAGAAGTAAGATGTCTCATATTTGAATCTCGTGGATAGCTAATTCGATACCAAATTAGGCTGAAAACTTTCAATATATTAAAAAACTAGAGGTCGCAGGTTCGAATCTCGTTGATGACGAACTTGATACCAAATTAGGCTGTCCATGGACTAGGATTCTCTTCCCTCCTCTAACACTCTCTATTTTGTTTTTCTCTTTCTATAAAAAAATTAATATAAGATATTAACGTAGCTTAACCGTAAAGGGAAAAAAAAGAGGAGAGAATCCTTCTTCGGCTGCTCATTGTGTGGCTTTACCAAACTCTCCATCAATTAGTGTAAAAATATCAATATACTAAAAAAAAATTCAATATATTAAAAAACTAGTACAATAATACAAGACTTAGAAGAAACCCAATAAACAAACAAAGGATAAGGTAAAAGATCCAAGCAAAATGATAGCTGCAATCCAAGCCACTCTATTATATTTTGGGTTAACTATATTTTACAAATACTGGTTAGTTCTACATTTTTACTTCTCATACATTTATCTTAAAAGTTCTTAAAATACCCTTAAATTTAATAAAAGCATAAACAGCCTTAGTGAAAATGACCAATGATACAACACATTGTTGAGTTCAAGAACTAATAGAAAGTTGCGACTGAAATTAAATTAGGGATAAGATTCAGAAATACTTACTATAATTAAGCCTTAAATTTAATTATAAAAATAAATAAAAAGTGATGTGACATGTACATGTGCTTTTAAAATGACTGAAAACATTTTTGGTGAAAATGTTTTTAGAACCAATCTTTAGTAAAAATGCAAGTAAATCCTGGAAAAACACTTAAAAGTGATTTAGCACATAATTGGTACTTCTTGCAGAAAACAAATCCAAAAACATTTTCTTTAAAAGCGGCTTTCAGTCATTTTAAAAGCACATTCAAACGAGTCCATAGAAAAGCCAAACTCAAAACATCAAACGCAATAATCAATTCCAAAGTTTTCCGATTTGGGGATTTTGGAGAAAACATTTCTTTTAAAGCATCCGCCATCGAAACAATTCATTCAACTACACCGTCGATGATCCATTTTCATTTGATAAAATGAAGCTACAAAATTGTAGTCTATTGGGGTGATCCACAACGTGCTACTGAAATAACCGAGAGCATGATCAACGAGTAATAAAAATGCAAATCAAATAATGAAACCACACAGAAAGTTTCATCATCTAAAAACACACAGCGCGGAGCACCACCGTCAAACTTCTCTTTTCTGGCATCCGGTAAGGCCAGGCGCCTCTGTCCCCCATTTCGTTGTGGAGAGTTTTGTTTTTCCCCAGTTTGTGGCTGGGTTTTGTCGAACCCCTAGTTGTTTAGGTACCGGTCTTTGTGACCGGATTTCGTTTTCTATGGGTGTGGATTTTCTCTCCAGTCCGAATTTGGCTCTGATTTGGGTGAAGGTTGGAGTTCACTTTAGATTCTGGTGGTGGATCTTCAAAGTTTCAGAACCGAATCGCATGGGATCTATCTGCCTTCCTGACATGGATAAATTAACTAAACACTCAAGCCTGCTAAACAAACTAATTCCATAGCTAAGAAAATAGGAGATTTTCATGGTTGGCTACATGAGAATGTTCAAGAGCAGGAATTCTACCAATCACCGCTCAAATCCAATAGAGTTCCCTTCCAGCACCGGAAGACAATGGCAAACCAAGTTTGAAGAAAGCTGCCAATCCAGAAGAAGATGATCCGAGTCCCACATTTGGAATTAAAACGCCCGCCTCAAGTTCTTCCCCTAGCTCAATCCCAAACTCAAGTTCTTCCTAAGTTTTATAAATTTGAACTGATACTGTAAGTAGGTGTAGGTGTAGGTGTTGGTATTCTGCATTTAGATTGGAATAGAGTGGGAATTTGCCAGATGACAAAGTAAACAGAAGGAGGATCAATAATTACGATAATGTAAAGAGATTTTAGGCTGTTCGATTTCATTTCCAGTTTCAGCTTTCATTTTTTGAGCTAGTAGGCTAGTACCTTAACCCCATAAACACATGTCAACAAGTGACAATTTGAGGACCTTCAAATCTAGAGGCAATCGAAGAGAGAAACGACTATGTGTAGGATAAAACAAGATATCTCACTAATATTTGTCAAATATTAGACTTGCAGTCAATAGTATTTGATGGTAGCAGATAGCAGTACAAAATGATCGGCAAATGCCACCGTTAAAAACCACCACCAAAAGACTTTGACCGAGATTTACTCTTACTTGACAACTTCATCAGATTTGCATGTTCTTCTTCCTCTTCCAGTTTTTTTCTCCTCGCAGCCTCTTCTTTTTGTCTCTGAATCAGCTCCAACTCTCGATGCCGTTCCTCTTCTTTGGTCTGCAGTTCCAAAGCTTCTCTTCTCTGAGCCTCTTCCACCCTCCTCCGGTTCTCCTCCAGCATCTTATCAAGCTCTTCTCTCTCTTTCCGAGCTTGTTCCTGAGTAATGTATGGAACCGCATCAAATGATCATGGGGATAATCAATAAAAACATTAGCTGAGAGAATGTGACAACATTGATGATAATGGCGTTATTTGATCAAGTTTATTCATTCAAACAGCACTATTTTAGGGCCAAAATTCCCAAAGCTAAGACGGAATGTCATATTTGTGTTCGCGTGGCAACCCAAATGAAAGGAGATAAAATTAAAGCCAGAAGCCAAGTTGCATACTTCTTTCCGTCTTGCTTCAACAAGAGCAGCTTCCTTTTCCTTATCAAGTTGAGCTTTCACATCCTCAAACAATTTCTTCCGACCTTCTTCTATACGCCTCTCAATGTCTAACTTAACTTCATCTGAAGCCAGCCTCTCCTCCACATTTTTCCGAATCGCTTCCTCAAGTCTCCTTGCAGTCTCTTCTTCCAACTGTTTGAGTTCGGCCTCCTGCTGCCGCCTAATAGAGAAAACGGCACATTCAACAGAAGCAACAAACACACCAGGGTCCGCGAAAGTAAAATCCGCAAACCATCCAAACCGAAATGTTATGCAAACACCACATTTCATCCAATCCTTGTAACAATATCTAATTCACATATACCAAACATTATCTAATTCACATATACCAACTACCAACACATTAAGAATCGTTTATACAATCAAGAAAATGGACCTGATTTTTTCTTCCTCCTCTTTCTTGAGTTTGTCAGCAGCATTTTTGCGTTCGTTTGAGGTCAGGCGTGGACTGTGAGATTTGGGCAAAGGAGGAGACAAAGAGCTGCTTCTGCTTCTGCTTCTGCTTCTGCTTCTGCTTCTATGTCGTCTATTAAGTCGTCTGGGTGTCGGAGACCGACTCTTGCGTCGCCTGTAACTTGCCGACCGACTCCTACGGCGACGCGGGGAGGCACTCGAACGATTTCTTCTGTGTATCCCGATAACCAATTAATCAGAAACTTGTAAATATTCGAAAATTGGAGAGTTTAAGTTGTAAAATATGGGGTAATGAGGGTGAAGAAGCGACCTGGAGGTGGAGTAGGGTGAGCGGCTTCGATCTCTCCGGCTTCGACCTCTGCTGTACGACGGCGACTTCGATATGCTCCGTCCCATCTTCTCTTTTTCCTTTTTTCCTTTTTTCCTTTCTGATCTCTCTCGCCTTATTTCTTTAAACAATCATTTGCCGCATGAACTATCAGCTCCTTACTAATTTACCCCTAAACTATTTTGTTTTCGTCCAATTTATCTCTTACGTATATAAAATTGATCAATTGCCACTCTTTTTTTTAAATGAATTTTTTTTTTTTAAATGTCATATGAATTTGTCATATAAATTAAATTTAAGTAATTTGTCATACCATCTTTATAAAATTATTAATTTATCATCTCACCCCCAACTTCGTTAAGTTTTTCACCCGATATAAGTTATGTGTCTCGCACATGACTTGTGTTCAGAGTTATTTAGGTCATTTTAACATCTTTTCACAAGTTTTTCACTTTTATTTAGTACAAACCCTTAAAATTTTTTTTACTTTTCTTTAGCACATATGCATCTACAACTCATTTTATGATACAAAATGTCATCTTGTTTCTCATTTATAGAGCATGTATGAAATTATGTATTCGTGACATGCTCAAATGCAAACTCCCACTTGTGTTTAATTACATATTTGGAATAACCAGAAGAGGGTGCATTGCATGATCATTTCATTGCTATCATATATAAAGTATTGTTTCATTGCCTAAAAAACCCTACAGTTTTTTGTTGAATACAACTTAATAAAAATGAAGTAAGGTATTACAATGATCAAAATAACCCTAAACACAAGTCATGTGCGAAGCACATGACTTATATTGGATAGAAAACTTAATGGAGTTGGGGTGAGATGACAAATTAATGATTTTATAAAGTTGGTATGACAAACTACTTAAAACTTTAGTTTATATGACAAATTGAAAAATATGAACAAATTCGTATGACATTTAAAAAAAAATCCTTTTTTAAAGGAACTAACTGGTGTCTTTGCCACGTTAGTCCACTCTTTTGGAGCTTGGAAGACTCACATAGACATTTCATCGTCATGTGGCCACCATCGTATGATTCACCACTCAAGACGTGTCATGTGATATACAGACCTGAAATTCATCCCCAACCACTGAGTTACCTCATATTTACTCCTTATTTTGTGTTTTACATACTTACCTACGATCATAACAAGTTTGTATTGAAATTATGTATGAACCGTAATTTCATAAGATTTTAGTCGAGCCTCTGTTAATGAGTAGCATAGATTAGAGATTGAAAGAAAAATGAATATAATTTAGAGTTATTGATAGTTTTCCAAAATGAAATAGCTCAAAATACAAATAGGGATAGACTAAAGATGAATTTTAGAGTTACTTAGTACTACGGTGAAACACCCCAACCCCTAATTTCAAAAACTGTTTTGAGTTTTATTAAAAAAATTTGTTTTTGGGTATTATTGTGTGTGCCCGTGGGACCCTTTCCTTTTCGGTCTCCCTTACCCCGAGACCTTTTTCTGCTCTCTTTCATTTTCTTCTTCGTTCTCTGCATTTCCGTCTCTCTCTCGAAGACCAGAACCACACACACGCACCCATAGCTACCTCAGATTGAGGGAGGACCCCCTCATCATCATCAAAACCCTTTTCTGTTCCTTCTTCCTCTCGGCTTAGCGAAGCCAACGAACCCAGGAGGTTCTCCAGCGAACCCCTTCACGGTTTTAAGTCGGGTAAGCATCGAGATCCCTTCCTCTTGCTTTAGGCTGTGTTTGGAAGTGATTATTGAAGTGTTTCCATTCTGTTTGCCAAGGTTTTAGCACGGTTTTAACCTCGGAGGAGCTAAACCCAGATTCCGGAGATAACCGTGGTCGTTTGGCCATCTTTCAGGCCATTTTCCGGCCAACTCCGGCCACCACTCGGTCCCTACTTGGTATGAATCTCTTCTCCACATTCCTAACTACATTTTGGCTTTTGAATCACTCAATTTGGTTAAGTAACGAAGAAGTTACGAAGCTTTGAAGTTTCCCAAAACCTTCAGCCAAAAACCCAGTTTTTCGACGAGCACCGCCCCTTTCGAGGCGTTTTCCGGCCAAACCACGGTGATTTGGCCGGCGTGCAGGGTATCAATCTCTTCGTCTCGTCGAGTACTACAACTTTCATTTTTGTTTCACTTGATTTCGTTGAGTAACAAAGAAGTTATGAGCGTCTAAAGTCGGGTGGTTTTCTGGCCGAATTTCCGGCCTTCTTCTCCGTTGAACCCAGGCTTTTCAGGCCATCTCCACAGACCAAGGGCTTTAGGCCCGTTGTGAGGCAACCCAGAAAACCCCAAGGCCTTTGGGCCATTCCCTGCCGAGCCCAAACCCAATTTTATTTAGTTTTGATTTTAAATGTTTTAGTTTAAATTGTTTGGAATTAGGGCCCTTTGGGCTTTTTTTCTTAGCCCAGCCCGCGAGGGTTTTAAGCCTTTGGGCTGTTTCCTTTAAATGGCGGGCCTTGGCCTTAGGCCGGCCCTAAACTTTAAAACCCAAAACCCTTAGCCCTTTGGGCTTATTTAACTTAAGGCATTCGGCCCTAAACCCAAACCAGGGCCTTTGGCCCGTGTGTTTCTAAACCCAAAGCCCTAAACCCAAACCCTTTAGCCCAAATCCAAACCCAAGACCTAAACCCAAACGGGTTGACCCGGTTTGACCGTTGACCCAGACCCGGACCCGTTTGACTGTTGACTGGTCTGCCCGTTGACTTGGTCAACGTTGACCGTTACTTTGACCTTCGGGTTGACTTTTCTGATTTCGTTAGGGACCCCTCCTAGGCTAATTTCGACGTCCTGGACCCATTTTCGATGTCCGTTTTCCCAAATTAAATCGTTTGAGTGGAGTTTGATCAAATGTACCCTTTATGTGCTTAGGGGCAAAGATTGTGGCGTTCCTTCTTTGCTAGTCTGCGTAGCTTTCGACGGCAAAGTACTGTGAGTGGACCCTTCTAAAAATGCATGTTTTAATACTAGAAATGCATACATGAAAAGCATGATTTGATGATTATGTTCTATGAAATGCTTTGAGATAACATGCTTACTGAGGCTAGTTTGAATTATTACTATTTTTCCTATAACCCATGTTCTTCGTAGGATATCCGATCGATGACGATATAATATTTAGAACATGTTTCGAACACTTCTTCATAGTATAGACGATCGATGACTTTATACTATGAAGTTGCTTTTCAATATATATGTTCACTGGTTTTGTATTTACCTAGTGGTCCACATTCCGCTACGGGACGTAGGGATAGTGTCCGGTCCGTCCCGGGCGACGGTTTGGTGCTGGCATAGGGCCTGGAGGGTGTTTCCTCTGGCTATTTAGCACAGAGACGGGGAGCTGGCAAGGGGCCTGTAGTGATATTTCCTCTGACTGTCTGCTCAGAGACGGGGAGCCGGCATGGGGCCTGAAGTGTTTCATTGGACATTCACTAGCGGCTATTATTTTACGAGATATGATTTGAGAAATTGCACGACATGCTAGGTTTCGGAAAACCTATGTTTATCATGATATATATGTGTTTTCATAAAACCTAGGGGTTAGTATGTTGATAACTGTTTTACTATATATATATCAAATTGGTCCACTCACCTTTGTTTTGTGCCCCCTTCAGGGCATAGAATCGAGGCATACAATCCCGATGTCAAGGCACTTCCGCATCGGCATCTTCGAGTCCTCTCGGTGTAGGATCCATTCTTTGTTTCATTAAATTTTACATTAATTCTTTTAGTGTTATAGATTAGTGTATGCTCTGAACACGTTCCTTAAATGATTATTCATTATTCTTTTATATTTATAAGACTTATCTATTCCTTGTTCTCAGCATTTGCACTCAATAAATGGCTTTCGTCACCTTCGGGTGTCGGCCAGCACGTGGTTACCCTGGTATTCGGGGAATATCCGGGTCGGGGCGTGTCATACGGTCTAGTGATATTCTTTTTCACTTGTAAATGAGAGGTCTTAGGTTTGATGCTTGCCAAATGCGAGTTTGAACCATATTATTGATAGCCCATTGTGAGGCTAAGCCCACCCCCTCCCCTTAAAAGACGTTAGGCGCTAGCGGGGCGGTGGGCTGAGGCTTAGCATCAAGGCGGCTAGGCGGATTTAAGTAAATATGTTATATTTCTTGTAAACAAGTGTATGTTTATACTTAAAATATATATAATTACATCATAAATTACAAAATAGAATGACATATATATTATGAAGTATTGAAACATAATGAAAACATAGGGAACAAGCATATAATTTGTGTTCATTTTAATATTCAACAAGTTTCATACAATTTATTTAAAAAAATAATGCAAAATGAAAGTTATCTATTTTCTATCTAAGTGAGTCGCAACCTAGGCGGGTGTCTAGGCTTGTATGGGCGGGCTAGGCAGCAGCCTAACAGATCTAGGCGCTCTTTCTAAATTTTCAAATGTCTAGGCGTTAATCAGGACGGTGGCCAACCGCCTAAGCAACGCTAGTCGGAGATTTTTAGAACAATGGATAATATCACTTGTTCAACGGTCTAGTGGTACTTCTCTTAATTTGTAAGTGCCTCAGGTTCGATTCTCACCAAATGCGAATTTTAATCATATTATTACTAGCCCATTATGATAAACCCACCCCCTCTTCTTAATCTAAATAATATCGTTTGTTAAAAAAAATATATATATCATTTATTCAAAAAAAAAAAAAAAAAAATCCAAAGGCCTAAATCCAAAGGCCAAATAAGAGGGGTTGTGGCTCGCTCAAGGACCATACCTTTGCTCAACCTTTGAATTATCCAATATCTACTTGCCGTGGGTCCGGAAGGATGCTGACCGATCACTTTCTCTCCCTCCCCTCCACACCTCTCCTCTCCTCTCCCGCTACTCACTCTTTCCTCTACCCAAACATTACCAGTCCTCCTTCCATGGCCACTGCCTCACCCTTTGCCCCGGCATTGCCCCGAATTTACCACCCTAGTGCTCGTCCTACACCCGCTGCATCTGCATCTGCCCGCCCCCTCCTCACCTCCCAGAAACCGCCGCACAGCTTTTACTATGCTCATGCTGCTGCTAATCCAATTCCCGTCTCATCATCCGTTACTGTGGGGAATTACCATTCTACCTCTCGGGTAATCCTGACGACGAGGTGCAAGGCGATGGAGGTGTCCGTGGAGGAAGGGTCGGCGTCAGGGGGAGGAGGAGGAGGAGGAGGAGGAGGAGACACCTGGGTGCCGGTGGTGCCGCTGGCGGCGCTGCCAAGGGGGGAGCGGCGGGTGATAATTCAGGATGGGGAGGCCATACTGTTGCTGTGGTACAAGGATCAGGTGTATGCAATAGAGAATCGGTCCCCTGCCGAAGGGGCTTACAGCGAAGGCCTTCTCAATGCCAAGCTCACCCAGGTAGGTAGCAATTATACACTTAGCACATTTTTGTAGTTGATTGAATAACGAATTAAGAGTTAACTATCGCGGGTGCAGGATGGGTGTATAGTTTGCCCATCAACTGATAGCACATTTGATCTGCGCACCGGAGGCATCAAGGAGTGGTATCCCAAAAACCCCGTGCTGAGAGTTCTTACACCTGCTTTGCGGACGCTTTTCGTTTACCCCGTCAAAACCGATGAAGAGAACATTTACATCAGCCTCGGCCCTGCTTCCGATGATGCTGCCGCTGCTGCCGAGATCGTCTTCAGTGGCAAGGCTCAACCTGGTTTTACAGCCACCGATGTCAATGTGGATGAGGTACTTTGCTTTTCTTCTTATTAATAACTTGCGGTGCAAGTGCAACGAGCCATTCCTCCTTCTTACAGACAAATCACAGAAGTTAACGTGTGTCGCTTATGGTGTGCGATGTCAGGTGAAAATGGTGGTGGATGAGGGTCTGGACGTGGCGTTCGGCTTCACGGGGAGGAATGAAATAATAAACGGGAAGGCGGCAGTGATTGGGTTCCTGTTGTTGTTGGATTTTGAACTCTTGACTGGGAAAGGTCTTCTTAAAGGAACAGGCTTCTTGGACTTTATTTACTCTGTTTCTAATGCTTTGCCGTAAACATTTCCAAATGTTAAATTAAATGTTTCTTCCAATTGCCAGCATGAGACACACACACACACACACACATATATATATATATATATATATATGTATATTTAGGTTTTGCCGCTTGTTCTTTTCAGTTTGGATGCTTTCTTAGTTTCCTTATTATTTGTTATCACATGACTGCAATTTCTTGTTAAATTGTTGAATGTTGGTTGGTTTGGTTGTGCTTGATTAGTGTCTTTCGAATCGACCTAAAAACGGTGTTGCTAGAAGACTTATTTTAAACCGCTATGTAGATCACTTGGTGTGGTTGTTGATGGTTGGGTTCATTCTCTAAATAAAAATAGAATCCAACCTTCAACAATCACATCATGTGATTTACAGAATCGTGATTCCTCAATCGCTCTCTCTCAGTCTCGGCATTCATTTTTGGTTTCTGTTGGTGGCGTGGTTTTTAGTTTAATCCTACAGCTTAGGCACGCGGAGCTGATACAGACTTAAGTAAAAAGACATAAAAGCCCATCCACGCTCGGCACACATGACCAATTTTGATTGTCGTGACATTTCTTAGTTTTCATTCGAATCTTAGACCTCTCACTTCTGTTTAGAGTCACACAACGGCAGCTACGGACTGTATATAATGATCCAGAAGTACCACTGCCTTTGCATGACTGTTGTGGCGCCGGAGTTTTGTATTAGATCTGATGGGGTTCATGAGACCATGTTATACGTTACATGATGTTCGATTTTCTTTTGTTGTTGGCTACATCATAGTAATGTAATTGCAGATGTCTTGTTCTTCAAAAAGGAAAAAATTGAGGTACAGAAAATGCACGCATCAAAGACATCACAAATAAACTCTGAAATATATATAAATTCTGTTGTCTTGAGTTTCTTTGGAAGACAATGGTTCAACAAACACAAACACAAACACAAAAAAAAAAAAAAAAAAAATCCAAGAAAATTATGTTGTATGGGAACCATGTGTCCGTGACGCCCAGATACCAAAAACTAGAAACCAGAAAACGAATAATATTGCCCAGTAGCGTGCAGGTCCATACTTGATCCTGGTGAGCACAAACTGCAACATATAAAACCAAAATGATTATTACGGTCTCATTCGGTCCATAATGATTTCGGTAGCTGTTGCATAGAATTAAAATTCCCTCAAATGTATATGATTAGTTGAAAACGAAGCATAACACAACTTTCTTCAACCTATGAATATCAATTCAAAATCAAGTACAAGATGGAAGGCAAGGAAATCACAACATATAGTTTGTTTTTAGTTTTCACTTTTTGTGCTTGAGATAACGGGAAATTATATTGGGGAAAAGAGGGAGGAAGAAGGGTGGTGGGAAGGAAGGTAAACCATAAGGGTTTGTCCATTTTATTAATGTCCAATGAAATCCACACGTAGACGGAGCACCATCCAGATTCAATGCAAATAAACATTATAAATGGAGGATAAAATGAAAAACGAGAAAGGTATAATTACTTACAAAGCGAAAGAAAACCACAACTGTCAAAGCACAAATTCCTCCAAGGAGAATATGAAGACCGCTTCTGGCAGTTTTCTGCACAAAATACTAGAGTTAATCAAATAATGAAATAAATGATGGTGATTAAAGGAAACTATATGGTGTAATACATGATTTATTTCTAAGAATGCCTTAATAGAAAAAGACGAGGAATTTGATTAAAGGCCCCTTTGACTTGGTATGAAGAGAACCTTATCCTAGGAAGCACCTGTTTTATTTAAAAAAGAAAGAAAGACTGTATTATTAAAAAGAAGAAAGACGAGGAACAAAGAGGATGGTCCACCCCCGAACACAAAACAGAATAAACACACCCAGCTCCAAAAGAGAAGGAAACACCCTATAAAAACTATAAGGCTGCCCCCTTCCAATCAAGCCAAATTAGGGAGAGGGAGATTCTCTTGAACTCAGGAGAAACCGAGATCCAATAATTCTACTTTAAGACTGGAAGTAACTAGTAAAAGATTACAAATCATAATTTGATCTGTACAATAAACACTACCACAGCCTAAGCAGTATAAACCACTGTTCTAAAAACTAATATCTGCAATTCATAGGTGCCGTAGCCTGTTGCATAAAATCGATTAAAATTCTAATATTTTTACAAAAGTATCAACATTTCTATTTTTGTTTCTAAGTAAAGGTTACGTGCCAGCAGTCTAGGAGGAGCAAATTACATTCACACTTGCTCTTTTGATCCTTTTAACCTTAATATCTGCCTTGAATTCATGATATATGTGACGATAGCCCTAATCCCCTATGGCATATATTGGCAAGCTACGATGGAGAGTTTTGAGACTATTTTATATTTCATAATTAATCAAGTATTTCATTTATATTTTTCTATAGCCTCCATGTCTCTCAAGTTTTCATTATGTTCTAATACTTTATCTATATATCATTCTACTTTTCAATTTATGTATCCCAATGCAATTGTGTACTTTTTAAGTATAAGGATGCACTTATTTATAAGATATATAATAAATTTACTTAAATCTCCCTAGTCCGCCTAGGCGTCCCTAGCCAGCCGACCGACTAGCGCCTAGCATCTTTTAGAAACTTGGTATAATCAAAGTCTAAATAAATAATAGTACACAGCTCCTTCCAGTCCATCATTACGCTTTTCACTTATGATAGAATAGCAGCCTGCGAGAATCACCCAACTTACAGGCTTCTCCCTATCAAGCTTCAACCACAACATACATGAACCTTAACCATACATAGTCCTGTTATTGTTGAATCTCGCTCTCTTTCTTCTACTGCTTACTTTCAAAGAGTTTAACAAATTGATTACATACCATTCCTTCCTCAGTCTCAAGCTGAAACTCAATCTTTGAACACCGAAGCCATACCTCCAAAAAACAAAATTTTGTCCCAAAGATCACATATAATCTAAAAATTGTGAAGGTGATCCATAATTTCTCTTAACCTCTAAGATCTTGGTAATGTTGTACTGTGATGAAACACAAACCCTAGGAAGCTAAATATGCGATATTGCAGAATAATATGAACTCAAACGAAACAAGCACACACAACATACAAATAATTGTTGTTGAGGTTCGGCTAACTTTGCCTACTTCCCCATGTGATCCCTTGAGAAGAAGAATAGCACATATTACAAGAACTAGTTGAACCCTAGCTAAAACCCCAAAGCCGTGCTGACAATCCCTCTCTCACACCATACCTCTCAATACGTATTTTGCATGACAATATGCTCTCAGAAACAGCCTAATTATATCACATAGGCCGTGGGGTTACATATCTTTTCATTTTTCGAAAAGAAGACTAGGTGGTTAAACCTAGTAAAACTAGGATAGTACTCTTTCTTTACTAATTCTACTCCTAGACCACCTAGGAATACCAGAGAAAATAGGTCTCGCAAACCAATCACAACACTTACAATTATGGTTCACCATCGAAGAATAAAAAAGAAATCAAAACAGAGTTCTTCCCCAACACTAATCAATCACCTTGATCAATCAGCTAGTTTTGCTAGTTGGTGGATTTCTTATCCACTTGTTGTAATTCCTTCCATTGTTTTAATAAAATTCTATTGTTTCTTCTCAGGACAAAAAAAATCTTAATGTCTGTGAAAAAAATTCAAATTTGACTAACATTTAAAGATCAGTCAATGGTACAATAAATTAAGTTTCCACACAAAGCTTGCAGAATTTAAAGGAAAAAAATTCCTATCTGCACCATTCTTTTAATAATTGAATGACACCAAATCTAACGTACCTTCCCAACACGAGGAGCTATAAGCCATGCAAGAGTAACAGTAAGAAGCCCTGTAGCAAGCAGAATTCCGGTACCTTCCACAGCCCATTTGGTTGCAGGATTTTCAGCAGGAACAATGACAGGATTCAAAGGTTGTTCCGATGCAACTTGTGAAATTGCAACTGAATTGCTATCTGTATTATTGTTACTGCTACTATTACCATATGGAGTAAACCACAGTGAAATTTCACTCAGTCGTTGCCTTCTGATAGCAGCTACAGCATCAGGATCTATACCTGTACATGTATTGACCTGTGCGGCATCGGCTTCCCCCCTAGCAGTTCTTTCCCTCAATGTTTCATACTCCTTTAAGGAGACCATAACCTTTTTGAAGTCTGAAGTTCTGATATTTTTTGCGACGCGTCCGCAGATTTCACAAACAGTGGATCCATGATTGACAAACCATTTGAGTGCACAAGCGTAGTGTACCAGAGCAAGGTCATTTTTGCAAGAGCAACCAAGCTCAACTAACATGTCTTCATGGTGACATGAACCAGTCTCTAAATCAGCACTACATATGAAAACCTCTCCATCAGGGCTTATAAACTCCAAAAAACCAGATTCTTTTTCAACATTTTTCTGGGCGGATATATCACATTCAGCATCTTTAGGGACTACCGTGCTATGAGGTTTTACTTCCCCGTTGCTTATACATGCTTCTTGTAAAGGAGGAACAATACCCAAAAACCCTAACGCTGCATCTCCCCTGTTGTCCGATTCAGCACAATGGCACACACGACAAGTTAGCAAGCTGGCCTCGTTGTCAAGACTATGGCGTGCTTGAGTACCAATATCACCGCTATGTCCAGGTGAGCCATCGTCCTCACAGGCTACAATGCTAGCTTCTGATAAGCTTTCCTTGCCCATTTGAGGTTTAATTTCAAGAGCGCAATTTGTGCTACTGAGTTGTTGCACCTCTCTATTTTGGTATAATTCCGACATCCAGGTCATTACATCCAGTGTACAACCATAAGAAACATAAGGCAAGAACTGCCATTCCCTAGAATAATGGCAGGTAACAAAAGTTCAGTTCCAGCTGTAAACGGAAGTTAACCCTCCAAGCATAATACAAAGGCCAGTAAAGACACTAAAAAAGCCGGAAACATGAACTCTGCATCTCCTTGTAGCTTCTAATGAGACTTATCTAAACATTGCTCCCACGTAGAGTCATTATAGACCCTGTTACGGTTAGATCCACTGACAAGCAAAAACAGCATTGCATGAGAAATATGTCAGAGAGGCATGTCAACGACCAAATTATAATTAACAACATAAGATAAAAGCATGCTAGGATAATAACTGTAAAATCACAAACCTAAAAATTTAACAGGAAACAGTTTAAGAATTATAAACCAAATAATAGAAAAAGAAACTATCACTGCAGGACAACCACTAACATGACATCCCACACCCATATTAAGGCCTCGTTTGGTATAGAGGATTGGATTGGATTGAATTGAATGGATAAGCTACAATTTTGTTAAACTAAACTTCAATTCACAGAGCCTCATATCGCAATGCATTGAAAAATCAAACCCGTATTAATAGACAATCAAAACCCTATAACAATTTATAATTCAGAAAATTAAGTAGATGCAGAAAGAAATTGACAAGCAAAATCGATGAGGGGTGCTTACATTGCTCCTTTCAATTTTGTTGCCGCCGCCGCCACCGCCGCCTCACTAGACTGAAGAAGCAGAGCACAGATATTAAGTGTTTGTGTGTTCGATTGTTGAAGAAAGAGTGAGCAAGCAAGAGGGAGATAGGATAGAATTGCAATTGGAATAGCGAAGGGGATTGGATTGGATTGGATTGATGGTTGAGAACGAAACAGTGGGAGGGATTTAGGGTTTGGTATAAGCGAAATGCAAGAGTAGAGTGCAAAGCCGTCGGAAAAGAGAGCTGACCTGAGATCGCAGGACTGGACACTGAAGGGAAGGGATTGGCTGTGATTGTCCCAGAAGTTTCAGTGTCCCTTTTATTATATTTCCTGCCACCTGTCCCCACATCAGCTACCTCAAGTCTCCCTTGTAGAATACAAAAAGAAAATAGTTAACAGGAGGTCTCTCAAATTGGGATTTGGATTCCATTCGAATTTAAATTGTGGGATTCTTTACGTCTTAATCATTCATCGTGTATTGTGTGGTCAGAAATCATTTGATTTTTTATATTTAACATAAAACACAAGTAGTACAAGACGAAAACTGACTGCACGATGTATGATAAACCGCTTAGGATGTGTGGATCCCCACAAAGTGGATACGGAGATGATCCTCTTCCCTCAAATTGGCATCCTCCGTTGGTCCGTCAATTTCGACTTCGATCAATTTGATTCTTTTGTTTAGATTTCGTCAATTATGTTATTAGTGTGCTAACGTGGCATAAATCATTTCTTGATTTCCTTTTCAATTAAATAATTAATTTTATTACAAGTTTTATGCATTCTTATACATAAATTTAAAACAATAATTCAATGATATAACATCATATAGATTGAAGAGTTAATCATGGACTTAATTGATTAAATTACGTGCCACCCAATTTAGTTGAAAGGTCGAGGCAAGTGGGAGTCTATTTGGGATCATCTTAATTTCTTTTTTCTTTATAAACTATCCTAATTATATATATCATAATAGAAACTTAAAACCAGAACCGCTTAGTACTACGGTTTAGTGGTATTTCTCTTTAACGTAAATAATATTGTTTGTTCAAAAAATAAAATACTAAAGGATTACCCTTAACGTAAATAATATCGTTTGTTCAAAAAATAAAATACTAAAGGATTACCCTTAGCGTAAATAATATTATTTATTAAAAAAATAAAATACTAAAGGATTATGAGAGTTACAAAAACAGGGTAACAACTCTAAGAATAATAACAGGAAGGAGGCATGCAAGGCCCATTTAATTAAACCTGAAAAAATAAAATAAAATAAAATAATATAAAAAAACCGAAAACAAAACATATACAAGCGTCAAATCATATCCTCATTTTAATATCAACCAATTCACATAACTCAAATTATATAATCTATGACCATCCTTATATTTAAATTCAACAATTAAATTTAATTAAATAACATACTTGAAGAAGAATAAAGATTTCTGTCTCTAGTCAGAATCAAATTTTTCACCAGAGCATTGTCCAAAGTATTTCCCCTTGTGAAAGCATACTCAATAATTCTCCAAAGTATTTCGCTTGTGAAAGCATGCTCAATTATTCAAATAAAAAAGCGAAAGCTGTTTGGGCCGAGGTACTGTTTAATTTTTCTTTAAACGAAGGCCCAAAGTTGTTTAGGTTGGTAAGTGGATATTGGCCCAACATAAAATGGCCAACATCATTTATTTTATTTTTTTAACAAGCTATACTACCTACATTAATGGGGAGGGTGAACCTCACAGATGTGGTTCGAATTCGTCTTTGGCGAGAATTGAACCTAAGACCTTTCACTTACTAGTGAAAAGGTATATCACTAGACCGTAGTACTAAATGACATCCTCATTTTTTTAGTTCAAACAATTAGATTGTTTTTATTTATAAGAAAAGTTGCAAACGTAAACTTAGGGCTCGTTTGGATGTGCTTTTAAAATGGCTGAAAACGCGTTTAGATAAAATGATTTTGGGTTCCAAAAGCACTATAAGTGCTTTATGCAAGAAGCACCAGTTATGTGCTTCTTACAGGAAGCACTTTAAGTGCTTTTCCAGGATTTACTTGCATTTTTACTAAGGATTGGTTCCAAAAATATTTCCACAAAAAACACTTTCTGTTATTTTAAAAGCACATCCAAACGAGCCCTTAGTCATGTTGGCTAAAGGGCGCACATGTTCTTCTTCTACGCCTAACTCCTTTCTGCAGTTGAAATTAATTTAGTGTAAAACATTGTTTATAAATAAAAAAATGAAAAGGTAAGCCGTGGTTTCGTATGGATTCTATGGAACCAAAATAATGTAAGAGACTCAGATTTACTTACAATTGGCAATGGCAGCCGCGAAAAATCCAATCCAAATGCGTTGAACTTTCCACAAAGACAGCGGCAGCAAAAAAACGGCACAGTATTTGAATCGAATTCAATAGGTCCCATTGGTTTAATGCAATGCGGGTGCCGCATTATCTATCTACTTTATAAATACAATTAGAAACCCACCGGAACACCCATAACTTCTTTATAATATATTAATGTATAAACATAAATATATATATATATATATATCTGTATATGTATGACATGTTCCCTCCAACTCAATGTTCTTGTTCATAAATTCTTCCTTTCGTTAATCTTTGCTAATTAACATATGGAATTTGAATATTTGGAGCAACCCATCTTAAGAGAAACCCAATACTCCCCTTCCCCAACAGCAATCATCAGCAGCACTGGTACGACATCACCTTCTTCTGATCATCAATCATCAGATTCATCACCTTATGACGACTGCAACCGCGGCGGAGAATCGTCATTCCGTGCAACACTTGAGATGAAGGAGGTGCCATGGAGCGAGTCCGCGCAGCTAAGGCTGTCTTGGCTACGCTCTCAAGTCATCGGTGCCGCTGCAGAATTCGATTCTCCTTTCGGGAGGCGAAGACTCACCTACGCCGATCACACTGCCTCCGGACGCTCTCTTCTCTACATCGAAAACTTCATCGTCAACAATGTCCTTCCCGTTTACGGTACGTATATCAACTCTGCATTATATCAAATGTTACGAGTAGTTGGTTGATCTCAAGAACAAACCAACTAATGAACGTGTGTGTTAACATGTTAAAGGGAATACTCACACCTGTGACAGCTTCGTCGGAAGCCGGACGACGAAAATGGTGGGAGAAGCAGTCAAGTACTTGAAGAAATGCTTAGGGGTTGGAGCAGATGATGCACTCTTGCTGTGCGGCCAAGGCACTACCTCAGCAATCAAAAGGCTCCAAGAAGTGATGGGCATTGCCGTGCCATCAACCCTAAGAGAGAGAATGCTGGACAGTGATTTAATACGCATGGAAGAGAGGTGGTTGGTTTTCGTCGGCCCGTACGAGCACCACTCGAACCTCCTCTCGTGGCGGCAAAGCTTAGCTCAAGTCATCGAGATCGGTCTAGACGAGGATGGCTTGTTGGACATGGAGGCTCTTAGACTACAACTCGAGTCGTACAAGGACGACAACCGCCCCATTTTGGGTTCCTTCTCGGCTTGTAGCAACGTGACCGGAATTTATTCGGATACACGAGCAATCGCTCGACTTCTTCATCAATATGGCGGCTTTGCATGCTTTGATTTCGCAGCAAGGTAAACCGACTACACCCCACTACTCCTTTTCTTTCATCTTGTTTTTGCATGCAAGCGATATCAGGAGAAATGAATCGATCGCAGAAGAACCTCAATGCCATTGTTAAATATACAAGAAAAACTAATGAAAATAGCTTGAAAATTTTAAGTTTTAATGATAAGAACAAAATAAAGGGTAAAATGAATAGTACCAGCATTGACTTTTTAGTGTAAAAATGTGATTTTTCGTTAAAGTGAACAGTACCGCAGGTTTTTCATTAAAACTCCCGAATATATAAGGTCAAATTCAAGTAGAACCTTTGGACATTACAATTTACAACTACTGATAACTTTTTTATTTTTATGATTTTTTATCAACTAGTTTGGTATACCGCTACTTGTTCTTATTTAATTAAATTGAACAAAAAAGGGTTAAATTAATTGTGTTCTTAATTAATTAAAGTGAAAAAAAATTGGTTAAATTAAATTGAACGAAAAATTGGTCAAATTACTTAAATTAATTTTGTTCGTATACAAGCGATGTTGGTATCTGCCGCATGTTATTTAATTAAACTGAATTTTTTCGTTTTAGTATTGATTTGGTGTGTGATAAATAAATACAGTGGGCCGTACGTGGAAATTGAGATGAGGAATGGACAGATGGACGGGTACGATGGTATTTTCCTGAGCCCACACAAGTTTGTAGGTGGGCCCGGAACCCCAGGCATACTTGTGATGAGCAAGGCACTGTATCGGCTCACGTCTTTTCCCCCATCAACTTGTGGTGGTGGGACAGTTGATTACGTCAATGGCTTCAATCCTGAGGTATTCCCTAATCCAAGTACTAATTTTTGGTTTTGCCAAAAGTTAGGATTAATTGTCAAACAAAGCAATGTCCTTCCGCTGCTTTATGATTTGTTTAATTTTTCATTATGTCATTAATTTACAGATATGTCATTAATTAATGTTTCTGGTAATTGGAGCATTGATTCATGTAACATGTTGTTGGCCCGAACTTGTCACAATGTAGAACAACAGTCCTACTAGGTAACACTGTTAGAACTTTCATTCAAAATAAAGGATTAAAAAGGACAACTAAGAACATGAGTTCGAACAAAGTTACGGAAAAAGATCATCGCTCCACATTGTGACAAGTTCAAATACTAATACTCACGAATTTTTAATTCAGTCCAATGAGATTAAAGTTCAAAGACCAATAGTCCAATTTTCTCTTAACATTACATTCATACATTATCAATGACAATCATTATTAACAAAAATTAAAAAAGAAATGTTGTGTTCAGGCATTTATTAAATCGATTCTATCATTTATGTGACTATTCAAATTATCGGGCATGAGATTTGAACTCGAGACTTTCTCTAACAGAGCGGTTTAATGACAACTAATATCACATTTGCTGTAATTTTATTATATATGAAATTTCATATATTA
Organism: Cotoneaster glaucophyllus; assembly: GCA_036320875.1. NCBI lineage: Eukaryota > Viridiplantae > Streptophyta > Magnoliopsida > Rosales > Rosaceae > Cotoneaster > Cotoneaster glaucophyllus. The sequence goes on along the minus strand of CM070073.1, from coordinate 9,318,405 downwards.
TGTGACAAATGCAGGACACAGTGTACTGCGAGGACATCGAAGAGAGGGAACATGGGGGTACTCCTCAAATCATCCAAACAATTAGGGCAGCCTTGGCTTTCTGGGTCAAGGAATACATTGGTTATCAAGTCATTGAAAAGCAAGAGCATCTCCATGTTAAAAGGGCACAGGAGAGGCTTCTCCCTAACCAAAACATATGGATTTTAGGAAATACGAGCGCCGAAAGACTAGCCATTTTGTCCTTCCTCGTTTATTCTACGACCAATTGCTCCTCAACGGCTGCCACGAAAACAGATATTTGCAGAGAGGGAGCTGACCAAGGGCTCTACATGTGGGGAGAGACGGGAAACAGCAGAGGCAAGCCCCTTCATGGGGGCTTCGTCGCAGCTCTGCTCAATGATCTATTCGGTATTCAGGCTCGAGGTGGCTGCGATTGTGCTGGACCCTATGGTCACAATCTCCTCAAAATTGATCATACTCTTTCACATGCCTATAGATCTGCCATTCAGAAGGTAATTCCTAATCCCATTCATCTTCAACTTCTGCTACCCCACTAAGTTTTCAATGCTCGGGTAATGTTCTCTTGCCAGACTTATGGCGACAAACTGTAAATCTAAATTGCACGTCTTGATGTATGGTCAAAATACCCAATTCGGCAAACATAAGATTTACTTATGATGTCATACAGTCCGAAACGAAACATTTTCTTACAATGTTCAACGTTTAACACAGAGTTTAAGATTACTATGGGTTCTAAAAAAATTTATGTACAGGGCTATCTTGGAGTGAAACCAGGGTGGACTAGAATCAGCTTTCCCTACTACATGTCAAACGATGAACTGGAGTTCATTTTAGCTGCGCTGGAGTTCATAGCTACGTATGGACAACGTTTTCTTCCTTTATATAACTTCAGTTTGACAAGTGGAAGTTGGACTTGCAAGAAGAAGGCACTTCAAGACCTAATTGGGAAGACCAACTTCAACTTCGATGTCGATAGTTTGCCCACCCTTGGGGACAATGCTACACAGGGAAAGTCATCTAAAGACGGAAACAATAAGCTGCTCTTATATCTAGAAACCGCTACAAACATTGCAAATTGCTTGCCCAAGTTTCCTCCTCAGCGTAGGCTTCTGGAAGACATAGACATCAACATGTTGTACTTCAGAGTCTAACAACAATTCCTTCATATATTTGTTAATTTTTATGATACGTAGGGTTTCTTTCTAATATAAAATGTGAACTTCATATTCGTTTAGCTAAATTACATTGATAGACCTTGAATTTTGATCACTACTGTATTCGATCCGTACAATCCAAAGTTGTGTTCATCCAGAAAATTTTATCCCAATGTCTGAAGAGAGTAAAAATTCTAACTTCTATTAACTTTACTGATGTGGTCACTTGCTAACCCCATAATCAGATTTAGGGCACCTCATCACATACTATTATATTTGGGTCTTATCCACTTACGCGTTCCTACTTATTTCAGGCTATTTTCTCGATAACCCCCTCCTCCCAGTTCTACCCGTTCTCATCAACGACTCTTCCCCCATTTTCCCCTTTGGATAGTTCCAATGTCACATGTTCTTAAATTAAAATAAGAACGTAAGACCTCTCACTTACAAGTAAAGAGAAATATCACTAGACTGTAATACTAAATGACAATCTTATTTTTCAGTTCAATCAAACAGTTAGATTGCTTTTTATTTCTAAGAAAAATTGGATACGTGAACATAGTCAGATTTGCTAGAGCGCATAATGTACTCTTCTTCTATGCCTAACTCTTTTTCTGCAGTTGAAAAATTAGTCTAAAATATTGTATATAAATAAAAATGAGAAGGTAAGCCGCCGTTTCTTCTATAACCAAAAAATGGTAATGAGAGCCGCATTAATCCAATCCAAATGTGTTGAACTTTCCACAGACTGCGCGTTGGTTTAACGCAATGGGAAAAGCATCTTTGGCATCACCTTGATGGTTTCATGCTCGTTGTATCCTCGGATGCAGGCAGATTATGAAATAAATTAGGTAATATCTGATAGTGATAAGACGGGAGGCAGAGCCGTTCTTGGTGGATCAAACAAGCCCTTTTAACTCAGTGGGAGGGTAACGCCATTTTAAGGCGTAAGTCATTGGTTCAAATCCGATAAAGGGTTTTGATGTTTTCATAAATCATAAGATCATAGCCGGATTCTTTTTCTGGGATTCTAGGGATTCCGTGATTTCATCTGTTCATCGTACATCGTGTTGTAAACTGAAATAGAAAAGAACGAAGTTACCCGAAAAATGTAGAAGTCTTGGGTGGTGAATTATTCTTTGGATGAGTTGCGGACTAAGTCGCTATTTTTAAGATGTTTCGTGGTTTTGCCCAAAGTGTGCAAGAAGTTCACAAATACCAAAATCGCTCTCTTTTATATTTGGATTTATTACAATCATTAAATATATATAACCTAAATTGTCTTTAACCTTATCTTTTGACGAGGAGTAATCTCGTCCACTACTTTTGAAACATGAGAAAAAAGCCACAACTATCAACTTGGATCCTAGCCTAGGTTAATGAGCAATAACATGTCATCATGTTTGGAATACCCAGATGCTAACATCCACATGATTGTACCACGATATTTTACAGTCGATGTAGCACAGAGTGAGAGTTCAAATATTTCGGCCCCAGTCATCTCATTTCAGTCCATTTTCATTCCTCTGGTCCTGGTTTTTTTTTTTTTTTTTTTTGAAACACCTCTGTTCCTAGTTTTTAAGAAACAGATCCCACATTTTGAAGATCCTTAAAAACCTTTACTAACAGAAAGACGAGAATTTGATACCCACATGATGGCATAAGTAGTTTACAAATGATGAGGCCTACAAGAAGATAAATACATATAACTGAAATCTCGCCCAATCACAATTATCATCTAAAAATGATAAGGTTTGCTAAAACAAAATTGAAAAATAAAAAACTCAATTCAGCGACCTCTCACCAATTCATAATTACAAATGGCAAGGAGAATTATAAAAAAACCCCATAACATACTTTCCGATGATTCGAGAAAAAGTTAAATAGGAACCTTTGAGGAAAATCATATCTTTGAAGGAATAGACGGTGCCCAATTTCAATGAGAGCCGTGTTGAACTACGCAGTGGTCCCATTGGAATAACAATTACAAACCCACCGCAACTTCTTTATACTAAACTAGCCTTTCTGCAAGCGCGTCAGCACGTGCGAAAGATATTTTTTTCATCACAGCGCGCTATGCACAACTTACACATTTTAAATGTATTTATACACGATGATTGGTTCAATGTGTAGAAACATAAAATAAAGATGATTATCATCTCTACTAATACAGGCAGTAATTTAAAGTATTTATCTAGAATTTGTTAAAACAAAAGTAATAAATAACAGAGAAGATCCTTGTAATTTAGTTGCAAGTAAAAGTTAAATAAAAAGTATAAAAACTATCCAAGAACTTTAATTGACCTTGATACACTTGACAACAAAACATATCATGAATTCATATCGCCGTCCTGTTGAAAATTTAATGTGTTTGGTTAAAATCAAATATTAGCATTATTTGTAATTGAATTGCATTAAAAGTTGAAAAGGGGAATTTAACATTAAAAGAAAGAATATAACCTTATGTTGAATTCGAGGGAAGCAAAATGTATTTGTACACAACATTCCTTGTGAAGACTCCTTCATGACTGTGTAATTCTCCTTTCTTTACCAAGACTTTTGTTGTAGACGCTGATACTCCTCTTGATAAAGCCACGTACAATTGGCCATGACTGAATACGTGATCTGGTAGATAAATACCCACATTTGGTATATAATACCATGATTTCAATAATAAGGAAACATATAATATTGAAAAGGCAATTTTAGACACAAATTCCCCCATCTGTTCGGAATGCAACCATCTTTTTGTTCATCACCCTTTGTCTAGTATGATAAGGAAGAAAGACATACCAACCAACGCAAAAATTCACAGAAATGTGAAGGTCAAGTCAATCTTTCCAAAAACTTAAAAAGTAAACTGTGAAAGGAAAACATGCACTTATTCCAAAAAGAACACAAACCAATGTAATTGGACAGATCCTTTAGCAAAAATAAAATCTTGGTGACATCCAAAGGTTCAAAAAACAATTAATCAAATTTGCAGCAATGAGAATGTTCATGAATAAAACTCATTACCAGAAAAAGCCAGTAAATGAAAAATCAAATTTGCGGATATTAATTCATTTTTGATGCAATAAGAAGATTCGAAACACTGCAGAAAGCAAATAAAATTCAGAAAAAAATTTACAGATACATTTTTAAATTAAAAAGTACCAGAGAGAGGTGGAAAGGAAGTGGAAGAACAGAGATGGAGATTGATATTGGTGGGTGGAGAATACATAGAGCAAGGAGAAAAGCCATATCTTAGTACGACATCGTACCATTCACGTCTGCATTGGTTGTGTTATTGAAGAAGATGGAAACTCTTCTCTTTGCCGAAACTTTCTTCTCAAAAAGTAGTCGGGTATTTAATCCAATACAAACATAAAATCAAAAAATAAACGGATAAATATGATTTCAAATTAGTCTATTAAAAAGAAAACTAACAACCCATTAAAACATCTGAATCCACTACCTGATTAGCTACGTGAGAATCTCAACTGTTACGAATTATTGTAGACAGCTGAAAACACGCCCACACCTGCATAAGTAAGTGGATCATCCAAAAAGAACCAACCAAGAAAAAAAAAAAAAAAATCTCAAACCATAAGCAAGTAGACTGCAAAAATGAAACCCAACTAGGGATGGGCAAATACCCATTGGTTATGGGTAACCGCGGTTACCCGCCCGTTTAAATTAAACGGTTACGGTTATGGGTAACCGTTTAGATAAATAAATGGTTATGGGTATAACCGTTTACCCGCGAAATTTAAATGGCCGGTTATGGGTATTAACCGCGGTTATAAACGGGTAACCGTTTACCCATTTATTTTATATATGTAAAATTAACACAAACCATATTCCACAAAACTTAGATCAATGCTATTGACTATAGTGCATGATTTCATGGTCCATTATATATATATATATATATATATATATATATATATATATATATATATATATTATGTTAATATTTTACATTCCGAGTTAAATAACCAAAGAATATTGTCTTTTAACAGTTTTCGTAACCCAAGAATACCTAGCCAATTTTATATTACCTTCATTGTTAACAGTTAAAAATATCGTCCGTAAACTATTATTTCAATTAGTGGAATGGTATAAGGACTTAAAAAATTAAAATGCGGAAATGTATGATGAATGTACCTATAACAATGTTTAATTGTTAGAAAAAAGAAAATTATGATAAATTTTTCTTTTTTAATTTTCAAGTTGTTAAAAAAACACGTAGACGGGTGAAAAATGAGTAAATGGTAAAAAAAGAAATGATAAACGGGTTAAAAAATGATAAATGGGTAAACGGGTATTAAACGGTTACGGTTAAATGGGTACGCAGTTATGGGTATGGTTAACCGTTTATAAACGGTTATGGGTATGGGTATAACCGTTTAGGCAATTACCCAACGGGTAAACGGTTATGCGGGTATGAGAATAAACGGTTATGGATAAATAACCGCGGTTACCCGCCTGTCATAACCGTTGCCCATCCCTAAACCCAACAGTCTTTGCAAGACACCACCAACGCAACTCTGTCTCTCAAATGAATTTCAAAAAAATTTAAGTCTAAAATGAACCAAACTGTTTTGTCTTCCACCCTCTCTCCACCATTTATCTCTTCCTCTAATCTCCATTTTTGCAATCTACTCCCTATCTCTTTGAATAAACCAAAACCCCCAAATGCAATTTAATCTCTCTGTCTCTCAAATGAATTTCAAAAAAATTTAAGTCTAAAATGAACCAAACCATTTTGTCTTCCACCCTCTCTCCACCATTTATCTCTTCCTCTAATCTCCATTTTTGCAATCCACTCCCTATCTCTTTGAATAAACCAAAACCCCCAAACGCAATTTAATCTCTTATCGCAATCCATAAGATAATCTGGGTTAAAAATTAACAGTTACGGAGAGGAGAGAGAGAGAGAAATGATCTTCGTAACTGCTAATTTACCTTGTTTTGGGAATTCTACTTCCATTGAACCTCAAAATCAATTAGCGGTCAAGGTTAGAGCAATTAAATAATTAATTAGTCTAAACGATAGTATTAGAAATGTGTGGATACTGAACCCCACTTATGAAACAATGCATAAAATTACATGCACAAATAACCCTTTTGGATAGACATCAAGCAAGCATCTTACTGGTTGTTCTCAAAATCTGGTTGCGCATAAGATCACCAACAACATAACTTCTTCTTATCTGCATAATTTTCGTAAAAAAATAATCAAGGACTTGAATTTCGGCACAGTCTAGTGTGTCAATTCAAGAATAGCAAATCAAACATGAATGCTTGGCGTTGGATTCATGGGAGCAAAATTGAGAAAGTAAACGAAATCATTTAAACTGAAACGATAAAGAACAACTGACAAACCAAAACGTACGGACGATTTCTTGCCGCTAGATTTCCAAGGAAGGAAAATCTTCAAACTGTCCTGGATATTAAAAAAAGAAAAAAGAAGAAGTAAGTGGAGCTGTTGTATTGAGGAAAACGTGGGAGTGATGGTGTGTGCAGAGAGACGAAAGGGGAGAAGAAGGGGTCGTGGGTTAACGTGGGAGTGGTGGTGTGTGCAGAGAGACGAAAGGGTAGAGGAAGGGGTCGTGGGTTTTAATCATCTTTTTTTTTTCTTTTTTCTTCTTCTGTTTTCTTATTTTCAATTCTCTTTTTGTTTAACTTATTTTTCTTTTTTGTTTTTTACAACAATATCCCTGCTATTTTATTTTTATTATTGTCAACTAGTTGTAGATTCTTTTGTTTGAGGGGCTTTATAGTCCAATTTTTTTTGGTGAAGCCTTGAGACACCAAATTGGCCTTCTGGCTTTCTAATATTAATAAAGATATATTTTCCGGAGCATACGAACGAAAAGTAAAAACTAAAAAAGCTGAACAGATGGCAGTGTACTATTGTCAATGAGAGCTATTTCTAAAATACAGCAACATAACCCGTACTATTTCTAAAATTGAATCAAAATAACTAACATTATTTATGGAACTACTACAAAATTACACATTATTTATGAAACAAAACCAAAATAATCCACACTATTTTTGGATGGGAAGAAAACACGCAATTAACGAACCAGGTTTTTATAGAAAGTAGTGCAAAAACTAAGTTTTCTAGAACCGAACTATTTCTTGATCTGAAAAAAACCCACTAATGATCAATCTGGAAGACCAATTATATCATACAATTTACCTCAAAAAAATTAATGATACTTCCAACCAGAGCATATTTATAGATTTCTTTCGAAATAGATTTTCTTTTATAAAATTTTGGTGTTTTGTTATGGTTTTAGATTCGAATTTGAGTACAAAAAGCTTATAAGGGATGTTTTTTTTAGATTTCCTCTATCTAATTGTAACTAAAACACAAAGCGTCTATTCGATCGTTATTTACTGCGTATTAATTTACTGGAGCATACAAACGACAAGTTTGTTTCATGATAACAAAAGCTAAAAAATTTGCCCAACAGATGGCAGCGTACTTCACATTTGGCGCGGCGTGACATATGTACATGTCGGCGTATATTTATTGAAAGCAAAGCTTTTCAACGATTTTTCTTTCAATGGGCCTTTGACATGTGGACATCGATGGTACTTCCGTCAGGGTAGACCTGACATTTTGGACCCGACCCGTTAATATTAGTATTTGGGTGGGTGCTTAACGGGTCGGGTCGCTAACGGGTGGACCCGTTAACAACCCGTTAAATAACGGCTCACTTTGGGTCAACCCGTTAAACTCGTTAGACCCGTTAGCACCCGTTAGTGGAGGATATTTTAGTAATTTCAATAAAATCTTAACAACAAAAAATAGACTTTATGCAAAAAAATAAATAATAATAATTGTTAACGGGTGAAACGGGTGACCCGTTATCTTAACGGGTCGGGTTCGGGTGACCCGTTAACTTAACGGGTCAGATTGAACCCGACCCAAAACCCAATAAACCCGACCCGTTTACAGGTCTACGTCAGGGGATACCACTGTAGCGTAATACAAAATAACGCCTTCATTATTTAGTTATAAACATAATTTTGCTTTGTTTGTTGGGTGCTAGTCTAACACCATGGATTTCAGAGCCCAAAGGCCCAAATCCAGTACGAAGCCCAAAATGACCTCCAAGCTAGCAGACAGCCCATCAATTCGATGACGAGTCATCCGTTCGTGTGTGTTGCTTGTACTATACTAAAAATACACTTGTGAGTGTAGAATGAAATTTTTGGAGTGCTAATAACAGTTTCCAAATAAAAATGCAAATTCTCAAGTACAACATTTGTATGCATGCACGCACGAACGCTACATTCAAGCGTTTAAGCAACATGCACGCTCATACGTATGGACGCGTGATGACTATGCATAGAAGAAGAGAAAAGAGAGATACAGGGGTCGACATCCCTTCAATAATATATGATAGGATGGCATGCTCATGAGACATGAGTTGCGGTTTTGAGATCGATTGAAAGCAAATATGATAACACGTAAACCCTAATTAATTAATTAAACTTGTCTATATATATGCTTTTGAAAAATATGAGAGAAAATGACTCTCACCACCACCATGCGCCTTGTATAAGTTAAAACCAAGTCGCTTTCCATGCCGGATTGAAATACCACAAAACGCATTTTACGTTATGACCAAAACTCAGACAAACATAAAAGAGAGAGAGAGAGAGAGAGAAAAAACAAACGAAACAATGGCCACTCGGCCCACTACCACTCCAGTTCCGACGTACTACTCAATTAATTTACGGTTTTTTTTCTGTTCAAATCCATTAATTTACGTTGTAACAACCAAACAAGCAAACAAAATCATGATCATTCCTCCCACGAAATTATCCTAATAACGGGGAAAACAATATTACAAAGGTTGCATGTCCCAACTCACAAATTCAATATATACTAAAACCCAAAACAAACTGTTTTATTGCACATACGCACAGTGTGCTTCTCGTTTTGCCCATGTTAAATTTGTGTTTTTACTTCTCTTGCCACTGTCTTGGAAAATATATATACGCCTTAATTTTTTTTCTTCTTCCTTCTCTCTTCCCTCTCGCTGTTCTTCCCGTCGAGAAATTTTTTATTGTGACCAGAACACAAATGGTACGCCACATGTTTTTATATAAGTGGTGAAAAATTGTATTTTTTAAGTTATTAACTTTTTAACACACATATCTCACTATTTATATAGTGACACGTGGTGTACCACAACATATTGCGGTCACATTGAAAAATCTCTCATTCCCGTTTCCGACTCACCTTCGAACGAAAAAACCTAAAATTCACCATTTTCAGATGTTTTCCGATGGCGGCCGGCCCGCAACCACAACTATTCGACTCAGGACAGTCCCAACAACAACATTCGAGCTTTGCATGCTCGAACTTACCCATCACGAAGAGTTCCATAAGCCCGACTTGCGGTGGTTTTTTTTCAGACGAAAATCAGAGTTTTTTTGGGGCCAATTTCAGGCCTTTCCACCTTTAATGGGTCCGGCGAAGGTAATTACTCTACACCCTCACATTAGCTTAGGTTGTGAGCTAATCGGAGTCCCTGTTTTCCAGCAAATATCCCTTTTCGCAATTCTTTTCTTGATTTTTGCATGCCCCTTTCTCAATTGATTTTTTTTGTTTTGTTTTTGATCATTTTTTTCGTCAATGTTGATTTTGAAATTCAGTTCACAGCAATTGGGATTTACTTGGACCTTGAAATCGTGTCACATCTTCAACAATGGAAGACCAAATAGGCAAATGAACTTGCAGAAGATGATGACTTCTTTGATGCTCTTATTTCTGGTAAAGTTTCTATCTTTATCTATCATATTTCATTTGGCTAAAAGCCTAATGCCAATTTGATAAACGTCTGTTGAGAAACTATAATAGTTTAAAATATCAGTCGAAATTTAAGTTAACCTAATTAGTTCAATGATTAAATTGTGTGTTGCATGTAGCCTTAAGTTAACCTAATTAGTTTATTGATTAAATTGTGTGTTGCATGTAGCCCCTGTTGAGAAATTCATTAGGGTTGTGATGATCAAGGAGGGATATATGGAGTGCAGATTGAGAGTGCAGTGAGGGATATATTGGCAGCTGCTGACAAATATGAGGAAGAGGAGGAGGAGGCCTTGGAAAAAGTTGTTGAGTTCTTTCAATCAAAGTGCTTCAAGAAGAATTTCGTCACCACATTCCATTTTCCTACAACTTCTGCCGATGCCGAGGTAAAGAATCGTCTTAATCAAAGGATAGAAAGTAAAAAGTAACAATATTGTTGAACAATGTAAAATCCACATCGGAAACTTGACAAAATAATGTACGATATATGCGTGCGGTGGGTGGTTCCACTACCGAAACATTTTGTGATGAAATCTCACACATGATATGTTAATAGGTTGTTAAACTTCACTGCACATTGAAGGCGATATTAGTGTTGATTAGTAATTAGTTGCTGATCCAATTCTGAAATCTTTTACAAACATTGTTACCAGCTATTGTTTAATTTGTACGTAAACTTTTGTGTTTATGCATATTGTGTTTACACATGTACAACAATGTTTACAACTCTATTTACACAAATATGTACAACCAGTGTTTCGTTAAAACTCCCTAATTACAATCCTATATCACATGTATACTAATCAGCATTCCCGAGACCCATCAATAGGGAAAGCATTGGGGTCATATATAAGGCATATTATGACAATTTTGAGCTTATACTTGGTCTTGGACAATTCAGAATTCTGTGTTTTGAAATTAAAACTTATAAGTAAAAAATTGTTATGTTGTCATTGTACATAGTTATTATACCAAACGATATAACCAATCAACGTGGTTAAATTTTGATTCGATTTTGATAATTATCCAAATTAAATTTGTGATTAAATTTTGTTTTATTTAATTTAATTTGTAATTTTTGTAAAGTATAGTTCAAAGTCAAGAGGGGTAAGCATAGATTAAGCTTATGTATCGGATTGTTTTTAGATTTCATACGATTTTTAATAAGACTATTTATCAAATTTTTTATATGTAAATAGTATACACATCAAGTATTAACCTTTGTATGTAAATAGTATATAATACACATCAAGTACGGTTTTCGATTCTGCAACATCGTGCGGGACATTATTTGCTTGTATACTACTAATTATAGTATAATATTATGACGGTATTGTCGTGTCATGTAAATCGCTTGTCGTCAAAACGTCGGCAAATTGGAGATATGGCAAAAGTCAAAAGTGTAGGCTATGCCAAGCCGTACAAACTTTATACATATATATTATATAAAGTGAGTGGTGACCTCTCAGAATCGGAAACGCGTCGTCCCCCCACCCCACCCCTCTCTCTGCCTCAGTCTGATTCTCTGCCATACCACACACAACCTGATAAAGATAACCACTACCCAACCTGCTGTAAAACTGCATAAAATTGTACAAAAAATATATATTAACTTTGTTTGCTCCCAAATCAATCTCCTTAAATGAACGAAGAACTTTATATCTATACTGTGAGGCCCTTACCAACAACAAGGATTCTCATTTTTCTAAAAAAATAAAAATATTCTTTTAACTGTTGGATTGGTTTTAATGAAATTATGTGTTGAAATTAAAATACAAGTTACAAAATCTCAACCACACAATTTCATTAAAGTCAAAATTCAACGGTCAAGAGGGTGTTCCAATTATTTTAGAAAAATAGAGATTCCTCTTGTGAAAGGATTCCTCTATACTATTATTAAGAAAACCATCACCGTCAACTTTTTTTTATTTTTTATTTCTATTTTGCTCCTACTTTTGATATACATTATTAACAAAAGAAGAGCAAAATAGTAATTTTGTACATTTTGACAAAATGACAATCATATCCATAATTTTTATATTTTATCCTTTTTTTATACTTATTTTTCCAATTTTACCCTCATTTTTTATACACAATATTTACATAATGAAGACAAAACAAAAATTATATAATATTAATATGCACTTATTAAGAGAAATTGTTCACACACATAAAATGTGCTCCCTGCTAGTAAATTTATAAGTATGTTGATTATTCTCTATTATTAATCGGTTTTATGGTAAAACTTCAATTTTTGTCATGAATCAGAGCCTGATTATTTCACATGTAAAGCCCGACGCCAGTACGTACTTCACTTCACTTCATTGTATTGTTCACTTGTTAGACTTGAATATTCACCCCAACTAAGAGGGCATATTGAGAATAAATCTTATATTGATGAAAGAAGAAACCTTGCATAGGCTTATGAGTAAGTTAAGTTACTTTTCATACTATCAATTAGTTTTATAATAGAACATCTCTCCTCCTCCCTCCCTCTCCTCTTTTACGAGAAATTTCGAAGTGTAACAGATTTTTATGTTAGCATTTCTCTAGCCACGTCCCTCCCTCCCTCCCTCTTTTACTAGAAATTTCGAAGTGTAACAGATTTCTATGTTAGCATTTCTCTAGCCACGTACAATTACATGTTACAGTCTCTCGAAGTTTCTTTCATGTCTTGTGTATTCTATTTTACAATAACACACGTTCCTGATAACAACCTATTTTTTTATATTTTTTCTTTATTGGTTTTTAAATTTTGTTTAAATCCACATGACAAAATTCGATTGGTTTTCTAGTCCCACGTTTGTGTCGCATTATCACTTACGAAACTGACCAATACGGACAAATTTGACATAACTTAGAAGACGAAATTGACTAATTCAAAACCAAAAGGACTAAATGATGTATTTGCAATACATAAAAGATAATGGGTGATAAAAATCCCACAAAACAAAGTGCCGACACATATTGAGCAAGTGATGATTTTACTATGCAATTATCTGCTACTTTTCTAGCTTAATACGAATTGAGTATGATTAGTTGTTAACATTAACACATTAACTAATATTTGATTAGCTTAATCGATACAACTTTTAATTGGATAAACCAGACTCACAAAAGGCATGTTCCGGATCCATTTCCTCCAAATCCATCAAGTTCGGGATTCGGATCGTTGAAATTTGTTACAATGGCTACAAACATGGAGTATTTTTAAAAGTTATAATAACTATAGTCGTTGGATTAAAATTCAATGGTCCGGATTCTGGATTTGATGGATTAGGTGGAAAGGGATTTGGAGAGGATCCCTTTCCTTTTATAGGGGACTAGTTGTACTGTGCACAACTTGGAAAACTAGTCCACAAGTACATACATTAGCATCATTTTCGAGAAATATTTTAAAACACTACCACGTAATATTATGATTTCACATAAATTATAATACATGTATTTATTTTATATAAATATATCTTAAAAAGTGAGACACATCGACTTATGGCTAAATCATAAAAGGGTACATCATGTAACAACTATTCCAAAAAGCGGGAACACATAAAATAACATGCAATTAGCTTACCTTCATTATTATTATTATTATTTTTTTAAACAAACGATATTATTTATGAGGAGTGGGGGAATAGGTTGAGCCTCACAGTGCTAGCAATAATGAAATTCAAATTCTTCTTTGGCGAGAATCGAACCTAAAACCTATCACTTACAAATGAAAAGGGGTAGCATGTGGGCTTGTTTCTAGTGATAAGAGAAATAGGGGGGATCGATTACGGTGGGATGAGCTAGTTGGAATATGATAAAGAGAAATAGGCACCAAACCAAAGTAACTGCTCTCCTCTGGTTGCCTGCAAGCATGACTAAATAAAAAAATGAACAAGATTTAGACGACTTTTTCTCTCACGGAAAGAGAAAGGAAAGGTAAGAGCCTGTTTGGTACTCTACTTGAATCCAACTTTTTAAACTCAAAAACAATTTTCAAGTTTTAGGCCTTAAAAACTTGTTTGGTATGACTATTTTAAAAAACTGAACTCAAAACCAACTAAAAAATATAGTCTATTATCTAAAAACACAAAAAAAATGAGTTTTAGGCCTTAAAAATGTGTTTGGTAGGACTATTTTAAAAAACTAAACTCAAAACCAACTCAAAAATATAGTATGTTCTCTAAAAACACAAAAAGTGAGTTTTTAGAGTTTTTAAACTTAAGCTCATTCATTTATTTTCTCTCCCTCCTCCCCTCTCACTCCAAATCTTTCTCTCTCTTTTATTTTTTCTCTCTCGCCCTTCTCTTTCTTTCTTTTTTTTTTTATCTTTTTCGTCTCTCCTCCAATCCGCTCTCTTTATTCTCTCGGTTCTTTTTCTCACTCCTCTCCCTCTCTATCTCCTCCGATCCTATCACTTCTTTCTATTTCCTCCAATCATCTCTTACTTTCTTTCCTCCTCTATCCTCTTTCTCTCTCAACCCCCTATTTTTTGATCTCTTTGTCCAGTTTAAGTTGTAAGATTTAGAATTTTTAAATCGCATACCAAACAAGTTTTTGAGTCTTAAAGAAAATTCTTAAGAAATGTTTTCAGAAATTATAATTTTTTTTAAATAAGATACCAAACAAGCCCTAAGGTTTTGCTTAAATTTCAAGCTCTGTACATTAAATAAAATTGTTAGATGATTTTTCATTAAAATAAACTTAGCCCAAACTTTTTTCATTAAAGTTTTTTTTTTTAAAAAAAAAAAAACGATATTACCTACACTAATGGAGAGTGTGTGGACTTAGTCTCACAATAGGCTAGCAATAATATGGTTCGAATTCTTCTTTGACGAGAATTGAACCTAAGACCTCTCACTTACAAGCGAAGAGAAATACCACTAGACCGTAGTACTAATTGGCAACCTCATTTTTTAGTTCAAACAGTTAGATTGTTTTTTATTTCTATAAAAAAGTTGCAGACGTAGACTAAGTCACGTTGGCTAGAGCGCGTAATGTACTCTTCTTCTACGCCAAAATCTTTTATGCAGTTGAAATAATTTAGTGTAAAATATTGTTTATAAATAATAAAAGGGAAAATTTGAAATAGGTCCAATTTTCTAGCCCATCTTTTGAAATAGGTCCAATTTTTAGTGACTTTTAACTGTTGAAATAGATCCAATTTTTAGTTATTTTAGACATATCAAAATACCCCTAAATAAAAAACTGAAAAGGTAGCCGTCGTTTACAAAAAAACGTGAGACTCAGATTTGTTTACCATTGGGAATGAGAAGGAGCATAAAATTCAATCCAAATGCGTTGATTTAACGCAATGGTCCATTTTTATGCTAAATACATGTAGTGTTAACATCCTCTTAAACATGCTCCCAAAAAGACTGATAAAATATCCCTTGAAAATCATCCGGACCAGAAGCTTTTAAACCACCCATTTTCAAAGCCGCATCCTGAATTTCAACTACAGAAACCGCGGCTTCACGAAGCCTCATTCATTTCCTCAGAAATACTCGGACCAATACAATCCAACAGAGTTAGTTATTGGTGGGGCTTTGACTGACATGTTGAAAGTAGGGGTGGGCACTTGAAACCGAAAACCGAAACCGAAACACGAATCGAATCGAACCGCACCGAACGGTTCGGTTTTGCGGTTTTGAAACGGTTTCGGTTTCAAAATCGAACCGCGGCAACCAAAACGGTTTTGGTTTTGGTTTTGGGTTTTCAAAACCGAACCGAAACCGAAACCGAACCGAAACCGCACCATTTTATATTTTAAAGGTTAAAGTTTTAATTAGTTTCAATGTATAGCTATTTCAGCGGTTTGGTGCAGTTTTTGGTGCAGTTTGTGCAGTTTTTGTGCAGTTTTGTGGTTGTGCTGTGCAGTTTGTGTTTTTTGGTGCAGTTTGTGCAGTTTTTTGGTGTAGTTTGTGCAGTTTTTGGTGCAGTTTGTGCAGTTTTTGTGCAGTTTGTGCAGTTTTGTGGTTGTGCTGTGCAGTTTGTGTTTTTTGGTGCAGTTTGTGCAGTTTTTTGGTGTAGTTTGTGCAGTTTTTGGTGCAGTTTTTGTGCAGTTTGTGCCGTTTTGTGGTTGTGCTGTGCAGTTTGTGTTTTTTGGTGCAGTTTGTGCAGTTTTTTGGTGCAGTTTGTGCAGTTTTGATGCTGTTTTGTTGCTGTTTTGCTGCTGTTTTTTGTGCAGTTTTTGGTGTTGTTTTACTGCTGTTTGGATGCAGTTTTGCCTCTGTTTTACTGCATTTTTGCTGCAGTTTTTGGTGTTGTTTTACTGCTGTTTTTTATGCAGTTTGGCTGCATTTTTGCCTCTGTTTTTTGCCTCTGTTTTACTGCATTTTTGCTGCAGTTTTACTGCATTTTTGGCCTCTGTTTTTTGCCTCTGTTTTTTGGCAGTTTTGATCCCTTGTTGCATATTCATTAATTAATATACAAGGAAAAGAAGACCGTTTTATGCATATATATGTGTACATTTTAAATTGTATATTTTTTTTCTCAAAAACCAAACCGAAACCGTTTGAAACCGCACCGAACCGAACCAAATGGTTTGGTTTCATTGCGGTTTTGGCTTCAAAACCGCACCGCACCGCACCGCAAAATGTTTCGGTTTTGGTTGTGGTTTCACTCGAAACCGCACCAAACCGCACCGCGCCCACCCCTAGTTGAAAGCAACTAAGCAAGGCTTGTCTTATACTCCGTAGCATGGGACCGACCTCCGTATCTGCTGGAAAAAAAAAACGTGGTTTTGCGCATATGCTTATTTATAGAGGATTTAGTTTTTGTGCTTTTTGATTAAATTTCAAGCTCTGTACATTAAATAGAATTGTTAGATGATTTTTCATTAAAACAAACTTCACCCAAGTTTTTTTAATTAAAGTTCTATTTTTTTTAAAACAAACAATATTACCTACACTAATGTAGTTCGAATTCGTCTTTGACGAGAATTGAACCTAAAACCTCTCACTTACAAGTGAAGAGAAATACCATTAAACCGTAATACTAATTGGCAACCTCATTTTTTAGTTCAAACAGTTAGATTGTTTTTTTATTTCTCTAAAAAAGTTGTAGACGTAGACTAAGTCACGTTGGCTAGAGCGCGCAATGTTGGACTGATTAGGGCTGCCATCAGTTCACCCCCAGAGACATCGGGTGAGCAAGCATACGTTTTTCTTCATCTTCCTTTTAATTTCTGTGCATCCACAGGCTCAAGAGTCATCTCAAGAGCCATGGTACTAGAAACATTAAGTACAGTTTGTAGAATTATCAGAGAGACAGGGCCATACGGCCCACTTCCAACAACACCGATATTGTCCCCAACTTGATAATTACCACCTGCACAATCCTTCAGGTGTGGGGTTTTATCACAAAAGGCCTCGGTGTTAGTTAGAGTGGGGTTATGATATTTAAACTATTACTATTCTTTTTGTATGGCCGATGTGGGATTCAACACAGTCATGATATTTCAAATCTCAGGATAAACAAAATAGAATATTATAAAATAACCCCCTTCAGCTTTAGTCTCATGTCAATTTGTTCCCAAAACTATGATTTAACCATTATCACCCTTAAACTACGAACTAAATCAAGTCAATCTTCCTTCCAAAAAACACAATGCATGAGAAATTTTAAACCGATGCACCATCACCCTTAGGCTTAAACTAGTGTCAAGTCAATCTGCCTTCCAAAAACATGATGAGAAATTTAAAACCACTGTTCGGATGCTTGTAAGTTTCAAATGATGTCATCCTTGAACTCCCTATTCCATTAACACAAAAACAAACTTAATTTTCGTTTTGATTCCGGGGCGAGCCAAGGATGGCTCATCCTTCCTAGACATTTATACGTTGAAAACACCAAAACAATCCAATTCAAGGCAACGGTTGGCATTTGGATTTCCAACGGCTAGATGACGTGGTACGTTCTGGGTCGTCTGATCCAAGGATGGTCCACGATTTTCGGGCTTAAAAAAAAACCGTGAGTGGCCACGCGGCTCGTTATGGGCCTTTGGATTTCCAGCGGCTAGTTTTCTGGACAGTCAAAAAAATTTGAATTTGAAATCCAACGGCTAGATGACATGGCGCATTCTGGGCCGTTTGATCCAAAGATCAACGATCCACGATTTTCGGGCTTAAAAAAAAACCCAACGGTCAGTATTGTGACCATTGGCCACGTGTCATACTTATGGGATGTTGGATTTGAATCGTTTCAAATCCAACGGTCCAGATTAATTCACTTAATAAAAAAACTATTAAAAATTGTTAAAAATACATTAAATTTTTTTTAAAAAAAATTATTATTTTTTCCTATAAATACCTAACCGTCATCTTCCAGCTTACACCATATTTCAATATCTTCAACACTTTCTACCAAAGCTTTCATATACTTTTTGTGTGAAAAAAATACCTAACTAGAACCTCATCATTTCTTTTTTTGTCCATATAAACTCTACATCCCTACATCCATCCTCACACCAAAATCAATCCTTCTTTTTAGCTCAGAATCCTTCGTCATCGTTTTCAAATCTTGAGTCCTTACAATGTCTTCTTCAAGGAGAGTGTATAAACAGTTTGAGGAGCAATAGAAAATATTGTTGGCATAACAGGAAGAATCTGTCAATCTCGAGGAAGGTGGAGGTGGACATGAGGCTTTCGCAATGGAGAATGAAGATGACGACCATAGAAGGCAGAGGGCCTTACATTCCCTCCGTGTCATGGAAGCTGGGGGTCAGATATCTAAACCCAGATGTGCTGCAAACTTCGATAAAAAAAGGGAAAGACGAGGTAAAAATCTCTTGGAAGATTATTTTATCCCCAACTGTGTATTCCCTGATCATGTTTTTAGAGGTCGTTTTAGAATGCAACGAAGTTTGTTTGACAAAATCATGAGTGCTATTTGCAACCATGATCAATACTTTGTGCGGAAAAATGATGCTTTTCATGTTCTAGGTCTTCTTCCCGAGCAAAAAGTTATTGCTGCCTTGCGGATGCTTGCATATGGAGCATATGCATATCAAGTGGATGAGATAACGAGGATGGGAAAATCAACTATTCTGGAGTCCCTTATGCGGTTTTGCTGCACAGTCGAAGCCCTCTATACGAAAGAGTACATCTGGAAACCGATGCATAAAGATCTGCAAAGGCTACTGAGGAAGTGGTGAGATGCGAGGCTTCCCTGCCATATTGGACCTAGGAAAAACTGTCCAAGTGGGTGGCAAGGAGCGTATGGCGACAAAAAATGACCCAAAAATATCATTTTGGAAGCGGTGGCTTCATTTGATACATGGATTTGGCATGCATTTTTTGGTGTTCCAGGAGCTTAGAATGACCTAAATGTCATTGCCCAATCTCCAGTCTTCGACGAAGTGCTGGAAGGAAAAACACCCAGAGTCACATATTCAGTCAATGACCATCATACGATGGGTCGTACTACTTTGCAAACGACATTTACCCAAGGTGGACAACGTTTGTCAAAACAGTCCCACATCCACAAAGTGAAAAAGAAAAACACTTTGCAAAATGTCAATAGGGGTGTAAGAAGGATGTGGAGGGTTGTTTTGGTATCCTGCAAGCTCATTGGGCGATTGTCAAGTCGGCTGCCAGAATGTTTGATGTCGAGGTAGGTGGGATTCTTTTTGTCAAAAGGTCGAGGTAGGTGGGATTCTTTTTGTTCGGTCTTTTTGGGATCATCTTAATTTCTTTCTTCTTCATAAACTATTCTAAATATATACATCATAATATAAACCTATACTGAAGAATTAGTACTGCGGTTGTCACATCCCGACCCGGGGTGGACCACTTCCCGGGCCCGCTCCACCACCGTAGCACGATATTGTCCGCTTTGGGCCCCGACTACGCCCTCACGATTTTGTTTCTGGGAACTCACACGAGAACTTCCCAGTGGGTCACCCATCATGGGAGTGCTCTCGCGCGCTACTCGCTTAACTTCGGAGTTCCGACGGAACCCGAAGCCAGTGAGCTCCCAAAAGGCCTCACGCTAGGTAGGGATGGGAATATACATATAAGGATCATTCCCCTGGGCGATGTGGGATCTCACAATCCACCCCCCTTAGGGGCCCGACGTCCTCGTCGGCACACCACGGCCAGGGTTAGGCTCTGATACCAAATTGTCACATCCCGACCCGGGGTGGACCACTTCCCGGGCCCGCTCCACCACCGTAGCACGATATTGTCCGCTTTGGGCCCCGACTACGCCCTCACGATTTTGTTTCTGGGAACTCACACGAGAACTTCCCAGTGGGTCACCCATCATGGGAGTGCTCTCGCGCGCTACTCGCTTAACTTCGGAGTTCCGACGGAACCCGAAGCCAGTGAGCTCCCAAAAGGCCTCACGCTAGGTAGGGATGGGAATATACATATAAGGATCACTCCCCTGGGCGATGTGGGATCTCACAACGGTTTAGTGATATTTCACTTCATTTGTAAGTGAGAGGTATTAGGTTCGATTCTCGTCAAAGATAAATTTGAACCACATTATTGCTAGCCCATTTTGAAGCTAAACCCATCCCCTCCCCTTAGTGTAAATAATATTGTTTGTTCAAAAAATTAAAATACTAAAGGATTACCCTTAGCGTAAATAATATCATTTATTCAAAAAATAAAATACTAAAGAATTACTCTTAGCGTAAAAAATATATTTTATTCAAAAAATAAAATACTAAAGGATTAGGAGAGTTAGAAAAAAAAGGTAATAGAATATTAAAACTCCAAGAATAATAAAAGGAAGGAGGCATGCAAGCCCCATTTGTTACACCCCACCCCCACTTATATGTATAATTCTGTAATTTCCCCAAAAGTTAATGGAATTATCAATTTAGTCCCTTGTTCTTTATCCAATCCGGATCTAAAAGTGAATTTTCTTTCCACTCACAAACTGCCACGTGGCAGCACCCCAACTCTCCCCACTTCTCTATCTTTCCCCCACCCCGGAATCTCTCTCTCACTTTCACTTTCAACTCTATTTCTTTGGACTCCCTCAAAACCCTCTCATCTATCTCCCTTTCTTTCACCCATGAGCACCCACGTACACCCACACTACCTTCTCGACGTCGATAACATTACCATCATCAGTTTTTTGTCTCTCCCGTCGCTACGAGAACTGCGAAACCCAGAAAATACTCTCCTGCGAGATTTTCTCATCTTTCCTGCTAGGTAAGCCTCAGGATTCACTCTTTGTTTTACGTTGATGTTTAAGTTCGATTGTTGAGAGATTTGCTTGTTGTTGGCAAGGTTTAACACGAGATTGGCTCAGGGAAACAAAACCATCTCCTGCGAGCCCCGTGGGTGTCGAGGAGTTTTCCGACCACCACCGGCTGTTTCACGGCGAACCAAAGGTATTGTTGGCAGTTGAACTTTAGTTGTGTTATATGTTCCTATTGCATGAATAAATCTCAAATTTTATGCATGTTTCACATGTTCTGAGCATTTGCAATAATTAAATGGCTTTCGTCACCCTTCGGGTGTCGGCCAGCACATGACCATCCTAATGTCCCGAGGACATCGGGATCGTGGCGTGTCAAATTCGTATCAGAGCATACTTAGGATTTTTTCCACCATTTGGTAATCATAATCCTTCTTATATCCTTAATCTTCAATCGTTCTAAATCTTGATTGTCTCTTATCAGAATCATGGACCCCGCTGGTGGGAATGTACCTCGTCGAGCTTGTTCTGGTATAGGGGGAAGAATCCAGCAATTGACCAACTTTTTACAGAATGCCATTACTGGTGGTAGTAGATCGAATCACACCTATATTGAGATTGCTCGTAGTCATGGTATTCCAGATCTTCGAGTAGTTGGAGCCTGTCCAGAGGCTGAGGAATGGCTGGAACAGGTGGAAGACACCCTGGAGAGTATGAGATGCCCATCAGGTGCATGGGCGGATACCGCAGCTTATTTTCTTAAGGGGAATGCTAAGATTTGGTGGAAGTCAATGAAGAGTTCTCGTCCACCTATTACTTAGATGACTTGGGCTACATTCCGGAGACTTTTCAGCGCACATTTTATGAGCCTCAGTTATCAGTTAAGGATGAGACAATAATTCATGGAGTTTCGCCAGGGCGATCTGAGTATTACTGAGGTTGATAATACTTTTCGGCGCCTGTCGAGACATCATTCAGAGACATATGGGATTCAGAGTGAAATGATGATTCAGTTACTGATTTGCTTGAATTTGGACTATCATGAAGCAGTGGCAGCGCAGAGGCACATAAGTTATAAGGAGATAATCGAGACGTGTTTGAGGATCGAGCAGTCTAAGTAAGAGACTAATAACCAGGATCATCCATAGTTTCAGGACCAACCTCGAAGTCAAGACCGACCTCGGAACCAAAATCGAGGGGGTCGTGGTTTTCGATCCCGGAGCATAAGGGAACCTGCTAGCTCTTCTAATCCATTTGACCCTAGACACTCTCATTCATTCAAACGACAAGGTCAAGGTTCAGGTTCTTCGAGCGATGGCTCAAGCAGTGAATCAGGGATGTGATCTTTCAGTCATTTCAGGTCACCAGTCACGTGTCACAGATGTGGAGGCACGAGGCACATTTCCAGGGATTGCCCATTGGGGCGACCATCCAAAAGTTATGCTTCCGTTCCGAGTTATAGTGGAAGAGGAAACCCGAGTTCTAGTTATGGCGGCAATTATACTCAGAACTATGGCGGGAGTGGAAGCCAGAATACTCAGTTTTCCACGCAGAGACAACCGCAGCAGTCTAGTGCAGCTTCAGGTAGCCGCACTCAGGGGTATCAAGCGGGCCGTAACAACCAGGGTATTAGGACTCGATGCGGCCGTAACAGTGGTACAAGACGTCAAGTCCATGGGCGTATCAACGCCATAACTCAGCTGGAGGCTGATCAGGATCCCCAATTTATTACTGGTATGTTGCTTATCTGTGGTAATTGGGCGATAGTTATAATTTATCCGGGTGCTACTTTTTCATTTGTATCTTCATCATTTCCACGGAATCTAAATTTGCAACCTACACCACTTGGCTATGATATACTTGTACAAATGCCGGATGAAGATCTGTTCCGCGCAGTGGGAGTATAAAAATTGCCCGGTAACTGTGGAAGGGGAGATTTTGGAGGCTAATATAGTTCCTTTCAATTTGGCGGAGTTCGATGTCATTCTGGGGATGGATTGGCTATCCATGCACTGTGCTTATGTCACATGTTAGGAGAAATATGTAACATTCAATCGGCCTGGACGACCGTCGATCACGTTTCAAGGTGAGCGACGAATCCTTCCTAATAGTATTATTTCTGTTATCCAGGCGACTAAGTTGTTGCATAAGGGATGTGTGGGATTTTTAGCCCACGCAGTTACGAGGGGAAAATTTGAGTCTTAAAGATGTGCTAGTGGTGAAGAAATTCACCGATGTATTTCCAGAGGATTTACCAGGGTTACCACCTGCGAGGGAAATCGAATTCACCATTGATTTACTTCAAGGTACAAACCCTATCTTTTTACCACCATATCGAATGGCACCAGTGAAGTTGAGGGAATTGAAGGTTCAGCTTCAGGAGTTAGTGGATATGGGTTATATTCAGCCCATAATGTCTCATTTGGGTGCTTCTGTTTTGTTTGTCAAAAAGAAGGATGGTTCGATGAGACTTTGCATCGATTACCAGCAGCTGAACCGGGACTCTCTCTCTCACTCTCACTTTCAACTTTCTTTCTCTGGACTTTCTCTCTCTCTCGAAACCCTCTCATTCATCTCCCTTTCTTTCACCCGTGAACACCCACGTACACCCACATCATCTTCCCGACGTCAATAACATTACCATCATCAGTTTTCTCTCTCTCCTGTCACTACGAGGACGACGAAACCTAAAAAATACTCTCCGATGAGATTTTCTCACCTTTCCGGCTAGGTAAGCCTCGAGATTCTCTCTGTGTTTTAGGTTGATGTTTGAGTTCGATTGTTGAGAGTTCCATTAACCCTAAACACTAGGGCCCAATCGGCCCAACCCTAACCCTAAACCCGGTTAACTTTGACCGACTCGACCCGAACCCGTTGACTTTCCGGTCAACGCTGATCATTGACTTTGACCTTTGACTTTTTGAGTTTTCGTTCGGGACCCCTCCTAAGCTAATTTCGACGTCCTGAACCCATTTATGAATTCCGTTTTCCCAAATTAAGTCGTTTGAGTGGAGTTTGACTAAATGTACCCTTTATGTGCATAGGTGTAATTAATAGCGGCGTTTCCGTTATTCCTTTTGGTACGGCTTTGCACAACGGTGTACGGTGAGTGGACCCTTTCTAAAAGTGCATGTTTTAGCAGTAGTAATGCATACATGAAAAACATGATTTAATGATTACGTTTTGTGAAACGTTGTGAGATGACATGCTTACTGAGGCTAGTTTGAATTATTACTATTTTTTTCTATAACCATTGTTCTTTATAGAATATTTGATGGATGACGATATGATATTTAGAACATGTTTCGAACACCTCTTTATAGTATAGATGATGGATGACTTTATACTATGAAGTTGCCTTTCAAATATATATATATATATATATATTCAATGGTTTTGTACTTACCTAGTGGTCCCTATTCCGCTACTGGGCAAAGAATAGATTTCATCCTGGGCGACAGATACGGTGTTGGCATAGGGCCTGAAGTGTTTTTCATCTGGCAATTAGCACAGAAACGGGAAGCTGGCACAGAGCCTGACTGTTATTTTCCTCCGGCAATTGGCACAGAGACGGGGAGCCGGCATGGGGCCTGGGGGTTTTGGACATTCACTACTGATTACGATATATATGTGTTATGATTTGAGATATTGCACGACATGCTAGGTTTCGGAAAAACCTATTTTATTTATCATGTTATTATGTTTTCATAAAACCTGGGGGTTAGTATGTTGATAACTGTTATAGCGTATATATATATATATATATATATATATATATATATCAACTTGGTCCACTTACGTTTGTTTTGCGCCCCCTTCAGGATATAGGAACGAGGATCACGAACCGAATTACGAGGCTTTCCCCTACCAGTGATATCGTGTTATACCTTCTCTGCTTCGGCATCTATTGTAATAGCTCTTCTCTATCTTAAATTCCGCTTGTACTCTGTATTAGACGTATGCTCTGAACATGTCATACATTACCTTAATATATTTTTATTGTTGGCAGTTGAACTTTAGTTATGTTATATGTTCCTATTGCATGAATAAATCTCAAATATTATGCATGTTTCACATGTTCTGAGCATTTGCATTAATTAAATGGCTTTCGTCACCTTTCTGGTGTCGGCCAACACGTGACCATCCCGATGTCCCGAGGACATCGGGATCATTGTTAGATCCCACATCGCCCAGGAGAGTGAATCTTCTATGCCGTATATGTACATGCCCACCTTCTTTAGCACGAGGCCTTTTGGGAGCTCACTGGCTTCGGGTTCCATAAGAACTCCGAAGTTAAGCGAGAATGGGCCAGAGCATTCCCAGGATGGGTGACCCACTGGGAAGTTCTGCTCGCGTGAGTTCCCAGAAACAAAACCGTGAAGGCATGGTCGGGGCCCAAAGAGGACAATATCGTGCTACAGCGGAGTCGAGCCTGGGATGTGGTGGAGCCCGGGTCGGGATGTAACAATTTTGTATCAAAGCCAATCCCTGGTCGGAAGTATGCCGACGAGAACGTCGGGCCTCTAAGTGGGTGGATTGTTAGATCCCACATCGTCCAGGGAAGTGGATCCTGTATGCCTTATATGTACATGTTCACCTCCTTTAGCACGAGGCCTTTTAGGTGCTCACTGGCTTCGGGTTCCGTAGGAACTCCGAAGTTAAGCGAGAATGGGCCAGAGCATTCCCAGGATGGGTGACCCACTGGGAAGTTCTGCTCGCGTGAGTTCCTATAAACAAAACCGTGAGGGCGTGGTCAGGGCCCAAAGCGGACAATATCGTGCTACGGCGGAGTCGAGCCGGGAATGTGGTGGAGCCCGAGTCGGGATGTAACACCATTTAATTAAATTTGGAAAAAAAAAAACCGAAAACAAAATATATACAAGCGTCAAATCATATCGTCATTTTAACATCAACCAATTCTCATAACTCAAATTATATAATCTGTGATCATCCTTATATTTAAATTCAACAATTAAATTTAATTAAATAACATACCAGAAGAAGAATAAAGATTTCTGTCTAGTCAGAGTCAAAATTTTGACCAAAGCATTGTCCAAAGTATAACCCCTTGTGAAAGCATGCTCAATAATTCTCCAAAGTATTTTCCCTTGTGAAAGCATGTTCAATATTTCAAATAAAAAAGTAAAAGCTGTTTGGTCCGAGGCACTGTTTATTTTTTCTTTAAACATAGGCCCAAAGTTGTTTAGGTTGGTAAGTGGTTATTGGCCCAACATAAAATGGCCAACATTATTTTTTTAAACAAGTGATATTACCTATATTTATGGAGAATGGACAGAACGTAAGACCTCTCACTTACAAGTAAGTAAAGAGAAATATCACTAGACCGTAAGACTAAATGACAACCTTATTTTTTAGTTCAATCAAACAGTTAGATTGCTTTTTATTTCTAAGAAAAATTAGAGACATAAACATAGTCAGATTTGCTAGAGCGCATAATGTACTCTTCTTCTATGCCCAACTCTTTTTCTGCGGTTGAAAAATTAGTCTAAAATATTGTATATAAATAAAAATGAGAAGGTAAGCAGCGGTTTCTTCTATAACCAAAAAATGGCAATGAGAGCCGCAGTAATCCAATCCAAATGTGTTGAACTTTCCACAAAGACTGCGCGTTGGTTTAACGCAATGGGAAAAGGGTCTTTGGCATCACCTTGATGGTTTTCATGCTCGTTGTATCCTTGGATGTAGGCAGATTATGAAATAAATTAGGTAGTCTCTCATAGTTATAACACAGGAGGCAGAGCTGTTCTTGGTGGATCAAACATGCCCTTTTAACTCAGTTTTTTAACTCAGTGGGAGGGTAACGCCATTTTAAGGCTTAAGTCATTGGTTCAAATCCGATAAAGGGTTTTGATTTTTTCATAAATCATAAGGCCATCTCCAACCGAAGGGGCCAGAGGGCCAGAGGGCCGAAAATGGCCCTAAAACCGTCTCCAACCGAGGGCTAGGCCAGAGGGCTCTGGAATCTGGGAGGGCCCCACGGAATTGGAGAGGGCTGGAGGGCTGGCTGCTTTCGGCCAGCCAGCCAGCCCGGGGCTGGCTCTTTTTTTTTTAAGGTTTTTCATTGCTGTCGGTTAAAACCGACAGCATTAAGTAATAACAGTTTTTTTTTTTACAACCGACAGCAATAGTTTGAATTTTTTTTAACTCTAACGGCTAGTTGAGTCACTAGCCGTTGCTTCACCTTTTTTTTTTTTTTTTTTTTTTTTTTAATTTTTTATGAATTTAAACCTTATTTTTTTCTAGAACTTCAATTTAAACCTTAATTTTTTTTTTTTTCTATAACTTCAATTTAAACCTTATTTTTTTCTTTTTTTTTCTACAACTTCAATTTAAACCTTATTTTTTTCTTTTTTTTTTCTATAACTTCCTATGACTTCTATTTTACAAAATTTGTTTCAACTTTTTTTAATTCTATTTTTTTAATTAAGTCCAATGGGATTAAAGTTCAAAGACCAATAGTCCAATTTTCTCTTAGCATTACATTCATACATTATCAATGACAATCATTATTAACAAAAATTAAAAAAGAAATGTCGTGTTCAGGAATTTATTAAATCGATTCTATCATTTATGTGACCATTCAAATTATCGGGCATGAGATTTGAACTCAAGACTTTCTCTAACACAGCGGTTTAATGGCAACTAATATCTCATTTGCTGTAATTTTATTATATATGAAAATTCATATATTATGTGACAAATGCAGGACACAGTGTACTGCGAGGACATCGAAGAGAGGGAAAATGGGGGTACTCCTCAAATCATCCAAACAATTAGGGCAGCCTTGGCTTTCTGGGTCAAGGAATACATTGGTTATCAAGTCATTGAAAAGCAAGAGCATCTCCATGTTAAAAGGGCACTGGAGAGGCTTCTCCCTAACCAAAACATATGGATTTTAGGAAATACGAGCGCCAAAAGACTAGCCATTTTGTCCTTCCTCGTTTATTCTACGACCAATTGCTCCTCAACGGCTGCCACGAAAACAGATATTGGCAGAGAGGGAGCTGACCAAGGGCTCTACATGTGGGGACAGACGGGAAACATCAGAGGCAAGCCCCTTCATGGGGCCTTCGTCGCAGCTCTGCTCAATGATCTATTCGGTATTCAGGCTCGAGGTGGCTGCGCTTGTGCTGGACCCTATGGTCACAATCTCCTCAACATTGATCACAGTCTTTCACATGCCTATAGATCTGCCATTCAGAAGGTAATTCCTAATCCCATTCATCTTCAACTTCTCCTACCACACTAAGTTTTCAATGCTCGGGTAATGTTCTCTTGCCAGACTTATGGCGACAAACTGTAAATCTAACTTGCACATTCTGATGTATGGTCAAAATACACCCAATTCGGCAAACATAAGATTTACTTATGATGTCATACAGTCCGAAACAAAACATTTTCTTACAATGTTCAACGTTTAACACAGAGTTTAAGATTACTATGGGTTCTAAAACAATTATGTACAGGGCTATCTCGGAGTGAAGCCAGGGTGGACTAGAATCAGCTTTCCCTACTACATGTCAAACGATGAACTGGAGTTCATTTTAGCTGCGCTGGAGTTCATAGCTATGTATGGACAACGTTTTCTTCCTTTATATAACTTCTGTTTGAGAAGTGGAAGTTGGACTTGCAAGAAGAAGGCACTTCAAGACCTAATTGGGAAACCCACCCATGGGGACAATGCTACACAGGGAAAGTCATCTAAAGACGGAAACAATAAGCTGCTCTTATATCTAGAAACCGCTACAAACATTGCAAATTGCTTGCCCAAGTTTCCTCCTCATGGTAGGCTTCTGGAAGACATAGACATCAACATGTTGTACTTCAGAGTCTAACAACAATTCCTTCATATATTTGTTAATTTTTATGATTCGTAGGGTTTCTTTCAAATATAAAATGTGAACTTCATATTTGTTTAGCTAAATTACATTGATAGACCTTGAATTTTGATCACTACTGTATTCGATCCGTACAATCTAAAGTTGTGTTCATCCAGAAAATTTTATCCCAATGTCTGAAGAGAGTAAAAATTCTGACTTCTATTAACTTTACTAATGTGGTCACTTGCTAACCCCATAATCAGATTTAGGGCACCTCATCACAAACTATTATATTTACCCACCCCTCTTATCCACTTACGCGTTCCTACTTATTTCAGGCTATTTTCTCGATAACCCCCTCCTAGTCCTACCCGTTCTCATCAACGACTCTTCCCCCATTTTCCCCTTTGGATAGTTCCAATGTCACATGTTCGTAAATTAAAATAAGAAGGAAAGTTTGTAATACCTACTCATGGAACTTCCAGGTTCCAAAATGTCATCCACTTACTAAATCACACTTGAAACAAAACCAAAAAGCCAAACCAGCGAACACACTTCATTACGATTGAAGTGAACGACGCAGGCCTATCCTAACCACCTAATCTTTACAATGCTAAATTTGTCAACTTGAATCCTAGGCTAATGAGCAATAACAAGTCATCATGTTTGGAATACCCACATCCACATGATTGTACCACAATATTTTAGAGTCGTTGTAGCACATAGAGTGAGAGTTCAAATATTTTGGCCCCAGTTTTCCTCTCATTTCCGTCCATTTTCTTACTTCTAGTCCTAGTTTTTAAGAAACAGATCCCACATTTTAAAGATCCTTAAAAACCTTTACTAACAGAAAGAAGAGAATTTGATACCCACATGATGGCATAAGTAGTTTACAAATGGTGAGGTCTACAAGAAGATAAATACATATAACTGAAACCTCGCCCAATCACAACTATCATTTAAAAATGATGAGGTTTACTAAAACAAAATTGAAAAATAAAAAACTCAATTCAGTGACCCCTCACCAATTCATAATTACAAATGGCAAGGAAAATTATAAAAAAACCCCATAACATTTTTCCGATGATTCAAGGAAAGGTTAAATGGGTACCTTTGAAGAAAATCATATCTTTGAAGGAATAGACGGTGGCCAATTTTCGTAACCCTTCACAGAGAGGAAGGGTCAAGCTGCCATGAACATCCCTAGAAAGAGACATAAAGAGTTAGTGAGAGAAAGTAAGATGAGGGAAGGAGATAGCTATGAAAATTTAGCCAATCCAGTGCAGCAAAGAGAGAAAAATAAGAAAAATGAAAAAGAAAGAACTTCTCTGGTGGGTTCTTTTTGTATTCTTTTGCCAAACATGGCCATTTTCCTAAACAACTCTCATGGGTTTTCATTTTCATTCGGTTTAAGTTCTTCAAGTTGTAAACTAGTTACAATTGTTGGACTGATTATGGCTGCAATCAGTTCACCCCCAGAGACATCGGGTGAGCAAGCATACGTTTTTCTTCATCTTCCTTTTAATTACTGTGCATCCACAGGCTCAAGAGTCATCTCAAGAGCCATGGTACTAGAAACATTAAGTATAGTCATGATATTTCAAATCTCTGGACAAACGAAATAGAAAATTATAAAATAACCCCCTTCAGCTTTAGTCTCATGTCAATTTGTTCCCAAAACTATGATTTAACCATGTCACCCTTAAACTATGAACTAGAATCAAGTCAATCTTCCTTCCAAAAAACACAATGCATGAGAAATTTTAAACCGCTGCACCGTCACCCTTAGGCTTAAACTAGTGTCAAGTCAATCTGCCTTCCAAAAACATGATGAGAAATTTTTAACCACTTTTCGGATGCTTGTAAGTTTCAAATGATGCCATCCTTGAACTCCCTAATCCCTTAACACAAAAACAAACTTAATTTTCGTTTTGATTCTGGGGCGAGCCAAGGATGGCACATCCTTCCTAGACATTTATACGTTGAAAACACCAAAACAATCCAATTCAAGCCAACGGTTGGCATACATTTACATTGGCTAGAAAACTCCAAAAAGATATATGATTCACTGATAATATCTTAGCATAGAATCACTACACACACAGTATAAGGGGATTACAAGCGACGTCGAAATGAAGAAACAAAACACAAAACAGTCAGAGGTGGCAAGACACACCTTTTTGTTGTTTAGGCAAGATAGAAGATATCATCAGTCATAAGAAGAATGTAGTGCAAAATCCTCAAAGGGGCATTCCTAAAATCCAGTGGGGGCAACCTCAACTCCCGAATCCTACACTCCCCGACTGCGCAAGCTCTAACCCTGTTTGTATCCACCTTTCTAAATAGATACACAGGTCTGCCACCGAAAACTCTCCTGTCCCTCGAATCCGTTGCTGGGTTTTCCTTGGTCTTGAAAAGGGTCCATCCCAGTCCAGCCAAAGCCCGGGAAAACCCTTCCATTGTATCAATTCTGTCACCGGTGAGCCGCGAAAACAGCGACATTGAGCTGCAATTCCAATTGCTTTGACTGCCAACGTTATTTGCCTCACTGGGTTTGCAATCGGAGCGCACAAAAACCAGCTTGAAAAGGCCTTTGGAGAGCTTGACAAATGCGCGAAGATGGGAAATTGGGGCGGCGGAGAGACAGGGGAAGGGGAGGGGAACCGCGTCGTCGGGTAAAGACGTTGACGACAGCGACGATGAGGACCACGACGATGGAAATGAGGACGGCGATGCTGTAGAGGGAGATGAGGAGGAGGACGGCGGCGGAGGCGGGAAGGAGAGAATGATGTGGGAGAGAGATGGGGTTGGATGCAAGTCCATGCCCATGTCTCTGGCTACGGTGGCAAGTCTGTAAGTGTCAGTGACAATCTCTTTGGTTGGGAGGAATAGGAGAAATGGGATTCTCGATTTGCTGCTGCTTCTGCTTCTTCCTCCGCCGCCCGTTTGTTTGTGACTGCCATTGTCGTCATCGTCGTCGTCGTCGTGATGTTGGGGAAGAAGGAGAGGGTTGTTGTTGATGGTTTCTCCAAACACAAGAGAGCGTACCAGCTTTAGTGGCAGCATCTTGCCTTTACCTTTTCTCCCACTCTTTCCGTCTTAACTCTTTATCTTCCACAAACCGGGTTAATTTTTGCCATTTAGTAATTGTAAAAAAAGCAAAAAAAACAAAAAAACATGACTTAATCGTGTTTTTAGTCCTTCCTCTCTTATTTTTCTTTTTTTTTCCTTAACGTAAAAATATCAATACAAAATATTAACATGATCTTATCGTGACTATTCAAATAGGAAGGGAATGAAGAGAGAAGAAATTTGGAGGGGAGATCTTACTTCATAAATGACAAATCAATATAAGATGGGTGAGAATATAAACAGTTGGACCGGTTTCTTCCCTCTATTCCGATCGAATAAAGGAGAATTTGTAAAACTCTCGTAGCAACCTAATTTCTCCTTTCTCCATCCCAACACACATGAACGTATATGGAAGAGATTTGAAATCAAAGTTGGGCTACCATACAATTTATGCTAAGAATCTAAAGCGTTCGCCACAAAGATGATAAACATGGTGGAATGAGACATGATCAAAACAACAAAACACAAGCTGAATGTTCTTAGTTACGGATTGTTCACGTACAAAGAATGGGAATGCAATGTAAGGGATATCATACAAATGTTTGACAAATTCTTCGTTTACTAAAACACAAGAAACAAATAAATAAATAAGTAGGTTTCATGTTGAGAATAAGTGTTTCCTTTTCAATTTTAACTTTTCATCGCACGGTTTAAAACTCTACTCATTGAACGGCCTCGATTGCACTGTCGATGATATAAAATCGGGTACAAACAGGCTCCAATCAAAAGTCATATTTAGGAATGACTCTTAACAGTAGCAGTGGTCATGGCTAGCCCATGTATGAGTCAGGATTGTAAGAACCATTATCTCTTAAAGATCTTATTGAATATTGCCTTATCATGCATTTCTGGGTTGATCTCATTTGTGAGCCCTTCTAGGCTTGCAAAGCCTTCCTTGGCCCGATGAGCCCACCAACCATACTCAAGTGGGAGTGGTCCATCGTATCGATTTACGTGAGTCCATCACATGAGGTGTGGCGCGCACAAGTATTGGTGAAATCTTAGGCGTAATCTCTCCGACGAGGTCCACTTTGGTACACATAATGTCCTCTGTGTGGCGGTGAAATTTAATTACCATGAATATTCACTCATGAACATTTAGAAATGACCCTATTTAATTTAAGAATAGGAGGTTCCAAATTACAAGTTTTATTCTACACAAAAATTCTAAATTTGTATATTTATGAATCAAAACAAGAGAATTAATACATAATAATTTATAAATTATGATTTTTGTTTAAACTTTAGGTTTATTTCTGTCCTTCAAACAGAGAATTGGTAAGGACATACTTTGAAGCGGGATTGCGACTGTGAATCTAAACGAGTAAAGAGTATCGTGCCCACCAATAATGTTTGTGAAACATTATATCCTTGTCTTTTTAATTTGAGCGGCAGAGAACGCATCTTTAGTTTTAATCTCGTGCCCTCGGCTTCTGTTTCTAAACCCACCATTACCGTTGGTTGCTGGTCCCTTGTCCTTGGTACTTGCCTCCGGAGCGGTCCTCCTTCTGTTTCTATATGCCAATGCAGGCAACTGGATGATGCTTTCAACACTTCATGTGCAGACTGCAGTAGTTAGCAGAAGTGCCTTCAATCTCTCTCTCTCTCTCTCTCTCTCTCTCGTCAACCATGAAAGGCCTCTGCATTGATCTTTTTAAGAATTACCAGCCCTTCTTCTACTCTTTGTATGTCAAAGAGATTTGAAATCAAAGTTGGGACTCCATACAGTTGATGTCAATAATCTAAAGTATTTGCAACAAAGATGAAAAACATGATGGAATGAGATATGATCAAAACAACAAAACACAAGCTTCCTAGTTATGGATTGTTCACTTACAAAGAATGGGAATGCAAACTAGGGGATAACATGCAAATGCTTGACAAATTACTTGTTTACTAACACACAAGAAATGAATAAATAAGTTTGTTTCATGTTGAGAATAAGTGTTTCCTTTTCAATTTTAACAAGGTAAGTGGTGGCGGGCCTGCCAATGATGATGGTGTGTGGCAGTAGCAACAATGTTGATGGTGGTGAGTTGTGAAACCCTGTCCCAAATTATGGGTAATTTCATATTAACGGAATTAGAAAATTACCATTTTGCCCCTCATCTCCTCACCCTGCCCGGATTGCCCCCTTTCCCTTTTGGGGTATTTTGCATTTTTATAACATTTCCTCTCTCTACTTGCCACGTGGCACCAACCCCACCTCATATCTCTTTCTCTCTTTTCCCCCGAGTCACACTCTTTCTCTCGCACATTCTCTCTTCCTCTCCCCGAACTACACACACCCACACACCCAAATCCGAGACAACGACGGGGATGACGACACCACCACGTCCACTATGTTAAGTCTCTATCTCTCTCTATTCTTCTTTATGAAGCCAGGAAACCCAACAAACTTCTCCAGAGAGTTCCATGGCTTTCGAGTCAAAATCCGGCCTATTTTGGCCACATCACGACGTGATATAGGTACGAAACTCTTCCTTTCGTCCTGCACTTCACTTTGGTACTAAAATCGTACCCTAGGGTTGAGTAACGGATTTGATCGGAGCTCGGGAAGCTCCGGTCTTCTCCCTCGTCGAAACCAGGTAGAAACGAACCACACCCGGAAACCCAGGTCTTTTGGCCCAAACTCTTGGGCTTGGCTTTCAAGCCCAAACCCATGTTGAAACCCAACCCAATAACCCTTAAGCCCAAAACCATTTGGGCGACCCATTGAGCCCAGCCCAGTTATTAAACTTGAGACCCAGACCAGGCTTTTAGGCCACGGAACCCGGCCCAATTGGCCAATCCTAAACCCATTGAACCTAGGCTCTTGGGCCGTGCAAACTCGAGTTTTCGACCCATTGAACCCAAGACCAGGCCCAGACCCGGATCCAGCCCAACCCAGTTGGATTCTAGGAACCTAGGCAGCGCGTGGGCTTGCACATGAAGGGTCGCCAGTGCCAGCGCGTGGAGCACACGCGCTGCCGTCCACAGTGGCCCTGACAATTTTTTCGACATCCTAAATCCGTTTATGATGTCCATTTTTTGAAATTCAATTGTTATAGTAAAGTTTTATTAATTGGACCCTTTATGTGCTTAGGTGCGTTTATTAGCGGCGATTCTGTCCTTCCTATTTCGCACGGCTCTTCGACGACGGAGTATCTGTGAATGGACCCCTTCTAAAATGCATGTTTTAATAGTAGAAATGCATACATGAAAAACATGATTTAATGGTTACGTTTTATGAGTAAATTAGATTTACACTTTATGATTATCATGTTTTACTGAGAATATTTTGAAATACCATACTTTATCGAATTTATGTTCTTTGTAATATATATGATGGATGACTATATACTATTTATGAACATGTTTTTACACTCTTTGTAGTATATATGATGGATGACTATATAATATGGAGATGTTTTGAGATATATGTATCTATGTTTGGAAATATTATATTCAAGGTTTTTGTGCTTATCTAGTGGTTAATGTCCTGTCTACGGGCGCGTGGCGTATGTCCTGCCTTCGGGCGATTATGATACCATTATTAATTTAGCACACTATATATGATATATGTTTATGAACTGTTTTATGGCAAGCTAGGGCTTTTGCAAAACCTATCACATATTATGCAATTAGTTTTCATAAACTTTGGGGGTTATTACGTTGTTGAATAACTATGTTTGTACTACTTATATATCAACTTGGTCCACTCATGTTTGTTTTGCGCCCCCTTATGACATAGGAACAAGGCATACGATCCTAGCTACGAGGCATTCCCCTACCAGTGATACCGTGTCATCCTCTCTGCTCTTGACACCACTTGTAATAGCACTTTTTGTGTCACCTTCCGCTTGTATTCTAACTTAGTTGTATGATCTGAACATGTCATGCAATATCACCATTATTTTATTGACGACTGAATATTATATTATTTGGTAAGGTTTGTATATGAATATTACATTTGTAATTCGAGCGAAATTTATGTGCATGTTTCACATGTTCTCGGCATATGCATTCATTAAATGGCTTGCGTTACCCTCGGGTGTCGGCCAGCACGTGACCATCTCGATGTCTCTCCGACATTGGGATCGAGGGGTGTCAGGTGAGTTGTGGTGGCGACAGAAGTGATGATGGTGGGTGGAGATGGCAACGGTGATGATGGTGGATCGCGATGGTTGTGGCGGTGGCGATTATAACGGTAGGTTGTAGTGGCAGCAGCAGCAGCAATGATGATATTGGGTGTGGATGTAGCGGAAGTGATAATTGTGGATGGTGGTGGTGCGGCGGTGAAAATGGTAGGTGGTGGTGGTAATAGCGGCGAAAAATGATAATGTGTGGAAGTGGCAACGGTGATGGTGATGATGATGATGGGTGGTGGTAATAATGATAGTGAAGATGGTAGGTTGTGATGGTGGCAGTGATGATGGTGGGTGGCGGTGGCAACGCTGGTGATGATTATAGGTGCATGAGTTGGTGGCGGGCGGTGGTGGTTGTATGTAAGAAACAATTACGCTAGTATATCCACAACCAAGAAGGGAAAAACAAGTGAGACCTTGTCACACCGGTGTGGTGTGAGTCAAAGGCTATTTGATGTCAAGTTAGACTTAACTTTAAGAAAATGAATCTCAAGTTATGAGATTTTTAGCCAAGGCTTTCCATAAAGTTTGGCATGGGCTTGAAAATGATTCATTAGGGCACGTGGGACGCTTTTTAAGTGGTTGGTTTGACTCCATGTTTCCCACCCATTTAGCAAACGACGGTTGACTATGGGAGATGCGATGGAGGCAATGTTGACCCTAAAAACTGCCTTAGTCTACGTGGCGCGCATGCCAAATAACTAATAAACTAACTATGTTCTTCGATTGAATGTGTGGCATGGCATCGTCCTCCTTATTATAGTCCTCTTAAAATCAATAGCATTTCGTCGACATACATCATGTCTTTTCACCTTTGTAGTCCTGTGCATAGTAAGTACTATAGCCTCAATCATGGCTACTAATAAAATAAGATTAGGAACCAAAAACCAAAAGGAATAGTAGGTATAAAGGTAAATTGCTCGGGGAGTGCATGAGGGTTGTGGCGTTGGCGTGATGACTTCTAAATCTTACGATTGCGATCAATGAAGGAACGCGTCTCAACCTTCGAATTCTAGAGCCTAAAGATAAGGCTACTAGCTACTATGAAGTTCAAGATTAGATTCGGCTTTCAATGTGCCGAATACTACACCTCACTTACCAAAAAGATAATGAAGTGACCTCTTTCAATAAGGATTCAGAGATTCCTTGTTGATTGAGACTTAGATAACCAGTCAATATTGAAGCAGTGCTGTTTATCCAAACTGAAAGTGCTCCTCGGTTGTCTTATTTTATGACTCCAATACTGTTTACCTTTAACCCATGCATGCAGCAATTATCCCATTCAATCACTTAGTATTACGGTCTAATAGTATTTTTTTTCATTTGTAAGTGAAAATATCTTATACTAGGTTCTCGTCAAAAACAAATTTAAACCACATTATTGTTAGCTCATTATGATGTTTAACCGCTTAACTCACTCACCTTTAGTATAGATAATCTTGCTGAAACAAAACAAAAAAATCACTTTTCACATCCTTACCATAGGAAAAAACCGAGACTCAGCCAGACGCCACATGCAAACATCCCAAACCAATTGTGCTTTCAAATTGGAGATATAATACGAATTCCATTTATCTTGTACAAGAAAATGTCAAAATAATTCATTATTAAAAGATAATTATATGATTAAAAAATATAATATTATCTCTCAACAATAATAAAATTATCTTAACCTTTTATCTAACGATCTATAACTCTACTCATTCAACAGCTTCGTTATAATATAACATCAGCTACAAACATGCACCAATCAAGAGTTATGTTTATGAATGACTCTTAACAGTACCCGTGAGTCGTGACCATGGCTATGCATGAGCCATGATTACAAGGACTATTATCTCTTAAAGATTCTGTTTAATATTTACCTTTCTGGGTTGATCTCATATGTGGAGCCCTTCTAGGCTTGCAGAGTCTTCCTTGGCCCGATGAGCTCACCAACCATGCTAAATGGGAGCGGTCCGTCGTACGGCCTTATTACGTTAGTCCATCTCATGAGTTGCAGTTGTCACCTCTATTAGGCGTGATTCACACGGAGACATCCCATCTCGCATTTAATACTTAATCCACGTGAGTGTTAAGCACTGGCGAAGGCCTAGGGGTAATCTCGCTTTCAACTAGGTCCGCTTTGGTACACATGATGTCTCCTGTCGATCATGTGAAATTTGGTTACCACATTTTTATGAAAGTTCAGAAATGACAACTATTTCATTTAAGAATTAGAGGTCTCAAATTATGAGTTTTATTCTACATAATTTTTTTTAATTTATGTGTTTATGAATCGAAACAAAAAAATTGATATATATTAATTTATAAATTCTGACTTTTATTTAAATTTCGAGGTTATTTTTCTTGTTCAAACAGAAAGTTAGTAAAAACATATTTTGGAGCCGGATCGCGCCTGTGAGCATGCATATCGCACCCCACCAATAATGTTTGTTAAACCTTATCCCCTTGTCTTTTAATATGTGCGGCAGAGAAAGTATCTCTAGTTTTAATCTCGTACATTAGGCTTCTCTTTCGAGAACCACCAAAACTGTTGCTTGCTGGTCCCTCGTACTTGGTACCTCCCTCCGGAGCGGTCCTCCTTCTGTTTCTATATGCCAATGCAAATGGCAACTGGATGATGCTTTCAACACTTCCATCTGCAGACCCAAGTAATTAGCAGAAGTGCCTTCAATCTCTCTCTCTCTCTCTCTCTCTCTGATCAACCATGAAAGGCCTCTGCATTGATCTTTTTAAGAATTACAGGTACTCCCTGCCCTTCTTCTACTCTTTTTATGTCAACATATATGCTCTGTTTATTTAACTAATTACAGTGGAATGGTACCAAACCAGTTTGGGTTTGGCGGGT
Source organism: Cotoneaster glaucophyllus (assembly GCA_036320875.1). Classification (NCBI taxonomy): domain Eukaryota; kingdom Viridiplantae; phylum Streptophyta; class Magnoliopsida; order Rosales; family Rosaceae; genus Cotoneaster; species Cotoneaster glaucophyllus. The sequence goes on along the minus strand of CM070073.1, from coordinate 9,279,313 downwards.
ACTGCTGGGATAGGGACTGGGACTCGGAGCAGCAGAACTTTCACTCACCCGTTTCAGGGAAGAAGAAGCAACTATCAAAACCAGAAGCATTTCTCTTCCTCCAAACTTACATGCTCTTCCTACTCGTAAGTCGACTTCTCTTTTTCCCTTTTTTCTTCCATAAAAATCAAGGGAACATGCATTCATTGGTTTCGTCGAAATTGTATGTATGTGTGTGTGTGTATATATATATATATATTAGTATCTGATTCTCGTTTGTTTTGTTCTTAGCACTAAACCTTGTTCTGCAACTCTGTCGGCTGTAACCGCGGAGGTTGAAGAAGCAAAGCAAACATTCAATCCGGAAAAAGCTGGTCTTCTACTTAAGGAGCTGCGAAAGAGTTTTAATTCGGGAAGGACGAAAAGCTATGAGTGGAGAAGGTCGCAGTTGGAGAATATTGCAAAGATGCTTGAAGAAAAAGAGAAGGAGATTACTGAAGCTCTTTACAAGGACCTTTCGAAGCCTGAAATCGAATCATTTATATCCGAGGTCTCCCTCTTTACCTTCGGTTTATGCTGATTACATAACTTCTGCTTCCTTTTTTGGTCTTACATAATAGTCTTAATTAGCATATTATCAGTGCTTGTCATATTATACAATGGTGCATAAAGATAACTACAATTGTCAACCTGCAAAACAAAAACTGAAATAGTATTTGCAGTATGATACCCCAATTCAGTTGTATGCCAACTACACGAGCGAGCGCAATGTGTGCTATAAGCATGTACATGGAGCTTCACTAGTGACAAGCGACAACCTTGTCATGAAATATAGTCTCTATTAACTCGATAGGTAGCATTCATGGTTAAAACTCTGACTCTGTTTGGTCAGAATTCGATCTGTTTGCAAAGTCCCTTGATATCTTTGTTTCTTATAGTGAATATTCTGTTGTATTCTCAAGTTTTAATGGTTTTGCTTTGTTAATATGGAACATGTTCTTGTGTATGTTCTTCGGCATTGTAAAAATAACTATTAACTTTTGATTACTGCAGATTGTTCAGGCAAGATCGTCATGTAACGAGGTATTGAAAGAATTGAAGCATTGGATGGTTCCACAGAAGGTGATTAGAGTAAATACCCTTTTGGTCAGATACAAGGATGAAAATTCCCTTCGTCCATTCTTGTTCCTGACCACCATATCCTCCAATATTTACTATAATGCTAATAGTATATATAATGTGGAACTTTCGATGTTTGTTTCAGGTCAGCACTTCAATCACAACATATCCATCATCAGCAGAAATTGTGTCAGAACCTCTAGGAGTTGTGTTGGTCATCTCAACATGGAACTTCCCCTTCTGTACGTTAATATATTGCTGCACAGTTCACACCTAACTAGTTAGGCGATACATAAGTTACATACTTCTCACCTTGTCGACGCTTTCCTACTAAACCATGCCATGACCGATATATTTGTGAGTAACACGTGCTGTTTTACATTCCAGTGTTATCTCTTGATCCAGTCATTGGAGCTATTTCAGCGGGTAATGCGGTTGTGCTAAAACCTTCAGAAATTGCTCCAGCTACATCTTCACTCCTTGCAAATTTAGTAGAGGAGTATTTAGATAACTCAGCTATAAAAGTTGTTGAGGGCGCTGTTCCAGAAACAACTGCATTGCTAGAGCAGAAGTGGGATAAGATACTCTATACAGGTTAATTTATACTGTTCTCTCTAATTATGAACTTCCTCAGATTTCTATGAGAGCCTCTTTTGAATGCGTTTGTAGTACGTGTACAACGCTACTCAAAGTAAAGACATTCCCCTGCATATAATCAACGTTTCTGCACTATGCATAATCTTCTTTTTTTCAAAAATGATTTTCTGTGCAATTAGCCTTTTCTATTCATAATTCATACATGAATTTGTCCATAATTCATACTTAATTGTGTATCAGTGAAATCTACCATGCATCAGTTCTTTTTCTAATACATATTTTAAGTATTTAGTCTTTACGGTTTAATTCTAAGTTTCTTCAAGGAAATGTGTAGTTCAGATACACAAACATAAGTTTATCAAGAGAACGGCGCTCCATTTGTATACGTATTACGCATTTTTCTTACATAGTTGTTCTGCTTCGTGTGTTCTTTGACTCCTAGGGAGCTAGCAACATAATTGACCAAGTATTTGCACATCGTACAGGTAGTGCAAGAGTAGGGCGCATTGTGATGGCTGCTGCTGCAAAACACCTTACACCTGTAATTCTGGAACTCGGTGGAAAGTCCCCAGCTGTTGTCGACTCAGATGTTAACTTAGAAGTAATAGCTAGGTTCTCTTAAAGCGATCGGACAATGTTTCTAATAAATATTCTGGCGTGGCTGGTTTAATTGTTTCTGTTTATAAATTTAAAGGTGGCTGTTAGGAGGATAATTGCAGGCAAATGGGCATTGAACAATGGACAAGCTTGCATCGGTGTTGATTACATTATCACTACGAAAGACTTTGCTCCGAAGTTGGTACGATGGGATGCTCTTGTTGAAAAATTTAGGAACAAATACGTTTGACCTAGCATATATACTTGAATATCTATGGCTTTTTAATTCAGGAAATTTTTCTGAAAGCATGACTACTTAACAGATAGAAGCTCTAAAGTATGGACTCGAGCAGTTCTTTGGGAAAGATCCGATGAACTCAAAGGATATATCGCGGATAGTGAGCTCTACCCAGTTTACACGGTTGGCTAAGCTGCTGGATGAGGATAAGGTCTCTAATAAGATTGTCCTCGGTGGCCAGATGGATGAGAAGCAATTGTAAGTGCAACAATGACTTTTTATGATTATATATCTTTTAAGGAAAGCAACAACACTGTCTGAATAAATGCATATGCGTACAATGTTTCTAAAACGATTTACTCATATACATCATCCGATCCAATGCAGAAAAATAGCTCCAACTATCTTGTTGGATGTTCCAGAAGAAGCTCAAATTATGCAGGAGGAGATATTTGGGCCATTAATGCCCATTGTCACTGTGAGTAATCAAATTACTTTCAATATCATCAAAAGCCTGGAATCTGGGGTAGTTCTCAAGTCGTTGTAATCATTATCGTATCTTATGATTATGTTCCGTATAGGTTGAGAAGATTGAAGACAGTTTCAGTGTGATAAATTCAAAGCCAAAGCCTCTTGCAGTATATGCCTTTACAAACAATGAGCAGCTGAAGAAGGCCTTCGTGGATAACGTATCATCTGGAGGAATGATCATCAATGACACCGTCCTTCATGTGAGATTCTTTGTTCTCTTCAATCTCTATGCATATATATACATCTTCACATTTCTGCATCTTAACAAACCAAAAAGACGACCTTATCATCAACATCCCGAAATAAAAATCAACGGTAGAATTTATATCATTCTCGTGATTTTCTGTCGGAAAGAATTGAATTGATTCTCAACATCTACGTGACAAATTATTACTGCATTATATACGCGCGCAGGTTAGCATAAGCGGTTTACCATTTGGAGGCGTTGGGGAGAGCGGAATGGGTTCATACCACGGAAAATTCTCCTTTGATGGTTTTAGCCACAAGAAAGCAGTTCTTTATCGAGGTTTCGGTGGAGATTCCGATTTGAGGTATCCACCCTACACACCGGAAAAGCAAAGATTATTCAGGGCCGTGATTAATCGCGACATATTTACCATAATCTTGGCACTGATTGGGATGGTCTAAATGATGATCAAATTAGGCAGGTGTAGAGAGGATGAACAGTCCTCAGTAGAGAGCGTTAGTCCTTTTTTCTTTGCTGTACTTTGCATGCAATGCATAGCAAAATATGTATCTTTAATTGCTCTTCGGTTTTCTCTTTCGCATTTCAGTTTTCACTAATCAAAACCGAAATCCAAAAAGCCGCGGCCAATTTGTAACTTGAAATGTTTGTAAACCCAAATTTTACCAATTGCTCCGGCGGGAAACAGCAGCTTGCCGCCGGTGTAAATCATAGAAAGCAAAACACAACTAAACTGAAATTAAAAGCGAACACGACACCAGAATTTTTGTGGAAAAAATCCTCCGAAGTGAAGCTTTGGAGGATGACCGACTCGAGAGCACGCACACACTCTTGCATGAACTCTGACTATTTCTTTTTTGTTTCTTTGGCCAAGAATTTTGCTTCTTAGACAGCTGCACATTAATATTCAGAATTTTTGACAAATTACGGTTTTATGTCGAGACCCTCTTGAGTGTCCACACAATCTCCCGTGTTATAATCTTGATGTCCTAATCTTTATTCAACAACGATCCACGACATTTGAACTCATGACCTGTAAAGATCTGTATTTTAAAATATATATGTTCTTTGTTAGAAAATATTCTTTTAAATATGGATATTTTTGTTGAATTTGTTTCATATAAATGAGGTATTATTCTTCTACCTTTACTTTCTTGTTAGTGTCTTTTTATATTTCCACATGATAGGTAAATTCCTATTTCCATTCTCATTTTTTGCTATTTTTCATCTGTGCTTTGAGGGTCGGGTTGGCCCGACCCAAACATAAAACGAGCACGATCAATTAAAAGTATTATCTCTAATTTGGTATTCTTTTTTCAAATGGAAAATGTATACAAGTGTACTATCTGTTATAGATGCACAATGAGTTGGCACTACCCAAACCATAAGCGAATACGACTTAAACCCTATTTCTACAAATATGTATTTATAGATGCACAACGAGTTGGCTCTACCCAAACAATAAGGGAATACGACCTAAACCCTGTTTCTACAAATATGTATTTATAGATGCACAACGGGTTGGCCCGGCCCGAACATAAAACGAGCATGATCAATTAAAAGTACAATCTCTAATTGGTATTTTTTTTTAAATGGAAAACGTAGGCAATGATACTATCCGTCATATATGCATAATGAGTTGGTCCGACCCGAACATAAAACACACAACCTAAACCCTGTTTCTTTAAATATGTACTTGGGTTGACCCGGCTCGAACATAAAACGAGCACGATCAATTAAAAGTACTATCTCTAAATTGGTATTATTTTTTTCAAATAAAAAACGTAGACAAGGATACTATTTGTTATAGAAGCACAATGAGTTGGCTAGATCCGAACATTTAGATTTCTTTCAAATGAAAACGCAACCCCCTAAACACAAACACCCCCCAACCCCATGGATTTTAATTTCTCTCCCTCCTCCCTCCTGCTTTCCTCCTCTCTTCCTTCCTTTATAGTTAAGACTTACCTCCTCTCCTCGCCTTCCGTTTACAAAATTCAGTCACAAACTCTTGCAAATAAGGTATTCTTACACACTATCTTCTTTGGTTAGCAGTTTAGGCCTGGTTTCCGGCGAAGATGTTCAAAATCTATTCAGTTTAGTCTAAATAATCATATAGAAAGCGATGTAAACATCAGTTGAGTGTCATTCTGAATATAGCATTCTTTCTTTTTCAGTAGCGCATGATACAGTCCGAATTATTAATTGATTTTCCGTTGTGATTAACCATGTCTGCAGGCAATGGTTTCAAGATTACCAGACAAGGGGGAGAAAATACAAAAGCAAATTGGTGTAATTGGAACAGAGGAAGCGGAAGGAAATGAGAGAAATGTTACTGACTTAGATGACATAAATGAGGAAATGGGAGAAATATACAGAATGTGTATATACATATAAATTATTCACCCTAAACCCTATATATGTGTTACATTTCTTTGTGCAAGAGAATGCTCTGGTGCCTGAGAAACGGGCAGCATCCTCGTATGCTCGACATTTGTTGCCCTGGTGCCTGAGAAAGCATCACCAAAAGCTGAAACTACTTCTAGGCTTGGGTAGACGATCACAGTTTCCAGGAGCCCATCCAATCATCTGCTTCTCATTGTCATAAATCACCATCTTATCTTGCATTGAAATGTCTGTAAAAATAAATAAATAACCCAAAACAGAAAGAAAACGATCAATATTGTGTTGGAAGTGTGAATCCCGCGTAAAAATTAAAGGGGCGCTGTGTTTGCCGTTAAAATTAGAGGTCACGCTTCATAACACATACACATGGAAACTCTTACCTCCAATGATGTTATAATTTTGCAGTCCAACTTCAGTACCATTTAGAATTCCCAAGCAAACATTTCCCTTGGACTGCCGGCACATATGTATCATTAGTTTTCAAACATAAATTTCTTCTCCTTGTAATGGAAAGCAAGTGAAGAAACATAGGGAGATCATGGAAGGCGAAATTCACTCACCGACAGTATTAGGTATGCTTCAGGGGTCAATTCATACTGAGCTGTGTCTTTTCTACCACTGTTGAACCTTAGTGCTAAGGACTTGAAGTATTTCTTAACATCTCGTATGCTTTTAAATGGCTTGCGACCTTTCCAACATAGCGGGAGAGTTCTGTCATCCGGAGCTTCTTTTAAAGGCTTACCAGTTAGTTCTCTTTTCAACTGCAATAAGACAAGCGCAAAAATGAATCAACTACTCTTATAAAGTTACCAAAAAAAAAGCAGCAGACACTACCATTCGGAAAAATTCTAACTGGAAAAGGATAAAAAACTTCATGAGAGAGACAGACCAATGTTAACTTCATAACCTTGAAGGAATTCAGTAATTCAAGGAAATGGAAAGGGATTAACATGTCAAATTATGGTCGGAAAAATCTTTGCCAATCCGGGTAATCCAAATGCCAGCTACTTTCTGAGAAAGCTCTAACTTACCCATGAAGTCAAAAATTGATAAACCTCAGAACTGATATAAGTGTAGGAACTCCCGCTGTCAAAAACCATGCGTAGGTTTCCAAACCCGGTAGATTTCCCGTCAACCATGACTTCCGCAGGACCAGGCGAGTAGTGTTTTCTGAGATAAACCACAAGGAGAATAAATGGGGAAGGAAAATACGGTTATGATTGAACTACTAAGGATATATCAAACGAAACAAAAAGATGAAACAAAAAAGACTGAGATGAAAAACAGAGTTCAAGAAGGGTTCATTACGAGTAATCAAGTGACATTGGTGTCCAAACTATGCGTGAATAATCATAAATGTCATCCCCCAAAACAAAATACCCCCCACCTCGGCCACTTAAACAGTGACCAATGACATTTCGCACCAAACCCTGACTGCTAAGTTGTGATATGATGCTGGTTTTTCCCTTGCCAAGGCCGAGGACTCCATCAATGGGATGATAAGACGATCCAGGAAGTTGATCATATCCACACCTGTAGACAAAGAACAGTAAACGATTCAACGGCCAGGATCGAGCACATAAGAGACTATAGATTTGCGGCGACGCAGTCTAATCTAATGCTTGTTTCTACTTTACACCAAATTATGAAACTTTAGGTTATGTTTTCATCAAGTGCCCAGTGGGACACAAGGCATGCATTTCATGTACACTTGATTTCAAATCATCATAACCAAGGTCACTGCACTGTTTAATCTGCTTAAACAAATTAATTAAACTTCTCACCGTTAACTGTTGTCGTTTATAACCTTTTAAAAGCCTTCTACTGGCAGTTGCAAGGTTCTGTTAGTTAAGTTTGTAGTTTCCTTAAACAAAAAAGAACAATGAAAACACAGCACAAATTTTGACCTTATCCTGTGCCAGGAACAGAAAGAAATCCAAGCATGTAGTGCAAATCAAATAACTATGTTTGTCGGGATTTAAAGTTGTAGCATGCTATGGCAAGTTCGTTCATCGGCGTGATATGATAAGATGATTGCTTCAAAAAGGCAAGAATACAAAGCAGGAAAAGTTACCAACCCGAGGGCCAGGTAGGGTCGTAGCTGGTGTCCACTTGTAAAGTTGAGGGAAAAGGAATCCCTCACAAGCACACCAAGGGATGAACCCCCATCAGCATACTCAACCTCGTAGTCACATTGCTCCGGAACATCACATATGTGACCGGGTGAGTGCAGGGCTTCACAGAGGGGGTCCTTACAGGCCACTAGGTCATTGTTTGGACGGTAATATGGATGAGGAGCCTGCAAACAGAGAGGGAAGATGAATATTTCTTAGGACCCTCTCCGATGACGATCAGTTTATAGTGATAACACGGTTTAACATTCATAGACACAACAAGTAACAAACTTATGCATGCTAAACAAGAAAAGTTTGTAAATTTTTTTTTTTGAAATACTAATTAACATTTGATAATTATCTTAATTATGAGATAATCATACCTGAGTGCATCTGACACAAGGAGCATCACATTGGAGCCATGTGAGATCACTACCAGTGTCTGGATCCAAAAAGTAGGGCTTTGGAGGCTGTCCAATGTTTAGGGTCACATTATAGGACCTGCAAAACCAAAACAAACCCATTTTTGGGACCTCGGCTGCGGGGCAAATGCTCTTAACCAAATGAGTTACGAGCATCGAAAACTATTATTTTTGCAGGTAAATGAATGATATAATTAAAAGAGTTAAGAGCGTACCCAGTTGGATAAACGTTGCCATGAACTGGTAATACTATGGAGGAGGGTGCTGCGCGATTGAACCCCAAAGACGACGTCGCATCAGTTTTCCTAGAGCCCCGATAGTACTGGTCGCCGAAAGAAGCTGATGACGAAGTTACATACCAACCCATCACCACCATCATCAACAGCAACCACAACCCAGACTTGCCCTCCATTTCCCAATCCGCTTTTTACCCAATGATTGAATGGACGAAATTAAAAAATGATAGTTTGTCGCGTAGTTCCCCAGGTGTTTGATAAAATGTCTGAAAGAAAACACGGTATTTATTCAAGGGATAACGTGACATTAAGGTGGATTCATGGCTTTGCTTGTTTGCTTTGATTTCTTCTTCTTCTCTTCCTCTTCGGCTTGGTTTATGCTTTTCTTCACTTGCTGCGTAGTTTTGCATTCCTTCGGGTTGGATTTAGGAACAAAATTAAGCACAAGATACCGCCATATTCATACGCCAAAAACACAGTTTTAAGGCAATTTCTTACAAGCTTCCGAACTTCCAAACTTCCAATACAAGTTACAACGTACAACATACAACGCAAGGATAGTATCAAATTTCCTTTGGCAATTCCGCAAGAGTGCTCTACCATTGCCTGCCGTGGTGAGCGATGATATTAAGAGCATGTCTAATGGTAAGGGTAAGGTTCATGGGCTAAAGACGAAATCCAGTTCATCAAACTGATACAATTCATGAAATTTAGGCTTCCAATTTTTTTGTGGTTCTAATAGTGAGAGAGGTTAGAGTCACTTAGTACTACGGTCTAGGTCTAGTGGTATTCCTCTTCACTTGTAAGTGAGAAGTCTTAGGTTCGATTGTCGTCAAAGACGAAATTGAACCACATTATTGCTAGCTCATCGTGAGGCTATGCCCACCCCTCCCTCATAGTGTAGATAATATCGTTTGTTTAAAAAAAAAAAATAGTGAGAGAGGCTAGATGCTAAAAAGTGTTAGGTGGTTGATTTTCATTGACTACTAGTTTTGTCCTAAACTACCCTCTTATGCAGTCTTGGGCAAGAACCGAGGCTCATTTGGCCACACAAGGAGCCTCGGGCTCCAACTAGCCTGGGTTGATGGAGTGTGAGTGTGAAAGAAAGCTTTTCTTCATAGCTTGGGGCTAGATATTTTTCGAGCCTAGGCTAAAAGTCATGCATCATGCTCTAAGGCTATCTCCAATTTAAGAGTGGGAAATCTTAAATTGAGCCCTTTATTTTAGACTATTCATCTATATGTATAAGGTTAGTCAATTTTTTTCTTCCAACGGGTAAGGGACGTATAATTCTCACCTCCAACTTTATAATTTGTTGAAACTTTTGTACTTTGTTGATTTTTTTTTTTGCTAATAATTTTGAAATTATATTTTGTATAACCTATCTTGTTTACTTTTACGAACATTTTGAGGTAAAAAATTCAAATTCCCAATTGTTGACCCTAAAAACTACTAAGCCTGCGTGGCGCGCAAGCCGAGTAACTAGTGAGCTAACTACGTTCTTCGGTAATGTGCGGGGCGTGCCAACCCGTCTGCCGAGCATGGCCGGGGAGTAAAATGTGTTGATGTCGCGTTGAGCGCGTTGCTGACTTCTTGATCTTGCGACTGCGATCGAGGAAGGAACATGTCTCGACCTTCGGGTTCTAGAGCCTGAAGACAAGGCTGCTAGTTTTGCGAAGTCACGGATCGTCGGCGCCGAGTTCGGTCTCGATGATTATATTCGTAAGAGTATAAGCACGCCGAATTGGCACCAAACTATACGGACACAAGTACTCAAAAGAGATGTATGTCTTGATAGTGAATGTGGTTCGGCCGTCAGAATGCCGAACTCTAAAACTTACTTATGAGTATCCAATCATAAAATAACTCGGTGTTCACAATACCGAGCCCACTAACCTGTAACACCTCACTTCGCCGAGAAGGTTAATGAGATGACCTCTGCCAATAAGGATTCGAAAATCCTTCTCGACCGAGACTTGGATAAATAATCAGTCTGCCTCGACGCAGTGTTGTTTATCTAAACGGAAGGTGCTCCACGATCAGCTGATTCTACAGCAACAGTGTTGTTTATCCAAACTGAAGATGTCACTGGTTGCCTTCACAGTGTTGTTTATCCAAACTGAAGATGTGTCGGCGAGAAAAAAAAAATCTCAAGGTTGTTGAAGGGTTTCACGTAGAGCGAGGGTTTGCGCAGGGCAGTTTGTGTGTTGAGTTGGAGGGGGCTTGAATGATGCATTCCCCTCTATATATATAGCAGCAATCCTACTCCGGGCCAACCCAGAATTACATCCAAACTAGAACTCTCAAATCTAATCCGATTAGGATTCGGCCAACCTTAGTTTTAATAGGTTTTTGAACCAAGCCTTATAATGAGTCAGGTTCACTTCCGAGTTCTCAGTGCTTTCACCCTTAAAACTCCATGTTATTCCAAGATTAAACTTCCTTATGCTTATCCAAATCAAACCTCCTTTCAATAGGACTCGGTCGAGCTGATCGGATGGTTTATGGTAGTTGACCCATAATACTTTTGGAAAGGCACTGGGATAAGAACAATCCTGAACTCGGCCCAATAATATTATTTTGGGCCCAAACATTGCCCCCTCGCTTCTGAGGTCTTCGGCCTAGAACTCCCGACCGAACTTCGACCTTGAAGAAGTGAAATTAAACCATCGGTGCATCTTTGCAAGACAACGAAAAGTATCGAATATTTCACCCACTCAGGCATATTTATGAAGCACGATTGCAAGATCCCAATTTTGTTAGATACTCTACCACATGGCGTCTCTTCAACTTTCCTATCCGTCTCTAATGATGACCCACGAAACGTGCAACCATCAAAACATCTTTTCTCCATTAAATTCGCCGCCACGCGCAAACATGTATCTTCAAATCATGGAATCTTCGGTCTCTTCACCTGGATTTTCTGAATATTCACCATGATTATTAAGTTCTTCGGTCGATTTTGCCCCTGAATTTAAATCCAAACGGTTGATTTTCTTCCCAAAGTGCCTATAAATACCCGACTCTTCTTCATTCCTGTTTTACGCTCTCAAAACTCTCAAAACCTCTTGCTATCCAATCTCTCAAACCCAGAAGATTTCAAAAACCAGATAACTTCCAAAACCCAGAAAATCTTTCGAGTCTTCAACAATGGCCTCCAACACCTTTGTCACTAAGTTCTCCGAGGAATGCGCCAAGTGTGAGGACTTCATTGACCGGAATGCCATCAAAACCCTACGGTTTGAAGATGATTCAAATGTTTCCCACCAGATTTTAGGACCATTTTTTAAGGACGCCATCCCAAAAATCATCACTGAAATGCTCAAGGATCAATGCTTGAAACCCTTGCTCCAAGGGTATGACTGGTCGAAATGGGATTTGGCCAGGCCTCAAGGAGCTTGGCCCTCGACCCCTGCACCCTGGGCAGCATGGGTCGAACGAATGGAAAAGTTATTCGACACGGAGTGGATGACTCTTGGTATCTATGATGCTATCAAGCTCTAAACTATTGAGATTGCTATGGACCGGGAGCTTCTCACGGCAGCTTTGAGTTTTTGGTGTTCGGCTACCAACACCATGGTACTCCCCCTCGTCCCTATTGGCCCGACCGTACTTGACATCTCAGCCATCTTTGGCACTTCTCCATCTGGTCTTTTAGTCGACGTCACCCTTTCTGGGTATCAATTCGACTTAGACCTTAAATCATTATTCGAGGAACGTGCTGTCGAAGCCGTGAGGGCAAATGACCAAGAAACCCCAAAAGAAGAAGTCCAAAAGTTGCACAAGTACTTCTTCAACTATAACACTCGCATCCATCACTTCGCCCGTCGAGGGGAGGAAGATATACGGAAAAGGGGAACATGAAGCCTTCCTATTCTATTGGTACAACAAATTTATTATTTTGAGTCGTCTGACCTATTGCTTGATGCTCATCTTTTTTCCAAATCAATTGTTTTGAGTCGAGCAGATCCTATTTCGGCCTGTAGCGGATTAAGCGAAAATTGTCAAGACTTATCAGGAGGTCAACCCTCGAAGGCTTTACTAACCAATAGTTCAAGCAATTTTTTGTGGGTATCACCATTACGTTGTATCACCTCAAGCAAACTGTTCATTTTTTTGCCGACTGTTTGTTCAACCTGCCGAGACTGCTCGTCAAGTCGTCTCCGAATGAACCACCTAGTCGGTGGATCAGAGCCCTCAGCACCGTCTTCATCATAGTACTCTATTATCCCTTCAATGAACACGCAGGTGGCCTCAGACGTCACGGCAAACTTCATTTTCTCGGTGTGTCACATTTGTGGCCACAGACGTCACGGCAACATGAGGGTTCTGTGTCTGTGGCGATTCGTCTTGGCCTGGGTTGGTCGGGGACTTTCCCATGACTGTTTTCTTTTTAACCGATCATGTTTTAATAGTCATGAACTTCGTAGTTTTAGCACTGTGTCCCACTGGGTGTGCCAAAATATTGACCCTAAAAACTACCAAGCCTATGCGGCGCACATGACGAGTAAGTAATGAGCTAACTACGTCATTCGGATATGTGCGGGGCGTGCCAACCCGTCGGCTGAGCTCGGCCGGGGAGTAAAATGTGTTGATGTTGCGTTGAGCGCGCTGCTGACTTCTTGATCTTGCGACTGCGACCGAGGAAGGAACAGGTCTCGGCCTTCGGGTTCTAGAGCCTGAAGACAAGGCTGCTAGTCTTGCGAAGTTCACGGATCGTCGACATCGGGTTCGGTCACGGTGATTATATTCGTAAGAGTATAAGCATGCCGAACTGGCACCAAACTATACGGACACAAGTACTCAAAAGAGATGTATGTCTTGATAGTGAATGTGGTTCAGCCGTCAGAATGATGAACTCTAAAACTTACTTGTGAGTATCCAATCATAAAACAATTCGGCGTTCACAATGCCGAACCCAGTAACCTGTAACATCTCACTTCGCCGAGAAAGCTAATAAGATGACCTCTGCCAATAAGGATTCGAAAACCCTTCTCGACCGAGACTTGGATAGATAATCAGTCGGCCTCGATGCAATGTTGTTTATCCAAACTGAAGGTGCTCCGCGGTCGGCTGATTCTACGACAACAGTGTTGTTTATCCAAACTGAAGATGTGTCGGCGAGAAAAAAAAAATCTCAAAGGTTGTTGAGAGGTTTCATGTAGAGCGAGGGTTTGCGCAGGGCAGTTTATGTGTTGAGTTGGATGAGGCTTGAATGATGCATTCCCCTCTATATATATAGCATCAATCCTACTCTGGGCCGACCCAGAATTACATCCAAACTAGAACTCCCAAATCTAATCTGATTAGGATTCGGCCAACCCTAGTTTTAATAGGTTTCTGAACCAAGCGTTATAATGAGTCAAGTTCACTTCCGAGTTCTCAGTGCTTTCACCCTTAAAACTCCTTGTTATTCCAGGATTAAACTTCTTTATGCTTATCCAAATCAAACCTCCTTTCAATAGGACTTGGCCAACCTGATCGGATGGTTTATGGTAGCTGGCCGGCTCATAATACTTCTGGAAAGGCACTAGGCCGAGAACAATCCTGAACTCGGCCCAATAATATTATTTTGGGCCCAAATACCAATAAACTATGGTTGAGATATTTTTGAGTTGGATATCATATGATGAATGTGATGGTGAACACAAACAATTCCTTGACATTACATAAAACTAATAACAATTACATGAATAACAAAAGGATTACACAAAGATACTTAAAGCATGTTACACAAATTAAAAAACTAAAAACAATAATCAATGACACTAATCACTTTTCAAGATCTATAGACGATAGAATTCGGTGTCCGAATACGAGTGCGTGTTTTGTAGAATAAATGCATTGCACCTTCTTTAGCTTGACAATACCTCCTCTTTCTTGGAGTAAATTGGAGTGGATGTTTCTCCATAATTTTCTAAGGTTGTATTTCGAAGGAGTTTTGATATTTGATCCGATTTGGATTAAATAATATCATTATTTTAACCATTGAATTTAAATTTAAGTCGTTAGGATTTTCTTTTACCATTAAAAATTATTAAATTAGATTTAAGCCACTCTATTTAAAAATAATCATCGAGAAGAAATTTCTCATTTATATCGTACGTGCTAAAAATAAATAAAACAATTCTCTGTGGCACATAACTTGGAACAAATTATGAAATTTTCTACAGGAATCTCATTACATATTAACATTATCTAAACGTCCCTTCTTTTTTTTTTTGCAGACATCCAAAATCTAATTAAATTGATCATGTAACCAAATTCAAAAGAATATTAACTAGTACTAAATCAAATAATCATGGGCCTCTTTTTTTTTTCCCTTCTCTCCGTCTTGCCATTTTCCAATTGTACCCTTGTAAGTTGGCTTAAAATTGGGCGAGGTAGGAGAACATGTCCTGCAACTGGTGGGGCTGCTGCTGCTGCTCCATCTGCAATTGCCCCCCAAAAGGGTCCATAATATCCGAGAAGCCATCCATGTAATTCAGGAAGGGATTGTCTTCGATGATATTAAAGGAATTCTCCAATTCATTGCTCCATTTCAGTTCACTTTGGACCTCCTTCTCCCACGTGACCTCCGGTGACAGCACGTGCTCCGAGCAGCTCGAGTAGTCCGTCGTCGTCTGTGGCAACCTCGGTACTGAATCCATCGACGAATCCATCATGTGATGCGTGTTTGATGCTGCTTGTGGTGGTGGGGGCATTATAGTCATGTCAGGTTTTTGCTCGTCCAATATTTCTGGGTATTTGGTCATTTTGGTTGCAACGTTGTATTTCTCTATGCTGCCCTTCTTGTTGTATATGCGGCATAGTACCCAATCATCAAGCTGCATTACATAAACATCCATTTAGAATGATAAGCACTCTGAATAATTAAACAAAATTAAGATTAAAATATTTAAAGCCGGATTCATTTATTTTTCGAAAGCGATATTCTAATTTAATCAACCAGAAGTTACAAATGCAATGACATGATCAAAATTTGAGAGACTTGAGTAATGTACATGAATTTACTTAATACATTCATCTTATAATGGTCAAATATAATTAGATACGAAATTCTTTCTTTTAGATTGCACAGCTGAGCTGACCGTTGAAATAATAAATGTATTAAATAAATGCATAATATCTTAATCAAATTACAAAATTTGGTCCAGGGTCAATGAAGTGTGAAGGTGCAAGGGTATAATGGTAAAAGAGAAAAAAGGTAAGGGAAAGACGGACGTACCCTCAGGTTTTGATTTTTCTTGGCAGTGGCGGCGGACCGGTCGACATTGGCGAGGCGGTACTCGTGCATGATCCAATTGGTTTTGATTCCTTTGGGGGCTTTA
Source organism: Cotoneaster glaucophyllus (assembly GCA_036320875.1). NCBI lineage: Eukaryota > Viridiplantae > Streptophyta > Magnoliopsida > Rosales > Rosaceae > Cotoneaster > Cotoneaster glaucophyllus. Next base: position 9,263,538 of record CM070073.1, on the reverse strand, counting down.
CCGGCGTAGAAAACGAGTGCCTTTTTAATCCCGAGTGCCTTGGGCTTTCCAATGTGCTTGTCAGCCCCGGTCGCCTTCCAGTACCCGGTTCCAGCTGCCCGGTTCGGCCTTGAACCGTTTGGATATTTTCTGTCCCTTGGCGAAAAGAAATACCATTCTTTCTCTCCGTAAAGTGCCAATTCTGCATACCGCACCAAAATAAAAATAAAAAATTAGACAAAAAAATCCAAAAATTCAGAGAAAATTGAGTTCGACCCAGACCATGATTTTCAGAAATGAAATTTGGGTTGGGTTGGGGGAGAAAGAAGAAAGCAAAATTGATTAATTGAAATTGGGAATTGGGAATAAAATTGACATACCAGGGAGCTGCCACGGATCGAATTTGTAAAGATCAATTTCTCTGATGATTGGAACAGGCGAGAGGCTGTGAAGCGCATTTCCTGCACAAGTAATGGTTCACCAGCTCCTCATCCGTCGGGTGAAATCTGAACCCCGGCGGTAACTCCAACTGCTGCTGCTGCTGCTCGTCTCCTCTTCCGCTCATGATTACTTTATACTGTTTTACTTTTACTCCTTCCCTTTTCCTTTCTTCTTCTCTTTCCTCTTGCTCTTGCTCTGCCTAATTTGCTTCTTCTCAGATTTCGAACCAGATTATGGGAGCCTAAGAGACCCAAGAGGCTTTATATACCCACCAGCACGCACCCAAACTGCACAGCACATGTTTCCACTTTTTAATTCTCACACGTGGGCCTAGAGAGTGCCACCCAGTCCTAGAGAGAGAAACAAAGAGGGCGGAGAGAGATAGAGACGGGGCGCTGGGCTGACCGCAGCCAGATGGGTCACGTTACACCAGTCGACGGTTTAACTTGAAAGTGGCACGTGTGCACGAGCCCACTTTCGATTGTTTTGTCACTGCTTTCGTCACCTACTTTGGACGTTCTTCATCTTTTTCCTTTTATTTTTATCTTCCCCAAAAGTTTTCCCATTGTATAACTCTGCCTCTTCTGAATCGTTGACCGTCGGTCTCACTCCGCGAAAGAATCCGGTGTTCCGCCATCGTGTTTGTTTTCGTTGCGCGACCACTAGGTGTTCGCCACGTCATACGTGTGGAGGGACTATTTTGTCCGAGGATTACAACAAGTATGTGGGTTGGGTCGAGAGACACGATATCCAGTGAAGATGCATGGCCCCCACACATGTCTCATGGGAATGAACGTCATTGCTCTGCTGGATCGACGAATTGACAAATTAAATTAATGGGAAATTCTCTCCCTCTCTTTGAATTTTGAACTTTCGATATGCCGCATCGCATCCTTAATTCATGATTAAATAAAGGGAATTGTTATTAGTATTTCAAAATTTTCATTTTATATTTTAAATTTTCTATATTATAAAAGAAAAAAACATTTGTGAGAGTGTAGAATGAGATTTTTTTAGTGTCAATAACACTTCGATAAATAAAATAAAAAAGATTAATTAGAAAGTCCAACCAGTCCATGCTAACTATTTCTCCTTACTTTTGTTTTCTCCTTTTTTTAACTAAAGTACAATTTTTTTTTTTATAGAAGGTAAATTTTAGGATAAATTATACTTTACCACATCAGATTTGGGATTGATTTTAATTCCTTACAACATCTTTACAACATTTCACTTTCATACATCAACTATATTTTATTTCAATATAATGCATCCGTTATATTTTTCATCCATTGATCCTTTAAAAGATGACGTGACTGCCAAAATTATGACACGTGGTAAAAAAAAAATTATTACCCTATTGGGAAAAAAAAATTAAAAAAAATTGAAAACCCAGAAACCCATCTTCATCCCCTCCCTCCCTCCCTTCACATGGCCAAAAAAAAAAAATTATTACCCTATTGGGAAAAATAAAAAATAAAAAATAAATTGAAAACCCATAAACCAATCTTCATCCCCTCCCTCCCTCCCTCCCTGCACCTTTCATCCATCCCTCTCCACGCCCATTCCTCCCTCCCTGCACCCTCCATCCCTTCCTCGCTATGGACCAAACATTGCAAATCCCTACAATTCCACGTGCCATGGCTTGAAACAAAACCCAGCAAATCCAAATCCAAAAACCCATTTAAAATAAATAAATAAATAAAATTGAAGCCCAGAAACCCATTCCCCCGACCCTCATCCACTCTCCTCACTCCGCCATAGTCTCATAGCTCCTATCACATCCCGACCCAGCCCCCACCACATCCCGGGCTCGACCCCGCCGTAGCACGATATTGTCTGCTTTGGGCCCCGACCACGCTCTCACGGTTATTGTCCGCTTTGGGCCCCGACCACGCCCTCACGGTTTTATTTATGGGAACTCACGCGAGCAGAACTTCCCAGGAGGTCACCCATCCTAGGAATGCTCTGGTCCATTATCGCTTAACTTCGGAGTTCCGATGGAATCCGAAGCCAGTGAGCTCCCAAAAGGCCTCATGCTAGGTAGATATGGGAATATACATATAAGGCTTACAGGATCCACACCCCTGGGCGATGTGGGATCTTACAATCCACCCCCCTTAGGGGCCCGACGTCCTCGTCGACACACTTCCGACCAGGGATTCACTCTGATACCAAACTGTCACATCTCGGCCCTGGCCCCCACCATATCCTGGGCTCGACTCCGCCGTAGCACGATATTGTCCGCTTTGGGCCCCGACCACACCCTCAAGGTTTTGTTTCTGGGAACTCACGTGAGCAGAACTTCCTAGGAGGTCATTCATCATGGGAATGCTCTGGCCCATTCTCGCTTAAATTCGGAGTTCCGATGGAATTCGAAGTCAGTGAGCTCCCAAAAAGCCTCGTGCTAGGCAGAGATGAGAATATACATATAAGGCTTACAGGATCCACACCCCTGAGCAATGTGGGATCTTACAGCTCCCACCACCACCAACAATGGCAGTGACGGACTTCTTCGTCGGTGAGATCATGACGAAGCTCCTAAACAGTGAAGGGAATGATTTTTGGGAGGGAGAATTTGAGGGTCGGTGGGATTTTTGGGATTGGGTTGTAGGGAAAAGGGGAGGCTAGGGAGGGTTGCAGGGGTGGGTTATGGGCTTTCAAGGTCTTTTTTTTTTTCAATAAGGTAATAAAAAAAAAAAAAAATTTGTCACGTGACATAAATTTGGCAGCCACGTCAGCTTTTAACGGATCAATGGATGAAAAATGTAACAGATGTATTATATTGAAATAAAATAGTACTTGAGGTATGAAAGTGAAATGTTTTAAAGATGTTGTAAGGAATTGAAATCGACCCAAAACCTGAGATGGTAAAGTGTAATTTACCCTAAATTTTATTACCAACACAACATATGCATGTAAACAGAGACTTAATTAGACATAAAATATAAAACAAAAGATGGATGCCAAAAAGAAAAAGAGCTCAACCCGTTGAGAGTTTAGCCCAAAACAAAAAAACACACAAAGAAACCCTAGCAGCATTGGTTCCTTTGCCGTCGACCACGAACCAACCCATGCATATGCTAGAGATGAAACCCAACCAAACCCCAAAACAAAGAAAAGAAGCGGACTCCATTGTCCTCAATCAAATGCCACACAAATCGAATTTGCAGCCAATAAAGAAAGGAAACCAGTGGGAAGCTACCTCTCATAGGCAACAGTGTTGAAACCGACACACTGATGAAAGTTATTATAATACGCTATCTAATTTTTTCGAAAATTCAAAATTTTCAAACCTTAAAACGCAATCTAATCTTATTCAATATGTTCATATTAAAAAAAATTCAATTTTTTGGATCAAAAATTCTAATGATGCAGTCAGAAGTTCAAATGTTAAAAGGGCCAAACGTTGCTATATAATTTTTAAATCTTAATTTTTGTACTTTTGAATAAGAATTTAAGGGTGTGTTTGTTTGCACTCACTAGCACTCACTAGACTGGACTAGACTAAGTGGCAGTCTAGTCCCATGTTTGTTACAAGCCCGGACAAGCATTAATGGGACTCGTCCCGACTAAACGGGACTAAACACTTCGCTAGAGGGTCTTCGCGAAGCCCCCCAAAAACAACGGGATTGCTAGTCCCGTCTCCTTCGTCTGCAAGCCGTGTCCCGCGAACCAACATGAGCACTATCATCACTTCTTCTCCAGTGACCAAACCAGAAACGGCTGTCGCCGATCTCCATCGTCCCGCAAACCTAGCACCCTTTTGGCATTTCGGTCGGTGATTTGGGGTCTTTCGCCATCTGGGTCGACCCGAACGACGGCAAAGATGGATCTTTTGCTACCACCGCTTCGCTTTTCCCACCCCATCTCCTCCTTCCTGGCTTCCCACAACTTGAAAACCTAGAAAATCGAACCCAGAAAACCCATAAAACCCAGAAGACCGAACCCAGAAAACCCAAAAAATATATGTGATATGAGCTTGAATCAACGATGGGAGTGATGTAGATCAAACCCAGAAAACATGAAAATTGTTGATCACAGACCTTACCTATCTTTCACCTTCGAGCCAATTGCACATGCACCCTGCCCCAACTCCTTAATTTACACTCTATTTTTTGATTTGTGGTTTGATTTTGAAGATATGCACAGTTGATTATAAATTGTGAGAGGGAGTGAAGACAGTGAGAAGGTGGGGGAGAAGGAGCTCGACGGGAAACGGAAAGGGAAGAGATGGAGAAAAGGAGGAGAGAGAGTTTGACTAAAGGAAAAGGAAGAGACAGCATACAGACTTCTAGAGAAAAAAAGAAAAAGAAAAAAAGGAAAAGAAAAATAATTTTTATTATCCTGCTATTTAGTTCGACACTGTACCAAACGCTTCACTAGGCTAGTCCCGCTTAATCTAGTCTAAGCCAGTCCAGCTTAATCCCTGAAGTTAGTCCAGTCCGAGACAGTCCGGTGCAACAAACGCACCCTAACTGTGCAAACATATCCGATACTTCGAAGCAAAAAAAAAAAAGTCCCATATTACGTGTGTAACTATTGAAAATTGAAAATGAGTCAAAAGATAGACAAAAAAATAAAAAAGGGTTTAATGGGAAACTTGGGGAGCAAGAATTGACTTTTGTCTGGATTCATTTGTCGACATAAAGGTAAATAAAATAGAAAACAAAAGTGTCCGGGTTCATCGGTAGGAGTCGCATCTTAAATCATATCAGGATGATTCTATCCTGATATAAATGATACGAATTTTAGAAAAAATTTATCGTATATCGTGTGTTTATAAATTATTTAAATTTTTTTATTTAACATTAAATAAAAATAGTAACTATCGAAAATTTATCGCACGATATAAAATTAACGGTTAAGATGTGAGATGCTTTACCGTCATAGTATAATATGTGTGACGTGGTGCGTGACATATGTATGGATAAGAATAAACAACAAATATACATATGGAAGCATGCACGAAGCTACTCGGAGCTTGTAGCAGACTCCAGTTGTGACCCATATATCAAAAAGTAAATTAATTAAATACTTTTTATGGACAATAAAACCCTACTGTACCACATCAGCATACCAATTGGGTTGGGTCAAACCAGATTGCGTTACTTTTCAAACTGGCTATGACTTTTGTAGTTCTTTTACGTTGTGGCCAAGCAAATTTTCGTATATACCTAATCCAAAGTCTTAATGCCCCCCATCTTCTTCGCATAAACTTTTGCCTTAAACATAAGTCACGTTTTATAATTTTGATTGGTTATTGTTTAATTTTACTGCATTATTGAGGCTGTGTTTGTATCTTACTGTGTACAGTTCATAAAAAATCTTACTTTTGATAGCCTCTTTATTATTTCTCAAAGTTTAGTACTCCAACTGTTTTAATATCACTTGTATTAGCAAAAAAAAAATGGAGAAATAAGAAAAACTCTTGGTCCTTATATTATTTCTTTTTAAACAAACAATATTATATACACAATAGGGAGAGGACTATGGGGAGGGGGTGGGCCAAGCTTCACAATGGGTTATCTATAATAATTGGTTCAAATTTGTCTTGGGTGAGAATCGAACCTAAGACCTCTTACTTGCAAGTGAAGATGAATATCATTAGCTGGTAGTACTAAGTGGCGATCCATGTAGTATTATTGAACTCTTAATCCATAGAGTATACTTGTCATTCACCTAAGGACCAACGTAATATTGTTAGGATAATGCTATTCACAAACCTATTTCTCTCCACCACACGCTTGTTAATTTTTATTTATTAATTTTCTTCAATTCATCCGATCTAGCAGCTAAAAATTGAGAGGGGTATGTGAAAATTAAAAAGGGGTTTTTGGATATCACAATTTTATTTTCAATAAGGAAATGATAAGCAACCGCCATTTTTGCCCTCTCAACACATTCTTATTTAATTCTCATTATTGTTTTCATTTGACATTTTTCAATCTAATTGCCAGAAATACAAAGAATTCATAAAAAACTAACAACGGTATGTGAAAATCATCTGCCTTCTATTATTATATTCTTTCAACTTGATCGATTTGTCATTTACAGTGATAGTTTTATGAGGCGGCCCCGAATGATGAAAATGTTGCATTTTAATACATAAAATGGCCGCCGTTTTGTGTTCCATAGTGTTACAGTGTGTGTCTAACAGTAATACCTACTCCAATCAGCTCTATATGTTTCTAGTGATTGTGTGTGAATGTTGCTTCAAAACAATAAAACATCGCCATCACGACCACCAAATGCTGTGTCCAAGTGAAATGAACCCATGTTTACTTGTCGTATTCCATCTAGTGCTTCTCACCTCGATACTTGCTCAGAAGCTTCTTCATTTTTCATAAATTGGCTGCCAATCTTGACCCTAACGTCCTTTTAAACATAACCATAATGGATAAAGAAGAACATCGTAGATGGCGTGTTTGTAATTAATTTATTTTCTTATCTATTAGTATATATATTGTTTCAAAAAAAAAAAAAAAATAGTTATGTCATTTGGTAGTTCGTACTACATTCTAGTAATATTTTTTTTTACTTATAAATTAGAGGTTTTGTCACTTAGTACTACAGTCTAATGGTATTCCTCTTCACTTGTAAGTGAAAGGTCTTAAATTCGATTCTTGCTAAAGACGAATTTGAATCACATTATTGCAAGCTCATTGTGAGACTGAACCACCCTTCTTCTTTGATATAGATAATATCGTTTGCTTAGAAAAAAATGAGAGGTTGTAGGTTGAAATTTTATGATTGACGAGTTCGAATTTATTCTCTTACTCTTTAGTTATAATATATATTGTCTTATCAAAAGAAAAATTAATCATATGTAGTGGAGGGTAATTTTGGGCAAGCCGTAGTTGAATTGCATCTAGTTGAGACTTAGGTCATACTTTACAGTAGTTGTTGGGTATGGTCAAACGGCCTCTGCTCTCGGTCCATTCCAATTTCAAGGTGCATATTAATAATGTGTGCAATGATAATGTTTACTACAATTCCTCGTCCAATTAAACTTGAAAATGTCAATGGAATCTCAATTTTTTAACATTTTAAATCATTTATATCTTAATTTATTATGTATAAATTATTTTTATAAAAAATTAGACGAATTCAAAACTATAAATAGAAAATAAATAAATATAGTGTTTCAAAGAAATACTAAATTGATCACCATTTATGCAATGGTTATATTATTTTCGATTTGAGTGACTTTTAGTAAAAATAATTTTGAGAAAAAACCTAAAAGAAAAACGATTTAATTGTTAAAAGATATTTGTGTGTGGGAGTGTGTGTGGGAGTGTGTGTGTGTGTGTGTGTGTGTAAGGGTGAGAAGAGAATAATTTTTCTCAACTTTGCAAACGGCTTCGGCCTGAGCGGTTTAGGCCTAAATCCAAACATTTTTCCTTTTCATTTTTTCAACTTTGCTGACTCACTAGTGTTTGTATGAAAAAGAAAAAGGGCCCATGCATTTTAATCCTTGGGCTGTCCATTACCAAACCTTGCTGCCCGTTTATAACTCCAATTTTACTTTCTTACATGGGCTGGTGCAAAACATGACCCAAAACAACGACAATGACTAATATAGAATAGATTCATTATTATCGTGAAGCTCTGTTCTAATAAAAATAAAATGTGTAAGCTTTTTAAAACACGACAATGATATTGAATTAGAACGCCATATTCCGGTAAACTCATTCCATACATTAAGGTAAAACTTTGGCAACAGTTTGAGCAGTAGGTTTGGTGCTTCGGCCTTGTCATAGGAGAATAAAGTGCTTTTAATTGCTTTAAGCTATCTCTTGTTGTGCATACATACGCTTAGGCGCGCCACTGGTTGGAGGCCTAATCAACCTTGGCATCCCAGCCACGTTATGACGTACGCATACACAGATGGTGCATGTAGACCTGTAAACGGGTCGGGTTTATTGGGTTTGGGTCGGGTTCAATCCGACCCGTTAAGTTAACGGGTCATCCGAACCCGACCCGTTAAGCTAATGGGTCATCCGAACCCGACCCGTTAAGATAACGGGTCACCCGTTTCACCCGTTAAGACTTGTTAAGACCCGTTAACAATTATTATTATTATTTTTTTGCATAAAGTCTATTTTTTGTTGTTAAAACTTTATTAAAATTACTAAAACATCCTCCACTAACGGGTGCTAACGGGTTGACCCAAAATGACCCGTTATTTAACGGGTCCACCCGTTAGCGACCCGACCCGTTAAGCACCCACCCAAATACTAATATTAACGGGTCGGGTCCAAAATGCCAGGTCTAGGTGCATGTGACCCATCATCTTCTTCTCAATTCTCATGTACTTGAATTACCATTTTTGCCTGTCACGTGCCCTGCATGTTTTAAACCTAACTCATTCTACCTGCATTCCCTGTCATCTGTTTATTGGGGAGTTGAACCTAGCTAGCTATATATATATATATACGCGAGTGAGTGTAAAAAGAATGTTAAAAGCATAATTTCCTTTACGTTAAAGTCCATCCATCCATCCATCCCCACCTTCTTATGCATAAGTAGTAGAGAGAGAGAGAGAGAGAGAGAGAGAGAGAGAGAGAGAGAGAATGGAGCTGTGGTGGTGGCAGCTGCGACGTGCTTTTGTTGTGGCAGCGGTGGTGGTAGTTATAACACAAGGAGGTTGTGTTCGTGGAGAAGATGTCACGTACGATGGCAGATCGCTCATCATTGATGGGGAAAGAAGACTTCTGTTTTCAGGTTCTATTCACTATCCTCGGAGTACACCTGAGGTAATTATCTTGTGTATATATATGCAACCCCCCAACATTTTAAGCCGTTCATTTCATCAGTACTTGAAATTAAAAGTCACTGCATATTAAGTAGTTCATGATCACACAGAATCAGTTAGCGTATTGATTTTCTTATAATATCTTCTTATACCCACCTACAGTTCTCTTATGTAGAATATTTTTAGTTTTTGGCTTTTAGTTTCAGTTTTTGAAAAACTAAAAACACAAATCTTGTTTGGTAACTACTTCAAATTTTCAGTTTTTTAGAACTTGTAAACTCAAGCCAAGTTGTAAAAACTCAAGAATGTAGTTTCCAGTGTTTGGTTTTCAATTTTTATTTTTTTTCAAAGGAATTAGTATATGTTTTAAGGAAAATGCTAGAGATACCACATTGGTGTACCATCTCATGTGACAAGTGATGTGTGACATTGATTGTATGCATTCTTTTGCCACATGAGATGGTACACTAACAGAGTATCCTAACATACTCATGTTTTAATAATAGTACCATTATTGTGAATGAATTGCTTAATAAGGACCCATATACTGTTCAATAGTGAGCTTCAATCGAGTGATATCCTTCAACTAAATTTATTTGTCGGACACTCTTGCACGACCTGCTTCGACTTGTATTTGAACCATTTGATTCGTCTATTTTTAAGATTTTTTTTCTTCTCAAATATCATCTCTAAAAAATCACCCAAATTCAGAATCTTATGGTCATTCGACTAAAAGATTTTAGTGTTTCTTGGAAGCACACCAGAGTTTTTTTTTTTTTTTTACTACAATTGAATGTCGTAATTGTTTCGAATTTATATCATTTATTTTTTTGAGGATATCTATGAATGAATTATAATATAATCTAAACAAATCGTTGAAAAAAATATAAAAGTATCCCTCAAATCCAACTGTCTATAGTATCAGTCAAAAGAGTGGGACTAGAAACAACTTATATTAGGTTGCAAACACTAAATGTCTGTTTACAAACATATGTCACGGGTAGCAGGAGGTATTCGACCTTTTCTGACTTTGTTCACATAGCATTTTGGAAATATGCAATTTATGTCTGTTTTGTATGATGCTAGAGATCAGTAACTGTAAAGAATGTGAACCCTGGATGCATGCAGAATGATTATGTATATTTGATATTGCCTATTAAATTCATTGGATTTGGAGGAGTGGAAAGATTAACTAATCAAGTTAGTTGTTGATTTTGATCAAGTATAAGATAAATGATAAAAAAAAATGCTATGATATTACTTGATGATTCAAATAATTTATTTAGTTAAATCCGAATTTGCTTAGTCATATACTTGTTATCTAATAATGGACAAACCAAGTTCCTTAGTTAAACAATAAAATTATAACAACGCTGATTGAACAGATTTTTGACTTGGGTTGATTTTTTTTATTTTTTTTGCAAATTTTATTTTTATAGAGTGATCTACAAAACACACAATTTTAATCAAGTAACATTGTTCGTTTTATTCCTCAATAATAAAATAACAAAACAGAAGCGAACAAAGCAAAAGTAAAATTTATCAAAGAATTACGAAAGTACAATGTTTGTAATTGTATGTATGTGCGTGTGTGTATCAAATTCAAATGAATAATTTGGTATGTACTGTAGATGTGGGGATCTTTGATTGGGAAAGCCAAGGAAGGAGGACTTGATGTAATTCAAACCTATGTATTTTGGAACCGTCACGAGCCCCAGCCGGGCCAGGTTTGTTAATTTGATATATATTCTCTCTCTCTCTCTCTCTCTCTCTCTCTCTCTCATTAGAGAAATATTTAAGAGTATCGAAAACATGATTCGGCGCAATAAGTGTTACAACACAAGTAGTTGAAATTTCTTTTTCAAATATCCAACTATTTATCTTATAACATTTGATGTATCGGATCGTATTTTCGACATATTGAAAAATTTCTCCTCTCATTAGCATAATATTGGCTGATTAATATTTACTTTGAATATGGGCATATTATATGCAGTACGATTTCAGTGGAAGAAATGATCTAGTAAAATTTATAAAAGAAATCCAGGCACAAGGGCTTTATGCTTGCCTTAGGATCGGACCCTTCATTGAGAGTGAATGGACATACGGGTAAATTATCCCTGTGTATTTTTATATTAATTAATTTGCTGCAATTGGGGAATTAATTTCTAGGTTAACTTTCTAAAATCCTTTAATTTATATATATATTTGCAGGGGACTTCCGTTTTGGCTGCATGACGTCCCAGGCATAGTTTACCGCTCAGATAATGAACCATTCAAGGCATGTCTTTGATGTCCCCTTCTTCACCCACATACCCATGCATACATGCATATATTGTCTAGCTCTTCGATATCTAAGCTCACAATGCATAGCGTTAAGTGATATGATAAATGATGGTGAAAATTTAAAATAGAAGGCTTAATAATTGTGGAAATCAAAATTTATAACTAAAACACTCGTAAAACTATCTAATATATAATATAGCGTTATGATCATGTCGTTTGCCTACCGTATTTTTTATTTTATCTTTTTTTTTTTTGTTTTTGGTAGTTTTATATGCAAAACTTCACTACAAAAGTAGTGAACTTGATGAAGTCAGAGGGTTTATATGCATCACAAGGAGGCCCAATCATACTGTCGCAGGTATCGTTATTTTTTTTATTTTTTTATTTTTTTTTATTTTTGAAGGAAACGATAGTAAATTTTCGTTCAACAAATCAAAATACGCAGGTATTGTGATTAATTTGAATTAATTAATTTTCAATTCTAATCAATATTCAGTGTCAATTGCCACTTAGAAATACAATTAAGTGATATCCATCTTCAATTATACAGTGTGATGTCTTAAGTTTGAATATCGAAAATGACGAGTTCGCAACCAATTTATTCTCGCATCCCCTTATTGTGAATATATTGTTGTATTAAAAAAATTATTTTAGTGCCAATTGGAACCCACACGTAACTGCACATGTAATCCATATATATATATATATATGTGTGTGTGTGTGTGTGTGTGTTAATAACAGATTGAGAATGAATATCAAAACATAGAAGCAGCATTCCATGAAAAAGGACCCTCCTACGTTCGTTGGGCTGCAAAAATGGCAGTTGACCTCCAGACTGGTGTTCCATGGATCATGTGCAAGCAAACCGATGCTCCAGATCCTGTGGTCAGTACTCACTAATCCATTTTAATTAGGACAAAAACGTACTAGTTTTGTTGTTTTAATTATCTATAGTAATAATATTATAATTAATTATCCGCTCTAATATGCGCGCGTGCGTGCAGATTAATACATGCAATGGCATGAAATGTGGGCAAACTTTTGGAGGACCAAACTCACCCAATAAGCCCACTATGTGGACAGAGAATTGGACGTCATTGTATGTTTTCCTAGTTTATATATATATACATAATGTTTTCGTCTAGTGACATTTCAATCCACGACACATTTAAATTTAGCACTCACATAATAGTAAATTCATAAATCATAATCTATTGTTTCAAATTCACGATCCTTAAATCACGATGTCTTGAATTGTTCTTATGGTTCCTTTCCAGAGATTCTTTTTTTTTTTCCTTTTCTTTTTCGGTGGTTAATACATTTCTTCACGAATTTTTCTGTGTTTCATCTTATTTTGCAAGCTATCAAGTGTATGGTGGAGAACCGTACATAAGGTCTGCTGAAGACATTGCATTTCATGTGGCTCTTTTTATAGCTAGAAATGGAAGCTACGTCAACTATTACATGGTATGTTTGAGTTTCTACAAACATAGCTCCATTAAAAACATTCATTAACTTTTATTAATCTTTGTTTTAGAATAAATACTTTAATTTTTCTCCTTTGAAACCTCTCTTAAACCTAATCATATATATTTAGAGCTATTTGTAAGAAATACTTGATGAAGAAGCCATGATCTTCACAGCTGACCTTCTGCTATCTCTATCAAATTCTTAATGCTCAACTAACAATAGGTTTTAGTTCAATAATGAGTGAGTCTATTTCTGTGAGAGTAGAGCTCATATTTATATAGACAAACAATTCCTACGATTCTCCTATTAGAATCATTGTGGGAAACCCTACATTGTCTCCTAGTTTGAATATAAGTGAGTGATTTAAGATTCATTCTCAGTTTTAATCCTTTATAAACTAGGACATCCAAACTTTTAGCAAAGACTTTCTAAAACCAAGTAGAACTCAAACATCTGGGCGAAATACACCTAAACTTATGCTCATATTCTAACATTATTCTCTATATCAATATATAGATATAAATATCTATACTACTTATTAATAAAACACTCTTTGTACAAAAATAAAACTTAACCTTTTTGTTTTCTTTTCTCGCCCATATGTTATCAAAGCCTGTTCCTGATAGTCTAATTTAAAAGTAAAAATAACACGTGTTTTCTGTCTCTCTCTCTCACATTCCTCTTCAAATTCTCTCTCTTCCATATTACAATTTTTTTCAAGTTTTTTATATTTACACACGAGATAGGATCTTCGCTGGATCTTTTTTGTGAGGATTCCAGGAATCCTTTAATCATGTCCGTTCGTTGTACATCGTGCGGTTAGTTTTCGTTAGTTACTTTTTGTGTTCAATTTTAAATATTATAATTTAAAATGATTTATAACCGCACGATGTACGATGAAAGAATAAGATTAAAGGATCCCGGGATCCTCACAAAGAGGATCCGGCGAGGATCCTATCTATTGTGTGGGTCCCATTTAGTATATATTAATCAAGGGGCTTTTAGATCCAGGACCAAAAAGGTAGAGTGTTTTTAGGAGTGAGTCCAGTTATCTAAGTATATGTTTTTATTTTTTTATACTCATTTTATATTTTCTAAAAATATTAAAAATCAATTAAAATCTTATAATATTATGCATTTTCCAACTCCAAAAAAATATAATTAATATCTTATAACAAAAAAACTAATATACTAACATAAATTTATCTGCAAAACATTCTACCCTAACTCAAGTAACAAATATATGAATGTATATTATACCTATACGTGAGATATGAAACCTAATTAAATGGTAGAAAAAAACATAACATACCTACAAGTAAGACACATTAATCTGTGACAGGTTGATTATAAAAATAAAAATAAAAAAAAATAAAAAAAGAATCTGTCATATAGGTAGATAAATATAATTAACCTGTGAATCTGTGATATATGATGATTAAAAAAAATAAAAATAAAATCTATAAATAGGTTTAAAGCAGAAGGAAGAATGAGAAATAACAAAAAGATAAATAAAAAGAAATAAGCAAAGAGATAATTAGGAAGAAATTTGATTTTTATAATAAATCTTATTATTGAACAGATAACTATTGATAATTAAATAATTAAATCTAACAAATTGGACTTATTTTAATAAATTGGACTATTCCTACTATTGGCTCAAAAAATTGGACTTATATCAAGTTTTCCCATTAATCAAATAATTAATTAATTGGTATTGCACTTATTGTAACCTAGTATCACGGTGGAACTAATTTCGGAAGAACAGGCTCGGCATATGTCATAACAAGTTATTATGATCAAGCTCCTCTCGATGAATATGGTGAGTTCTTCTGCATCATATTTAATTTAGTTGGTAGTTAATCATCGATTTAATTCATGGTTAATTAAGTAACCGCTAATTATAAATTGTTCTCTCAAATTAGGTTTATTAAGGCAACCCAAGTGGGGTCACCTAAAGGAGTTGCATGCTACAATTAAAAGTTGCTCTACAACTTTACTAAACGGAACACGAACTAATTTTTCTTTAGGTCAACTTCAAGAGGTGAGATAATACAAATTTATCTGATTTATTAAACAGCCTTTGAGGTATTTGTCGATTTTCCTCCTCCTCTAGAGCTGTCAATTTTCTTCATGAAACTTTAATTTTAACTAATTACGCCATTGGAACTTTCATTATTAGCCAATTTTTCTCTAAACTTTAACTTTATAATTGTCAAAAAGGTTATTCCCTAATATGGACAAAATATTGTTTTTTTCTTCTTCTTCTTCTTCTTCTTCTCTTCTGCTAATTCACTTGTCCACTTTTTTTGTTGTTTGAATTTTAGGGTTTAGAAGGGGGAATTAATTAAAGTTCAGAGAAAAATTGACTAATTATAAAATTTAGGTGGTAATTAGTTAAAATTAAAATTCAGGGGAAAAATTGGTCCCTTTTAAAAGTTCAAGCAGTAATCGGCTAAAATTAAAGTTTTTGGAGAAAACTGACAGCTCCTTACAAGTTCAGGAGAAAATCGATGAGTACCTATTTCATTTTATTACTTCAGCTGATTTATTAAACATTAATTATTCATAGTTGATTATTAATGAATATTATTTGTTTAGGCCTATGTCTTTAGCGAAGAAAGTGCAGGAAGATGTGTTGCATTTTTAATAAATAACGATGAAAAAAGTAACGCTACGGTTCAGTTCAGAAATGCTTCTCGTGAGTTGATGCCAAAGTCAGTCGCCGTTTTATCTGACTGTGAAAAAGAAATTTTCAATACTGCAAGAAATTTTCAATACTGCAAGGGTAAGTTATCTAATTTGTTTTTTGGTTTTTGTTTTTGTTTTTTGGTTTAAAAACAAAGTAAGTTATCTAATCTTGTTATATATGAAGAAAAAAAGCTATCCATTTTTGTTAACACCATTGTCCATTATTTTAGTTTAAGTATGGATATCACTCAAATTTTAATGTATTGTTTTAAAATAATTTAGAATGATTGCAAACTGGTTTTAACTTTTTAGAACATTCATAATAGCTACATAATGTTATGAAAATTTGGTTATTAGATCACTAGCATTAACTGATGATGTCACCATTGTTAAGTGATGACGCAAACAAATTTGAATTTTCAGTGACACGCATCTATAGAGGAGCTCCAAACCTTAAGTTCAACCTATTTTGCGAACTTAAACAATATATTCACTTGGTTAAAAGAGGTCGATATGGGAATTCAAAGTTCCATAGATGATGTGTTAGTGAAAACTCAACCATATCCCTCAATTATTTGACCATGTCATCACTTAACGTTGCTGACATCATCACTTAACCTTGTTAGTGTAATCACTTAACATTAGACCTAAAGTATAATCAAATTTTCTAAACATAACAGTTAGTTATTTTAAACCCTTAAAAGGTTGGGACCAATTTAAATCACATTTACATGTTTGATAGTTATTGGTACTTAACATTTTTCTAAGTTAGTTTCTTGTCATATAATGGTAGAACATGGGCACACATGGAAAAGTAATGGTTTGTTTTGTTCTTGACTTATTATTAATAGGTTAATACAAAGCAAAACAAAAGAATCATAAGATCAACAAAAATATTTGATACAATGGACAAATGGCAAAAGTTCACAGATGTCATCCCAAACTTTGAAAATACTTCACTACAATCAGATACATTACTCGAGCACATGAACGTGACAAAAGATGTATCGGATTATCTTTGGTATACTTTGAGGTACATTCTTCATCTCTTACCAAGTACTACTTTTTCCATGCATACAACCTCTTATTTATAGAAATGATTACGAACCATACTTCGCTGCTAAAAGAAGAATAGTAAGTGTTGCTCAAATACAATCACAAATGGACAAGTGTCCAATCATAATTTCCAATTTCAATTATTTAAATACGTATTCATTTATGATTGACTTTTCAGCAGCACTTGCTGCTCTTCTTTCAGTAGCGAAGCATAGTTCAATAACTAATGGAGCCCTTAATTTTTTTTTTTTTTTGAACAGTTTTCAACACAACATTTCTTGCGCTGAACCGGTACTTGTTGTAGAGTCTCTCGGACATGTAACACATGCTTTCATAAACAACATGTATATAGGTAACGCAATAACAATATATACATATATAAATATCAAAACAATTTTGTGTCGTCTAGGTTTAAAGATGATTACTTTAGTTAAAAGAAGCACCATCTTATAAGTAATGTATATTTAAAGTATGAGATAACATAGAGTTTATAAAGAACCTAATTTTTTCGAGAGTCTTGGTAGCAATTCTCATGCTGCATATTTTTATTAGAACATCCCAATCATTTTGAAATTTGAAATTTGAAATTTGAAAGCAAGTCAATCGAATTATTTTTTTCAAGTGTGTTTATTTGTTTTAATTTATGTAATTCGATTCGTTTCTCACAGGAAATGGCCATGGCAGTCATGATACGAAACAATTCGTCATGGAGAAACCAATTGGTTTAAACAACGGCACAAACAATATTTCTTTGCTAAGCGTAATGGTTGGCCTTCCGGTATGACTACGATAATTGTATTTATATATATATATATATATATATATATATATATTTGTCATCCAGTTTCTCTTCTCGACTCAACAAGCTTTTTTCTTCTCTGCAATTGCAAAGGATTCAGGAGCTTTTCTAGAAAGAAGATTTGCTGGCTTAAGAAGAGTGGAAATTCAATGCAGTAAAAATGAATTGTACAATTTTACTAATTACGATTGGGGATATCAGGTAAAACCTTAATTACCAATATTCAATAATTCAAAACTTTTGATTATGGATTTGTAGCGTTGGTGAATCACACGATGGTGGTTAGAGGAAGACTGGAATGCCTATGTTAGTCTTCCTGGCCCCGAAAGGATGAACTGCCGTGGCAAACTTAGCTGGTCTCTTATAGAAATTTTTTTTTCAAAAAAAAAAACTTTTAATTATTGACGGATAGCCTACAGAAATGAATTGTTAATATATTTGAATGAGATCTTTACAGGTTGGACTACTTGGAGAAAAAATGCAAATATACAAAGATGAAAATATAGACAATGTTGAATGGAGTGACGTTGGAGGCTCTTCAAGTCAACCACTTACTTGGTACAAGGTATGTGCAAAATATTATGAATAACTATATAATAAAATACAATTTTGTAAAAATTATCTTTATAAGGCTACTCAGCATTTTGTGTTAAAGATGCGAAATCATATTATTTATGTCTTTTCTCAAAGATAATTTATACAAAATAATTATTGAAATCTAAAACATATGACCATTTAATTAGATGGTGATAAATTATTTTTTTTTTGAGAAGTACGATAGTCTATATTTTGTGTCACAATTAAATTTCTTAATGGTTTCATATCTCTCTTATTTTTTGAAGAATAATATACGGATGAGAACTCTTGTAAAATGGATCGTTTATGTGTATTTGTTTTGAATACTATTTGTGCTCGATAATATGTATATCCAACACACATACTTATGAATTGCAGACTGTTTTCGAGCCGCCGGTCGGAAATGATGCAGTCATCTTAAACCTAAGCTCAATGGGGAAGGGTGAAGCTTGGGTTAATGACCAAAGTATTGGTCGTTATTGGGTTTCATTTCTTACTTCTAAAGGAAAACCTTCCCAAACAATGTAAGTTAGTTTTCAATACGAAATTCATATAAATCAATACGTATATTGACTCACATAGTTGCTACAATTTTTATTTTATTTTATTTTTTATGTTTTACAGGTACCATGTTCCTCGATCATTCCTCAAAAACTCTGGAAACCTTTTAGTTTTGCTTGAAGAATATGGTGGAAACCCTCTTCACACTTCCTTAAACACCATTTCACTTTCCACTACGTCTGAACCTATTTCTCACAACGAGCTTCACTACAACAATTACTTAGTAGATGGTCGTTAATTTATTTCATTAACACCTATATAATATAGTGATTGTATAACCATCCAATGCAAATCTGCATTCCTTAATAACATCCAAGGATATTTACAAGTATTTCTTCCAGTCAATCAAACTGTACAACCTTTAGTTTTTGCCTCATATAGATAGAGTGATTCCATAGTTTCAATTTTGATAAAGTGAACTTTAAACTTTTGAGTTTGTTTCAATCTAAGAAATTTAGGTGTGAGCGTGTTTCTACTAATATTTTGCGTTGACAATACTATTTAAAAATTTGAACACAAAATAATATTGTTTAAAAAATCGTAGAACTAAAGATTTACTGCCTTTAACAAGAGAATCCTTTATGGTAGGATATATAATTTATCCTAAAAATTATCGGTTACGATTTAAGAAATCCTAAAGGTGGATATTTTGACAAAAACAAAAAAAATGGACCGACATGTTCAATTCAACGCGTTTTTTCTGAAGTGAGGTTTTAGTAGCCGAACGTACAGTTTGGTTGGGTAATTGGAAAAAGGATCCTCACCGGATCTTTTTCCTCAGGATCCAGGGAATTTAGAAATTATGTTTTTTTATTATAAATTGTACGGTCAGTTTTCGTTAGGTATTATTTAATTTAATTTTAAATTTTAAATGATTTTAGACTGCACGATGTACGATGTACGATGAACGGATATGATTTATGAATTCCCCGAATCCTAGGAAAATGATCCTTCCCAAAAAAAGGATCCGGTGAGGATCATTTTCTGGGTAATTGACTTTGAAATTACAAAGTTGCAGTTTGACCAGAAGAGGGTAGAAAAAAGCCAACAGGATTCTCTCCGGATCTTTTTGGTGAGAATCTTGAGGATCCGTGAACCGTGTTCGTTCATCGTACATCGAGCGATCGATTTTTGTCAAGTATTATTTGTGTTTAATTTTAAATAAAAATATTTAAAATAATTTCTGACCGTACGATATACGATGAACAGACACGATTCAGGGATTCCCAAAATCCTCACAAAGATGATTTGATGAGGATCCGGATTCAGAAAAAAGGAATCAACCAATAATCTTATGAAAAGAAATTACATCAAAAATTAATTAACGTGCGAGTTGGAGACAGATGTGGAATCGGTGGAGGTTGATTGGAGTGCACGATCGAGAAGCATGAGAAAGAGTGAGTTTGACGGGACGCTGTGAGTTAGACAAGTGCAAAATGAAATTGAGAAAGTAGGATTTTGTTCCCTTGCGTTAACTAAAGTTAATAAACAGCTATCTAAGTAGATGGATTGAGAATATATTATTCAATTTCGTTGATTCGTATGATTAAATTTTGTACCTTCTATTTTGTGTTTATACCACTTGATTTCGAGTGATTAATTACATAAAATAACGCTCTTTTGAATACATGTACATATGTGTACATTTCTTAACTTGTATACGTTTCTTATCTTGTAATATTAATTTCTATTAAACTCAAGTATTTAACATGTACACGTGTCTTACCTAGTAAAATTAATTCCTATTAAACCCAAGTATTTATCATGTACACGTGTCTTACCTAGTAAGATTAATTCCTATTAAACCTTAGTATTTATCGTGTACATGTGTCTTACCCAGTAAGATTAATCCTGAATAAACCTAAGTATTTAACATGTACGCGTGTCTTACCTTGTAAGGTTAATTCATATTAAACCCAAGTATTTATCATGTATACGTGTCTTATCTAGTAATACTAATTACTATTAAACCCCAAGCATTTAGCATGTACACGTGTCTTATCTAGTAATATTAATTCCTATTAAACCAATTATTTAACATGAACACATTTCTTACCTTGTAATATTAATATTAATTCCTATTAAACCCAAATATTGAACATCTACACGTGTCTTACCAAGTAATATTAATTCCTATTAAACCAAAGTATTTAACATATATAAACCTAAATAGACTCAATCAAGATTCAAACTTTCAACCAAAAACCTAAAAAATTCCTCTCTAGGGTTCCGCTAGGGTTTCTCTAGGAGAGAGGTTGGTTGTTTACTACGGCGCCAGCCGTTAGCGATACCACGGTCACTGGGTGGGTGCGCGGGTGTGGTGTTGTTTCTCTATATTGAGTGAATGTTTGGTGGTGCAGTTAGACAATTGCAGGAGAAGGTCTTGGCTTATATTAGGTTCGGTCTGCAAGCGACGCAGAGGTTGATGGAGGATATGGCGAGGAGGTTTGCTCAACAGTTGGATCTCACTGCCGAGGAGAACAGGGTGGTGGTGATTGATGAGAAAGAGTGTGCCTTGTTCAAAGCGGATAGGGTTTTCTTGGTTGGTAGAGTACTCTCTTGCAAGGCGCTTAACAAGGAGAGGTTCAAGCGTCAGATGTTGAATCTATGGCGTCCCAAAGCGCAAGTGACGATAGTAGAGATGGAAGATGAGCTGTTTTCTTTTGGGTTTGACACTGTCCGTGAGAGGTCGATGGTTCAGAAAGGAGGACCGTGGCTTTACGATGGTGCGTTATTGATCCTGGCGGAGGCAGATGATCTGACGCATCCCACCAGTATCCCCTTGATCTTCCAGGAATTCTGGGTACAGGTGAAAGGGCTGCCATTGCCTTATATGACACGTCATATGGGAGGGTTCATAGGTAACCAAATTGGGTCCTATGTTCTTACTGATCAAAGCAGGAAGGGTGAGGCTCAAGGAAGTGTCCTGCGCGTCCGTGTCTCTCTGGATATCACGAAACCGTTACGCGAAGCCTGTTGCTGTCTATACGGGGATCGGAGGTAAGAGTCGACCTGAGATATGAGAAACTTCCGATCACTTGCTATCTATGTGGCCTCATTGGGCATATGGAGGAACAGTGTACACAGTTTTAGGGTAAAAACGCAGACGATCTCTCTAAACCGTATGGCAGATGGTTTCAAAACGATGTGGTGAGGGATAACTATCGCAGGCCTCAAGGAAAACGTTTTGGGTTGGATAAATCGTGCGGTTGGTCCATGAAGGTTCCTGATCATGTGGAGGAGATGGAGAGTTCGAATGTTCCTGGGGTGGACAGTCATGTTCCTGCGGAGGAGGTGATGGCGGAGGCTGGGGTGGTTCAGTTACACGGAGAGGATCAGGGCACGAAGCGGTAAGGGGATAATGAGTCATTTACTATTCTTGATTTGAATGAGATAGTTGACCCGGAGATGTTGCTGAGGGATACTTTATCTGCTTGCCCAGCTTTACAAATCCCTTTAACTCCGGAGTCACGCGGGATGCCTTTGTTTGGGGTGGAGTTGATTGCTCCGCAAGTTATACAAGGAGAAGGTACCCCTGTTCAAAATCTTCATGCAGATGCGGACGGACGAGAGAATGTCACTGGGGCCCCCAGGGGGTATGAGTTGAATTTGGGCCTATCTACTGGTGGGTTGGGGCAGCGGCTAGTGGGGGAGTTTAGGGAATGTGGGCCTGAAGTACAGATTGGTGAGGGGAATGGGCAGGGATCCGATCCGTTTGATCTGATGCCTATCATTGAGTTTTATCAGAGTGGCAAAAAGAGAAGGCAGCACAGAGGTCGACATTTGAGTAGGAGTTTGACGAGTGGTCTGCAGGTCAACGCTAGGGACAAGGGAGGTGCAGTTGGGTCCGAGCTTGGGAAGCGGGTGGACCGAGAGGAGGAGGAGGTGGAGGCAAGTAGCAGTGTGCGCAGGAAGCTAGTGAATGGTTCAGCTATTTCATATTCATCAGCGGCGGTTGACAAGGCTTAACCCCGCCGTCAACAATGAGTTGTCTAAGTTGGAACTGCCGGGGGCTTGGGAACCCCTGCGCAGTTCATGTGCTCAAACGTTTAATATCTTCTCAAGACCCCACTGTAGTGTTCCTGTGCGAGACAAAGAGTAATACTCGTTATGTGGAACGTTTGCGTCTAAAGTTGAATTTTGATTGTAGTTTTACCGTTGATAGTCGTGGTAACTCTGGTGGTTTATGTGTTTTTTGGAAGGAGGAAATAAAACTTTGTTTAAGGTCTTATTCTCAAAACCATATCGATTTTGATGTGGGTGTTCAAGGGGAGCCTTCGTATTGGCGTTTTACTGGTTTTTACGGTTATCCTGCTACTTGTGATAGGTATAAGTCTTGGAGGTTGTTAGAGTCTCTTGGGGTCAATGAGAACTCTCCTTGGTTATGCATTGGTGATTTTAACGAAATTCTTCAAACTAACGAACAGGAAGGGGTTAATGTGCGGCAAGATAGACAAATGGAGGGATTTCGTACGGTGGTGGACAATTGCCGATTTATTGATCTTGGTTTCTCAGGTGATAAGTTTACATGGTTTACGACTCGAGATGGCGTAATTAAGGTGAGATTGGATCGTGCTTTGGGTAACCAAGAATGGTTGGATATGTTTCCTCGGTTTAAGGTGGTGCACTTAAATAAGACTTCTTCGGATCATGTTCCAGTGATGCTTAATTGGTCGGGTCGTACTCTTATCCGAGGGAAGAAACAATTTCGTTATGAGGAGTTTTGGCATATGCAGGAGGGCTGTAATGAAGTTGTACGAGATGGTTGGGTTCAAGAGGTGGAAGATTCCCCGATGTTCCAAGTGACTGAGAAAATCAAGCTGACTAGGATGAAGCTAAATACTTGGGCTCGTAGTAGTGGCAGATCGGGTCCAAAAGAGATTCGGGAAGTGGAAGACAAACTTACGAGTCTATTGGGGTGACCTTTCACGGCGAAAACCATTGAGCAGAAAAAAGAGCTTATTGGAAAGTTAAATCGTTTACTTGAGCAGGAGGAACAGTTTTGGAGACAGAGAGCGAAGGATAATTGGTTAAAACTTGGAGATCGTAATACTAAATACTTTCATCAGAAAACGAACCGGAGACAGAAACGCAATTGTTTGTATGGTCTGTTGGATGAGGCAGGTGGCTGGCATGAGGACAGAGGGGGAATGGAGGAAGTGGTGGTGTCGTATTTCACTAAGTTGTTTAGCTCGAATCGAGTGGAGAACTTTGATCATATTTTGGGTCATATTACGCCTTCGGTGACAGATGAGATGAACCAGTCACTTGATAGCCCGTTCACGGATGAAGAAATCAAGTGTGCCGTATTTCAGATGTATCCTACGAAAGCTCCGGGACCGGATGACATGACCCTGGATTTTATCAGAAGCATTGGGGGGTCGTAGGTGCGGATATTTGCAGGGGGGTCCGATCTATGCTTCAATCAGGTCAGTTTTTGCGAAAAATTAATTATACACTTGTCACTTTAATTCTGAAAGTTAAGGATGCCATGTTGATGACACAATTACGCCCTATTAGTTTGTGCAATGTGTTGTACAAAATTGTGGCGAAAGTTCTTACAAACAGGTTGAAGTGTATTCTCCCCACATATTATATCTCCTACACAGAGTGCTTTCATACCGGGACGTCTGATTTCTGATAATTATCTGGTAGCTGCTGAAGTTGCTCATTATATGCATAAAAGGTCATCGGGACTAAATGGGCTCATGGCATTGAAATTAGATATTAGCAAGGCGTATGATAGGGTGGAATGGAATTTCCTCGAGGCTGTGATGAAGCGCATGGGTTTCTCTGGTAGGTGGATAGAGATGATTATGTTGTGTATTACAACGGTGTCTTATTCGTTCAAGTTGAATGGTGACCCTGTTGGTTATGTGCTCCCGGAGATAGGAATAAGGCAAGGAGACCCTCTTTCTCCCTATTTATTTGTGATGTGTACGGAGGGTCTCTCGGCTTTGTTAACGAAGTCGGAGTTGGAGGGTGATTTACAAGGGATTAAAGTGTGTCGTGATGCGCCGAGTATCCACCATTTATTTTTCGCCGATGATAGCTTCCTATTTGCCCGTGGTACTCTTAGCGAATGTCAGAAGATTAAACAGGTGTTGAAGAATTACGAGATGGCGTCTGGCCAAGCAGTTAATTTTGAGAAGAGTTGCGTTTCTTTCAGCCCTAATCTTGTTGATGTTGATAAGCAGTTATTGGCTGACTATCTCGGGATGAGGCGTGAAGACTTCCACGATAGATATTTGGGACTGCCAGTGTTAATCCGAAAGTCGAAGAAGGAAACCTTTGCTTATGTAAAAGATCGTATGTGGAAGAAGTTGCAAAGCTGGCGAGGAGGGCTGTTGAGCAGTGCGAGGCGAGAACTTTTGGTGAAAACTGTGGCCCAGGCGTTACCTATGTACTCCATGCAATGCTTTCTTCTCCCTAAGTCGTTTTGTGAAGAATTAAACATGTTGATAGCCAAGTTTTGGTGGAGCGGTGACCCGGGCAAGAGGAAAATACATTGGCTTAACTGGAGCGGGTTATGCAAGACTAAGAATGAGGGTGGGCTTGGGTTTAGAGACCGCTATACTTTTAATCTGGCTTTGTTGGCAAAACAAGCTTGGCTGTTCTTAGTTAACCCGGAGTCTCTTGTATTTGGGGTTTTCAAAGCGCGTTATTTCCCCCAGACAGATTTTTTCACAGCACGGGTAACATCTAATAGTTCATATGTCTGGAAAAGTATCGCTGCTTCGAGATCGGTGCTACACAAAGGGTTACGGTGGCAACTGGGGAATGGTAAGAAAATTCGAATTTGGCAGGATAATTGGGTGCCGCGGGAGGCTTGTTTTAGGATTCTGACCCCTCATCCGCCACACTGGAATGTGGATACTACGGTGGACGTTTTATTCTCGGGAGAGCCGAAGCAGTGGAATGTTCAGTTGTTAAATCATCTATTCTCCTTGGAAGAAGTGGAGTCGATTTCCAGTATTCCTCTTAGTTTTTGGGATATTGATGACGGTCGGGTATGGCATTATGAACATCATGGGCGGTTCACTGTCCGTAGTGCTTATCATGTCGCTCGGGGTTTGATGGGTCCTAACGGAGAGGGCGTAGCTGGACCTTCTTCATCTATTATTCCTTCAGATGAGAGGCTTTGGAAAAACTTGTGGAGTTCTTGTGTACCTGGGAAGGTTAAGATTTGTGTTTGGCGTGCTTGTCAGGATTCTCTACCCACATGGTTGAACCTATGCAAAAAGAAGGTCGTGATTGATGAGATGTGCGTTACGTGTGGAGGCCAAGTAGAATCAACGGAGCATGTCTTAAGAGATTGTCAAGTGGCAAGAACGGTATGGTTTCACAGTCTTGGTCTCAGGGTAGATAATAATCAAAGACTGTCTTTCAGTGCCCTGGTTAGCTCATATTAATAGTCAGGTATCTTCCTTGGGGTTTGAATTTTGTTTAATGTTGGTTTGGGCTCTGTGGAAAAATAGAAATGATGTCATGTGGAATAACGCTATGGCTCAGCCGCAAGAGATTGTTTTGAGAACGGAGGGGTGGATGCAAGAGTAGCATAAGTGGCACAAGCCAGTTATAAGAAGAGGTGTTCGCGAAGCTCAGAAGTGGCGGAATCCTGAGGTGGGTTGGGTTAAGTGCAATTTTGATGGGGCGTGGTGTCAAAATGGTAGGCGGGGAGGCTATGGGACTGTGTTACGTGACCATCGGGGGCACTTTCTCGCTGCGGTTGCTGGGCCGATTGTGAGACCACAGTCTACTTTGCATGCTGAGCTTGTGGCAGCCCGCCAGGCTCTGCTGTTGGTGGGTAATCTTTATCCGGAGACGAAAATTAATTTCGAAGGCGATGCAACGTTGGTTTTGGCGGCAATGAAGGGTCAAGGAACAGATTATTCTGTCTTTGGCCCATTAATCAATGACTTGCGTTGCTTACTTGAGAGGAGGGCGTCTTTGGCAATCAGCTATATCCAGCGTGATGGCAACTCGGCGACACACCGTTTAGCTCGGATGGGGACTAGCAGTGAACAAGAAGTTGTGTGGTTTGAGGAGCCTCCAGATTTAATCCAAGATATACTTGTCGAGGAGGGTTTGTACTGATTGTCCAATTGTTCATTTGAGGATAGGTTCTTTGTGGTGCGGGACGCTCTTTTCCTTAGACAGGGTTGAAAGCCCCGGCAAGGTTTTTATCGAGGACCCATTATGCACACTATCCTCAGTATGTACGTATTCCTATTTGCTTTAATGAATACCGTACTTTTCCCAAAAAAAAAAAAAAAAAAAAAACATATATAAACCTAAGAATTTAACATATATACGTGTCTCATTTAATAAGATTAATTCCTATTAAACCCAAGTATTTAACATCTACACGTGTCTTGACACACCCCGACCTGGGAAGGTCGAAGTATGTTGGCCATCACTGTGAGGTGACGTAACCATAAGGATAAGTGATATGAAAAAGTGAATAAATTTAAAACTAATTAGAACTAATATACTAAACAGTGATAGAGTACGCAATCGTGGGAATGACCCACTACAAATATTCAGAGCTTAAAAGACACTACGACTACCAAATAGTAGTCAAAGCAACTAAAGTACACTTATTACACAATAATGATAAGTTTGTACGTCTAAGACTGAAGAGAATGTCATAACTGCCGAGGTTCCTCGAGTGCCAGAAAGAGTACAGCTATCTAGGTCCTGGAGGGGCGAAAAACAAAGTTGAGTGGGTCAGCAAAACAATGCTTATAAGAAAAACCTTTATTTTCGAACATACTAACCCCTCGCCCTAAAACAAGTATAGTTTCCTTAAAAACCAAACATACTACAATATAAGTATGAAGAATCAGGTGCATGTCAACAACATATAAATATATCTAAAAAATGTACCACAACATGAATAATTCAATCACGGTAGAAATGAAGGCATGTTATTGACAATATACTAACATGCAAGTATATACTAACATCAGTCTGTACTAACACACGAGTCGGAGTCACTTAATGTGACATGTACGACAGGCTAGGTGTAATAATATACGTTCTAGTGCTACGATCACATGAAGCTTGCACTAAGCGCAATCACCTACAAGTCGGAGTCACTTAATGTGATAAGTACGACAGGCTAGCACCTAACTTGGATCCAAGACGAGCATATGGTGCGGGAGGTGAACATACACGTGAAGGATGGCCCTGGCCCCGGGCGGGAGCCCTAACACCTGGGTGTAGTAATGATAAGCTAACTATATGAATATATGTATGCTACACAATTCAAATCAATATACTAAACTTAGCTGAATTCACATACGCGTCCTGTATAATCATTTTAGTATTCTACCTCAATATCATAATCATAAGCAGGTAAATATATTTATGAACATACCATAACCATTTTGTAATTCTATCAAAGCACATTTACCAAATTAAACTAAAATTGGCATAATAGGCGTAAATCATTTAAATGAATTTTGTGGAAACTATCAGCCATATATATATATATAGAAATAAACTGCCCACTCACAAGTACGTCGCTGGGTCGTAGCCCCCGAGCCTAGCTTGACCCCGTACGTCCTCAGGATACGTTTCCTTATATGTGAAATAACTAAAATATAATTAATTAAAGCACATATACGGAAACTTAAATAAAACCCCCATAGTTTGCTCAAACCTAGGGTTTAAATATATGAAATCGATCTACTCGACGTCACGAACATCCCCAAAATTTTAGAATAAATTTTGGACATCGCACACGCCCCCACACGCCGGCAATGACACGACCAGAAGCGCCCCCACACGCAGGCCAGTGCCGTCAGGAATATTTCACGGAATATTCCGTTAAATATTAACAGAAATTAACGGCGTTACCTGACGACGTTAGAATATTCCGTCAACTCTGACGGAATATTCCGTCTCCTTCTCCGGCGAGCCTCGCCGTCGCCGTCGTCTGCAACTCGATCTTCGCCGGATTCCTGGAAAATTTTCAAACTCCCTATTCTCCTTCATTTCTCAACCATTTTTGACATACTTTATATGGATTTGAAGCTCATGAAGAGTAGAATCGCGTTATACCTGTTTGGGGTCCAAAAAGTGGACGGATGTGGTCGGAAGATGCCTCGAAAGATCAGGCTAAAAGTGAACTTGTCAAAACTCGGTCGTTTCACTTCCAAACTTCTTCCAAATTGTTGTATGAGCCTCAAAAAGTTGTGTAGAAGCTCCCCCAAGCTTCAAAACTTCCTAACTCGCTCAAAATCACGTCGAACTCAACTCGACCGAGTTCAGACCTTTCGAGTTAACAAGTCCAAACTCGTCCATTTCGAATTCTAAGGGTATGGTTGTGTTCGTGAGGATGAAAATAGTACAATGGTGTGATTTTTGGGCTCGATCTGTGAGATTTTGAGGTTGTTATTCCTTGTTGCAGAGGAAGAAGATAAACGGGAGAGAGAGAAGGGAGAGAAAGAAGATCTTTTCTGATTGGGGGACAGAAGTGAGGGTTGCTTCTGATTGGGTACTGCAAAGGAGGGGTGGATGGGATTGGTTGGTGTGTAAAATGGGAAGGCACAGGTAGGTTTTAAAGAAACTAGGGATAGTGTTTTAGATTTTCTACTGAAAATTGAAATCGAAATCTATCTGAAACAGTGATTTCACACTGATAAAAATGCACGTGTACTCGTATTGACGTGTATAATTAAAATACGATAACGAGAAACGTAATAAAACAATATAAATACGTCCACGCCATTTGCCAATAAGGGTCTAATAGTCATTTCACATAATCGAGACGAAATTACATAGGACAATTAGGGACGGATCGTCACATGTCTTGCCTAGTAATATTAATTCCTATTAAACCAAAGTATTTAACATATATAAACCTAAGAATTTAACGTATATATGTGTGTTATCCAATAAGATTAATTCCTACTAAACCCAAGTATGTACGTGTAATCGTGTACCCATTTCTTAACTTGTAATATTAATTAATTGCTATTAAATTATTTCCTATGATTGGCATATCCGATGCTTAAGGAGAGAGATAGGAATAGGATGACTCTTGACTCCGACATCGATTGAAAATCTTTGTAGGCAAAATCTTGTACGGGAAGTCGTGAGATCCACCGACTTCCTCTCCCAAAAACCCCTAAAACCCCTTTGTCCTTTTTCTTCTCTCAACCCCCATTGGACAGTATTAGGCAGTCTCTGTCCCACTCAGATTGCTGAGCTCGACAACCCTCAACTATTTGTCATAACTAGATTACACAAGTTCACATGCTCTGTTCTCTCTCTCTCTCTCTATCTCTCTGTGCCAACTAACCATGTTCCCAAAGGCCAATGAGTGAGCTCGTATCAAGCTATCATTATTAAGCTAGCGTTGCGCTGAGCAAGAACTAAGAACCAAGAACTAAGGACAAGATGAAGCTGCTGCCGCCATTGCTGTTACTGTGTTGGGCAATCGCGCTATTGGCAACGGCTGCGGCGCGCAATGTGAGCTACGACAGCCGGTCTCTGATCATCGATGGCCAGAGGAAGCTCCTCATCTCTGCTGCCATTCACTACCCTCGCAGCGTCCCTGAGGTAACTAAACTAATCCACTTCACTTCTCATTTCTCAAATTTAATTAAAAACCCACTTTACTCTTTCCTTTCAAATCATAGTCACGCTGAAAAGTTGATAGCTTTTGCATTTTACTTGGCAATTTAATGTTCGATTGGATGGTAGACCTCTGACTTTGAGCCATATCCGTTTTAATTTTGTTTGGTTATTTGATTTAGAATTTTGGATGCTTGTGATTTTTTTTGTTGGTTACTTTCGATCTGTTGATGCGATTAGTGGTGGGCCGTGGCCCGTCTCTCTGAAACTTTAACACTTGCTGCATTGTTATTTGGTTTAAATCATGATTGCGGTTTGTGTGCCTGTTTGCAGATGTGGCCGAAGCTAGTTCAAACGGCGAAAGAAGGAGGGGTGGATGTGATTGAGACGTATGTGTTTTGGAATGGTCATGAACCATCTCCAGGCAATGTGAGTCCAGTTTCAATCAAATGGCTCTTTGATTATGGACATTGTGCTTAAGTGCTACTTATGATTGTGTATACAGTAAACTGATTTGCACTTTTCCTTTTTCTTATTTGGGATTTTCAGTATTATTTTGGGGGACGATATGATCTGGTAAAGTTTGTCAAAATCGTCGAGCAGGCTGGGATGCATTTGATTCTTCGAATTGGCCCATTTGTTGCGGCAGAATGGTACTTTGGGTATGCCCTTCTATTTTGGTTGTAATATTGTTTCTACCGGAGACTAGGTTAATATTGGCTCTTGCTGCAGATCTCCATTGAACATCGTAGTCGTTGATTGTTCTTGTTTTTTTTCCTGACTTGAATTATTGTCTGCCAACTCCTAAAACACGTTTGTAAATACAGAGGGATACCTGTTTGGTTGCACTATGTGCCTGGCACTGTGTTTCGGACTGAAAATAAGCCTTTTAAGGTATGGGACTCAAACTGTTAAACCTTAGGTTACATATCTTTGCAGATGATGTTCCAAGAATATTCATTCTCTTTTGGTTGAAAAGAATGTTCATACTTCCATGTCATCTTGTGATAAACTTTGATAGTGAATTCATTTTGTTATTACTTTCTTGTTCGCCTCGATGACCAGGCCATTGTGTTGCCATTATTTTTCAGTTTACGCTAACTTGATTAATTAATCACACGTCTCTAACTGATTGATTTTCTTTTTTAAACTTGCTGGGGTTTCAGTATCACATGCAGAAGTTCACAACATTCATAGTTGACCTAATGAAACAGGAGAAGTTTTTTGCATCGCAAGGGGGACCTATTATCTTGGCCCAGGCAAGCATCTTTGACTTTGAGAGTGATAGTCAATCTTTTTTCTTGCCGAACCATCTGGTGATAGTCAATCAACTGTCCTGATTTTGTGAAATTACACAGCACCAATACTTTGTATCTGTATATTTATCCTCCTTGAGAGATAAGAACAGTGGAGAAAATATTTCAATGCCAGAATCTTACATTTCTACTCTAGAAAATGCACTGGAGATGTCGAAAGGAGGAGGAAAGAAATATATGTTTCATGAACCTTGTTCCCTTCTATTAAAATGGGTCCTCTAGGTCCAAATTTCAAAACCCTGGCGATATCGATCTTATTTGTTCTAGATTAGCCTTTAGCTAAGCTTGGTGACATTGTGTATTCATTCTAGTTCCCTGAATCATCATTTTTGGTTTCAACATTTCAACATTTCAACATTTCACTTCTGTGATTGGAAACTGAATTTTATTCAATAATATAAGGATGAGGGAACATGACTACATTTTTGGTTTTCTTACTAGTATGGTATGCATTTTCCCAAACAGATTGAAGTTCTTTAGACTATTGTTTGTGTATGTGATAGCGTTTTATGTTAAGGGATACTGGTATTTGAAAGTAATTTCCCAGAGTTAAAGGATATGGGTGCTTGAAAGTAGATTTCCGAGACACATCTCTCGTGTCTAGTAGATTTGATATGAGAAATCCCCGTAGAGTCTGATTACGTAGTGTTACACATTTGGTTAACCATGCATTCTTCACTTTGGTTTCAGTCATGAATTTTTAGTCTTTCAGAACCCACAACTAATTTTTTTGATCAAATAAATCAACTGCAGGGTTTGGGAATTTGCTCCAGCTTTAGTTTTGCATCTTGTTTGTTGGGAATTTGCTTCAAATCTCATTCATGTATGTTGTCGAGCAGACGTTAAGATTCATAGAATGTGCATTGTGGGTTGCAGGTAGAAAATGAATATGGATACTATGAAAAGGATTACGGAGAAGGGGGTAAACAATATGCT
This sequence comes from Cotoneaster glaucophyllus, assembly GCA_036320875.1. NCBI lineage: Eukaryota > Viridiplantae > Streptophyta > Magnoliopsida > Rosales > Rosaceae > Cotoneaster > Cotoneaster glaucophyllus. The sequence goes on along the minus strand of CM070073.1, from coordinate 9,231,086 downwards.
ATGTGGGCTGCTAGTATGGCTGTTTCTCAGAATATTGGTGTCCCTTGGATAATGTGCCAACAATTTGATGCTCCAGAGTCTGTGGTAAGGGTCTTGAACGGTTTATCACTTATCATACCACGGAGAATTTCTGTTTATTTACAATTATCAAATGTAAATATACAATTAACAGAATCCACATTCTGTGTATTATGTTTGAAATAAAGTAAAAATGATTTTGTGAGATTAAAAAGTTTTTGTTTTTACTTATGGAATTGGGACAGCATTCGTCCTGCACGTGCAAACAAATGATGTTTTCCTTAAATGTGTTTGTGAGATTTAAGGTCTATTTTTGACATTTTTCATCAAAGTTTTGTACTGCAATTTCTCAAATGAAGTATTCTTTTTATGTCAAAACGATACAAAACCTGAAAAGGCTCATTTGTTCACCTTATCTATGTACGAGTTTTATTTGGCAAATCTACTTAGCCATGTTTTGTATCGCAAAATAAAACCCCATTATGATCCCAGGCAGAATTAAACGGTTACTTGTTTGTGACCGGTCTATATTGTTATAGACTAAAACTGATTACCTACCAATCCCATGTTTCTTTTGCAGATAAATACTTGTAACTCCTTCTACTGTGACCAGTTTACGCCTATCTATCCGAACAAACCTAAAATTTGGACAGAGAATTGGCCTGGCTGGTAATGTAGTATTTCACCTCGGTCTCTCTGTTCATGTTTCTATTACTATACTGCGCAGTTTTTCTGTTACGGTTTCCTCATCATAAGTTGTCTTCATGAAACTATGGCGCTTTGAAAACCAAATACAATTCAGCTCCCATCCCAAAAGGCCAATGAATCAATGATGCTTCTAATATTCTTTCTTTGGGAATCAAAATTTCATCTTGACTTATGTGCTTGGATCAATCTCTATTCATTTCAGGTTTAAAACATTTGGGGGCTGGAATCCTCACCGGCCAGCTGAAGATATTGCTTTTTCTGTAGCTCGCTTTTTCCAAAAAGGCGGAAGCGTACACAATTACTATATGGTACTTCATTTTGTTGCATCTAATATCACATTCCATGTCAATTTTGTACTTAATTACTATCTTGTTGTTGGCATTACGGTTTTTGACATAATTATCAATGGTGTTAATTTCGGCTTTATCATTTCTCTTCTTTTCGTGGTTTAGTACCATGGAGGAACAAATTTTGGTCGAACTTCAGGTGGACCATTCATTACCACAAGTTATGACTATGAGGCACCAATTGATGAATATGGATTACCTAGGCTTCCAAAATGGGGGCACCTTAAGCAACTTCACAGAGCCATCAAGTTATGTGAGCATATTATGCTCAACAGTCAGCCAACTAATGTATCACTGGGTCCTTCCCTAGAGGTATATTTTATCATAGTATTTCACTACATCTTTGCTAGATATTAATCATTTTTTTTGTATATAAATTTAGTTATCAAATGAAAGTTAAAACTAGTTATAAGCTCGGTGTATGTAATTCAGGTTATTGTCTTTGGCACTAAAACATGTTTAAAGCTTGGTATTTGACCGACTTCATCTTCAAGATCATTAGATATGTTCGAATTAATTTGATATTCTGATACTGACATATGCAAGAATTGCTTTATGGTTCTTGTAAGTGGATCTGTTAAACCTAAATATATGCAGTACTATCTCATTGCTGCGTATAATTTTTTACTGGAAGTTTTACTCTCTAGTTCCGCCTGTTTATGCTTTTAATCTGCTTGACTATGGGGAACCATTACTGAACAGTATCCTATGTTGTAGGCTGATGTCTTCACCAACTCTTCTGGAGCATGTGCTGCCTTTATAGCGAACATGGATGACAAAAATGACAAGACAGTAGAATTTCGAAACATGTCATATCATCTTCCAGCATGGTCGGTTAGCATACTGCCAGACTGCAAGAATGTAGTGTTTAATACAGCAAAGGTAACTTTTAAGTTTCTGATGCCTGCATTCTATTAAGGTAACTTAGTTTTAAAAGTTTGTATGTTTAGCTCATCTTGTATTCAATGATACATGCATGTATCACATGTATCTCTATATGTAGAGATACAATTTAGATCTTAGACATACAGGATGTTGTTCAAACTTGAAGTCAGGTGGTTTAAATGGCAGGTCACTTTAATTATTACGTGTTTATGCTGTCCTGTATCACGAACTTATCATCCTAGTAAAATGATCTGAACCGTCTAATTTTTAAATCTCCATTCAAGGTTCATCCTTGTCAAGAAATCAGCCAAATATGAAGATATATAATCATTTTATTTCCATCATGATGACCCTTAAACAGAGATTTGAAAAACAGACAGTTCAGATCATTCAACTATAATGCAAAGATATTTCTGCTTTTCTAGAAAATGGAGACCCCTCTCTAGATGCTCGCTTTATGTGTCTACATGTGTGTGCTCCCATTCATGGAGAGAAAACACTGAAACAATGAGAACAATGAAACAGTATGCAGATGGAAATGATATGAAAATGATATATTGTCGTTCTTGGGAGAGGCCCTAAACATTGCAAATTGTTCTCTAACTGGTCTGGTTTACTGTTTACATGATTGACTAGTAAGCTGCCATGCCCTACAATTTATGGCATATATGGCGGTAGAGAGTTTGAAATAAAACTCTCGTACTAAGATCTACCTTATCAAGAAATATTCCATTGATTTATGAGTCCTTGAGAAATGATATGCGAATAACTGCTGATGGAATGGTGATGACATATTGTACTAAGACCAACGATCTACATTAATTTATCAAGAAATATTCCCTTGATTTCTTTGCTCTTTACAAGTGATTCACAAATAAATAGTCATGACATATGCCTCTCTAACTTTCCTGAATTTTTTTTATCACTTTAGCTTTGAATTAGGGTTTACAATTCAACTTGAAATCTTCCAATAGGTTGGATCCCAGAGCTCTGTAGTTGAAATGTTACCTGAGAGTTTGCAGCTATCAGTGGGATCAGCAGATAAAAGCTTGAAAGATCTGAAATGGGATGTATTTGTGGAGAAAGCTGGGATTTGGGGTGAAGCGGACTTTGTAAAAAGTGGCTTGGTAGATCACATTAACACTACAAAATTTACGACAGACTATCTTTGGTATACAACAAGGTTTGTCTCTGCTCATTCAGAAAAAAATAACGGCACAGTTTACCATCTAAAGTCATTTTCTCTAGGATTTTCTGAATCAAGTAATTTCTTTGACTCATATGATTCTTTTAATGGCAGCATATTGGTCGGTGAAAATGAAGAGTTCTTAAAGAAAGGAAGCTCGCCAGTTCTTCTAATTGAATCAAAGGGTCATGCTGTCCATGCTTTTGTGAATCAAGAACTCCAAGGTTATTTTTCTTGTCTAAACGACTTATGGTCAGTATTCAAGAATCAAAATGAAAGCTTCTATGGACTTGCTTCTTTTTCTGTTTAAGTCATACCTGATCTGCAGGACTAGGTATTTTGATGGTACGCTTATGCTTGTAAAAATAATTTGTGGCTGAATTGAGACAGAAGTTATTTTTGAGGATATAACAATCTTACATAGGTTACCTCCATGATTAGTTGACGTTCGAGTTAATTTTGTTATTTGTTGACAGTATTAATTTAGTAAACCCCACAGCTGGAGTCATTTAATTCTAAATCCTTTTTGGACAGCCTCTTGCTAATAAATGTCTTATATGCTTGATGTTCAGCTAGTGCAGCTGGAAATGGCACGCACTTCCCCTTCAAATTAAAAACTCCCATCTCTCTGAAGGAGGGGAAGAACGATATTGCTCTACTAAGCATGACAGTTGGTCTGCAGGTATAGTTGTCTTCTGTCATGTCTAATTTCCATGATTTATTCAATGTTAACTGTCAGTTGAGACTGTAGCGTAAACCACTTTCATCTGGTGCACCACGGAAAACAACTACGAGTATACACTGGTGTATTCTTTGAATATGTCTGCAACTCCGGTTATTTTGTTAACTTTATAATTTTTGAATTGGAGCTTCTGACGAGGAGTCCACTTTGAGAAGCTCGCATACAATGCGGTTCAATAGTCCGACGCATCTCTTTTTTAGGTCCCTTTCAAAAATCAATCTAACAAAAAAAAATTCAAAATGGATAACATTTTGTAGGATTTTCTTCAAGAGTCATCCCTGCAAAGTCCGCAACTATTTACTCGTCTAATTGTCGTCAAATATACAGACAAACATGGTATTGATAAACATTGATATGATCGTGATGGTAATCACATTGATAAATGATTTTTTTCATGTACTGCTATCTTACATGGAAAACGTAAAGGGAAAAAAGACATTTCATACATTGGACCACATTGATGGATGGGTCTCCATAATATGATCTTTTTTCGCCGAATGAACATCAATAGAGGTTTCTGTATTGAGTGTACTGGTTGAAACTAGTTGGCTCCTTACCAACCATCTATGTACCATGTTTCCCACATTTTCAACAGCTTATTGATCTTTTCTTCATGCTTTTAGAACGCAGGATCATTTTATGAATGGGTAGGGGCAGGGCTAACTAGTGTCAAGATTCAGGGATTCAACAATGGGACCATAGATTTGTCAGCGTATAATTGGACCTACAAGGTATTTTTCTCCCTTTTTATATCTTGTGTTATTGTCTTTTTACTTCTTTAATTGGAGCGAACACAGCATAAACTGCAACCCGTTAATATCTTACAAGGGTCTAAAATGTGGTTGCAGCCCATTTTAAATTTTTAACTGACTGACCTTAATTTCTTTCTTCCATTTCCAGATCGGATTGGAAGGGGAGCATCAAGGTCTTGACAAGGAAGAAGGTTTCGGTAATGTAAATTGGGTTTCAGCCTCAGAACCTCCAAAGGAACAGCCTTTGACATGGTATAAGGTGAGCACTTGGATTACCATACATCTCTTATGTATGGCGATAACCAATCACTTGGTTTGAACGCAGCTGTTTACTTTAGGTAATAGAGAATAATCAGTTACTCGAAATATTGCAGGTTATTGTGGACCCTCCACCGGGTGATGATCCTGTTGGGTTGGATATGATTCACATGGGAAAAGGTCTAGCTTGGTTAAATGGAGAAGAGATTGGAAGATACTGGCCTAGGAACGGCCCTTTACATGGATGTGTTAAAGAATGCAATTACAGAGGCAAATTCGATCCAGACAAATGCAATACAGGGTGTGGAGAACCAACACAAAGATGGTAATATAACATCGGAAAAAATTCATTACTCCTTTTGTTTTTGGAAGACAATTACTTTTTGAATCTGTTTCAATTGCTGCCAAAATATTGTTTACACCAGACAGATGTAGATAAATGTTCCGTGACCTTTATCAGATCTTAAAATGAGAAAAAGGAGAAGCTCAGGACTCGAGAATTATGTACTTGGAATAATGTGTGAAAAAGCTTTTACACTGTTACCAGGATACGATGACCATCAAGCACAGGCATGAATCCACACACATAAGCAAGCATGTATATACGTACATGTGTATGTATCAGAACATAGGCTTTGGAATCCTTTCGCAAATTTTGAATGCCATTTTTCTTTCCAAAAAAAAACATAACTATGGTGTTTATGGCTTAGAGACTTCACTTCGATGTGTAGATACAAACCCACAAAATACGAGTATCATGCTTTGTTTCCCCTTGTCAACAAGTTTGTACTTTTTTATGCTGTCAATTCACGAAATATTTTACAGTAATAAACTTCGATCTTCTTGGTGTTCTCAGTTCTTTTCTTCTAAAATTAATGAGATGAAACTGCATGATGCAAACTGTTTGTCACCATGAAATACTCACCTCTTACTGTTTCTGGACCAGGTACCATGTTCCACGGTCTTGGTTCAAGCAATCTGGAAACGTACTGGTGATATTCGAGGAGAAAGGGGGAGATCCATCCAAAATTGAGTTCTCAAGGCGGAAAATCACTGGTGTGTGCGCTCTTGTAGCAGAGAATTACCCCTCTATTGACCTTGAATCTTGGAATGAGGGAAGTGGAAGTAACAAAACCGTTGCAACCGTCCATTTAGGTTGCCCCGAGGATACACATATTTCAAGTGTAAAATTTGCCAGCTTCGGGAATCCTACGGGCGCCTGTGGGTCCTATACACAGGGCAACTGCCATGACCCTAACTCCATTTCTGTGGTCGAAAAGGGTAAGCACATCCAACTCCCCTTTATGTGAGTTCAACTGGAATTATAGATGTGTCCAATTGAGTATTTGTTGTCATTGTTGGGGAGGATTTCCTATTCCAGTAAGCTTGTCAGCACACTTGCTAACATTTTTACGAACCATCTTTAATTCAAAACTTGTCAGCAAGTTTGATTACATTTTGATAGCATATAATTTAGAGGTTTTTGACAGTTAGCTCACCCCGTCCAGCTTTAGATACAAGTGTTTCTTCAACTTTAATTCAATTCATGTCATTTGGACCTTAAATTTAGGCGTTCTTCGTTGTCCATAAATAGTTCGGTTTTTTTAGTTCCCTTACATAATCTCATGTAATATAATTATCGGCATTTATACAACTTGAGTCTTTACTGTCAGTTTCCTAACATGCTTTCTACTTATTGCAGGTCTGCTTAAATAAGAACCAATGCGACATAGAATTAACAGAAGAAAATTTTAATAAGGGTTCGTGTCTGAGTGAACCAAAGAAGCTTGCAGTTGAAGTAGAGTGCAACTGAAATTTTGAATTTTTATATTTCAAATTTGGAAAGAAAGAGGAGAGAACTTGCTACTTCGTCATATTACAGTTTTATCATATTTTCATTGCTAATTGCTATACAGAATGTAGCAGGAAACACAACCGATATATCCAATTTTATTGAGAATTTGAAAGAGGTATCTGCTGTGTGCTTATTGATTTGTTTCCTTGATAGTGAAAACTAGAACGAATCGAACGATACTGCTCGACTGTTTCATTGTACTACAACTTTTGCAAAGTGGATTTGATTTGTTCTTTCAGGGGAAGTAAAACTGTTTGGTGTGGCTCTTCATAGCCGATAGACCGAATTTGAATGGTTGAGCACGAGGGAAAACAAAAAACTTCTTAACAAATAGATCATCTGTTTGAATCAGTATGAATAATCTGTGAACATCCCAAAACGCAACTTTTAGCTACGAAGACTGAATATCTGCATTCTCCTCGGACTTCCAATCTTGAGAGTCAATCTAGTCTTCACTGCCATAACTTCGACATGTACATGGAATTGGATGGGTAGGAGGATATGCAGTTCCAATCTTTGCAAGATTGGTAATGCCGGCAAACAACTTCAAAGGTGGACCATTTTATTTGGGGGAAAGCAAGAGGGCCAATTTGCTTGGTTGCCGTCCCGTGGATTTGTTATACCTGTTCGGTCTTCCCTTCTCCTCCTCCTCCCGACTTTCTACCCAATTACTTGGAATACATGCAACTGTGCACCTGTTGCTTTGAGTGTGGCATTGGGGCTAATAATGCTTTGGTGGATGTTGGATGCAAGGAAATGGTTCAAAGGACCTGTTGGAAACATTGAAACTGATAACGGAAAGGTAATTTACACGCGCAAACACACGAACACTTGCGCACGGATTGTATTTACATATCAGACAAATTTATGCCATAGTTAAGACGAAGTTGACAGAGTCTAGTACAAAATTAAAGACTTAAAGCACAATCTTTAAAGTTTAAACATCTATGCATATGCATTGCATAGCCTTCCAGAATGCAAACTAGGGAAGTAAATAAGACCCATCTCTAAGACTTGGAATTTGAAGCTAGACGTGACGTACCTGCGATCTCAGATCTGCCAACTCTTGCTGCCATTTCATGTAGCTTGAGTTCTTTGCCAGAACGTCTTTAGAGACCTCCTTTCTCTGGACCAAACTGGCTGCATAGCTGTCGAATTTATTGATATTTTCCCACATAAATTGTTGATTCCTTGTATCAGTCTCACTTCTAAAATTAGTAAGCAATTCCCTAGCTTCCTCCACCCTTGCCCAGAAGCACGAATCCTGAGTCAAACCTGCAAACTTGCTTCTGCTTCTACTTTGCTCCTGATTGATGCTTCTCTCCCTCCACCATCTGTCGAATATCTCAAACCTCCTCTCTCTTCCATGCGCCAAGTAATGACCCTTGACACGGTGCATACCAGTTCTATAGTACTCCGCGATGTCCAATGGCTCAACGAGGAGTTTGTAAAACTGGGAAGCATTTACCCATTTTGCCCGCCTGTCAAAATCGTGAGGCAGCTCATTTTTCTCCATCATTTTTATCACTCCATCCCAAAATGCAGCAAGCTTGTGGCGGTTCATGTTGACCCTGGTACCCTTTTTTGAGGAGCCCCTTTCCTTGAAGGCGTCATAGTACCCCAGTTGCTCACCAGACTCGTCGCAGGATGCCATGTACCACTCGATTTCAGCTCTGTGAGGCGTGTACTTGGAGAGCCGAACAGCTAAATTAGCACAATTCAAACTTGGGGTACGTCCTAATCGCCTTGCTATCTTTAGGCACTCTTTCGCAGGTGCGGCAGCTGGTTCCTGAAATTCATTAATTCAACATATACACATGAGATGAACGGATAAAAAAAGGTTCGGTTCATTTCACAAACGAAACACGCATACGTGGTTATTTATTCCCAAGGACTGTAATGCCAATGCAACCCCTGCTTCGTAGCTTGATTCTGGAAGCTCATCCTGCTGCATGAAGCTTGTCTTCAGAAACTGTGAAGAAATATTGTCAACATAGTCTCCGTACATGAGATGATCCTGGATACAGCACATTGGGTTAGCTTCAGCTGGCATAAACATCAAATGCATCATTGTCATCACAGACACTGCATTCTCCACACACACAGCTCCCTCTTGTGAGCAAAACAAGTAGCTCCCAAATGGACAATACGACATGCTGCTGCTGCTTTCTCTCTCTTCTCCTTCTTGCGATGATGACGCACGCAAATAAGCTGACACGAAGCTGGATAGCACAGCTTTCTCTTCGTCGTGCAGTTGAACATGAACACCGAGATTTCGAAAGCGCTGAAAGCATTGTAGTAAGAAATGCAGTACTTGAGTGCTGCATGATTCAACTGGAGCAAGGAGTAGTCTTGGCATGATGTCGTACTTGGAAACTACGTGGAAAAAATTGCCACCCCATCTTTCTCGGAGGATTGCTCGCGAAAGGGAGGCATTGCCGAGCAATGGTGATCCGAAGGTAATGCAAAGGACTGAAAGGGTGGAAGAGATGGATTGGAGGTAAGAAAGGAGCCAGAGAGCACAGAGTGAGGCAGTTGTTCCTCCTATAGAATGGCCTGTGATCACAATGGACTTGCTTTTCTCTGTTAGTGCCAACATCTGCACCACCATCAGCAGCATTTGTATATGTCACTTGATTCTATAACTTGTAGTGAGCGGATCAATATGGTACATTAATCAATATATCCTACTAATCAAATTTGCAGTTAAAATTTAACATAGAATGGATAATATTTGATTCATTTGACGTTCCGTTCGTGAAGACCAAAGATTAATTGGCAGATATTATTATCTAGGCGGATATCTAGCACTAGCAGAGCGTTTTATAACTCACTTGGCAAGTTGAACATTTATGGATATAAAGAAACGAAGATTTAGATATTGAGTGCCCATAAAATATTAGTAGTTAATAGTTTGACTAATGGAAAGGACTAACAATTTGTAATTTTAAGGGTTGTTGCTGCTAATTTTAAATACTTGGTCTAATCTTATAGGCCTTAATAACTAGATGGACCAAGCTAAGACATGAAATGGTCATTGACTTACTGAACTAAAGTAATCTTTTTCGTATTTTTTTTCTTCTTCTAACAAGCTCTATATGATTCCCACAAAAAAAAAAAAAAAAAAAAGGAAGAAGAAGAAGATTTTATTTGATTGTTTTGAACCCTAAAAAACAAAAGAAAGCCGTACGATATCCACTTGTGCGCACAACCTTAAGTGTCAATTACCCAATAATGGCTACCACACTTTGGGTTTTTTCAAATCATTATTTCAAATCACTAAGGTTTTTTTCTATACTTTCATACTTCAAATCATTACCTTAATTACAAAAGAAAGATTGAATTTGGTTGGTCAAACTCTTATTGCCCCCAATATTAGCAGTAGATATAAAGGTGAGAGTTTTTTGTTTATTAACAAGTAGCATCATAGCAACACTAAGGGCATTTTTGCTTAATAAAATAGGAAAATGAAGGAGTCTGGAGAACTTAAAAATAGAGAGTAAGAAATAAATTTCGAATCAACAAGAGTTGACATTATTCCTGAATCTTTACTATTAGATTACGGATTTTAAATTGAAATTTATACTTTTCCAAATTTGTATGTGTTAACATGAGAGGGAGTTAAGAAGTGATAGTCTTCAAACTCTAATTTTTTTGTTGTTGTCAAAAGTCTTCAAACTCTAATTTAAGCGAACAAAAAGAACTTAAACATCAAAACGATTTCAAAAATAAGAAAACAAGACTTAATTGGTTTTTTTTTTTTTAATATTCTTTTAAAATTAAATTAAAGAAAGACGGAGTTTGATTGATTGGCAATTTGTTGACGAAAGAGATGTGGAAGTGGGAAAGCAATCTATGCGAAGCTTAAGCCTTAGGCAGTCAACACGTCTCTTGCGCAAAAGGTTAAATGTGCTTACAGCAGTGCTTACAACAGTGCTTAGCTTACGTACAAAAATGACGCCCTCGACATGCCAAAAATATACATGTGCTGTGTTGCAACAGACAACCAGCCGTAGGCCCAGAAGTATGAGATCGATCGACGAATGTTTGGTTTGAGTTTCTGGAGCTCCAACTGCAATTCAGAGTTAAAAAATATGTAGTGTTTGTTTGGCAGCCATGCCATTTCACTCATTTCTATTTTATTTTTGTTTTAAGTTTAAATTGTTTGCGTTGTGATTTCTACATATTTTATCTCCTCGATCTCAGATTTTCGTTTATTACCTTCTCAATTCACAACCAAAACATAAGGTGAAAGGGTAATGTTAGGTAGACCAAAATTTTAAACTAAATTTGCAAATATTTGTGTTACCAATTGGAAATAAGCACGTTAATCGATGTTTAACTAATAATCCAATCATCATCAACTACATCATTTAGTTTGCAAATTTGATTTAAAAAATCTAGTATCCCTAACATTATCTAAAGTCAAAATGTTAATTACCGCACGAGTTGGAACTTAATTATCTAATCACACTCGAAAAATGTGTTAATTAAAAGATAAGTTTTGATGTAGACAACTGAATCGAATTTTAACTTGAATGAGGATCTCTCCGGATCCTGATATCGTGTTCGTTCATCGTACATTGTGCGGACAATTTTTGTCTGGTACTGTTCATGTTTAATTTTAAATAAAAATATTTAAAATAATTTCTAACTGCACGATGTACGTTCAATGAACACGATTTAAGGATCATCAAGATAAGAGGATCATGAGAGGATCCTCGTTCTTTTAACTTGTCTAGTGGTTGGCATGCAGAGGGAATATATCTTCACGGCCATAGCGAAAAAGCCTAAAATTATATCAACATCAGTGGGTTGGAGTGGGGAAATAGGTAAATGTGGCTTGATGAGCATGAGCTATATATAAAGTAAAATCTTGTTCTAATGGTACAGACAAGTAACCACCAAATTTTGCTTAAGTAATCCTAATTATCAGCATGATTCACTACCCTTCTATCAGTTGTAACATGAAGAACATGCCTTAGCTTATGGGTAAGATAAAGAAACAAGTGAGTTATACTATTTATTATTACTGAAGGCTTTGGCTTGTAAACTTTCGCACAACTCAATCTTACTTACTAAGCAAACATAGGTTTGGACTCGAAAGCAACGGATTAAGAACTCACTCTAAAGCTTATTTAGTTTACTTAGCCCATTGGAGTGATCAATTTTTTTTTTCACGAATACTGAGTAGTTAACATATCACAGAAGTCCGTATAGTGCAATTTTGTCTACTTAATTTGCCTATACCAATATAGATGCTCTAAGATTGTCTAGATTTCAAGTTATAGGAGTTTAACTATGATCATATTTGGATTCAGTGTTCTTGATTTGTTTCGAAAGATCCAGTGGGAAAGAGAAATTAAAGTCTCTCCACTTTCTATGACTCCAAATATGATCATAGCTTCCCTTCCATAACTTCCTCCTTTTCACACCCCCTTTATACTGCCAGACAGGTTTTCTCAAAAGCTATACAAACCCTTTTGTACTCGATCCTGACCAAACAAAAAGCAAAGTCTTCGACAGTTAGAAATCACCCTTTCATACTGATCTGCAAGTCCCAAACGTTCTGTTAATTTGTCCCTTCAAATTAATTAGCATATAAGACTCCTTTAAACTAACCCAAACCGTTTACTCGGTTTAAGCTACCTAACATGCACTTTGGTCAAAAAACGCTTTTTAGGGATTATTAAGTCAAGGTCATCTCCATAGTCCAAGTCAACGGTTTGATTATATTATACAATTCTATAAGCACTTGCAGTAGTGGCGGATCCAGGAAATAATATTATGAGGGTCAGTAAGAATAGCGCGCGCAAATTTTTTTATACGAGAAATAGCATGCATATCTCCATTTTATCGAGTCTTTGTAGGCCTGAAGTCATTTGGAAATGCATACTACACACTTGTTAATGTATGCAAAAGGCAACACCCAAGGTATTCATGGACATTCATCGGGTTTTGGTAGGCCTGAAGTCGGTTGGAGTGCATGTATGAAGCAAACTCTAATATTCAAAAGAGCAGGACTCAAAGTATCCATAGATATTCACTGAAGTTCAGAGGGTCAACACCTACGATATCTATGGACGTTCATCTAAGTTCGGAGAGGTCAGCTGACCCCCCTGCCCCTTAATGGATCTTCCAGTGCTTGCAGGGGCCAAATGGTCATGACCTAACTAGATTGGATGGTTTAATGAGAAATGAGTGAACTACTGTATGGTAGTGCTAATTTAATAGACGCAAAAAAACTTTTACAACTTGTCACAATTGGCCTCAAATTGACTTAATTTAGTTAAACCAAGGCCCTTATACAATTTCATTATATTATATAGATATAGTAATGGGTAACTTAATATGACGTTAAAAAACTCTTACAACTCGTCACAGTTGCATCAAATTAACTTGATTTGGTTAAACCAAAACCCTTGTTCAATTTCATATATATATACACACACACACACACACACGTATACGCTCACACACAAAGTGTGTGTGTGAATTTTTTATTATTTTTTTAAATTGAAGGAGAGAAAAAGAGTGAGAGAGAAGGAGAATACTTGGGTACTCCCCTGGAGAGAGTACCCAATTTACTGAATTTATAATATAGTCCAATGAAAGTAGTCCACCTGTCTAATCTAAAACTCCCCAAACATTTGTCATCCTTGTAACCAAACATTTGTCATCCTTGTAACCTTTTCTCTTCTCGTACGCCCCAGCACTGGGGTCGCCGTCAAAGAGAGGGATGACGGTGGAGTCGCCGGCGAACAGAGAAGTTAGGGTAGTTGAGGTCGCCGGAGGAGAGATGGGTGGAGTTGGGGTCGCCAGGAAAATTATGGATTTGGGCGAGCTAACCAATGAAGAGAGGGTTTGGGGATTGGCTCACCTAAGAAGAGAGTAATTGGGGGTGGGCTCACCGGAAAGTGAGGGATTTGAGGGTGGGCTCACCGGATAAGACAAGGGTATTCTCACCGGGGAAGTGAGGGTCGGGATCGCCGGAGATGGTAGGAAGGGTTTGTCTACAAGAAGGGAGGAAGAAGATGGGTGGTGTTTGGTTACGAAGATAACAAAAGTTTTGGGTAAAACTCATTTGACATGTGTTAAAATTGTAGTGGGCCATGTGAGATAGTTAGTAAATTGGGTACTCTCCGGTGAGTACCCAAGTATTGTCCGAGAAAAAATGTGAGAGTAAGGAAAGAGAGAGAGAGCTTTATTTATTTATTTTTAAAAAATTCGAAATGTTAAAATCATCGTTCAAACAAAAAACAACAAAATTTTATTTTATGAAATTACGTTCTATTAATATGTAGTTTAAATACATATATATATATATATATATATATATATATATATATATATATATATCTACATGCGGTTAAACCAATCAAGACCCTTATTCAATTTGGTTAAAACTCATGATTTCTTAAACATCAATTTGATTACTAGCATATGCATCCATATAGGTAGGGATATGCATGCAACAACAATAATGTCATCCATATATGTAAGATGACAAAACAAGAGGATTCAGTCACATGACCTTAACATCAACACCAAAAATAAATAATTAAGAGTAAAATAATTAAAAGGAAAATAATATATGGATGAATGGATGAGATATCTGACCTGGTCTTGGAAATTTTGGGAGCAGCGCAGAGACAGGAAGAGCTTGAGCAGCCCTGCATGCACCATGACGGCCTCTTCCTCTCCATTAATAATATTATTATGATTATTATTGTTGTTGTTGTTGTTGGATAATGGTGTAAAAAGGCCGTGGCCGGCGGTCTCCAACGCTACCAAATTTCTGAAACTCAAACATTCTTCTTCTCCGGATAAAGCAAAATATCCGACGTCTCCGATTTGGCGGGATACGAAAGCGGTGCCGGGAGTGGTGTTTGCTACGCTGCATAGCCTCCATGACTCAATCAGCAAAGGAGTCGATGCCAAGAAACTCGCAACTGTCTCACTGCTCTCAAACCTGCACAATTAATTATACTGTTATATATATATATATATGGTTACATATATTTGTGTATGTATTGTATATTCATCATACAGTTTGGAAAATAGAGGTGATCGATGAAAAAAAGCAATCGAGTAACCTACGGTGAAGCTTCGGCATCCATGGACTGACTAGCTGGAAGTTATTCTTCTTTTCTTATTTTTCTTCTTTGGGGGTCTCTAAAGCGACCAGCCAGAGAGTTTGAATGGAATTTCGTGTGTTTGGTATATGAATACATACATATATATATATATATATATATATATATATATATTATTTTTTTATTTTTTTATTTTTTATTTTTTATACTTATATATGGGTCTTTGTTTTTTATTTATTTAGTTTTTTTTTTTGGCAAGCGATTTAAGATAGGAAGTTTTAACGAAAAGCCCGCGGTACTGTTCACTTTAACGAAAAACCACATTTTTACACTAAAAAGTTAATCCTGGTACTATTCACTTTACCCTTTATTTTGTCCTTATCGTTAAAACTCAAAGTTTTCAAGTCATTTTCATTAGTTTTCCTTTTAAGATAAGAAGGGAACTGAACACAGAAAATTGAGTACAAGAGTAATGCTTTTAACTGTATTGCCGGTTTAAAAACCATATATCTAACTCAGGTTATATATCTTAACCAAACCATACGAGTTCATTCAATCAAGCATTCTAGTATATGCATGTCAAATATTGATGCTTAATTTTATAATTAACCAATGGGATATAAAGTGGTAAGGAATTACTCTAATCTCAATTATTTTGTAGGAGTTGGTGTGGAGTGGGTAGGTTGTATTTGTCGTGTATCGTTTTCGTGTCATACTTGTTATCTTAACGGGCCGTGTCGTATCAAATCTGTTATTTTAACAAGTTCCTAACGGATGACCTGATAATGACTCAATTCATTAACGGGTCGTGTCGTTTTGTGTCGGGTTAACCGATCATGCAAAAATTGCTATGTGTAATGTCTAGATCTGAAAAATGATACGTTATCGGGTTCTTAACGTGTGACCCGATAACAACCCAACTCATTAACGGGTTCTTAATGGGTGACTCAACAAGGATTAGAATCGTTAACGAGTTGATTCAAAACCTGTTATTTTTCGTGTCGGGTTAACAGTTGTGAAAAAATTTGTTCGGCCTAGCGTGAAGCACTTAGTGTGAGCACTCACAATGATATTATAATAACAACTAATTAATTAAGTTTACTTATGCTTATTTTATTCATGTAGACGTAGTCATTGAAGACTTAGAGTAGAGTGGCCAATTCCTAGCACCTCATGATCATTTTTTTGCTGAATTAATTTTTTTAATTGGATCATTTCAATGGGCCAGGCAAGCCCGGGTCAGTGCATATAAACGCGGTTGCGTTTTGACTGGGTGGTCTTACGCGTTCTTGTACTACACTGACTCTTGAGTAATGACTAATGAGCACGCGGCCACCTCATCGTCAATCCGGTCAAACACAACAGGGTTTGGGACATGAATCCTCTCCTGATCCAGTTATCTTAATTCATATAGTCAAATCATTCGGATCATTGAAATTTGATTTAACGGTTACAAATAGAGACTCATTTTAAAAGTTATAATAATTTTAACCGTTTAATTAAATTTCAATGACCCGAATGATTTGACTAGGTGAATTAGGACAACTAGATCCGGAGAGGACCCATGTCCTATTAATAATGGGTGTAGCCGTGTAGTGAAGGGATGGCAAAATGCCATGAGTTTGCGTACCTCGATATCTGACCTTAATGGGGGCGGTTATAGAGGTTATTGGGTGAGTTTGGGTATTTTACTAAAAACACTTGAGTCGGATATGGAGCGGTGATGGTATTGTTATTCTCAAACTTGAACACGACTTGATTATATACATATATTAAATTACTATTATAATTCTTACAAATTATGTTTGTTAGTCTTCTTTATTGGTCGTGCGTCTTATATTTCCTGCTATTGTAATTGTGTGGAATTTGATTTTTCAAGTTATTTACCTTGTTATTAGCTCTTTCTGTTTACATACTTGGGCTAGTTGATTATTGATTAACTTGTGTTGGGGCACAAAATTTGCACGCAAAGGCCTATAAGTCTTATTGCCTCATGCAAATCTCGATTATATTGCATAAATTTATCGACAAAATTAATAGTTTAGCAAGCGTTTACATAAGTTTAATTCTCGTGACATGTGAAACAATGAAATATATCACACTATGCCAATCACATTCCTTTAAAACCGGACAACTACTAAACTCACAATGTGAAAAACTCATGAACGAGTAAGACCTTTTTTTTTGGTTTTTATTGACATTTCTTCATACTTATGTACATGATATTATTGCTAACACTACCAAGGCAAAACATGATGCCCATGATCATGAGATGACCAATGATGCCTCTGATTAAAAAAAACCATTTTACATCTATAATTCAAACGTCTAAATTTTGAAATGTTTTTTTAGTACTTCGATATTTTTACACTAAAGGGATGGAGAGTTCGGCTAAACCACATAATAGGCAGCCTAATTTGGTATCAAATTCGCCATCCACGAGATTTGAAAATAAGACCTCTCACTTCTAAGTGAAGAGGAATACCACTAAATCATAGTACTGAGTGACAATGCAAACGTATAAATGAATTGCAATCAAGTAAATTTTCATTCGTCCACTTCTACATTTGATCAACACTTAGTGGACTTGAGAGCACCTTGATGTTTATATTTCGTACGTACATTACGCACTTAGTTTGAAATAAACTTTGGATTTTAAATTGTTTGTGTGGTGTGAGGACTAAAGTAACAAATGGGCCGATCCCAGTGTTTAGGGTTGGTCAGCCCAACACCAAAGGGTAAATTCCATGTTCATGGTCCATGGATGATGAGAAATGAAATCAACCTTTCTAGCTTCTATCAATTACATGAAACGTGAAAATATTGATATGATTATTATGATAGTTTATGTTTTTTATATTTATGTGTTGGTTAGTTGAATAGAACAAACAATTTGATTCTAAATAGTTTCGCTCTAAATTCCGAATAGTTCCAATGTGAATTAGTTTCGATTTTATCTGTTACAATTATTTTAGTGAATAACGCTTTTTTTTGCATGATCGAAATTCTAAATCCGTCATTAATGCCATATGATTGACAAATGAGATCTATTTGTTTGTCATATTAGCACACTAACATAAATTTAACGAAAAAAGCAACAGAAAGACCAAATTGGTATGGGAAGTTCGTTTTCAGAGATTAAATTGATGATTTTTTTTTTAATTTTATTTTAAAAGACCATTTTAATTGGAGGTTTCCAGACTTCCAGTTTGAGGAACTCTTTTAAATTTTATGAAATATTCCGTGTAAGGGAAAAAAGGGGGAACACACTAATTGGCGGGAAAATAATCACACGGGTCTTATCGGGCGAGTTCACACACATTGCTCTCGAAACAATTGGAGAAGCCCAAAAGCAAAATCGAAGGCGATGAACAAAGGCATGAGCAGAAAACAGCCAGCGCCGCCACAACCGGCGGCGAACCCAGCCAAGCAGCGGGCCACGTCCGCAGAAGAAGAATTCGTCGACGATGACGTCTTCCTCGACGAAACCCTTTTCGAGACTGAGGCCCGCCACCCTCCCGTCCTACACTTCCGCCTCCCGAAGCATCGGTCTGTCAGTCTTCTCCAATTTTGCTCGATTCCTTATTTTGATTATTTATATATTTTTAATTTTTAAAATCTCTTTCTTTATTGGTCGTGGGTTTTCAGCAATTGGAGATTGATAATGTAATTGGATAGAGCCATAGAGAATTTCTGCCTAATTGGTCCGGGTTGCTGTCATTATCCGGATTTTTGGGGTTACAAAGGAAGGTTAGCTTGTGCTTCTAATTTCTGCTGTGACAATGTTTGGTTGTTGACTGAGAAACCTGAATAAACCTGGAATTTTGTACTACTAAAGCATCCGCGTTGTTGTTTTGGTCAAGCATGTTGGTTATTTGTTCTCAGAAATGCAACTTTTACCAAGTATTCTATGTTGCTGCACGGGAATCATAAATGCTACCAAACTAAACTGAACTAAGATGTGCCTTTTTCTGAGTCTTATAAGTTGTCGCATTATCCTAGGACATAGTTCGCTGCCATTTTTATCGACCCACCCAAGGAATGGGCCCTGCCCCTGACGATATTTCTAGGCTTCATCGAATTCTTGAGGTAATGTTTTGACTTTATTTCTTGAGCAGCTCAGATGTCTTTGTTTTTGTTAAGTTGCATTACTTTAATTGGTTATGTCTTTTGTGTTTGGTAATTCAACAGGGGAGGATGGGAGAGGTCAACAGGAACAGCAGGGTACCAAAATTCATTCGCCGTGTTGAAATGATGCAGAAGAGGAGTATCATGTATTACCAGCAGCAGGATTCTGAACCCTTTCTCACAATTGTTGTTGCTTTGCCAACAATGGTGGCCAGCTGCTGGGGTAAAATTTCAGTTTCATTAACATTCGATAACTGGCAGGATCTGAATTAGTTTCTTGAATGAAACACCTACGTTCAGGGGAATGCATTTTATGATTGATAATCTCATAATTTCTTCGACGATAAATGTTCTCCCACTCCTTTCATGTCTTTCTTTTTGTATCATTGTACTTATCTAATTTACTCTTTGTAAAGACTACATTTGGAGAGCAGTTCTCATATTGTGTCTTGCACCTCGCATATTAATGTGTACTGCAATGTTTCCATCATTTGGCTTATGCCTAATAATGTTTTATTCCTCTTCAATGCTTCCCCAATCTGCCAGGCATTCTTGAAAAAGGCATACAAATTGATGGCCTTTTATGAAGAAATTCATGACATATGATATGATAGCAATGTTATTTTTGCTCTTCGTTTCATGATTGATTGCATCATAGTTGGTGGAAATTGGATTGAGGTCCCTGCAGGACCCAGCTGGACAATATAAGACAACTATGCCTTTGTCGTACTGCCAGCTAGAGTTATATTGCCTGTATCCTTATTCCTTACCCATTCAAGGCAGTATTTCGAGTTTGGTGAAGCATGTAATGAATGCCATTTACATTATGAGCTATTTCCTACTTGATTTATCTGTCCTTGACAAACCATTTTCTTAGATATTCAGACTTTATCAGCCATACTCCAGAAGGGGAATTTTTTGAAGATGGCTCCATTTCAAATATTGAGTGTGCTGGCCGTAAACGTCATTTTCCTGAGCCTATCCATGATCCTGTTATCCAGGTTCAGTTCCTTTCATTCTGAGTATCTTAAATAAAATATTTAAATGATTTTCGTGTTGCATGGTACATTTTTTATTTTTAAAGAGCTGTTTCTGAAACAAATTGCTCTTTTTTTGGTAGTTTTATAGGTAGGCAACCTACTTACTTTGCAGAATATAAAAAATCATTTATTTGTAATGTCTTCACTGTTAAGTCATGCACTCCAATAGTTGGTGTTGACGTGATGCCTTTCGATACAGAAAGCGACGAACATAAATAATCTTCTTTACTTCAAATAGAAAGGGGAAAGAAACCTTGTAATTTTGAGGAAACACTATTGTTAATTGACTAAAAATGTATTTTTGTTTTAGGCTAAGTACCCCCTTTAAGTTTGATAAGCTAAGAACACAGCCGTATCATGTTTGAATTTTGAACTTATGACAAAGTCCTCTATCCAATAATCTGATATCATGCTACTTGCATACCATATGATCCTCTTCATTTTAAATTCATGTCTTAACCTCAGTTGTATCTGTGTCCCCATTTATTTTTGACTTGTTCTTTAGAGCTTATGATTTATTCTTCTATTTTCATTCATATGATAGATTTATGAATGTTTTTGAATATATTGCACATACTCTTGGATTGATCGAGTTGTCAACATTAAGCTCCCATTACTTGCTTTACTTTTTATAGAACATTTTTGGAACCTTGGGCTTAGGTAGTCTTTGGATCAGTGTTCCTTTTGCGTAGAAATTAGTGTTTTTTATTGTTGTGGTGACATGGGTGCTGGGGCCGTTAAGAAGGCAAATACTCTTTGGAGTGGGCAAGAATAAGATTTTCGCGTTCTTATGTGATTCAGTGTTAAATAAATTTAGAGCTGTTCCTTTCTTTATTGTAATCGTTCTTTAGTAGTTGGGAGCTTTGATTAGATATCTATATCCCCAATTTCTTGCAATTCAAGATTTATGTCATTTCTGGTTTATATTATCTTTCCTACAGAACTATTGTTTTTGGCCTACCTCCCTGAAAGGGATATGCAATGAGTTTTTTTATATCATGTTGCAGAGAGTTTCTGTCAAAATGGTTGCAGCTGGTGCTGAGCATACTGCAGCTGTCACAGAAGATGGGTCGCTCTATGGGAGGGGCTGGGGCAGATATGGAAACTTGGGCCTAGGTGATAGGAACGATCGCTTGGTCCCGGAGAAGGTTTCTATGGTTAATGTAAGCCTTAAGATCCGGTGTTGTTTTGATTTTAGCCATCATTTATGGTATTAAGTAAATGTGATTTGAAACCAAATATTGTTAACAGAAGGGCAAAATTCCCTTCTACCCCCCGTGAACCCCCAGCATCTCTAAGTAGGGCTTATGCTGTCCAAAATCAAGGGAAAACTGAAGGAAAGAAAAAGAGGGAATTTGGAGATTTTGGGGGTCGGGGCAAGTTGGTGAGCACTGAGCAGTCAAATATTGCCTCAAAAGTGAGTCATGTGCCGATGATAGTATCTAACGGAATATTAGATGGCATTGTTAGAAATCTGACAGTAAGCCCTACTTTGGGGTATTTTAGTATAGTTTATGACCTGAAGGTGCAAATAAAATTTGCATAATTTTAGGGACAACTTTCCCTCAGACAATGTAATAAACCCCCAACAGTGGATGTTGTGTTCGTTAGATTGTTTTCTTTCTTTCTGCATCTGTACTAAGTTGAAATTACAGAAGACAGTTGGATCTTTCAAAGTGGCTTTGTCTTGACAGTAGTCGGGGAGGTTCGTAAAGGATTAGAGAGTAGGCTTTGGAAGAGAGATAATGTGGTCCTTCAGCATCCCTGCCAGGGCTACATGTAATGGATGTTGTTTGTTGTCCAGGATTGTCAAAGCAGGCTCTGCTTTTATAGGGCAACAGAAACACGAATTGCCCCTTTAACTGGAAAGCTATATGATTAGGGATAAAGTCATTAGGAAGTATTGTTCCAGGCAGATTTCAACTGGAAATCGTGTTTTGAAGGTGACAGCCTGCCTTAGAATACACCTGATCACTGTACTTTGTGGTTCCATGTAGTATCCTTAAGTGAATGGCTTAGCCAAGAATAGTTAACTGATATAACTATTATTCTTAAAGGATCTGCTTATAAAAAAGTATACAAATTGAGGGTTTAATTTGAATTTATGATACAATAGAGGGACCAAAAGATATGCTTGAGCCTATCACTTGTATGAGGTGGCAGACAATCAGTGAACTTCCTATGGTTGGGCATTTCTCTGTTTTTCGCTCTCCTGAAATCTATATGAATTACACTGTTCGCGGCTTTAGTCCTGTAAAGGTTTTGCTTCAATTGACTGTAAAACTTTAATTTGATTTAGTGGAGTGCTTTAGAGTGAACTTTGAGTGTTGATGTAGGTGCATGCAACTAGTCAAACCACATACAAAGTTTGGTGTTCACGTTCTATGATTGTATTCCTAAAATGGTGCTGGCTATGTAATTGTATTCCTAAAAGGCTGGATTTGGGCGTGCAGGTTCTTTGTCATCAACAGAGAGAGTAGCGGCAGGGGCCAGAATGCCATCCACATAACCAAATACATTATGGCCGAGAAGAAACAGCTTCATCTGACTAAGCCAAAGAAGGTAGTTGGAATCGGTGAGTTTGAGAAAGTGGGCAGCATTGGGACCAGAGAGAGAAGGACCGGTAAATTGGAGGAGGACGCTTTTATTTAGTATTTCTTTAACTAGACTCTAATGATGTGACACGTAAAGACTCCTATCATCAAACAATAGGTGGTTTTTTTTTTTTTTTCATATGCTAGATTCTTATATTACAAGGTTGATATTTGCAAAGGTCCTATTTTCATTTGAATCTACTTGGTTAAAATCCCTCTATAGCCTTTGCTTTGTCAATTGCATAACATATCAATTTGTGGCCAATCTGTTGTAATTCAAGCTTTATATCATTTCGGTTTATATTATCTTTCCTACGAACTGCTGTTTTTGCCTACCTCCCTGAGATGGTTATGCAATGAGTTTTTTCGTATCTTGTTGCAGGGGGTATCTGTTTTGCTGCTGGTGCTGAACATGCTGCAGCTGTCACAGAAGATGAGTCCCTCTATGGATGGGGCTGGGGCCGATATGGAAACTTGGGCCTAGGTGATAGGAACGATCGCATGGTTCCGGAGAGGGTTTCTATGGTTAAGGTAAATCTTGAGATCTGGTGCTGTTTATTTTATTCTGATTTGGGCCATCATTTATGATATTAAGTAACTGTGATCTGAAACCACATATTGTTAACACAAGGGTAAACTTCCATCTACCCCTTGAACCCCCAATATCTCTAAGTAGGGCTTAAGCTGTCTAAACTAAAGCAAAAATGAAGGGAAGAAACAGATGGAATTTGGAGATTTTGGTGGTTGGGCAAGTTGGTGAATAAATAGTCAATTTTTGCCTCAAAAGTGAGCCACGTGCCCATCATGTGACAGTATCTAACGGAATACTGGAACATTGTTAGAAATCTGATGGTAAGCCCTCTGTTG
The DNA here is from genome assembly GCA_036320875.1 of Cotoneaster glaucophyllus. Classification (NCBI taxonomy): domain Eukaryota; kingdom Viridiplantae; phylum Streptophyta; class Magnoliopsida; order Rosales; family Rosaceae; genus Cotoneaster; species Cotoneaster glaucophyllus. The sequence continues at coordinate 9,207,610 of CM070073.1, read as the reverse complement.
TGGTATTTTAACATAGTTTATGACCTTAAGGTACAAATACTATTTGCATAATTTAGGGACAATTTACCAGCAGACAATGTAATATCCCCCATCAATGCATATGTGATCATTAGATTGTTTTCCTTTCTTTCTGCACCTGTAAATTCTGTACTAAGTTGAAATTACAGAAGAGAATTGGATCTTTCGTAGTGGCGTTGTCTTGAAAGTAGTCGGGGAGGTTCCTAAAGGGTTAGAGATTAGGCTTTGGAAGAGAGATAATATGGTGCTTCAGCATCCGTGCCAGGGCTCCACCTAATGGATGTGCTTTGTTGTCTAGGATTGTCAAAGCATGCTCTTTTTTTATAGGCAACATAAATACAGATTGCCCCTTTAGCTGGAAAGCTATATGATTAGGCATGATGTCAATGGGGAGTATTGTCCCAGACAGATTTCAAGTGGAAATCTTGTTTTGGAAGGTGACAGCCCGCCTTAGAATATACCTGATCACTGTACTGTATGGTTCCATCAATGTTTTAAAAGGAGAAGGCGAAGCCAAGGCATTCCATGGATAGCCTCGAGGTGTGAGGGTACCTAAAATTATTATAATACTTATTATATAATTGTATATAAAAAAATATAATAAACTAATAGATACTAAGTTAGAAACATAAAATTAGCATGAATTTTTAATTTTTCATTAACCCCAATGGTGAGAACCCCTAACCTTAAATTTAAAATATACGTTTGTTGAGAACTTGTGGGAAATTGACAGGTTAGATTGGAGATTGGCAGCGTTGGCTTGAGACTGGGAATTTTGAAGTAAAGAAAGGTGGGAGAAGACAAAAGAATTGAAGTTTTATAAAAACCCTGCCCAAAACGACGTCGTTTTGGGTTTGGGCTGTTTAAAAAAAACAAAAGAATTCAAGCGCCTAGGTGGCGCCTCGACAATGCCTCAGGCTTGCTTCCCAAACGCCTAGGCTCGTCTATAGCCCACTCTTGCTTGGCAGAGGCGTTTTCTTGATATCCCCGCCCAGGCTAGTCTCAATACTAGTTTTTTAAAACGTTGGGTTCCATGTAGCATCCTTAAGTGAATGGCTTACCCAAGAATAGTTTACTGAAATAACTATTATTCTTAAGGGATCTGCGTATAATAAAGTATAGAACATTGAGGGTTTATTTTGAATTTATGCTACAACAGTGGGACCAAAAGGTATGCATGAGCCTATCACTTATATGAAGTGGAAGACAATCGGTGAACTTCCTTTGTTTGGGCATTTCTGTGTTCTCTCTCTGCTGAAATCTACATGAATTACACTGTATGCAGTCTTAGCACGGTAAAACTTTAGTTTGATTTAGTGTTGTGCTTTAGAGTGAACTTTGAGTGTTGATGTAGGTGCAGGCAAGTAGTCAAACCACATACAAAGTTTGGTGGTCACGTTCTTTGATTGTATTCTTAAATTTGTGTTGGATATGCAATTATATATTTGAATATTTTTCCTGGAAAATATTGAGATAATAAAATTTGGCTGGTGCTGAATGATGTCCATGCCATAGTTTTTAACAAATTTAAATTATGTGTTATCTGATCATACTGCATGGAGCTTACCAGACAAATATAGAATGGAGCGTAATGAAATGGTTTGGGCAGCAAGAGTTGAATGGGTGAAAGTTAAATCTGCAGGATGCTGCTGTAGGGTTGGACAATTCTTCAATATTCTAGTTTCTTCAGAAATAGGTATTTAGTAAAGAGATGTCAATTGTATAAGTTAATGTACAACTGAATACGCTCCACATTCAGACAGTAACACCCTTCTTTTAGGATGTTTGGGGACCTGACTACACCACAATAGTGCCCAACACATGCATCTCAAACTATATCTGTCTCTTGTTCCTTGCTACCTGAAAAAAACAAAGACTAAAGCAGTACACTGTGTGTGTGGGTGTGTGTGTGTGTAATTCTGAATGTGGATCAAATATATTTCATCTGCTAGATTATGCACCGTCTCATGCTAATTGACATATGAAGCATTGTTAGAATAACTGGCTTTGGATAGAAATTCACTTGGATATGATAGATGCAACTGTTTATTTGCAGTCCTTAATTTCACTTATAGAAACTCACATCTGACAGAATACTCTACGGCAGGGGTTGGAATAAGGTTTCTGGTTTCGGTTCCCTTATTTTCACTTATAAATCATTTTTCCCGGTTCATGAATAATTTTTCTTTTCCTTTCCCTTTCCCTTCTAAGCTTTTACTTTTCCATCTTATTAGCAAGTCAGTTCCTCATTTCCCTTCTGGTTCGTTACTTACGTTTTTCTATTTCGTGGACAGTTTGGACAAGTTGGAGTGGGTGACAACATCGATCCCTGTTCTCCTATGCAAGTTAAATTTCCCCATGAGCAGGTACATTCTCATTTCTGTAATATTCAGTTCTGGGGAGATTTTCTTTTGACTTGTCATCCGGGAGAAGTATTTTGGTAATGATGAATCTAATGATCCATCTTGCATTGGCAGAAAGTAGTTCAAATACTTGTGGATGGAGACACACACTTGCTGTTACTGAAAGACAAACTGTGTTCTCCAAGAGTGGCAAGGCGATAGACAAGATGGAGAAAATCGTGCTCATCAGGCCACAAAATCATGTGTCAGAAAGATGATTTCATGATCACATTCATTTACGTTATTAAGCTCCCCGATTTTATGTAAATATTGATTCCTTGTGCAAATTGTCAAAGCTTGTATAGCCTCTGTAAACCTGTATAAATAGTGCCATATACTAAGATCAATGGAAATCATCCAAATTCAACCAAAAACGTGTGTGTTCTCTATTTTATTTCCCTGCAGTGTTTAATCTTTTACGAGTCTCTCCGCAACAAGAGGCTAGGCCAGGGTGGCCTTCAAGTATACGGGTTCGAGTATGAAGTCAATAGTACAAGATTAAGATGCTTTTTATGCCATGAGCAAAGTTTTAAGGGTAGATACAATTAACTGCAAGGTGATACTTGTAGCAATGATTTTATGATATCAGTTGAGTGATCATACATTGTTTGACCTAGGAAGTGTGTAAGTTTTTAAGGGTAGATAAAATTAACTGCAAGGTGATACTTGTAGCAATGATTTTATGATAGCAGTTGAGTGATCATACATTGTCTGACCTAGGAAGTGTGTATAAGTTTTTAAATATTCAGAAAACCCCTCCAATGCCTCAATATACAAAGACGGACACTATGATTCAAACGCTAGACATGTTCCCTCGGTACCACATATCCAGACCACATTATGTAACATGCAGGGAGTAGTTATCATGACATATGTTATGCGTTAATACATACATCATCTTCCACATAATGTGGTGAAAAAGTTGGTCTGGCCTATTTACTAAACTCAAAGCAAAGTGTTCATTTATGTATTGTTAGTATAAATGAAATGAACAAGAAATTTGTAGTCACCAAAAACTCAAATTCTCAATCAACGGCAACACCACCTAAGAAAGGCAAAAGCTAATAAGTTTTACGTGTGTTTCTATTTGAAAGAAATCCCAAATTAGAGTAGTATTTTTAATAGATTGTGCTCGTTTTATGTTCATGTCGGGCTAACCTGTTGTATATTTAGAAGTATATATTTAAAGAAACAAAAATTAGGAATCCAATTTGCATTTCATATTCACTATTTACACCAACTCTAACCCATTGATTTGTCTCATTTTGTTAGTACATTTGTGCTCATTTTATGTTTGTGTCTGGCAAACCCATTGTACCTTAATAATATTTAAATTGACTAAAATTAGAAACCCAATATGCATTTTATGTTTGGGTCAGGCCAACCCGTTGTACATTTTATGATTGGGTCTGGCCAACCCGTTGTATATTTTATGTTTGGGTCATGCCAACATGTCGGAAATATGATTTCGTGATCACATTCATTTATGTTATTAAGCTCCCTGATTTTATGTAAATATTGATTCCTTGTGCAAATTGTCAAAGCTTGTATAGCCTCTGTAAACTTGTATAAATAGTGCCATATACTGAGATCAATGGAAATCATCCAAATTCAACCAAAAACGTGTGTGTGTTCTCTATTTTATTTCCCTGCACTGTTTAATCTTTTACAAGTCTCTCTGCAACAAGAGACCAGGCCAGGGTGGCCTTCAAGTATACGAGTTCGAGTATGAAGTCGATAGTACAAGATTAAAATACTTTTTATGCCATGAGCAAAGTTTTAAGGGTAGATACAATTAACTGCAAGGTGATATTTGTAGCAATGATTGTATGATAACAGTTGAGTGATCATACATTGTCCAACAAAGTTTTTAAATTTTCAGAAAACCCTTCCAATTGCGTCAATATACAAAGATGGACACTATGATTCAAACGCTAGACATGTTCTCTCGGTACAACAAGTTCAAAGTCGAGTACAAGAAAGAAGTTTGAGATTTTGGAGCTGTGCTGGTTGAGAGGTGAATGGTCACTGAGGCAACTCGTGGCGTGTGTGCCGCCACTTGGCCCATAGAAAGACAAATAGGCCAATCACAATAACGCAGCCTCCCACAATGCTGAAAAATAAAACAAACTTTTAAGTTTTTATACAAGATTAAGAGTTAACAAAACTTTAACATTATTATATGTAAGAAATGGTGCAGTTACCGTGAAAAAAACCGTGGCCAGGGGGCTAAAAAATGACAGAAAGACGACACCTCTCATCTTGGTCACTAGGCTCTGTAGCCATGCCGTCGATGCAGAAACTACCAGACCCTCCAAGAACAATGCAAAAATCAAAATTGTGTCTATGTTATGCAATTAAAAGATCATTTTAAAGTTCAAACTACCCCAAAACTCACCGAATACAGGTAGCATGCCAACTTCCCATTCAACCCCAGTATCCATGCATGCGTTGTACTCTCAGTAATCGCGACGACCACTATGGTGTCCATCAGCGCTCCAATAGAGACAGCATACGCATTCATCCAAATCAACGGAAAGTCAAGGTACTCATTAGTGGTCCGTTGCTAAAATCACACAAAAAGAAAAGCAAGATGTAAAATAAACATAAAGACAAAGAGTTATTTTGAAGTCTAATTAGCAGATGTGTTTGTGTTTTCATTCGAATGTGCACCATGTGTTTGTGTGTGTTTGAATCAACCCAAAAGAAAACAAAAAGTCAGCGCGTTTACCATTTGTAATTTGTAGCACACCGATAGGGCCACTGCAGCTCCGACTAGCACTGGACCTCTCACCCAATTTTTGGGGTACTTCAACAAGTCGCCATGGCTTGTAGAGGAGTGCGCAATGGTGATAATGGGCGCCGTCAATCTGGTTGACAACTATGCCGCTAGCGATCACCATCATCACATTAAGCAATTTTGCTTGGCTAGGCCTCTCACGAATATTGACTTCTTCTAACTCGTCACACGAAAAAAAAAAGAAAAAAAAAAAGTTTAAATGCTTTATTAAAAAATATAGTGTGAGTTGTACATTGCACATAGCTGTTAGTTTGGACATACTTGAACCACTGGAGAGAAAGAAGGTCAAGGTCGGGCCAGCTGCAATGATGCAACTAGAGAAACTGGTCAGCGTGAACAGCAATCCCGCAAAAACAGCAAGCTGTCCCAAAAATGACATGTTCAATGAAAAATAATTAATTATTCATACGTAACCTCTTTATTCCTCAAATTTAATTTGATATTTGTACATTAATAATATTTAAATAAACTAAAATCAAAAACCCAATATGCATTTTATGTTTGGGTCAGGCCAACCCGTTGTACATTTTATGTTTGGGTTAGGCCAACCCGTTGTACATTTTATGTTTCGGTCGGGCCAACCTGTCGGAAAGATGATTTCGTGATCACATTCATTCACGTTACTAAGCTCCCTGATTTTATGTAAATATTGATTCCTTGTGCAAATTGTCAAAGCTTGTATGAAGAAGGTCCAGGCCGAGCCAGCTGCAATGATGCAACTAGATAAACTGGCCGGCTTGAACTGCAATCCTGCAAAAACAACAAGCTGTCCCAAAAATGGCTTGTTCAATGAAAAATAATTAATTATTCAGATGTAACCTCTTTATTCTTCAAATTTAATTTGATATAGCGTATTTACTTAAGAATGCTCAAACAGATGATGTAGGCAAAAAGCCAACCCTTTGGAATGGGAGGTCTTCGTTTGCTATAGAGTGCGGCTACAACTCTGAATTCCATCTTGATGGTAATGGAGTTGCCCTTGATGAACAGTTGGATAAAAAAGCCAAGAATAAACGGTATAGCTCATTTCATTCTTCCGCACAACGGACTATGCTGACAAAAAAAAAACCTTAGTTAGAATAGTATTGTAAATTCTTGAAGTCATAGACTCATAATCCAACTCCAAGAATTGAATTTTTATAGGCAGAGAAACTTACGTAAGATGCGAGAACATCCAAAGTGGCAAATGAAGAAACATTCACTTCCACATTCAACTTGCCATAAAAGTTTGAGAATAATCCAATCCTCTATACCAAACGAGCCCCAAAGCAAAGTATTCATTTAAGTATTGTTAGTATAAATTGTGCTCGTTTTATGTTCTTGTCGGGCTAACCTGTTGTATAGCAAGAAGTATATATTTAAAGAAACAAAAATTAGGAACCCAGTTTGCATTTCATATTAACTATTTACACCAATCTCTAACCCATTGATTTGTCTCATTTTGTTAGTACATTTGTGTCGGGCCAACCCATTGTACATTAATAATATTTAAATAAACTAAAATAAAAAACCCATTATGCATTTTATGTTTAGGTCAGGCCAACCTGTTGTACATTTTATGTTTGGGTCGGGCCAATCCGTTATACATTTTATGTTTGGGTCGGGCCAACCTGTCGAAAAGATGAGTTCGTGATCACATTCATTTACGTTATTAAGCTCGTTGATTTTATGTAAATATAGATTCATTGTGCAAATTGTCAAAGCTTGTATGAAGAAGGTCAAGGACAAGGCCAGTTGCAATGATGTGACAAAAGAAACTGGCCGGCATGAACCACAATCCCTAAAAAACAGCAAGCTGTCCCAAAGATGGCATGTTCAATGAAAAATAATTAACTATTCAGATGTAACCTCTTTATTCTTCAAAAATAATTTGATATAGGGTACTTACTCAAGAATGCCTAGACAGATGATGTAGGCTAAAGCCTAAAAGCCAACCCTTTGGAATGGGAGGTCTTCGTTTGCTGTAGAGTGCGGCTACAATCAAAGCGCAGAAAGCCACTGTGTTTTTATAGCATAAAAACATAGTGAACTTCATGTCAGCTCTGAATGCCATCTTGATAATAATGTAGTTGCCCTCGATAAGCAGTTGGATCAAAAAGCCAAGAATAAACGGTACAAGCTCCTTTCATTCTTCCGCACAACAGACTATACCGACGAAGAAAAAACCTTAGTTAGAACAGTATTTTAAATTCTAGAAGTCATAATCCAACTCCAAGAATTGAATTCTTATAGGCAGAGAAACCTACGTAAGATGCGGGAACATCCAAAGTGGCAAATGAAGAAACATTCACTTCCACCTTCAACTTGGCATAAAATTTTGAGAATAATCCAATCCTCTGTACCAAACGAGCCCCAAGACAAACCACCACATATCCAGACCATATTATGTAACATGCATGGAGTAGTTATCATGACATATGTTACTTATGTGTTAATACATACATCATCTTCCACATAATGTGGTGAAAAAGTTGGTCTGGCGTTTTACTAAACTCAAAGCAATCATTTATGTATTGTTAGTATAAATGAAATGAACAAGAAATCTGTAGTCACCAAAAACTCAAATTCTTATTCAACAGCACCACCACCTAAGAAAGGCAAAAGCTAATAAGTTTTATGTGTGTTTCTATTTGAAAGAAATCCCAAATTAGTGTAGTACTGTTAATAGATTGAGCTCGTTTTATGTTCGTGTCGGGCTAACCTGTTGTATATCTAGAAGTATATATTTAAAGAAACAAAAATTAGGAACCCAATTTTCATTTCATATCCACTATTTACACCAATCTCTTACCCATTGATTTGTCTCATTTTGTTAGTACATTTGTGCTCATTTTATGTTTGGGTCGGGCCAACCCATTGTACATTAATAATATTGAAATAAACTAATATGTTTGGGTCAGGCCAACCCGTTGTACGTTTTATGTTTGGGTCGGACCAACCTATCGGAAAGAAGATTTCGTAATCACATTCATTTATGCTATTAGGCTCCTTGATTTTATGTAAATATTGATTCCTTGTGCAAATTGTCAAAGCTTGTATAGCCTCTGTAAACCTGTATAAATAGTGCCATATACTGAGATCAATGGAAATCATCCAAATTCAACCAAAAACGTGTGTGTGTTCTCTATTTATTTCCCTGCACTGTTTAATGTTTTACAAGTCTTTTTGCAACAAGATACCAGGCCAGGGTGACCTTCAAGTATACAAGTTCGAGTATGAAGTCGATAGTACAAGATTAAAGTACTTTTTATGCCATGAACAAAGTTTTAAGGGTAGATACAATTAACTACAAGGTGATACTTGTAGTAATGATTTTATGATAGTAGTTGAGTGATCATACATTGTCTGACCTAGGAAGTGTGTATAAGTTTTTAAATCTTCAGAAAACCCTTCCTATGCCTCAATATAAAAAGATGGACACTATGATTCAAACGCTAGACATGTTCCCTCGGTACAACAAGTTCAAAGTCGAGTACATGAAAGAAGTTTGAGATTTTGGAGCTGTGCTGTTGAGAGGTGAATGGTCACTGAGGCAACTCGCTACTCGTCTGCTGCCACTTGGCCCATAGAAAGACAAACATGCCAATCACAATAACGCAGCCTCCCACAATGCTGAAACATAAAACAAACTTTTAAGTTTTTATACAAGATTAAGAGTTAACAAAACTTTAACATTATTATATGTAAGAAATGGTGCAGTATCTTACCTCCCAGTGTCAACATCCTCCTTCAGTACTGTAGCCCCTAGTACCATGAAAATAACCGTAGCTAGGGGGCTAAAATGACAGAAAGATGACACCTCTCATCTTGATCACTAGGCTCTGTAGCCATGCAGTCGATGTAGAAACTACCAGATCCTACAAGAACGATGCCAAAATCAAAACTATGTCTATATTACGCAACTAAAAGATCACTTCAAAGTTCAAACTACCCCAAAACTCACCGAAGACAGGTAGCTTGCCAACTTCACGTTCAACCCCAGTATCCATACATAAGTTGTACTCTCAGTAAGCGTGACGACCACTATGGTGTCCATCACTGCTCCAATGGAGATAACATACGCATTCATCCAAATCAACGGAAAGTCAGGGCACTCATTAGTGGTCTGTTGCTAAAATCACACAAAAAGAAAAGCAAGATGTAAAACAAACATAAAGACAAAAAGTTATTTTGAAGTCTAATTAGCAGATGTGTTTGTGTGTGTTTGAATCAACCCAAAAGAAAACAAAAAGTTAATGCGCTTACCATTTCTAAGTTGTAGCATACCGATAGGGCCACTGCAACTCCGACTAGCACTGGACCTCTCCCCCAATTTTTGGTATACTTCAACGAGTCGCCATGGCTAGTAGAGGAGTGTGTAATGGTGATAGTGTGGTCGTCAATTTGGCTGACAACTATGCCTTCAACGATCACCATCAACGCACTAAGCAGTATTGCTTGGCTAGGCCTCTCACGAATATTGACTTTTTCTTAATCAACGGCAGCAATACTTGAGAAAGGCAAAACCAAATAAGTTTTATGTGTGTTTCTATTTGAAAGAAATCCCAAATTAAAGTAGTATTTTTAATAGATTGTGCTCGTTTTATGTTCGTGTCGGGCTACCCTGTTGTATATCTAGAAGTATATATTTAAAGAAACAAAAATTAGGGACACAATTTTCATTTCATATTACCTATTTACACCAATCTCTAACCCATCGATTTGTCTCATTTTGTTTGTACATTTGTGCTCATTTTATGTTTGCGTCGAGCTAACCCATGGTACATTAATAATATTTAAATAAACTAAAATAAGAAACCCAATATGCATTTTATGTTTGGGTCGGGCCAACCTGTTGTACATTTTATGTTTGGGCCGCGCAACCTGTCGGAAAGATGATTTCGTGATCACCTTCATTTACGTTATAAAGTTCCCTGATTTTATGTAAATTTTGATTCCTTGTGGAAATTGTCAAAGCTTGTATGAAAAAGTTAGCGTGGCCTATTTACTAAACTCAAAGCAAAGTATTCATTTATGTATTGTTAGTATAAATGAAACAAACAAGAAATCTTTAGTCACCAAAAACTCAAATTCTTAATCAACGGCAGCACCACCTGAGAAAGGCAAAAGCTAATAAGTTTTATATGTGTTTCAATTTGAAAGAAATCCCAAATTAGAGTAGTATTTTAAATAGATTGTGCTCGTTTTATGTTCGTGTCGGGCTAACCTGTTGTATATCTAGATGTATATATTTAAAGAAACAAAAATTAGGAACCTAGTTTGCATTTCATATTAACTATTTACACCAGTCTCTAACCCATTGATTTGTCTCATTTTGTTAGTACATTTGTGCTCATTTTATGTTTGTGTCGGGCCAACCCATTGTACATTAATAATATTTAAATAAACTAAAATCAGAAACCCATTATCCATTTTACGTTTGGGTCAGGCCAACCTGTTGTACATTTTATGTTTGGGTTGGGCCAACCCGTTGTACATTTTATGTTTGGGTCGGGCAATCTGTCGGAAAGATGATTTCGTGATCACATTCATTTACGTTATTAAGATCCCTGATTTTATGTAAATTTTGATTCCTTGTGGAAATTGTCAAAGCTTGTATGAAGAAGGTCAAGGCCGGGCTAGCTACGATGATGCAACTAGAGAAATTGGCCGGCGTGAATCGCTAATCCCGCAAAAACAGCAAGTTGTCCCAAAAATGGCATGTTCAATGAAAAATAATAAATTATTCAGATGTAACCACTTTATTCTTCAAATTTAATTTGATATATGGTACTTACTTAAGAATGCCCAAACAGATGATGTAGGCTAAAATCCAACCCTTTGGAATGGGAGGTCTTCGTTTGCTGTAGAGTGCAGGCTACAAGCAAAGCGTAGAAAGCCACTGTGTTTTTATGTTTTTATAGCATAAAAACACAGTGAACTTCATTTCAGCTCTGAATGCCATCTTGATGATAATGGAGTTGTCACCGATGAGCAGTTGGATCAACAAGCCAAGAATAAACGGCAGAGGGTAGTTATCATGACATATGTTACTTATGCGTTAATACATACATCATCTTCCACATAATATGAAACTTATGTAAGTTTTATATGTGTTTCTATTTGAAAGAAATACCAAACTAGAGTAGTATTTTTAATAAATTGTGCTCGTTTTATTTTCGTGTCGGGCTAACCTGTTGTATATCTAGAAGTATATATTTAAAGAAACAAAAATTAGGAACCTAGTTTGCTTTTCATATTAACTATTTACACCAATCTTTAACCCATTGATTTGTCTCATTTTGTTAGTACATTTGTGCTTATTTTGTGTTTGTGTCGGGCCAACCCATTGTGCATTAATAATATTTAAATAAACTAAAATCAGAAACCCATTATGCATTTTATGTTTGGGTCAGGCCAACCTGTTGTACATTTTATGTTTGGGTCGGGCCAACCCGTTGTACATTTTATGTTTGGGTCGGGCAACCTGTCGGAAAGGTGATTTCGTGATCACATTCATTTACGTTATTAAGTTCCCTGATTTTATGTAAATTTTAATTCCTTGTGGAAATTGTCAAAGCTTGTATGAAAAAGGTTAAGGCCGGGCTAGCTGCAATGATGCAACTAGAGAAACTGGCCGGCGTGAACCGCAATCCCGCAAAAACAACAAGTTGTCCTAAAAATGTTTATTCAGATGTAACCTCTTTATTCTTCAAATTTAATTTGATATAGGGTACTTACTTAAGAATGCCCAAACAGATGATGTCGGCTAAAAGCCAACCCTTTGGAATGAGAGGTCTTCGTTTGTTGTTGAGTGCGGCTGCAAGCAAAGCGTAGAAAGCCACTGTGTTTTTATGTTTTTATAACATAAAAACACAGTGAACTTCATTTCAGCTCTGAATGCCATCTTTAAGATAATGGAGTTAACCCCGATGAGCAGTTGGATAAAAAAGCCAAGAATAAATGGTATAGCTCCTTTCATTCTTCCGCACAACGGATTGTACTGACAAAAATAAAAAACCTTAGTTAGAACAGTATTGTAAATTATAGAAGTCATAATCCAGGCCGAGCCAGCTGCAATGATGCAACTAGATAAACTGGCAGGCGTGAACTGCAATCCTGCAAAAACAACAAGGTGTCCCAAAATGGCTTGTTCAATGAAAAATAATTAATTATTCAGACGTAACCTCTTTATTCTTCAAATTTAATTTGATATAGCGTATTTACTTAAGAATGCTCAAACAGATGATGTAGGCAAAAAGCCAACCCTTTGGAATGGAGAGTCTTCGTTTGCTATAGAGTGCGGCTACAACTCTGAATGCCATCTTGATGGTAATGGAGTTGCCCCCTGATGAACAGTTGGATCAAAAAGCCAAGAATAAACGGTATAGCTCCTTTCATTCTTCCGCACAACGGACTATGCCGACAAAAAAAAAAACCTTAGTTAGAACAGTATTGTAAATTCTTGAAGTCATAGACTCATAATCCAACTCCAAGAATTGAATCTTTATAGGCAGAGAAACTTACGTAAGATGCGAGAACATCCAAAGTGGCAAATGAAGAAACATTCACTTCCACATTCAACTTGCCATAAAAGTTTGAGAATAATCCAATCCTCTATACCAACCGAGCCCTAAAGCAAAGTATTCATTTAAGTATTGTTGGTATAAATTGAGCTCGTTTTATGTTCGGGTCGGGCTAACTTGTTGTATATCTAGAAGTATATATTTAAAGAAACAAAAATTAGGAACCCAGTTTGCATTTCATATTAACTTTTTACACCAATCTCTAACCCTTTGATTTGTCTCATTTTGTTAGTACATTTGTGCTCATTTTATGTTTGCGTTGTGCCAACCCATTGTACATTAATAATATTTAAATAATAGAGTGCGGCTACAAGCAAAGCGTAGAAAGCCACTGTGTTTTTATGTTTTTATAGCATAAAAACACAGTGAACTTCATGTCAGCTCTGAATGCCATCTTGATGATAATGGAGTTGCCCCCGATGAGCAGTTGGATCAAAAAGTCAAGAATAAACGGTACAGCTCCATTCATTCTTCCGCACAACGGACTATACCGACAAAAATTAAAAAACCTTAGTTAGATTAGCAGTGTAAATTATAGAAGTCATAATCCAACTCCAAGAATTGAATTTTTATAGGCAGAGAAACTTACGTAAGATGCGGGAGCATCCAAGGTGGCAAATGAAGAAACATTCACTTCCACCTTCAACTTGCCATAAAAGTTTGAGAATAATCCAATCCTCTGTACCAAACGAGCCCCAAAGCAAAGTATTCATTTATGTATTGTTAGTATAAATGAAACAAACAAGAAATCTATAGTCACCAAAAACTCAAATTCTTAATCAACGGCAGCACCACCTAAGAAAGGCAAAAGCTAATAAGTTTTATGTGTGTTTCTATTTGAAAGAAATCCCAAATTAGAGTAGTATTTTAAATAGATTGTGCTCGTTTTATGTTCGTGTCGGGCTAACCTGTTGTATATATAGAAGTATATATTTAAAGAAACAAAAATTAGGAACCCAGTTTGCATTTCATATTAACTATTTACACCAATCTCTAACCCATTGATTTGTCTCATTTTGTTAGAACATTTGTGCTCATTTTATGTTTGTGTCGGGCCAACCAATTGTACATTAATAATATTTAAATAAACTAAAATCAGAAAACCATTATGCATTTTATGTTTGGGCCAGGCCAACCTGTTGTACATTTTATGTTTGGGTCGGGCCAACCGGTTGTTTTATGCAACCTGTCGGAAAAATGATTTCGTGATCACATTCATTTACGTTACTAAGCTCCCTGATATTATGTAAATTTTGATTCCTTATGTATGAAGAAGGTCACGGCCGGGCCAGCTGCAACGATGCAACTAGAGAAACTGGCCGGTGTGAAGCGCAATCCCGCAAAAACAGCAAGTTGTCCCAAAAATTGCATGTTCAATGAAAAATAATTAATTATTCAGATGTAACCTCTTTATTTTTCAAATTTAATTTGATATAGGGTACTTACTTAAGAATGCCCAAACAGATGATGTAGGCTAAAAGCCAACCCTTTGGAATGGGAGGTCTTCGTTTGCTGTAGAGTGCGGCTACAAGCAAAGCGTAGAAAGCCACTGTGTTTTTATAGCATAAAAACACAGTGAACTTCATTTCAGCTCTGAATGCCATCTTGATGATAATGGAGTTGACCCCGATGAGCAGTTGGATCAAAAAGCCAAGAATAAACGGTACAGCTCCTTTCATTCTTCCGCACGACGGACTATACTGACAAAAATAAAAAACCTTAGTTAGAACAATATTGTAAATTACAAAAGTCATAATCCAACTCTAAGAATTGAATTTTTATAGGCAGAGAAACTTACGTAAGATGCGGGAACATCCAAAGTGGCAAATGAAGAAACATTCACTTCCACCTTCAACTTGCCATAAAAGTTTGAGAATAATCCAATCCTCTGTACCAAACGAGCCCCAAAGCAAAGTATTCATTTATGTATTGTTAGTATAAATGATACAAACAAGAAATCTATAGTCACCAAAAACTCAAATTCTTAATCAACGGCAACACCACCTGAGAAAGGCAAAAGCTAATAAGTTTTATGTGTGTTTCTATTTGAAAGAAATCCCAAATTAGAGTAGTATTTTAAATTGATAGCGCTCGTTTTATGTTCGTGTCGGGCTAACCTGTTGTATATCTAGAAGTATATATTTAAAGAAAAAAAAAATTAGGAACCCAGTTTGCATTTCATATTAACTATTTACACCAATCTTTAACCCATTGATTTGTCTCATTTTGTTAGTACATTTGTGCTCATTTTATGTTTGTGTCGGGCCAACCCATTGTACACTAATAATATTTAAATAAACTAAAATCAGAAAGCCATTATGCATTTTATGTTAGGGTCAGGCCAACCTGTTGTACATTTTATGTTTGGGTCGAGCAACCTGTTGAAAAGATGATTTCGTGATCACATTCATTTAAGTTATTAAGCTCCCTGATTTTATGTAAATTTTGATTCCTTGTGGAAATTGTCAAAGCTTGTATGAAGAAGGTCAAGGCCGGGCCAGCTACAATGATGCAACTAGAGAAACCGGCCGGCGTGAACCGTAATCCTGCAAAAACAGCAAGTTGTCCCCAAAATGGCATGTTCAATGAAAAATAATTAATTATTCAGATGTAACCTCTTTATTCTTCAAATTTAAATTGATATAGGGTACTTACTTAAGAATGCCCAAACAGATAATGTAGGCTAAAAGCCAACCCTTTGGAATTGGAGGTCTTCGTTTGCTACAGAGTGCGGCTACAAGCAAATCGTAGAAAGCCACTGTGTTTTTATAGCATAAAAACACAGTGAACTTCATGTCAGCTCTGAATGCCATCTTGATGATAATGGAGTTGCCCCTGATGAGCAGTTGGATCAAAAAGCCAAGAATAAACGGTACAGCTTATTTCATTCTTCCGCATAACAGACTATACCGACAAAAATAAAAAATCTTAGTTAGAACAGTTTTGTAAATTACATAAGTCATAATCGAACTCCAAGAATTGAATTTTTATAGGCTGAGAAACTTACGTAAGATGCGGGAACATCCAAAGTGGCAAATGAAGAAACATTCACTTCCACCTTCAACTTGCCATAAAAGTTTGAGAATAATCCAATCCTCTGTACCAAACGAGCCCCAAGACAAACCATCACATATCCAAACCACATTATGTAACATGCAGGGAGTAGTTATCATTACATATGTTACTTATGCGTTAATATATACATCATCTTCCACACAATGTGGTGAAAAAGTTAGTGTGGCCTATTTACTATACTCAAAGCAAAGTATTCATTTATGTATTGTTAGTATAAATGAAACAAACAAGAAATCTATAGTCACCAAAAACTCAAATTCTTAATCAACGGCAGCACCACCTGAGAAAGGCAAAAGCTAATAAGTTTTATGTGTGTTTCTATTTGAAAGAAATCCCAAATTAGAGTAGTATTTTACATAGATTGTGCTCGTTTTATGTTCGTGTCGGGCTAACCTGTTGTATATCTAGAAGTATATATTTAAAGAAACAAAAATTAGGAACCCAGTTTGCATTTCATATTAACTATTTACACCAATCTCTAACCCATTGATTTGTCTCATTTTGTTAGTACATTTGTGCTCATTTTATGTTTGTGTCGGGCCATCCCATTGTACATTAATAATATTTAAATAAACTAAAATCAGAAACCCATTATGCATTTTATGTTTGGGTCAGGCCAACCTGTTGTACATTTTATGTTTGGGTCGGGCCAACCCGTTGTACATTTTATGTTTGGGTCGGGCAACTTGTCGGAAAGATGATTTCGTGATCACATTCATTTACGTTATTAAGCTCCTTGATTTTATGTAAATATTGATTCCTTGTGCAAATTGTCAAAGCTTGTATGAAGAAGGTCAAGGTCGGGCCAGTTGCAATGATGCGACAAAAGAAACTGGCCGGCATGAGCCCCAATCCCTCAAAAACAGCAAGTTGTCCCAAAAATGGCATGTTCAATAAAAAATAATTAATTATTCAGATGTACCCTCTTTATTCTTCAAAATTAATTTGATATAGGGTACTTACTCAAGAATGCCCAAACAGATGATGCCCTTTGGAATGGGAGGTCTTCGTTTGATGTAGAGTGCGGCTACAATCAAAGCGCAGAAAGCCACTGTGTTTTTATAGCATAAAAACGTAGTGAACTTCATGTCAGCTCTGAATGCCATCTTGATACTAATGTAGTTGCCCTCGATAAGCAGTTGGATCAAAAAGCCAAGAATAAACGGTACAGCTCCTTTCATTCTTCCACACAACGGACTATACCGACGAAGAAAAAACCTTAGTTAGAACAGTATTTTAAATTCTAGAAGTCATAATCCAACTCCAAGAATTGAATTCTTATAGGCAGAGAAACTTACGTAAGTTGCGGGAACATCCGAAGTGGCAAATGAAGAAACATTCCCTTCCACCTTCAACTTGCCATAAAAGTTTGAGAATAATATAATCATCTGTGCCAAACGAGCCCCAAGACAAACCACCACATCCGGACCACATTATGTAACATGTAGGGAGTAGTTATCATGACATATGTTACTTATGCGTTAATACATACATCATCTTCCACACAATTTGGTGAAAAAGTTGGTATGGCCTATTTACTAAACTCAAAGCAAAGTGTTCATTTATGTATTGTTAGTATAAATGAAATGAACAAGAAAGGAAAAAGCTAATAAGTTTTATGTGTGTTTCTATGTGAAAGAAATCCCAAATTAGAGTAGTATTTTTAATAGATTGTGCTTGTTTTATGTTCTTGTCGGGCTAACCTATTGTATATCAAGAAGTATATATTTAAAGAAACAAAAATTAGGAACCCAATTGGCATTTCATATTAACTATTTACACCAATCTCTAACCCATTGATTTGTCTCATTTTGTTAGTAAATTTGTGCTCATTTTATGTTTGCGTCGGGCCAACCCATTGTACATTAATAATATTTAAATAAACTAAAATCAGAAACCCAATATGTATTTTATGTTTGGGTCGGGCCAACCCGTTGTACATTTTATGTTTGTGTCAGGCCAACCCGTTGTACACTTTATGTTTAGGTCGGGCAAACCTGTCGGAAATATGATTTCGTGATCACATTCATTCACGTTATTAAGCTCCCTGATTTCGTGATGGTATTGATCTCCATTTGAACTTAAACCATGATCAGTATGATCAGTTTTGAGGAATGATTAACCTTTTCTTCAATTATTTGTTATAGTCGTTCGTTAAGTCTCAAAAGTCTAGGGTTTACTTGAAGAGGTTTCAGGTCAAGTATGAGAGAAGGACTTTGCACCGTGGACGCACCTCACGCTAGTAATATCTGTCTACATATATATTTTGCACCCACTAAATAATCTCTACTAATTAATAAAACACTTATTGTCAACCAAAACCCTATGAAATTACAATTTTAACCCTCTAATTAAAACAGAACATGAATAAGAAATATAGGGCAAAAATGTAATTTCACACAACCAAATTTTGCTGTTTTTTTTCAAAACCTCACCTATATGTAATCCTAACATATCTCTAATTAAAAAAAAAAAAAAAAAAAAAACTTTTGACTCCCACATTCTCTATCACTATCTTCCTCTCTCCTTCTATTTCAAAAACAAAAGTAAAAAATGTTCTCACACACTTTGTGTGTGCCCATATGCTAGTTAATTATTAAAAGAAATTGTGTAAGCACACAAATTAATTATAAAAAATGTAAATATGATGTCGATATATTGCTTAAATACCTATTTAACCGATTATTTATTGTAGTTTGTAGACTTAATTAAACAAACAATAGATTAAACTGGAAATTTGGTTAAACTAAAATTCAGGGCCGGCCCAGGCCCAGTGCTGGCAGGGCGACCATTCAAGGCTCAAAATAATTGGGGGCACCAAAATTATTAGGGTAGTATATTTATATATGTATTCATAAGAGTATAAATTTATAAAATTTGGTTCAATGACGAAGATATTTAACTAGATTTGGTGGTTTTGTTGTTTGAAACTAATGAGGAGGTTTTGGGTTCAAAACACGTGTGCTTATTTACTTTTCAATTTTTACAAATTTCTTTTCATAAGAGTATAAATATATAAAATTTGGCTAAATGATCAAGAAGTTTAATTCGAATCAATGGTTTTTGTTGTTTAAATTTAACGAGATGTCCTAAGTTCGAAAATGCTAAGTGCATGTTTATTCTTTGCAATTTTTACGAATTTTTGTTTGGTTTTTAATTTATTTTTAATTTGTAGTTAGTAGTTATGGGTTGTTATTTTTAAACATTTGTTCCAATTCAAGTCTAATCTTCAACAAAGAGTAATGTGTTGACCAAATTTTTTAACCAAATTTGCAAATCATATGACGTGTCATCAAAGTTTAATTTAGTACCCATTTATTACTTATACATATCAATTAAAGGCTCAAAAACATCATTATTTTTTTAGTCCCATATTGACAATGTCAGTAAATAAGAAAAAAAAACTCTCAAAATTTATACAAAAACACTTTAAAAGTTCAAATGGAAAACAAAACTTATATCTATCTACTTGTAAACCCGGAGTTTTTTTGTTTCCTTCTCACAATACAAAGTAAATTAGTTTTTTCGTGTTTCTAAATTATTAAGTTTGAAGTTCTTTTCTAAGTATAATTTTATCAATGTCTTACTTGTGAAAAAAAAAAATTTCTTATATAAAGTGAGGGCACATTTTTTGGCGTCCCCTTAGACCTCAAAAATCTCTAGACCGGTCCTGCTAAATTTGTAATAAAATAATTATAGAGAGTGAAAAGAGGGACAACTAAGAGGGAGAAGGGTTACCAATGTTTTTTATGTATGTTTTTTCTTTCGCTTTTTGCCTTTATTTATACTAATTCAGGATAGAGATTACTTGCATCCCTAATGATACAATCATACAAGGATAATCTTATTACATTCTTTCGTCTACTTTATACAATCACACTTAATATATAAAATACTATTCCGAACCTAAAATAAGAATATTAAAAAGACAAACAAACAAATATTTGTTCTAGAAACACTTTCTTTTATTTTTAAAAACACTTCTAACGATTCTGAGGAGTCATAATGTGTTGGACACTAGATAGATGTGTGTGCTCTTACCTTGGAAAGTGAGACTGACCAACCAAACGTAGAAAGAAACGAATGGAAGAATTACCTACTCGTCCAAAATTTATCTTTCTAAAATGTTATTTGTGTGGAAAAAAAAAAAAAACAAAACAAAAAAGTTATTGGGCTGAAAGAGTAAAAAACATAAGTACATGGAGGCCCAATTAGTTGATAATTGGGTCACCCGGGTCAATGCCCGAAACACCATCAGTGAGAGACTGACTGAGATCTGAGAAGAACAGAGGAGAAAAAAAATCCCTCTTGCTCATTTCCCTTGCTACTAGTCCTACCGAGAGGGGTATGAACAACGACAATCCATGAAGATGGAAATGGAAAGGCAGATCAGAATCCCCAATCGAAATCCGACGGTCTTCGTTTTCCTCCTACTCCTTGTCAGTTGTCAGCTGTGCTCCGTCGTCTCCTGGAAGAAAGAAGAGTTCAGGAACTGTAACCAAACCCCATTCTGCAAACGAGCCCGTGGCCGCAAACCCAGCTCCTCCTCCTTCGCCGCCCATGACGTATCTATCTCCGACGGTGACCTCACAGCCAGGCTTGTCCCCTCTGACAAAACCCTGGAAGATCAAGACCCAATCCAAATCAAGCAATTGATTCTCACTCTTTCTGTTTACCAAGATGGGATCTTGCGGCTCAGGATCGACGAGGACCCCAAACTCGATCCACCCAAGAAGCGTTTCGAGGTTCCCGATGTGGTTATGCCGGAGTTTTTGAGCAAGAAGCTGTGGTTGCAGAGGCTTTCAACGGAGACCATCGGCGGCGATGCAAGTCCTTCGTCGATCGTCTACTTGTTGGATGGCTACGAGGCGGTGCTCCGGCACGATCCCTTCGAGGTGTACGTGCGCAAAAAGGGAGGTAATCGCGTAGTTTCTATGAATTCTCATGGTTTATTTGATTTTGAGCAATTGAGGGTGAAAAAGGATGGTGAGGATTGGGAGGAGAGGTTCAAAGGGCATACAGATACGAGGCCTTTCGGCCCGCAATCGATTAGTTTCGACGTGTCCTTTTATGATGCTGACCATGTGTATGGGATTCCTGAGCGTGCTACAAGCTTTGCTCTGAAGCCCACTAGAGGTCCTGGGATTGAGGAATCTGAACCCTATAGATTGTTTAACTTAGATGTGTTTGAGTACATTCATGATTCCCCATTTGGACTTTATGGTTCCATACCCTTGATGATTTCCCACGGCAAGTCACGCGGGACTTCTGGTTTCTTTTGGTTGAATGCTGCTGAGATGCAGATTGATGTTCTTGGAACCGGCTGGGATGCAGAGTCTGGCATTTCTCTCCCTACGTCACAATCTAGGATCGATACACATTGGATGAGTGAGGCAGGTATCGTCGATGCCTTCTTTTTTGTAGGACCTGGACCTAAGGATGTAGTCCGCCAGTACACGAGTGTAACTGGAACACCTGCAATGCCACAGTTGTTTGCTGTGGCCTATCACCAATGTAGGTGGAATTATCGTGATGAGGAGGATGTTGAGCAAGTTGATTCTAAGTTTGATGAACACGATATTCCATATGATGTTTTGTGGCTTGATATTGAGCACACAGATGGGAAGAGATATTTTACATGGGATAGAATGCTTTTTCCGCATCCAGAGGAGATGCAGAGGAAGTTGGCTGCTAAGGGTAGGCACATGGTTACTATTGTGGATCCTCATATTAAGCGGGATGATTCCTACTTTTTGCACAAAGAGGCCACAGAAAAGCAGTATTATGTTAGGGATGCCACTGGAAAGGATTATGATGGGTGGTGCTGGTCTGGTTCATCATCGTATTTGGATATGTTGAGGCCAGAGATCAGGTCCTGGTGGGCTGAAAAGTTCTCTTTTGAGAATTATGTTGGCTCAACTCCTTCACTGTACATCTGGAATGACATGAATGAGCCTTCTGTCTTCAATGGTCCCGAGGTAAGTTACTTAATTGCCACTGTGCCATGCTTTTTATTGAGATTTGATTTCTTTTTAGTTATATATTTATGCCTTATTATTTCCATAGAATATTCTTTATTGATATTCAAGGAGAAATTTGAGCAGAGAACTTTTCTTTTGTATTTACGATTTTATTATTATTTCAATGAGGGAAAGGTGGTTAGGACACATCCAATTACTTATTGCGTATTTTTTTCATGAGTGAATTAGTTCAGTTTTGTCCAAGTATAGTAGGTTGATTGATGTAGAGATAATCATCATTTGTTTGTACAAACATGTATGATCTCTAACCTATGAGTAGGAAAGTGTGGAAGATCAGAATGTTAAGGCACATTTATTAAGTTCAGTCACAATAAAAAAAATAAAAAATAAAAAATTGTTGCAGTAGCATCATGAACAAATATATGATTACATTAAGGAAGTGGGATTGTGTAAGGAATCAGGTTTAATTGCCATAGCGACATTTTGTGTCTTTTGTATTCGCTTGGACTCTCTTACTGTATTCTTGGTCTCTAGTTCTTACATATTATGTTTGTTGCAGCATTAATATCTTTTGTGGAATTTCTTTGTGGTTAATATTTTCCCATCGAATGTACAATGTTTCCTTATAGACTAGTTTATTGAAATATAATATTAGAATAGAAAACTTTTTAGTATTCAAATTATTCGAGCAAGGATGAGGTGGGCATTTTGGTTTACAGGCATCAAGTTCTATAGTTATGACTCAACCAAGTCCCTGTACTAGCCTAGTTTGAGCAGGCAAATACTTTAATAATACTACTGCTTGAGAATAATAGGGGGAGTTGGTCAAATTTGAGAGGTGCTTAGAAGATGGAATTTTAAGGTTGGTCGTAGCACAAACTGAAAATCCGGAACATACAAATGAATTTAACTTTGATTTCTTTTCTTTACTTGTAAACCTTCTATTCAAATGTATGCTTAATTTAGGTGAATTACACTCAAGATTTCTTACCAAAACTGTCTTCTATATTAGTTATGATGTCTAAATTTGCAATGGATTTAGGAGTAACTTGTGGCTTCTTAGATTGGTTTGGAACTGATAACTGTATGTCTAACTCAGGCGAATTAACTTTGGCCTATTGGTTGAAAACAAACAAGCGTACTAAACTCCTTGTTAGACTAGCCTAAATGCAGTCTCTAAAGCTTGAAATCAGCTCAATAATTTTTCCGAGTCAGATTCTGGTACAACTTGAGTTCTTTAACTCCCTGGGAATCACTTACTGTGGATTTTGGAGTTTATAGTCCTGTATTGCTTATTTTATGTCTTGGTCCATTGTCAATAAAAGGATAGGCTTTAGCTCGTTTATGAACTATTAGTGATACAATATGTGACTGACTAAGAATGAAATCAACCTGAAAGGATTAGAGAAACACACTCAATTTTTCATTTTTTGCTGATGCTGCATTAGAGGACCATAGGAAATTGTTATTACTGAGTGTTTATGACTTGTTTGGTTAGCCCCTTTTTTCGTTAATTTTAATTTCTAGTATACCATCTAACCATCTCATGGTTGTCGACCATGACCAGGTTACAATGCCTAGAGATGCTTTACATAGCGAAGGTGTAGAACATCGAGAGTTACATAATGCCTATGGGTACTACTTTCACATGGCTACAGCAGATGGGCTTGTGAAGCGAGGTGATGGAAGGGATAGACCTTTTGTTTTATCGAGAGCAGTATTTGCTGGAAGTCAAAGGCATGGAGCAGTATGGACAGGAGATAATTCAGCTGATTGGGATCACCTTAGGGTTTCAGTTCCAATGGTTTTGACGCTTGGTCTTACTGGGATCTCATTCTCAGGTATCAAAAGCAATATTTTCGTATTAACACGAAGTTTCTTTTTCAACTGGTGCTCATGGCTGTAATGTTGTTACAGGTGCTGATGTTGGTGGTTTCTTTGGCAATCCAGAACCTGAGTTGTTAGTTCGTTGGTATCAGTTAGGAGCATACTATCCATTTTTCAGAGCCCATGCCCATCATGACACCAAAAGGCGAGAACCATGGTTATTTGGGTAGGAGTTCCCCTCTATAAGATGATTTTTGCCATTTTAGAATATTCTCTATCAAGTGAATATCGTACTATCTAATTCAGACATAGGCCAACTTATAGTGATTTAATTTCTCTTTGAAAGAAATTAAATGGAATATTTGTGGTACTTTTGGTGGGCAAGAATTCTAAGTGCCTTTAAATGAACAGTGCTGTGATACTTATGCAATATGACCTGTTGATGCTGCATGAGGGCTATTAAACAACATAGCGTAAAGTTTGGACTTTAGAGTAGACATGATTGTCATCATTGTATATTATCAGATTGCTAGCTTGGTCATGTTCCTTGTGAACATTTTAATGTCTAGAAAGATGATATTATTATTGCTTGAAATGTCACAGGAATCATAACCTGCTCAATGAAAAACTGAAACGTGTTTCTATCTGATTGAAAATTTGATAGGAACATTGCCGGTATAGGATATTACCATATTTATCACTTAAATCACTCAATGGTCTTTACCTTGATTACAGGGAAAAAAATACTGAACGTATTAGGGAGGCCATACACACTCGTTACATTTTGCTTCCATATTTCTACACATTATTTAGAGAGGCAAACACAACTGGTGTTCCAGTCATTCGTCCATTATGGATGGAGTTCCCTTCTGAAGAAGCTACTTTCAGCAATGATGAGGCTTTCATGATTGGAAGCAGTCTTCTGGTGCAAGGGATTTATACAGAGGTAGTATAGAAGCTGATATTACTCAATTCATTCAGCTTTCTTCCCGTCTATCTGTTTTTGTGTTCTCCACTTTTGATACTGTTGGCATTATTTTACTCTGTTGTACTAGCGTGCAAGACATGCTTCAGTGTATTTGCCCGGGAAGGAATTATGGTATGACACAAAAACTGGAGTCGCGTACAAGGGTGGTAAAACCTATAAGTTGGACGTTAATGAAGAAAGTATTCCTGCTTTCCAAAGGGCTGGAACCATCATACCGAGGAAAGACCGGTTTCGTCGAAGTTCCACACAGATGGTGAATGATCCATACACTCTGGTATGTTTTTGACTTTAAAGTTAAGGATATTTGATTATAATAGATAAGCTTTTGTATGTATAAAAGTTAGAACAAGGATTTCTGCATCTTTGATATAAAAATATCCATTAATGAAAGATGTAAATCCATTTGAGGGCTCATTGGTCGTCTATTTCCTATCCTTGCTTGAATCCCAGTCTCTTAGGTAAACATCAAAGAAGATCCTCAGTTTTTAGTGTTTCCGCAAACTTCGTCATGTCGAGAACATGGTTGAACTTCATCATGTTGATGAAATAGTTCCTACCCATACGTCTGAGATGAACAATTTAGCAAGAAAATCTAGAGGGTGTGGATTTTAAGATTGGGGGTTACTTCTGTATGGGTCCTAGTCATGGTCAATAGAAATGCACATTTTTGCACACATTTCCAGCCTATGCCAATTTGTTTACATGTTTTAATTGTTATACGATTGTAGATTGAAATACGTACACTTTAGATCAACACTTGCGTACCATTTAACTGTGAAGTTGAACACTGTCGTAGTTTCTTTCTGTAGTACCTATTTGTTTTGTTTACCTTTTTCTTTTGGGTGAACTTTTCTTCGTAGCATGAAAAGCGTATGATGTAGAGTGGAGGGTTGTAACTTTTTTTGTACATGGTGCAGGTGATAGCACTTAATAGTTCACAAGCAGCTGAAGGTGAACTTTATGTCGACGATGGTAGAAGCTTTGGATTTCAGGAGGGGGCCTACATCCATCGTCGTTTTGTATTCTCAGATGGGAAGCTCACATCTGTTAATATGGCACCCGCTGCCCCTGGCCGAAACCAGTTTTCTTCTGAATGTGTTATTGAGAGGATTATTCTGCAAGGACTCTCCACTGGGCAGAAAAGTGCTCTAATTGAACCCGCAAACCAGAAGGCCGAAATTGAACTGGGCCCGCTTCTCCTCTATTCAAAGAAAGGCCCAACTGCAATAACCATCCGCAAGCCGAATGTCCGCATCGCCGATGATTGGGTGATAAAACTGTTTTAGAAATTTAAATTTTTCCTTACATTCCCATGCAGTGAACTGATAAACTGTCTGGTAGGACGTTTTTTTTTTCACTTTTTTTTTTTTTTTTTTGGTTAAGAAGGGATATTTCTTAGATTAGTAATACTGCAGGAAAACACTATATCCGTCTAGGTGAGTTTTTGTTGTTGTTCCTCCGTGAGTGGCGGTTCGACACCTTAATAACTCGACCTAAAAGGCGAGAGTGGAATTGGAATTGATAATAATCTTACTTCAGATGAGTGTCGAGAAATCCAACTTGAATAAAACACTATACTCTGTAGTACACAAATAAAATAGAACAACAAACGAAAAACTAATTCAAAGCGTAAGAGACAAATTGATCCGGCAGGCAGCCGCGCCAATATCAATATCGGATCTCGGGGCCTCCGGCAGGACAGGTCACCAATGGTTGACCTGTTGAACCACCAAATTTGCACTGCTGGTTCCTGCAAGCCTATTCCACCGGAGGACCTGGCAAAGAAGCTTGTGAATCGTGGAGATGGCTCTAAAGCTAGAGTTCGATGATGAAACCGAGTTTAGAGGGTTGAACAAGGTGATCAGGAGGGCTTTCTTTTTTTGGTGGTGGAGTAGAAGCATCTGAGACGGCTGACATGCCGGGGGCCTCAGAAGAAGGGCTACGTTCTTCTGCCATCAACGCCTTTTATCTAGGGTTCGAATGAAAACCTAGATAAAAGTAAATTAACCACGAGTTTTTCTCAAATAAATTCCCAAGGGAAAGCAAGTTATGCTACTGGAGCTTTTCCGAATTATCTGTTAATACCGAAATAAAGCTATTTCGAAAAACAAAAGCATATACAAAGCAGATTGAATTCATCAAACTCAGAGCTCAATCATACATTCACATACGAATATATTCAACAGAATGTGCCGTATCACAAACAAATACAAAAATATAAAGGGCAAAATCTGCCCCCCACCCACCTAAAAATATCAAGTGAACCCCCGAATACCACAATATGGTATTGTACATCAACCAGCCTTTTCCAGAAACCGATCTTTCGAAAACCCTATAACCCCTGAATACCCTACACAAACAATTACAAGAGGCCAAGGTGAATAAAGAAAAGTGAAATATAAGAAAATACGGACCAGGCATCTTGGCGGCCAACGGAAGCCTCTCTCGATATATTTTCAAATTCAATCAAAATTCCACCATCAGCGATGATAAGTCTTTCTTCTGGAAAATAAGCGGATATTCTTCTTCCCATGTGGCAAATGATTTGGTTGCCAGATTACGTAACTTGAAGCAGAAGAATCACATGACGGTTTCAAAAAAGCTCCTCCGAATTGAACTTGTTCCAAGCTTCCTACATAGTGCCATAATTCCAGGAGTGCAATTTCAGAAGCTTGTACAATAATACTAGTGCCACACCAAAATAGGCTTGTATAATAATACTAATGCTAAATCAAGTAACCGAATTGGAAATAAAACCAACTGTTATGGGAGAAAGACAAAAAGTTTTTCTAGAATACAACTTCATTTATAAAAATGTTACATACCTTAAGAAGATCGAACACTTTCTCGGCTATATACTTCTGTTGAAGATTCGCACCCTTCTGTTGTACCTTATCAGGATGAATGCACAAAGTTGCCTTCCTATATACTTTCTTAACTGAGGCAGCAGTAATCATATCCGTTAAAGAAACTGGCTGCCAACCACACTCAGGCCATAGCACCTGATGATCATTCAACAATTCGGATCAGTATAAGCAGCACAAGTTTTACAAACTGTGGAACTATTCATTATTCAAAGTACATCCAACGCTATCAAATAATTTTTATAATAATAATAAAATAAAAAATAAAAAAAGGGTTTTATACATGCTCATCAATATGGGACTAAAATTGACTATTTAAGAAAAGAAACAACTTAAACTGATTTGGCATTCTGCTAAGCCTCCCTCTCTAACTGCCATATGCAGACGAGAACACCAACATGCAAACAAACAAACAAAATCTAATGATCGTTCCCTCAAACCTCCAACTAGTTTACTTTGGAGATAAGGCTGTCGAAACAAAGAAGACAGCCTTAAAAGGAGATCTAACATGCTAAGTTTTCCCATGCAAGCACATGCCGCGAACCCTCTTGAACACTCTCTAGTAGGACTTCACCAGTTTGGCCATCGATTAACCTACAAGCCTCCTCATAAATCATAACCCACCACAGAAACCATTGTTCTGTAAAGAATGACTTCACAACTCCAAATTCCAATGCACTCTAAACCTCGACACATTTAAAAGAAAAAAAAAATTGTCATAATGTGGAGCATCTAAGGATGGCAAAATATTATTCCAACATACATATTGCATGGTCGATAGCAGAGCACGCAAGTTCCCCTCTTTCCCTGCAGCCCAACGCCTGATCTCAACATCTAGTGTTTCAGCAATCCTCTGAAGACATATACAAGAATAAACCATCAGCGACAACTCTATAACTTCGTATGAGCTTCAGTACAGCTCGGATGCTAAGGCATGAAGAGAAATAAACAGCATGCAAATAAAAGTAAACATACACATACATACATACAAAAATTGATGACAAGCAAAAAAACTATGCCAATTCAAGAATTATAAAATCACACTTATAAGTGATAACACTAGCGTCCTAGGCAATATTAATCACAGATGTAACTTTGTGGCACACAAAATTAGAAGGCAAGAAATTGGGTTCTATATCTACAAAAATGAGAACAACTTTATGTTGACATCTTATGAAAACAATGCCAAAATATTTACATCTTTGGTTGGCAAACTTACACACACATAATTATATGTACACAAATCGCATGTGAATATAGTTCTTTATATAAGACACTAATAGTTCGTGAGCATGTAGTTGGTTTAAGATTTGTTAATAGTCTTTTCCCCTTTATGCTTCTTACCACAATCATCCCTATTTATTAAAGTTGTTTAAGATTTGTTTGGAAGTTTTAACAATATATTAGTCTTATTATTGCTTCTAAATTGACAAAGAAGATTATCTTAGTAATACTGTAGAATTCTGTAGACTAAAGAGAATAACTGAATTTGATTCCAAACACACACTATAATGGAATTTTTATGTTTTTTTTCTTTTTGTTCATTGTTTTTGGTCATTCAACTCAGTATTAGAAAGTAAAAGACAGGAGAGACAACCTAGCACAACCTTCGATTGGATCAAGTCTAGGTCAATAACAACATGCCTAAACCCATATTACATGCAAACCTTAGTCTATACATCCAATTAGACAGAAAGATTCAACACATAGAACACATTGGAAGAATGGAAGATAGAATTACAGTTCTCTCCGCTTGGTCTCTTTGGGCTTGAAGGTCCCTCTCATTCTTTTCAGCAAGTGCTTTCAACTGAAAATCAAAGACAACAATCCAAACTTCTCAGAAATGATAATAAAGTTAAACACAGCACAGACATGTGTGCATTCTATAAATTAGTTCAGATCTGAGGAACATACAGTGAGATTCACAATGTATTTCAACAATCCAAACCGTCAAACTTTTAGGTATTTTCCCAAAGATCATCCTGGCAAAATCACTCCAAATCCAAAACCATTTATCACTCACTTAAATGGTTGTTATTTTAGTATTTTCTTGAAAATACCGTGTTCCTCTATTTTCTTCACTACAACTCTACAATTGGATGTCTTATTTGTTTCCACTGTGTCTAAGTTTTTGCAAGGATGATCTTCAAATAATGAACTAAGAAAGAGATGGTTTGAATCACTGAAATAAAATTCGGACAGGGTTCCACAAGGTGTCCTTCAAACTGGGTTATTTGGAAAATCCCTCAACATAAGGAGCCTGGAGGAACATGTACCTTTTCCGAATTTATTCAAGGGAACAAAAAATATGTAAATCTAATGAAGAAACCACATACCGTACGCTCCTTGGTCCTTTGGTGTCGTTCCAACCTGGCTCTTCGCCTTTCTTCAGTCTCTCCTTCAACTTCCTGGAACTCTCCCCCAGAAGATGGAGCAGCTTTTCACAAAAATTAGGAAAGTTCAGAAGCAACATTTTACAAAGAAACACGAGTATTTACAATCAAATAACTGAACTGAACTACGAGTTCCAAATTACCTCCAAAAATTGCTGAAAGATCATCAACAATATTTGTGGTTGAATTTGCTTTCCTTATGTTCGAGGAAGTAGTCCTCGATGCCCTTGGCACTTCAGGCTCTTGCCTATTCTGAAATGGATCCTGAAAATATACAGCCACTAGTCAAAACATGATTTTCAAATGCAAATGAAAAAGAATTTTGAAATATTGTCCTTACCGATGAGTTAGCCCTAGGTCGTGGTGCACTGCTAGCTCGCCCCATGCTGAAAAAGTCCTCAAGATCATTATCACTCCTTTGCTGGTTCGCCCTTGCTGCAGCAGCAGCTCTTTCGCGAGCCTCTGCAGCAGCCCTTTCTCGAGCCTCTGCAGCAGCCCTTTCTACCGCAGCACGTTCAGCTCTAGTTCGTGCTTCAGCTCCAACCCTAGCTGCAGCAGCTCTTTCTTTTGCTTCCCTCTCCTTTGCTTCTGCATTTGCTCTTTCTCTGGCTTCTGCAGCAGCCTTTTCTGCTCTTTCCTTTGCCTCTGCTGCAGCTCTTTCTCGAGCTTCACTTTGAGCTCTCTGAACAGCAGCCCTTTCAGCCCGTTCTCTAGCTTCACCAGTTGCCTTGTCTACAGCAGCTCTCTCTGCTTTAGCCCTTTCAGCTTTCATGCGAGCTTCATTAGCTGCTCTCTCTCGTGCTTCCCTAGTAGCCCTTTCCACAGCTTGTCTGGCCAGATCCCTTTCCCTCTCCATTTCTCTGGTTCTCTCCCTTTCCTTTTCAAGCCTCCTTTGTTCTCTCTCTTTCTCTTCCCATGCCCTCTCAATTTCCTTCTCTTTCTCCACTCTACTCTGTTCCATATCTTCCTCTTCACCTTCCCTCTGCAGACGTTCGCTATCAAACCTCTCCTGTTTTTCTTGCATAGCTTTCTCATCCTTTTCCATCTGTGCTTCTTTACTTCTAGCAGCCTTTGTACTTCCCCTCTCTCTCACTTCCTTCGCATGTCTGAATTTAGCCTCAGCTCTATCCATAGCCTCTTTCATGGCAGCAGCAACTGAATTCATCTCCAATTCTTTACCAGCAAGGCCATTAGCGTGTTCAGAAAAGTTAGTTTGGTTCTTACCCCTGGCAAAATCCTCAAGTTCATCAATTGAAGAGTCACCCAAGCCTCTCGCTGCAGCAGGGGCTGACTTCGGAGCTTGAAAGAACTGTGTAGAAGATTCGGTAGCCTTCTTTCTTGCATTTGTGGAAGCAGGGGAACCCAGTCTTCCCTTTGAAACTTGCACTGGTCTTGGAGGAGGAGGTCTTGACGGTGGTGGAGCACTAGTGGGCTGAGTCATTAGAGGGATCTCTGATACAGTGAGCCATACATTATCCAATGAATCCATGTTTTCTTCAGATCTTGGAGACCTATCCACTTGTACATTTGTTTCCTTAGGACTAGCATTTACATAGGAAGGTGGAGACATCTTTTGACCAGATGATCTGTGAGAATCGCTTGAAACTGTAGGCATATCAAACAAGGTCTGATGAGAATCCCAATGATTTCCAATAGGGGCCTTCTTTTGAGACTGGTTATCTGGACTTCTCACAGAAGGCTTCTCAGTTGATTCTTTACCAGTTGAAGCTCTGCTGTTATTTGTGCCTGTATCTGCCCCTAAATTGACACTATCATTTCCCCTGTAATTTCTTCCCGATGAAGATGTTGGGACTGACTTTCCAAGGCCATCAAAGGGATCGATATCATCAAATGCTCGCCCAGCATCAACAGATGGACTATCAACCTTCGAGCTTCCTGATTTGGAAAGTCTACTTATTTCTTCCAAGGGGTCACTGTACTGCCCTGATACTACAAAAGGATCTTCCATCACATTGGAGTTTGTTTTAGACACATCATTGGCAGTCGTTTCATGGGGCCAACTGGCCTCTGAGGTTGACCTGATTCACGAAAAGACAGTACAGATGCATAAATGTAACAAGATTTTTACTTGAAAGTACATGAACATGCCATTGCATTAACACAGGAAGCAACACAGCTAAAAGTGGTTGATAAATTTAAATATAAATCACAATACTGCAACTAAAAAGTGAATCAACATCAATTTAACTGCATACATCTCGTCTACCCAAGAAAAAAATCAACAGTGAAAGATCATGAAATTACCCAAAATTAGGCAATTAAACAGTGCATGATGCATTCATGCTAATATAAGGTCAAGCTTGCCTGAAACTTTTAATTTTTAATTTAACTGAATGTTAATCAGTGCTCTGCCCTATGAAATAATATATGCATAAGCTCAAATACTATATGAATCAATTCGCAAGTATAAGGAAATTTTGTCTTTCCTGATTGTTAATCTTATCAATTCATAAGGTTGATTATTGTTTAAATAACTGGTCACAATTGTGACAGCAAAAAGAGTAACTGGTCACAATCAACTAAGCCTTCTCCTTATCTCTCGTTTGACAAAACCATGCCTAATTTTTTAGTGAATCAAAGGGGATCATGCATCATTTCCCTTCATAGTACAATATGGCAATGAATTTAAAGAAATAGGATTGCACTTTCATCTATAGAGTTCCTTTCCCTCCTTATGCCACTGAGTTTGTGCCTTATTTTCACTCTACAAGTTCAAGGCAACCAAAACACAACATTGCGGAACCAAAATCTAGCTTATGTCAAATGAATGTACAGCATGAGTATCAGACCATAAATGATCTTCCAATGTCCATATCTCCATTCAACCAATCCAATGTCACCCACTAAAAGTGAAGCATAGCTTGATCTATCACTATCATTCATCAGAACTTGGAAATGAATGCCCATTCAACACAAAATACAGTGCAAGCCTAATACAGAAAATTTAGCATTTTATCAATCAGCGTCCATATTATATGAGTACAAACTTTCAAACTCAACGTGCATGTTGATCCTAATGTGGGTAATGCAAATCGATCCAAATTGTTCATCATACAATATTCTGTGCTTAACCATTTTCGGGTACATATCCAATAGACAATTTACCAAAATTTTAGACAATGCATAAATTGTCTCACACAATTGATCTAATTTGAACTACTTATGCCTGATCAAACAAGAAAATAACGTGTTCCCTAAACATAAAAGCACAACACATACATATACATTAATGATGGCAAGCACCAATACCTTTCACTAGGAGCATTAACACCTCCAAACCCAGGTAGCAAATCATCGAAGCCGGACACGCCCTTCTCCACTTTATCCGATCCTCTGGAGCCTGAGCTTTTCAATTGGGGCTCGGCCTTGCCAAACCCGCCGAGAATGTCATCAAACCCACTGGTTCTACTACTCCCTTTGGACGGCGGCGACGTCACCGACGAGAAAATGTCCTCGTACTTAACTTTTGCAGCCGTGCTCTTCAGCCCCGGAACGCCAACGAAAATGTCGTCGTCGTAAACGGGTTTATCATAAACGGGCCCCGAATTCGTCGACGATGACTTTGGAACCGAATCAGCAGACCCACCAAACATTGAATCGAAGTTGAAAGCCGCGTCCTCGCCGCGGTTCTCCAATTTACCGGAATACCGCGCCGACCCGCCAAAGATATCGCCAAAGTCTTGACCTTTAGAGGATCCGAAGATCGAATCGCGATCGTCGGCGATTGACCCACTAAAGGAATTGGTGGCGCGAGCTGATCGGGAGATCCCAGTAGATCCGAGATCAAAATTTGATGGCTTTGAAGAAGAATCAGCAGAAGAAGCAGACATTGGGGCCGATTTGCCGGAGGGCTTGAAGCCGAAGTCGGAGGCCAAGAGACCCTCGAAGTCGTTCATGGCGATTGGGCTTTCTGGGTCTCCCTCCCTCTCCTTCCTCCCCCTTGTATTATTGGATTTTGGCTGTACGAAAACAAATGGAAGGATCTCTGAATTCTCTCAAAGGGTAGATGTGGAATTATATGAAAAGTTAAAGGAGGTGATCTCGTTGCAGAAGAGGAAGGGGGTGTTGGCGATCTGAAGGAGTAAAACTTTGAGAGAGAGAGATGAGGTGAGGGAGGAGGGTAGAACAGGTATCTGATCTGCTTTTTTTACATGTTTATTTGTTTTTCTTTTTTCTTTTTGAGTTTTGAATCTTTCTCTTTGTTTATTTGAAATTTTCTTCGCTTCTTCCTCCGCCTTTGCGTGGTGGTGAAGATGGTGTTCACAGGATGAGAAATAAGGAAGACTTTGGTGGCTATTTTTGGTCAATGAGATAATAAAAAGACATTGCGAGTGGGAGATGCCTCTAAAGGTATGAAATCTATGGTATTTGTGTAAACACGAATTTTTCCTGAAACGAAACGCGACAAGAACCAACGTGTACAAAGTAATATTTGTATTTGATGATTTTGGGTTACAATCTCTTTGAAAATTTGCCTCTGATTCTATCTCCGTAAGAACTTGATTTGGTGGTTTGATTGTTGATCCGAAGGGCCGTCGGGGGCTTGATCTTTGATGAACAATTCTTCAAGGGCCTTTGGAGGGCTTGATTTTGATGAACGGGGATATGTGGATTTGTTGATGGGCTGTTGATCCAAAGGGCCGTCGGGGCTTGATCTTTAGGATGAACAGTGGATGATTTCCTCAAGGGCCGTCGGGGCTTGATCTTCGAGGATGGATGAACGATGCTTCGAAGGGCTTTTGAGGCTTGATCTTCGAGGTGGATGAACGGATCTTCAAGGGCTTTTGAGGCTTGATCTTGAAAGTGGATGAACGGATCTTCAAGGGCTTTTGAGGCTTGATCTTGAAAGTGGTGAACGGATCTTCGAAGGGCTTTTGGGCTTGATCTTCGAGGATGGATGAACGATGCTTCGAAGGGCTTTTGAGGCTTGATCTTCGAGGTGGATGAACGGATCTTCAAGGGCTTTTGAGGCTTGATCTTGAAAGTGGATGAACGGATCTTCAAGGGCTTTTGAGGCTTGATCTTGAAAGTGGTGAACGGATCTTCGAAGGGCTTTTGGGCTTGATCTTCGAGGATGGATGAACGATGCTTCGAAGGGCTTTTGAGGCTTGATCTTCGAGGTGGATGAACGGATCTTCAAGGGCTTTTGAGGCTTGATCTTGAAAGTGGATGAACGGATCTTCAAGGGCTTTTGAGGCTTGATCTTGAAAGTGGTGAACGGATCTTCGAAGGGCTTTTGAGGCTTGATCTTGAAAGTGGTGAACGGATCTTCGAAGGGCTTTTGGGCTTTGTGCTTTGATGAAGAACGTGGTTGAACGGATCTTCGAGGGCTTTGGGGCTTGTGCTTTGATGAAGAACGTACAGAACTTCGAGGAGCCTTGGGGCTTGATCTTTGATGAAGAACGGACAGAACTTCGAGGAGCCTTGGGGCTTTGAACTTTGATGAAGAGCGGACAGAACTTCGAGGGAGCCTTGGGGCTTGATCTTTGATGAAGAACGGACAGAACTTCGAGGAGCCTTGGGGCTTGATCTTTGATGAAGAACGGACAGAACTTCGTTGATTCTTCGGGATTTGCTTGAGAGCGTTTGGAGTTTCAGAGCTTCAACGCTTTTGTGTAATGTGAATTGGTGAATTGAAATGAATGAATTGGCTTCCTATTTATAGAATTCCAAAACTTGATTTTTGGGTTTTAATAATCAGATGAAATAAGTCACTTCTGCCAGGCGTTGACATGTGTCCTGTTTGATGACTTTTCTGAATTATTTTGATTTTTCGTTGATTCACATGCTATGTATAAAATTTATGTGATACATGAGCGTTGAAATTTTAATTTTTGGTCAACATTTATTTCACGAAATTTCGATGTCTACAAATGCCCCCACTTCAAGGCGCGTCGCATACTTGTGCTTGTCACTTGTAGGCGATGTGTTTTGAAGTTTCTCAATGTAGATGTCAATCCAAGGGCCGTCGGGGCTTGATCTTGAATTGGACTGGAAATTTCTTCAAGGGCCGTAGAGGCTTGAATCTTGATTTTTGTGCTGCAAGTTTTTCGAGGGCCGTTGAAGCTTGATCTCGAAATGAACTACAAATTTCTTCAAGGGCCGTTGAGGCTTGATCTTGAAATGGACTGCAAATTTCTGATGTTTAATGCACAAGGTAATGTATCAATTTCACTTGAAGCTTACTTGTGGTTTCGGGCTTGGTCAGGTACTACGCAAACCATATAGTAGGAGTTCCTCAAGTCGCCGAGCTAGGAGATCTCGGGTTCCGGTTGATCATTCTCCTTCTACTTGTCTCTCATTTAGCAACGAGGACAAAGAAAAGGAGAGGGAAGAGAGACGATATGAGATACTCTTGCTTTCAACGAAGTGGCCGACGAATCGACACGTGCTTTGTTGTGCTTGTTGACTTTCCACAGCTTTGATCTTGAACTGGGTTTGAAGGATTTTCTGGTTTCCTCCGTATGGATCATGCGATTCTGCAGACGAGGGCGTCATGCTATAGTGATCTGTTCCAGCTCACTATGTTACATTCCTCTCTGCTTGTTTCTTTTGCCTGGCAGAAGTGGTGCGCATCCTTTTGCTTTTAAATGGTCCTTCAGAGCACTTGAAGATGAGTACTTGAGAGCAAGGCTCGGTAAGCAACCAGGCAAAGGTTCCGGGCAATCAGTTCCAGATCGGACGTTTGATTTCAGGTTCTGACTGATTGCTTTCTTTCTCCATATCTTGCAGGTAAGAGCAAGGGTAAAGGAAAGAAAAGGGAAAAGCATGATATGAAATACCTTTGCTTTCGACCTTGATGATATGAGATACGTTTGCTTTTGAAGCAGTAACGGATGAACCAACACATATATATTGGTTGCGCTTGTCTCCACATGCTTCAATGTACTAGCTTCACCTGTCTGCCTTATCTGTTCTTCAGGCAGATGTGGTATCTTCCTGGAGGTTTGAGTGGAGGTTTCGACATATTGCTTTTCTTTATCCTTGTCTTGCAGATAAGAGTAGGGACAAAGGAAAGGACAGGGAGATTGCATGCTATGAGATAGCTTTGCTTTCAACCCTGATGATATGAGATACCTTTGCTTTCGAAGAAGTCGTTTTCCACAGATTTAATCTTGAACTGGGCTAGGAGGCTTCTTCTGGTAGACTTGCTACAAATGTCTGAATTTACTCCTTTTACCTGGAGTTGGGCTCGATTCAAGGGTGGTGGACACTTGATCTTGAATTGGGCTTGTGATTTCTTCAAGGGCCGTTGAGGCTTGATCTTGATGAATGGAGACGGGACCACGAGCGGCTTCAGGATTTGGGCATCCGGCAAGCAGACACGAGATGGAGGTAATGGTCTGTTTCTTTGTTCGATCTCCCCAATTCATGTTGAAGAGGGTTAGAGGATGAATCAGCACGTGCAGTTGTTGCGCTTACTGATGATCCCCAAGATTGATGCTTCATTGTCGCTCGTCTTATCTGTTCTCCAGGCAGATGAGTACTCGAGAGCAAGGCCAGGTAAGCAATCAGGGAAGGATTTCTCAACAATCCGTTCCAACTGGGAAGGTAAACGCCGGCTGATCACTTTGCTTCTCCTTATCCTGTAGTTAGGGGATGAATCAGCAAGGTTGATGCTTCATTGTCGCTCGCCTTGTCTGTTCCCCAGCAGATGAGTACTCGAGAGCAAGGCTAGGTAAGCCATCAGGGAAGGATTTCTCAACAATCCGTTCCTGACTGGGAGCTTGGCTCCGAGTGTCGTTGATCGCTCTCCTTCTCTTTGTCCTGTAGTGAAGAGGGAGGACAAAGAAAAAGGATGGGAGAAAGCATGATATGAGATACTCTTGCTTTCGACCCTGCTGATATGAGATACTTTTGCTCTGGTTTGATTTGTTTGCAGAGGTATTCTCGGGAGGAAGAGAGCCAAGCATTTTGAGAAAGCTTTGTTGGGGTTTTGCTGGGAGTGTTACCCTCGGAAGTGAGGAAGGGTTGAGCATTTTTTGCAGGTCTGCCCGTCTGTGGAGGATGAAGGTCGACATATGTAGAATTTTTATCGACAAGTGGTAATGCTGTTCTTTTACCCTTCTCGGTCACAGCGATGTAGTGAGAGTGGCGGGGTTCACGTGTTTTAACTTTGTCAGAGGCTTTTGACAAAGTGGTCCGTGATTTCCGGAAAGCTGGTGCTGAATCCGACTCTCGAGGTTTGAAAAGCAGTGTGCCTCTTCGATTTCTGAGAAAGGCGTCGTGCTGGCGGTTTGGCTCTCGAGATCAGGAGAGTGGCGACAGATTTGATCCGGAAAATCCGGCTTTTAAAATCTCAGAGAGTGGTGCCTCTTCGATTTTTTGAACAAACGGCCCGACTTTTGATATTCGGGGAGAGGTGCCTCTTCGATTTTTGAACCGGCGCCTCTGTTGCTTCTTCTTTTATGGAGGCGTCGATGGTGCGCCAAAAGCATGTTCAGAGAGTTGGTTGCTTGTAAAGAATTCCCCTCTTTTGTATCTCTGAGAATTTGATTTCATCCGACCTCTCCTTCCTTCATTATTTTCACAAATGGCTTGCCCATCTGATCATCGTCTTGACTTGAATATTAGTGGAGAGGCATTTGCGTCTCCTCAAGACAATATATGGCGTCCATTTCTCTTATCCCCTTCTGGTCCTCTCACCATTGGGGACTCTGTAATGAAGAATGATATGACTGCTGCGGTGGTGGCCAGGAATATGTCCACTCCCAAAGATAACAGATTACTCGCCGGGCGGTCCGATGAGTTGGCCGTTAAGGATTCTCTGGCTTTCAGTGTCCAGTGCGCGGCTTCTGTTTCCAATATGGCCCAGCGCCTATTTGCTCGAACCCGCCAAGTTGAATCATTGGCGGCTGAAGTGATAAGTCTCCAACAAGAGATCAGAGGGCTCAGGCATGAGAATAGACAGTTGCACCGGCTTGCACATAACTATTCTACAAACATGAAGAGAAAACTTGACAAGCTGCAGGACTCCGATGGTCAGTCTTTAAGTGATCATCAGAGGTTTGTGGGTTTGTTTCAAAGGCATTTAAGGCCTTCGTCTTCTGGAGCTTCGCCGAGTGTTGAGGCTCAAAATAATCAACTTCCAGCGCCTCCTGGGGTTCCGCCGAGTAATGAGGCGCCACCTGGCCAATGAAGGCTTGTTTGCACATTCCTTTTTTTTTTTTTTTTTTTTCTTCTCATGTAAAAAAATGTAAATTTTCAGAGATGTCAATAAGATTTATTTTATTTCATTCGATGTCTATATATACACATATATAAGTATACATGCATACATATACACACCAAACACAAACCTTATTCATGCATATTTTATTTTTTTATTTATTCATATATGCATTGCCGACATCCAACACTCAAAAAAAACTGTCATCATCATTTTTTTTTTTTTTTTTTTTTTGCTGGTTGGTGCCCACGCACCCATCATTCTTTTTTTGCTTTGTTTTTTCTGTAAGTGGCACAGACACCATCATTTTCTTTTGTTTTTTTATTTTTTATTTTCTTTTCTTCCAGATGGTGCCAAATGCATCATCATTGTGTTTTTTTTTTTTTCTACTTTCCGCCCATCTCTTTTCTTTTGCTTTTTTAGGTGCCGTGCATCTCTTTTCCTTTGCTTCCTTTCCTTTGCTTTCCTGTGACGTAACACTGAAGATGGTGGAGCTGTGGCGTCGATCAAACGACTGAGAAGCATTGAGGCTCCACCATTTTTTTTTCTTTTATATATGGTGCTCTGCAAGATTGGATTTGTGGGTGAAAACCCAGGAGGAGCTGCATGTACTGCTGGAGTTGACCGGCTAGTCGTTTGACAGCGGTCACTGAGCACAGCCGCTGAGCACAACCGGAGCACAACCACCAAGCACAGCCACAGAGATAGCATGATGCTCAGAAGCTGGAGGGAGGATGCACAAACACTGAGTCACAACCACTGAGCACAGCCACCAAGCACAGCCACCAGCGATGGAGAGCAGGAGGGGCTGCATGTGCTGCTGGAGTTGACCGGCTAGTCGTTTGACAGCGGTCACTGAGCACAGCCGCTGAGCACAGCCACCAAGCACAACCACTGACCATAGACACTGCACACCCGTTGCACTGCTTGCCGTCGCGGAGGAGTTGCAGAGGAAGGTCCACGGGGGTGGTGCTGATGGTCTAGAGGGATCAGCAGTTTGAGGCTGCAGCAGCGCCAGAAGCGCCACCATGCGAGGAAGAAGACGGAGATGGAGCAGAGGGCATGGCAGGAAGGTCCAGGCAGCCATGGATGATGACAGCCTCGTCGATCTCGCTGTTGGGTCTGTTTTCCAACTGAATCTGCTTCACGGCCCAGTCTGCGCGGGATCTTGACGGAATGGGTGTGTGAGTGAAGGTTTCTCGACAAGAACGGCGACGGTCACATTGACATCGCGGAGTTCGCCGAGATCATCAATGGCAGATCCATCAAGGAGCTTCACGACGCGTTCGACCTATACGATCTCGACAAGAATGGGCTGATCTCCATGAGTGAGCTGCACGAGGTGCTGAAGTGGCTGGGCGGTGAAATCGCAGGGAGTGGAGAGGAGACGAGCCTGCTTGCGATGACAGATAGAGAGAGATCGAGGAGCAGTGCGTTGTGAGGTTGGATCTCAATTTGGACAAATAGGCTTGGGCATGGTCACTGCCATTTGGGCCTGGACGACCTCCTCCTGATGGGCTTGCTGCTGGGCTGCCCCCTTTTTTTTTTTTTTTGGGCCTGAAATTGCATGTATACACACACATATATATACAGACGTATATATATATTTCCTTTTTTTTTCTTTTTTTTTTTTTTTTTTTTTTTTTTTTTTTTTTTTTTTTTTTTTTGTAATAAAATTGACATTTTTAATAAAACGCACTTCCTTCCCCTTTTTTTTTTATGATGATTGATTCTTGTTTTTTTTAGCACACATGTACATACATACATACATACATACATACGTGCATACATACATACATGCGTATATATATTTTTTTCTTTTTCTCTTCTCTTTTTTTTTTAGGAACTCTCCCTTGCATGGAAAGATGAAGAAGAAACGGAGAGTTTGAAGTCAAGCTTGGTGACCGGCTAGTCGTTTGACGGCGGTCACTTGAAGTTCTTCGTCGACTTTGATCAAGGTGGTGACATTGCCGTCCTTCTTGCCGCTATTTGGAGCTTGTTGCAGCGCATCACTTTCACCTTGTGGGGTTGTGCAAAGACTGCAGCGAGTTTACGCTGTGTATGTCTTTTGTTCACAATTTTCCTCAGTGGTGACCTCGTCGTGCCCCTTGCCGCTTCTTTGAGCTTGTTGCAGCGCATCACTTTCACCTTGTGGGGTTGTGCAAAGACTGCAGCGAGTTTACGCTGTGTATGTCTTTTGTTCACAATTTTCCTCAGTTGGTGACCTCGTCGTGCCCCTTGCCGCTTCTTTGAGCTTGTTGCAGCGCATCACTTTCACCTTGTGGGGTTGTGCAAAGACTGCAGCGAGTTAATGCTGTGTATGTCTTTTGTTCACAATTTTCCCTCAATGGTGACCTCCTCATGCCCCTTGCCGTTTCTTGGAGCTTTGTCGAAGGGCAAATAGAGAGTTGGAGTCAAGCTTGGTGACCGGCTAGTCGTTTGACGGCGGTCACTTGAAGTTTTTCGCCGACTTTGATATTGCCGTCTGGATGAGGAAGAAACAGAGAGCTGGAGTCAAGCTTGGTGACCGGCTAGTCGTTTGACGGCGGTCACTTGAAGTTCTTCGCCGATTTTGATCAAGTGTGATGACTTGTTGTCCTTCTTGCCGCTGCTTGCCGAAGGGCGTCACTTGATCGTGCGCGGTTGTGCTTTGTTCACAACTGTCCTCGGCGATGACGTCTCCGTCCCTCTTACCGTTGCTTATCGCCACAAGGCTCATAGGTTGCTGTGGGGGAGGCATGCTTGATTTCGACGATTTTATTCTGCTTGTATTTGTAACAGAATTGACTCTTAATAGTCAAATGTTTTAATAAAACCTTAATTTTTATTTTGATGTGACTGAACTCAAAGTTGAATGTTCGAGCTGCCTACGTACCCTTCCAAAAGAAGAGATCAAGTCAAAACGTAGTTCAAATACATATATTTTTTGGTGCCGTTTGCAGTTTCAGCTCGTGCAGGCAAGGAGCGTTGGTGTCGCCTTTTAGGCTCGTGCGAACGAGGAGCATTTTGGTGGTCATGTGCAGTTTCAACTCATGCAGGCAAGGAGCATTGGTGTGTTGCCTTTTATGCTCGTGCAGACCAGGAGCGTTGGTTGTCGCCTTTTAGGCTCGTGCGAACGAGGAGCATTTTTTGGTTGATTTGTCAAGTGGTGTAGGAAAGGCGATCTTCGCAATCTTCATAGCAAGGAGCCTTGACCGAGTGATTGAAGAAGTCTTCGGGGAAGAGGTCGCCCATTGTGACGGGGATGGACAATCTTTGTGTCGAAGTTTCATTATCTCCAACGCTTTCACTTTTCTCTGGAGGTTGACCAGAGCTGCTTTGCCCCCTTTCCAATTGGCGATCTTGCGGATGAGATGTATGTTTCTTGTCCAATTTCTTTGAACCGATCTTGGAGAGGCGTTCCTCACAATCTTCATAGCAAGGAGCCTTGACCGAGTATTTGAATAAGTTTTCGAGGAAGAACAGATGGCGCATGTATGATCTTTGTGTCGAAATTTCTTTATCTTCAACACTTTCACATTGCTTTGGAGGTTGGAGAAAGCTGCTTTGCCCCCTTTCCGATTGGTGCACTTGTGGAGAAGACGTATGCTTCTCGTGCAGTTTCTTCGGAGTGACATGAGTCCATCCTTCAACTTCACTTGACTTGGCTGACATGGTTTTCAAGCATGCCCCCAACGGTTGAGGTGAAGACTTTGAGTTGAAAGAGCCAAAAGTGACATCTTCTTTGTCTTCTTGGATGATGATGGGGAAGACGTCTTTGACCTCCTCTTCAGTGCCGTCCTTTTGGGCTTGTTGGCGTGAAGATTGGCCAGTGTGGACGATGGTGTGCTTTCTTACTTTCAGTGGCCCATTTGTGTCCACCTCCAAGATTACTTGGCGCTTCATCCTTGAAGGAATCAAGCTTCGAACATTGCATTTTTCTGCTAGCCCGTCGAACTTTTCTTCCTCTGGCGTTGTCTTCCTCTTCCTAGAAGTTTTCTTGGTTTCTTTAAGTCTGTCCAAAGCCGACCGTCGCGGAGGAGAGCTAGCTGTGCCGCTTTGTTTCTTAGGTTTTGATAACCTTTCGAAGACAGAGCTTTGAGGTGTTGGCGTGCTAAGCCGCTTGAAGACGGAAGTTCGGTCTTGACTACCAATGCGATCAAGTGTCGAATTTCTGGGCCTTGAATGATTCATCCTTTTGAAGACTGACCTTCGAGGGGCGGGTTTAGGCTCCTCTCGATTTTGTTTGATGCTATAGTGTGTTGGCAGACCTTCTTCGGGCATAAGGGTTTCTCCTTCCTTAGTGGCGATAGCTTTGCCTTTTGAGGGCCCTTCTACCTTTACTTCGACCATGTGACAGGAGGTGGTAGTGCACTGTCGGAAGAAGTCATTCGGGAAGTACTCGTGCAAGGAGACGGGAATTCGCGGCTCTTGCTCCATGAGTTCCCCACCGTATATTGGTTTAGCAGCTTTTGAGCTTCCTTTGGGCTTTCTTTTGTTGCGGCGGCGGTGTTTTCTTCCTTGTTCCGCCTTTGATTTTACGGCTTGTGGTCTTGGCTTCCTTATCCTTTTGCAGGTCACCGATGTCCACCCTTCTTCCTCATTGATAGGTGCGTCTTGGTCGCTTGCCCCCGGCGGTGGTTGCGCAGAAGGTGTCGTGTGACTTGAGCTTTGGCAAGAACGATCACGAGTCCTTTGGAGGGGAACAGGATCGAAGGATCCAAACATGATCGTAGTGGTATGAGTTGCGGCCGTGTCTTCTAGATCGAGTTCGATCCGCCCTTGTTGTGCCAACCTCATGATGAGCTCTTTGAGGATGAAGCATTTTCCGACGGGATGACCTACGATTCGATGATACTTGCAGTACTTCGGGTCGTTCACGCGGTGCATCTCCTCAGGGCGCTTGCATTCTGGCAGCTCAATCACCTCCTTTTCTAGCAAGTCGTCTAACATTGCTGCCATATCCGAGTCAG
This sequence comes from Cotoneaster glaucophyllus, assembly GCA_036320875.1. Lineage (NCBI taxonomy): Eukaryota > Viridiplantae > Streptophyta > Magnoliopsida > Rosales > Rosaceae > Cotoneaster > Cotoneaster glaucophyllus. Next base: position 9,163,555 of record CM070073.1, on the reverse strand, counting down.
GAAAAGGGTATGTTTTTTGCTCCAGTTCCCTCAAGGTGTTTCTGTACCTATCTTGGGTGGGGAAAGGCTCGTCTCTTTTTATCTCCTTCATTTTAATTTTGCAAGAGATCTTGACGGGTGTAGAGGAGGCTTTGACGGGTGTAGATGAGGCTTTGACGGGCGCAGTGTTAATAGTGAAAGCTTCCTTGGCAGGCTTCTTCCCGTAATTGTCCACCTTCGGGACAAACGCCTTGTCTTTCTTGAAGTCGGAGATCGGCTCTTTCTTTCCATGGTGGGCTATGCTTAGCTCCATGTCGTGGGCGCGGGTGGCCAGCTCTTCAAAAGAACGTGGTTTGATGCCTTGGAGGATGTAGTGCAAACTCCAATGCATGCCCTGGACGCACATCTCGATCGCCGAAATCTCCGAGAGCCTGTCTTTGCAGTCGAGGCTAAGGTTGCGCCATCGGTTGATGTAGTCCATCACCGGCTCGTCCTTCCACTGCTTTGTGCTCGTTAGCTCTAGCATGCTCACGGTGCGACGGGTGCTGTAGAAACGGTTGAGGAATTCCTTCTCCAATTGCTCCCAGCTGTTGATGGATTCGGGCTCCAGGTCTGTGTACCACTCGAATGCATTCCCTTTCAGTGAGCGCACAAACTGCTTGGCGAGGTAGTCACCTTCCGTTCCTGCGTTGTTGCAAGTTTCCACGAAATGGGCGACATGTTGCTTCGGGTTGCCTTTGCCATCGAACTGCATAAACTTCGGCGGTTGGTAGCCCCTTGGCATCCTCAAGGTGTTGATCGTCTTGGAGTAAGGCTTTGAGTACAACATGGAGGTATAGGAGCTCCCTTCGTACTGCGCCTTGATGGTGTTGGCGATCATCTCCTGCAGCTGCTGGATAGAAAGAGCTCCTAGAAGTGCCGCCGGTTGGTCTGGCTCTTGCTTCTTTTCTTCGTCTTTCTCCACCGGAGGTTCTTCTTCTTCTTCGGCATCTTTCTTCCCGCCAGAGCTGTCTCCTTCCTCGTGTTGTGCTCCCAATTTGTTGGTGAGTGCGGTGATCTGCAAGTCCTTCTCCTCTGCGGTTTTTGTGAGCCTTGCGATCGTTTCCTTCATCTGGGCCAGTTGCTCTTCGACTGAAATCACGCCGATGGTCATGACTTGTACAACCAACATACGTGGCTTTCCTTCAGCAGCATGCTTAGGTGCCCCTAGCGAGGTCAGGTTGATGACAGGCTCGCGTTTGTGATGTTCACCTTGCTCCCTTGACGGCACAAACTCTGTAGTGGCACGTTGAGGAGTGGTTGTGGCGCTAATGGATGCTCCGTTCGCGGTGGAAGTGCTCAGGCTTCTTCCCTTGGTGGTTGCGAGAACAACTTGTACTTTGCTTGATGCCACTTGTGCTTTTTGGCGGTTGGTGAGTGCGTCAACTTGCAAGTTTTGCTCCTCTGCGGATTTTGTGAGCCTTGCAACTGCTTTCCTCATCTGAGCCAACTGTTGTTCAATGGAGGAAGCTTCAATGGTTGTAAGAATGGCTTGGCCTTCTTTTGATGCCATTGCTTTTTGGAGTGTGATTTGATTTTCTTGAACGGAGAAAGAGATGAGAGGTAGAGATTGTCCCACTGGGCGTGCCAAATTTGTAAACACGAATTTTTCCTGAAACGAAACGCGACAAGAACCAACGTGTACAAAGTAATATTTGTATTTGATGATTTTGGGTTACAATCTCTTTGAAAATTTGCCTCTGATTCTATCTCCGTAAGAACTTGATTTGGTGGTTTGATTGTTGATCCGAAGGGCCGTCGGGGGCTTGATCTTTGATGAACAATTCTTCAAGGGCCTTTGGAGGGCTTGATTTTGATGAACGGGGATATGTGGATTTGTTGATGGGCTGTTGATCCAAAGGGCCGTCGGGGCTTGATCTTTAGGATGAACAGTGGATGATTTCCTCAAGGGCCGTCGGGGCTTGATCTTCGAGGATGGATGAACGATGCTTCGAAGGGCTTTTGAGGCTTGATCTTCGAGGTGGATGAACGGATCTTCAAGGGCTTTTGAGGCTTGATCTTGAAAGTGGATGAACGGATCTTCAAGGGCTTTTGAGGCTTGATCTTGAAAGTGGTGAACGGATCTTCGAAGGGCTTTTGGGCTTGATCTTCGAGGATGGATGAACGATGCTTCGAAGGGCTTTTGAGGCTTGATCTTCGAGGTGGATGAACGGATCTTCAAGGGCTTTTGAGGCTTGATCTTGAAAGTGGATGAACGGATCTTCAAGGGCTTTTGAGGCTTGATCTTGAAAGTGGTGAACGGATCTTCGAAGGGCTTTTGGGCTTGATCTTCGAGGATGGATGAACGATGCTTCGAAGGGCTTTTGAGGCTTGATCTTCGAGGTGGATGAACGGATCTTCAAGGGCTTTTGAGGCTTGATCTTGAAAGTGGATGAACGGATCTTCAAGGGCTTTTGAGGCTTGATCTTGAAAGTGGTGAACGGATCTTCGAAGGGCTTTTGAGGCTTGATCTTGAAAGTGGTGAACGGATCTTCGAAGGGCTTTTGGGCTTTGTGCTTTGATGAAGAACGTGGTTGAACGGATCTTCGAGGGCTTTGGGGCTTGTGCTTTGATGAAGAACGTACAGAACTTCGAGGAGCCTTGGGGCTTGATCTTTGATGAAGAACGGACAGAACTTCGAGGAGCCTTGGGGCTTTGAACTTTGATGAAGAGCGGACAGAACTTCGAGGGAGCCTTGGGGCTTGATCTTTGATGAAGAACGGACAGAACTTCGAGGAGCCTTGGGGCTTGATCTTTGATGAAGAACGGACAGAACTTCGTTGATTCTTCGGGATTTGCTTGAGAGCGTTTGGAGTTTCAGAGCTTCAACGCTTTTGTGTAATGTGAATTGGTGAATTGAAATGAATGAATTGGCTTCCTATTTATAGAATTCCAAAACTTGATTTTTGGGTTTTAATAATCAGATGAAATAAGTCACTTCTGCCAGGCGTTGACATGTGTCCTGTTTGATGACTTTTCTGAATTATTTTGATTTTTCGTTGATTCACATGCTATGTATAAAATTTATGTGATACATGAGCGTTGAAATTTTAATTTTTGGTCAACATTTATTTCACGAAATTTCGATGTCTACAATTTGGTCTGTTTGTGTACTGAATTTTTTGGTTTTTGGTAAGAATAATACTAACAACATCCCTTAACCATAAAGAATTCGTGATTTATATGTTTTTATTTGGAAAAATTTATTTTAATCCATCTAATTTCTTTCTACATCCAACTTAGGACTGGTTTGGTATTGTTGTGCTTTGAAAAAAAATTGTTTCTGCTGTGCTGTGAGAATAAGCAGTTGTGAAATAAAGCAGTGTTTTATAAATTTTTTTGTAAAAGTGATTTTGGAAAGAAAAAAAAAAACAGTATTATTGTGTTTGGTAAACTTTTATGTAAAACTGCTGTGACTGTATGAAATGATCAAAAAGGGTATAATACTAGATGTGTCATTAATTTAATTTTCTTAACAAATAAAGGTGAATTACTAAATATACTTTATTTTTAAAAGAAAAATATTTATAAACTTTATCTTAAATATTAATTAATATGACAAACTACTTCAATTGAAATATTTTAGACTAAATAGCTATGATTCATTAGTACATATTGTTAATGTACTTGAAAGTAGTCTAATTAGATTAATTCATCAATTTTATTTGTAAAATAATATAGTAATGTGTTTGATATAATATTGTTAATGTTTACCTTTTTTTTATAGTTACTCTTTACCTTTTTTTATCATGATATTATGATATTTATATTTTTTTTATTCTATTCTTTTTCTCACAGGGATCATTTCTTCTACCTTGTCACTTTTTTTTGGGCAAAACCTCTGCAGTCTCTTCCGCCACTCAATCCCTCTCTCCCCTCTCTCTCCTCTCTCTCTCTTTGACTGTCTCTGCCAAATCTCTCTCTGACTGTCTCTGCCAGATCCTAAGGAAAGCTGGGTCGCGGGGAAGAAAGACTGGATCGCATCAACCGAAGCCCAGAAATCCGACGAAAGTCCCGCCATTGCTGTCCCAGAAATCCGAACAAGCTCAGAAATTCAACGATGGAGAGCAAGGCTGGAGGAAAGAGGAAGAGAGGGCAAGTTTGCCAATTTTGAAAAATTCATTTAATGTTACTGTTCACCTACCGCTTGGAAAAACAATAAAAATATAATATAAAATGCATGAAATTTGACCCAAAGAATAAGCAAATGGAATCGAAAGTCCTTCCAATGTCTACAAGTCCTTAGTGTTTTGAGGTGTAGAAAGAGACCGGGAGAGTATTTGCAACAATTTGATGTTGCAGAAAGTTTAACAAACTATACAGGATTGATAAAAAAAAAAAATTGAAACCTAAATACACATCTTCTAAACTCTAAAAAAATTGAAATCAAACGAACAAAAAATCCATAAATCGAGTCATACTTTAGTTGGAGGATTTAAAACTTCAAAATCACCATCCATCAATAAAAAGAATTGTTTTTCTCTATAATAGTTATTAGGGTTTTAGCCGGAATGAAAGTAGGATAAACAAGGAATGATGGTAGGGTCTAATTATAGTTTGGGTTTATTCATAAATTTGAGGTTTATTATTAATTTCATTTATACTTAGTGTGCAATAAGGTAAAAAAGACAAATAACATTTAAAATTTAAGTTTGATGTAAAAAGAGATTACATGGGTTTAAATAAATTTCTCTTTTTTATTTTTGTACCTAAGCCTAATTTATTCGTGAGCTAGAGATTTACCATGAAAATCACTTTAAGATAAATTTCAAGTTTTTCTTAAATTAAAAAGTTTTATTAATTTATTCACTTAATGGATGTTTTAATATTTTAACAAGGGAATGACCAAAATAAATGTTGACTTATAACACAGTAACCAAAAATTAAGATTAAAATGACCAAACTAAATTGAATCAAAGCAGTTAACAGAGGTTTGATTATGTTTCAACTTTAATAGTAATATTGGTCAATACTGAATCAAGTCGAATCATTGAATACTAGTTAGTTGAATTATATTTTAGAAGTAGCATCAAATATTGTGGACATTAGAACTCCACAATATGGGTAGATACTCTTGTTTACATTTTCACATCGAGTTTATGAAGATCGACGTATGACATAAGATCGACGTATGACATAGATTTTATTATATTTTTCATCTTTACTATTTAATAGAATTCTCTTTGTTTCAACAAAATTAAAATAAAATAATAAAATCATCTTTGTTAACTAAAAGAAGGTGAAAAAAATCATCCAACTCTATCAACAAAATTAAAGAAAAAAATGGCTAAAATAAAAATTACAAGCAATATAATAAAATAAATGTTATCAAAACAAAATATTCTCTTTTTTCTCCTTCACCGCCAATTAACCATATCAGTCTTTCTCATTTTTTTTCCCCACCTCTGTCTCTTTTTTACGTTTTTTTTTCCAAATAAAATAAATGTTTATTAACGAAATATGTACCAAAAATATGAAGAATATCTTGAACGATAAAAAAGTCATTTGAAAGTCACCCAAAACAGTCACTAAAAATGTGAAGAATGTCTTCAACAATCAAAAACCATTTGAACATCGTCACCAAAAAAAAGTTCAACGATCAAACCATTTACACTATGTTTGGATGAAGAAGTTTAAGATTACTGATGAATTTTAAAATGACGGAAATTGAAATGACAAAATTTTATTTTCTAGCATTTATGAATTTTCTTGTTTGGTTAACCTAAAAGAACAATAAAATTGAATAAAGGATTTGTTATTTTTAAGCTCTCAATCATAAAAATTGAAAAATGACACCTATTTACATGTAATTTAAACTTAAGAATTGGAGTCCCAAATTCCAAGTTTTTTTTTCCACGCAAAAATTCTGAATTCCTATGTTTATGAATTCAAACAAGGGAATCGGTGCATGTCAATTCATAAATTCTGATTTTTATTCAATTTTTAAATTTATTTCCCCTCATTCAAACATAATATTATATTTTCTCTTTCTGAAATTTGTAATTTCAAAGTTTTAATAGCCATACCGCATAGCATATAAAGTCGGGCAACCGTGTACCATCCCGACAGCTCTCAACAAAACACACCTCCTGTAATTTGGCGTCCCCAGCCGACCTCACTAATCCCACCCCTTCGTGAGAGCAGCCGAAGATTAGGATGCCGATGCCCTCGTCAAACAATATGACAGCGGAAAGCAATATGAGAGTGGAATAAAATGACCATAAGATTAGGATGCCGATGCCCTTCTCAAACAAAAACTGTAAAACCCACCAGGGTAGTTTGGTATTCTGTCTTAGATAACACAGCAGACAGGAGGAGTACATGCATTGTCTTTCCAAAGTTGCAGTAATTTATAACCAGAGGAGATGAGGGTACATGTTACTAATGCGATCGACTGGTTTGATCGCTTACAGCATTTCGGGAATTTATAAGCCAGTGGGGCAGGTCATCCATGTGTCTTCATTCATTTCACAGACTCAAGTACATCCCCAAAGACGGTCAAACCCGTACGCGTTTGACGTCGGTTTCAGGAACACTTGCATCATTACCATTCCCCCCGACTGAAGTAGATGCTTGCCCTCGAACCTGCATAAACAATCATGTCATTGTCAGTTACTTCTTTGTTGTTAACCTATCTTCGCAATTACATAAAATGTTATAGCTCCTTTGTCAAATGTTGTAATAGTATACTTCTTAAGCACAATTCCAAAAATTGAAAAATAACAGAATATGATATTTCGGTTTTGTTGGAAAGTGGTTCAGCTGCTGCATGTCGTATCCTTAGCTTTCTGGCTTTGGTTAGCAAAAAGTAACCTTCTTGATTTTCTATATGTTTCTGAGTTAAGAAACTTCCACGAGGTGAACCTCTATAATTTGATCGTCTTCAAGTGCCCAACTTTCGCAGTTGATTAAGGAATCTGATGAAAACATGTTTTTTTCCCTAGTTGCCTAAGTAATCTGAATCTCCATATGGCAACAACTATGTATCTATCTAATCCACTTGGCTGTTGAACATTTATGAGACACAAACTTACAGTTTCATCAGGAACAACTGCATATCTCTCCGATGGTGATACCCAAGTTTTCCCTGTTCAAGAGAAGCAGAACAATAAACACAAAATCCAAAGCTATCAATAATGACTTTTCAAGTCGCAGTAATATATATACACACACACACATAGAACTTTCAAGGGGCCATATTATATAGGAGAGTTTCAAGTAAGGATGTGACACGCAAGGAAGGGAGTACCGCACCTGTAGATGGATCAACTTTTGAAGATTCTATTTGTTGGCCGGTAGATCCATCAACACTCAAAGACTCTATAATCTTTGGAACATTCCTTCAGTGCAAAATGTTTGTACATCATCAGTTTTGAATTCCATAAATGATTGATTTTTTTTTTAATAGACACACAGAGCAATCTTATTGAGAGTGCACCAGTTACATATGATTCCAAGAAATAAATTCCCATAAATAGCAAACAGCCTTACTAAAACTGCGTATAACCAGGCCTATATTAACGACAATATCAATAAGCTAAATGCGTATAATTTGGTCAAGATATTCATGATTTCGTAAACCAATTTTGGATGCTATATGTGGTGATTCAGAAACCTATAAGCACTATGTATTGTTGCTTTACTAATGTTCCCAAGAGCTTAAGCTCCAATGTGGAGCAAAAATTATCCCAAATTCTAACATATATTAAATAGATATATGGTGTAGGAGTTCAAATAAATAGATGAAAATCACCGATCAACAGATTCCCCATGCCCAAGCTGTCCATTTGTACCTCTCCCCCAGGAGAAGACATTTTGTCTTTCAGTAACAGCAAGTGTGTGTCTCCATCCACAAGATATTTGAACTACTTTCTGCCAATGCAAGATGGATCATTAGATTCATTACCAAAAAAATTCTCCCAGATGACAAGTCAAAAGAAGATAATCTCCACCGAACAGAATATTACAGAAATGAGAAGGTACCTGCTCATGAGGAAATTTAACTTGCACAGGAGAACAGTGATCAATGTTGTCACCCGCTCCAACTTGTCCAAACTGTCCACGAAATAGAAAAAGGTAAGTAACGGACCAGAAGGGAAATGAGGAACTGACTTGCTATTTGATAATAAGATGAAGTGACAGAAAAGTAAAAGCTTAAAAAGGAAAAGAAAAGAAAAATTATCGATGAACCAGGAAAAATTATTTATAAGTGAAATTAAGGGAACAGAAACCAGAAACCTTATTCCAACCCCAGCCGTAGAGTATTCCGTCAGAAGTGAGTGCCATGGTATGCCTCCAACCGCCAGCTGTCTGGTAAGATACAAGCCAAAAAAGTTTTAACACAAAGGACTGAAATGAACAGTTGCTTCTATCATATCCAAGTGAATTCCTATCCAACGCCAATTACTCTAACAATGCTTCATATGCCTATTAGCATGAGTCAGTGCATAATCTAGCAGAGGAAATATATTTCCCGAAATATGTTCAATGAAATTAATCCACATTCAGAATTATGTGCAAACAGAGACACACACACAAAGTCTACCACTTTAGCCTTTGTTTTTCTTTAGGTAGCAAGGAACAATAGGTGGCCAATGGTTGTAGAACCTAAACATTGTGACCCTCATCCCCTGCAGATGCACAAGGGACAGATATAGTTTGAGATGCATGTGTTGGGCACTATTGCCAGGACCCCAAAGAAGGGGTTGCTGTTTGAATGTGGAGCGTATTCGATTGTATCATTAACCTACTCATACATTTGATTGTTCCATCATCTTAGTTGTGTCTATCTATCCACCTCCAAGGTAGGTATTGACATTATTGAATAGAAACTCCTCAATCATCTATATATGTCATAGTAATGGGGTTTATGTTATCCAGTTCATCAGTTAATGATAAATCTAAAACAAGAAGGGTTTTTGACTCGTGTCAGGCTCGACCCTACCAAAAAGATAACGATCAATAAGAGAATAATGTTTGGCAATGCATCCAATAGCCTATTCCCTACAAGGACCTTGGAAATGTTTCAACTTTCTTATTTATAAAAGGTTCATAATGTTGAATGGCATGTTCAGATCTCTTGATCTGAAAACAACACGGTATACTGCTAGATTGTGATACAAACCAGCAAGAAGTCTCATTAAGGAATATCTTTAATGAAGATGCCAGCTAAACCAGCTGCAAAGTATCTTCTTGTGGGGAAATGGACCGAATGGTTTATACTTCCCATAAGTAGCTCATAGACCTATGGACCTTCAAAAACCAAAAAACGAATGTATCTTGTTGTGGGAAATGGACTAAATACCTATTTCTGGAGAAACTAGAATATTGAAGAATTGTCTAATTAGCATCCTGCAGAATTAACTTTCACCCATTCAACTCTCGCTGCCCAAACCATTTCACTACTCTCCATTCTATAGTTGTTCAGTAAGCTCCATCCAATGTGATCAAATAATATAGAATTGAAATTTTTAAAAACTATGGCATGGGCATCATTCAACACCGGCCAAAATTGATTTTAGAATGGTGAGGTGACAGATCAACATATATGATAAAATTACGTCCTGCTTTCTAATAAGTTGTCTCAAAATCTGTGATTGGGCAAAGATGTCATCTCAAATTAGTACATGTCCATGGCCAACCAGTCTGAAAGAAGATGTCCGCAAGACAATTCGACTCATCTGAATGAGCTGCAAATCATCTGGACACATTTTCCAGTAGGTTTTTTTTTTTTTTTTTTTTTTTTTTTTCGTTAAAGTATTATGGGATAACTTTTAGTAATACCGGATTTGTAAGACTGACTATTAGACAATCTTTGGACCCTAAAAATCTTGAGCAGTTAGGGAATGGGCCAACAAAGACAGATCAATCCCATGTGGTTGCAATTTAACAAATAAATAATACAGGTGTAGAGAAGATAGATTTCAAGCTCAAGACCTCATGATATAAGCTCAAGACCTCATGATATAAGAGCTCTGATACCATACGTGACAACCGCAGATGCCACAAAGGAATGAGAAAACAGTAATACCAAATTAACAAAAGACAAGGCAAGAAACTTAACTCAAAACTAGTACCAAAGTTGCTTATATCTTAATACAAATCAATGAAGCATTATATCAGAGTCTAAAAGCTAAGAGATCACCTCACAAATAAATTTGTCACCCAAGGCTTCTAGCTTGTGAGGAACAAGGTGATCCTCAAAATCCCCATGCCCTAGCTGACCATATTTGCTCCAACCATATGTGTACAATCGACCCGATGAGGAAACAGATATCGTGTGCCTCCACCCACACGCAACCATAACCATCTTCTCACTCTGCATTTTTAGAAGTCACAAATTGATCTGTTACGCAATTGAGAAAGCAAAGGCAATAGAGGGATTCTAACCAAGTAGATTTGAATGAAAATAGGACATTTGCAAATATCAACCTTATAATATAAGAATCTAGCATAAATATACCCCTATGGTTTGATGAGAGGAGTTTTAACGTGTCGCGTTATTAGAGTTTAGTGAGAAATACTAAATAAAAGCCTCCAACTACAACTTGTGAGGGTGCAGATATATATCATCACATCCCATAACACCTAAAAATGAATTATTAGGGTATACCTGGTAATATTTTCGTTTTGGTTTTTGCTTAAAGATAGAGAAGAAAAATGAGGGGAGAGAGACAAGGATGATGGATGTGAATGGGAAAGATAACATGTATGTGACCTAAACAGCTGTGAGATTACTACACAATTTAAATAATTTTTTTTTTTTTTTTTTTTTTCCAATTTAGTTCCATCTATTCTCCCTCGTTTCTGTTTTCCCCACTATCAGATTCCCTTTCTCCTGAATGTTTCCCCTTGTTAATGAGGCCATTAACTGTCTAAATTAGAAAGGGAAAACTAACAACCAAAAACCTAAACATTTGATAATGAGGCCATTAACTGTCTAAATTGTTTACTTTGTACCAACAAACGGAGCTCCTCTCTCATATTTTCAATTCACATAGATTTCAGCAGAGAGAAAACAGAGAAATGCCCAACCAAAGGAAGTTTCACCAATTGTCTGCCACCTCATATAAGTGATAGGCTCAAGCATATCTTTTGGTTCCTCTACTGTAGCATAAATTCAAAATAAACCCTCAAGGTTCAATTCTTTTTGATAAGCAGATCCCTTAAGAATAATAGTTATATCAGTAAACTATTCTTGGGTAAGCCATTCACTTAAGGATGCTATATGGAACCCAACGTTTTAAAAAAAAAACTATATTGAGACTAGCCTATGCATTTATTTTTTTTTTTTTGAGAAGAAACAATTTTATTAAAGAATAGAGAAAAACACATAAGTGGATAAGAAGTCCACCAACTAAATTAGAAAGGAAAATCCCAATAGGATTTGGCTACAGCAGCCATTTCTAGACCTAGCTCACTTAACTGCTGCTAACAAATCCCACAGTATTTGAGATAGAGAGCAATTATTAAACTCTTTAGTGACCGAAGCCCAAAAAGCTGCCCAATATTTTACTCTCCCCCAAAGTACTTCTGCCCCCACTCCAGTATAGACTTCAAAAATCCTTTTGTTGCGTTCCAGCCATATATTCCAAAAAATTGCCGATACCAGGCAACCCCACAAAGCTTTGGATTTTTTCCCTTTTCCAAGTGCCTTAAAATTGGTGCTTAGTAGCTCGAAACACCCTTTAGGAATGACCCAACTTACTTTAACCTCCTGAAACAATTTCCACCACAGTTGGATCGAGTAGGAGCAATGAAGAAAGATGTGATTTACACTCTCCTCCTTAGCTTTGCACAAACTACACCAATGTGGGGATAAACACATAAAAGGATTTCTCCTTTGAATTCTATCGCAAGTGTTGAGATTCCCATTGGCCACAAGCCATACAAGTATTTTAACCTTCGGAGGAGCTTATGCATTTATTTTGGGCGGGGATATGAAGAAAACCCCTCTGCCAAGCGAGAGTGGGCTATAGACTAGCCTAGGCGTTTGGGAGGTGAGCCTGAGGCATTGCCGAGGCGCCACCTAGGGGTTTTAATTCTTCTTTTTTAAACAGCCCAAACCCAAAACGACGTTATTTTGGGGCAGGGTTTTTATAAAACTCAAAAATATTTTGTCTTCTCCCACCTTTCTTTACTTCAAAATTCCCAGATTCAAGCCGACGCTGCTAATCTCCAATCTCACCCGTCAATTTCCCACAAGTTTACAACAAATGTGTAATTTTAAATTTAAGGGTAGGGTTTCTCACCATTGAGGTTTATGAAAAATTGAAAATTCATGCTAATTTTATGTTTCTAACTTGGTTTCTATTAGTTTATTGTATTTTTTATATACTTATGTATATTAAAGTATTATAATAATTTCAAGTACCGTGTGGCGAGGCTATCCATGGATTGCCTTTGGCTTCGCCTTCTCCTTTTAAAACATTGACGGAACCATAGATTACAGTGATCAGGTATATTCTAAGGCAGGCTCTCACCTTCCAAAACAAGATTTCTAGTTGAAATCTGTCTGGAACAATACTTCCCGTTGACACCATCCCTAATCATATAGCTTTCCAGCTGGAGGGGCAACTCGTGTTTCTGTTGCCTATAAAAGCAGAGCCTGCTTTGACAATACTAGACAACAAAGAACATCCATTAGATGGAGCCCTGGCACGGACACTGAAGCACCACATTATCTCTCTTCCAAAGCCTAATCTCTAATCCTTTACGAACCTCCCCAACTCCTTAGTTTCAAGACAACGCCACCTTGAAAGATCCAATTCTCATCTGTAATTTCAACTTAGTAAAGATGCAGAAAGAAAGGAAAACAATCTAATGAACACAATATGCATTGTTGGGGGGCTATTACATTGTCTGATGGTAAATTGTCCCTAAAATTGTGCAAATTCTATTTGTACCTTAAGGTCATAAACCATACTAAAATACCCCAACGCAGGGCTTACCGTCAGATTTCTAACAATGCCATCCAATATTCTGTTAGATATGCACATGATGGGCACGTGTCTCACTTTTGAGGCAAAATTTGACTATTCACCATCTTGCCCAACCCCAAAATCTCAATTCCATCTTTTTCTTCCCTTCGTTTGCTTAATTTTAGACAGCATAAGCCCTACTTAGAGATGTTGGGGTTCAAGGTGTAGATGGAAGTTTACCCTTCTGTTAACAATATTTGGTTTCAGATCACATTTACTTAATATCATAAATGATGGCCAAAATCAGAATAAAATAAACAGCACCAGATCTTAAGACTTACATTAACCATAGAAACCCTCTCCGGAACCATGCGATCATTCCTATCGCCTAGGCCCAAGTTTCCATATCGGCCCCAGCCCCATCCATAGAGCAACCCATCTTCTGTGACAGCTGCAGTATGTTCAGCACCAGCAGCAACCATTTTGACAGATAACCCCTGCGACAAGATACGAAAAAACTCATTGGATAACCATTTCAGGGAGGTAGGCCAAAACAGTAGTTTGTAGGAAGATAATATAAACCCAAATGACATAAAACTTGAATTACAACAGATTGGTGACAAAGGTATCCATTCAAAGCTCCCAATTACTGAAGGACGATTACAAGAAAGAAAGGAACAGCCCTAAATTTACTTAACAGTGAATCACATAAGAATGTGAAAATCTTATTCTTGCCCCTACAAAATTTACTTCTCCACCTTGTCTTAAAAAAAAATTATTGTTTACTGCCCTTAATACATCCAAAAATTAGTCAAACCTCACACTCAGAAGAGTATTTGCCTTCTTAAAAGCCCATGTTATCCACAACCATAAAAAATACCAATTTCTATGCAAAAAGAACTTGGATCCAAATAGTACCTAACCCAAGGTTCCAACTTGTGCTACAAAAAGTAAAGCAATGGGAGCTCAATATTGACAAGTCACCAATCTAAGAGTAAAATGTGCAAGAACACTGATCCTAAACCTGAAATTAACAAAACTACGATATGCAACCCAACTAGACATTTGGGCTTTTAAGAATACACCAACTCTGAAACAAACCAATCATAACCAGCCGACCCCACTTAGTGGGATAAGGCTTGGTTGTTGTTGTATAACTTGACGATTGAAAGCATCCCACAAAAACCAAAGGCACTTCATTTTTTGAAAGTCAGTTGATTCTCTCCGTCAACAGTTGATATTTTCAGAAGAGAGACAAAAGAGGGTAAAATTCCCGTAAAAATAAACCAATTACTTCTTACAAGTCAGAGAATCATAATCACCAAACAGAATAGCATAGAGTAGAACTTTCCAGTTTCACCAGAATGAACAGAAATTCCAACCATTCAATGCAGGCCAATTGGATGGCTTGATAGAAGTCCAAGTCAGACCACTAGACATTGTAGTAAAATACCCAGAAAAAAACATGCAGATACATGAGAACATGGTTTCGACTTTCGACCCTGAGAAGGCAATCCGCAAATCAAAAGTGCGGGATCGTGAAGGCTGAATATCTATCTATATCAGGAGTCACAGACTCACAGTCAAGCCGGAAGCACAGACAGAGTCTTCTTATTAAATATCTTTGAAAATTTTCAGCACCGTTGACATGAATGTCAATCACACATCAGTGTCTAGAAAACTCAAGCCTTGGCAAAAATGATCCTTCCAGCAATTGGAGTAAGTTGCCATAAACTACTCAGTTTGCCGCCCGCATAAAAAATTTGACCAACACAGAGAAAATAAAATGGAGAAAAATATTATTGTTTCTCTCCGCTTTACTTTTGTTAGATAAATAAGCTTAGGGTGGTTTTTAAAGAAAATAATAATTATTGAATCCTCTAAGCCACGAAGCTATGAAAAAATCCGCATTTTACTAGTACACCAATCTTCTAAGCCATAATATAAAGCTCAAAAATAGGGTCACACAGATTTCTAGCCCGAAAGGAAAGTGAAATTGTAAGCATTATCAGGATGAATGCAACATCATTTTTTGAAGGATTGGACTGGAGAAAATATGATGACCCTGAGATATTAAATCTATAACTTCTAAAGTTTGTTGTTTAAATTTTGTGTAAAGTTACAAAAAGTAAAACGAGGAAAACAAAAATTAGAAGCATATTAACCATACAAAATGTTGTCCTCGAATCAAATTTTGGTGTCATTACTGACATAAATTTAGGAGACCGAGAAAAAGGCCTCTTCCCCTTTTGAATCTCACCCATCAAGCATCACATGTCCCACTGTCAACAGTGGAATCTCCACACACGCTTGGTAAAGCTAAATACCATTTTACTTTGTTTTCTGCCCTACGTCACAATTAATTAGACGATATCTCCTCCCTTCTCATAAGAACTCTCTCATCAATTTATCAAAAGTGGCGATTTTCACACTTCTATTTTGTAAACTAGCAATCCTCCTCCTCACTTATATGCTTTGATAATTCAATAGAACCAAGGACATGAAATAGAGTACAAAGTATTGAGTACAAAATCACTGCCCTTTCTCTAAGATCATATCCCCTACTTGACATTCTAAGATGGACATGAAATAGATAGAAAGACTACTGCAAATCCATAGGATCAAAGTTTCCTTCCACTCATCTAATCCTTTCTCACTTTTTCTACCTCTAGTTCCCAAAAAAAAAAAATTAAGAATAAGGGTGTTACCCCTAATAAGGGAACCCAATTCTTTCTTCAAAGTTGAAGCACACGAACACCTTCAAGGGCCCAAGTTCCGTGTCTCCTAAAATTACTTAATTATAAGTGTAAGAGATTAAGACCTAACAGGAAACAAGAAACAATGCAACTAAAATACCTGAAACGCTTCAATTTTCTGTGGCACAAGAGAGTCTTCTGTGGTACCAAGACCAAGTTGACCATTTTGATTCCGCCCCCAACTTGAACAAAATGTGCACCAAAAACAAATCATTAGATCAATATTTGTATAACCCCTGCATGAATCACAGGTGTGGGGACAAAGAAGAATATTGTAAAGGAGATATGTCATGATTGTAAAGGAGATATACCGTGATAGAAAACTATTGTAAGCGACATTGTAACTTAGAGGGTGGAGAGTGAGAAAGGGTTTGAGAAAGCACAACTAACCTTTGCACCTCACCTTCCATCGTCACTGCCAAACAATGACTGTCCCCGCAAGCAATTTGCCTTATCTTAATACCATGTAATGCTTTTATTGGCTGAGGTGTAAACAAGTCACTAGAATTACCATGACCCAATCTCCCAAAGTCACCCCTGGAAAATTGTAAAAGACTTAATTCTTAACTTCTTATGAAGCTATAAGAATGCAAGGAAACAAAAACCGAACAATAACACAACTGAATGATGCCCTTATTACAAATATAACCAAACAACGATTATCTTTCTTGTTCATAACATATCTCACTGCTCTATGAGAATTATTCAAACCTTAAACACAATATATTCTTATATTTACATCACGAATAACGACATCAATAAAATAAAAGTGTGAAATCAAACAGGAATTGGAGCATATGAGCACTGGCCCCTATAGAATGTTGCGGTTATGATTTTAATCTTCAGAAGATAGCGTGCGATATGTAACAAGTTTTTAAAAACAGGCAAACACAAAAAGAACACACTGGGAAACAAAAAAAAAAAAAAAAAAACACAAACTTGGAAGATAGAGAACAAACCATCCCCAACTATAAACTTCAGAACGAGAGTTGGAGTAAGCAATTGTATGATCAGCTCCACAAGTAACAGACACTATTTCATGGCCGTCCAATGCGCTCAAATGCGTAGGTAAAAGTCGGTCGTCGGCATCACCATGGCCTAACTGCCCATCCTCTCCTCGTCCCCAGGAGCAAAACACATTTTCAGCTGCACATTACCGACGAAACCATTACTTGTCCATGATTTGCAGGAGGATGACACCGAACAAGTTAACAAGTAACAGCAATTAGCTAGGATATAAATTAAGCAATCAAATCAACCAGAAAGGAAATAAATCTTACAGAGAAGAGCAACAGAGTGACTGGCACCGGCGGAGATGAGAAGAACGCGGCGAATTGGAGTTGGAGGAGCAGAGACTACTTCTTCACTCCCTCCCGCTCCCTCCTCCTCTGCCATTTTCGCAATCTCTCGGAAGGACGAAGGACTTCCAAATTCCCACAAAATAATAAATATCTGTGTAAGTAGGCAATCTAAAGAGAGAGAGTTGGGCCTGTGGGAGTTTAACAGTCAACTGTAATGAGGTGGGTGGAGTGGTTAGGAATGATGAATTGCTTGTCCAGAAAAAAATGAAATTTAAATAAATAAAGATTGGACAACTGAAAATTAATTAACTCTAGGGAGCAAGGAAGGAAGCAGAGGAGGAGGTGGTGGGATGGTGGGATGGTGGGGTGGTAAATACTAACTAGTCCTTCCACCCAGAATAGTACCGACTGAATAATTACAGTGAAGGGATAGGACATGTGCCCTTCAATCAGTGAGCTTAATCCGGGGGCTAGTAGTACACAGTACTATTTTGTGTTGCTCCTCCTAACTTGTACGGGACGATTCAATTTGAACCACAGGGAGAATACAAGGGAAGAGAGGAGAGGAGAAGAGGAAATCGTAAATAATATAATAATGCAGAACGGAAACATCGGCATTCATTGCGGCGGGGCCCATCTATTTGCCTTCTCAACCACACGTCTGTCTGTCCGTCTATTCTTTTACTGCCTTCCTCCACTTTCACACATGATCACGAGGCGTTAGAGGTGCGATTCAAGTTGGCAACTCCACCCCATTCCACTCCAATAACTATAACTAAACCCTAAGCCGTAAATTACCCGACGGTTACCCATAACCATGAAATACTCAAAATTTAATGCCCGAAACCAAATTGTTTAGATTGATTATTTGCGGGGAGTTGATTTGACTGGTTAAATAAAAAATAAAAAGAAATGAGTGAAATGGCATGGCTGCCAAACACTACATATTTTTGGACTATTGAATTGTAGTTGGAGCTTCAAAAACTCAAACCAAACAATCCTCGATCGATCTCATACGACGGGGCATATGGCTGGTTGTTTGCTGCGACACAACACTTGCATTATCATTTACAATATTTTTTGCATGTCGTCCTCGTCATTTTTTCACGTAAGTTACGCAGTGAAAGCAGATTTTTTTTTTGACCCAAAAAAAGTAGAGAAAGCAGATTTAACCTTTTACAAGACAGGTGTTGACTCCATAAAGCTTTAGCCTTTGATATCTTGATTGCTTTCCCACTTAATAAAACTCCACCCTCTTTGACCAGATATTTTGAAAGAGTAAAAAGAACACCGGTAAAACTAAAAAGACTAAATTTATAGGTAAAATTTTGTAAATTATATGACATAAAAGTTAATAATTAGATTATTACTTAAACGTTGATAAGCGCGCTTATTCTTAGTGGCGCATATCATTTAATTTACAGATTTTGTCTTCAAATTTAGTCTTCCAAACAATACCCAAAACTATATAAATGAGATTAAATTTATAAACAGATTTGAATAAACTAAATGACATAAAATTTATTTATTAAATTATTACTTAAACTAAATCAAATTAAAGCAAGTTGTGACATGCTGTTTTTTTTAACCTCGTATTAAGTTACCGACTACTATATAGGGGTTCCCTACTTTCTCAATAAATCATCTAGTCTAACTAACTCATGCCCATTTGATGAAATCTAAACTCTATAATGTTTCCCAAAGTATGAGACCAATTTTAATAATTAAATTGAATAGCGAGAAGCGGCAACTGCAAGTGCATACGCCTCCATTTGGGCAGATAGACGAGTATATATAAAAGGGGTTTGAGAGAAAAGGAGCAATATTTTTAAGGGAGCTTTAATAAAAAGGGCTTGAACTAAGTTTATTTTAACCAAAAACCATCATATAACTTTTTTTAACCAAAAACCATCACAGAACAAAGTAAAACCCACCAAACCAACAGACAGCTCGACCACCAGCCACTCACTCATGGGCTCTCATTTGGCCCTCATCCTCCTCCTCCTCTTCGTCTTGCTGAGTACTACAACTTTCCTTTTTGAATCACCTTATTTCATTGAGTATTGAAGAAGTTATATCCATTTAAATCTTACCCAGTTTCTGGCGACCTCCGAGGCTTTCGAGGCGTTTTCCGGCCAAACCACAACGAGTTAGCCATCGTGAAAGAGAACTACGATTTTCATTTTTAAATCACTCGATTTCCTTGAGTATTGACAAAGTTATGAGCGTTTAAAGTTTGTCCAACCCAGTTTCCGGCGACCTCCGAGGCTTTTGAGGCGTTTTCTGGCCAAACCACAACGATTTAGCCATCGTGAAAGGTACCATTCTCTTCGTCTCTTCGAGAACTACGATTTTCGTTTTTGAATCACTCGATTTCGTTGAGTATTGACAAAGTTATGAGCGTTTAAAGTTTGTCCAACTTTCCGGCCGAAATCCGGCCTTGCCTTCCGTTTAGCTCCGGCGATCAGCAACCACACCAAGCTCTTTGAGCCGTGCACAAACAAACACTGTATCTGGAAAGAAAAGAACCAAAATCCAGAAATAGTGACTTAAATTCCAAAAACAGTGACTTAGATTCCAGAAACAGTGTTACTTAAAATCCAGAAACAGTTTATTTTTACATTCCAGAAACAGTGTCCGTAGAAAAGAACCAAAATCCAAAAACAGTGACTTAAATTCCAGAAACAGTTACTTAAATTTCAGAAACAGTGACTTATATTACAGAAACAGTGACTTAAATTCCAGAAACAGTGTTACTTAAAATCCAGAAACAGTTTATTTTTACATTCCAGAAACAGTGTCCGTCGAAAAGAACCAAAATCCAGAAATAGTGACTTAAATTCCAGAAACAGTGACTTAGATTCCAGAAACAATGTTACTTAAATTCCAGAAACAGTTTATTTTTACATTCCAGAAACAGTGTCCGTCGAAAAGAACCAAAATCCATAAACAGTGACTTAAATTCCAGAAACAGTGACTTAGATTCCAGAAACAGTGTTTCTTAAAATCCAGAAACAGTTTATTTTTACATTCCAGAAACAGTGTCCGTCGTTATTTTTTAATAGCATGTAGATCTCAAATATTTTTTCTGGAGAAACAAATGATAAACTTCACCGACGAAGAAAAATTGAAAAACAGTACCTTGAATACACTATGAATAATAACAACGATCACATTTCAACGAAATAATACAAAAATATAAATTAAATAGCATGAGGATCTATATTTTTGTTTCAAAGAAAAAGAAGAAGGTCTGCAACCACATCATTTGAAAAAATTGCAAAACCCAAGGGAAAAACTAAAACTTATAACATGATTTTTGATTAAACTAAACTTATAACATGGTTTTTTATTAAACAAAACTTATAACATGGTTTTTTATTAAACAAAACTTATAACATAGTTTTTTTATTAAAACTAAAACTTATAACATGGTTTTTTATTAAAACTAAAATTTTTCAAGCCATTTTCCTTATTTTTAATCCAATACTTAGATCCCTTCTTGACCATCGATTCCATGACTTCGATTGGTTTAGCATTATGCTAATCGTAGTTTTAGTGTTTGACTGTAAATTTGTAATTAACCATTGTTTGTGTGGTACAGTTTTAGAGAAAAGGAGTGGCTCTAGCCTCTAGCTAGGCTTTTGAAAGAGATTATTTCCAGATTTTTTCTGTAAATTCTAAAGATTAAGTGGTTTGAGTTCTTGAAATTTGATTAAAGGTAAAAAAATTATTATAACTTTTAAATTTTTGTTTACTAACTTTTATGTTTTTAACCGTTGGATCAAATTTTAAGGATCCGGATTATTTGATTCGTGGGCTTTGAAGAAAGAGATTCGGAGAGGATCTCTTTCCCTTTAAAAATCCCCTAGTCAAGAGTTAATTTTTTTTTTGTTAAATAGTCAAGAGTCAATTCAATCCAATCAAATAAATAATAATTGACGGCAATGAATAATACATGTCCAAGTCTAAACCCTAATTACCCAGTCAATTCGTATTAAAATTTTATATTTTTATAAAGTAATAAAAATAATTTTATTTTTAATTTCAGATAATATTTTCAAATTTTTTTTGTATTTTTAAACCATTTTTAATAATTTTCATTAAGTTATTCAATCTGGACCGTTGGATTTCAAAAATATTGAAATCCAACAGTTGGAAATCTAATGGTCCAAAAAACTAGTCGTTGAAAATTCAACGGCCATTGCTGCCCCAAGTCTCGCGTCCCGTTAGTGCACTTGCAGCGAGGGCTCTTTTTGCGAGCTGTCAGGAACGCGCCCACAGGTGAGTGTTTACCACACACCAGTCGCAAAAAAAAATAATAATTCACATGGTTGACGTTAACCTGGCGTCATGTAGGCCGATTTCTGGATCAATCCATTCTAGGCGGGGCTCAGGCGTCCACTTTGAGCCAGCTAATTGGATAGGGTGGAGTGGATTTTTGGGGGGCTAGAGGTAAAAATGGGCTATTGCCCAGCTCTTTTGTTAAGGTGGACTTGCTCTTAGGTTTTCAACTCTCTCTAGTAATAGCAGTTCCACAGTTGTAAGACCTATTTGGACAATAGGCAACTCAATATCCTTGAAAGAACAATAATTATTTAAGTGCATCCACCTCTAAATTAAATAGTTCAAGGAATTTGTAATAAAATATTAGTATTTTTTATTTTATAAATGTTAAAAATTATTTATTTTTTTTATTTTGAATAGAATTTTTAATCGCTATCGTCACGCCATGTTTAATTTTCTGAAAGTACAATTGTTATGGATAGATTTTTAACCAATTACATCGCGCCACATGTTACTAACTATTTTGCATCGTTGATGATAGATTTCGATAAGATTTTTAACCAATTAAAACGTGCCACGTGGCATTATCTACAACCCTATCTTTTTTTTTTGCTCTATATAACTCACCATCCATCCTCAAAATTCATAGAGAACAAAATCAAAATCTCTCAGGCCGAAACTGGTGCCTCTGAGATTCAGGTAAAATCTATCACTTTACGCTTTTGGTTGATCTCAAAATCTTGACTATTTTGAAATTTAAAACGAAGGGTTTTTGTCAATTATGTGAATCAGGAGGAACCAAATGTAGGGTAGGGTCGAAACCCGAACATCTTGCGATGACTTTGCTTCCCTGTCCTCTGATCTCGCTCAATCCCGGTCCTAGTACTGCCAGCAGCAGGTTCCAATTTTTTTTTTTTTTTTTTAACTGTCAAATTTTTAATATTGTTTTCCTTTAATTGTCCTAATTTTACCCGGTTTCCGATTCAGTTTTTATTTTCTTTTCTTTTTTGACAAAAAAAAATAAAAATATTTTTATTCAAAATGGTCCTATATTTGATTTTATAATTAAATATATAGATTAATGTTATTATTGATTGTTATAAAATTCTTTGATTCTTGTATCCTTACCTAAATAAGACCATCTTTTAAGACATATATTTGAAGTTGGAAGTGACATAACTGCGATCTTAGATTTGCCAACTTTTGATATGGATGGTCATTATGCGTCGTTTGCCTCTTGCCTCACTGAAACACAAAGACATCAATCATTATAGCAAGGCCTCCACGTGATGCTAAAAGATAAAACAATTTAAGTTTCTATAATACTTTCAAAGTAATAACAAAATTTTATGAAAGAAATTGTGCAGCTTTTTACCTCCTACTGTGAACATCCTCTCCTTTAATATGTAAACCCTAGTACCATGACAATAATGGTGGCTAGAGGCTAAAGAAGGATAGAAAGGTGACACCTTTCATCCTGATCACTAGACTCTATTTTGTCATTCAAAAACTACCATATCGTCTAGAAAAAATGCGAAAGTTAGAATCATGTCTATATTACATTGTCAAAAGATCATTCCAAAGCTCAAAGTACTCCAAAACTCACCGAATACAGGTAGCATGCTAGCTTCACGTTCAAACCTAGCATCATACATTGTCTGCCTCGTACTTGCGATGGCTAATATAGTGTTTATCAATCCTCCAATAGAGACAACATATGTATTCAGCCAAACCAACGGGAAGTCAAGGTACTCATTAGTGGTCACATGTTAACATCACACAAAAAAACAAAAACAAAATTGTAGGATAATGATACGTCATTTTCAAATTTAATTGTCCGAAATGTTTGCGTTTTTATTCGAGTGTGTACCATTTGTTTGAGTCAACCCAAAACAAAACAAAAAGTCTCCTCACTCACCATTAATAAGTTGTAGTACACCGATAGAAACACTGAAAATTCGATCAGTACTGGACCTCTCACCCAATTTTTGGAATACTTCAATGAGTCGACATGCCTAATAGAGGTGTGCCTAATGGTGATAATGGGGTCATCAATTAGGTTAACAACTATGCATCCATTGATCACCATCAACACATTGAGCAATTTTGCTTGGCAACACATCTCACGAATATTGACTTTCTCTGATCAGTCACACGAAAAATGAGAAAAAAATAAAGTTTAAATAATTCATTAAAAAATAGAATGAGTTTTAAATTACACTTAGCAGGTAATTTGGAACATAACCGACACACCACGAAAAACGAATGTCGAGGTTGAGTCGGCTGCGATGGGACAACTAGAGAAACTGGCCAGCGTTATCTTTTAGCTTCGATAATCTATTTGGATATATTCGATTAAGTATCCTACTAAAATTAAAATTGAAGAATAAAGAAATTATATTTCAGTAATTAAATTAATTTCGTTGAATGTGTCATTTTTGGGGCAACTTCTTGTATTTGCGAGACTTTGGTTGACGTTGACTAGTTTCTCCAGTTGTCTCGTAGTAGCTAGCTAGCCCTTACATTATTTTTCTCGTGGTGTGGCGGGTATAGTCCAAACTACATGCTAAGTGTAATTTACAACTCATTCTAATTTTTTAATAAAGTATTTAAACTTAGTTTTATCCCTTTTTTCGTCTAACATGTCAGAGAATGTCAATATTCGTAAGAAGCGTAGCCAAGCAAAACTGCTTGGTGTTGATGGTGATCAGTGAAGGTGTAGTTGTCATACTGATTGATAGCCCCACTATGCCTTTACTAGCCATGGCGACCCATTGAAGTACTCCAAATATTGGGTGAGAGGTTCAGTGTTAGTCGAATTTTCAGTGTTCCTATTAGTGTATTACAACTTATAAATGTTAAGCGTGCTGACTTTATGCAATTTTTTTTGTTGACTCAAACACATGGTGTACACCCGAATGAAAACACACAAGACAATTAAATTTCAAAATGATTTTATGTCTTTATCTTACAACTTACTTTTGTTTTTGTGTGATTTTAGTAAGTGACCACTGGTGAGTACTGTGACTTCCCGTTGGTTTTGAATACATATATTGTCCCCATTTGGAGCGCTAATGAACACTATAGTGGCTGTCATGCTTACGGGGATGACAACTTATGCATGGATGCTGGGTTTGAACATGAAGCTAACATGCTACCGAATAAGTTTTGGAGTAGGTTGAACTTTAAAGTGATCTTTTTTACTGTG
The DNA here is from genome assembly GCA_036320875.1 of Cotoneaster glaucophyllus. Classification (NCBI taxonomy): domain Eukaryota; kingdom Viridiplantae; phylum Streptophyta; class Magnoliopsida; order Rosales; family Rosaceae; genus Cotoneaster; species Cotoneaster glaucophyllus. The sequence continues at coordinate 9,139,065 of CM070073.1, read as the reverse complement.
TAATATGAAATGATCCTATTTTTCGTCATTGTTCTTGTATGGTATGGTAGTTTCTGGGTTGACGGCAAGCCGGGCTTGGTGATCGAGATGAAACGTGTCGTCTTTCTGTTATTCTTTAGCCCCTAGCCACTTGTTATGGTACTGGAAGTTACAATACTAAAGGAGGATTTTGACAGTAAGAGGTAAAAAACTACGCCCTTTCTTATATAAAATTTGTTTATTTTAACGTATTAGAGAAACGTGCAGTGTATTTATGTTTTAGCATTGGGAGAGTGGCCTTATTATAGTGATTAACAACTTTGTCTTTTAATGGGGCAAGAGGCAGTTGACAGGTAGCAGTTTACTTCATTAACCATCAAGAGTTGGCTGATCGCAGCTACGTCACTTCTAGGTTCAAATTCCAAGTCTTAGAGATGGCTCTTATTAGAGGAATTTCCTTTGGTCATGGATTGAAGATTTGACCTAAGTTGATGGATGTGAGATCTCGAGACGCCGTCAAATCGCCGTTCAAGATTCTGCCATAACTCCCGAGCAGATTGAACACCAACGGTGAAAGGAATCAAATCCTCAGAAAGTGTAGAGTTAATCCAGATGATAATGTTTTGATCTTTCTCATACCATAACTCGAAGGCAGGATTGGGAGTAGAAGACACATTTCCTGAAGAATCACTGAGAAATCGAGGCGGTGCGGGTTCAGATCCATCAACTATGTCGGCAAGCTTGTAGCGGCGGAAGATCGGATCAAATAGAGATTTCCAAACAAGATAATTGTGACGTTTCAGCTTCGTCTGGACCATGCTTCCGATGTTCTGGATCGTGATGGAGTTGATCGAGACCTGGGGAGCATCATGAGAGAAGGAAGGAGTAGGGTGCACAGTCGCCGGAGAAGATGTAGAAGAATCGGCCGCCATTAATGTGCAAGATCAGAGAGGAAAGTAGCGGAAGAGACCTATTTGGTTACTAAGAAAATAAGGAAATGAGAAAGGGAAAACTAGAGGATCGAAGTCGGCAGACTTCTGGCGGAAGATACCATATTGAGAATTGTTTATGACTTTTCTCATTAATTTTCAAGGATAAAATTACACATGTATATATAGTTATACTTGGGTTAAAACAAATTAAGTAAACCTTAGTAACTAACTATAGTAACTATTATGATTTACTATTACAATGAGTTACTATTTTATCCTTATCAAGGTGGGTGGAAGAATTAGAGAATCTTATGATAATCAATAGTAGCATTAATCCATATGTTTAACTAGAAAATCTACTGCTAACAATTTTTGTTATACATGCAAGTGTGGAAGGGGGATCGAATTCGGGACTTCGTGTGCAAACACTGTAATGCGATAGACTTCAGCAAAGAGAAAACAGAAAATGCCTGCCCAACCAAAGGAAGTTAACGATTGTCTACCAGCCCAATCATATAGGCTTTTAAGTTCGAGGGGCAACTCGTGTTTCTGTTACCTATAAAAGCCAGCAGAGCCAGCCCGCATTGACACTACTTTTCCAGATTGCTTGAGCCAAGACTCTGGAACATGCATAGCATATGATACTCAATTGGCGTTTTGGAGGTTGGGCAAAAAGGCATTTAAGAAAATGGCTAGAAACTCCTGCTCAAATGGCGTTTTAGAGGATGATGAGATTGAAGAAGCAAAGAAGCTGCTCTGAGAGGGCATTGGAGGGTTTGGGAGGGTAGAGCAATCACAAATGTGCAGAGCCATCACTCATCACTTTACTCCATAATCATCCCTTTGCAAGGCCCTGCGAAATTGTATTTGAAGTTTGAACATACCAGCCTCACCAGGTCAACTTTCATCAGGGAATTGCTAAACAAACTTCCGCAATAAATTTACTCAAAAGAGATGCGGAATTCACCGGACTGGCACAAGCATGACACAAGTAAATGGTGAGGCCCGAGCTGAAGTTTCTTAGCTCATCAGGCACCACAATGACAACAATACAAAATAAGCAAAGAACGAAACAAAAGATGGGCTTGAACCCGTCCACTCAACATTGTTTTCCTTTGTCAAGGCATAAATACGACATGATCGTAAAACCGGTGTCAGCATAGGCGGGACACAGAGCACGAATTGCCCCATTATAAATGAGTTGGGCCAACATGCCGCGGCCCATTTGACACCTCCAGAGTGGGGCATGAAACCAAGGGACAAGGCAATGACAGCTACAGCACTAGTACCATATTTGCTCCAACCATATGGAAAGAGATCGAGAAATTTTATTTAGACCCAGTTAACTTATTTCTACACCTATTAATTTTTTTTAAGTTTTATATTCCAATTATACCCTAATGAAAAGATGGGTGTAGAGGCGAATGGGTGGGTCGAAGTGGCCCTGAGAGCCCCAGTTGGCGGTTGGGTAGGTTGCAGGAAATCTAAAAGAGTGATTAACGGAGGGAGGAGAAGAACGGTAAAATGATAGTGGAGGAGGGTTGTGGCCTTCGACAAAATCGAGAGATCGTGTTGCCTGGGCTAAGTTGGGTTCGTCAGAGAAATATAGGGCTTCTGATGTTGATATCAATCACTCTCTCTCTCTATCTCTCTCTCACATTTTGGTCTCTCATCAATTCCCTCTTCACCCAATTTCAAATGACTACCAGCTTTTTCATCCTTGAAAGCATATATAGCTTTTTAACTTGTCCACGTTTGGGACTCCATCCTTATTCCACGAATTGCAAGATCACATAGGTCTTTTGAGCTGCAATTTGCTAGTTTTTTATTTATTTTTTAATTGGTTCATTAAGTTTTAAGGAAACTACAAAAAATGTGTGGAGGTTTCGGGTTCAAAACCCGCTGTTGGTGTGGAAGCAAGACTTGTGGTCATAGGAGGCTAAAATGTCTCTGTGACTCTTTCCGGCCCCCAAAATGGGTGAATAACCGTGGCTTGCCAGTCGTTGTCCTCATTTTAAACAAAAATAATAAAAAGTTTTAAGGAAATAGTAGTCGGACAAAAATCTAGCCCATAAAGATGCGCACGAAGAATTGAACATTGACGAGATAAAAAGTAGGTCGGTGACGACAATTTTTTGTAATGACAATCGGAATCAAGTCCGATTACTGCCAAAGTAGGTGGTTGGGTGGGTTTACGAGTTTGTGTTCTTTCTTTTTTTTGAGTAAATTACATTTTACACCTTCAAGTTTGAGTGCAATTGCAACCTCATACAATATCTTTAAAACCTTTCAATCTCATATATTTACTTATCATTTTTTAGCAATATCACATATTCGTTGCCGTTAAGAGATGACATGGCAAATGTGAGGTCGACATTTTTGTTGCCGTGGATGCCAACTATGATCCATGTGGAATAAAAACAAATAAAAAAGATTAATAAATAGAAAACTATTTTTTTATAATTAAAAACTTAAAAAATAGAAAAGATAAAAAAAAATGGTGTTGTTCATCCCTTTCCTGCTCTTACCCCGTCCTCGCATTCTTCATTCCCCCCCCGCCCACCATCGCCATCTTCCCTTTCCTCAGCCACTGCAATAAGGCCAATCCAGACTCGCTCACCCTCAAACTCGCACACCTCCTCCAATTCTTCCCCGCCGTCAGTGCCTAAACACTATCCGCGATTCCCCGCCGTCGACTTGCGTCTTCAAACCCTCGCACCCAAATTCCCAAAACCCTCACCTTCGACATATATTGACAATTTATCTACGACTCCGTCATCGAATGGTGGCTCCTCAGAATCTTCGAATTCGTGAACCTCGCTGCCTCAGTCTGGATCTCGGTCAACGACCTTCCCCCGGATCTCAGAAGAGCTATCGTGAAAATTAAACTTGCCGGAGGAAAACACAGGGCTGCAGCAAAGTTGTTGATTTCGGGGCTTCGTGGGGATTTAATGTGTTGTTGAACTCGGGGATTGCTGAAGCTCGAGGCTTCATGGTGGTTGCAGTGTGTTGTCGAAGGTGAAGGCAGAGAATATCCGGGGGCTGATGGATGAGGTTGGTGAAGGGAGAAGGGGTGGCTCGGGTGGGCAAGGGGTGTGTGATGATGGGGGATGGGAGAAGGGGGTGCTCGGGTGGGAAAGACGAAGTGGGTCGGGGAGGTGAAGAAAGAAGAGTGAAGCGGAGAAAACATGAGATTTAGGGTTTAGGTTGGGGGGGTTGCGGGGAAGGGGATGAGGAACGGGTTTCAATTTTTTATTTTTTAATAGAGTAAACTATTATAATTTAAATTCATAAAAAAAAAAAAATTTGCCTCGTGGCACAAATTTGGTAGCCACGCCAACACAAATGTGGCAGCCACATCAGTTCTAAACGAATCAATGATGCAATATGTAACAGATCTATTATATTGAAATAAAATTGTACTTGAGGTATGAAAGTGAAATGTTTTGAAGATGTTGTATGAGATTGCAATAGACCTCAAACATGAGGTGGTAAAGTGTAATTTACCTTTTTTTTTGTAAGTTTGTCAATTTTTTGTATCTGAGGGTAAAAAGGTAAGTTTGCAGGACAAAATTTTCAAGTTGGGTGTGAAAAAAGAATTATTGGGTGTAAATAAAAATTTCCAAAGAAATTCTCTCCAGATCTCTTCCACCAAGGCCACCGGATCAAGTGATTCGGGTCTTTCAAATTTCATCCAATGGTTTAAACTTATTACAACTTTTAAGGGGTCAAAACAGGTGGGCCGTTTGATGAAATTTGAAAGGCCCGGATCACTTGATCTAGTGACCTTGGTGGAAGAGAATCGGAAATTATCTCTTTCCCAACCATATGTCTCTGGATGGATGTCTTGTCCATCCAACGGTTAAAAATTATTACAGCTTTTAAGGGGTCAAAACAGGTGGGCCGTTGGATGAAATTTGAAAGGCCCGAATCACTTGATCCAGTGACATTGGTGAAAAGAGATTCAGAGATAGTCTCTTTCCCAACCATATGTCTCTGGATGGATGTCTTGTCCATCAATTCATATTCCCTCATCCTTTTAGTAATTAATTTTTTTTGTTTCCAATTACAAAAATGAATTAAAGAACAATCCGTGGAAATTGAGAACCACTTCTTATCACACCATGTGATGATTCAGGGAAGTCGCTAGAATAAATACACAATGCCACCAAGCTTGGCTAAAGGCTAATCTGTGGAAATTGAGGGAAACAGTTCATCTCCGAATCAATTTTCATCAAATCCATCTAGTTTGGGATCCAGATTGTTGAAATTTAATCTAACGGCTACAAACAAGAGGCCATTTTGAAAGTTATAATAACTGTAACCGTTAGATCAAAATCGAACAGTCCGAATCCTGAACAAGATGGATTTGGTGGAAAGGGATCCGGAGAGGATCAATTTCCACCCAACCACTTCTACGTTGGAATTGACACAGGATAATCAAAGGAGAGCGAAAATTGTCATGGAAAGATTGAAGCTTTACCTTTAAATTGGAGAGGTGAGGTGAAACAAAATTTAGGGGTGAATTCAATTGAGAATTTGAGAGATTTTAATGGATTTATAAATCCATGAATTTTTATGAAGTTTAACTGATTTGTAGAGATTTTATGTGAAATTTTGATTTAATTTCCTCGAAATCTCAGGAAAAAAGGTAAGATTTGTAGATGCTTAAAATATATTATGGTCTCTTTCTTGGATTGGATTAGATTGGAAATTTGTAAGTGATATTTGGAATATTATATGTAGAATGACAATTTGACCATGTCGAATCGGGAATTTTATATGCATATTATTTTCTATTCTACAGTAGCCGAGTAGTAGGACTAATGGCTTTTAACTTGAACTTTAACTTGTCCATAGAACAAGACTAGAGTGGTTAAGTATATCAAATGATATCGGGAAAATGAATAGTAAAGTTTTAAGAATATGGATGGAAATAACAACAATCATGAAAATGAATAGTAAATTTTTAGGTAGTAATACATTTTCAGGTAATAACATCGATATAGGTGGTGGAAATATCGATATACCAATTTATAGGATATAAATGTATATATCAATATTGATATTAGTTAGCTTAGAAGAAAATTATGGATATTTGCAATTAGAGGGTATATAAACGCATTCAGATATGCAATTAGTGAATTGATATACATATATATATTGTTGATATTTATTGATTTTTCTATATTCGTTGGTATATAGTGAATTTGCATTTCACTCTCCAATTCCATATCGATTCTTGATTTTCTAGATATTTCAACCTAAACATCGACAATCTCATAGATATTTTAATCACTGATAATAAATAATAATTATTGTTGTTTATTCTATCCAACCATTTGAAATTCAGCGTGGACCACGACGAGAAAGGAATTAATCTTTGAAATTAATTCAGTAAATTAGAAAGAAAAAAAAATGTATACATCTGCTTTTCAAGAAAAATTCATTGATAATAAATATGGACAATCTCGTAGATATTTTAATTACGGTTAATAAATAATAATTCTATTCTTTTTTTTTGGGTCAATTAAATAATAATTCTATTCAGTCATTTGAAATTCGAGCATGGACTACAACGAGAAAGGAATTAACCTTTGCAATTAATTCAATAAATTAGAAAAAAGAGTATGCATGATGTATGCATCTGATTTTCTAGAAAAATCATTTCTGCTTGATTTATTCTTTTAGCTAATTAACGTTTCCTTGATAGAATATATAAAGGATGAATCATCAGGATATATACGTCCAAAAGCAATGGCTAAAGTATCAGTAGCATTGCTTACGATCTTATCACTGCTCTCGCTGCTATCAAAATGCAGTTTAGCAGTAACACGAGTGGTGAACATAACTAATAGTTTGGGACCGGGGATCGTCCTCACCCTTCAATGCAAATCCAACGACGACGATCTTGGAAAACACGATCTCTCGTTTCAGAGCAACTTCCATTGGGAATTCAAGTCCAATGCTCTCTTCCCAAACACAGTATTCTATTGCTACATGTGGTGGCAAAATGTCCACGGAAGCTTTGAGGTGTACAAAGCTCAACGAGATGATAGTCGATGCGCATCCAAGTGTTGGTGGAGAATTAAACAAACCGGAGCGTTTTCTTACGATGAGACCAAGGATCGATGGGATCTCATGTACATTTGGCAGAAGTGATTGAAACAATAAGAGTTTGGATGAATAAATTGAAAAGGGGCTTCCTCCTATTTCCATTTCTCTAGTTGAAACTTTTATTACTTCTCTCTTTTTTTTCTTTCTTTTTTGTTACATAAGATCTCAAATTAACGCTGTCCATTTGAGTACAATCCATTTTCACATCTTTCGAAAATGCAAAATGACATGTTAATGTGATTTTTAAATCTTATATTTGCATCTCTCCGCACTAAGATCTAAAATCTAAATGAAATAATTAAAAGCATAGTTACAGGACAGTGTTGACTGTTGAGTAATGGTTCCCCATTGTAAAGCAGATTAAAAGCATATTTCTTTTTGGTACAAATTGTAATCCAATAATACCTAGCCAATTTTATATTACCTTTATTGTTAACAGTTAAAAATATTATTCGTAAACTATTATTTCAAGGGTTTATATCACAAATGATTCCTGAAATTGACCCCATCAATCATGATGGTCCCTGAAATTGAAAATCGATCAATGTAGTCCCTAAATTTTAACTCGCGAATCAATGTCTTCCTTCTGTTAGTGTTCCGTCCAAATTAACACTAAAAAAAGGTTAGAGAACCAATTTTTCATGGTAAAATGACCAAAAAAAGGTTAGAGAACCACTTTTTTTTTGTTTTTATTTTAGTTTTAGCACCAAATCCATGAAAAAATGGAGAGAAAAGTGAAGATGGAAAAAGGAAAAGAGAGGTAGTAAGTAAAATTATAATTAACAGGGTTATTTTTGATCATTTTACCAAGAAAAATTGGTTCTCTAACATTTTTTTAAAGTTAATTTGGACGGAACACTAACAGAAGGACGACATTGATTCGCGGGTTAAAATTCAGAGACTACATTGATCGATTTTCAATTTCAGGGACCATCATGATTGATGGGGTCAATTTCAGGGACCATTTGTGATATAAACCCTTATTTCAATTATTAGAATGGTATAAGGACTTGAAAAATTAAAATGCGGAAATGTATGATGAATGTACCTATACTGGTGTTTAATTGTTAGAAAAAGAAAATTATGACAAATTTTTCTTTTTTAATTTTCAAGTTGTTAAAAAAACACGTAAACGGAGAAAAAGGAGTAAATGGTAAAAAAAAGAGGATAAACGGGTTAAAAAATGATAAATGGGTAAACGAGTATCAAACGGTTACGGTTAAATGGGTACGCGGTTATGGGTGTGGTTAACCGTTTATAAACGGTTATGGATATGGATATAACCCTTTAGGCAATTACCCAACGGGTAAACGGTTATACGGGTATAAGAATAAACAGTTATGAATAAATAACCGCGGTTACCAGCCCGCCATAATCGTTGCCCATCCCTAGGTACAATGGTTAAAAGCACAAACAGGGGGAACTAAAGGATAAGACTACTGAGTAAAAAGTTATAGGAAAAAAACTAGAGATTTTCATAGTTCGTTGGCTATCACTAAATGTTTCGACAAGAAGAATGATCGACTATCGCTCTCAATGTCAAAGACGCGTGGCTGGCCCCAAGAAAATAGGACCCCCTTGCGATGCCAAAAAGTTGTCCTGTTTCATTAGGTCAACTATGAATGCTGTGTGTGAACTTCTGCATGTGATACTGATACCCCAACAAGTTCAAAAGAAAATGAATTAGTTAGAGCCTTAGAGGATGTAATTAATTAATCAAGTTTGTAAACTGAACAACAATGGCAAAACAATGGAGTAGTCAACAAGAATGTAATAACAAAATGAATTAGTTGTCAAGGTTTACCACAAGATGAATAATGAAGTATGAATATTCTTTTAAACCATAAGAGAATGAACATTCTTGGAACATCATCTACGAAGATTTGTAACCTAGGCTTCAACAATTTGATTCCCATACTTTATTTTCAGTCCAAAATACAGTGCCACGTACATGATTAGATCATTTTCGGATCTTCTCATTGAGGATTCTGAAGATCAATTAATATCAACTATTCATAAAAAATCGTGTGGTCATAATTTTTTTTTTTCACATAAAAAAAGATATAAAAAAGGAAAAAAATTGTGACCGCACGATTTTTTATTTTTGATGAAGGTTGGTATTAATTGGTTTTCGGAATCCCCAATAAGGAGATCGGAGAGAATACAATTCCCCAAGCACATAATGCAACCAAAAAGGCATCCCTCTGTATTTACAAAAGTGTTTTAGGAGCTTCCGCATGCCGTCGATGATCAGAGACCGGCTGTCGTAGCTGACATCGCGGGCCGTAGCCGTCGCCAAGAAGCAGCTTCGTCTTCTTCATAGTTCTTAGTTCTCGGTCAGCGTTAACGGTAGCTTAATAATGATAGCTGGATACAAGCTCACTCATTGGCCTTCGGGGAACATGGTTTGTTGGGTTAGAGAGAGGAGAGAGGAGAGAGGAGAGAGCATGTGAACTTGTGTAATGTATTATTTAAGGAAAACTAATGAAAATGGCTTGAAAACTTTGAGTTTTAACGATAAAGATAAAATAAAGGGTAAAATGAATAGTACCAGGTTTGACTTTTTAGTGTAAAAATGTGGTTTTTCGTTAAAGTAAACAGTACCGTGAGCTTTTCGCTAAAACTCCCAATATTATTTATGGTGAATGGTTCCAAACTCGATAAACATTATCAAAAGTTGTCAAAGTCAGGCCCAAATCAAGTTGTGAGTTTCTGCCCATATTTTCACACCGCCCGGCCTAGTTCGTGATGGGCTTTAATCTAGCGGCCCAATTGACCAAAGATTAATAATATTAGATGAATCAAGATAATAAGAGAGATGCGGTGCACGCATACAGATGTATGTGATTATTTGGGTCGGAGGTTTAGGCCGAGATTCAAGATCGAATTTAGTCGACGTTAAAATGTGCTTTAAGCCGAAATGAATTTGATGTTATTAATTCAACATTGATATCAAGGGTTTACCGTATTTGTGGTCAATTTTTAATTTGCCTGCGTCGATATATAGTGAGTCTAAAAACAACTTATTTGAACTTGAAAGTGAACTTTAAGTTCAATTATGATCTATGAAGTTGCTCCAAAAATGACGTATAAATTCATTTCAACCCCAAGGCAAGGAAGTTGCTCCGCAAATCATAATGTTCATGGTGTAGAGATTTGAGCAGACATAAAAAAGGTTAATCTAATAGAGAAGGGCTAAGTTATAGAGAGAGAGAGAGAGAGAGAGAGAGAGAGAGAGAGAGAGAGAGAGAGAGAGAGGGAGAGGAAAGGGAAGAAAGCTTCACCAACTGTGGGGAGCAGCTTCTCCTCACATCAGCCGCAATGGGGTGGTGTCACTGGTGTGGTTGTAGTGGTTGGCGGCGATGGGGTTGTGTGGTTGGTGCAGTCGGCAGTAATGAGGTTGTGTAGTTGCGGTCGGTGATTATCTTTATTTCTTCAATTTTTAGTATTTTAATTAGTTTATGAAAAGTTGAATGTGCTAAGTTTGGTGTTGAGTTAATAGAGAAGTGTTAAGTTATCGAGTGATGGCTTTCATTTTCTTTAGTTTTTAGTACTTTTTAAGTATTTTAATTAGTTTACGAAAAGTTGAATGTGTCAAGTTTGGTGTTGGGTTTGCAGTTGGGGCCCAATTCAAATTCGGCCTTCAGATCTGCGGGTTCTTTGCCAAGTCAATCAGCACTTAAATGTCAAGTGCATCTTCAATCTCCAGATGGTGAACGATCCAAAGGTTTAAAATGTGTGCAAAAATATGTGGATTTCTGTGGACCATGACTAGGACAGCGTACAGAAGTGAGAGAGTCCAAACGAATACGAAAGATATTAATGCTGCAACAAACAGAATATGTAAGAACTAGAGATCAATAATGCAGTGAGAGAGTCCAAACGTATACGAAAGACATAAAATGTCAGATGTGACAACTAAAACTGATTCCTTACACAATCAAAAAGGGAGTTATTTGTTAATGTAATCATATATTTGTTCATGATGCTACTGCAACGATTTTTTTTTCATTGTGATTGAACTTAATAAACGTGTATTGACATTCCGATCTCCCACATTTTCCTAGTCATATGTTGAACCAACATAATTCTCAATTGTGAACTTTTGGACCTAACCTCTGGCCTCATTATATCCAAATAAGATGATGAACCAGGTCAGCACCACCCGTCATAATCCTTTCCAGTAGCATCCCCTAACATAAAGAATTGGATCCGTCCCGGACCTTAGTGTCCGGAGCCTAAGGATGAATTTATTTGGACTGCATAAATTGAATCCTAACATAATACCGCTTTTTTGTGGCCTCTTTGTGCAAAAAGTTGGAATCATCCCGCTTAATATGAGGATCCAGATTAGTAACCATGTGCCTACTCTTAGCAGCCAACTTCCTATGCATCTCCTCGCGAGCTTCTCAATACTCTCCTTATAACACACTCTAGAGGGAAATTAAATTATTGATAGGATCGACCTATTCATGACTACTTCAGAATAATACAATTTAACGAAAAGAATGACAAATGAGTAAATAGTAGATGAAACTTTTATTTACAACAGCATTATTGTTCGCTCTTATTTTGGTCCGACGAAACAAAGAGAGCATCAACAATATAAAATAGTATTCTAGTTCTAAATTTTCGGCCTTAATCATTAGTTCAGAATATTCTAAATATATTACATAGTGCGGTTAGAAATCATTTAAAAATTTTATTTAAAATTTTAAAATTGAATATAAATAGTACCTAACGAAAACTGGCTGCACGATGTACGATGAACGAACACAATTAATTGATCATCAGATCCCCACAAAGAGGATCCGAAGAAGATCCTTGTCCTGGGTTTTACAACTCCAAAGTAGGGTTTAAATTGGAGGTGTTTTTACACTGATAGAAAAGTAAATAAAAGTAATTACAAAATAAAACTTTAGCGTAAATTGGAGACGCTTTTACACGCATTATTCTAATAGAAAAAATACATAAAAATATTACAGAACATAGCTTTTAGCGTATCATAATAATGCAGTGAGAGTGAAAATTAGAAACTTTCTAGCATGGATAGGCAACGTTCTGCTTGACGTGATGTACGCATTTGGAAATTTGATGCCCCGAAGTCAATGACAGCCGTGTGAGATCAATAATATTCATTTGTAAGATGACAAATCAACGGTCATTATTTAATGGCAGTAAATTAATCCCGCTAGTTTTTTTTTTCTTTTTAGAGTAATATATTTACAAAAGTAGGACTTTCCCGCTCCTTCCCTTGCCCTGTTTTTGCTCTGCTTGCCATTTCCGGCAACTCTGTTCCATTGCTCTGTTTACGCTCCTTCCCTTATCTTTTTCAATATTTACACCATCCAAATCATAAAACAAACCCTAATCCATCCTCTGCCGCTGCCTTTCTTTCCCCTAGCTTCCTCCTCATCCTCTCCCGTAGCCGCCGACTGCACCCAGCCAGCAGGCAGCGGAGCCACTTCTGTCGCAAAGTATGTACAGTAGTTTCTGCTATATCTATATGTCATCAGCTTTGATTTGTTAATTACTGGGTTTTGTTAAGATTTGTGCAACTGGGTTTTGTGAAAGATTTGTGCTTTTTTAATCCCAAAAAATGTCATCTTTGGTATGATGTATATGATGCATTTGGTTATCGGATTATTTAGGTCCTGTTCTTGTCCTGAACTTTGAATCTAGTGCTTATTGTGAGGCATAGCGCCGTTTCTAGTAACTGTTTAGAGTGAATTATGATATCCCAGGTTGTGTTAGGGTTTTGATTGCTGTTTGAGCAAGTATAGGCTTGCCCTTGTACAACTTTGTAGGATATACCGTAGGAGAGAACTAATGGAGAGAGAAGGAAGAAAGTTGTGCCAAGTAAACCTTGTTGAACGAAGTTAATATCTGGAAGAGAAGCTGTTCATTACTACTGCAAATTGGCTTTTGTAACTTTGCTACATGTAAACTAGTTAAACGTAACCTATTGTTTGCTTGTATTTCGAATACATTATCAAAGCTCCTATTTAGCTAGTGTTTGACTCTGAGTTTATTATACATATCCACATACAAAGTATGTAGACATGTATGGAAGCCTACTTCCGGAAAATAGAGACTCATAATTTTTACACTGATCTATACATTTTCTTTGAATGTTGCCTCTTCACATCATTGTTCCGATAAGCTTCAACCATGTTGAAGCTAATCATGGTATTGTTATAAAAGACGACGGAATGGTTTGACTGAAGGAAGCCCATTCCGCCCATATCAGCTGCGAGGTTGAACACATGGTCAACATTCTTAGTACCCTTCAAACAATTATCCATGACCCTGAGGTCAGCAAGATAGAATTCATGGCATAACATATCTTCAGCCATGTGCTAGTGCAAAATCTCTGGCGTTTTGTTGATGGCTTTCATCATTGTCCAGATACCACTATTCTTCCTTCACCAACCAAGCCTCTGAATGAAGGTGTTTCTGTTGATGGCTCTCTTCCACGGTTCCACCCCACCTACCACTATCCTCCCTCCCGCTCCCGTTCCTAATCCGGATTACCTCGCATGGTTTCAAACCGATCAGTTTGCTGTTAGTATTCTTCGCGGTACCCTCACCGACTTGGTGCTTTCGCAAGTTGTCGGTTTTCAGACTTCGAAGGAGATTTGGGATTGTCTCCATTCCACCTTTTCCCAACACTCCATTGCTAATGCCGCACAGTTGAAATTCCAACTTCTCTCTGTTCAAAAAGGATCGAAGACGATCCCCGAGTATCTCTCTCTCATGTCAAAAGCTTGGCTGATCAACTCTCTGCGATATCCAATGATCCTGTCTCTCCAACTGAACTTGTCGTGCCAACACTGGAATAATGGGGATGACAAAGCTGAAACCTTATTAAGTAGACTAGTTATTGTCAATTGTATTCGTTTGTTTTGAAAAGGAGGGCAAAAGGGGAGGGGTGAGGTACCCTTTTTCACTAAAGCTGTAATGCCCCACCGATTTCTGTTGCTTGTTTCATTATTTGTTATGTGTAAGACTTTTAAGGTATCTTGTTATAAAGTATAAACTCAATATTTATTTGTTAATTGCAGCTCGAGATGCTGACTCTACAGCAGTTGCCGCTTTGGATGTTCCCGCACCTTACGTAAGTTTGTCTCTCCACTCACATCCATCCATTTTTTCACTTTAATGTATCCATACGTTTTTTGTTTCGCCCACACACAAGCTTTATTTAATTTTTCTTATGTTAATTCTATTTCGCATTGGTTCTTATTTAAGCAAACCTGCAGTAAGTAGAAACCATCTTAGGAAATAAGAATAAAGATTGACGTCGTATCAATGGAATGCCGATAGTTAAATTTCAATTATTCTCATGTATAAATGCCAATAGTTGTTCACTTCTTGATTCACTACATAACATGTATATATATTATATGTTGAAATATTAACGGTAATTTGTTTTAATATCAATATAACTACACCAATACATGCTTGGTGTCCAAGAGACCATAGGATCCAAAGCTAGTGCAAGTGTGAGAAGAGTTGGAAGAAATATCTTCAAACTTGTTCATTGTTTAGTTATGCAGTTAGTGTCAAGTGCTTGTGTGCATAATATGTACTTCAAGTGAGCTAATCTCCATTCTCCACCATGTAAATGTGTGGCGGATGAGAGAAGCAACTGGGTAGACTTTTCCTATAAACGAAAAGCTAGCCGTGTGAACCCAGAGAGAGAGAGAGAACAGTGTCTCTCTAATGTGAAAATACAACACAAGATTGAGGGAGAGCCGAAGAGCCCCCTTTACCAAAGTTGTCAAAATATTTTCTTCTTCTTTTCCATGTCAAAATTCCAACATGGTATCAGAACTTCGGTTCAAAGAGAAGAGAAGAAGAAAAAGATTGGAGAGGTACAAGTTTGGAGCACAAAGTGTTCAACCTCTGTGCCGAATCCAACAAGAAGAAAGAAAGAAAAAAAAGAGCAGAAAAGATGGAAGGCTGCAGTCAAGGAAGGTGTTTGTTTCCCTCTAGAAGAAAGGCGTTTGTTAGAGAGAAACTTTGCAAGGTGCTGTTGAAAATAGAGCAGAAAGTCATTGCTCACTGCCCTCAACATCTGCAGTCAAGAAAACCATGTTGTGTTTTTTTCATTCTTCAACCAAAAGATGGCAGCAAGAAAGCAACATGAAAAAAGGCATCAAAGTGGAGAAAAATGTTGTTGTTTCTCCCTGCCCGACTCTGAAGAACAAGACATGTTCAAGCTAAAATAAAAGCTTGTGACATGAGCACCAACAGTGCAAAGTGTTCTGGAAAAGGGCTTGCTGAACCCTCCATTTGTGAGTGGAAGAGAGTTCAGAAAACAAGACCCGCACTTTTCAAAAAGTATAGGTCTGAAAATATTTTCTTGTCAAAATTCCAACATATTGCTTCCAAACTGATGTTCAAGAATTATCAAATTGGATTTCATTTCTCTGCCACGTGATTATAACTCCTCCCAGAATTTAAATATTATTCTAATTTTTTTTTTTGGTATAGTTCATCTGTGGAAAGAGTGAAGGCAGCTATCCCGTATATTCTTGGGTTTACAATCCAAGTGCTTATCGGGTGCAACTCTATTGTGATCAAGAGTGCCTTCAGAGCTGATATGAAGTTCACTGTGTTTTTATGTTATAAAAACACAGTAGCTTTGTGTGCTCTACTTATAGCGGCACTCTACAGCGGACAGAAACCTCCGGTTCCCAAGGGTCGTCTCATATTTTGGATCATTTGCTTGGCCGTATTCGAGTAAGTACCCAATCTTAAATAAAAATTGAAAAACAAAGAATTTATATTTCAAGGATTAATTATTTTTCATTTAACAGGCCATTTTTGGGGCAACTTGCTGTGTTTGCTGGACTACGGTTCACGCCGGCTAGTTTCTCTAGCTGTATGATTGCAGTTGGCCCGACCTTGATATTCATCACCTCATGGTATAACGGGTATGTTCTAAACTATCGGCTAATTGTCATTTACAAATCATTTAATTTTTGTTAATAAAGTATTTAAATTTGATTATCATTTTTCGTGTTACAGATCGGAGACGGTCCACATCCATGAGAGACCTAGTCAAGCAAAATTGCTAGGGGTATTGATGGTGATCGGTGGAGCCATAGCTGTGAGTTTGATTGATGGCCCCACCATTACCATTGCGCACCCCTCCACTAGCAGTGGCCACCCTTACAAGCTATCTAATAGTTGGGTGAGAGGTCCACTGCTAGTTGGGATTTCAGTGTTTCTTTCAGTTTGCTACAACTTGTTAATGGTAAGCGTGCTTATTTTTTGTTTGTTTTTGGGTTGACTTAAAACACACAAACACATTGTGCGCACTTGAATGAAAACACAAACACATTCGCTTTCAAAATGACATTTATCTTTATCTTACAATTTGCGTTTGTTTTTGTGTTATTTTAGCAAAAGACTACTGCGGAGTACGCTGACTTCCCATTAGTTTGGCTTAATGCATACGTTGTCGCCATTGCAGCGCTGATGGACACTATAGTGGCCGTCGTGCTTACTGGGAGGACTACGTATGCATGGATGCTGGGTTTGAACGTGAAGCTGGCATGCTACCTATACTCTGTGAGTTCTTTTTTTTGTAATTTGAATTTTGAAATGATCTTTTGGCCGTGTAATATATACATAATTCTAAGTTTTGGCTTGTTTTTGTAGGGTGTGGTGGTTTCTGCATTCACGGCATGGCTACAGAGCCGGGTGATCCGGATGAGAGACGCGGTCTTTTTGACCTCCTTTAGTCCCCTAGCCACCGTTATTGTAATGGTACTGGGGTTTACCATACTAAAGGAGCAACTTGACAGTGGGAGGTAAAAAAAAACATCATCTTTTTATATATAAAATTTTGTTTAATCTTAACATATCGTGAAAACTTAAAATTGGTTTTATGTTTCAGCATTGCGGGAGGTGGTGTTATAGTGATAGGCCTTTTCGTTTTCCATTGGGGCAGGAGGCAACCAGCACCCGACGCGTAGCAGTTTGATTTCAAACAAAAGTTTAGATGCTCTAAATATGTAACAGAATCAGGGCAGTTGACTGACCATCACTAGGCAATTGTTGCATACGGGATTGTTAAAACTGTCCATCAATTGACTTCAGTTGCGTGACTTGCAAACATCCAGGCTTGTGACTTGGGCATGGATATAGGTGTTTGTTTGTACACTCAAATAATTTGAACACATCTCTTCAAACAAGACTATATATGGAGAAAGATTCACTTCCGTTGAATTTTGTTATTCACGATATATATATATATATATATAACAAAATAATCCTCTCAACAACACATTCAGAAGAAAACTGGGTTTGGCCAGGCGCAACGGGGTGCCATATTAAGAGATGTGAGCTTACCATCTGAGAATACAAAACGACCATGGATGCAGGCCCCTTCCTGAAATTCAAACCTTCCACCATCGTCGACATAGAGTTCACCTTCGGCTGCTTGTGAACTATTAAGTGCTATCACCTGCAACACTTAAGAAAAAATTTACAACCATCCACTCTACTACTACATACACTTTTCATGCTACAAAGAATGATTCACTTCAAAAAGGTACGAGAAAAAGAAACTAGAATAGTGTTCCAACTTCACAGTGAAATGGTATGTAAGTGTTGGTCTAAAGTGTAAGTAATTCAATCCACAATCATATTTCAATTAAAACGTTAAACGTGTAAACAATTTGGCATAGGCAGTAAATTTTAAATTCCAATAAATATATCTATCCACCGCATCATCAAAATGCTTAGGCAATACAAAACATTGATTCTAGGTCCTATACGAAATGGATTCAATCTCCAGATGGTGAACCATCCAAAGGTTTAAAATGTGTGCAAAACTAAGTGCAAAACCATCATAGGGAGCAACTCCTACCCAAATAACCATGGTTCTCGCCTAAATGGATAGCATGCTCCGAACTGATACTAACGAACTAACAACTCACGTTCTGGATTGCCAAAGAACCCACCATCAGCACCTGAAACAACATTACAGCCATGAGCACCAGTTGAAAAAGACACTTTGCGTTAATAAGAGTATAATGCTTTTGATACCTGACAATGGGATCCCAACAAGACCAAGCGTCAAAACTATTGGAACAGAAACCCTAAGGTGATCCCAATCAGCTAAATTATCTCCTGTCCATACTGCTCTATACTTTTGACTTCCAGCAAATATTGCTCTTGACAAAACAAAAGGTATATCCCTTCCATCACCTCACTTCACAAGCCCATCTGCTGTTGTCAAAGTAGTACCCATAGGCATCCAACCCAGAACCACCTGCCAAAGGTGGAGAACCAGGAGCTTATTTACTGACATGAAACACTCAACATCAACTTCTGTCTCAATTTATGAGACGTTTTCATGAAATAAGAAAAAGTCACAAACTTCTGTCTCAATTCAACCACAAATTATCTTTACAAACATAAGTGTATCCTCCAAATACCTAGTCCTGCAGATCAGGTATGACTTAAACAGAAAAAGAACCAAATCCATAGAAGTTTGCATTTTGAATACTGACCATAAATAGTTTAGACAAGAAAAATAACCTTGGAGTTCTTGATTCACAAAAGCATGCAGAGAATGAACCTTTGATTCCATTAAAAGAACTGTTGAGCTTCCTTTCTTTAAGAACTCTTCATTTTCACCGACCAATAAGCTGCATTAAAGAATCCTATTGAGTCACATAAATTACTTGATTCAGAAAATCCTTGAGAACATGACTTTAGAAGGTAAACTATGCCCTTTTTTTTTTTTTGAACGAGCAGAGACAAACCTTGTTGTATACCAAAGGTAGTCACTGGTAAATTTTGTAGTGTTAATTTGATCTACCAAGCCACTTTTTTACGAAGTCAGCTTCACCCCAAATCCCAGCTTTCTCCAAATACACATCCCATTTCAGAACTTCAAGCTTTTATCTGCTGATCCCACTGATAGCTACAAACTCTCAGGTAACATTTCAACAACAGAGCTTTGGGATCCAACCTGTTGGAAAATCAATGTTGAATGTAAACCCAAATTCAAAGCTAAAGTGACAAAAAAAATTCAGGACAAGCAGAGACATATGGCATCACTATTTATTTGTGAATCACTTGCAAAGAGCACAAAAATCAAGGGAATATTTCATGATAAAGTAACGTAGATCGTTGATCTTAGTACAATATGTCATCACCAATTCATCAGCAGTTATTCCCATATCACTTGTTGAGGACTCATAAATCAATGGAATATTTCTTGATAAGTTAATGTAGATCATAGACCTTAGTATAAGAGAGTTTTATTTCAGACTCTACCGTCATATATGCCATAAGTTGTAGAGCATGCCATCTTACTAGTCAATCATGTAAACCAGACCAGTTAGAGAACAATTTGCAATGTTCAAGGCCTCTCCCAAGAACAACAATATATCATTTTCATATCAGTTCCATATGCATATTGTTTCATTGTTCTATTGTTTCCTTTCTATATATTCTCTTTGTATGCGCTCGCACGTGGACACACACACACACCGTTTCATTGTTTCACTGTTTCCTCATGAATGGGAGCACACACATGTATACATATAAAACGAGCATCTCGAGAGGGGTCCCCATTTTAGGGAAAACACAGAAATACCTTTGCATTATAGTTGAATGATCTGAACTGTCTGTTTTTTAAACCTCTGTTTAAGGGTCATCATGATGGTCATAAAATGATTCAGTATCTCCATATTTGGCTGATTTCTTGACAAGGATGAACCGTGAATCGAGCTTTAAATATTAGACGGTTCGGATCATTTTACTAGGATGCTAAGTTTGTCATACAGGACAGCATAAACACTAAGATCTAAATGTAATAATTAAAGTGGCCTGCCATTTGAACCATCTGACTTGTAGTTTGAACAGCATCCTGTATGTGTAAGATCTAAATAGTCTCTCTCTCTCTCTCTCTCTCTCTATATATATATATATAGATACACGTGATACGTGCATTTTGTATACAAGATAAGCTAAACATTCAAACATTTTAAACTTACATTAATAGAATGCAGACATCAGAAACTTAATAGTTACCGTTGCTGTATTAAACACTACATTCTTGCAGTCTGGCGGTACGCTAACCGACCGCGCTGGAAGATGATATGACATGTTTCAAAACTCTACTGTCTTGTCATTGTCTTGTCATTTTTGTCATCCATGTTAGCTATAACGGCAGCACATGCTCCAGAAGAGTCGGTGAAGACATCAGCCTACAATACAGGACACTGTTCAGTAATGGTTCCCCAGCGTCAAGCAGATTAAAAGCATATTTCTTTTTGGTATAATGATTAAAGCACAAACAGGTGGAACTAGAGATTGAGACTCCAAGTAGAAAATTACAAGCAACAATGATATGATAGTACAGATTTCCGTGTTGTTTGGTGAGGGGATTGTTAAACTGTCCATCAATTGGCCTCAGTTCTGTTACTTGCATACATCATGGCTTGTGACTTGGCATATAGGCCTTAGTTTGTGCACATCACTTAAATATTTTATTTAAGACACTCGGAATGAAAAGAACAGAACCTGGATATCATGGATAGGCTCATGAAAATGACCTTTACAGCCAGCACACTCAATATCAAAGCTCAATATGCGAAATGGAGCATCTTAAAAAAATTTCCCTTCTGGAGTATGGCTGATAAAGTCTGAATATCTAAGAAAATGGTTAGTCAAGGACACATAAATCAAGTGGGAAATAGCTCAAAATGTAAATGGCATTCATTACATGCTTCGCCAAACTCCAAATAGTGCCTTGAATGCGTAAGGATACAGGCAACGCAACTCTTACTGGCAGTACGACAAAGGCTTAGTTGTCTTATACTGTTCAGCAGGGTCCTGGAGGGACCTCAATCCAATTTCCACCAATTATGACGCAATCAATCATGAAAAGAAGAGCATAAAGAACATTGTTGTCATATCATATGTCATGAATTTCTTCATACCAAGGCCATCAATTTGTACGCCTTTTTCAAGAATACCTGGCAGATTGGGGAAGCATAGAAGAGTAATAAAACAGTATTAGGCATAAGCCACATGATGGAAACATTGCAGTACATATTGATATGCAAGGTGCAAGACACAAAATGAGGACTGCTCTCCAAATATAGTCCTTACAAAGAGTAAATTAGATCAGTACAATGATACACAAAGAAAGACATGAAAGAAGGGGGAGAACATTTGTCGTCTAAGAAGTTATGTGATAATCAACCATAAAATGCAATGTAGGTGTTTCATTCAAGAAAGTAATTCAGATCCTGCATGTTATCGAATGTTAATGAAACTGAAATTTTACCCTGGCAGCTGGCCATTGTTGGCAAAGCAACAACAATTTTGAGAAAAGGTTCAGAATCTTGCTGCTGGTAATACATGTTACTCCTCTTCTGCACCATTTCAATATGGCGAATGAATTTTTGTACCTTGCTGTTCCTGTTGACCTCCCCCATCCTCCCCTATTGGATTACCAAACAAAGACATTATCTTAGTTTAGTTTAGTAGCATATACTATTCCCGTGCAGCAACATAGAATACTTGGTAAAAGTTGCATTTCTGAGACAAATAACCAACATGCTTGACGCTTTAGTATTACAAAATTACAGTTATATTCAGGTTTCTCAGTCACCAACCATACATTTTCACAGCAGAATAATAAACATAAAAGAAATTAGGAGCACAAGCTAACCTTCCTTTGTAAGTTGTAACCCCAATAATTCGGATAATGGAAGCCGACCCGGAACAATTGGGCAGCAACTGTCTATGGCTCTCTCCAATCACATAATCAATCTCCAAATACTGAAGAGCTACAACTCACAACCAGGAAAGAAAGAGATTTTAACAATTTTAAATAAATACACCAAAAATAAAAATAGAGAATCGAGCAAAATTGGAAAAGGCTGACAGACCGATGCCTCGGGAGGCGGAAGTGTAGGCATGGGAGAGAGGCGGGACGCGAGGGACTGGCGCTGCTCGATGTCACCGATGCTTCGGGAGGCGGAAGTGTAGGCATGGGAGAGAGGCGGGACGTGAGGGACTGGCGCTGCTCTATGTCGCGGAGAAAGAGGTCGTCCTCATTCTCGAAAAGGGTTTCGTCAAGGAAGACCGAAGACTTCCTCGTCGACGAATTCTTCTTCTGGGGATGTGGCCTGCTGCTTGTCCGGGTTCGCCGCCGGGTGTGGCCGCGCCGGCCCTTTTTTCTGTGCCTTTGTTCGTCGCCTTTGATTTTGCTTTCGGGGTTCACCAAGGGTTTCGAGAGCAACGTGTGAAGCGTTTATTTCCCGCCAATTAATGTGTGCCTTTTACTTTCCCTTACACGGAATATTTCATATTTCATAGAATTTAAAAGGGTTTTTATCACCGTTGTTCCCTCAAATTATGGCCTTCCAATCAAAGTTGTCTTTTGAAATAAAATTTTCATCAATTTGATATCAATTGGGTCCTTTTTTTTGTCTTTTTGTTAAATTTTATGTTAGCGTGCTAACGTGGTAGACAAATATATCTCACTTATTCAATTATATGACGTAGATGCGAATTTAGAATTTCAATCATGACGCAAAATTACGTTATTCAAAATATAAAATTATATAAACTAATGAAGACATATATATATATATATATATGATTTATCCAACACTTAATGAAATTAATATAAAAAAATCATAAACCATATCATATCAATATTTTTATTTTTCTAAGGATTTCTATATGATAATTGGTTATAATGAGTAAAGCTATAATATGGATGAAAAAATAAGATAATATAATGCGTTCAATAACGCTCTTAGTAATTTAGAACGTTACCTCAAATTGTGACCGACTAATAGTAATAATATTATTTAACCAAAGTTACTAATTGATCGAATATTAAAAGAAAAAAAAATTGAAAGTTTGAAATTTAGCACTCAAAAGCGGGAATGAAAAGCTCCTGGCATGGAAAAACCGCAAACATCAAAAACGAAAAGCAAAATTAAAAAGTTAGTGATATAATGGCGGAGTGGAAAAGCAGCAAAAAAGCAGAGAGTCTAAACGACAGCCACTATCGCCTCCTTCAAGACCTCCTTCCTCCTCGCCCTCCTCCACCCAATCCTTCTTCCACACCCGCCGGTACTATTAACCCTAATAAACACTTCACTCTCTTCCCTCTTTAATTTCTCTTTATTATATTTATTTTTCGTTAATTTTATTTTGTTATTTTTTGTTGGGTAATTCAGCAGAGGACGATAAAGTGGAAATGGAGGAGCTGAAGCCACCGATCGAAGGCCAAAGGGTTCACAACCTTCCTCATTTCTCACTCGCTGATTTTGATTCTTCTCCTGGTAATCGCTCCTCTCTTGCCCACTATCTGTTTGATTAAATGCTCGTGTGACTGCAAAACCCCCAATTGTTTGATTTTTTTTTCTTACATTGCGTTTTTGTTTTTCGGTTACGGAATCAACTTTAGAAGAAGAAAAACCTTCAAAGGTTAAGATTGAAGGTAGACGCCGTCTTTGTAAAGTTTCTTATGGGGCCGACAGTGATCATGCTGACAAACAACCAGTGCTTGATGAGCCCAACGTTTTTGGCATTGCGGGTTATGAATCACCGGCAGTGCCGAAAAGAAATCCGAGTAGGGCTAGTGCCAATGCTGGCGGGAATGAGATTAGGGATATTCTTGATGACTTGAGCTCGAGGCTTGAGTTTCTGTCAATTGAGAGGAGGGGTGCCAGAAAAGCAGACATGGTTGAAGGTTCTAATGTGTCTAAAACCAAAGGCAAGGAGGCAGATGCTTATTTGCCCAGTGAACCTCAAGGAGCCAGCCTGCCTACGAAACATGATGGTCAAAAGAAAAGAGAAACTTTATGGGTGGATGAAAAACCAAAAACCGTGGCCCGTCCCCTTGTTACTAAAGTGGGAAAAAGAGAGGTTGGTGATGAGGATGGCTGTGTATTTTTGAGTGACAATAAGATAGTTAAAGAATCAGGGAGGCAGAGTGGTAATGTTAAAGAGTGCTATGAATCTGATGAGCTTATTGTGATCGATGATTCTACTGATGATTGTGCTCTGGCGACTGATAGTTCTATTACTTTGAGTGGTCTCACTTCTACTTACAAGTTGCCTGGGAAGATTGCGACGATGTTGTTTCCCCATCAGCGTGATGGCTTAAAGTGGCTATGGTCTTTGCATTGTCAGGGAAAGGGTGGAATCTTAGGTGATGACATGGGCTTGGGAAAAACAATGCAGGTACAGAAAGAGGATACTTTAACAGATATGTTATTTTGGTGCCCTTTTTCTTCTTTTGTATAATTTATAGGTACTGGTTCTATCTTATTGCAGATTTGTAGCTTCTTAGCAGGATTATTTCATTCACGGTTGACTAAAAGAGTTATGCTTGTGGCCCCTAAAACACTGCTTTCCCATTGGATTAAAGAATTATCATATGTGGGTCTCACTGATAAGATAAGAGAGTGAGGCTGCTTGGTCTTGTTTTATATGATTAATTTATCATGTATGTAAGAAAGCCAAATAGTAATCATTTGCTTGTGCTTCTATGTAGATACTATGGGACTTGCACTAAAGCTCGAAAATATGAGCTTCAGTATGTACTTCAGGTAATTCCTCTACAATATAAATACATCAGGTGATTGATGTGTCTTTTGTCCAATCAAAATCGCAGTCAACAGTTTTGTTTCTTTTTTCATAAAGAACAATTCAATTAAGAGTAGAGAAAACAACAAAGAAGTTGGTCAAGAAGACCAACCCAAAAGGGCCAAAACACAGAAAAAAACTCAGAAACCATAAACAAATTTCATGAACTTCATCTGAGATGCAATATATTTATTAGCAAACAACTTGTTTAACTATGCACATGCCATTTTTTCTTTTGAATTCAACATGAATATAGGAATGTAGAGAAGCTGATGCAATCATTAAAATCTTTAATGACCACAGAATGAAGCATCATGATGCGTTCCACATTATTTAACTAATGTAGTTTGAGTAAACTTGTAGTACGACTTTGGCTGCACTTTTTTTCTTTTGTAATAAGAACTATGCTTAAACTCCATATGACTCTGTTCTCACTTTTCATTGTTTTTCTCATAGGACAAAGGCATTCTTCTCACAACGTATGATATTGTGCGGGTTAACTCAAAATCTTTAAGAGGGGATGACCATGTTCATGATGATGGAAGGGAAGATATCATATGGGATTATATGATACTCGATGAGGTGAGATTGCATTGGTACTTTCTTTGAGTAATTGACTGTTACTGTTTTTTTTTTCTCTCCTAAGGGAACATTATAGTTTCTGTTTATTATCATCATGCCAAAGGCTTATTAGTCATCTCAATTACTCAACCGCCTCTCACATACCATAGTGCAGGGTCCCGTCTAAGAGAAGGCTTGTTTCCTTGTATACGTCACATGTTGATCAGGGATGAACTTTGATAAAACATGCATACTTAATTGGTGAATTATTGATTGTTTAGTATTTCCGTATTTTTTCTAGAAGTGTCATCCTTTCAAGAAATTTTATTGCTTTTATGGATAATTTCAAACAATTGTTCTTTCAGATATATAGATATCTTTGAAATTATTAACAAAATGACCTTGTGTTAGTTTGTACATTTGAAGAATTTCATACCCTGGTGTTTCACCCAATCAATTTCCTTGCTTATATCAATTGAATGTTCACTCCCGTACTCACACACATCCAACACACCAAATTATACTTGTAAAGCACTATGTTGCCTGTGAGGGAAACCAGATTTATCTATCTGAAAAGTACATGAAACAACCTAATTTATTCATGTAAGAATTTTATTTCCTTGCATAATGATAACTTTTAGTTTGATGGACCTATTTATATCTCAGGGGCATCTCATAAAGAACCCTAGTACACAAAGAGCCAAAAGTTTGCTTGAGATACCTTGTGCCCATCGCATTATTGTTAGCGGCACGCCATTGCAAAATAATCTGAAGGTCAGATTCGGATGTGCCATATTATTCCTTTTATTTTATTTTATGTTTTAAACAAAAACCTAGACATAATTTGTAGATTCTTTGTACTTTTTACTTTCAAAATAGGAGCTGTGGGCCTTATTCAACTTCTGTTGCCCTGAGCTACTGGGTGATAAGAAATGGTAATAATTTCCTCCACATTCTGGTTGCCTTGAGTTATTTATCTGTTTCTGTATAAAACTATCGAACTTTTTTCAGTTTTAAGGAACAGTTTGAGTCTCTCATTCTTCGTGGAAATGAGAAAAATGCTTCGGATAGGGAAAAGCATATTGGTTCGACGGTTGCAAAGGTAATGACACCATAAATGTTTTTTTTATGCTTTGTGTGACCTGATATCATGTAATTTATTTTTGGTGTCCATATTACGATGATATGGACCAAATTGTTTCAGTCGTTTGTTTATGTTGTATCTCCTGTATCTAGTTATTGAATGTAGCTGTAGTGACGCTAAACCAATAGGAATCAGTGTATGATACGGTTTTATTTCGGCCTCAGTCTCACTCTTAAAGGTTTCTGTTTGTTTGATGACAGTAACCTATGTCGAACATTTCTGGTGTCCTTTTCTGCTAGTTTAGCAGACATATTATAGAATCAAACATTCTAGTGTTTGGAAAATATTAGAATCTTAGATTGTTTGAATCTTAATATTTTGCCAACAATGGTTTAAATTTAAATTTATAAATCTAATCATGTTTTCATTGAACCTAACCAATGCATTGTAGAAATAGGCAAAATTCATTGGTGATGTTGCAAGCATACAAGATTTTCTGTGTTTGTAAATGGGAAATCTTTATACGCTGACCCTTTGAATGCAGTTTTACTCGTGGTTCTTTACTTATTCTAAATTCTTGACTATTTCAGTTGTCTGATAATATTACGTGTTATATTTTGCTGCAAACTATGTTCCTATGATGTCTGATAATATTAATGATAAATATCTGTACATTTTACTACAGGAACTAAGAGAACGTATTAAACCTTTTTTTCTGCGTCGCTTAAAGAATGAGGTATTTAATGAAGACAGTGACCAAACAAGTGCCAAACTTTCTAAAAAGAATGAAATCATTGTTTGGTTGAGATTGACCAGCTGTCAGGTTTGATTTGCTATGCTCCATGATATTCTTTTAATCCTTCAAGGTAGTTTCAGGTATTATTTGAATGTTTATCAAGTTGATCATTTATGTGGTGTAGCGGAAACTTTATGAAGCTTTTCTAAAGAGTGAGCTGGTTCTTTCTGCTTTTGATGGCTCCCCGTTGGCTGCACTTACGGTACAAATTGTTTATAGTTCTTAGTCCTTTTTACTGCTTATCTCTAAAGCAACTTGTTCTGAGGAGAGTCAAAACCAATTAAATGACAAATTTATTTTATGAGATTTTTCCGTGTAGTTGAAACTGTTAGAATGGTATCTTTCTTTAAAAATTCCCCGTTGCTTTTCTTATAGTTTAATGAAAATAGGAGAATCGGTCTGTTTTGTTGGTTTTGTTGGCATTTATTAATTGATTTTTCGAATTATTATGAGAGAATATTTAATAATGATTGTTTGAATTATCTTTAATTACATTTTTGGAGCTTGATTTGTGTATCTGAAGTTAAAGTACTGTATCACACTAAGTAATTTAATGGTGTGCCACATAGGAATTGTGCAAGAACTTGTTTTCAATTTTTTTAACAGTGTCAGAATTTTTCTTTATCTATCTATTTTGGTAAGCAGGGTCACATTTTTAGGTTTCATGCTGTTGTTTCGTATACTCTGCTTGGGGTAGTTGGATATGTTGGGATGAAAATAGATTGCGGTTTTTGTATAATAAAATATATACACAATGAATAAACTTTTGTGAAGGTAGGATTTAAATGTGAAAGTAAGCTATAATTAACTATTGGAAAAATAAGTATCGTTTCTTTGTAGAAGAAATTCAAATTTTGCTTCATGTTAGTTTTTTTTATGCCAGTCCGTCCTTTGATGATTTTGGATCAGGAGTCCAGGACAAACATTGTTGTCGCTCTCCATGTTTTAAACCTGTTATGGTCTTTAGCCATAGTTAAAGAAGATAATACTTTAGGTTGTCAGTCCTCTTTTGATCATTCTAATTGTCAAGGACTGTTTGATATGAACTAGATCCTGAAGAAAATATGTGATCATCCACTTCTATTGACAAAGCGAGCAGCTGAAGATGTATTAGAAGAGATGGATTCAATGTTGAAGCCAGATGAAACTTGCATGGCAGAAAAATTGGCAATGTACATTGCCGATGTTGCTGAGAGAGAGGACTTTGATGAAAAGCATGCCAACCTGTCATGCAAAATATCTTTTATATTGTCTTTACTGGTAACTGTGTGATGTCTTTATAGATTTGATGTTTTTAATGTTTTCATGCGTTTGCTGACATAATTTTAAATGGAATGGTGTTCAATGACCTTTTATACAGGAAAACTTAATTCCTCAGGGGCATAATGTTCTTATCTTCTCTCAAACTCGAAAGATGCTTAATCTTGTTCAGGTTAGCCATTTAAAATAATGTTACTAGTAAACTAATGATATGAATTTTTGGGGTATTTAATTACATGGTCTTTCACAGGACATTTCAATGTTTTCCTTACTAGAAAAGTGATTGATTAATTTCTTGAAATTTGTGCAATTCTGGATGACTTTTTGGATGCCAACTAGTTGCTCACCAAGTTTAATCGTATAGGGCTTTAGCTTCCCCAAAGTTCTTGTTAATTTTAATAGAAAAAAGAATTTGTTTGAAAACACTTATTTGAGCAGCTATCACTATGTTAAATTTCAACTACTTTTTTTATTTTTTATAAGCAAATGCTTGGCACATAACTTATACTATTAAACAAGTTAAATTGTTGTGAAGTACTTCATGAAGAGGGTGAAATTGTTTGAGAAAATATTCAAGGTTTGGAATCATTAGGTTTCCTTGTGATTACTTGTTAGTGATGCAGTGGCATATAAATGTTCAAGAATGGTCAAATATTCAACCTCTCTTTACTTGGATAAGATAATTTCAGTTCCAAGCTTCTCATGGAGAATTCCATGCCTGCGATTTTGACTTGATGACATCTTTTACAAGCAGGGAGTTTGATGCAGAAGCAATATGAAATAGGGGGCATACTTTCCTGAATTAAAAAGCGTTTTAATAGATGAATAGTCTAGTTCGATTATTTAAAAATATATCTTTCTCAAAGTATATTTTTTTAGACTTCAAATTAGTGAAGTTAATTATTCATGGATAACTGTTTGTTTACAGGAATCACTAGTATCCCATGGTTACAAGTTCGTACGCATTGATGGAACCACAAAAGCTATTGACAGAATGAGGGTTGTTAATGTAAGTGTTAAATCATCTAAATCAGCAAAAGTGGTAACAATAATATTCAAAATGTTCCTGAAATCATGTTGGTTTTATGAGCAGGATTTCCAAGAAGGTAATGGAGCTCCCATATTTCTCCTGACATCTCAAGTAGGTGGTTTGGGCCTCACGCTTACAAGAGCAGATCGTGTGATAGTGGTTGATCCTGCTTGGAACCCAAGGTGTTCTCTTGTACTCTTTTTTTCCTGATTGTTTTCTACAAAGACGCATTTTTTTCCTCTAAGTTTAGATTCATGCGTGAGCAATATATCCTTTGCATTTATTTGCACTCTTTTAGTTGTATCTTTATTTTAACTTAACAAGGATATTAATTGTGTAAGCTGTGGTACCTAATTCGTTGTTATGGTTCTTATGTTTGCAGTACAGATAACCAAAGCGTGGATCGTGCATATCGAATCGGACAAAATAAGGATGTCATTGTATACAGATTAATGACTTGTGGGACTGTTGAAGAAAAGATATACAGAAAACAGGTTAGAGATTGCTTTCCAAGCTATTTATATTCAACGGTATGAATGCAGGATTTAACAATGCTTAGATAAGTGTATTGGGTCCTGTATTAGTGTTTATGTAGATTTTGCAGGACATTAAGCATAGTTGTTTAAATGATGATAATATCTATGCGTTTGACACAACAATGTCATTGGACCTCATTTGCTATGGTGTGATAGCATGTCCTTTATCTGCCTGTTTGGATATTTATATTGCACGTGGTTCACTTCTACTTCATTATTTGACAATGCTTAGATAAGTGTTACTGGGTCCTGTAGTAGGGTTTCTGTAGGTTTTTCAGGACATTAAGCATGGTTATTTATATGATTAAGTACCTATGTGTTTGACACAACAATGTCATCGGACCTCATTTGCTGTGGTGTGATAGCATGTCCTTTATCTGCCTGTTTGGATATTCACTTCTTCATTATTTGATTAATGTTGTATAACATCTTCATATTAATTTCTCTAACATTTTGTTTAGATATACAAGGGCGGATTGTTTAAAACTGCAACCGAGCATAAAGAACAGATTCGGTACTTTAGTCAGCAGGTGAATTCTAAAGTTGTTGTAATTGTTGCTATAGTGAGAAATTTCAGATTCTTAACCTTAGTAGAATGCAACATTCTAGACTGAAATTCTTTTATTGTTTTAGGATCTTCGTGAACTTTTCAGTCTCCCAAAAGAAGGTTTTGATGTATCCCTTACTCAGCAGCAATTATATGAGGAGCACGATCGCCAGCACACAATGTATGGAATATTACTTGTATGCAGTTGTGTTGATAATAACAGTTGTAATTTGTGGTACTTAGTATTTGAATAAAGAATATTACTTGTATGCGTTATAATTTTTGGTGCAAAGATGTTTTTTTGTTTGTATCTCAAATGTGTTCAAAAGCATTTCCTTTTTGGACGCGACTTTGAAAGTACAAACTACATTCATCATTTACTTGTCATTCTACTATTTACTGTAGGGACAAGTACTTCAAGTCCCATATCGAGTTCTTGGAAACTCAAGGTATAGGAGGAGTCAGTCATCACAGTTTACTCTTCTCCAAGACAGCACCTCTACCTGTCGCCGTAGGGGTAGAAGAGGAAGTTGAAAGGTGAAACCCATTTATTTCATTCTCTTTTTATTTAGGTTCAATGATTGATGGATCGTAACAACAGATTGGTTTTTCTTTTTTATATCTGTTTCTTTGAATTTTGAAATCTTCACTGGTTTACTTCACTATTCTGGGCACAGAATCAGAGGATCTTCAACCGCGGGAAGTTCATTTTCAAGTTCTTTACAAGAACGCAACGTGAATGGGTAGAGCTCTACGAATCATGGCTTTTATGTAATTTGAGAACAAAAGGTAAGTTATTTTTCATGTGATGAAATTTCTGGTTTGCATCATTGACAGGGCTGAATATGCTTTCAAGCCAAAGGATGTAAACATAAACAAGAAGCCTTCTTCACCGATTGACGTGGATAAATTGACAGAATCAGAGATTAAACAGAGAATCAACAGGCTGTCACAAACTCTTGCAAACAAGGTACTGTTACACATTGTCTTCTTTGGTTAGCAATTTATGCCCGGTTTCCGGTGAAGATGTTCAGAATCTATTCAGTTTAGTCTAAATAATCAGATAGAAAGGGATGTAAAATCAGTTAAAAGAGTGTAATTCTGAATTTAGCTTTCGTTCTTTTTTCAGTAGTGCATGATAGTCGCAATTCTTACTAATTGATTTGCCGTTGTGATTAACAACGCATTCAGGCAATGGTTTCAAGATTACCAGATAAGGGGGAGAAATTACAAAAGCAAATTGGTGAACTGAATGCCGAGCTTTATAGACTTGGAAAAGTGGAAGCGCAAGGAAATGAGAGAAATGTTATCGACTTAGATGATATAACTGGGGAGTTCCAAAGAGTGGTGATATAAGACAAGAAGAGTGGTGATGTAAGATAACATGTCGTCCGAATTTTATCGGATTTTTCCCAAGGGGACGCTGATATAAGATAATTTGACAGATCTGAGCGTTGTAACGGGGAAACTTTTATCATTGCAATTACTTGCTCTTCTTATTTTTCCATTAATACTTGGATACCGACTGGTCCTTATTTGTATTGGATTGCAACAAGTCTCGTATGCTTATGCAAAAACATATAGATTAACAAACAATTTCGGTATAAGTTGTTTGACATTTTATTTTTTGACAAATGTAACAGAAGCAATTTTCCTCTTAATTAATATAAGATAAATTATAGATCGCCCCCAAAGCGTTCCTTTCCTTGACGTAGTTGATAATTAAAGTCATTACATTACATGCACTGTTCCAAATTTCCAGTTATCACTTCTAGGTAAATACAAAACACCGGCACCTGATTTCACTTTCCGACACCCAAAAGAAAACTTCAGCCGTTCGAATCAAGCTACAGCATATTCTAGTAATACAAACCGAAGCTTTAAGCCATCAAGTCTCGTTAACAGCCTTGTCAATTTCTTCAACGTGATTCCGTAGCACATTCCACTGCACATGAAAACCTCTACCAGGTGAGAATTCTCTCAGCAGCCAACTATTGAAATGTAAAAATAAAGAAACAAACAAGACAGGTGCCAACCTGATCCATCGTCAGTGAGATTCCTGAAAACAAGATCGACCAAGTCAGAAACTATCCATAAGAAGGCATGCTTAACGCTAAGAAGAAAATAAATATTGCTTTATCATTAAATTAATAGTTATTGCTCTGATTTTTAATTAAGTCGTGCCTAAGCAGAATATAAGTTCTCTATTTGTCCCCAACGGACACAAACCTGATGGCAACTTAAGATATTGCCAGTTAGAATTTTCAGGGCTCTAGTAAACCCTCGATTCTGAAAATCATTTCCGTCGGCCTTCCCTTCCTTCTGGAGCATTGTCCCCAGCCCACCTCATACCAAAACTTGGGCATAAAGGAAAATCTTGATACCCTGGGTCACTGGACCTTCCTCCCTGCCTTGCCCTTCTAGATAACTTTTGTTTCCTTCTCCAAAATATGGCTCTCTTAAATCAACTCACAATTACGCCTACAAGAAGAATCTTTGAATTTGTCAACCAGCATCCGTCTTAGGGTGCATAACGGACAACCCCACTATCTGCCACCTCCCATAGTCCAATTTGTTAAAGGATTTCTCTCTTCCATAGAATAAATGGCAGTCCCCAATCCCTTCAAACAAGATGTTGTGTCTGGTAATATTAGATAGAGGATTCCAATTTCGTAGATTCGCTCCCAATGAACGTTCTAGAACACAATTCATGTGTTTCCCAACCTCCTCTACTTTGTCCTGACTCTTAAAAAGCAACACTGCTTTATCTCAGTACTATATGGATGTCTTTGTTACCACTACATCTACGTATCTGACCCCAACAAATTCATACACAAATAATACCACTTGTGTATTTGCTACTATTTTGCAAATAATTAAAACCACTTGTGTATTTGCTACTATTTTGCAAATAATTAAAACCACTAGTGTATTTGATACTATTTTGCAAATAATTAAGGATAAACATTAAAAACACTAAGACCAATATAAATGTGTATTGAATAGAGCATTTGATATGTAAACAACAATAAAATGAATATACATGTTTAGTTCTTATGTGGCTTAAAGAGAAGACTATGGAGCACCTAGAACTTCGTTTTTGATCAATGAGGTCAGGATTCGAATCTGAGACCTCTTTCAACATTAAACATTGGATGAGAAGTATCGGAAGATATAAGATACATAGGAAACTAAATTTCAGATAAAAATTAAATATTTGTCAAACATGACCTAAAGTATATATGAATAATCACTTCTTTTTCACCCCCCCCCCCCCCCCCAATTGCCATAAAATTCTGGCTTCACCACTGCCTAGGAGAATGAAAAGTCCTTTTTTTCTTCGGATAATTGTTTCCTCAGCCTGCACCAACCCACCTCTTCTCCCGGTACAGAATGACAATCCCCCTCCCCAACCCTCTTCCAGCCATGCAGCACATTTCAACTCCACGGTCATGAAGAAGCTTCTCCATCTATTGCTCTCTACAATTTGTAAAGCACCTATTCTTGAATCCTCATCAACCTCTAGAATAAGAGTTTCTGTAGTATCATAAAATCCCCAGCCAAACGTTTGTTCCCCATGAAAAAGCTAGAATTTTCCTAAGATACATAACACACAGGAGAAAACTATATTTCTCCGGTTCCTGATTCGAATTTCTCTTAACTAAGGTCGATTAGATTTACGATTAAAAATGAGCCCACCTTGGGTTTTCCACTTGAAATGTGACACAGACTCCCAAAACCATAAGAACAAATCATAAATTCTCCAACTATGATCGAAATGCAGAAACCCAATATAGCAAATTATACAGTAAAAAGAAATGAAAGTAAAGGTTACCTTTTTTTCCAGGCATTTGCTTGCCATCCTTGACATAGAACTCGCGAATGTCGACCACAACCTTGCCATTCCAGTTCCTCACGCTTACCCTTCTATTCTTGGATATCTACAAATCCCCAAAACCCTAAAATTAGACAGCAGCAGTACCAGTCACACTGATAAACCCTAACCCTAATCAAAGATAAAACGGCAAATTGCGCCAATGCATAGAAAAGAGGAAGAACAAGAGAGAGAGGGTGAGGGTGGTGACCTCGCAGACAGTTATGTCGTCAGAGGAGTCGTCGGAAGAGTCTCTCTTGGAGGCCTTCCTGGGTGGCGGGTGGCCCTCAGAGTCCCCGTCGGAAGCGTGATCGCCCTCATCTTTTCTCTTCCCTCTCCCCGACATTCCCTTCCTTGCTGTTTTAGCGTCTTTCGCCTTTCCCACTTTCACTCTTTCTTCTACTCTTCTTAGTCACTTAAACGAGAGGAAGAATGGAAAGAATAAAATGGGCCGGGCCCTCATCCTTACCCAACAAACACTCCAAAGCCCATATCCCAAAGCCCAAAGCTCAGTCTGCTCCTTCACCTCTACAACTTAAGTTTTTAAACTCCCTGGGAATCCCTTGTGGATTTTGGAGCTTGTAGTCCTACGTTGCTTACTTTTTTTGTCTTGTGTCCATTGTCAATAAAATGATATCTTTCTCGGTTGCCCTTGGGTGGTGATTGTTTGGTTTGGTGGTGCGTTGAACTATAAAGTTGAGTGTCCTGTTACTAATTCGTGGGCACTTTGGTTGCATTCTGTTTTGTCAAAAGTGGGGTCTTCGGCTACTAGGATTTGGGTCCAAACGTATATAGCTTTTACTTGCTGGTACATTTGGAAAGCCTGATGTGATTTTGTTTTCAATCAGGTTCCCATCAATCCCATTTCGGTTCTCTCTGCTCTGTCTTCAGCTTTGGATTCTTTTTTGCTTGCGGTGGAGGAGCCGGGTTCTGGCAGTTCTAGGGTGGTGCCTCGGACGGTGCAAGCCTCTCGGTGGCGCCCCCCTCCTTCCCCCTTTGTTAAACTAAACGTTGATGCTAGCTGGTCCTTGGCTTCTAGATCGGGTTTTGCTGGGGTGGTTGCGAGGAATGCTGATGGGAGCTTTTTGGCGGCGGCGAGGTACTCTCTCAGAGCTTCTTCCTCTTTGATGGCTGAGGCTATGGCTTTGCTTCGTGGCTGTGAGTTGGGGGGCCTCTCTTGGTGTTGGTAGCATTATCCTTGAGTCTGATTCACGCGATGCGATCTCGTGTCTTGATGGGTCTCTGTTCTCTGGCAGTTAGGAGGTCTTCCCGCTTTTGGCTAGGGTCAAGAGGCTTAGTGGGTCCTTCCAGAACTGTCGCTGGTCTTGGGTGCCAAGATCAGCCAATGGTGCAGCGGATGCTTCGGCTTAGGCTGGTATTACGGAGATGTGTGACTTTGTATGGGTCAATCGGCCCCCATCTTCGTTAGTTCATGTTTTGTGTAATGACGGCCTGCCTTGCCCTCATTAGGTTTGCTAGGGGGTGTTTGGGGCGACACTTGTACTTGGTCTTGGTGTCTTTTCTCTTATCCCCGCTCTCTGCCTTGCTTTGCTGTTCTCTGGGTGTTTGCCTCTTCGTAGGCTCCCTTGTTATTGTTTGGCTTCTTAGCCCTGGATTGCTATTTCCGTTGGTTTCAAAAAAATAAAATAAAAGGATAGGCCTTTACTCTTCTATGAATCCTCATTTTTTTAAAAAAAAATATGGGGATATCCTCTTGACTGTTGGATTTGACTTTAATGAAATTGTATGGTTGAGATTGTGTGCCTTGTGATTTAATCTCAACCATACAATTTCATTAAAGTCAATCCAACAGTCTCTTCCCATTTTTTAAAAAAATAGGGATCCTCTTGTTAAAGGGCCTATATGAACTACTAGTGATACGATATATGAGTAAGAAAGAAATCAAGCTATTAGAGAAACACCCTCAATGGTGCCAATGGTGGCGGGAATGAGAATAGGGATATTCTTGATGACTTGAGCTCGAGGCTTGAGTTACTGTCAATTGAGAGGAGGGGTACCAGAAAAGCTGACATGGTTGAAGGTTCTAATGTGTCTAAAACCAAAGGGAAGGAGACAGATGCTTATTTGCCGAGTGAAGCTCAAGGAGGCAGCCTGGCTATGAAACATGATGGTCAAAAGAAAAGAGAAACTTTATGGGTGGATGAAAACCAAAAACTGTGGCCCATCCTCTTGTTCCTAAAGTCGGAAAAAGAGAGGTTGGTGTTGAGGATGGCTGTGTATTTTTGAGTGACAATAAGATAGTTAAAGAATCAGGGAGGCAGAGTGGTATTGTTAAAGAGTGCTATGAATCTGATGAGCTTATTGTGATCGATGATTCTAGTGATGATTGTGCTCTGGTGACTGATAGTTGTATTACTTTGAGTGGTCTCACATCTACTTACAAGTTGCCTGGGAAGATTGCGACAATGTTGTTTCCACATCAGTGTGATGGCCTAAAATGGCTATGTCTCTGCATTGTCAGGGAAAGGAATTGAACATGAACTTGTTTTCAATTTTTTTATCAGTGTCAGAATTTTTCTTTATCTATTTGTTTTGATAGGCGGGGTTACATTTCTAGGTTTTGTGCTGTTGTTTCGTATACTCTGCTTTGGGTAGTTGGATATTTTGGGATGAAAATGGATTACGGTTTTTGTACAATAAAATATACACAATGAATAAACTTTTGTGAAGGTAGGATTTAAATGCGAAAGTAAGCTATAATTAACTATTGAAAAAATTCTTT
Organism: Cotoneaster glaucophyllus; assembly: GCA_036320875.1. Lineage (NCBI taxonomy): Eukaryota > Viridiplantae > Streptophyta > Magnoliopsida > Rosales > Rosaceae > Cotoneaster > Cotoneaster glaucophyllus. The sequence continues at coordinate 9,101,957 of CM070073.1, read as the reverse complement.
TATTTGTGTAGAAGAAATTCAAATTTTGCTTCATGTTAGTTTTTTTTTTATGCCCGTCCGTCCTTTGATGATTTTGGATCAGAAGTCCAGGACTAACGTGATTGTCGCTTTCCATGTTTTAAACCTGTTAGGATAGGATAAATAGCCACCGGATAGTACTGACTAAATTAGTCGGCCGTTTGGTGCAGTATCGGATTAATGACCGTATTATTTATACTGTGTTTGGTACTGAACCGGATAGGACAAGAGAAAATAAAAATTTGACAAATCCTTCTTTGTTTGTTGAACTTTTCTCATATTTATACCTATTGAAAACCGCATAAATTTTCAAATAACAAAGAAAGATAGTAAATTCCATACATTAAATTCAAAATATTTTCCAATAACATAAAAGAAGGTTCACAAAAAACTACAATCATTACGCTATATAATCCAACTGCATATCCAAGTCCATAAAATATATAAATGCAAGTTGGTTTCAGTAAGAAACGATAGCCAAAATATATGCATGCTGCTTTTAACAAAATACATAATCGAAGTATCAACTCTGGAACATGATCGTTTTTTATAACACAATCGTCTTCGGAGGCAATGCTCTTATCTGCCACCCTTTTTCGTGCCTGCCCGTCCCTTCTCAATTGCATTCTCGGGCTAAATGCAACTCCCTGCCAAGATAGAAACACACAATTGAATTCACATTATAACAAAATCAAAACCCAACTTCTATAGACCAAATATTGTCAAAAATATATATGTATACGAAATTCTCACACTGCATAATTTGGGAGACAAAATTTTGTGCACATCAAATTTCCCACCTGAACAAAAAGGTTCAAACTTTATACTACCAAAGCAAAAAGCATAATCATAAACACCGTCAAGAAGGCCACAACGTCTATTAATCATAATCCATTAACCAAAAAAAAAGAAAAGCAAACTTTCATAGCCACAATTGCTTGCATTCAGCACAATCCGCAAACCCATTTATCCAAAATCCATTAATAATCCAAATGCTAATCAAATCAGCTAGAAAAATAAAAACCCAGATCACAATTTTTAAAAAGAAAAAGAAAATCCAAAAAAGATGAGAGCATTTGCAGTAGAATTTTCATACCTAGAGGCCATTGAGGAATGGAAGGTAGAGAGAAGGGCTCTTCAGGCTCAGGTGGGAATAAATCGGTGAGTTGATTCCAATGGAAGCACTTGCACACTAACCCGAAACCGAAAATTGCTGCTTCCGTTTATGAACCCAAAATATAATTAAATTGTAATTGTCTTAATCACCAATTAAAGTTCAACACCAACAACAAACCTTAAATTCGACCCCAATAGCAAACCCTAAAAATTCTAATTAAATCAATTGCATGATTAGAGAGGGGAGGAAGAGAGAACGTCTGGACAAGACGAACTGTGATTCAAATGAAGAAGAAGAAGAAGAAGACGAACCTGGGATGAGAAATTCGACCCCAATAGCAAACCCTAAAAATTCAATTAAATCAATTGCATGATTAGAGAGGGGAGGAAGAGAGAGCGTCTAGAGAAGACGAACTGTGATTCAAATGAAGAAGAAGAAGAAGAAGAAGAAGACGAACCTGGGATGAGAGCAAGAGTGCGTCTGGAGAGGAAGAGAGTCTGGATACGAAGGGACGGTCTGGAGAGGAACAGAGAGCGAGCCGACTAAGTTATACGTTGAATTTGGAGAGGATAAGCAATCGGGTAAGCACGTAAAAAAGGTGGGCCCGGATTATTTAATCCAAATAGCCATCAAACACAGTACATCGTATTATTAGTGCTATTCGGTGTCTTATACGGTGTGCCAAACAGGGCCTTATGGTCTTTAGCAATAGTTAATGAAGATAATATTTTAGGTTGTCAGTTCTCTTTTGATCATACTAATTGTCAAGGACTGTTTGATATTACTGATAATTTTGTAATTTTCTGGTTAATTGTGTGGAGAGAAAGATGATGTCAACACGTTAAATTATGACAAATGAATATTTAGCATAAAAAGATATCGACACAAAAACGAATTAACATGTGAAAATTCAAATCTCTCCATATTTTACAAGGGTGCATTGGACTAAAGCTAGATTTTACGTCTCTCGGGACGCATATGGTGATGTAAAAGTGGCTTTGAACTCCACATATGGATATTCTAGATTAGAAATGCTCTTCGCATACTATGTAACAATTATAAAGTTGCAGTGCAATGAAAAGAAAAATTAATTTTTTTACCAAAGATCATAGTAATAAAAAGGGAGTTTTAACTAAATATTTATAGTACTGTTTAGTTTTAACGAAAAACTACATTTTTACCTTTACCTGACATTATTCATTATACCTTTAAAAATGACTTTTCGTTAAAAATAAAGTTTTTTTGAACTTTTCATTAGTTTTCCTTAATAAAAAAGAGAAAATTTTGAATTGTTACACGATAGAATTTGACAATGAACAACGACGTTAGCTTTCTCATAAATTAAAACCCTAACATTACATAAAAATATGTAGAATTTAAAAAAGAAAAAGGAAAAGAAAGAAGATGTGACCTTGAGACGTGGACGAAGGCAATAACACACCCCCACCAAACCCATGTGAACGCAATTAAGTGAAGTAACAACTCGTTCATTAATAAACAACTAGCTGTAGCCTCCACACACACAAGAACTTTGGTATTGGGTACTGACTGTTCAGTAACCAAAATACTGACCTAATGATTTGGTCAAGTAATATTAAAACACCTGTTATTTAGAAGTCCCCCAAACGCTTGTTCTCTTGTTAACCAAACACCCAACTTTCACCTTGAACTCATAACCAAACATCCATCTTCTTCCTTATCTCTTCCCCCCGGCCCCCAAGCCCTCTTTCCGTCAATCTCATCCCGCATCTCCTCCGCCAACTTCTACTCCGAGCATCCCAACCCACATCCCCTCCCCGCCGATCACACTCCCATCCCCTCCTCCTTCGTCCCCACCCCAATCTCATCTCCAGCTTTCCTCCGTCAATTCCATTCCTAACAAAAACATGGAGAAAACAAGAACCATCCCCACCGAACAGTTTAATTAATCCCTTCGCCGGAGACCTTACGGCCTCCATCCTTGAACTGGAATTATACCTTATTGCTTGTGAAGGAAAAATCTATTGGTAGTAAAGAGATCTAGAGCCATAGAGGTTGGTAAGAGAGGGATGGGCTTGCCGGCGAACAGAGATGTTGGGGTAGTCGCGGTAGTCGGAGAAGAGATGGGTGGAGTCGAGGTCGCCGGAAAAAAAAGAAGGGATTGGCGGCGGTCTCGCCAAAGAAGAAAGGGGCTGCGGTTGGGGGTGGCCTCACCGGAGAAGTGAGGGATTGAAGGTTGGTCTCGCCGGAGAAGATTGGGGGTTTGAAGGTTTTCTGCATATAAGGGAGAAATATGGTGTTTGGTCATGAAGATAGTAGGAGTTTGGAAAAAACAATTATTTAACAAGTGTTAAAATTTTAGTGGGCCACGTAAGATGGTGTGTAAATTGAGTACTTACTCAAATATTGTGCCTGCATAAATAGGCCTTTCGTGCTCCTTCCCTTCCTTCCCTTGTCCTGTTTTGTTCAGTATATGGGAGTAGAGATTGCCACTTCCGGCAATTCCAGTACATTGAAAGTTACGCAGACAGAAATGGCCACTTCCAATAAAACCTTCCTTTCCGTTCTTATTCCAAACTCATGTTTTAAAGCCTGCATACTTCCAAGAGGAAATTTCATTCCAAGAAAAACCAGAGTCCCCACAATAACCCTCCGTCTTCAACAATGTCCTGTATGATGCTTGACCTGTTGGAAATCTATGTCACGGCCTGCGAAAGACAGGAGCAGGAGGTTGAGGAAGCTCTGAAGGAGGTCGAGGCACTCCACCTCAGCCTCTGCACCGCTCAGCAGCACTTCCCTACTGCCGACCTTGCTGCAAAGCCAGCCCTCTGGTCGCAGATGGACGCCGACGTCGACCTCGCCCTCAAGACTTTTAAGGCCATTAAGGTCCATTTCCTGACCTTGGATGGCATCACCACCACCGTCTTTAGTCCTGATCGAGTAGCTCTCGACTTTCGCCCCCGGAACTTCGGCCATCTACACAGGTCCGCCTGGGACTCATTGTTGGCTTTGGTTTCTGAGGAGGAAGCAGACGCCAAGAGAAACATGGAGGAGAAGCTGCTGCATCTTGGGCAAGTCTTGGATGACCAAGGTCTAGAGCCGGACAAGCTAGCGTTGGAGGACTTGAAATGGCGGATCATGCGAGCCGAAATTCTCTGGATGGTGAGGTTTTTTCGTTGTATTCTGGCTCTATTTCATGCCGGCATGCTGGTTTATTTGTTAGTGACTGGAGGAAAGGGATGATAGTCATCTGAATTTGGGTGGTTTAGGGTTTGTTAGAATTCAGAAGAGAAAGAAAGTGATCATGTTCATGTAGTCTGTCTGCTATGATCCATGAACGTGTAAACCAAATTTCCAGTTACCACTTGTAGCTTAATGCAAAACACCGGCACCTGTTTCACTTTCCGACGCTCAAAACAAAATTTCAGCCGTTGGAATCAAGCTACAACATAATCTAGTAATAAACCAAAGCTTTAAGCTAAGACGTCTCGTTAACAGCCTCGTCAATTTCTTCCACGTGATTCCGCAGCACATGAAAATCTACAAAGATCAAGTAATAAAGAAAAGCCTATGTTTTTCGTATGCTCAATCTGACTTGATACAATTCACTTAAACTCCTCCACACCACTGTCCAATTTGTTAAAAGGATTTCTCTCTTCCACAGAAAGAACGGCAGTCCCGCAATCCCAATCCATCTACCCCTGAAACAAAGATGCTGCGTCTGGTAGCAATGCACAGATTATTCAAATTTCATAGATTCGCTCCCGATGCACCCTCTGGAACACACTTCCTCTGTTTTCCAACCTCCTCTACTTTGTCTTGACTCTTAGAAAGCAACGGTGCTTTATTTGCTTGCCATCCTTGACATAGAACTCGCGAATGTCGACCACAACCTTGCCATTCCAGTTCCTCACCCAAGTTTTCCCTGTTCAGGAGAATTTCAAGTGAGGATGTGACACGCAAGGAAGGTAGTACCTCATCTGCAGATGGATCAACTTTTGAAGATTCTATCTGTTGCCCGGTATAATCTTTGGAACATTCCTTCACTCCAAAATGTTGGTACATCATCAGTTTTGAGATTCCATAAACCAAATTTTCTTATAGACACAGAAAAGAGCGATCTTTTTGAGACTGCACCAGTTACATAGAATTCCGAGAAACAAATTCCCCTACATAGCTATTAATTAAGCTAAAAATGCGTATAATCAGGCCTATATTAATGGCAATATTAAGAAGCTAAATGCGTATAATTGGTCAAGAATCTACATTTCATAATTTTGGAAACCAATTTTGGATGCTATAAGCAGCAGCTTTACTGATGTTCCCAAAAGCTTAAACTCCTTCAATGTGGAGCAAAAATTATCCCAAATTGGAACATATGTTAAACAGATATATTGTGTAGGAATTCAAATAAATAGATGAATATTACTTATCAGCCCAAATAAAATTAGAAAATTAAGGGTTGGTTTCCCACCTGGGCCTTAAAACATATAAAAATAGAATATTAGCCCACCGGGCATGCTGTTATCATATGTGAATTCACAGCTTCTTCTGTTGTGAGTCTTTTGGCTGGTAAATTAATTGACAAAAAAAAAATATATATATATATATATAAAATGCAACTTTTTCCTGTATGGTCGGTCACGAGTCGAACATCACAGCTGCGAAAACCCTCTCTCTCCTCTTTCTCTCTGTAGGAGACGAGTACTCGGAGAACTCTCCGGAGTGCGAAAGAAGATTTGCTGTGGGGAAATTGCGAGGGAGCGAAGCAAACCCAATCAAATCATCGTGGAAGATAATTGAGATTGAATTGTAATTGATTCTCAACGAACACCAAGTGGTTTAAGAAGTTATCGAATTAGAAGAAGATTGAGAGATGGGGAATTTGTTCGTGAAGAAGCCCAAGATCACGGAGGTTGATCGAGCTATTCTTTCTCTCAAGACCCAGAGACGCAAGCTTGCTCAGTACCAACAACAGGTCTTAATTGTTAAATCTCTTAATTCTTAATTGTCTACATGTGGATAATCCTGTCAAATAGAAATAAATTCTACTTCTCATCTCAAATGGGCTAACAGAAAACGAAGAATTTCATTCAATTTTTGTCGACTGAAGAATTCCCTTTTTTTTTAATGGGGTTTTGAATTTGCATATACTTCTGGAATTTTTAATACTTGCCCATTGATCGAGTTCACTTGTATCCCACTTTTCCCAGCTTGAAGCTGTGATCGAAGCGGAAAAGCAAGCCGCAAGGGATTTGATTCGTGACAAGAAAAAGGAAAGAGCTTTGTTAGCGTTAAAGAAGAAGAAGGCGCAGGAAGAATTGTTGAAGCAAGTTGACACCTGGGTTATTAATGTTGAGCAACAAGTATGTAATTGCACAACCCTGCCCAACATGTCCATTTTCTTTCTTTCGATTTCCTTTAAGACCTGGTCTACCTTAAGAGAAAGCAAACAACATGTTGACACTAAATACTTTGGTTCAGTTGCAAGATATCGAACTGACAAGCAAGCAGAAAGCGGTATTCGAGAGTTTGAAGGCTGGTAATAATGCGATTAAAGCCTTACAAAGTGAGATCAATCTCGAGGACGTGCAAAAGCTAATGGATGATACTGATGAAGCTAAAGCATACCAAGATGTGAGCTTCACTTCGCGTCTTTATCTTTTTGGTTTTATTTATTTGGTATTTCACCAAAGTTTCCTTGGGTTGCATTCTTAGAATGAGGATCTCTATCAAACACATTTTGGCTATTTGGGAAGATTTTTATTTGTCCACCAAGTTTTGAAATTTATGATGCTCCTTATGTGCAAGGCCCTCCCTCTTTTATTAGTATTTGAGAGCTTTCCTTCCTTTTTTTCTTTTGGTAAACGGAGCGGAAGTGCTTGGATTTCTGTTGTTGTTTTGATTATAAATCAAGAGCGAGAAAATGTTTACTCTAAGTTGAGTTTGTAAAGATTGGCTGTTTTGTAAGGTTTATACATGTTCTTTTCCTATTGACAAGTTTACTTTTCAACCCCCACCCATCCCCCTTGTTTGATACTATATCTGCTTTGATCTCATAAAAAATTATGCCTCTGTTTTTTCACATCATTTGCGTGTATTCTGTCCCATGTATTTTTCTCGTCAATGTTAACAATTGAGTTAACATCTAAACTTTGTCTTCTTCTTTGCTTATCATCTTCTCCTCAGTTTTTTCTTTTTAATAAATTCTGCCTTTTCTCTCATGATTTTCTTTTTGTTAGGAAATTAATGCAATCTTGGGGGAGAAATTATCCGCAGAAGACGAAGAGGATATTTTAGCAGAATTAGAGAATTTGGAAGCTCAGGTATGACATTTCTATTCTACTAATGGGTCCACAAAACCCTAACGAATATTTTGCTTCCTGTTTGTCATGTTTTCCCTTCTAAGTCTTTTTTATGCAGCCAATCTGTTCCTGTTTCAATACTTTATGTAGTGATTAACATACAATTCATTACTGCTCATTAATAAAAAACCTCATGTTGTATCGAGGATTGTTGTGTAAAAATCATTTTTTCATGCTTATTAACATGGTGAAAGTAAGTCCTTTTCTCTTAGGTGCTCCTTCATTTATCCGATTACCAATGTTGCTACTACCATCTAGTTTTCATGCAATGCCGTATATTTGAGGTCTTTCACCGGATCTTCATTTATGTTGAAAATGGATCAAGCCGATTTTGTATTACCAATTAAATCATTAATGAACTAACTGCATATCAAATCATTGCATGAACGTTCTTTTGATTGTTTCTTGTCTTGTTAGTTTTACTATTCTGGTATCACATGATTTCATCTCATCTAAAAGTGAAACTCTGCTCCTTTGTCAGATCACCGTTCAAGATCTGCCTACCGCTCCTGCTTCAGTGCTTTCTCAAGAAAACGAGAAGTTGGACCTTCCTGATGTACCAACCAAAGTACCAGTTGCACCTGATGTGATCACAACTGATGAAGTTTCCACCAAGACAAAAGGTCACTCTCTCTCTCTCTCTCTCTCTCTCACACACACACACACACACACACACACACACACACACAGAACAAGCACCCCCACACACAATGCTAACTGCTAATTGCTCGTCAACTCAATTGCAAATGCCTGACAATATTTTGGGGATATGCAGTTATGGAGGAACCGTTGGTGGCGTGATTGGATTGAACAGTTGAATTAGGTTGCCGTCTGATCAAACTGTTTTCAAACGTCAATTGATCCTCCTCCCTTCTGCAACGATTCATGTACCAGTAAAAATTATATAGTTGGGATAACTTTGATTGTGCTCTTTCTTGATTACCCGAATTGGTTTGTACAAATATGTGTTTTTCAGGACTCAGTCCAAACACCACATTGGTCCAGCATGTATTATATTTTTGCCTTCCCCCGACCGACATCAGTCTTTGTTCATGGAAAGAACAATGGGAAACAAGAATTTGAATACTCTGGGATGAAACTTGTGTTGTTTCCATGTAGTGCTACATGTGGACCTTTGAGAAATTATCAATTGTGCTGCCCATGGCAAATTATTTCAGTGTCTTATTTGTGTTTTCAAGAAATAGATTCCAACAGTTCAATATTAGACATTAGTTTTGCCAACCAAAAAGCGAGAAAAAATTGGACAATTCTTCAGTTTTCTGATCAACGAAATTTACAGATCAATGTCCCATGTGTCGATAAACTCGGTTGAAACTTGTTCCAGGTTATAGTACAGGCTTATTTTGGCCTAACATATTATTACACATATGACACTGCCACCCGATCTTATTTACATCCGAAACTAATGACTGGACTGGAGACCAAAAACAGAATTCACAGATCTACATGAACATCGCCTCCATCGGCTTTGGAGCTCAAGCTTGGCAAACTTAAAGGTACAACGCCAGAAAATCTTGATAGGATGAGTCTTGCAACATTCTCAGCAGCAACAGCGCTCGTCTCCATAGTACTTGCTGCATTCTCAAAAGCATTCACATAGTACAAATGCTGACCATCCAAAATAAACGGTGCAAATACTTCAGGAGCTGTGTAATGAGGGTATGCACCCCAATTTATTCGAATTGTCTCCGTCCTCGCACTAGTAGTTGCACAAGAAAACCAATAATCAGTATTTATTTAAAGGATCCAGGGCCTCGTGAACAAGATGACGATTCCAAAGGATTTGCTGAATTTTAATGCAGTACACAAACAAGGCATGTCTAAGGTTAATCAGTTTTAGTTCCATTTGCTAGTTGAATCTTGGTTCAATCACAGAAGAGGAAAACTGAGGAAACTCTTGAGGGTGGAATATGTATGTCAGCATGTCAAGCACCCTATTCTCTTTTGCTGTATCCAGAAAACGAGTGCTCACTATTTAGAAAACTAGACTGTTACCTGAAGATACTATCTAGGATTGCATCCGCCATTGGTTTACGAGAGAATATCTTGTAAGTGAAATCTTTCTCATCATGTTGCTTCAGAACTGATATACTTGAGAATGGAAGATCAGGAATCTCAATAGTGCCAACCAATTCCGGGATTTCTGCCACAGAATTCAGGCCAAAATATACCTTGCCCCAAAAAACAAAGAATAATAATTAGGGATAGCATAAAGATTAAACCCAAAATCATATGTAACTGAAAAAATAAGCATATAATTCACACATGATTTTTAGCAATGCTGAGTTACTTACAGGATTTAAGAGGCCCCTAACAAAAGTTGCATACGTGTGTTGCAATTCTCTCTCAGGGATGGAGATTGGAGGATTAAACTTGAGACTCAACTCATCTAGAGGTGAAGCAACCACTGCTATGTCACACGTATAACTGTTCCGCATGGTGGAATTAAGCTCATAATATTCTCCATTTGACGAAATAGACTCTATCTCTTCTTGAAGGTGCAATTCAACATCAGAACGATCAATCAGTCCGGCAGCCATCTGCCAGTTCCCTCCTTTGATGGCCCACAATCCTCCGCCTGATCCTGCCAATGAAACTGCACCAGCAAGTCCACTCATACTGACACTTTGGCCATAATTGATTCTTGTAATGACCTGGAGAATTCAGCAGAGTGCTAAGTTCTAATGGGAGTTTTGAAAAACTCAAAAGACTGCTGCACTTTATATTTTATTTTGTTGTTTTTTAGCAGAAGACTGCTGCACTTATAAGCCAACTCCATAGTTCAGCATACCAAAATTTCAACAAACCAAGAGTTTCCTTAAGTTGAAATGAAGTAGAACCTCTCCATGCACCCATGACACATGCTTTTGTTTCCATATACACTGATATAAAGATAAACAGAAAAAAAAAAAAAAAAAAAAAAAAAAAAAAAATACCGAGAAGCCCTATATGCTAAGAAAACTAACGTATAAGAACAACAATAACAATTTTAGACAAGGGAAAATAAATGGCATGCCCTATATCCAGCGAAATGTAAACTGAGCATTTAGTTTTAACGAAAAGCCCGCTGTACTGTTCACTTTAACGAAAAACCACATTTTTACACTAAAAAGTCAAACCTGGTACTATTCACTTTACCCTTTATTTTGTCCTTATCGTTAAAACTCAAAGTTTTCAAGCCCTTTTCATTAGTTTTCTTTTTATCTAATCCTTATCCAGGATACAGTATATTATACACAAATGAGGAGGGGGGGGGGGAAATCAGAATCAAATAAAGTACTTTTGAAACTTGAGGCTATATATCCATTGTTCTTAATTGCTTGTCTTGCAAAACTATATCCCACCAAAATCCACAAGATATCATCTTAAACCACCAAAATGACATTTACAGTTCTAATCTGAGTATGCTTCAAAGTTACGATCCCATCCATGATGACAAAGTTTTAATAAAACATTGAAACAATTTGTGCGGATTCTGTGAAATTTGAAGATGCATGGATCTAAAACCACTCATAACAGAGCACAAAAATCCTCTTTTGGCAAGTTTTTAATATCTAGATTTGATAACAATGTGGAAAACATGCAGCACAGCTTGGTAGCGCCTTTTTTTTCAATTACAAGATCTCGCAGGTCTCTCTATTCCTATATAATACTTCAACTGGGCATTAATGAGGGCCCAATGAAATCAATTCAAATTGAGGGCATGAAAAATCCTTAGTGTAATGAGACTTTGTGCATGGAAGTAAGATAACAGGGGCGCCAAAAAAGAAAGAACCTTTTCTACTCCTTCCTATAACTACTTTTTGCACAAGATATCATACCATATATTGCAAACAAAAGACAAGTTCAAAGAAGCTCACTATCATTGAAGTAGATTCACTTCAATGGTAGTCGTTTAGGGGTGAGGATGAGACTTATTTCCCACTTGCCGACCATACACCTCAAATAAAAAGTTTTTTATTTACTTTTTGCTCAAGATATCGTACTAACTATTGTAAACAAAAGATATGCTAAGCCGAATTAAGCTGCCATTGAAGCAGATTTTTTCCCCACTCTTATTTAGTTATAAGCAGTGAAATTTTTAACTGAAATATTTTGGTGTTGTTTCTTCCTTTTACTATTTTTTTGTTTTGTTTCGTTTGTATGAAACAGACGACACTTCTGGATTTAGAAACCCCACCCCAGTAACCATGTCTCGAAATAAGCATATGAGAAAAAATGAAATATTTGGGTGATGTTTCTTCTTTATACTATAGTATCTACAAGCTACAGAGGCTCCAATACACTTGTGTAACATGAATTTAAATTCTAAACAGTCAACGGACTTGCGGAGAAGTACCAATATGTTCGTTAAAATCAAATTATCAATCATGTTAAGTTGAAAGCATAGAATCCGAAGTAAACAGAAGTGAAACTATTGATAATTGCAATCCATTAAAGAAAGCTAGGGACTTTAGTTCTTACAGTGACAAGCTCTTGTATCAAGAGGGGAGACAGTCCGGCATCGGCCAGTTCGACAGCCAAAGTGGTGGTGGTGAGATTGTACAAACCAGCCCATTTGAGCATCTCATCCACCGTCTCGAAAACGGGTCTCGTCTCAAAGCTTTCATAATACTTGCAGAAGTTGTTTACAGCAGTCTGCACCACACAAAGAAATTCACCAAATTCAACGACAAAAACCTAAATTAAAACTCAATAAATAAACCATTTATTTAGTTTTATACCTCAACAAATTTATCCATCCTGATAAGCGAGTAGCCGTATCTGAAGAGCATGAGGAGTGAATTGGCAAGCGAAACAATCTTATCGACAAAGGGAAGCTCTGATTTGAAGCTCAGAGTCTTGAACACAAACTTACGGCCGTCCCAAATTCCAAAAGCAGAAGAGGAGGATTCGTCGGAGGAGGAGGGGCTATTGACGGCGAGATTGAGAAGCTTAGTGTAGTTCACAGCGTGCAGATTCCTGGGGTGGAGAATGGAGGCGCCGGCCTCGAAGATGTGGCCGGAGACGTTGACGGTGGCCATGCGACCACCGACGACGGGGTTGCGCTCGAAGATCCGGATGGTGAAGTTGAGATGCGGGGGGGAGTAGCGGCGGAGGAAGTGGGCCACGGAGGAGCCACCGATGCCGCTGCCGATGATGCAGACAGTAGAAGCCGAGTCAACAGCATTTGCATTTGCATCTGATAGAAGGAGGAGGAAGAGGGGGAGGAGTGAGCAAATGAAGGTGGTTGTGGGAGTTGACGACGACGCCATGACTGAGGGAGGATGAGATTTATGAAAGTCTCGTATTCTCTGTCTAGTTAATAACTAAATAGCTACAGACTTCCTAGTTGGTGAGGGTGGGGCCCGGGGGGTGAGGATGAGATTTTACTTGTACTGTACAAAACCCCAGTACAAAACGGTCTATCTAACCCCCAAACGTCAAATATCACAACTTGCATGGTACCGGACATGATCGACAAAGGCTTCCACCAAATCCTCTCAATTCACGGGTTCTTGAAATTTAATCAAACGGTTAAGGTTAGTATAAGCTTTAAAATGAACCTTATTTGTACCCGTTGAATCAAATTTCAAAAATCCGTATTGATAGATTGAGAGAATTTGGTTGAAGAGATCCAAAAATGATCAATTTTCTCGAGAAAGAGCTCCAAGTGCCGTTCATGTTGCTACACGTGTGTCGCACTACGTATTAATGAGGGATTTAAAGACTAAGTTGTATGTCTAGCGTAAAAGAGTTGAAAAAGGGGGCAAAAGGAATGTGAACGAAATGAAACTAGAGCCATGGTTAAGGAAATGAGGGTCCTCTTCTTGAAAACTTGTATTTTATATGTTGGATAATATTTGGGCACTCGTTGAAGAGTATTCAATTTACTGACTTCATGATGTGGCCAATGAGAATAGTTTGTCTGTCTTATATAAAGAGTGTATTCAATTGAGATTTTTAGGAATTTATAAATTCTTTGATGAAGTTTATTTCCAGAGATTCTGTACAAAATTTTGAGTGAATTCTCTCAAGTTCTCAAGAGAAAAGATGAGATTTGAGAATGTTACAATATAGTATGAAATCTCTTCAATTCCCTCGAATTCCCCAACTATTTAAGATCCTTTAAACTTCAATTTCTAATTGAATACATTTAGAATGTTAAAAATTCATTCAAATTTCTGATTGAACGCACCTAAATTTTATAAAATCACTCAAAATCATGATTGGATACACCGAATTTTCATCATTTTTCATTATGTATCCCAAATTCCCGATCCGACTTACCAATAATCTCACTTGTAATGCATTTGGAGCTCCAATTATAAAAATGTTTTAAGATCCAATATTCCCAACTGAAAAACCATACAAAAGTTTTCATCATAAGTTTTCAATTTGTAATTTAGCATTTAACCATACAAAAGTAAAGCAAAGTAAAGCAAAGTAAACCTTCGACCTCCTTACAATTGATCCAACACAAACAAATTTAATACAATCGTTATGGTCGAAATTGAAATTTTCAATCTCACTGACACCCCCTTCCCTTATATTGTTATTCATATATGTAGAAAACACAAGTATCTACCTACCTACCTACCATCAACTTCAAGCTCCTTTCAAAGTTGTGAAAGGCAAGATGCAGGGGGTATATAGTGGGAGAATCGTTTACGTGGGCAAACTATTGTCCATAGACATGTACTGTTTTAAACATAAAAGAAAAATAACTAACATACATAAGCCATCCACCACAAAGTATAAACATCACCTCTATGTCATCCAAGAGGCAAGACTTGAAGACGAAATTAAGGACATCAAGTTTGGCGTATTCCGGCCATTATTAGCAGCTGAGAAATTCTTAGCGCTGCGTGTGTATCAAGTAATCGACCAATGCAGGTACAATATCTGTTCAGTCTCTACATCATGTGTCGCCTGTCAAAAAGAAACACGTAACCCTCACCTCAGAAGAACATTAAATCATTACTTTACAATGAAACAAACTTTGCCTGGTCTAAATTCATAGAAAACCATTTCATGACAGATAGAGATTGGCCTATTACAAGATTGTTAAGGCTTCGAATTAACTATGCCACGCATCAGGAGCCTAATGTATGAAACAGTTTCTTTTTTTGGTCAAAAGGTGCATTTATAAACGCAAAAGGCAAGAGAAAGAAACGGATGCAAACATCTCCAACTAGGAGAAGAGAAGCTAAGTTTTTACATGAGGCAGCCGCAGGAACAAGTTCCACAGAGTAAAGGCAAAGCTCCCAAGCCAACAAGGTTCCAAAAGTGAACCTAAGCCTTTTCAACTTTTTTCCCCTAATTTCTATTCACACAACAATCCAAGAAAAAATGGTCCGAACCTAGTGACATTCTGTTATTAAACAATTCTAACCCGTATTATACTCCTAGGTAAGCACCTTTGGAAAATACTCCTCCTTTCCTTACACAATATTAAAATGTTGTATCTGAAATCTGAAATGGTTTCCTCCTTAAGTACCAAAAAAGGGAAACACACATGCACAATGCCCGAGTTTGTAGTCTTGGTTTCTCAACGATGACTAATAAATCCTGGTGTAATATAGTAATAGATACAATTGTCATTTTAAAGATTGTTTTTTATATTTTTGCTTTTACTACTTACCCGTCCTGCTTACGTGAAAGCCTCATCTATAGTGATCAGAGTTCACCTAGGGGTGTCAGGCTGCTCCTGCCTGTTTGCATAGAGTTCAACAAACAATATAAGCATGGTGATGAAATTGATTATTTAGGTGCATGGGGAAGACAAAAGCATCATGAGCACATCCAGAGGAGGCAAGGCATACCTTGTTGACGCCCACGAAGTTGAGATGCTTGGGAACTCAGCAAACACATTTGAGTAAGACTTGGTTAAGTATGAAAAGTTAGCAATTGGAGATAGCGCAGGCACCCTTTCACCTTTTTTCAAAAGCTCTTGCAAGTCCAGCCTCTGCAAAGTCAAGACAGCCCTGGACTCCTTCCAAATGAAGGCAAGTTGACCATCTTCAAACACAAAGAGGGAACCGGGTTTCGAGCCAGGGTATCTAAAACCATACCCATTGGCAATACCCTCACCTTTAAAAGCATGATTAACATTCACAGGATGGGAATCAGCATCAGCATCCCAAGGGAATGGATCCAATGAAGGTTCACCGATATTTACTATAAACATGGCTGAGCCATTAGGGTGTAGAACATAGTGGGTACCCTCTAATATTTTGGTTGCAATTAGAAGCTGTTGCCCCTCGCACTCTTCATAAGAAAGCAAAAGGAAGAAGAGAGCCTTTCCAGGCTTGTCTTTGGTCGGCCTCCCGGGAGGCCACCCAAAAGTGCCTCCCCATAAACCAGCATACTCTTGCTCAGCAGTTGGGATCCGCAAAGGCAATTTGTATATGGCAAATCGACTTTCATGCATGTTTGGCCATGCTCGATAAGAAGATAACTTCATGGTGGAAGCATGTAAAGTCAGTCCTATTGTATCACCTGATTTCAGAAAATCCTGAAGGGATGCATACTTACTCTCACTGCTGGAAGAACTATTCTTTGAATTACCATTGAAAGAGATTGACTTTCCCAGCATCTGATTGATGCTATCCCTAAAGTACCTGCCAAGACTTCTCCTCCTGTTGCATTGTCTGTGGCCATCATCCTCATTAATAGAACTTTGCGAACCACTTGACCAATCAAGACTCTTTCTGATCTCACTTAACCGCAGTTGAGTGGGATTCGGTGGAAGCAGATTACTTTCCTTCGAATCCATCTGATATCCACCAAGTTTACGCATTTGCAAAAGCAATGATCTTCGTTCCAATAAGAGCGCCGTACCAATCTGAGTGTTCTCCCCACTACCCCTCAACCTTGGAAAGAGTGGCCCAATTGCTGCATCGGGAACCTTTAGACGGATTTGGTTCATGACAACCTCAAGCAATTTTCTTCTGTCACTGAATGCCAAACGACCGAAGGGCACCGAAGTCTCACTCTGCCGAAACACCCTCTGTGAAAGATCACTATTCGACCTACAAATCTTCCTTGACAGCTCCTTATCTGAGTCATTAAAAAAACTCTTGCTGTGCAACAATTCAACCCCATTTTTATGGGGTCCAGGCTCGATCTCAAGCAACAGAACATTGCATGACCTGGCAGCAGGTTTCACAAAACCAGGATAGACATAGTCCTGTCCCTTGTCCCTTCCATGTAGAAAAAAGGACGAGGAACCATCAGAATCACCAACAATTTCAAATACAGGAGCCCAGAGAAGAGGGCCATCCTCAATGCCTAACGGGCCGAGTTCTTGAGGTATAATGCGGCAGCCAACAACGGAAACAAAACCTGGCATGACATAGACCACATTGCCAAGCTCTGGATTCTGGTGAACCCAAATTCCCATGAGAGGCTGAACACTAAAGAGAAAGCGGCAAAGCGCCTTGTAAGATGAGACGGCTTGACGCCAGACAAGAAGGTCTTGGAGAGGTACAATTCCAAGCATCTGGCATTGGGTGAGCCAGACCTTATCGGAGTCAACGAGTGCATAAAAACTCCGGCAGCAGAGACCGAGATTACAAATGTCCCGAGGTGAAAGGGAGCAGATGACAATGGAAAACACATCATCTGACAGACCCAGAAGCAAGCTGGAGCCACAGGATTCAGACGACATGACCGTCACCGACGGACCATTCACTGTTAACAACAAATTCAACACACAGGCACAGCTACAATCAATCTATCTTTACATCTAACATACATGATTTGCATATATATATGCATAGTCTGCGCAATTCACGATTCACAAAATTCACAAAACTAAGAAGCAAAATTGTGAAACAATCGGTAACAAATTCCTTCAAGACACACCCTTTCTCACCAAAAAAGAAGAAAAAAGAAGATAAGTTCACGGATCAGACCTGAAGCTGAAGTGGGTTTGCCTTCACTCACTGAAGCGCCATCTCTGAATTGAGAGAGAGAGAGAGAGAGCGTAGGAACTAGGAAGGAACAAAATTACAAAACGGGGGTAATTTTCAGAGCTTCCAAATCTGCATCGAACAATCGGAATAGGATGAGGTCAAACTTATCTCGTGGAATCAAAGTCGATCGAGTCCCCCACCCAATATTGAATTTGAATGGTGACCGAGCTTCAAGCCTAAACCCCAAAAGTCCATGCGCGCACCTTACCAGTGCCCGTATGAGAGAGAAGAGAGAGAGAGAGAGAGAAATAATATTCCACAATTTCCACAATTTCCACAAGGACTGGTGACCGGGGTGGTGTATGTGTAGTAGCTCCAATGATTCTGACTGATTGACCCCTCCTGTGTCCCACTGTGGAATAACAGTCTGATTCCTTCAACTGTCGTATTGGGCAGATGGGCCATGCCCACGCCCTTGCTGTGCTGTGGGTGGACCTGGTTACTTTGATTAGGTTCGACAGAAAAAATATACAAGATTGATTTTTTTCCTCTCCTATTATATTTTTCCTTTTCCTTAAACGGTTACAATTAAATCAAGTTAAAATTTTATATTAATTTTTTATCGAAACAATAAAACAAAAAACGGAAGGAAAAAGAAGAGAATAGAAAGAGAGATAATCTTATTCTAAAAATATAACCAAATCAATTAGCATTTAACAATTTAATTTTAACCAATATTGTCATTGAAATCGAACCAAACAAAATTATTGTAATTTCGGTTGGTTTAAGTCTATTCAATATATCAACAGTAAGATCCAAAGCTCTAACTTTCTAAAGATACATGCATCTTACAAGTTACACGTTTCATTTTGATTGAAATAAGTTTTTTGGAACATAAATATTTTTGGTCAAGTCTAGTGGGATTAAATCTCAATTAAAGAAAATCTCATACTAGCAAACGATTTATTAGTTACAAACAAATAAATCTCCACTAAGTGATTGCTTAGGGAGCTTAGCGTACCATCTGATGATAGCTGATATGGTCATCGACATAGTGGTGGGGGCAGTAGATATGGCCGTTGATTTCTTCCCAAGCAATCACCAATGTTTGATGAGACTCGGTGCATTCATGTACGTTTGGCCTTCCGGCCACAATCCTCAAGGATGTTAATTGTTCAGAGCATTAGTATTACAAGTACTGTGAGGAAAAGTTCATAAAGTTCCATAGTTAATATACACCATATGGATAACTGCGGTTATTATGCGATATTCCGAGTCTCCTGCCACATTTTCTCTCGCCATTCGCCTCGAGAAGTATAACAGAGAGACTCAGAGGACTCGAGGGACGGTCAGACTGCCATACAACAACTACTAGGTCAAGGAGGAAGTCAGGACTCGAATCTTCCAAACAACCTCGCTTCCAGGACCTAGTTCAAGTGACTCAACCAGTAGGCACTGACTTTGGATGGACAATCACAAAAGGAATTTACAACAGAACCTACCGAGACAGTACAATGCGTGTCCAAAAACGTGACTAGTTAAAGCTTGATGAGCGGCTCCATCTGCCTTGCAAGTAATCCTCTAAAGCGATGCTTTGCTCGCCACTGCTAACAGAAACGGAATCATCTTCCAAATCTCGCAGTGCAAGGTTAAGATGGGATTGAATGTTACAAGAAGGTGCTTCTCCATCCACGGCTTCATCTTCTTCTGATACACTCACTTGTCTTGCCCACCTTGTCACTTCTTCATCTCCTTGCAGAAGCTTCAAAACCTGGCAAAAAATGCAAATCACCACCAATTAAATAAATTAAAAACCAAATAATCAAGTAAAATTCAAAGTAGAAAACGAAAGAAAAAAGTACGAGACTTACTACGCTGATATTAGGCCGAAGGCCAGGTGCATGTCTAATACAAAGGTTAGCAGCCAAAATCATTCTCTCAATTTGATCATGATCATAGGCAATACCCAGGCTTGGATCTAGCAGTTGGGTGACGTTCCCGCTCTTCAAAATTGGCTTTGCCTGGAATTAAATTCATTCAATTTTTATTTTACAGAACCACAACACACTTGATTGTAAAGAAACATTTGCTGGACTCCGAAACAGAAAATCCACTCCATTTAATCTTACATATCCGAAACGACTAAAATATTAGAAGATTACGCACACAAATATCACTTACCCACATCACCAGACTTTCCTGGCCCTTTGGGTCCTTACTGAAGATTGGTTTTCTCCCAGAAAGAATCTCAAGGACTACGACTCCAAATGCATAGACATCAATTTTATCACTCACTTTGCCATGCATGAAGTATTCTGGAGCCAAGTAACTGTCATGGTAAAGAAGAGTGTTAGCAAGAATACCAAATGGTGAAACTATATACTAAAAGACCACTACTCACCCAAATGTTCCCGCCACATCTGTGCAGCCAATATCGGTTGACACTGATGCCGAACAAGCAAGTCCAAAATCTGAGAGCTGAAGAACCAATATAAAAGTTGATCAGCAGAGGAAGCTTCAAATGATTAACAAGAAACACTAAGGTTACAGCACAGAACCTGCGGTTCAAAATCATCGGAAAGAAGGATATTGGAAGACTTCACATCCCTGTGGATTACAGGTTCTTCACAACCATTGTGTAGATAATCAAGTGCCTCCGCCACACCTATCGCCACATTATATCTCTGCTTCCAACCAAATGCATTTGCATCCTTCTTATTACCTTGATCAAAAAATTGTGCTTCATGAGTTAAGAAAATTGAAAACAGTGAAGCAAAACATTTGTCAATACTAAAGAGATGGACCTTGAACAATTATTTACCATGGAGGTTCTCTTCTAAGCTTCCTCTTGAAATAAAATCATAGACCAAAAGTAAATGGTTCTCCTCGAAACAAAATCCAACTAGGGAGATTATGTTCTTGTGGTTTAAAGATTTGATTATCTCAATCTCATGAACAAACTCCTTTAATATATCTCCAGATGGCTTCAGGATTTTCACCGCCCACTCCTTTCCATCTAAAAGACACCCTCTATAAACATAACTACTGCCACCTTTACCAACCATGTTCTCTGAAACATGCGATTTAAAATTTGTGAGAATAACATCCCGCTTGAAGTACACTTAAAACCAGGATCATAAAATTAGGGAAAGGAAACAAACCAGGAATGAAGTTGGATGTTGCTGACAAAAGCTCCTCGTAGCTAAACAATCTACAACTGGATGAGAATTTCTTACATGAATCCACAAATTCTTCAGGAAGGGGGTCATTGCCATGGTTAGGGAATAGAGGAGAGTAGATTGCATCCGGCTCAAACGGCACAATTGCTCCACTTATTCCATCCAGCACGGAAGAAGAATCTTCACCATGGCAAGAATTATTCTGCTTCTGATCAGGATAGATTACAGATGAAGTATGCCAGCTCAATGGTCTCAGGACCCATCGAAAAACAGATGTCTTTTTCTCAGATTTCTCCCCATGTTGCCGCTTTGGCAAAAAGGCCTGACGTATAAGCGACCAACCAGGTTTCAAACACTGTGAATCTTGAAGCTTGAAAGAGTTTGAAGCGATGTCTAGTCTTTGGATTGGTACCAAAGCCAATGAATTGTCTTCAACACCTTCCGCTGGCAACTCATCTGCCAATTTAGTCCCAGAATTGTCCAGCAAAACTGGATCTCCAGCACAAGTCTCACAATTTATCTGAAGGGTTTTCTTCCCACACTTGGAACAGGATTTTCTTACGACATGTCGACATTGATTTAGCTCAGAATCATTCGGTGCTTTTGCATTCTTGCTCAGTGACTCACCAACCAAGCTAGTATGAACATAGTTCCGGTTCTGACCATTACCTGTTCAACGACATGGGAAATAAGCAAAATAGTTGAGCATATTACTTGAATCAAAACCAAATTTATACCGCAATTAACAAAAAAAACAACCTCTAGGCAGCACCAGACTAAAATCAACAAAATCCAGAAGAAGAAAGTTATAAAAACCTTGAAATTGATCTGCAGTCCTATCAGTTCCGACCCTCTTGAACACAATTTTGCCATTATCAACAGCGAAAACAGAGAAATTTTTAGACAATTTTCTCGCACAGTACTTGGCAACGGAAGTCGATGATGATCCAATTCTGTGGTGGGTTTTAGACGATCCAACAATGGTAGTAGCCGCATGAAATGCTTTTGCTTCCCGAACGAGCAGCTTTCGGACCGAATCGCCTCTACAGACCTTAAGCTTCAGATCAACCTGTTCCCAATTGAAATGCACTCTCAGCCTCCAAACGAAACAGTTAGAATAAGAAGATAGAGAGAACCGTAGTGTGAAATGGGAACCTGCTTCAAGTTGCAGAAACCTTCATAGGCAGAGAGCACAGAGTCGAATGTCTTCACGAGTGAGAGCAATGACGAAGTCCCCTCTGCAACACAAACCAAATTCAACAAAAACCCAAAAACCCAAAACCCCAAAAAACCCAAATCCAATCACGAAAGAAAATCAAAATCCACAGAGAGAATTAGAGCACAGACCAGAGGTGGCGAGAAGGTGGTCCTCAAGAACATGAATGGCAACGACATTGTCACCAGTCTCCGCCACTTTAACGAGTGCCCACGTCAGCAGTTCCTTGCTGTGTGAGTCTAACTTCACTCCCACCACCACCGTCTTCCCCCCACCACCACCGCCTGCACCGTCTGTTCCAGTCAACAACTTCATCTCATCTGCCTCCGACGTCGATTGTGTCCCACTTGCCAGTTGTCAGACAGAAATCAGTTATATTCTTGGGATGCCGATGAGTAGGTGGGCAGATGATTCAAGTGAAAGAAACGAATCCAAAATCCAATGGAAATTCAGATGTAATTACGAATTGCGAATTGCGAATTGAGAAATCCAATCGTGGTCGGTTGTTGTTGAAGAATGGTGAATGGGTGGGGACGGAGACAGGGTGGGAAATCTTATGCCCACGAGATGAGTGTCCGGCCATTACGGTCTTGCAATTAATTAACCGCAAGAATAAGGGAACATTTACTTATCAAAAAAAAAGAATAAGGGAACATATTTTCTTTTTTCTTTTTTTATTTTCCTTCCTTTTTTTATTTTTTCTTTTTTCTTTTTCGGACAGAGTTTCTCCTTCTCCCTTGCTCCTGAAAAAAAAGTACAAAAAAAAAATTAAAATAGTATGAGTGCTGGAATCCCATCATAAAAAGGGAAATAAATAATTTATGTTAATTGAAAACTTTAATTAGAAGGTATAATTAGTATTGATTATATGTGGGAAAAAGTTTTGGCCAAAGAATGTAGAATGCTCACAAGCTATTATCATGTGCGCACAAACCCATGTGCTATGTACAAACGAATCTCGTCTTCTAGAATTTATTATCTCCGTCCTTATCTAACATTTTTTTTTTTTTTTTTTTTTTGACAATTGACGGCATTAAATGTATGGGAGGAGGAATACAACCATTTCTATAGGGAGACCATTAGGACTCAAACTTCGGTGAGGTGGGAAAACCCTTGCCACTAGTGCCACCGCAACTAGGGCCCTTGCCTCCCGTCCTTATCTAACATTATTTTTTTATTTTTTTTTGCATTTAAAGCTTGATTGAAGTGTTTTAAATAATTAATAGCGTTTTTTGTGAAAATATTTTTCCAACTATTTTTCAGTAAACATCTAAAATACAACATAGAAAAATACTTCAAGTAGTTTTTTCAAGAAGCACATATCTGGTGCTACCTTCAAAAAGCACTTAAATATTTTTGGAATCCAAAAACACTTTCAATCATTTTAAGTGCACTTTTAAACGAGCCCTTATTATCTAATTAAAAAGAGATAGCCTAATTTTATTTTTTGGTTTGAATTTCTACATTTGGTACCATATTTTATGTATTTAATACAATCTCCATTAGAAGGATGAAATGGTATAAATTATATCGCATCGCTTGATGATAATTGTATTAAATACATATAAATATAAAAACACTATTACACACTATCATAATAAAAGCAACAAACTAACTTTTCATTGATTGTGATTGTTTTTTTAAGTTTGGGACGAGCCAACCCGTTGTATCTCTAAGGTAAAAAAGGATTCTATATCTAAACTACATATTAATAGAACCTTTATGTCAACCAAAATTTTATAAAATTATCATTATAATTCTCTAATTAAAAATGAACATAAATAAAACATGAGCAGTAATGTAATTTCTTACAATCAAAATTTTATTATTTTAAAGCCTCACTTATAATTTATACGTGATTCTAACATATTTCTAGTTAAAAAAATAAAAAATAAACCTCTTTCCTTTCTCTCACCACTCCCATGTTCTCTCTCACTTTTTTACTTTCTTATTTTATTTTAAAAATAAAAATAAAAAATTCACACACTTCGATGCATAAATAGTACCATGAGTAATTTTTTTAAAATAAAAATATAATTTTCGTTAAAAATAAATAGTATCAAGAATATTTTGTTAAAACTTTAATTTCATTAAAGTAGGTAAAAAAAGCATGATTTATTAGTCAAGCACGGGATTTGAGTAACTCTATGTATTCAAAGCAGGGTTCCCTACAATTATTCGGCCAACCATTCACCGTTCACAATTCCAAGACAAAAGTAGTGTCAATCGTTGTGACAACAAGAATGGAGTCAATGGGATATTAAAGTTAAAACTATTCAAAGTACAAACGAAAACATAAATAAAAAATCAAATGACGCGACAGATCACAAGGCAACAAAACAAGGAACAGGTTTTGATTAATTTGGGTAAGCTGTGTCTCTGTGCAAACATGTGCATACCATTAGATTCTTCTTTTAAATCGAGAAATTTTTCAATATCATCGGCGTACGAGATAATATATCACGTGTTAAATTAAATTCGTATCTCCAATACCATGTGTTGTATGGTAACAGTACGTCTTCTCTTTTCTTTTTTTCTATTTTTTTTTTTTTGGAAACTCAGTACGTCTTCTCTTTTGACAACCTACATTTGGAGCAATTTCAACGAATTTGGCATGTTCATCTAACGCTCGTAACGTAATGAAACTACATGTACGAAATCCATCCCAAAAAGCTATGAAACCAAAGTGAAATTTCGAGCAGACTGCAAAGATGGATTAAAAATGTGGATTAACGGTTTCATAATATAAATCACTATTGGACAAATTATCTCCGTAAAAAATGAATAAAATTTTATTCATCAAATTGTAGAAAAACAAATGGTGGAAATTAGTAAAAGTATGACGAACTGTTTTTCTACTTTTACAGTTGATTGACTAAACGACCTTAGTTTTAATTTTTTTTTTTTTTTTTACAGAGATGATCTTACAAAATGATTTATAATATGAACAATTTCGATCCTCAGCACAAACATTTGTAAATTGAGCACAAAATATTTTGACGAGAAATTCCTTCACAATTTTGTTCAGCTTTGTTCACTTTCACAAGCCACTTTCACATTCTTTACGAGTACAAGCAGTCATTTTCACTATTACTATTCATTGGGTGCTGTAATTGGAAGCCATTGTTGATTTGGGATGATGTAAATAATGGGCGTGAAGGCAAAGAAGATAATCTTTTGATTTTCGTTAGAAAATTATCCTTTCAAATCAGCATCACTGTAGAACACTAAGAACCTAACCTGATATATCTACGCTGAAGAGTGACATCAATCTTTAAGCACAAAAGTAGTCACTAGAGATGTAATCTACGAGGTGGAGGTGCATTAGTTACCACGGTTCGGGCAAACATTTGCGAAGTGTGACGGATCGCCGCAAGCAAAACACCTTCTACCAGAGACGGGATCACCAGTTGCTGATACAAAACTCACACCAGCAGCATCTCCTGCACCCCGGCCACCTCTACCGCTGCCACCACTCCGAGTCGGGTTAGATGCTGAGGCACTAACATTTGCACGCTGAAAACCTCTTCCTCCGTTATCATTGTTGAGGCTATCCTCCCATCTGCACAAGGAGAAAGAAGCATGGACCGGGAATTAGATAAGGTACCAACATACACGCACGCGCGTGTACAGACATGTATAAACACAAACACCCCCAGATATGTGTATCTGTGCACGGTGTGTGTTGCAGTTACGATAAAATAAAGATTCAATAAAATTACTTAGCGCATAACAACCCATTTTGTTCAATTTAGACACAATCCAACGACTGAAGTATCAAATGCTTATTAATATGAGAAAGACTGAAGAAAAAAAAGGGCAAAAACCTTTGCAGGAAATGAAAATAATAGATTCATAAGGTCCCATTTGGCATCTTTAACAAAAAGCAATTAATTAAGAAAACCAACTTTTTATGTTTACATACACAAAAAAGTTGCACGCCTGTGATTGACAAGAGTAGAATTTTCTTCCTCTGTTAGCTGTTGTATTAGCTGTTCGTAAAGCACATGGTGCACCACATGTAGAACATGAGGTCGATACTTGTCCTGCAAACACATTACAAAAACAGATTAGTTCGACCAAATGGGGCACGAACATAAATGGTATACGAACAACCAAGGGGGATCAAAAGGTCAGAAACTGTTGACAAGATAATCATCTGACAACATGCTTTACTAATTAAGTTCCAATAATCCAGAATATGAAATATTTTGTTGGAATGTTTACAACTCACAAATTTAAGAACAAATTTTTTAACTTCACATGGTATGCTCATATAGGTGATAAATCTACAGTTTAGGGTATGGTCATGGTGTTTACTGTTTAGAATATATCATATCCTGGAGGCTTAAGCTTTAAGCTTTTGGGATAATTCGTATTTATCACCACCATAACGATTATTTTAATACACGATCTACTTCAAAGCACTGATATTAGCAGTATATTATTGTCTCCTCTCATCCTCGTTGTACATGCATCGGGAATTAATCCATTCAATATTCTAATTAAAAATTAAACAAATACAAACCAAAAGTCAGCAGTCATACCACTTTGTACATTCATAGGTCGAGGCCTTGCACTTTGGGGACCTGAAGATTGGGAAGGGCAATCGCCTGAAGAATGACCTGTTTGATGACAGTATATGCAAGCACCCTGCCTAGTATTACTTCGTTGGACATTGTTGGACATTGCTGGTCCACCCCCTCTTGCTGAATGTCATATGAAACTTAATGTCAAAAATTGGTGTTCCACTGTTTGCCGTTGCATATAACGACAAGAGTGAAATTCTAATAACATTAAATTAATAGTTCTTAAAAGTATCATGATTATTTCTCTAAAACAGAACTATCCGAAAACCCTTCATCTCTCTTAACCTTATGAAACTCTCATTTTGATAGCATACTCCATTTCCATACGACTAACAATACAATACCTCTAACATTATATCAGTCTGCTCTCATCCTAAATGACTGTGCATGCCTCGGCAGGCAATAGCTTCTCATTAAGAAAATATACAGAAGTTTAGCAGTCATACCACTTTGAACATTCATAGATTGAGGCCTCACACTTCGAGGACCTGAAGATTGGGAAGGGCAATCGCCTGAAGAATGCCCTACTTGATGACAATATATGCAAGGACCCTGCCTGGTATTACTTCGTGGACATTATTGTTGGATGTCGCTGGCCCACGCCCTCTTGCTGAAAAACATATGAAACATCAGCGTTTGACTGTTTGGCATCGCATATAACTAAAAGAATGTAAGTTACCTTTAGTTGGACTAATAGTCAACGCTGTACAATTAATCTCAAATTTTGTCTAGAAAAATCTTGAATGGTCGATTTTTCGAGATTTATATGCTGTCCAATGATGAATATAGGACAAATATCAATTAGATACATTACATGTTTTTTTTTATTTAAAAGCACAGCTTCTATCGTCTATACATGCATCACTCTTATGGTTAAAATGTATTTTCCCATTCATGATTCTAAGAACTAATCTGGATCATGGGACCCTATCTTACCTGTGGAATCCAAGCTAGCTACCATATGAATGAGCAAAATCTGTTTTGTGGAATGTAATAAACAGCACTCAAAGCAACAACATTTTCTAATATGAATTCGAACTTCTGATTTTATTGGATAAAATTTCTCACAAAAAGTGTAGTATTTTGAATTGTATGGGACGAATATATTTCACCAAGATTGTGTAATTCACATACAAAATTAAATTAAAAACATACACGGAGCACTTTTTCTATGAAGTTGTTCCAGTTTTTCATTTCTTATGTCATATATCATCTTAGTTAACTTTTATCAATTTGGTCTTCAACTAATAATGACCAGAAAGAAAAGTGAATTATTAACGTAAACAAGCTTAATAGGATGTTTTACAAAGACAGTACAACTTTCAAGAGCACCAAAAAGTTATTACTTTACAAGTAAAAAATAATTGAAACCTTCAGTGGACAACTTACAAGTATATTTTTAACCATATAAAAATACATAAAAAGAAATCCACAAATCCAAAGATCATAACGTATCCCACTTTTCAGGGTATGATAAATTGTTTGCATAATGATGCACTAACCTCAAATAGTAGATGGAGGTCACAGTGGTGGGTGAAAGAAAATATGAAACTATGAGACTAATATAATTCGTGAAGATAACTCAAATCTAAAATACTCAATAACAAAATTAATATAAAAATTGGTTATATTTGAAAAGGTAAATTCTTTCGATTAATTTCAAACAATTACTCACAACACAAACCTGATAACCGAGAACCAGTTCCACAGATTTCTGTCAACTGTCTAAGAGTCTCATCACAGCCGCCAATGCAACCTGATTACACATATGCATGAATTTTCATGTTAGACCAACTAGGGAATCATAAACTTCCAGACACTAGAAGCCTAGAGAGAATGACTGCTAAGTTTTAAATGAATATAGAACTGAGAAACAATTTAAGAATCATCATGTCTGATTACTCTACTCAGATAGACTCCAAGTCAGATTTGAGGCTCATCCTTAGTAAAGAAACCTTTTTCAGCACCCCAATCCAACTTCATTCAATTAACAATGTATGGTGTAATGGCTTAATATTTAGTATGCAAACATATGCATGATGGAATTCTCTGAATCATTTGATGGATTAATGAAGACGAGGAGCAAAATGGAAAAGGACTTCCATTCAAAAGCTAGAGAACAATCATGCTCAAGCACCCCGAAAAACTCAATGTTTGTTAGTTGCTGTGATTGTAAAAGCATAGCTCCTGCCTCAGAGATGTTTAGAAGCATTTGTAGGGTTAATGTGAAATATGACAATTAATTAATAAAACAATGGGATGATTGTAAGATGCTGGGAAATAGTATGTGCCTAAACAAGCTAATCTTACTTTATGCTGCACTTACCCAAATGGTTGGCACTATAGTTTGGTGGTATTTCTAGCCGCCGAAATGTAAATTGAATCAAGTAAACAGGACCTGAAAAATAAATAAATATATTGAAAAAATTAGATCCAAAATAATACGAGCAGTAACACACAGAACTAGTGGACAACCTGTACCATATGATGCTTTAAAGAAGGTGAATTACATGACCTCCACGATTTCAGTGACAAAAAATGGGAACAGTTTAGGAGTGGGTGCATGTGAGCACCAAAGTTAAAAATAATACAGTACTGCAACACCACTAATTGTATTTATGGGCTCGACTTTTGTTTTTTGTACTCAGCTAATATACCCTAGTTAGACCCGTACAATTTTAGTACTCCATTGATTTTAGATGCTGAGAAGTATCATGTATGGATGATTGCATGTCCGCTTCATTTGAGACGGAATTATTATAGCCTGGAAAGACCTGTTTTACGGTTTGGTTGAGTTGCTGATTGCCTTTCCCTCGTGTTAAAGTTCAAGGAGACCAATCTGTGTTGCGCCAAGTCAGCAGAGTGTGGCTTTATTTTGCCAGAGGATGTTTTTCCGTGGGGGCTGGGAGCAATGTGAGAATTTGAATGGACTGAAAGAAGGATATGTGACAATGTGAGGGGCTGGGAGCAAGTGGGTATAGAGTAAGACCATTTTTCATCTCTTTAGGAATCTCTTCCAACAATTCAAGAATTTTTCTAGAGTTAGGGATAGGGGCTTTCTGGATTGGTTTGTCTGTTGCTTTCAGTTTTTTCAATGGATTTTATGCTTTGTCTGTTGTTTTAGGTTCGGTAAGCTAATGCCATGTTTGTAAACATTTTGTTTTAGTTTTTATTTCCTATGAAGGGGAAATATAATAGAAAAATGAATGATCCAGAAAGGGAGCTGAAGTAGCCGTGGAAAGAAGGTATATATAAACTGAAAACATCTTTTGGTTGTTCACTTTCAAGTTTTTGTTTCATATATTCTCCTCCATTTCTCCATCCTCCTTCCCACCACCCTCCCTCTACCCTGCTTCATTGCTCCTTTCTCCCACATATTTCCTCTCCATCCCAAACAAAAATATAGAAACTTAAAACCAATAACGAAAAGTCCAATTGATAACCATCTCGTCTTATTTTTTTAGTTTTCACTGTTTTGATTAAGATATGAAGAAAAGTATATGGGGAAAAGAAGGAATGTGGGTGATGGAAGAGATGGGATGAGGAACAGAAGAATAATATTGAAAGTGAAAGAACTTAAACTAGTTTTTGGTTTTGAATTTTCATTTTGAGCATCTTTCTTTGTACATTTCTTGTACATCTCTCCCACCATCCTTCATCCGCTCTTCTTCATCCCTTTGTTCCCCCATGTATTGCCCCTCTCACAAACAAAATATAAAAACCGAAACGAAAACAAAATGGCATCGAATGGGCCTGAAATGTTTATAAAATGGATCCTAAAATATGTGTGCATGTCTTCCATCATAATGCAACTCCCCTTGTTCTGTATGGTACAGTGGATGCATGTAAAAAGGGGAATCCTTGACAGAACCACCCCTTTCAGTTGATGCATTTGAAAAGATCGGTCAGAGATTAGAAGCAAGGTTTCTCCCACTTTGGAACGTATAACTATCATAGTAACGGAAGAGATGATTCTTTAAGTAATTTCCTCAGCATACGAATATTCAAAATTGGTCATTTTGCAAAACCAAAAAACTAAACATGCGACGGCATAAACAAAGTTCAGGTATAAATGGAATAACTTGACGACTTTTACCCTTCAGCATCCAGATGATATTTGAAGTTTCCATCGATTCTACATACATGCATATTATACAGCCCCCTTTTGTTGATGGATCCCGGAAGGGACTGATATATTATTATATATTATATGTATATATGAATCCTCATATTTAAGCACATCTTAAATTGCATTTGTATCATTTATTTAGGCAGCTTTAAGGAAACAAAATAACAGAAAGAAACCTGGAGTGCATGAGTTGCAAACGTTAGTTGTTACAGCTGCTTCTGATACAGATCCAGGGAGCCAGACAGCATTCCTACACTAAATGTGTAGCAAATAGGAGTTACAACTATTCGACCAAAATGATGCCAAGTAAATGAAATACGATAGTCTCGTAAAATTTCTAACATCATATTTCAACAGAAATAAACAGTTCCAACTTGAGAAAGACTCAAGAAGCCCTAAATAAAAAAGAGAGCAAAAGGAAGACCAATAAGAGGAGACTTGATGACTTGGTCTCTCACACACTTTTCTTGTCTAAAAAACTCCTTTTCAACAAAAATAATCAAGGATAAGCTACAACGTGGAAACAAATACAAGTAAACCATAGACCCAAGAAATAAAGAACTCTAACCATCAACACACAGCCTAGTAAATAGAATACAACGTAATCTCCTTGAATACCACTACAACCGAAAGATTTTCTCCCAGCCCATATACTAAACACCACTTTAGCTTTCTTACC
The DNA here is from genome assembly GCA_036320875.1 of Cotoneaster glaucophyllus. Lineage (NCBI taxonomy): Eukaryota > Viridiplantae > Streptophyta > Magnoliopsida > Rosales > Rosaceae > Cotoneaster > Cotoneaster glaucophyllus. The sequence goes on along the minus strand of CM070073.1, from coordinate 9,070,766 downwards.
CCTTCCAGCCACCTAATGCCTTTCCAACAGTCAACAACAATATTTTGGACAAACGACTCAAACTTGCTTCCTCAACTGCCTCCGCCATAGACTTAAAACGAGCAGCAAATAAACATGAGATTCACACTTTCCCTACCTCATTTAGAAAGAGAACACCACTGGGAAGAAAAACTAAAAACTAAAAAAATTAGCTTCTCCCATTTGAACCATATCACAAATATTGACTTTCCCATGCGCCATTAGCAAGCCATTACCATTCCAAATTTTCCCTTTAGGGTTGAAAGGAAGGAACTTCTAGCCTGTCACAAAGAAATCTGAGAAAGGGATTGCATGAAAATTCTCCTTAGGGATAAAAAAATCATTCCCTAGAATCTGGTTTACTTTGAGAAAGGCGCACACTTTCCAATGCTTCATTCAAATTTCTCCAGACATCTAAGTCCCCACTATACGCATAAGTAGCCCACAAGACAAATCATTAAGTTAGACTGCAAAGAGCAATGGGTATCCTTCTCTGGTCTTTAGATATTACTGCCAACATAGAACTACGAATAACATAAAGAAAAATTAAGGCTACTAATACCAATATAATAAATGAAACTTCATATACGTGAATATTCTAAATGGAAGCTTGTAGCCTACTAGTAGAATTAACGCAAACATGATAGGTTTACCCAATAATGCCCCATGAAGAGAACAATTTGAGGGATGTCAGTTATGTTGCTTCTTCCTCTGATCAAGATTTAATCTTGATCTCCATGTAAAATATACACTAACAAATGAGAAACAAAAGGGGACATGAGGAGGCATACTAATCAGTCAGGTCAGAACAATATTAGATATAACCAATGGATTTTCTTCCTTGTTAACAAATTGTTAAAAGTAATGCAGATAAAACTTCTTACAAACATGCAATTTAGACTAGAATAAGTATATCTTAGACAAGGACCAACCTGAGGATAACCCAAGCATCCAACCATGAAATTTCCATCCTGTACAAAAGACATGTAACAATTACATAAGAAAAAAAGGTGGAAATGATTACAATTTACAAATGGTTGTAGACTTCCATAAAACAGTAATAAACTTATGACAAAGTTATAACTGTCAGCCATAAAGGAAACTGGAGAACAAAAGCCAGACCCCTGTGAAAAATAATTTACAAGAAAGTACAACTATGTACAGACTTAGATCTGAACAATACTCTATTTACATGCTACATGAACTCGAAAGCAATATAATAAAACCAAGCATCCAAAAAGGTAAGCTCGGTAAAACAATTAAGTTTCCACTTATTTGGATTAGGATTCCTTGTAATCACATCACATACTCAAATTCCCTTAATCAATGGTCTATATTCTAAGAGGAAAAGACATCAAAATGAATCAAATAATGGCTTAACAATATAATGAAATTTACAGCATTTTAATTTCCCTAATCACACCTTTTTCATTCTAAAGTTAACATGGTTTATTCTCTTTTTGAAGGTTCCTTGCTACAGGAGTTTGTTGAGTTTAATCTCTAATTTTAATGATATATATTTTATATGATGGTTTTTATGGCTAACTACACTTTTTGAGAGCACTAAAGATGATAACTACAAAGAAACCTGCTTATATGACTTCACATCAACAAAGCAACCAGCTTGCTTCCTAGAGACACATGTTCACTAAACAAAAACTTCAGGTTTTCTTGAAGGCTTTAGACACTTAAGATAATGAGGCTTAAGTGAATAATTTTAGGCAAGAAACTTTGCAAAGCGTAAATATAAAGAGGCTTAAGTGAATAATTACCCGGTTTTGTCTAAGTACCATATCTGCTTCGTGGCACAGTCCACATCGCCGAACGAACTCTCCAGATGTGTGCTGATCATCCCCACTAGGCCTGCTAGATCTGCATCAAGTTGAATGACTGCCATTGCTATCATAGAAAAATAGATACAGTGGAGAAACAAGAGGAAAGTAAAATTACCTCTCAAAGAATACTGACATGGCTTCAAAGAGTTTTACTTTGTTCAACCTTGCCTACAAAATTTCCAGATTTTGTGATCGTCAAGGTTTAAATCCTACAACATAATGAAATTTCTATTTTTTCTTGGCATCGATCCAAAACTGCCAAGTTGTTTTCAAAGCCAAAGGTCTTTGGGATGGATATTATTCCATGTTACACAATTTAAAACTGATTTTCATAGTGTATGGAAGCAGCTTGAAGAATTTTTTTTACAGGAACTTAGAATGCTTGTACATGTGGAAAAAGAAAAAGAAAAAGAAAATATCTTGCCTGTTACAAAATTAAAGTTTCAAGACCACTTATGTATGAGTCCCATGCTCGGCTTTCATCATATGCATTGTATATTTCAATGGATATGCCAATCTATGTTACATGTCTAATTGATGTGTTTGTAGCTTTCCCAAATTTTCATAAAATCTCCAATATTTTTTTAATAATTTTTTCGTCATTTTTTAACTACATGATATTTCATTTAATAGTTCATATTTCCACTGATATTTTCATAAAACAAAACTACCAGTAATTCAGTGGACACTAAGGTTGCCTTGGTATGCGGAATGGAATTCATGGGAAATTATTTCCCATTTCTTTTCCTAGAGGAAGGGAAATGCAAAATTTCTTTCCCAAGCTTGGTAACAATGGGAAAGAAGGTAGAAAATATCATATATATTTTTTTTCCATTCTCAAGTTCTCTTTCCCGCATACAAAATGTAGCCTGACAGTTTCATCTTAGGTGATATATGTTCTAAAGTCTAATTAGTATGATATGGTTGTCTATGTGCATAAGACTAGAATCACAATAGAAAAGAAAATTAAGCTATAAATAGTAACTGAAAAATCAAACTACAAACTTACATCTAGGAAGCAAGCTTTCATTTGCTGCAAGCAAGTTTCCAAAACTTCAGCTTTGCTCTTAGCACCTTCACTAACAGCTTTCATGTCACGCTCCATAACAGCTCTAAGGTATGGTTTCCACAGTTTATACCTAGTAAGTAAAGATTCCCATAAATTTGATTCCCCTTGAATTTGAAAAGACATACATCAGTTAACAAATATTGCTCTTTCTAGATATGAAGTGATTAAAAATCATGTGAAACAAAAAATATCTGCAAGTAAGCTTCATGTGGAGCTTTGAAGCTTCAGACTTCTAACCATATAATAATAATTATTGGACAGCTTTGTAAGCATATGACATGTCATATATTGTAAACTAGAAACTGAAACTTCAAATATGAGGTTTTTTCATCATAGATAGAATATAGGTAACCTCAAGAGTTCACTCAACAGACTTGCTGATCTTGGATATATTTATTTACTGAGCAATAAAAAACTATTGGCAGTAATCATACAACACAGTACAAAGACTAGGTGAAGTGAACAAAAGATCCACAATCTATGTTATACAACTCTCATAAAAAATTCCAAAAGAGAAGAGGACTTTTATCGGAAATAGTTTCATATATACTTCAAATTGTAGTAGTTTGAGTCCCAAATGACTTAAACCTCAACGGTCAACACCTTGTATACTTTTTAATTTTTTTGGCAGTCTTCATTTTGAACGGTACACGATGTTTTATCATATTTTTCATGATGTATAAATCCTTTACTTTTTTATTGATATCCCAGGACTCTAGTCAGCATTTACTAACAGAATCTAAAATGGACCACTGGCGAACCATACAATATCCCTTCTTACTAGCATTCGATGGTTCATTCATTTATAAAATATCTCTTATTGATCATAAAACATGTTTTACAGATTTCCAGATATGATAAGAAAATTCAAAATCAATCTTCATATAACTCCTTTAGTTAGTTTCTGTGGATAAACTAAAACATTAACATGCCACCCAACAAGAAATTATGATTCCATAGCAAACTAGTATAATAGAAACTGATTCACAACGGGCTTGCTTGTAGCTCAAATGGTTAGGAGCATTTACCCCCTACACTAAAGGTCCTAGGTTCGATTCCCCCCTCACTCTATCGCTTGTATCAAGAGAGAAAAAAATGCAGCTGATTCTTAACAGTAGTTTAAGACTCAAATATTTTTTTTCAGAAATGAAGATGAATTTGAATTTCTTACCCCATGTCATCGTATCCCATCACCAATGCTTCGCCCTGCAATTATGCCAAATTATCAATACAAACTCCACTAGCTTTCTACTAGGATACACCAAAGAAATAGTATAATGGCATCCATTTTTCCGTTACAAATGTCAAGTACACCTATACATCATTTAAAGAGCAAAGAAGAGATCACATAAGACATCTTTTTTTTATACAGTTTTATTAAAGAAAATAATATTACATAATATTGTTCTACCTGAAGAAGATTTTGAAATATTATAAATATAAAAGTACAGTCTTTAACCTAGTGGGGATAAGGAGGCTATACAGAAGTCAATACTCATTTTATGATGTGTGCATGCAATGTGACATGGGTTTCTATTGTTGTTAAATAAAGATGCTTTGTATGAACTTCAGCTTTGCAACAGGAGAAAAAGCGGCAGTGAACTTAGCAACAGGAATTTTAGACGTCAACAGTATTTACAGAGGTATTTTCTCCATAGGTATAGTAAAAACTCCCTAGTCACGTTGTTTCTCCAGAACATCTATCTCACATTCTGTGTCAGCTACCTGATTTGAATCTTACAATGCCTCTGATACAGAGGTTGAAAACAAATGGATGAGGTGACACCCAAGAAGACCAAATAGTAAGAAGAAATGACCTAATTACAAAGATAAATAAATTCAGTATTTGTATTTTTATGACTCGTACGGTTTTTTTGGCACGCCTACTTCAAGGAAAGTTGTGTGAGGTTATCTGAGAAGTTCATAGAGATTAAATGCTTATGCCTGGAGTCACTACATGAGCATCGCCTATCTACACCAGACGTGTCCTCCACATGTACCTAGGCTAATACCAAGAGTCCGTCTACAACCTAGGGTGAGGTTTTAAACACCCTTGGTATCTTAGGTGACCTAAGAGTTAAGTGTTTTTTGTGGTTTTATATTATGCTGAAAATACAATAACATGCTTAAGTTGCCTAGTACATCTGTAGAGAAGAATATTTTTTGGATTAACTCAATCTTATTCTTCTCCATTAAATTTAAGGATAAATACTGTGCAAGGGTATATAAAACAGTTCAGTATAATCAGCCTAGCCATTTGCAAAAGTCACCTAGCCTTATAGAAGTACAAGGCAATCACCCTAAGACTTTGGTTCATAGTAATATCTTTAATGCCCAACTTATCTAAAGAAAACAGAACATAATGCTACCAGTAGCCTTAGGATATCTCTCAGTTGATCCTAAGACTTAAAATAGGGAATGCTGATAAACCCTTCAGTCAGTTTTGACTTAATAAAGTGCTGAGCCTGCTGACACATCTTAATATGCTTAGAACAATCAGTAAGTGGTTCAAAGTTCAACAGGTTCTGAAGAGGGGTAGGACATGCGGAGATGCAGGAAAAGGTCATGTGTTGGGCAGTGCTCTGGGCTTCTGTATATACTGTAACTGTTATTAGAAAGAAGTTCAAGCATTCAGCATCACTTTTGCACATTACACACCATTCAGAGAATGATACCAACAGGCTTTCCTCCTCTATACCATGTCATAGGTATTTACCTACTATGAGCAATTGTCCAAGCAAAAAGCCCAACCTTTAGGCTTCCAAATTTCATGAGATAAACAAAAAACGAGAAAGTAGGAAAAGTCATGCAAAAAAACAAAAAACTCATGACTATTCCAACTCCAAAATTCTGCTATCATGCCTAGATGGGAGCAACACGACATTTTACTGAGAAGACCTTTTGAGAACTACAAATAACCTTCCAATTCATTTTGCTCCCCACTTCTTTTTTTCTAATATTAACTAATTGTTTCCCTCTCAACAATAAGCAAACAGTATTCAGGAAAACCATACAAAGATTAAACATGAGGAAGAAAGAATATATAATATTGTTATAGCCAGAGTAAAGTTACAAGATTGGTCGGTGAAAAACGCATGCTTGAGTCCTTGGTTGCATAAAATCGATCCAGCAGCTTTTTTATGTGATCATGCATCGTTGCATCTGTGCCAATGCCCTCCTAATAAATCAAACAAAAAGGTTAGAAAAATATATTTAAAATATGTAATAATATATACAAGGTATATACATGAGCAAAGTAATAAAAATCAATATAGCTGCCTAAGAAAATTACTTAAGAGATAAATTCATAGAGTCGATACCTTGTCCATACAACTCAGTAAATCAGCTTCACTTAAAAGTGGTGGAGGCCTAGTGACTCCCGAATCAAGAGTTAATGTTGTTGGGACAAACTGCAAGATAAATGATTATTGTTTTACAATGCAATTTACAACATAAGTCACAGTTTCATTTCTTTTTCTTCTCTGTTGGCCAGTCATAAACAAGCTCAATAGCATAGAAATCTGTACAACGAATTTGTTAGAATCTTTGTCTTCCCTTTTTTTTTTCCTTCTTTTGCCTGCAGTGTGTATGTGTGTGTGTGTGTGTTTAAAATGATTAAAAACATGATCTGAGTTTCAATCACAAATTTTGCACACCCATTGAACCGTTATGCCATCGTCGCACTTAATAAAAATGTAGTTTCAACAGTACTTTTATCCGCCCCCTAATAAAAAACAAGAATTCCAAGTACAAAATTGATTCAATGAAATAATACTCAATCTTTAAGAACAAAAAAACATTGAATTAATAAGGGATCCAAGAAATAAACTTGAAATTTTAAAGCCATATCAATGGCCAATTTAGTTAATGCTCACCTAATTAAGGGTCAAACATACATCATAAATCACCAATAACATTAGCCAAACTTCTAGTCTCTGCAATTTGATGACTTACATGATAATTTGGGTAACACAGTCATGTTTTATCACTTGATCTAACAGTTCGGCCACACATATTCTCTTGAAATCATTTCATATTAAGTAAGATGTATATTAGAGTCATACGCTAGATTATGGTTTTCAGCTCGCTGATAGGGTATGAGAAAGGGCTTGTGAAATAGTGACAGAGAGATCATATATACAGGAATGAAATAAAACAATAACTGAACACCAATTGAAAATTTAGATGCATATCTTAATGATTAATAAACACACCTGTTGTCCAAATTCATATGTTGGTAGCAACGAACCTCCCCATGATTCAAATCGATAAACATCTAAGTAATTTTTCTGGAAAAGAAAAAGTAATTGAGTCAAATAAAAAATTTAAAAACTCATTCTTATTTACATATAAAGACTTGATTATGTAGTACTGCTTATTTTCCAAACATATAAAAACTACTGATTATGTAGTGCCAAACCATCACATAGGGACAATTCAAAAATCATGCAAGATGTACAAACACATTGAAAGCATATCAAACCCACTGCAGGAAAGATACTGCAAGGCCCAAGGATACTGTTCAACACTTCAACTTATAAGTCTAGAGCTGATGCAGGACCAAGAAAGAGACTTACTAGGAAGAAAGTAGAACAGAAAGTGGATCTGGAGTCTAAGGTTACAGGTCCGAGGTTTGGTATGGATTTCAGGTTCCCCAAATCAAGTCCCAAATTCGGAGTGTTGGGACCCATATTTTGGTCCTGAGTTAGAGGTAACGGGTCTAAGGTCCTGGACATGGGGTCCATCTCATTTATGTTAGCAAAACATCACATACTAGTAATAAGCAAATAAATGCTCAAACTCAAACCCTAAGTCACCCGTATAAGCTATACAAGAGGGTCCACTGCACGGAGTAGCCAATGTCACAAGTATTTGTACAGCTTGAGAAGCATGGGAACGTGAAGCTCCTACAATGAACATCAGCATTCATTGTTTCGCAATTTCCCCACTTCAATTCCCCTTAGTTAATACATTTTTGGGATTTACCCTACCAAATGTTGGCAGTACCCTACTTTAAACCTTTCCCCAGAAATCCAGATAAAACATCTCTTTTCAATGACACTGTGACCCTCCAACGCCAGTCTTCCTCCTCCCACCACTGGGCCACCGTATTAAACATATTTATATACACATGCAGATCATGAAAATATTGATCACTCTCATAAGGTGTTTCGCTAAACTTTTATAAACGGGGTTCAAGAAATTGGTCAGGAAACCAACTTTTGCTATTTTCCGCAGAAATTTCCGCTGATATCAATACTTCTACATATATTTCTATAAACAGGTTTACAAACATAATCAAGTATTTTTGGATCACTCCAAAGGACTACAAAATTGATAATTCATGTTTTGAAACAAACTTTAGTCTTTTAAAGTCTAGGATTTTCATGTTTTGTCCTAGTCAAACTATGTTTTCCTAGTCTTTAAAAGTCTAGGACTCACTCCAAAGAACACTACGAGTGATTTCCGGAACTCTATTGGAGGGATGTAAGTAGTTTTAATCATTTCTTACATTTACGCGCTACCAGATCTCCTACCATCGCCCCTTATCAGCCAGCCAAAAGACAAGAAAGTACACATCTAAAGAATTCCCAGCGCAAGTAGCTAGTAAGAAATGGCATTAAGATCACTGTAGGCCAAAAAAAAAAACCACCCAAATTTTTACAAGGCGAACCTAGTCTTGACTCTTGACAACACCTCTCTCATGAAAGACAACACACAGCTTAATGGTTACAGAGTTTCCAACATTTGAACAAAAACAAATAACAAAAAGATAACATTAGTCAGGGGACTAAGAAAAAATATAAAAAACAAAAACATATATTAACCACCAAGACCAAAATTTGACTCCAAAGAGTAAAGAAGAATCAAGACTGGAACAGAAAACTCACTGCTAGTATAACTCTCCCTGAAGCAGAGAACAATTCACCAGCAATATCAATCTCAACAGTGGTTTCTGCCCCTACCGCTGGCTGTGAGACACATGCCAGGAAATGGCGAACAACCAGCTCATACAATCTCTGAAAACAGAAAAAAAGATAATACAAGATAAAGTATATATCTCAGCTTGGATCAAATAAAAGAGCAATTGAAAAACATGCACTGAACAAATTATCACCTGTGCATGCCTTAGACTACTTACATGGTGATCTTGACTCCATCCTGATTCTCCAGAAGAAAATTTAGTGGGGTGGATAGGTGGATGGGCCTTGTCATCATGTCCACCATTGCTAGGGTTTTTCCAAATCCCAGATGCTGGGTCCAACAATCGTTGAGCATATGATCCCCATCCAGGATGCCTTTGTTGTTCTTCCACAATCGCCTACATTACGATCCAACTAATCAGTCGTGCAGCAAAAGTTAATGAAATATTACCAAAATAGAGCTGCAAGGACCTAGAGATGAACACAATACAGTGTTCTATGAGGCTAAAACCCCGAAGAGTGAAAAGGCAATAAAAATGACAAATTATGCTAATAAAGGCTTCAAAACAGAAATCATTTCATGTTTCACGAGTTAAAATGACACTTCCAGAAGTACTACTCATTTTGGTAATTTATTGTTAAACCTCCCCTCCAGTCAGAGTTCATAAAAACTAGATTGAAAGGAGGAAAGGGGGGGAGTTGCCCATGCATCTATATTCGAGAGGGATCCAATGAGATTTAGTCTCGAAGATCTGCTTTTCAAGAAGGAAAGGCACTCGCAAAAGAGCAAATTTTGATAGGCTTAGGAAGGGACAACAACACTAAATTTTTTCACAAAGTGGCAAGTGGGGGAAGAAAATTGATCATATAGCGTGGACTTTCTTGGTCATGCTATCGAGACGAAAAACTTTGATCTTAAATGGGATCAAAATACTTAAATAAAGTCAACCATAAATATACTAAAACCCTAAGCTACGAAACCATACCCTGCGCCATTCTTGCTCGTCCACAATCTCCTTACTCACCATATGAGAACATTAGATCTCATGCCATAAACAGATTCTATGTGTGTATGCACGAATATACACATACATTTTATTGTTGCATCCACCTACATGAACTAGTTTCTTTGTGAATTCTGTCATTCTCTATTCTCTAACCATCTTTGTTCCAAATTCTTCATTGCTCTCACATTGCATCTGCTTGACCTCAATTCCTGAATTAGTTATTTTCTAATTCTTTTACCCAGCCTATATCAAAATCCTAAATTGTACAAAATCTCAATGCTTTTCAACAGTTACTACTGCCAGAACCAGTAACATAGTTTGTGATTCTCAATAGAAGAAAAGGTTACTAACACGCAAATCCGTCCTTTCAGAGAAGCCATCAGTCTCCGTACGAGGATAACTGATGAAACCAGCTTGGTACAGCTCTTCTGCCACCTACAATCAGTAAGGGTGAATGAGTGCAGGGGTAAAATGTGATGAAATCCACAGCCACAAAAACATGTCAAATGTCTATTAAATGAATATGAAATATAATTTAAGAAAATGGATGTTGCCCCTTTACTGCACAAGAAATATATACCCATTTTCCTTTTATATTTATTTTTATCCTCCCCTTTGGAGAAGAAGAAAAGTGAATCTATTATAATGGCATATAACCCATCTGAAACATTTACTGACATACAACAGAACCAGCCAATTTCATCAAACTCTAAGACCTAAATAGCTTCAGTCACGACTAGAAGATTCATAGAAAATTATAAATTATGAGACAACCATTGAAAATTCTAATCATAAACTATACATCTGAATCAAAAATCAAACTTTACTAGAAAACCAGGAATGGCAGTGCCTGTAACTTAAGTTCAATGCTATGGATAAGTCTATTAGTTTGTTTCTCTTGTAGCTTCAAAACAATTACAAGGACAGTCAAATCTTTAGGAGAACTATGAAGCATTTGGCATTGATTTTTTTTATCTATTTACCTGTAACCCAGAACAGATATACATCAAGACAACATTGTGGCCCATGTGCTCACCTTCATTGTGTGTTCAGAACTCATCCGAAAGTATATTGAGGCACGCTGTTCAAGCTGAATTGTATTCAGAGGATTTGGAGGCTTTTTCAGCTTCTCCTGTTGTCTAACCTTTGTCACCTGTGTTTTGGAAATTTTAAAGCGGGCAATGGTTATACGAAAATTAGCAATGTTACACAAACTCAACATGACTTACAGTAGCAGTAGGTTCCTCAACACACATTTCATAAATAACAACAGCACAAGCGTAGTCGAATAAATGTCCACGCCTGCAAAAGTATTAAAATCATTAAACTTCAAATGGTTGCTGAAGCTGAAAAGGAAACACAAAGTCTTCACAATTTACATCCAATGGAATGTAGCAATGCCTTCATCTGATCTGTGTGAACAGTTTATGGTCCAAAACTCCTCTGGCTCGTGCGACTGTATTTCCCAATATCTCTCCACAACAAATCCAAGTGTAGGGAACTACAAACAAAGGGAAATTATAAAGCATAGATAATTGTAGGGCACTGTACTGAAAGGGGAGGCAGATTGAATATTCTGACATTTAATTCAGTATATGTTATGGATGTAAACTTGTAATCAAATACATACCTGGCAAGGACCATAACTTAGAACAAGATTTCTGTCACTTGCAGTGGAATCAATAACAAATGCATCTCTCAGCAGCATAGTCTGAAACCTAGTAAATGAAGCACCAATCCGAAGATCTATTTCCTGCAGAAAAAAAGAAAAGAAGATTAAACTTTATTTGACACAGGAAAACAGTGTTACCAAAGAATGATTGACCAATAATGTTAGTATGAAGATATGACTAACAGTTATCCCTTGAGTTAACCACAAACAGTGGGTGGTGAGAAACGTAGGCGTCCTAGAGCATAATTTGTAGTTCCCAAAAGTCTAGGGTTTTATATAACCTAACAAACTAACTTGGAAGTTACCACCAACAAAAAGAGAGTTGGGTAACGAAAGGTACTCACTTGCCTAGCATCCACTGCATCAGCAAAGAATTTGTTTGCGTTGACAAGATTCTGCACCGCATTATAGATATCCCTGAAACCACAATAAAATTAAAGAGTGAGGTTCGACCACTTGAAACCAAGAGGAATGAAATTTTGGAATTTAATTAGGTCCAGAACCTTTCGGTCAAAGCTGAGAAACGAGCCCTCCTTATGGTAAGATGACGATTCACGGCTGTGCATACTTCTATGACTTCAAACGCAATGTTTTCTCCTTCTCTATCACAATCGAGCCACAAGACAAGCCACTGGCACCTCCTTGCTTCCTCCTCTAACGTCCTCTTGATATCCAACTTGTCCTACATTTTTATATTCATAATCCACACAAACAAAAATAAAAGGCCAACATTGCTGCATATTCGATTGCAGATTAACATACTAATCTTGCTCCTGCTCTAACATACCAGTAAGAATACGGTAAAGAAATCAAATAGCCCTAACATATCAGAATCCTTGACGGAGAGAGAGAGAGAGAGAGAGAGAGAGAGAGAGGAGCTGACCTCAGGGACTTTTTTATGGACGGGAGCGGTAAAGAGAAGGGCGGGGTCGCAGGCGTGCCACTTTCGAAAGCGGTCCTCAAATTCGAGCTCCATGAGGTGGCCGGTGACGGAGGTGACGAGCATGTGGCAGGGGCGGCCATTGATGGAGTAGTTGAACTCGTAGATTTTGTTGTAGCGAGATCGGCCTTCCCTCACTCTCAGCCCTTGCCCTTGGTTCCCTGACAGTAATGTCGCCACCGACTTGGCCACCGACGGCTTCTCCGCCACGTTCAGCACCCTAATACCACCCCCACTTCCTGACATTTTCACCACTCCACTCGACGACTCAAAACTCTACTCGCCCCTCTTTCATTTGATTTCGCCTTCGAATTGAACTCTACTTCCTAGATTTTCCCGCTTGCGCCAACTCCATTTGTTGGAGAGATTTTTCGGGGCGCCTTTTTCTTTATTTTGGGCCTTTTCATTTCTGATTCTGACCCGACCCGTCTAACCTAACCGTTGGAAACAGAAAGGACCTCTAAAGACCAAAAGCACACGGCCGGGTTATTTGTTTTTGTATTTTTGGGTTGGGCTTTAGTGGTAGATCTTGATCCATTTGTACGACACCAGCCACAAATTTTTGCTTCTTTTTCTTTGTCACTCGCATATAACCACAGTTTTACCCTTCTACTTTTTCTCCACCCCTTTGTGTTTTTCTTTTTTCTTTTAATTTTAATTTTAATTTCATTTTCTTTTTTAAATTATTATGTATTTAAACACATACATAATGTGTGACTTTTATCTAGTTGTATTTAGAAGTGAGCATAAAAATCTGTGAATCGGGAAACCAAACTGAATCACAACAAATAAACCGTAAAAAAAGAAGAAAAGAAAAAGAAAAAAAAAAACTGTCAACTTTTGTCAAAGAACTAAACCGGGCACAGTTGTTTCTAACAAGTATATTGTGTCAATAGCACCAACTGCTGAGTCGATTAATTGCGATGCAAACATGTAAAGAAATAGGTCTAAGATGAAACAAAATTGAAGACATCATAATTGTCAATTCAATCAGTTACTTGCAATTCAAACAAACACAATCAAACAATCAAACAAAAATAAAGAACACTACAAAATTGGTCAAAACACCATACTTCTAAAAGAATACATGTTGTTAAACTTACTTTTCAAAACGTTCTGTTTATAAAGAACTAATTCTGTTTCTTTTTTTATGAAATTGTCAAGGGTAGGCGGGAGAAGCAACTTGCATAGAAGGTAGAATAAGTATCGAAGTGCATCAGTGTGGTACCGACCTAAGAGGCTTCGATGCTTGAGTTAGCAATATGTGTTTAAAACACCACGTGGCTGAGTTTAATGGTAATATAGTGTTGAATAGTAATTAACGATTAGCTTTAGAAGGGAGTAGAGATTACCATTTTATAAAGGCAAGTTGGAGGAACTTTCCTGACTTGGCCAATGTGGGGATTGAATGTAGCTTATTTATGGGGATAGTTAAAGGGTACATGACTTGTGTGTTGTGGCTGGCTCCCACTTGTTGCGGGGTTGGTTCATGTGCATCGGCAAGAATGCCTTAGTAGGGAGACACTTGGGTGCAATCATGGTGCTTCATAATTGACAGGTACTTGATGGTTTTGTGGTTGATATAATATGGTGCAAACAAACCCTAATTAATCCTTATAGGAAAGAAACCAAATCCTATCTACAAGAAAACCCTAAGACATAAACTCTTACCAATTAAATACACACTTTTACTTCCTTATGATCCAAATAATCAAGGTTGAGTTGAGTTCATACGAAAGTGTTTATATATATTGTCAACAACATTAATTAAATTACATTTGTATTGATTAGCACGATGTAGATATATATATATATATATATATATATATATGTATATGTGTATGTATAAGGATGGTAGGTAGGCCGGGGAAACTCAAGCAACAACGAAGAGAAAAGGCCCGATTGAATATCTTCTTACCAATGCCCCACTGAATCAATCTGATCCTGTTGTGGCTGAAACTGTTTTTGGATTGAACTTGGGGAGAAAGGCAAAGAAAAGGCCTGATGATGATCAGCCATGAATGACGGCTGAGACATGACAGTCGTCGTCGAAGAATATGCACTGCTACTACTATTATTATCGTAAGGTAGTAAAGTTTGGTTGTGATGATCCTGTTGATCAGGTTGTTGTTGTTGCTGGTACAGCCTTTGCTCCGATCTTTGTTGCTTTGGAACGTTTAGCTTTTCTCCTTCGAGATCTCTATATTTATGGAGGTACGATTTTAATGGATGTACATAATCCTCGAACCCGAGCGTTGTGATAGCCCAAATGATGTCCTCGCCGTTGATGGTCTTGCGCTTCTCTCTTTGGCATTTGTCGGATGCTTCTCCTGTAACGAAGCTGATGAACTCGGAGACGCATTCTTGGACAGTTTCCTTTGCATCTTTCGAGATTTTTCCGTTGCCCGGAATCACTTTCTTCATAATGCGGCCGACGTTTGCGATGGGAAGGAACCTATCTTGTTCTTTGTTGTGGTGGTTGTGGTGGTGGTGATTGCTGTTGTTGTTACTAGCACTTGCACATGCAGTAGCAGTAGTACTGCTCTTTAAACTGCATGGGGTTTCTGGGCTTCCTCCTCCTCCACTTGGCACATATAGCCTCTCATCATCCGTTTCTCTTTTCATATTATTGATTGATTGGTGAGAGAGAGAGAGAGAGAGAGAGAGAGAGAGAGAGAGAGAGAGCTTTTGGAGGATTTTGGTTTTTGAATGGGCTAAAACAAAACAAAGGAAAAAAGAGAGCAGAAAAATAGAAAGAAAAAAGGAGAAACAAAACAAAGGAAAAAAGAGAGCAGAAAAATAGGCAGGTGAAGAGGGAGTGTTAGCTTTGGTTGATTTTGAGCAATTAAAAATCCCAGGGACTCGCTCTATCTCCCCGGAGTCAACACCTGCTAACTAACTGTCTTCACCTAATCTAAGCAACCCTTTCCCCTCAATAAATTTCACTCCCTAATTACGTGGCAGAGTCTCGTTCTCTTGGTCATTCGGTGATTAAAGATTTGTAATCATCCGTCCTTGAATTTGATTGAAATTGATATCAAAGATCGAAATTAAAACCTTAAAAACATTTTTCGATCATCATGTGAGTGACTAGTCAACAGGTGACCATAAAAACATGGAAGCTTTAACGAAAAATTTATGGTACTGTTTACTTTAACAAAAAACCACATTTTTACACTAAAAAGTCAATTATGGTACTATTCATTTTACACTTTATTTTATCCTTATCATTAAAACTCAAAGTTTTCAAATATTTTTCATTAATTTTCCTTAAAAACATTTATGTTACGAGGCATTTCCCATTGCTACAAGGTTTCACCCCTGATTTTATTCAACACTATAAAATGGCTCTCACCCTCGACCACCATCTAGTTTTGTCTTGCAAATAAGACAAGGGCATCGATCACACTGCATATCAAGCTTAAAATGCTAGGTCCTAGCAAGTCATCCTCTTGCATTTATTTATTTTTATAAATAAAACTCAAAGTAAAGTCGAACTTAAAACTTTTCATTTTTATTTTCATAAAATATATTAGAATATAGACATACACAAAGTGTGTGAGAAAATTTTTTAATTTTGTTTTTGAAATAGAAGGAGAGAGGAAGAGAGTGAAAGAGAATGTGTGAGTGGGAAGTTTTTTTTTTTTTTTTTTAATTAGAGATATGTTATGATTATATGTATGTGAGACTTTGAAGAAAAAAAAGCAAAATTTAGTTGTATGAAATTACATTTCTACCTCATATTTCTTATTCATGTTTTATTTTAATTAGATGATTAAACTGGTAATTTCATAGGATTTTAATTAACAATGAGAGATTATGAGCTAGTCAAATTATGGGAAAACGTGCAGAGGATAAATTAGTAATTCTATACCCGAGTCACCAAATAAAAATGATACAGAGAGTACACCTGAGTAGAGAAATTTTTCAATAAGTCGAAAACACTGCTCGGTAAATCAAATGTCACAATACAATAGGTTAGAATTTTTTTATAAGTTTTCAACCAATTGTATTAATATACCCAGTCTACTGACCGTATTCCCGGCACTTAAAAATCTCTCCTCTAAGTAGAGCAAAAGCATTTCAAAACAATAGAATCGAAATCCTCAGATATTATATAAACCAATAGTTTGGTTTTTCTCCCATCAATAACCAGTACGGTAATATTACAGTGGAATTCCAAACACCCAAAATATTGTAAACAAAAAAAATGAAGAGACTACAAGCCCTAACTAAAACGAAACAAAAGGCTAATATAACATAAAGTACAATTACCATGAATTTCAATTAGCAACCAAAACAAGAGAAAAAAAAAAAAAAAGAGTGTAACTATTATATCCTCAGCAACGCCAGCGGCCCCTTCCGACCACCACGACTTCCGACCACCATGCTTAAGCAATCGCATACTTGAGTGTCTCCGACTCCTTGGGCCGCCACAAGGACTTCTGCACACAAAGCAATCCCTCCTTGTCCTTTGAATACGTCAGGCTAACGTCCCACTGCATCGACCTCGCCATGTTCTCCAGCTCGTAAATAGTCTCAACATCGTCTCGCACGATAAGCTTTCCCTCTGGTCGAAGGATTCGATCAACCTCCGCAACTATAGCCACTAAATTGCACCTGCCATTTATAAGCCATTCCAGAGTTAGACAGCGCAATGAATTGGTGAATGAAATGACGAATGCTTTGCCGCGGATGGAGAATGCGAGAAAGGGAATAGTATGCATACCTCTTCTTAAGCTTAGAAAACAGGTGGTCGGCATGGAGAAGATCATAAGACCTCGGATAGGTGTTAAATGATTCACACCAATCGTGATACATACCAAACAAACCTCGCTCGTAAATTATGGGTAGTGTATCTGGAGAGTCTACTGAGACCACATTCATGACCCAAATTTTCAAATCTTTCAAAGCGGCAGCAAATCTGCAAGCAGAACCAGAAGTCATAGGTAAAAAAAGTTAAGAAGCAGCCACCTCTAACTCAACATCTCACTTGTACATATTCTTTGGCAAGGTCAAGAACAATAATAAAGATAAACAGTAAAGCACACTATTCATGATAATGAAGGAACGATTTTTCTTACCCTCCGTACACAGCTCTCATGTCCATAACATTCCGAACAGATTTCCAGTTAATCCCCATTCCATTCAGATATGACATTGTCACCACACGTTTCCAGTGCTCATTGTCTGAAGTGAAATCCTCAGGAGCAGGTTTTCCATAAACACCAACCTGGGAACTTAACAACCAGTAAGGTGCCTTGTCCAACCTCGCCGGCCATTGTTCAGGCCATTCAGACCCACGTTTTGTTGCATTTACAGGCACTTTGTGGATGCATGCTTGTAATGGCACATTCCTGTACACAACAAAAATTAAGATTAGGGTAGCTATTGAGCAGATTATAGTTATCTCTGGGTTTGCATCAAACAAATTTTGGCAAGAGTAACACAATTGCCATTTCTAAGAGGGTTTAGTTTTGCTTTTCCAAATGAATCATAATATGTTATTTTCACATGGTTTTAGAATTACAGTCTACAGAGACAATGTCCATTCTCCTTCAAGTTCAGCAATCTCATTAAGCCAGAAACAGAACTTATTAATTCAACCAGAAATACTTTAGGCAACTAAATCAAAGGTCTGGATAGAAAAATTGTTTCACCAGATTCATTAAACTAAAAGAGAAAGAAAAGGTTCAGCTGAATATAATGTGTACCAGGCAGCATTTGGATCATCAGACAGAGCACAGACAGGAGGCTCGTTCTGTGATCTTTTCTCATAGCACTCATTCGAAGTAGGCTTTTTGTATATAGCAATACCAACTTTATTTACCGTATCCTTACTAATTGACACCAGTTCCCAGCATATTGATTTGGTTAGTTCCTTCATGGCTGCAGATGATTCCCATAAATTTTTAGACTTGTTAGCATTAATCAAACAACTCCAATTCAAAAGTTCCAAAGACATATGGTTTCAAATTATGTACCATTCCATATTTCAACATCTTCACCCAGCTTCTTATACACTGGAGTAGCAGACCATACAAAGAAACCACCAGGTCTCAACACTCGGTTCAGCTCCAATAGAAGCTTACCACCTGCATATCATGTTTATTGGTGAATATCCAAACGAAAAGAAATAACCAAATAAGTTTCCTATGTTTACTATGTCAGAAAAGACTGGCTCAAGATCTAGGGGATTCTTTGGTGTGTCAGTTCAGAAACAGCATTCCATCAATAAAATCATGAAAGAGTGCAAAATATGCAGCACTATTTGAAAACTGCTCAAAGAAGAAAACAAAATGCGCCATAAACTGAAAATCTCTTTCCAGTTATCAACTTAGAAGTTATAATATAGAGAACTGAAAATTATTGTTTTCCAGATATCAACCTAAACCCTAAACTAGGCGTGACAGTTATCGAAAACTCAGCCAAACAACCCCCTGATTTCACACATAAGGAAACTGCATTTTTAAACAACAATCTCAGCTTGATCTCATATCACACTGTAAATCAATTCACAAGGACTACCTTCTATATGCCAAGGAACCCTGCAGCGGGCACAGTGGACAACATCAAAAACTTGGCCGGGGAAGGGAAGTCTCTGTGTGCCCATCACAGCAGATATGGCAGGAATTCCTCTTTCAAGTGCAAACTGCACTTGAGCTTCATGCTCATCTTTTGGGGCCAATGACATTGCAAGGACATCTCTGTCAAAAAGAAAGCCTCCAAAGCTTGCAACTCCGCATCCAACATCTAATATGACACGTGAACGTTTTCCCCAGGCAATATCACGAACAGACTGCAAGAGAAGAGAACCCAAGTTAGTGTAATTTTGATGAGCAGTAACACGAAAGATGTGTCTTTTCTAGTTTTTTTCCTACTGGTAAATCACATCCAAAACTCGTGAAATTCATATGTTGCCAAGATATGTCACCCTGCAGATGAAATTCCTGCCTAGGTCTTAAAAAAGATATTCTTTAGAACTCTGCATATATAACCGGAGCGTCATATATACTGTAACAAGAAACACAGAAATCCATATACTTCATCATAAATGCATAGGCATTAATACGATATAGATGCAGCAAGACTGACATATTCTCCAAAGCATGAGCTGATTAAAAATATTAGGGAGAGGGAGAAGACAAGGATTGAATACACACACTGAGACATCTGAAGAAAAATGTACATACATATTTATGGAGAGAACAAACCAACATGCAAAGTAATACAAGTGGAATGTATTTGAAAAAACCAAATGCTTAAAAGTATTCACCTCTTGTATGAAATCAATATAATGAAGAGCACCATGCTTGAATTGTGTTCCACCACCGGGAAAAGTAAGGTATTCACCGGTAACTTTGACCCAATTCTGATGCCCCTTAATTTGAACAAGCTTTGTATGGGGAACATTGTAGTACCATACCTGCAAGAATGCACCTTATCAATATATCTCAGAAAGGACAGAGACAATGCGGAAATGAATTTATACATCGATTAAGTTATATACCTTTTCTCTGCTTGTTGGCCACTCAATTGGGAGTCTATAACCTTCTGGAAGAGGAACAAGGCAGGTGGGGGCCTCTTCGGGACAATGCCTCTCCCGGTGTTCATAATGCTTGGTACTTCGAAGACTCTTGATGGCTTGCAAATTGTCAAGGCAGGGGATGAAATCAGGCCCAGCAGTGGAATTGCAGACTTTCCAGTTGTAACTGGTCTTCTGATCAGAAGCACGCTGAGTCTCCTTCTCATTCTTTGACTCTGCCGACTGAGTTGACCACGAACTATTTTGAGTTGTAGTCTCGTTCAATAGCTCCGACTGAGCAATGGAAGGAAATACCTCATTTGAACTCTGGTTTTTGGCTTGCTCATTTTCCTTTTTCTCCCCATTTGACTCCTTGGTATCAGTTGCCTCCACTTTCTCCTCTATCTCACCATTCACCTTAAGTGTATCGTTTGTTTCTTCAGACTTGTCTAATTTTTTATCACTGTCATCATCCGATTTCTTCTCATTATCACCGGAATCAGACTTGTCCTTTTCACCGCCATCGCTCTTTTTTTCTCCATTTTCGGAATTCAATTCTCCATTCTCCACCTTAGAGTCGCCATCTTCAGATTTCTCCTCAATCTTTTCTTCACTTTTCTCCTCAATCTTGTCTTGGGTTTTCTCCTCAGGTGTCTCTTGAGTCTTTTCCACAAACTTCTCCTCGGTCTTCTCTTCGGACTTCCCTTCTAGCTTGTCTCCACCCTGAGCAGCACCATCGCTGCCGTCTCCTTTGGTTGCGTCATCGGGTAAGTCACCCGGGTTATCTTCAAATTGCCTGGCATTGGTGTCACTCGCTTGTTCCTTGACGCCGACGCCATTGCTGTCCTGCTCCTTGAGTTCACTCTTATTCTCCTCCGTGGGCACGTCCACATTCTGAATGGGAACTACAGAGGAGGACGTCATCATCCAAACCCCGACCAAGCACAATGCCACAAACACCACAACGGTGACGGTGGAGCAGCAACCACTCGCGGAGGACGGCCTCCTATTATCTACTCTAGTATATTTTCCCCCTGTCGCCATGTTCGACCCAGAAGCAGATCACAGACCCGATTGTTCTCAAAATCCACACCTGAAAACTGAAACAACAGATCCGGCAAAGGATCTGAAACAATTAACAGGGAACGAACTAAAAATGGAAAACACGGGAGGGAAACAGATTTCTAAAAACGGAAAAGACCCAATAACCCAAAATAACCTAATACCGGTTGAGAATGACAAACAAACTATCAATGACAGAGTGGATCCTTATCCGGATCCGAAATGTTGAAATCTGAGCTGACGATTTTCAAATATTTTGGATTGGAGGTAAGTAGGTACCTTGTTTGTTTCTTTGTTTGGTTGCTTGGGCAGATCTGATATCTCTGTGTTGCTGTTGAGGATTATTCCAGCATTCTCCGATCTCCAAACACCTCCAATTAGAAAAGAAAGAAGAAGAAAACAAAAGAAAAGACGAGAAACGAAACGAAACCAAGAGAAACAGAAACGCAGAAAGATTTTGGCAGTAGTGTGTGAGGAGTGAGAAGAGGGGTAGTCGTAGGCGAGAGAGGGTGGACGGAGGACGCGGAATAGCTCGAACCCCGAGAGAGGGATCTTTCTAGATTCGAACAATTCTTGGCCCCATTATTTTAGTTTTTCTGCTATTTATTGTTGTTAAACGCGTCAGAAAATATGGAGAGAATTCTACACCAAACCAAAGAAGGTGGGCCAAAACAAACCGATCTAAAAAAAATAGAGTTTAAGTATCAAATGATCTGAACAGTTGAAATTTAATCCAACGATTATAAATAGATGATATCTCTAAAAGTTATAATAATTGTAACTGTTTGATCAAATTTTAACAATCCGAATCATTTGATCCTTAGGCTCTGTTTTCTTAGAGATCAAATCATCTGCACCCAAAATAGGTGTGGCCTCCATGTGGCCCCAATTAGTGTTCGACACATATTAAATTTATGACAACAAAATTAAGAAAAGTTAAGATAATGAATATGTGTCAAACACTTATTGGGACCACACCTATTTTGAGTGCAGAAGATTTGATCTCGTTTTTTTAGATCCAGATCTGTACTCAAAACAAAGTAATTGGATTCGAAATTTCGTCAATGGGTAAAAAAGATGATGACTATTATGGCCATCACATCATTTTACGGTGATTATCCTACACCAAAACAAATAGGCGTTTTACTCGAGATGATCTTTAATATTGAAATGATTATTTACTTCATTTTTATTAAATTTAAAATCGATATAAATGATTATTGATTTTGTTAATCATTAATCATTTAGATTATTTAGTGAAAATTATTAATTAAATAAGAATAAAATAACAAAAATACCTTTAATTTTTGTTAATTTTTTTGGGCCCATTGCTTACTAAATTGAGGGTACTTTTGTTATTTTGATCATTATTTAACAAAACTTTCATGAAATGATCAAAATAATTGATGTCGGATAAACTCAGAAACCACTTCTATTAATTTAAACTCAGAAATCAAAATAAAAACTTATATCAATTTATCATTTTAGCTAGAAAATAAAACAAATAAACAAAAAAAGAAATGAGGAAAAAAACCAACAATGATGGTCAAAAAGATGGTAGCCGCAATGCTGAATGATGAATTACTGACGCTTGGGGTTTACGCAGCGTAGTGCTTAATTTACGGACTAATCACTAATGGCAGTCGTCATTGCCTTCCAAATCCATGATTAATTAATTTATGGACTAATTTATGGATGGTTTGGTGGATTATCAATATCACGGTCAATGCAAGGAAAAGGATCCAAATGGAACCTCGGTGGCTGGCTTATTGGGTAGAAAACCATTAAACTTGTCATGTATGTAATCAACATACACTCTTTTTTAATGCGATATGAATGCATGAATATGAAAGTCTAAACGATCGTAGTTAGTCCAAAATCCAAGATCAAGAGAGAGAGTGTGTGTTAACTAATGAGTTTTAAGATAGTCCAAAAAAATTGATTTCCTCTCATACAACCAAAATAAAACAAAAAGGACTTGCAGTCAAAATTTTAAGTACAAGATCTAAAATTTAATTTACAAAGAGAGGAATTCAAGCTACAGTACGAAGAGCGGAACACACTATTTTTCTCAACTTGGTTAAATTCAAATTTGCGAATTATATTTGCTTTACATGGAGAAAATTAAGTTTCAGGGACCTAAAGTCATATTTTCAGTATGTTTTATTAATGCAATTTATTATTTTCATAATATAAAAATTTGAGTTAGATTATTATAATTTAATGATGATTAAATTTTGGAGTAGGATTTTCTCCCCTCTTTTTTTTCCTCTCCTTCCCTCCCCTCCTATTTGAACGGTCACGGTTAAGCCACGTCAACATCTTATATTAATTTTTTATAGCAAGAGAAAGATAAAATAAGAGAATGTAAGAGGAAGAAATTGAAGGAGATGAAAAGAGGTAGAGAGAGAATCTAGTCCTTAAATTTTTAACAAAAAGTTAGCATGCAGTGAGAGTAGTTAGTCGCACTAGTTCAAATATAAAAATGATGTATTGACTTTCTTTTAACACTTTAAATTTTAAAACTACCAAGAAAAAGAAAGAAAGAAAAATCTTCCTCCCTCCGTTTGATTGTCCAACTGTCCAATCGTGGAAGTTGAATTTTCCACTCTAACGATTGACGACTGAGGTAGGAGACGGTGGGCTTCCTCTTTCTGTGTGTCGGTGTGACAAAAGTGTATGGAAAATAAAATTTGGAAAATAAAATTTAAATTTATGTAACTTATTTCTATAATCAACTTAAATTTTAAATGTTAATTATCTATTTTATCAGGTTGCATAATTACTATTAAGTACAAAATGAAATTAATAATAAAACTCAAGTTTATCAATAAATCCAAACACTATAATTAAACCCTACGATCATTCTTTGTTTATCCTACGTTCATTCCGGATAAAACCCTAATAGCTCTTATAAAGAAAAACAAATTTTTTTTGTTGATGGATGGTGATTTTGAAGTTTTGAATCCTCCAACCAAGATATGACTCAATCTATGAATTTTTTGTTCGTTTGATTTCAAATTTTTAGAGTTTAGAAGATGAGTATTTTGGTTTTACTTTTTTTTTTTCAATCAATCCTGCATAGTGTTTATCTTTCTACAATAGCAAATTGCTGTAGTTGCTCTTCCACTGTCCATCTGCACCCCAAAAAACCAAAAAGACTTGCAGATATTGCAAGGATCTTGGATTCCGTTTGCTTCTTCTGTTTTTATATTATATTTTTATTTTTCTTCATCTAACGTGTTATGGCCATAAAGGCTAGGAAAGAAGGAACCTCCAACTACAGCTAGTGGAGATAACCTATATTCACCTATAAATCAAGCAAGGAGAGGAAATATATAATGATGTTAAGAAGAATGCTTTTACGGAAGCCATTGAAGGGGTCAATTATGAGAGTTTGATGTCTATGTAGGATCTGTCTAAGAATCATGCCTGGAGAAGATTTCAAAATATTGTCAACATCTATAGAAATGACAGTCTTGTTGTCAGCCATGGCTGAATTCACACCTCAATTATCAGTGTCCGTTTCTAGATGGTGTAAAGATAAAATTAAAAATAAAATGGGTGTAAAAATAAATTCACATATTGAATTGGGTTTATGGGTGTTAGGATTTTGGCTCATCAAATATGTCCTAGTTGGTTTAGGATTGTTTTAGGAAATTAGAGGTATACAAATTCTTGTCCTAGAGGGATTAGGAAAGAATTTCAGTTTCCTTATCAATTTAGGTTTGGATTTCTAGAAGTCTATTTGGATTTGGATAAGTGTAATTTCCTAATCCACTTAGAAATAGGAATTCAATCAGCCTTGGGACATGTAAGCCAACCCTATGTCTATAAATAGGGTGCGGCAAGGCTGATTTTTGCAGAGAAAGAAAACAACCAGACATCCAAGAGTTGTGAGATTAGTTTTAGGGTTTGCAAAAGTTATGTAATCTCTATTATTAATCAAAGGAGCGATGATTTATATCTACCTAGAGAAATCATAACTAGACGTAGGCAAAAGTTCTACCGAACTAGTATAATTCTTGTGTGTTTCTAAGTTTTCTAATATTTGCTAGTTTAGTCTATTGTCGTTGGTTACATCAAAGAACAAGGTCTAGTGTGCGGGTTTTTCAACAATTGGTATCAGAGTTAGGTTCAAGGTGTTAGTTAGGTTCAAGGTGTTCTACGATGTCAAAAGGGAAGATGAATGCAGATCTAGGACCTGCGTTAAAGCCCTTTGACGGCAAGGATGACTTCATGGATTAGCAAATGACGATGAAGAACGTACTGATACAGCAGGATTTGGATGATGCACTCAATGGTGAGAAACCGACAAACATGACAGAAGCAGCATGGACTAAGGTTCTCAAGAAAGCCAAGAGTTCCATCGAGATCCATCTCACAAGATCAGTTCGGTCACACATCATAGAAAAAATGACTGCCCATGAAGCATAGGAAAAGTTGGATAATGTTTATATGGGCAAAACCGTGTCCAATAAACTTTTTTTAAAGGATGAACTATTCGGACTTCGACTAGAAGAAGGAGGTGATATTGAATATCACGTATGCAGGTTCCAGAATTGCATGGCTAATCTTCAGAAGGTCGAAGAAACTTACAAAGACGATGATATGGCTATCATCCTGCTGAGGTCTCTACCTTCGTCTTTCAAGCACTTTCGAACAACTCTAATGTTTGGAAAAGAGTCCCTGAAGCTTGAAGACGTAATTCAAGCTCTTCAGTCATATGCTAAACTAGATGATATAACTGAAAGCTATCAAGGCCTTTATGCTAAAGGCAAGGAGAGAGGGCGGGAAAAGACAAATGAAGAGAAAACCGGCAACAAAGGCAGGTCAAAATCCAAGAAGAAAAAGGAAAATAATGAAGGTTGCTTCGAATGTGGTTCAGCCGATCATTGGAAGAGGAACTACAAGATTTGGAAAAACAAAGAAAGCTAAGATGAAAGGAAGCTCATGTTCAGCTAGTGCAGTCACCAAGCATGAGAATGACGAGGAGTTTCTTTCAGTAACATCGAGCTCCAAGGCTTTCACAAATTGGATTTTGGATACCGGATGCACTTTTCATATGTGTGCATTAAGAGAATGGTTCGACACTTACAAAGAAGTCAGCAGTGGAGAAGTCTTAATGGAGGACGATTCTTCATGTCCTGTAAAAGGAATTGGCACTGTTCGAATCAGAATGTTCGATGGGATGATACGAGCTTTGGGGAACGTCAGGTATGTCCCTAGACTAAGAAAGAATTTGATTTCCTTGGGTACTTTAGATGAGGCTGGTTATGGGTACAAGTCTAAAAAAGGAAGACTCAGGGTAACCAAATGATCGCTATTGGTAAAGCAGGGTGACCTACAACCCAATAAACTGTGTAAGTTAATTGAGACCACTATAGTCGAGGGAACAACTGTTTCTGTAAATCAGAGTATAGAAGACAAGACTGAACTATGACATCATAGGCTCGGGCACATAACCCATAAGGGATTGCAAGAATTACACAAACAAGGCCTGTTGGAAGGCGTGTCATCTTGCAAACTGGACTTTTGTGAATACTGTGTTCTCGAGTAGCAAAGAAAGGTATCATTCGCAAGTAGCAGTGCAGATAACTGAAGTAAGGAGCAGCTCAGCTATATTCACTTAGATGTTTGGGGCTCTGCACCAACTAAATCAAATGGTAGAGCCAGGTATTTTGTTACTTTCATGGATGATTTTTCTAGGAAGGTTTGGGTTTATTTCATGAAGCAGAAATCAGAGGTTTTTGCAAAGTTCAAGGAATGGAAAACAGAAACCGAGAATCAAATTGGAAGAAATATCAAGTACCTGAGAAGTGACAATGAAGGTGAATATATAAGTAATGAGTTCATCGATTACTGCAAACAGGAAGACATCACAAGGCACTTCACAGTAAAGAAGAATCCCCAACAAAATGGAGTTGCTAAGAGGATGAATCGAACTCTCATGGAGAGAGAGAGAGAAGAGCATGCGATTTCATGCAGGATTGCCCGATAGTTTTTGGGCAGAGGCTGTTAATCATGCAAGTTATTTGATTAATATATCACCATCTACAGTTCTCGGTTTTAAGAGTGCAGAAGAGGTATAGTCTGAGAAGCCAGTGGACTATTCCAAGCTCAGGTGTTCGGCTGTAATGCTTATGCACATATTCCAAGTGATGAAAGGTCCAAGCTCAAACCGAAGTCTATACATTGCATATTCTTAGGTTTTGAGAAAGGAGTTAAGGGTTTCAAGCTTTGGGATTTCAACAAGAAGAAAAAGGTTGTCAGTCGAGATGTTGTCTTTGATGAGACAACCATGCCTCTGAATAAAGTCGAGAGCAGAGCAGTAGGGATAAGACGAACGATGTTGAAATTGAAGTAACAAAGATTCCATTAATCAGTTCAAATGAAGAAGCTCGGGTGGAGCAAATCGAGCAAGAGGCCGAATCTGATGGTTTTGAGGAAGAATAAGAGCATCATTATTGTTCACTAGTTAGGAATCAGGTGGAGGAAGAAACAGGACAGATTGAAGGCATTCCAATCCGCCAGACATCCCAAAGGGTTCGAACTCCAACCAACAATCCACCTGCATTCCAGAGATGCATAGCACTAGACAAACCTAATCGGAACAAGAAACAACCTGACAGGTTTGGGTTTGACCAAGACGAAGTTAATTATGCTCTTAACATTAGTCAAGGTGATCCAACTACTTATCGAGAAACTATAGCAAGTGATGAGCGAGATAGTTGCTATGATAGAAGAAATGGAGTATCTTTATAATAACTCTGTTTGGGAGTTGGTTCCTAAGCCCAAAAACAGAAAGCTAGTTGGATGCAAGTAGGTATTTAGGAAAAAGAAATGACTACATGAACAAGATGTCGTGAGATTCGAAGCTGGCTAAGGGGTACTCACAAAAGGAAATGGTGGATTATGATGAGATTTTTTCACCTGTAGTCAAGCATACTTCTATTAGATTGCTTTTAGCAATGACAGCTCAGCATGACATGGAGATTGAGCAAATGGATGTGAAGACAACGTTTCTTCATGATGATCTAGAAGAGACGATTTTCATGGCTCAACCATAAGGGTTTGTTGAATATGGGAAAAAGAACCTAGTATGTCAGCTAAGGAAGTCCCTATATGGCCTGAAACAGTCTCCAAGACAGTGGTACAAGAGGTTTGATTCATTCATGCTAAAAATCAATTTTAGAAGATGTTTATGTGACTGTTGCGTGTACTATCATGTGTTCCAAGATGGGATGATCATATTGTTATTGCTATATGTGGATGACATGCTAATCGCTTGTCAAGACAAATATAGAATTCAAGACTTGAAGAAGATGTTGAACGAGGAGTTCGACATGAATGATATAGGTGCTGCACAGAAGATCCTTGGCATGGAAATTCAGAGAGACATGACCGTTGGAAGGATCTGGATATCACAAGCCAAGTATATTCAGAAGGTTATTGAGAAGTTCAACATGCAAGAAGCAAAAGAAGTTTCAACTCCTTTGGAGGCTCACTTCAGGTTAAGTGGGCAACAATGTCCTAAGTCCGAGGAAGAGCAACAAGTAATGGAGAATGTGCCTTATGCTAATGTTGTGGGCTGCCTCATGTATGTAATGGTATGCACACGCCCCGACATAGCTCAAGCAATCAGTGTCGTTTCCAGATACATGGCAAATCCAGGAAAGCAACATTAGGATGCAGTCAGGTGGATTTTGCGTTATTTGAAAGGTTCTTGGCGACAAAGGATTATGTTTGAGAAGCAAAAAGAAAATGCATGGGTTTTAGGATATGTGGATGCCGATTATGCAAGGGACTTGGACAAGAAAAGGTTAACTTCTGGTTATGTGTTTACATGCGTAGGAGGACCAATCAGTTTGAGGGCACTACTGCAACCAATTACAGCTTTGTCGACCACAGAGGCAGAGTATATTGCATTGGCCGAAGCTGGAAATGAAGCAATTTGGCTTAATGGCTTTGTAAGTCAAATGGGAATCACTCAAGATTGTGTGAAGCTTAAATGTGATAGTCAAAGTGCCATTCACTTGGCAAAGAATCAGGTTTTTTCTGGAAGATCAAAGCATATTGAAGCAAGGTATCACAGAATCAGAGATTGGGTGGAGTCTAAAGAAATTTGGATTGAAAAGATTCATACGGGTGACAATGCCGCAGATTTCCATACAAAGATAGTGCCAGCCAAGAAGTTCAAGCATTGCTTGAACTTGATCAATCTCGTGGATTAATTAAAGTGGAGCACCTCCTCACTTGAGGTGCAATGAGGCAAGAAGAAGATTGTCAAGGTGAAGACTCTTGAAGATTTCCAGAGCTGCTTCAAGAAGGTTCAAAGATACTTTGGGGGTGCAATGATCAAGGCTTGGTTTGACTCACCAAGGTGGAGATTGTTAGGATTTTGGCTCTTCAAATATGTCCTAGTTGGTTTAGGAAATTAGAGGTATACCAATTCTTGTCCTAGAGGGATTAAGAAAGAATTTCAATTTCCTTATCAATTTAGGTTTGGATTTCTATAAGTCTATTTGGATTTGGATAAGTGTAATTTCCTAATCCACTTAGAAATAGGAATTCAATCAGCCTTGGGACATGTAAGCCAACCCTATGTCTATAAAAAGGGTGCAGCAAGGCTGATTTTTACAGAGAAATAAAACAGCCAGACACCCAAGAGTTTGAGATTAGTTATAGGGTTTACAAAAGTTCTGTAATCTCTATTATTAATCAAAGGAGCGGTGATTTCTCTACCTAGAGAAATCACAACTGGACGTGGTAAAAGTTATGCCGAACCAGTATAATTTTTGTGTGTTTCTAAGTTTTCTAATATTTGCTAGTTTAGTCTATTATCGTTGGTTACATCAAAGAACAAGGTCTAGTGTGCGGGTTTTTCAACAATAGGGGTATATTAGGTATTAAATTTGGGTTTAAAAAGATATTAATAGTTTAGTTAAAAATCAAATGGGTGCAAAAAGTAAGTCGGTGTAGAAATAGGTTACATGGGTTTAAATAAATTTTCTCATAAAATTATTCTCATGAAGAATACATGTGCTATGTGCACTGACAAATATAATTTGATTTTGTTGTATGATTGACTATATAATACTAATTTCTTGCAAGTGCCATTTTACTATAGTGGTATAAAGTTATTGATCTTTTACATGACGGCGTGGGTTCAAATTTTATCAGTGACTAATTTAACTTTTAATTTAACAAAAGATATTGTTTGACAATAATAAAAAAAACTAATTTCTCATCAGGCATTAAAAGACACTATTTGCACTCCCTTCCATTGTGGCGTGGAATCCATCATTGGCTCTTCTGAGATATTTTTTCTTGTGACCGAAATACAAGCTAGTACAGTAAAGTTCTACAAAATTATAAAGTTGAAATTAAATCAATTTTGTAATTATTTAATGGAGTTGTAGTTAAAAAAAATATTATTTATTGACTTATTTATCGTTAATGAATGTTGTATTTCCTTAATAAGTTTACTTAGATGCCAAGTATTTTATTTTTTGGGCATATATACTTGTAAGCTCAAAAACGTGACATCAGCTCTAAAAACTGAAGTGTTGTCCCAAACAACTTTAGAGAAACATTTTGGTTAAACTTAAACTTTTATTTGTGATATCACATATTTTTGTACTCATTGATAATTATTACTATTGAATAGGCGCATTTTCTTAAGATGGGACCATGAAAATTATAATTTATACAATACGAAGTTTATTCTCATGCGTAACTGGTATCAAGTTGGGACACGCTAAAAATGAGGAGTACATACATATTATTTTATCTTGTTTAATGTGATTTTATGTTATATATACTGGTAAACTTACTTATATACTAGAGATTAATTAGATTTATACACAAATAAATAGTCAAAATTCAAAAGAATCATTGATCCGTAGGTACATAAGAGTTTAAAATTTTATAAAATCTTATAAAATGTGGGAAATTCAAATTATATTCCAAACATTTCGAGATAAAAACCGATTCCGAAAATTCAAATGACATCCGATATTGCGAATGATTTTGAACTCTTTGGATTGGAATTGGAGTGCTTGTTTTCGATCCAATCTGACCGAAAATCACCCTTAATTTTAAGTATTCACAAATCTCACATTTTTCATTAAAAATTTAAAAAATTTCACTTAAAATTTACATAAAATATTCTAAAAAAATAAACGAAAAACACATTTAAACTCCATGAATTTACAAATCCAATTAAATTCTTTCACAACCCCAATTGAATACATTATGCACCATAATATTGTACCGCTTTTTGTACATGTGTACGTTAGATTTTTGAAGGTGTGTATAATTGTTATTTGGTTATTTGAAGATAGTTTGAGTACACAGATCACGATTTTGTTCTTGAGTTTTTTTTTTTTTTTTGTCAAATTTTAATTTAATAATTTGACTTAAAATTAGATAATTCGACCACACTTAATGAGATAATTTTTTTTTATTGCTGTTGACTTAAAATTGAATAATTATGTACATTAATCATGGTTCAAACAATATATTGCGAACAAAAACCAATCAAGCAAATATGACGGGATTTTCTTTAAAATATATAGCACTGAATTATACTAAAATATACAATTGTGATTGAAAAAAAATATATATCAGTTGTTAAAAAATCAAACGAGTAAACGATTCGTATTATTAAATTACACCTAATAAAGTGGCTGCTATTTGGAATTTTGGACAAATAATCCGTACCAATTTATTAAAATATTTGTAATAACAAAATAAATAAATAAATAAATAAATAAATCCCGAAGTGTCTCCATCCATGTGCTGCGATCCCTTTCTTTTTCTTCAGTCATCTATCTCTGTCTTTGATTGCTTTTGCTCTTTCCATCTTCCCTTCCCTGCAAATTGTCCGAATTCCTTTGACGGTAGAGTGAGTGAGAGTCTGAGAGAGAGATAGCCGAGCTTTTCAATCGGAAGGAAAAGCTAGGTGGTGGTCTGCGGTGGCGATCTCCGTTGAATGGTGGTTGCTAGAGCTGCTTCGCGGATTCACATTGCCTGCAAAAATGGCCTCAACCAACTCAACGAGGAGGTACCGATCCACCTATTACTTCTCTTTTTCCTTCCATTTTCTACAACCGAGTACTACCTACTGCTCTTTCATGTTTGATTCCTTTTGATTTTTGTTTTCTGGTAATTACCTGTGTTAGTGGATCGTTAGCTTAATCTGGGAAATTAAGGGTTCGATTTGGCTTCCATTCCTCTAATTAGGGTTTGAATTTTCCATCTGTTCATCTCATATTTCGTTTATTGTCGGTACCTTTTGGTTTCATAGTGTGTATGCTGTGCCTCTCTGTATCTGTATCTATCTTTTCTTTTTTTGGACTATTTTATACAGGATTTTTTTACTAAATATATGCTAATTAGTTAATTACTTTGTTAATTCATTCCCTCCAAAATTAATAAAAAAAACTTGGTTAATTAATTCTTTTTCTGGGTTTTATTTCTTCCTGTGACTTTAATTCCCCTTCCCTCCAATTATTTATTTATTTCATTTTTCTCCATTTTCTGCATTGCGTGCAGCTGAACTCTCCAGTAATTAAACAATCAGACGCTTAAGGTTGATGGAGTTTTGCTGATCGCGTTCCGCTATCAAAACTTCGAGCAATTGCCTTTTGCTTGGGAGATGAAAGGGGGATATTACTACAAATTGATTGGGAAACCAATCTCTTTCACTCTGGCTGCCCTTGTATTTACAACAATATTACTTTGGGTGTGGGAGAAAAATCCTTTTGCTGATACTCTATTATTGCCGCGCCAGCGGTTTCCAATGCCTTCCATAGGTTTGTTTCCCCATCAATACATGTTATCTTTTCTCTTTTTTGTTACTGATCAAGTTTTTTTTTTACCTACAACAAAATAACAAGAGACGATTAATGGTTAAAATGTGCTTGAAAATTCGTTTAAGATTACATTAGAGAAAATGGTGAGCAATGTTCTTGGGATTTATAAATAGTTTAAGATGTATATTACCCCTGATCTTTTAGTTGGACCAATATCTGGTTTAATGTTTGGGACAAGCTTGCCTGCCGTATTATGTTAATACCGTTGGTATTGTGCCTGCTATAGCATTCCAGATGTTTAGAGGTGCCTACACTTTGTTCACAACATGGACTCTGGTTCTCTTCTTTAATTTGAACACGAGTCCCATGTGCCACGGCCTCTTTTCCAAACTACAGTGGCATAGAAACTTATAACTTCATTTTTGTACAACGTAGCTGCTCTCAAGAACTGAATCTAGTTGCCTAGTCCAGTCCTTCAAATCCCATATTTACCAGATAATGTGAGAAGGCAATGAAAAATTAGTATGCTCTATCATCTAATGATGATTTTCAGCGATCACTCTTTAAATGATACCCTACCATAAGAAAACAAGATTCCGTGTCTGCAGAAAGCTTAACAAGTAGTTATAAGAAATGAAAGGCAACTGTACCAAAACATTGCCTAATCTATTTTGCCTATTTAAATTTTGATAATCTGTGTAACTCCCCATACTAGCATCTTTTGCATTTCTATTACTTGATTTTTTTTAAGGAGGAAACAAAATTTTACTGCATATGACAATAAAATTACGTAAGAAAAGTGATGGCCATGAAGTACCTGAGTGCGGTTTTTATTTTATTTCATCCATGATTCGTCTGTGATATATAATAATGAATGGCTGGACGGCACATGACATGATAGTTATAGTACTCTAGTGACTATATTTTGGAGAAACTCACAAGTTTTTAGAAACTTATTTTCTGTACAAGTAAAATTGACATAAGGATAAAATAAATGTGAAAAGGCTTATTTATTATAGAAAAAAGTCAGAATTAGGATAGGATGATGGTTGAACTTTGGTGGCTATGTGGGATATGTAGATAACCATTGCTTGCATGAAAATATCACAAATTAGGGTGAGATGAAATAATGTTTTTCCTGTCTAGTCGGTCAGTGCTGAAGGAAAAGCCAAATGAAGATTTGAGAATGACATGATTCGTGGTTATTTACTTACCAAACGACTCTTGAAAGCGAAATAGTAGATGCTAACATTTTTATCTGTCGAAGTAATCAGGATCTAAGGCTCACTAGTTGACCTCATTAGTAAATGCTAAAATGTCTGCTAAGTGATTGAAGGCTGCTGTTTCAGCTACTTTCACTAGTTTTGCCTGCCTAATCAGTCAGCGCTGAAAGGAGTTCAGTTTTGGTCAGCATTTTGGCAGGCTGGCAGGCTGGAGTTCTTTTGTCTGGATGGTTGTGTCTAGTTTTAATTTTTTGGTAACTTTTTTGTGTTTTCTTATGTAGTGTTGTTCTTGACCACTCGTGTTCTTCCCTTGTTGTTTTACTGTCTCTTGAAATGAACTAGTATCTGCTTCTTCAATGCTGAAAGGACTGACCAATATAGATTAAGATATGGACGTATTATTGTTATCATGAATCATCATATACCTGCTTCTTTGCCTGCCAGCTGATGAATTTTTTCATTTTTTATTCAGATTTTTTTGGGGACTTCTCAACTAATTCCTCCAAACCTATGAAGACAAATGGAAATATTGAAGGGAAGAATTTACATTTGAATACAGCAGAAGATACAAAAGTAGTAGAAAAGTTTGGCACTGCCCCAATAGATTCCATGTACGCATTCTCTCCTGGAATGCAAGAAAGTAATGGGAACGCGACATCTTTCCAAACTAAAGGTATGGTTTCCTTTCTCATAGGGCTGTAAGCTTCATTATTGTTAACTTTTGTAGGTAATTACAGTTATCTTATTGTTTTAGTGCTCACCCATAGAATAGAATAGTACATTAATTGATTGGCGGTCAGTTTACCATGATAATTTCACGCCAATAGCTCATTTGACATGGAATGATTGTATTCTTATTGATGTTTGTTGAAAATTATAAATTCAAGGTGGTGTTTATGGAAACTGGTCAGGCTAAACCTAATTCTGGTTAGGCACATAGCATTTACGTATTATTATATACCTTGTTGGTGCTGCAGTTAATGTCCTTGAAGATATATATTCTTTGCCTTGTTTGATTGTCTTACTGGTTGAAGACATGCCAACCCTATTCCTTACCAGTGTGTGAATCAGTTTTATGGATTGATGATCTCCCAAAAGTGAAATAGTAATTTCTCCTTTCATATTCTTTTTTCTTTGTGCACAAAGTCGAGAGTAAACTTTTCTGGGCTTGATCACAACTAATTCTTTAAAATATAAACTGGCTCTGAAAAAAAAAGAAGTTCATTTATTTTTATTTTTTTATAGTGGTATCTGATAAGGTCCTATGCTACCACAGTATGAGATCTGATTGGAGGTTTGGTACTGCATGATTAAAAGATCCCCTAAAACCTCTCTCTCTCTCTCTACAATGTTAGGGAAAAGGCTGCTACATTTAATTTTAACCAAATCAACTTTGGCGGAAGGAGGTCTCGGAGATATTATAAATGGAGACAAAAATCTGCTGCATTCAAATAAATAGTTAAAAGATAGTACCATGCATTTCACGGACAAGTGAAAAAATGATTTCACTCTTAACATCATGTTGTGGTTTAGAATGACATAAAGTTGTGTCAAGCCATTAATTGCATAATACCTGTTGCTGATCGGATTGTTTCTATTGAAGACACGATTGAAGAATTTGTATGATATGAAGGATCTAAGAAACACCGGGTGAAAGCATTCGAAACCAAATTTTAACCTAGCACCTTCCCTTACCAATCAAAAAACAAAAACAAAGAAGGAAACAGAATGATGGATGAGAAGAGAAAAGGTATTACGGAATTTAAAATAATTTTCGTAGACAATTAAACTTAAGCTAGATTAGTATGAGATCTGGCTGAATGTGAGAGTGTGCTAATGGGTGTTTTTATTTGCATTTTCTTTGGATGGGGATTGGGGTTCTGGCAGAATATGAGTGTGCCATTGAAGGTCCTTATAACTGCATTATTAATCATAATTGAACATCAGAATTCTCAGTTTTATGTCACTTGAGTCGTTTACTCTTGCTCTGCATCACTTGAGTGGTTTACACTGGTTTTCATCACTTGAATGGTTTAGTTTGGTTTTGTGTCACTTGAGCCGTTGACTCTTGTAAATTTTGACTCCCGTTGAATAATTCACTGCAAAAGTAATGGCGGAGTTGTTCAATTAAACTATGTTGAAGTTCACATAAATATAAATACATTATGCATGTATTTTTTCATTGGAAAGTCTTAGCCATCTGTAGAGTTGTTGTTTACGCTGTTTCTCTGCTATGTTGAAAGGTTTCCATTGCTCAGATTTATCATGTCGTGCTTCATGGTTCAATGTTTCCTAAGCTTGTGGAGTTTTCACCTCTGCAGTGTGTAATTATGCCAAGGGTAGATGGGTTGCAGACAGCAGGCTCCCTTTATATTCTGGGTTTAAATGTAAGCAATGGTTATCAGAAATGTGGGCATGTAGACTGACACAACGGACAGATTTTTCTTTTGAGGGTTACCGATGGAAGCCAGCAAATTGTGAAATACCGGAT
The DNA here is from genome assembly GCA_036320875.1 of Cotoneaster glaucophyllus. Taxonomy (NCBI): domain Eukaryota; kingdom Viridiplantae; phylum Streptophyta; class Magnoliopsida; order Rosales; family Rosaceae; genus Cotoneaster; species Cotoneaster glaucophyllus. The sequence continues at coordinate 9,034,181 of CM070073.1, read as the reverse complement.
TTTGAACGCTCTGCATTCTTGAGAAGGTAATTCTTTTATGTTTGAACTTATTTGAATTTTGGTGTGAAGTTGCCAGTCGTGGTCTTGTCATTCATTACAGAGACAATTCCACTGGATGAGAAAACGCTTTGATTGTTCATTTTTTTATACTTGCATTTATGTTTGCCAACTTTTTCCCAGGTACAGAACTCGGTCATTGTCTAATTAAGGGCTTCTTGCCTGGTTAACTCGCGAAAAGCTTCAACTTACTTTTTGATTTATTTTTATACCATATTGGATGAAAGTATATAATTTCCCTTGGTTTCCACTTCAAGCACACCTAAACATTTCAACTAGAAGTCATATGCCCCCAAGTCGTGAATGAATCATCTCTTGTGATCTTACTTCTAAATCCTTTCAACAATATGGACCACAGTGTTCTCCCGAGTTTGAGATTTGGTGCAATACAGAGAAATGGTTTATCTTGCTGTGGTCAGTGTTCTAAATGTGAATGTGCCTTTCAGGATGCAGGACAAAACGATTGCTTTCATAGGAGATTCACTGGGTAGACAGCAGTTCCAGTCTTTGATGTGTATGGCAACTGGCGGGGAAGAAAGCCCCGAAGTTGAGAATGTCGGAAAGGAATATGGCCTTGTCAAACGTCGGGGAGCCATTCGTCCTGATGGCTGGGCTTATCGATTCTCTAACACCAATACCACTATCTTGTATTATTGGTCAGCAAGCCTGTGTGATCTAGTGCCCCTTAACATCTCAGACCGAGCCAGTGATATTGCCATGCATTTGGATCGTCCCCCAGCTTTCTTGAGACAATACCTTCACCGGTTTGATGTGCTGGTTCTTAATACAGGGCATCATTGGAATAGGGGAAAGATTAATGGTAACCGGTGGGTAATGTATGTAAACGGAAAGCCCAATCAAGACAAGAAGCATGCAGAAATTGGGAATGCTAAGAATTTTACTGTGTACAGTATTGCCAGGTGGGTTGATTCACAACTACCATCACATCCCCGCCTAAAAGCTTTCTTTCGGACAATTTCACCGAGGCATTTCTTCAATGGTGACTGGAATACTGGGGGTACCTGCGACAATACTACTCCGTTGGTGGGAGGAAGTGAAGTAGTACAGGAAGGATCCAGTGATTCAGTGATCGAGGTTGCTTTGAAAGGTACAAAAGTAAAGTTACTGGATATAACTGCCATTTCTCAATTGAGAGATGAAGGTCACATATCCCACTATACCATTAGAGGAAAAGGAAATGCAGGCACAAATGATTGCTTACACTGGTGCTTACCTGGAATTCCAGATGCATGGAATGAACTCCTTGTTGCGCAGATATAGGAGGCGGCGGCCTTGCCACGTCGTATAACCAAATCCGATATTCTTCATGGTCTGATAAGAAGGCCAATTGTTTTATCCGGTATGAAATTCTTTTGTTTTGTAAGTTTCAGTGTTTGATAGAATATAAGGTAAAGCACCAATTGCGAATTCATTTCCCGTTGAATCGAATTCTAGTTGTTTATATAGGTGTTATTCATACAACGAAAAATATACCGAGGGAGAGTAAGAAGTGTACGCTCGAACTCTGCCTGTTGTACTGTGTATTGTACCATTACAGTAAGAGTTGCTGCTAATTTAATGAGGAATTTTTTTTCGATTCGTAGCAAGTTGGAACTAGTCGTGCATGTTTTGTTGTTTATGCAGCTTATGCTATTGGCACCTTCTTACTTTTTATTCGTGGCAACTTTTCAAATGGATGTTATTACAATTGTTAGAGGATCTATGCATATTTTGCTTCTTAATTTTTGTTGCTCCTTTGTGATCAAAAGATTATGGTTTTGAGTCGTGAAAACAACCTATTTGCAAAACTAAAGTAAGACTGTATACGATAGACGTCCATCTCCTGACCCTTGCAGAACAAGGAGCCTTGAGGTCGCTATTTAATTTTTGTTTCTTATGAAGCGATATTTTCTTCTTGGGATGCTATCTCATCTCATCTCATCTCAAAGTACTAATTTCCAAAGACATGTGAATTGTGAACAATCATCCATATTACACTCGTGATCAGAGAGAAAAAGAAATCTGGAGAGAGAGAGAGAGAGAGAGAGAGATGGATGAGTGAGCACAAAATAATACAATCATATATATATAATCATATAATTACTAGTTAAAGAAAAGGGGGTGCAGTGAGGGTAGGAGGAGGCGTTGGTTTGAAGCCCCTTTGGGACTGGGAGCATCAACATCTACATCTAAGAATGACATAAGAAATAAACCTGTAAAACAAGACGAAGCAGACCATGACCGCCACATTCCTCCACCGGCTCTCCTCCCCATACCCTTCATCTCTCAGAACTTCTTCTCCCGTCACCATACACCTCCCAAAGAAATACTCCAAGCACTTGTCCGACCCTGAGAACTCGTTTATCAGAAACCCTTCGAACGGATACTTGAACAGCGATATGTAGTGCATGAAAATCCAGTACCCGGGAATCTCATGCTTGGAGATGAAGTAACCGGAGAACAGAAAGAAAGACCCCATGACGCCGGCAATGACCGAGTTTCCCACGATGAAATTAGGCACGAGTGCACTGAAACACACTACCACGGAATTCGCAGTGTATAATATCAACCAGATCAACAACAAGAAATGGAAGAAGGCCGGGAAGTTAGGGTTGAGTCCGACCAGCCAGTACAGTGGCAGAGTGAAAAGGACGGCCAGGATTAGTAGAAAGGGCAGGTAAACCAGTCCGTTGGCGATGGCGTAAGACGAGACCCTGTAGCTTCCGCAACAAGTCTCCTTCATCAGAATCTCCCTCTCTTGAAGAAATATCGGCAGTGCTTCCGTCGTGCACGACAGCAAAAACGTTAAAATGAATGCGAATAGACCGACCTTTTCCTCGGCTCCCGTGAGATCGTCTTTGAGGTCGTAAAAGATGGAGCCTAGAACTAGTCCGGAGACGAGCATCTGAATTGTCCGGCACGCGAACAGCTCCTTTGTTCGGAATATGTTCTTCGAGAACCTATGACTCAGGATCATCGTCTCTCGCAGTCTCGAATTAGTAAAATCCAAATCGGGAAAAACTTCGTTATTGGTGATTTTATCGTCGTCAACTTCAAGTGGCACTACTCCTCCTCCGCCTCCGCCACCGGCATTACTATTATTGGTCTTCGATTGTTGAAACAGCTGCTGCAGAGTCAGCTTACCAGTTCGACTCTGACGATCAAGAATAAGAATATTATTGTGTGGTGTGGATTGATGTTGTTGTTGAATGGTTTCGATGGAGTCGATTGCAAACTCGACGACGTTGACATGAAGAGGGAGCTCCAACCCCATGAGCCTTAAGTTGAGGCCGAGATGATCGACGGTGCCGTGGTGGAGGACGGAGCCGTTGGCCAGCAAAAGGATTGAGTTGAAGAGCTTCACAATTCTGAATCCCGGCTGATGAATGCTCAGAATAACAGTTCTGCCCCTGGTCTCAGCCATGGTCTTGAGCATGTCGATGATCTGAAGGGCAGAGGTGCTGTCAAGCCCGGAAGTGGGCTCGTCGAGGATGAGTACTTCGGGGTCGTGGATGACGTCGACTCCGATGGAGACACGCCGCCTCTCTCCGCCGGAGATCCCCCGAACTCTGTCGTCTCCGACTCTGGCAGCGGCGACATGGGCGAGGCCGAGCTCGTTGATTAAGGCCTTGACGCGGGAGCTGAGCTCAAGGGGAGAAACCCTGAGCCTGAGCTTGGCGCTGAACATTAGGGTTTCTTCGACTGTAAGCAAAGGAAACAATGTGTCCTTTTGGGTGACGTAGCCGGAGACCTTGTTGAAGTAGGGTTGGCGGAGAGGCTTTTGGTTGACGAAAACGGAACCGCCGTGCGGGGTGAGTTTGCCGGCGAGAATCTCAAGGAGGGAAGATTTACCAGCTCCACTGGGACCAACAATGGCGAGGATCTCCCATGGCCTTGCTCGCAAGTTGACGTCCTTGAGGACTTCTTGCCCACCAACTCCTCCTGCTCTTCCTCTCGATGATCTTCCATCATCTTCAACTGCTACTACAGCTACTTTTGCAGCACAGGCAGAAGCAGAAGCAGGTTGCTTGTTTTGGCTGAAGATGTTGACGAAGTTGCGGTGGGGTGTGTGATTAATCTTGTAGGAGATGCCTACTGCCTCAATCTCACTGCCTTGTTTCTTCATTGAAGATTTCAAGAGCTCTCTCTCTTGTTTGTCTCTCTGTTTTTTCTTTACTTCTTGTTTGTCTCTGCAAAGCTCAGCTCAGTGCTAAATAAGGTTCCAGGTTTTTCTTTTTTTCTTTTTCTTTTTTTTTTTTTTTTGGGAACAAGGGTTCCAGCTAGCTACTACATTGCTTTGTTGTTTCTTTTTCCTAATTTTTGTTTTCTAATTTTTCCTCTAGTTTTTTTCTTCTTCTCTTCTGACCTGTAAAATACATGGATAGGATATGAGTATTGCAAAGTGATTAATTACAAGGTAATGCTAAGGAGATTAAATTTGAAGATAAATTTGCAAATTAAATTATGTGTCACAAATAGGAATAAGCACGTTTATTAACGCTTAAGTAATAAACCAATTATCAACTTCCATGTTCTTTAGTTTCCAAAATTTTTAGTTATTCTTTTAATATTTTTGTAGCAATGTTACTTAATGATTGGAACTGTCTAATTTTTAGATCACAATTTAAAGATCAAATCTGAAAAGTTCAATCAAAATATAAATTATTCAACCCTTTGATTAACGTTAATTTTAAGTGGGAAACATAATTTGTTTATTTACTAAATACTGTTATATGAATAAATAACATTTGTAGAGATTATCTTTCAGGGGCAATGTATAAAAAAATTAGACAATTTATTATCATGCAATATTGGAAAATGAGAAATAAAGCCGAAAAAGGTAAAATAAAAAGATTATTAACATTCCTATTAATTGTATATATGAGAGTAGAAAAACATATGCGGGCAAACACGTCATTGGCAAGGTATATATCACAAAACTATGAAGCTTCATGTACTTATTCTTGTGGTTCAATAAAATATGTATCGCATTTAGTGTGAGAGTTATCATAATCATATAACTTAAGGTAAGCTTTATCTCATTTGAACCTCGATTGATTGGACATCCGAGAATTTATTTCTATAAGATTTTCAATGTGCTCGAAATATATGACAATACACCATATATCATTATTCAAGTAGAGATAAGCTTTTCTTTTAAATCTTGTTCCAATTATATAATGACATATCAGATATGCCCGTGGTCCATGCACGGAGGAAAATTTCTCCAACATAAGCTTTATGTTTCTGTCCTGGAAAGTTGCATATGCAGAATTGCAGAAAGTTCACGTGGCTTTGGTAAGTGGCATCTCTCAGTTTCTCGGTGTAAACTTTGTTCTTTTACACAATCAACTCTTTCTCTTCATTGACATACAAGTGTGTGTGTGTATATAATATATATGAAAGTTTGTTTTGTTTCTACATTATACGACATCGTATTTGTATGCTAGCGATCGCTTATCCTTGGGACCATGCGATAATGCTGTGCTAACACTTTACATCCAGCTGGTAACCTAATTATCAAAGCCTTTATTTCTGGAGAAATATTATTAATAATTTTCTTAAACTTGAAATGCTAATTAATTAACTAAAACAAAACAAAAATGGCTTTCGAGGGGGGTTGAAATTAAAGATGATTGCTATCTACTATTCTGTTTTTTGTTTTGTTTTGTTACTCTAAGAACCCTGCTGCTAATTGATGAAATTCATGCTTAATTAGGTAATTAAGTAAGGGAGATTAGAGTAAGTGCCCAACGCATCAATTTGGAATTATGTGTAGGAGTAGGAGTGTAGGACCAGTGGCCCCGTTGGCCCTTCAATTTGTGGCTGAGATGAAATCATATTATACCCTACGTACTGGTAGGATTTATCCCCATGGCTTCGTTTTGTAAGGTATGTTAAAGGAAGGATTGAAAATTTTGTAGTTAACTTGAAGATAGGAGATAAATTATTTAAAAAGAAACGTTACGTTCATTCCAATTCTTTCCAAATGAGATAATTAGAGGGAAATATGGTTTTCCCTTAATCCCTTTCATTCGGATCCTTCATTATCCTTCAATCTTGTTTGTTCTGTTCACATGAAAATCGAATAGCCATCAATTAGTGGACAGGAGAAAATGAAAAGACTTGTGCATTGTTTTTGGTTAAATTTTAAAAAGCAAAAGAAAAATTAATTAATTCCTAGACGTACATTTTCATGTGAACGTACAAGATTGAAGAATTTTGAAGATCAAGATGAAAGGAATCCATACAGTCATATTTTAATTAAATGGGACAAGTTTTCTTCACGAGTAATGAGTCTAATGACTTTAATCCTCTTCTTCTTTCTTATTTATTTATATATATATCAAGACTTTAATCCTCTTCTAATTTTCACAAAATAAAAAGTCCTTCTCGTCTACTTTCAAAATACTACGAATTTAAAGAGTTTTTCATTTCGCATATACATATGCATAAAGGTGGCAAATCAGCCGGATTAGGTTGTTAATGGTTACATTACGATTTACTTAGTTTGATTTCACCTTACATCATCATCACCACTACCAATCTCGCATAAATATTATGATGATATTAAAATTAAACAAGTCTTAATAAGTACCCATTAATAATTCAATAAACCGGTTTACCGCCTCTTCATATGCAGTAGAGCAAGTAGAAAGTTCCCCTCCCTCCACATTTCCCTGTCCATTGAAATTTGAAGGGGAAAAGAAGAAGAAAAGAAATGAAAATGATGGCATGGGACGAGTGAATATTTTTTGTGGAGGAGGACGATCGAGAGAGCAGGACAGATAGACAGACAGACAGAAAGAGAGGTAAGATGATGATCGTTGGCGTTAAATCTTAATTAATTCAAGCTTGTGAGTGATTAGGTTTCTTAATTCGTGGCTCTCATTTAATCTCATCTAATTCTACTTGTTGCTGTTACAGACTTGCTTTTGTCCGGACCAAGAAAGAATCAACATGGCATGCATGCAAGCAAGAAGGGTTGTAGCGCCCGTGAATTCTATATATTATATTATATTACTACGTGGTGGTCTGTGGTCAGGGACGGCCCCATCCAGAAGCGAACCCACCACCGGCTGCCGCGACGTGGGCCCCACCAATGCCCAGTGGCCAATCGGATTCGTTCACTCCTTTTACTTTACATCCGTTGACTATGTCTAATAATACACACACGCGCAAACGCAACTTAACTTGGCCCGTGACTGACTGACTGACCCCACCCATCCATCCATCCATCCATCATCCTCTTGCCCACTTCTTCTCTCAACTCCTCAACCAACTACAAGTAGGTTGTTTTGCCTTTTTCTTTTAGTTATTTGTTTGTAGCTTAAATTGTGACAAAGTCACTAAGTACTACGGTCTGGTGATATTCCTCTTCACTAATAAGTGAGAGGTCTTAGATTCGAATTTTGTAGATGACAAATTCGATACTAAATTAGGTTGCTTATTGTGTGGTTAGCCGAACTCCCCATTGTCATTAGTGTAAAATATATCGTTGTACTAAAAAGAAAAATTGTGACAAATGTCCCTAAACTTTACCCCAATTTAGTTTTCGCCCCTAAACCTTTCATGATGAGTTTGCCTAATCAGAATTGAAACAAGGAGTTAAATTCTGATTACAGAATAGTAAAACGTTTATTAACTTTGAAGAAATCAAGAGAGTGACGGTGCCCACGTGAAATAAGAAATCCAACTCCTGAATTGGAAGAATTGGACTCATTAGATGGACGAGGTATTTGAATTCCAAGAGGGTGAGGGATTTGGCGTTGCACGAGTGGTCCTTTCCATACGAGTGAGGGATTCGATAGAAAATAAGGCAAACTTTATTCGTGCAACATGGGGTTAAGTTGAAGGACCGGAGAAAATACTCTGTTCATTCTTCAAAGTGGCTCACCAGCTAAAATCCTTATTATACTCACTCGTGTATGGTTTAAAATGAAAGCATAACATATCAATGGCTCTTTTGAAATCCGAAACAGTGAAATGGTGGTCGGAAACAACAGCAAAGGCAAAACTATGCTGGATTTCCGACGAGCTGAGCTGATTTCGACAACGTGCAAATACAGTATGAAAATCAACGAAACAATTTATGCACAAGTTGAGCCGTGCATCATAATCAATCAATTCAAGCACAATAAATCAACCATAAACAGTCGTCGGTATTACGTCTCATGAATCTGTTGAATTCCTTCCATCCTCCCTTCACTTTCCTTGAAAAAAAAGTTGAACCGTTTTGCACATCTAGTCAGTTTTTTCAATCGTCAAGAGACAATGTTCAACCCAACCTCAAGGAAAAAGTATCACAAATTCATCAAATGGGGGAGATGACACATCCTAAGATTTCACATGCTCCCTCACAAACTGCTCCACCTGAGATATTTCACCCGTTAGACCAGACGCCTCTGCAACTGTAACTTTGTTCTGGCAATGAGAGAACGAAAATACTTCGCCAGGTACTCCAAGGGTAAAGTCGTTTGCAATATCAGCCGCTGATATTGCACTTCTTGATGCCCGTAACTTCTCACTGTAGGATGTTTATATGTCAAATGTATCAGAGCAATGAACAATGAAATAGATTTATGAAGCAGAAACAGAATAATGAATGCAAATCGCCATATCATAGAGCCCTGTCGGCGAATGAACACTTTACAAAACAAAACCAACAGAGAATTGTATGGAAAATTTTGTCTTGAATGCATTATGGATGAAAGTTAGAAAATCACAGCAAAACAGTTTAAAGTCCAACAAATGTACTTATGGAAAACATAGATGTTGATCAGAAGGAATTATCTTCCTCGGAAACCATGAAGACAGTGGATATTTCTCATAAAAAAAAATGAAGATGCAGGAAATGATTACGAGTGCATATAACTACCAGTTAATTTAGTCCCATACGGAATTGAAAAGTTTGAGTAAAACATTATAATCAATCAGAGAAAAGAAACCTATAATTACAAGAGTTCAAATCTTACATTTCTTTCTCCAGTTGTTTCCGAATAAATTCCTTGCTATGTGCTGTTACTTTGTCTGTCTTATTGCAGAGAATAAGAACTGGAATTTTCTTCCTCACCACAGTCGCCTTAGTCAAAATATCATATAAGTACCTTTAGCAAATAAAGTGCCACGGGTCAGCCTTTACAGGTGAAAACCTTAGGTTGCATGCAAATCATCCATCTATATGCATACATCCCAAATTCAGGGTCCTCCATTTGTTACTAGCATTTTTATTACTCTAGAATGGATGTAAGCATATAGAAACAGAGTAGCCATTTTTCAACATCATATTGTAGCTTTTATACTGAAAAGAGGAAATCTCACTCAGAAGCAGCACGGCAATTAGGTAAGAACTCCAAAGCATCAACCACAAATACTATCCCAGCTGCTTGAGGCAGAAAATCATCTAGTTGGGCTCTAAGGCGAGAATGCCCAGGAACATCGATAAGATGAATAGGATTTGCCTTTCCACCCTGTCATTAAAAACCAATAGACGGGTGAGTATGATCAAGTTGACAGTCAACAAAAACAACAGAACAAAAGAAAGGGAAGAAAATGATGTGGCTAATGTCTTCTACATATCAAAAGTAAAAAGATAAGTTAAACTCTGCCCTCATTTAACAAGACAAGCAATATTGTTTGAACATAGTTATTTGCATATGAGCACAAGAGGCTGAAATATACCTTTGATTTTTCCGAATGGAGCACAAAATATCCATCATTTGGTTCCATGGAAGTGACAGTACCTTGATGTGAAGAGCCATCCCGAAGCTGGCATGTGCATCGAATCATGGCATAAAAGTTAGATGAACATTTCTAAGGCATCACCAAAGTAACTTGAAACAGGGAAAGATGGACATACTTAATAAAAGGCATTTAGAATTTCTATATATATTATTTTCCAATCATTAAACAACAAATTATCTCAAACAGACATAGACTTCCAAATTATATCAGAAAAAAGATAGGGATACAACATCAGCACGGGACCAACCCAATCAAGTTGCTAATTGACATAGAGAAAATAACCAGTCATATGGTCTAGATAAATTTTGTTTGCATTACATATTAAAGACTAAGTATGACATTAGTCACTCTAATGAATGATTTAGAAAATTAGATCAACTATTGAGTCTACAAAGCAGTGATTCATATAATGTTTAGAAGAACAAAATCCAATAATCTCAGCACTTACTTGATAGAAAAGAACAGTCTTCCCACTGCCACTAAGCCCACTCAGCAGTATGGTATTAGCTTTTGGGCGTTTAAACAACCTTACTACAACACAGAGATGAAGAAAATATATATATTACTGTGGACTTTTTGAAAATAAATAAATTACAAGAGTACGTACCCAACAAGAGTAAGAATGAGGTGAATAGCAAGACCGCTATAGCAGCATAAATCTGCTCGGGCGGAACCTGATGAAAGTATTGAAGGGCGTGAGACGACCATTGCTCTGCCTGTTTCTTCCATTGTTCTGCCAGTTCCTTCAAAAGTTCTAATCCTTCCATACTTTTTTTGGGATTTTAGGAAACTTTCAGTTTCAGTAGCAGTGATTCTTGGCTTCTTCAGCCCTTGGGAATGTCTAAAGAAGGAACGGAGCTCAACTTGGGAGAAAGTACCCTAAGGGAAGACCAAGACACGGCTATTAGGAGCTTACAGTAAGAGATTTAGAACTTATGGAAGAAACAATATGAGCGGGACATTTGACTCTTAAAAAGAATCTCAAATTCATCACTTGTAAAAATTCAAGTCTAAACACTAAAGAGAATCTCAAATTCATTTTTCACTTGTAACCTTTTAAGTCTTAAACATTCAGAATCTCTTATTGATTATTTCGGGAATCCTGAAATATTTTCGGGATTTCAGGACAAATCGGGAATCCCAAATTGAAATATGAAATTATGAATTGTTCTTCAAATATATTCTACTATCAAACTAACGCCATCATATTTCACTGATTGCAGATAGTTGGATCAGTTGAAATTTCTCCATTTCTAGGTTTAATTGGATCAAAATTCTAGCATTCCAACAACACGTAATTGCTTCAAAGCCATTAGATGGCAACCCTAATTCTCTGCTTGGTTGCCAAGACAAACAACTTCTCTGGAAGATTTCTCAAAATTCAGAGAAATTAAAATTAAAACACAAGTAGGCGAAAAAATCGATTCCCTAATTCGCCCTAAAACCCCAACAATGAAATTAAACAAAACTAACGTTTCAACAAGAATGAAAAAAAGGCTCAAATTTCAAAACCCAGGATAATAAAGAAACAAAATTGACATTACAATTGACAGTAAGTATCACAAAGATGTTCGTCGAACGTAAAATATAGGATAACATAAACTAAATTTTCCTAGCATTTTCTCGGCAACCAAACAGGAAGTTGAAGTAAAAACAAAATTGAAATCAAATGAAGGCTTCACATACCTTGGAGAGAGCCAAGTGAAGGATGGCGGCGAGAAAAGAGAGAGAGGGTAACAGAAATGGTGGTAGGGCAAAAAATTGGGACTAGGGAAGGGGTTCTGAGCTTTACCAGTTTGGGACCTTTGTGCTTAACTACAAACGACTTGTACACAGGAGAAGGAGAAGAGGAGACAAGACCATTCGAATTTCGAACCCTAAATTAATTCCAAAATTTACTTCATTTGGGGGATAATTGGAGGGATGAGAAGTCGGGAGAGAGTGAGTGCCTGAGTGATGGTTTTATTTGGATTCAACGGTTGAGATTAAATCTCAACCAAATCTGACGGTTGTTACAATTCCAAATATATATTTCAAAATTAAATAATATATATTTCTTTATTTCGGTTCGGTTTGGGATTACCGAACAAATGAAAATATGAGACCGATTTCCGTACTGAAATTTCAGGATCGGTTCGGGATTGGGTACCGAAATTTTTGGAATTTTCGGTTTGGGATTTTTTCGGTGCGATTTCAGGATTTTTTCGTATCGATTTGGAATTTTCGGTATTTTTTTTCCACCCAATATCAAATTGATCATTCATTAATAATAGTCCAAGTCCAAAGTCCAAGTGTTCGTAAACTTACGATTAGCAAAGTCCAACTGTCCAATGTTCTTAAGAAAAAAACTTTTATTAACAACTGAAAGATTTATGAAAGTTGGATATGATATCCACCAACTAAAAACAAACCAATAATACCATACCAGATCTCTCAAAAATAACTCATTTATAAAACAAAACTTACAGCTGCTAACACATCAATCATTAAGAAGAATGAGAATAATCTCACTCATTTGAAACCGATGCTCAAAGAGCTGCCCAGTATCTAACTCTATCCCCTAGTTCATCTATTCCCACTCCGTTATAATCCTCAAAATTCTTCTATTACGCTCCAACCAGGTGCTCAACTTTTAAAATAATTGACAATTATATAATGTCCATATGTAAGTTAGAGGCATTCACATTAAGCTGACTCCACAATAATCTCCATATGAACCTTAATAAATATACAAAATCAATCCCACAAGAACCTGTATGCATCCAGTAGTAAATATTTTCTAATATAGTTAATACTCCATAAACCAACAAACGTATGCGATATTAAGCCAGCAGTCATCACAAATAGTTAGGAAAATGACTTATTAGCTGTAAAACTAAAAGTTGGACGACAAATTTTTTCCTCCAAATTGATCAAATATTCAAATTCTCTTCGAGTTTCGATATATAGACTTCTATTTTCACACTCAAAGCATAAAGAATAATTCTATTAACAAGAAATGAAAAGGCAGAAGCTTCTGAAAGTATAATAATGTGAAATATAAAAAAGGATTTCCCTTTCCCATAAACCAAGAACCCTAATCTGATCAATGCCCGATAAAAACAACGAACCAATCCAAAATTTCCAATAATACTCAATTGATCAATTAGAAAATTACATACTTTGAATTCCTCAGCAGCGAATTTCAACACGGCAGCGAAAGGGGCAGCCTCTAGAACGGTAAACCTGGAAAAATTGATTGATATATAAAAAATTGGAAAAATTGGAAAAGCAGAAAAGGGCCTCGAATAAGAGAAACTGAAATAGGAATCAAGGGTTATACAATGTACGAACAATGTGAAGGGGACGAGGCGGATCAAACTCAGAAGCCAATTAAAAAATGCGAGGAAGGTGCTGCGTCGATAGGTGAAAAGGTTGGAGGTGGCGGAGCTAGGGCTTCATTCCATCGAGAGAGTAACTAAGAGAGTAGGAGAAAGTCTATTTCTTTTTGTCGAGCAGTGAGAGAGAATCTGTTTCGGAAGTGTTATTTAAGTGTTGAAAACGCTTGCCGAAAATGTTTTTGGTTTCAAATAATTTCCTCAAGAAGCAGTATAAATGCGCACAATTATTTAAAATATTTTTAAAAGCGTTGTTTGTTGTAGCCTATTTTATCTGACAAGGTTAGGGTGGCAGTCGGCAAGAATGAAGATAGTGAGATAGATGTATTTGTAGAATTATAAAGGAATGTGTGTTGTTATCCCTCTTACATTGCACATTTATTTATAGTAATAAAAAGAGAGAAGATATTATTTCGTCCCTAAGGAATACAAGATACAATAGGAAATGATAACTAGAATCAAATCTGATCTAGGATTTACACAATCACACTTAAACTATGAATGTTTACAACACTCCCCCTTGAGTGTGTAAATACTCAGGGTAGATTTAGCATCATGCTGAAGTTAAGGAAGTTGACTCGTCGACACTGATTTTAAGGAACAATGCTTATTCTCAATAAGGTAGGAACTTGCATAAGTCAATGAGTCTCACTAAAAAACTCTAAGGCTATGGCAAAAACCTGAGTATGGACAAAATCCATAGTCTAAGGAAAAATGCGTGAGAAATGCAAAATCAAAAGAAACGTCTACGGGACGTCATCAGGGATATGACCAACCCAATGTATGTGTCTCGTTAAAACCTAGTTAGGTAGCAAAAACTCAGTGAGAAAAATGTTCCTAATTGTAAGGAAAAAAAGTACATTAAGATCAAGTAAGTATCTTCAAGATACTCCCTCTGAGTTGACACAATTCCAAAGAGAAATAGAAAAGTTACAACTCACAAAGTTTACACATACCAATTCCATGAACAAGCTTCTGAAACGTCGTCTTCAGCAGTGATTTGGTGAATAGGTTGGCCAGATTGTCTTGTGAACGGATTTGCGTGACTTCAATCTTCTGATGCTCTTGTTGTTGATGTGAAAAGAAAAACTTCGACGCAATGTGCTTGGTGTTGTCTCTTTTGATGTAACCCTTCTTGAGTTGTTCGATGCATGCTGCGTTGTCTTCAAAAATCGTCATCAGGACATCAACAGCAGGATAAAGATCGCAGGAGCTTCGAATATGGCCCATTAGTGCTCTCAACCAAAAGCATTCCCGAGTTGCTTCATGTAAGGCGATAATTTCAGCATGGTTAGACGAAGTGGCAACTAAGGTCTGTTTAGTTGACCTCCAAGAAATTGCAGTGCCTCCAACGGTAAAGACATAATCTGTTTGAGAATGCGCCTTGTGCGGATCAGATAAGTATCCTGTGTCGGCATAACCAACAAGGCGAGAATCGACTTAAGAAGCAGGGGGTACGGCATCACTCGAGGATTCGTAGGGATAGAAAAAGCCCAAATCCGTAGTACCCTTAAGGTAATGGAAGATGTCTTTCACGCCAGTCCAGTGTCTGCGTATTGGTGCATTACTGTATCTTGCCAAAAGATTAACATCGAAGGAGATGTCGGGTCTAGTGCATTGAGCTAAGTACAATAAAGCGCTTATCGCACATTCACACTTAGATAAGGAACTTTAGGCTCCAAAATATCTTCATCATCCTCATTCAGACAGAAAAGATCACGTTTTGCATCTAGCGATTGAACGACCATAGGAGTACTCGAAGGCTTCGCTTTATCCTCATTAAAGTGGCGCAACACCTTCTGGTGTAGTTCGATTGATGTACTAGGATTCCATCTAAACAATGCTCTATCTCGAGACCGAGACAATATCGAGTCTTACTTAGATCTTTCATCTCAAATTCTGACTTCAGGTGCGTGGCAGTTATCGCGAGCTCTTCATGACTTCCGATAAGGTTCATGTCATCGACATATACTGCAACAATTGCAAATCTGGAATGTGACTTCTTAATGAACACACAAAGGCATAGTTCATTATTCACATATCCCTGACTAGTCAAATACTCATTCAGACGGTTATACCACATTCTTCCGGATTGTTTCAAACTGTAGAGTGAACGCCTCAGCTGAATTGAGAGCGTGTTCCGGGGTTTGGAAATATTTGAACCAGTTAATGTAAGTCTTTCGGGAACTTTCATATAAATTCCCATATCAAGATCCTCATAGAGATACGCAGTTACTACGTCCATCAGCTGCATATCCAATTTTTCGGAAACTACCAAACTGATAGGTAGCGAAAAGTAATCACATCCATAACGGATGAATAAGTTTCGTCATAGTCAATCCCGGAGCGTTGTGAGAAACCTTTTGCAACAAAACGAGCTTTGTAACGCACAATTTTGTTATTCTCATTATGCTTTTGAGCGAAAACCCACTTGTAGCCAACGGGTTTCACATGTGGAGGAGTATGAGCTACAGGTCCAAACACCTTACGTTTCGCAAGCGAATCGAGTTCGACTTGGATTGCTTGTTTCTAGTTTGACCAATCAGTTCTACGTCGACATTCATCAACGGAACGAGGTTCAGTGTCATCGCTCAACATGATCTCAGTAGCTACTGCATATGCTAATGCATCGTCGACAATCATCTTATTTCTACGCCATACATCATCTAAGATAACATAATAGATCAAAATCTCACGAATCTCGGGAGGAGGATTCGTCTCTTCAAGGATGCTTCCGTAATCTAGAATTTCCTTATGAGTTGGATAGAATGAGTAAGTGATAGTCGGATTCACGGTAGGCTCTTCAGGACCTTGTGTTGTGGGTTTCCTCTTCCGAGGGTGTGAATCATTTGGGCCAAGGGGTCTACCATGCTTTTGTGTAGGGGCAGATGATTGGCTAGCCGCTAATGTACGTGGATCACCAATATTGGCATCCCGGCTTCCAAGAGGGCAGTCCGTCGTGCATTTGGTACATCCATCTTTGCAGGCGTATTTGCAGCTAGAATATGTGATATTGTCACGCGCGCTAGATCGGTGAAAGCATCTGGCATGCTTTGAGCTATGAGATCTAATATGCACTACACTTCAGTTTCAGACTGAGCGGTGCGGGGATCTAAATGAGACAAAGTGGGTGTCGTCCACGATAATTTGCGTCATTCTTTAGGAATGTTGACGTTCTTATCTCCCCCTAACGATGGGAAGACTGTCTCGTAGAAGTGACAATCCGCAAAACGAGCAGTAAATAGATCACCTGTCAAAGGTTCTAAGTAACGCATAATCGAAAGAGAATGATATCCAACATAGATTCCCATTCTTTGCAGAGGTCCAATTTTATACGTAAGAGCGGCGAGATCGGCACATATATCGACAACAAAAAACGCGCAGATGTGATATGTTAGGTTCGTATCCGGTAACCAACTGAATGAAACTAAATGGTTGTGTCGCAACAGGCCTCAGGCGGACCAACTTTGCTGCGTGCAATATTGCATGGCCCCAAGCAGCGATCAGGAGCTTGGTACGTATGATCAATGATCGAGCAATCATTTGTGAGCGCTTAATGAAAGCCTCTGCCAGGCCGTTCTGGGTGTGAACATTTTGTACAAGATGTTCAACTTCAACCCTAACCGACATGCAATAGTCATCAAAAGTTTTAGATGTGAATTTTCCAGCATTATCCAATCGAATAGATTTGATCGGATAATCAGGGTGGTGAGCCCTGAACTTGATAACCTGAGCAAATAGTTTGGAAAATCGGTCCACAAATGTCCCCCTGAATCTGTTGTAGAAAAAATGGGAGGATTCGAATGAATCTTGTCATAAAAAGGCTTAGTAATAAGTTTTCCCATTGAACATGTTTGACATGCGATTCCTTGGATCAAACCTAAACTTCAGGTTAGTGGATGCCCGTGTGAAGATTTGAGGATACTACAACTAATTTCCCCACTAGTCATACCTAGAATGAAAAATTAATTTGAATCGGTCACATGCATAAAAGTTCGTAAAACAATTATCAATTCAAAATAATTTCATTTATTCAAGGATGGTAAGTAAGTAAAACTTAATATCCAAAAAACAAATCACCAACAAATAATCCAAACATAAGGAAAATTGTTCAAAAATCAACCAAAAACAAATGGGGGTTTGGCCATTAGGTGGAATTCGGCCTCAATGTCTTATTTCAACTAAACAATATGTCTATGTCTAAGATTCTAATCTTCCATAGGGGTGGTATCCTCTTGAAAGTTAGAAACCTTCATTTGTAATCTCCGGTTCGTCCACTTGCATGAAGTTTGATTCAAACTTCTTACGAAGAGAATGATATTCATATATAACCTTCTTGGAAGCTCGGCAAATACGGGACCAATGGTCATTTGAACCACAACAATAGCACATATCTGCATCCATGGTTTCAGGTGATTTGCCTTTATTCTTGAAGTTTGGGGCATTGGGAGCGAGGTTTGGGTGCTTATGGGCTTTGTTGCCTCCCTTGGATGGGCCTTGACTCTGTTGACCTTGGTGGGATGGCTTCTGGCCGCCCTTGCCATCCATTTTTTGGCATTTTAGGCGTTGTTTTGTGCTATAATGTGTTTCAGGCACAACAGTCGCCCTAGTAGGTCGAGCTTGATGATTCTTCATCAACAGCTGATTTTGCTTTTCAGTGAGAAGTAAAACAGAGATCAAATCTGAGAACTTGGTGAACTTCTGAGCTCTATATTGTTGTTACAGGACAATATTAGAAGCAGAGAATGTCGAATAGGTATTCTCCAGGAAATCCTCTTCGATCAAAGTTTCATTACAAAACTTGAGAAGTGATCGGATTCGACAAACTTCATAATTATATTCATTCACAGACTTAAAGTCTTGGAAGCGCAAATGCTGCCAGTCATGTCTTGCTTCAAGCAAGAATATGTCATTTTGGTGATCAAAACGATCAGCCAAAGCGACCCATAGTGCACATGAATCCTTCTCAGCAAGATACTCAATTTGTTGAGCGTCAAGGACATGTCTTCGAATGAAGATCATAGCAGTGGTTTTTTCAGCTTCGCCAACAGGGTTGTCCGTCTCTTCTTCAATAGCAGGACGCAAGTTCTTTGCAGTGAGGTGGAGTTTCACATCTTGGACCCACTTGAGTTAGTTCATTATAGAGACCTCTAAAGCAGTGAAGTCGAGTTTGTTCAAATTCGACGTGTTCCTATCACAAAGTAGATGGACAAGATATGGTTAGTGTAATGGAGAAAAAATCAATCCATTCACATAGGAGTAGAACATACAGGTTCTAATAGACATGTATTGGTTAATTTTGAATGAAAAAACTTCGGGTTTTCATGGGTGATGTTTTTAAATGAAAACTTCAGGTTTCAAAATAATTATGAACTTCAGGTTTATATATTCCTACAGGCAAACACAAATATATACACAGAAAAATGCAACAAGATATGCAAAAAATAGGATTTTTAGGTCTATAATTATAATTTAGGGTAAAAGACTGTTTACTACCTTCATGTTTCGTGGTTTTCAACATTTAGTACATCAAGTTTTTTTCATCCTAGAGTCATACCTAAAGTGTTAATTTTAGGACAGTCTCATACATCCGTTAGTCAAACGGTTAATTCTCTGTTAAGTGATGACGTGGCGCCCATGTGGACAATGACTGGGCGCCACGTGTCAATATGGGCCCATTTCAATATTAAAAAATTAAAAAAAAAAAAAAGTATCTTCTACCTCCCCCAACCCGTCCCTGCCTTCCTTCCGCCCTCTCTTCTCTCCGCTGCAACCCCCACCCTCTCTTCTCTTCGCTGAAAAAAATACGTTAAAGAAACTCAGACGAAAATGTTAGATTAGATTTTTGAAAATTGAAACCTGAAAAGCTCAATCTCTCTCTCTCTCTCTCTCGATTTCGGATTGCCAGTCCGCCATAGCTGAACCGAATACAGGGAACCGATTGCTGTGTTCGAATCCGTACAAATCTCAGGTATTCCACTTCGATTTAGAACTTCCATTTCTTTTCATGCAGAAAACCCCTTTCATTTTCCACTTCAATTTCTAGATTTACACATTCCCCCGCCCCCACCAATCTTTGAACCTAGTTGAGAAATTGTATTGAAATAGTTGAAATTAGGGTTTCGCTGAATTGGAATTTTTACGAAGGCTTCGATTTTTGCTTAGAAACATTGAAATCTCTATGCCCAATTGAGATTAAACTCTACAAACTCATGGTGAGAGAGACAACTGTGGAGTCCTTCTACCACAGGCTCCGTGAGTCCGCAACGGCGTCGTCTCAATCTCCTCTTCTGATATTTCCATCGACTTCAGATGTGGACTCGCTCTGCGCCCTCAAAATCATCTTCCATGTCCTCGAATCTGATACGGTCCGATACGCTAGCTACCCCGTTTCATCGTTTCAGGAGATTCACAAGTACGCAGGGCCGGATCTGAGTGAGGAGAGTGGAGGAGGTTCCTTCCCGCTGATTCTGTTTTTTTTTTTTTTTTTTTTTTTTTTTTTTTTTATAGCTTTTATTTAATTTATTATTTTAATATTTTTAATGACACGTGGCGCCCAATCATTGTCCACATGGGCGCCACGTCATCACTTAACGGGAGAATTAACAGTTTGACTAACGGATGTATGAGATTGTCCCAAAATTAACACTTATGACTCTGGGATAAAAAAACTTGATGTACTAAATGTTGAAAACCATGAAACATGAGGGTAGTAAACAATATTTTACCCTATAATTTAATTTAATTATTTGAATTTCAGACCAAATTAAAGTGTGGGTGAAAAAATATAAAACCCATTTGGGCCTAAAATAATGAGGCGAATAAAACTCGGGGCCCAAAAAGAAAAAAATAAGCCATAGGTGGCTAAAAAAAATGGTATGTGCGTCCTAGGCCCCAAAATTGGGCTAGGGGTCTCTGGTGGGACTGCAAGCCCACGGGGAGGAAAAAATATTGGGCCGCTAAAAGCTGGCCCCTAAAAAAAAATTGCACTCGACCCGCTTCAGGCGGGCCCAAAGATTTTTTTTTGTTTTTTGTTACAGGTTGGGGGGACTAATTGGGCGGGGCTTGAGTATAAGGCTGCTTCAGGCAAGCCCAATCAAAGAATTTTTTTTTTTCGCGGGTCGGTTAATAAACCAGGCCAAGTAACAGAGCCCAATTGGGCTCGGGTGGAGTCCAAAGACACCCCAGCCGTAGCTGGGTGCGTTCGTTGGGGAAGAAAGCCAGCGACACCACTTCAGGCGGCCGTGCTTTGGGACTATGGTGCTCGGGGCGAGTCCATGGGTCAATGAAGACCTCAAATATGAACGGAGATTAAAAAAATCTCGATGTTTTATCAAAACCCTAGAAATTTGAATCAAAATTTTAGAGAAATTCCGACGAGATTCGAGAATCTCGGTCAATTGGTGTCGGTGACGAGCTTCAGGCCGTCAAACATGGTGACCCATGGTGTGATAGGGGAAGACGCCATGAAAAACGTTGGGGTCGCTGGGTTTTCGATCTTGGAGCCCTCAGTACAAGCTGCGGTCCTGACGGCGAATGTGTTTTGATATTTGGACTGGGCAATCGCAGAACCCTAGGCTCCCAATCGCAATTTTTTTTTTTTTTTTTTTTTTGTAATTCAGTTCTTGTATAATTTGATTTGATGTATATGCAATTCAATAATTTCAATGCATGTACATGTACATATATTTGATGCAATTCATGGCAAATATAAAATTCACATAATTCAACAGGTATGATTATGATGCATACACAATTTCGTAAAATGTAAAGTTGGGTCATGTATCATGGTGAATGTTCATGTTATCAGGGTTGCAAAAATATCGAGATAAAAACCGTTGTTTTGAAAGAACCTGATTGCGTGATGATATGGATGAACTGGTTTGATGCAGAAAAATTCTTCAACGTTAGATTCCTAAGCGCAATGGTATGAGCGTGCTGATAACGTGTTGTAGCCTATTTTATCTGACAAGGTTAGGATGGCCGGCGGCAAGAATGGAGAGAGTGAGAGAGATGTGTTTGTAGAATTGTAGAGGAATGTGTGTTGTTATCCCTCCTACATTGTGCCTTTATTTATAGTAATAAAAAGAGAGAAGATATTCCTTCATCCCCAAGGAATACAAGGTACAATAGGAAATGATAACTAGAACAAAAATCTAATCTAGGATTTACACAATCACACTTAAACTAGGAATGTTGACAACATTGTTAATTATTTAAAAGTATTTCTTTAAATGCTTCTTTTAACATCACTCTTAAACGATTTTCTTATCAATCAATTCGACTTTAGGAAAAAAATGAAAATACCCCCTATTGAAACAAATGCATGGACTTTCTTGTGTGCTCACTAGTGTTCTAAAAATCGACCTAGACGGTGAAGGTCTGCCGTAATTTAGTGCAAATCGTTTTGAAAAATCGGTCTGGAACTAGGCGGTTTGGTTAATTTTTTTTTTTTTTAAATGTGTGTTTTTTTTGTTTTTTAGTTTCATGCCGGTATACTTATGGAAATGGATCATGAACAAACTAGATACAACAAGGTTAAATAATTTAGTCTATATCCAATCCAATGCAAGGATCATGAACAAGAAGAATTTAATATATCATCCAAGAATACTCCTCATCATGATTACATGCTTACTGTTTTTTACGTATTGAACTTGTTGGATGTATGTACTTTGTGTATTCTTCTACTTCTTCTTTTGTATTTTATCATTCTTTTATTATTCATACAAGTATATTTTTTTTCAAGTGTAAATAGTCATTTATTTACAAGATATACAATAAATTTACATACATCTGCCTGGGCCCCTTTACCCGTCTAGGCTAGGCTCCTGTCCGCCGCCAGACTAGCACTTAACGTTTTTAAAACCT
The DNA here is from genome assembly GCA_036320875.1 of Cotoneaster glaucophyllus. NCBI lineage: Eukaryota > Viridiplantae > Streptophyta > Magnoliopsida > Rosales > Rosaceae > Cotoneaster > Cotoneaster glaucophyllus. The sequence goes on along the minus strand of CM070073.1, from coordinate 9,012,132 downwards.
TGGTGCTCACGGAGCACACATGATACTCCGGATTTTTTAAGTTCATCACATGACAAATCTATTCTCCAAGAAATAAAAAATGGCTCTAAAGATGGTGCTTTATTGTAGTTGCAGAAAATAATCATATTTATGTGCACGAGTTAGATTTGTATTGATCTCCTCTCCCAACAACTACTCTTTAGACCAACTATAATGGTTGGAATTGAAACCTAAATTTTGTCTAAAAAATTTAGGTTCTAAACTAAAAATAATTTTTCTTCTTCCATTCTTAAAATTTAGCAAGAGTATTAAAGAACAATGTTAGTCTAACAATGACTAAATGACAAACTTACCTTTAATCTATTCAATGCCTAAAATTATTGACAAAAATAAAGGGTATTTATATAATTTTATTTTTATTCAATGGAGATTTTTTAACAAAATGATTGATGTTGAACAAACCAGGATCACTTTCATCGATTTTAAATTTCAGGGATCACAATAAGGAGTTATATTCATCTCAAAAACCGTAGTATAAATGGCTATTATTTTTCATTGTTGAACACGAGAAATTATACTATGATACGGTACCACCAACTGGCATTACTGAGTGGTAGTACATCTCCACTCAAACCCTAAACAAGGTGGTTAACCATTATGGATGGGGATTGTCTGCCCTCCCACTTCTTATCCCCTTCCATCCCCTCCTATTTGAGCGGTTACGGTTAAGCCACGTCAACATTTTATATTCATATTCCCTTTTGTTTTATTATCTCTATAAAAAAATCAATATAAAATATTAACGTGGCTTAACCGACCGCTCAAATAGGAGGATCTCCATCCTAACCACCATACGGCCGACGCTATACCCAAAAGCTTGACTGACGAACTGACGGTGGCGAGACTGGTAGCCAGTGCTTTATGTTTGCATCTGCAATTTCTCTGCAATAATATTTTCTATAAATGTATAATTATGAAAGACACCAAGAAGATGGGATAAATCCCAAATCCAGTTAATCGGAGAAGATGGTGGAAGCCAAGCCACTGTTTGAATTGAAGGCAAACAGCCATCGATGATTCGATGCGCCTCAATTATTGACTATTTCTTCAATTGTTTCGGTTACTATCAAATCATCTTCAATCCTAAGATCATCTCTAATGGTGGGTCAAATTACCCTTCAAAATTTTCCCCCAAACTTAATCTAACTCAAGGGAAAATTTTGGGCTAAATGCTAAATGCTAAACCAAGGCCAGATTCTCTTCAGAATTTAGCGCAGAAATTGGTGTGGGCTTCACCTAATCGACATATTTATTTAAAAAAAAAATTTAATTTAAGAAAAAAAATAATTATTCTTTAATAATCTCAGGCTAAAATTTTAGGCTAGAACGGTTGGAGCAAAAAAATTATTTCTGGGCTAAAAGCTAAATTTTCTGGATTAAAATGTTTGGCTTTTAGCCTAACAATTGGAGATGATCTAAAAAATTCTTAATTTTGAGAAATAAGTATTAATTTTATGCATAGTAATAATGTACGACGGCAAAAATAAAGAAAGTTCTTCATTTCTATCAAACATCTGCAATTTCATTTTTATTCAATGGCATATTGGCATGCGACCGCAAGGAATCGTTCAAATCTCGAGGCAGCGACAGCGACAGCAACGGAGTAGCCGTAAAGATTAAATAACCCCCGAACAAAAGGAAAACCCTTTAACGTGGTGTTAGCCGTTAAACGGAAGAATTTTAAGTTTGTTGATGATTTGTATTAACAGTACATGGCGAATTATGAGTGAAGATGTACTACCATTCCGTAATATCACGTGGTATTATTATATCACTTAATAATAGAAAGAGATCATTTTCGTATCTCTTCTTCATAATTTACTAAATCAGGGAATCCATATAATTAAAATTTGATCTAACAACTGAAGTTATTATAACTTTTAAATAAACCTCTATTCGTAATCGTTGGATCAAATTTCAATAGCACGAATTTTCTGATTGGATGGATTAGGAGAAAGGAAATGCCTTTCCCTTAATAATTTATCGTTAAACACGAAGAAGAGACACGTGTGATCTGAGTTGTAAGATGCGTATCGATCGATCCCTTTTGGTAGTGGGCAGTGGGTCCATAGTAATCAAACAAGTTTGTTTCCGAAACGGCTGTTTTATTTTATAGTCCTACTGATTTGGCACTCTTATCTTCAATTCCATATAGTACAAGTATAGCGCACTGGTTCTCCCACGACAGTGCATGCACCGACAGCTAACAAACCCTACCTCTCTCCCTGGGAAGTTGGACATTTACAGAAGAAGAAGATGATGAGGAAATCAGGTAGCACCATTATCAAGCATCTCAAATCATCATCGTTCGGTCTCACCTCTTGGACTCCAAAATCTCCACTTCCACTTGCTCCTCCTTCATTTCCTCAAATTCTCCGAATCCCGGCAGCCGGAGATTTCAGTAACTTCTTCTCTCGCCGTTTTGAATCCGTCATTGCAGAAAAGACGCCGGATTCGGATACGACTGCTCGCAATCACAATCAGGTATCTTATTGTTGTAAATTATAACTTTACTCTTCAATTTCCAGTTTGATTGCGTCTGGCTTGCATTCATTTCGTCTTCTTTATATACAAGAACTAGATTATGTTGAAAATGCAACACTGATTTAGGACAGAGTCAGGCAGCGGAATTTAGACTAGTTTAGCGGAAGCGAAAATATAGCAAACTAGAAGCCAAAGTTGTTCTTGTCAAATTTTGCTCCGTGACGAATGATCCAACATTGAATTGATGGATCATTACCTAAAAGAATGACTCCGATGGGCCGCCTGATCTGTTATGTTCAGCCGTGAAAGAGTTTGCAGTTTTACCTTCTTGCTAAAACACACTTGCGGTTATTTCTTCCGAGAGATTTAGTTCTGCACTTTAGGAACCAAGTAAGGCGCCATTGAGGTGGTGTTTAAGTATCTTGGATGAGTTACAAGATGAGACATTCTTGCGTAATTTCATAAATTTGCTTCGGAGAGGTCCCGTGAGATTGCACATTGCATATATACACATATAATCGCTGAAGAATATCGCTTCTTCACTACAGGCTTTAGTGTTTCCCGAAGGAAAGGTCAACTTCACTCCTGAAATGAGGTTCATATCCGAGACTGCTGAGGAGCGGGAATGCTGTTATCGCGTCCTTGACAACAGTGGGAACCAAATTTTGTCCAGCAACTATGTAGAGGTACTGGAAATTCCCTCTGTCTCGCTTCCAATAATGAGTTTCCGTTTTTCGTTTCTACGAACACAAATATAATATAACCCATAGGAAGTAACCTTGCGACTTATACATTACCAATTTAAACAGGTCAGTAAGGAAGTTGCTGTGAAAATGTATACCAACATGGTTACTCTTCAGACCATGGACACCATTTTCTACGAAGCACAAAGGCAAGGAAGGATTTCGTTCTATTTGACCACAGTTGGTGAAGAGGCCACTAATATTGCATCTGCGGCAGCACTCACCATTGACGACATTGTCTTTCCTCAGGTTTCCACCACATATACGTATATACAAGAACTTTCTATACTATCCTTTCTAGTTAAATACGCCACACCTGCATTCCTACTCATTAAGATTTCAATTCCTTTTTCCTTATCAGATGATTCAATAGTTTATCATGAGAGGCGCTGAGAGAAGTTTTCTTTGACATGCTTGCAGTACAGGGAGGCAGGAGTGCTATTGTGGCGCGGTTTCACTCTACAAGAATTTGCAAACCAGTGTTTCAGTAACAAAGCTGATTATGGGAAAGGCAGGCAGATGCCGATCCATTATGGATCTAACAAGCTCAATTACATAACTATAGCATCAACCGTGGCGTAAGATATAAATTTTTATGTCGGAGATTATTTTTGGCTGATATGTAGACCATTTTCAAATGTTTCACTAAAATGATTAAGGTCACACCACAAATAATTTATATTGCTTTGCAGCACACAACTTCCACAGGCTGTTGGTGCTGCATATTCTTTAAAGATGGACAGGAAAGATGCATGTGTGGTCGCGTATGTTGGTGATGGTGGCACAAGCGAGGTAAACTACCACTGAATTTTATCCTAAAACTGCTCACACCTCCAACGTTTATAATAGCCTTAGGCGAATATATTTAAAAGTGGCGAACAAGATTATTAAGTCCCTCATGTTTCTGTTGATTCAAAATCTTGTTATACCCTCTGCATTTATCCCATTGATGCCCAGCATTTCACTATTTTTGTGGAGGGGTGTCCCTATAAGTTAGAGGTCATTGGTTTTGGTTGTTCCTTTCTGATGAATCAAATTATGTTAGGGTGATTTCCATGCTGCTTTGAATTTTGCGGCTGTTAAGGAGGCTCCGGTTATATTCTTTTGTCGGAACAATGGATGGGCTATCAGTACACCTACATCAGACCAGTTTCGGAGTATTCCATCTCTCTGCTTGTATTTTTACAATTTCTATCAAACATAGTGCTGATGCATAGAAGCAAAGTAATAATTTATTCCCCTTCTTTGGGCAGGTGATGGCGTTGTTGTCAAAGGCCGGGCTTATGGAATTCGAAGCATCCGAGTAGATGGTAATGATGCACTTGCTGTGTACGGTGCAGTTCATGCTGCCCGTGACATGGCAATCAGAGAACAGAGACCAATCTTAATTGAGGTAAAGAAAAGGATTTTTATTTGGTTTCCTGGCCTTGTGAGCCACATTGTTGAAACTCATATTTTTCAACTTTTGATGTTTGGTTTCGATCTTTTCCATTGACAGGCATTAACATATCGAGTAGGACACCATTCCACTTCAGATGATTCGACGAAGTATCGTCCAGTCGAAGAGATTGAATGGTGGAAAATGGAACGAGACCCTGTATCTCGATTTAGAAAGTGGATGGAAAACAATAGTTGGTGGAGCGATAAGCAAGAGTTGGAGGCCAGAAACAGTGCGAGAAAGCAGGTAAGACGTGCTATTACTTCTTTTTGGAAGAAACGATTCAAAACATGTTGTTAAACAGAACAGATATGGAAGGTGTAAGATCCAAATATGAGAATCGTGTTTTCTGAATACTTGTTTATGCGTTTTTGTTGCAATGCAGATATTACATGCAATCCAAGAAGCAGAGAAAGTTGACAAACCTCCGATTGCTGACATTTTCACAGATGTATATGACTCTCCCTCTTCCGATCTCCGCGAGCAGGAGAAATTGCTCAGAGACACAATTCAAAGACACCCCCGCGATTACCCATCCGACTTTCCTCTCTAACTTCTGACTAGATTCAAGGCACGATGAAGAAATATGGGGAGAAATTTCGTTAAGTTGAAGGTAGAAGATAGATTAGTGATGAAGAAAACTTATGCATCTGCACAAAATAGTAGAATTAAAATAAGTAAGTCCTTCATCACTTATTCATTACCGTATGTTTGGATAAGTAACTTTCAAAATACGAACTGTAGATTAAATTGTTAAAAATGCACTACCACTGAACTACACAAGCATTATAAGGAGTCATTGGAAGTTCTCTCAAGTATATTGAATCTACTTCTATAATTTTAGGTACCTCCATGTAATTTTGTTGTGCATTCCTTAGACTAAGTTTCATGGAACTTTAAAGTCCCTCGTCCTTTGATAAAAATAAATAAATAAAATAAATTTCCTCGTCCAAACTCACGACCCACGAAATAAAAAAAAAATCATTCACTCCTAGCTTCATTTCTTAAATCAACACACTTTTAGTACTTATGGGTTATCAAAATCAATCTAATCTTGGACACGCAAAGAGCCTTAGGTCTTGTTTGGTCTATAGGATTAAATTGGAACGGATAACCACGATTTTAAAGCTACATTGAATGTAAAAGTGAATGGTTTTTTTCATGGGATTAGAAAGGGAATAGAGATGACTGGAAACTTATCCCTTCTGATCCTCCCATTTTAAGGGGAACTGGAATGAATAAGTTTCGTCAACAACCAATCCATCTTCTACCTCGAGATTCCTCGTCAATTCTTCAAATGAAACCTTGAAAAAAAAAATTCTCCCAATCACACAACTGAAAAATAACCGGGTCTCACGGAGCCCCAATAACTTAGAAACATTTTCTCTAAATGTGTTTTGGAGGTCCATGTTTGTCACCGAACATTCATTATGCTCATTTGAGTAAACATTTCTATTCGAATTTATTAAATTCTCCAATCATCTGGGAATAAAAACTAAGATATACTTACCGATATGTGCAAAAAAGGCCGAAGACACAGAAGACACTGTATCACAATACTAACACTGAGCGTTGCTGCTTCTGAAAACATTTGTTAGGAAGACAACTTCATCCATGGTGGATCTTAATCAAGATCAAGATATTTTCCTTTCGAGAAATCCCTGGGTTCCCTGCATGCAGCAACTGCGACCGCACCCCCAGCTTCTGAAAATTTTCATTGAAAAACCGGCGTCAGAATTGCAGAAAATATTTTCCAAATAGAAACTCCAAGACTGCGTCTCAAAAACAAGAAATTAAATAATCAACTTGTTCTTGAATTATTAGCTTTTGCTATTACAGGGATAAAAATATAGGTATCTTGATTTCCATCTTTCACCAGAGCACCTTTAATGCAGATCTACCATTAAGCTATCTCGGGGGATTTGGACAGCTTGCCATAGGTCTTTTCTGCGAGGGGGGAGGATACTGGGTCAGGCGGCGGGAACAGGGATGTCAGAGAGCAAAGGGAGTTGGAAGACAATTATGAATCACAAGGGTATCAGGCAAATTAAGGAGGATGGTAGATCCAGATTACAGAGAGGTGGGTACAGAGTTACGGGGTGTATTCAATCGGGAATTTGAGAGACTTTAGTGGAATTATAAATCCATGGATTAAAATCAGGAAAGCTAAACGAGGTAAGAGAAGGAGACTGATATTCCCTAGGTTGCAAAGAAAACCTGTCTTAACGGCAATTTACTCTACCCAGAGCAGAGGGGCCATTAATGCTGAGATATGGTCATTCAATAGGTTACAAATGTTAGTAATTATGGTTGTGGTTCTTATGCAATTACGAATTCTTGCAAAAATCTGTGAGGGGAAAAACAGGGCAGAGGAAGTACAGGGGGAGGTACAGGCAACACATATTGTGCGAATCTATTGGCACACTCTACAACAATCAGTACGGGAAGGAACTCAATTCTGTGGGGTTATGGCAGCAACGGATGTTGAGCAACTTGTGGTGCAGTTGGACAAAAACATGGATCTTTCCATTATGGAGAAAGGAGTTAACCGGTGGCTTTTATCATTACTGTTAAAGACGAAAGTACTGCATCTCATATCCTAAACAAAGTCCCATGGGCAGTTATGAAGCAGAATTTTTCAGTCAAAAGATGGGATCAGGAGCTAGCTTTGGAGGAAATCAACATGAATATTGTCTCGTTCTGGATACAAATCAGAGGGGTCCCGCCTTATCTCCACTCGGAAGGAAATGTAAGACGCCTCGCTGCGAAGATAGGGGTATTTGAGGATTTTGAGGACCCTGACAGAGCAAGGGGCTTCTTAAGAGTTAAGGTGGCTGTGAATACCTTGAACCCGTTGACTACAGGTTGCTGGCTCCCGAGGGCAGATGAAAATGAGTCTTGGATTGAATTTAGTTTTGAAAGGCTACAGGACTTTTCTTACAAATGTGGCAGAATTGGACACTCAAACATGGATTGCTATTTCGATGCTGTGAAGGGGGGGTATGGCAGGGTATGGAGATTGAACCAAGGCTGCCCCGGTACGGGATTTTATCGACATTCCCAAACCTCCGGCAATTATTTTGGGTGAAAGAAGACACGCAGGGGCGGTAAGAAGCGGTCAAAGGAAGGTGTTGCAAAAAGGCAGTGACAAATCTACTGAGGAAATAAGTGCTAAAAATGTAGTCAACAATATGGCACTTAATCATATCGAAACGCCACAAGAGAAGGCTTGTATCTCAAAGAAATGGCATAGAGTCCAAAGATGGGAAAAGGAACAGATCCTTAATCCGGCTCAATGGATATTGGAAGGTTGTGGGCAGATTGGAAAGCAGCTTTTCACGGTGGGATTTGAAGCAATGGAGCGAATGAAGGAAGGTACGAGAAGCCCATCGCTCATGATTGAAGAAATTCAGGATGAGGAGCTATCACCACTCGTAAATGCAGTCACGGTGCAATAGGGACCTCTCCAATCTTCGCAGATTCAGGAAAATGTCCAATCGTCGAGAAGCAAAAATAAACAAGTTTTAGAGGACAAGGGCAATGACGTAGGCCTCTCATCTCAGAAAAAAAAACAAAAATAAATTACTCGGAGGAAGAATTGAAGGATGTCCCGATTGAGTATCAGGAAATGTGGGAACATATGCAAAAGACCTCTGCAAAGGAGAAAAAAGCCACAATGGCAAAGAGGACGGGATCCTCGTCCGGGGTGGTGGCGGCTGGCCCTCAACAGCCGCACGAGCGCCATGACACACCCTTTTGGAATTGCCGTGGTCTGGGGTCGGACACGGTAGTTCGAGCCCTTCATGGGCTAATAAGGAAGTATAGACCCTCTATGATCTTTCTTTCGGAAACTAGATGAAAGATCATAGAATAGCTGATGTGAGACGGAGAATGGGGTATTGTAATGGGTTCGACATGGCTCCCATTAGAAGGGCAGGAGGCCTTAGTCTCTGGTGGGATACTTCTGTCATAGTGAATGTGATTGATTCCTCAAAACACTTCATTGATGCAAAATGTAAAGTTGTGGATTCATCATCTGTCTTCAGGTTTACTGGTGTATACGGAACGTCTTATAGGGCAGAGAAGGCTGACTTCTGGAGGGGAATGATGCAGTATTTTGCTATGGACAACATCCCATGGATTTGTGGGGGTGACTTCAATGAATTCTTGTGGGACCATGAAAAGTCAGGGGGGCTGAAGTGAGATACAATCGAATTAGATATCTGGAGGAGTTTATGTGCAAGGTGGAGATATCGGACTTGGGTTTTAATGGTCCTAAATATACCTGGAGAGGGACGATAAATGGGCAGTTAGTGGAGGCCCGCTTAGATAGAGGGCTCGTAAATGAAAGTTGGCAAACTATGTGGCCTAACGCAAGGGTCACCAATGGCACGACCCTAAGGTTTGACCACTGCCCAGTTATTGTGCAGTGTGATCCAAGTGTAGGTAAAAGAAAAAAGATCTTCCGTTTTGAAGCGCATTGGGCAAAGGATGTAGAATGTAAAGTGATAGTTAAAAAAGCTTGGGACAAAACACGAGATGGAAATTCTGTGGAGCGATGGAATTTGAAAATTAATGAGGCTCGGTCAAATTTGGCAAAATGGAGTAGAAACAAATTCAGTAGGAGAAGGTGGCAAATTCAAGAGATGATGAATCATTTGGGCCAACTACAACATGATTGGAGAAGTAATTCTAGCAAAATTGGTGAGCTCTCAAAAAAGGTTGACAATCTGTGTAGCCAAGAGGAAAGTTTTTGGCAACAAAAATCAAGGGTTCAGTGGCTAAAAGAAGGGGATGCTAATACAAAGTTCTTCCATCAGTCTACCCTTCACAAAAGGAGAAGAAATCAGGTTGTGTCGCTAAAAAATAACGGGGACTGGGTGGATAACCCGAGACAGATTCGGCAACTCTTTGATGATTACTTTGTTGATCTTTTCACCTCGTCCGGAAGTAGGGATTGGGGTGACATTCTTGATTGTGTTACTCCAAAGGTCCCTGTGATAATGAATGCAGATTTAACAGCTCCGGTCTCTGTGGATGAAATAAAAGTGGCGGCTGTGAATATGGGAAGTCTTAAAGCTCCGGGCCCGGATGGTTTTCAAGGGATTTTCTATCAATCACACTGGGAGATTATTGCTATGGATGTTAATCAAATGATTGAAGACTTCATTTCTGGATCTTTGCAACCTCTTCATATTAATGCAACTCATTTGGCGTTAATCCTAAAGGTTCATTGTCCATAATCTGTTTCTCAGTTTCGTCCAATAAGTCTTTGCAATTACTCTTACAAGATTCTCTCCAAGGTCTTAGCCAATCGGTTAAAGAGGTTACTGCCGGACTTGATTTCCCCAACCCAAAATGCTTTTGTGGAAGGAAGACAAATTCAAGACAATATTGGTGTGGTGCATGAGCTTTTCCATTTTCTAAAAACAAGAAAAGCGAAAGGTAAGTTCGAGTTAGGCATCAAATTGGATATGCATAAGGCGTATGACAGGGTGGAGTGGGACTTCTTAATGGCAGTTATGGAGAAAATGGGGTTCAATAGCCGATGGAGGAGTCTAATCATGGGTTGCATCTCAACTGTAAACTTTGCCATCCTTCTCAATGGACAACCGGGATCCAAATTTGTTCCGTCAAGAGGGCTTAGACAGGGAGATCCTCTTTCTCCATATTTATTTCTTTTGGTGAGTGAAGTTTTCTCTCTTCTACTGCAACAAGAGATTGACAGGGGGCGGATTAGGGGTGTTCAAATGGATCGTGCTGGTCCTTTGATTTCTCACATATTTTTTGCAGATGATACTCTTATATTCCTCAAAGCGGAGATTGAAACTTGCAGAAACTTAATACAGATTATTGATGGTTACTGCTCAGCCTCGGGTCAACAGGTCAATAAATCTAAATCAAGTGTTTTCTTTGGGGGGAATGTGCCGGAGTCTTTATCTATCAACCTAGCTGCTATCCTTGGTATGGTGAGAGTTGGGGACCCCGGAGTGTATTTGGGGGTTCCGGCTATTTGGGTTAGATCGAAGAAGAGTGGCCTTGCCTATATAAAAGGAAGGCTATTGGGTAAGCTTCAAGGTTGGAAACGTTCCACTCTTTCACAAGCAGGGCGCGAGGTGCTAATAAAGGCAGTGGCGCAAGCAATTCCGGCGTATCCCATGAATCTTTTCAAGTTCCCTAAATCTCTTTGTAATGAAATGGATGCAAGGATTTCAAAGTTTTGGTGGGGACAAAAAAGTGGGGAGAACCGAATTCATTGGGTATCGAGGGAGCAGTTGGGGCTCTCGAAGGAAGAAGGTGGATTAGGCTTGAGATGTTTTGTGGAATTTAACGATGCTCTTTTGGCGAAACAATGTTGGAGGTTATTGAAGGAGCCAACTTCTCTATGGGCGTCGGTGCTTAAAGCTCGATATTTCCCTAATTACTCTTTCTTAGACGCTAAGCGGGGTGGAAGGGCTTATTGGGCTTGGTCAAGCCTCCTGGAAGGAAGAGAAATTATACGTCAAGGAGCTCACTGGCAAATTATGAATGGAAAAGAGGTTCGTGTGTGGGTGGATCGATGGCTTCCTTCTATTCCTTTGGGGAGACCCTCTCCCTTGGGGACGGCACAGGTCTCTACGAACCTTAAGGTCAACTCTTTGATCGACATGAATAATGGGACGTGGGATATTGACTTTCTTAAACCTTTTGTCGTGGAGAGTGAGTTTAATGTCATTCTTGAGACTCACACGGGAGATCCGAGTCTAAAGGACATGTTGGTGTGGCCCTTTGAGAATAGGGGGTCTTACTCGGTTAAATCCGGTTACCATTGGGCTTTGGCTAAGTCTCGGATTCATGATATTGGTTTACCCCATCGGTCTACTCTCATTCCAAAACATATTTGGAAATGTGTGTGGAAGCTTTAGGTACCCCCGAAAATAAGATGTTTTATGTGGAAGACTTTACAAGGTGCGGTGGCTACGAAGGCAAATTTATTTAAGCGACAATGTTCCCCCTCGTCCATTTGCCCTCTGTGCAACACGGTGGAGGAATCAACCGAACACCTTTTTCTTCAGTGTCCTTGGGTGAATGAGGTTTGGCTTGCTGGGACCATGACTAGCGGCATAAGGAGGGGGGAGGTCATATCTTGGGCAGATTGGTTGGGGGATATTTATGATTCGATGCGTGAACATAAGAGTGCGAGGAACAGTCTACTTTCTTACATTGCTATTTTGTGTTGGCATATCTAGAAATCTAGATGCAACTTCATTTTCAATCTACAACCAATCTTTCCTGGGAAGATAATAGCTGTGATAAAGAGCTCGGTGGAGGCTTCTAAGGGTGCATACCGGGTTCCAGTTATCAGGGAACCGATCCCTGCTACAGGTACGAAACATCAGAATTTTTGGTCGCCTTCTTGCTCAGGTTTTATGAAAATTAATGTTGATGCTAGCTGGCTGAGAAGTGGGGGGACCGGTTTTGTGGGTGTGGTGGTTCGGGACGACACGGGTGGGTTTGTGGCTGCTGTCAGATACTCAGTAATTGCCTCAACTGTAGCAGTGGCGGAAGCTTTGGCAATTTTACTTGGATGTGAATTTGGAAGGTCTATGAGGTAGGATAAAATCATCGTGGAGACAGATTCCTTGGAATTGGTTTTGTGTCTACGAAATGTGGATACGATGGGCAGTTGGGAAGCTTATCCAATCTTAGCTAAGTGCAGACGGTTGGGTGACTCTTTTCATGACTGCCGCTGGTCTTGGGTTCCAAGATCGGCCAATACGGCTGCTGACCTTCTGGCGGAGCGGCAAAGCAGGAAGCTATGTGATTTTGTTTGGGTTAACAGACCCCCATTCTCCCTTGTGCAGGTTCTAAGTAATGATGGTCTTCCTTGTCCCCATTAGCTTTCTTTCTAAAGTAGTATGAGGAGTGACGCTTTTAGCATGAAATGCGGTGTCGTTATGTAACTTCTTGTACTTTATCTTAGTTGTTGTTGTTCTGGTTTGTTTGCCTCTGGGTAGGCTTCCTTGTTTTTCTGGCTTCTTTGCCCTGGTAATATATTTTACCTTGTTCTCAAAAAAAAAAAAAAAAAAAAAAAAGAGTAAGAAACAGGTTTGGATGCGACTCATTCCTAATTAACGCAAAATAGGTGCAATGATGAAATAAATATTGATCTCATTCCCACATGAGTGCATGAGTATTATGAAGGCGTGTCATTACAGCACTATAGTGGGTTGTGTAATGATTGATTGGAATCTCGAACGACGTGTGATGAGAGTCAGAATAGTGAATCATGAAATATGAATTGTGGTCACATCTCAAAGAAAAATAATATCATCTTAACATTGTTCAGATCTATATGCGCAACAAGCATTAAAAATATGATTATGTTTTCTAAAATGAGATTGTTTGACCATCACAAATGTTTTGTGTTATTTGTCTACCACACGATAGTTTCACTGCTTACAGGTTTTGTCAAAAACCTAGTACATCCGTTCACGATGTTGGGATTCAGGTGATGTAACTGTGGTGGACAATGTAATTGAGAGTAAGGTTAGTACCCTTCAAGTTATATTTAGTTATTTTGGACATAAATTGTGGACTAGATTTTATTGTAAGGTGTTTTTCCCTGGATATCTCATGTACCCATTGTTTACATACTTCTTGTACAACTACATTCTAATTATGTAACTTGTCGATCTTGAGCGTATTTCAAAATTGGAATGTGACAACAATAGACTAGAAAAAGAAAACAAGGGAGTGGAGGAGATGGGAGGAAGAAAAGCAAATGTGTTTCTCTTTCCCCCTCTCCTTATGACAACTTTTCTTATAAAACCTTAAATTATACTAACAATTGCATTTTAATCAGTATATTAATTGTGACCTGTTTCTAAACTCCAAAAAGGCAGAATGTGCATTTCGTAATAGAACATCAAATTGCATTTTCATATTTTTTTTGCTGACAAAGAGAGTTTTATTAATAGATAGTAGATTATATTTTGTGTCATCCCTGGAGCCAATTGATATCACTAGGGTAACCGTTTCCACAAGAGAAAAATATCTTGTCCGATATTGTTGGGAATTTTGTCAGCGTCTATTACAACTTTGTTTGATAACTACTTATAATCCGTATAGGTGGTCAAACTTTTTGGTAACCTTCTTTCCCAAAAAACACATAAACATTAAAAAAAATACTAGATAAAGGTCACACACTGTGTGTGTGTTAAATGTATGACAATTTAAAAAGAAATTGGAATCAAAATTAACAAAAGAAAAGGTAAGGAGAAAGAAAGTAGAGGAGTAGATGGTTACATGTGACCATTTTTTTTTGACAAAAAATGGTTACATGTGTGTGAGGAAGGAAAAAATAGAAAAAACTTGTAATTTCAATTATGTATAAAAGAGAATGATTGTAATTTCATTGATTTTTGGTTGATAAACAAAATTTTATTAATATGTAGTTTAGAATACATTTTGTGTCCTCTTTGAAGCCAATTCATCTCACTAGGGCACTAGGGTAACCGTTTCCACGAGAGAAAAATATCTTGTTTGATATTGTTGAGAATTTGTCGGCGTCCATTTCAACTTTAAATGTAACTACTTATGATTCACGCACGTGGCCAGACTTTCCGGTAACATTCTTTCCCGGAAAAAAGACACAAACATTAAAATAATACTAGATAAAAGCCGCACGCCATGTGCGTTTAAATATAGGAAAATTTTATTTGAATCCATATAACCTCTTTCTACACCAAACTTAAACTTTAAATATGTATTGTCTTTTTTACCCTATTGCAAAATTACCACCAAGTACAAGATGAAATTAATAATAAATCTAAAATTTATCAATAAACTCACACCCATCACACAATCTTTATCATAGGCACAAGTTTGATTCACACTCCATGTTCTGAGAAATATTTATTATCCGAAAAGATGAAAAAACGGGGTCTTTGTCTAAATAAATGCCTTGAGAAAGGATGGATGTATAGAACTCTAAGACGCTAAGGGTATTCATGATGGCTAAACCCTAAGACGCTCTCATAAATAAGGGTAGAACAAGTGAAGAACTAAAGGGAAAGGTAAGTAGCAACATAGACTTTTTTTTATGTCATTCAACATAAGCTGGTTACCAGCAAATGCAAATAACTTTAGTTCGATCTCAACAGTCGAGCTGTTATGAACTCTATCCCATAACACATATTTTGTGGTGAAAGATAACAAATTTAATGCAGTAAGAATTGACTTATTTAATCTCCCTTCCCAAGCTCAGATTCACAGGGGCGCTGGACAAACTCGTGATAGATTTGGCCAGTCTAATCACTGTTAGTTTATTTGCAAGAACACTCATTTTTCCAGTCTGAGAGCCACAATGCATGATGCAAGATTTAAAGTCCTCATGGCAGCTGTGGTGGCATCTTGTGATTGCAGAAAGTTCTTGATGTGTGCTTAAGAATCATATCGACGATTCCAAAGTGATGGACAAAGCATTTTTCAAAGTTTGGGGATAGGCTAACAAAATCTTTTTTTTTTTCTTGAAATAGTTATGTTTTCATTTTAATGAAATTGTTCAATCTTGGCATGAAATTTCACGTACTTTCTAGTTATGATCTTTTAATCTATTGGGTAGATGAATCTTTGTCGGCAATTACATATTGTCAGCTCGCTAAGTTTAAAAGTTTAATGAATTTATGTGGTTTTTAATTATTATTATTATTTTTGGAATGGGCGTAAAGATAAATGTAAACCTATTGAACTAAGCTTGTGAGGGTGGTTTAGGTAGTAAATTTAGGTTTAAAGAGATTTTAACAGTTTCATTAAAAATAATATGGGTGTAGAGAGTAAGCTGGGTGTATAAATAAGTTATATGGGTTCAAATAAAATTATCCTTAAATATATGACAACTTAAAAAAGAAACTGAATCAAAATTAAAAAGGGAAAAGTAGGGTGCCGGAGAGAGAAAGTGGAGGAGTAAAACTATGGTTTGAAGGGCGAGCCTGAAGATTTGAAAGGCGACAACGATCTTCGCAGGAGGAAGGAGCGGATCTCCACGCATGGTGTGATCTGAAGGGGTGGTTGGAGTTCTGTATTTTTCTTGTTGGGTTCGGTTGTGGTGGCGGCGTCGATTGGGGTTCTGTATTTATTTTTTTTGTTGGTTTTGGACCTTTGGTGGTGGAGTGGTGGAGTGGCGAAGTGGGCATCGACAAAGGGTGTCGCAACAACATGACATAATCACACTGGTGCTCGTTCTGAGGTCACATAGGAATAGGGATCGATTTTTCTTGAGATGGGCTTGAAGGAAACTCGGGTTTTAATAGTGAGCACCAGGATTTGCAGATGCACGGACAAGGGATTTGGCGGGCAACCGTTTGAGGATGGCGGCGATGAAGTGTGAAATCCCGTCACTAGATTTTACTATTTAAAATTATGTATTTCGTATTTTTAGTTTCGATACGTTTATAATTACGGCGTATAGTTTTTTCTCCAAACCTAGATGTATTCTGATACTTTCTTATTTTATAATTTTCTCCTACATATCAGGCTCAAAGTTGACACTGTTTGACTGGTAAGCACGATTTTTCTGTGAGTAACTCTATTTGATAGGCAGCAATATTGGTCACGATATATATGCGGTTATTACAACTTTTTTTTCGTACGTAGTGTAAAATCTCAGGTGTGAACGCCACTTTGGTTTAATTCTGATATGATAATACCAAATCATCTATGTAAGGCAACCAATTAATTAACCTTAATATCCCTTCCTTAATAAGCGACCAACTAATTGGCAAACTGATTAATTGAAGAAACAAATATAAGATATATGGAAAAAAAAATAAAATAAACAATCTAAATCTAAGCGTTGGCAACAAATCCTTGTAACCAGTGAATAGTCAAATGAAGATTTCGTCACCATGAGCGTTGAGCATACACCTTGTTTCAACAAGCAGACGGTGTAACGGTGGCATTAATTTGTTTAATATATTAATAATTTAATCTGCTTAATTTCAGCTTCATATCGAAACACTAGCCAGCTTCTTGGTCCTTATATAGTACGCTCAGTTGAGTCCAGTTCTTCATTCCAATATTGGATAGTGATCTGGATACAATATTGGATAGTTTCAGAGAAGATGATTTCTCAAGCCAAATCTCCTAAGATCTCTCATGCCTCATTTGATTACTTAGCTTAATTCTTTCACTGTTGCATGTAATCGCTCCAAATCTTTCCTATTCCAGGCATACTGTCAGCTGCATTCGGTCCTAGGGTTTCTCTTAGTTGCGTCTTTCTTCTCCTTCTCGAGCTCGTGTTGTGCCAAAAATGTCGTCTTCTTCTTCTCTTCACGGTCCAACCACTGCTCCCATCTCTGCCTCATCCAACGGTAACCCTAATACTAGTGAAAATAATGATATTGTGAGTGATCATCATCATGTGTCGGTTATGATAGTAGGTGCTGGTCCGTCTGGCATTGCGACGTCCGCATTGCTCAACTCCTATTCAGTACCAAACCTTGTGTTTGAAAGGGAAGACTGTTGCGCTTCCCTTTGGAAGAAACGGTCCTACGATTCTCTCAATCTTCACTTAGCAAAGGGGTACTGCTCTTTGCCTCTCATGCCACACTCCTTCAGGACTTCCACCTTCATGTCCAAAGACGATTTCATCGCCTACTTAGATGAGTATGTCTCATGGTTTAACGTCAACCCTCGTTACTGTCGTCGTGTGGATTCCGCCGTTTACGATGAAGATGAGGAGATATGGAAGGTGAAAGTGACTGGTCCGGACCAGTACGAGTACTACTCTTCAGATTTCTTGGTTGTCGCAACAGGAGAAAATAGCCAGGCTATTATTCCGGCGGACTTGCCTGGACTTGAGTCATTCACAGGAAAAGTTGTTCATGCTTGCGACTATAAGAACGGGGAAAGTTTTAAAGACAAACAAGTTTTGGTCATTGGCTGTGGAAACTCTGGTATGGAAATTAGCAACGACCTTGCAGACAATGGAGCGCATGCATCCCTTGTTATTAGAAGCCAAGTAAGAACACATATATCACTTGTGTGTGTATCCACATACATACATACATGCATATATATATATATATATATATATTTAATTGTAATTATGTGTTGGGTGATCTTGAATGCAGATTCATGTCCTCAGCAAAGAGATGCTAGCTATAGGAATGCTTCTGTTGGATTACTTGCCAGTGAAAATAGTGGACAAGTTTGTCTCATTCCTTGCCAAGTTTAGGTATCAGGATTTGTCCAGCTATGGCATTCATCGCCCGGACCAAGGCCCTTTTCTCTTTAAAGCACTTACTGGAAAGACTCCAGTGATTGATCGTGGAACCATCAACAAAATTCGATCCAAACAGATCAAGGTTTTCAGTTTTTTGTTTTATTTTTATTTTATATTATAGAAAACTATATTTTAATCTCTAAATAAGATGAAGTTTAGATTAATGCCTACTAAAGATTCAAAAGTGAGTTTAGACGCTTGGTTCTATTTAAATGCCAAAGTTTATATTCCATGTCATTTTATTTATATAATTTTTCTCTTTCTATCTCTGCACTAATTCATTATAATATATTTAGACTTTTAGGTACATTAACTCATTAAAATATATTACGGTACAAACATTTAGGTACATAAATTAATTATAATATAGTTTGGTACAGACATTTCGGTACAAACATTTAGGTACACTAATTCATTATAATATACTTTGGTACAAATATTTAGATACAAACATTTATATACAAACATGTCAATTTAATATACTTCGGTACAGTCATTTATGTACACTTATGTATTTACAAGACTCTACAAGGTGCTAGGTGTTAGTCGGGCGGCGTGCAGGGGCCTAGCGCCTAAGAATCTAGGTGGGGGCATATGCGGTTTTATTTTTTATTTTTTATTTGAGTTAAATTGATTATATACCATATAAATAAATGTCTACTTATATTTAAAAAATATATAATTGTATTGGGAATTTGGGATATAATATTTAAAATTATAAAGTATCCAAATATTCAACAAGTCTCTTACAATTTTTATTGAAAAAATAAAATGCAAAATAAAAGTTTTCTATTTTTTGTTTAAGTGAGAATCGCAACATAGGCACGCCTATGTCAGTGCTTTGACAGGTCTAAGCGTCATTTCTTAATTTTCAAAAACTTAGAGGCCGGTAGCTAGCCAACTAGCATCTAGACAGCTCTAACCAGAGATTTTTAAAACAGTGTGTATTTAAATTTTTATAACTGTTGTTCAAAGACAACTTTAAGTTTTACTTGTAACTGCACACATGCATGCGTATGCATGTGTTGACAACTTAAGATGAAAGTAGGGTTGGAGGAATTTTTAATTTTAATATTGATTTACATGTAAATAATATTTGTAAACCCTAAAAACGGAAAATAAAAACTAAACTACTCCACAAATTCTATATTATATGTATAGCTTTATCGATCCAAATTAGCCCTTGCCTTTTTACTTGTTTATGTTACTTTACCAGTGTTACTGTTACCTAAGCGTTACTAGTTACTTTGGTAACCATGGCAAGTTAGTTCTTACGAATAATCCCTAATTTAATTTGGTCTTAATATTTGACAGGTTTTTCCAGGAATAGTGAGGATAAACTCCAACTCTGTTGAATTCAACAACGGGGCCCGACAGAGTTTTGATGCCATTCTGTTGGCAACTGGTTATATAAGTGTAGCACATAAGTGGCTCAAGGTGATTAGTAGTCGACATTAGTGCTAATTACTTTTCATTAATTCGTAGTTAGATATTCATACGCGTGTGTGTGCATATATATAACATGAAGATTTTCTAATTGTGGACGTAGGACTATAAGTACCTCCTTAATGACGATGGAAAGCCTAAAGGAAATTATCCAGACCACTGGAAGGGCGAGAAGGGAGTTTACTGTGTTGGATTAGCAGGGAATGGACTGCCGGGGATTTTCACGGATTCAACGGATGTGGCCGAGGATATCCACAACCTAATGGCACAGAAATAATGTGTGCTAAAATCCCTAGTAAAATGTTTTAGTCTGTAATTTTCTTAGTGCTAAGTACTAGAAGCCAGAAGGGTTTCTGCTGTCTTGAAACGTTGGGTAATCTTTGCTTTATGTTGCAGTTGTTTAATGATAATAATGTATGCATTTTCCCTTTTTAATTAATTTTGTTTTTCATTAATTTAATTTAAGTAGGGTTATAACTGAGACTTTGTATAAAACTATCTCCAATGGTGGGCTAAAAGCCAAATTACCCCCAAACTCACTCCAACCCAAGGGGAAAATTTGGGCTAAATGCTAAACCAAGGTCAGATTCCCCCCAGAATTTAGCCCAGAAATCGGTGTGGGCTCCACCGAACCGAGTGAAAATACTTATCGGAATTTAAATTTTTTTAGATTAAAATGTTCATAAAATTAATTTACGATAGTCTACATATTTATTTTAAAAAAAAAATTAATTTAAGAAAAAAAATAGCCTAAGTTTATTCTTTAATAATCTCGGGCTAAAATTTTAGGGTAGAACGGTTGGAGTAGAAAAACTGTTTCTGGGCTAAAAGCTAAATTTTCCGGGCTAAAATGTTTGGCTTTTAGCTCAACCATTGGAGATGGTCTAAGAAGGTTGACAAGACGGCTTAAAATTTTTATTTTTGCACAATCACACATTTTGTATTGCACCCCTTTAGGATTTAGTAGGATATGGAGCTCTAGACGTCGAGGTTTGGTGGTATAATCTTCCTCATTAGTGTAGGAATTATTCTTAGTAAATTGTAAATAATATCTTCGGATTATTACAATAAGTATTGTTCCGCTATAAATATTGATGCTTTAACGTCAATTGGATATCTCTAGTTTCCATTACATACATTTGTTTAATAGTTCACTACACTATCTACGCACTCTAGTCTAACTACTTTATTTTATATTATATTCTTTTACTCTATTTTTATACTCTTACTTTAATTTATTCATACTTTTTAGTTTTTACACTTCACTCTTACATTAAATCTTCGTCGCTCTTTGTGTGTCGCTTAACACACTTCGATTTTGACATCCACGTAAATATTCAGGTCGGATTATGTTAGTTGTATTAAAATATATGCTGTAAAATCAGAATGATTGAAGAATAATTTGGATGTTATAAAAGCTTTCTTTCCTTCTCCGTCTATATATACATTTTCCAATCCCTAAAATTCTTTACCAATTGAAAAAGGAAACCCTTGATTTTAAAAAAAGAAAGAAACCCTTGGAGAAGAAAAAAATAAAAAAGAGAGGGATTTTCCGTAACTGAAATAGTTGTTGGTTTTCGTGAATGGGCAAAAGTACCCTTTCGTTTGGGAGAGGATGAAGTCGTATGGGGGGGGGGCAAAACCGTCCATCAAAATTGATTAAAAGCCGTCCCCCGGTCGGAGCCTCCCTCTCCTCTCCTGTTTTATCTGGTTTTCCCTTTTCCCTTTTCCCTTTTCCCCTATAAACCGTTTTTTTCCTCCGTAACTCCACCACCAACCGACCCCTTTCTTTCTCTCTCTATATCTCTCCCAAACAAAACGAAGATACAAAAATTTCAGGAAAAAAAAAAAGAAAATCCGAATTTTGCAGTAATTGAAGAAAATAGGCTTCTTTCGTGCGTAAGTCTCTTTTTCCTGCACAGGTTTGTGATTATCCAATTTTTTTTTTTTAGCTGTAATTTTTTTTTTATTAATGTGTGTTAATTTTTATGTTTGTTTGTATATATGTGGATTTGTTTAAGCATTTGTATTAACCATTTGTATTGCGTGTGTTGCATTACTTCGCCAATTTTGAGATTTGGGGTTTAATTGTGCAGAGGAAGTCAAGGGAATGCGATTTTAGGGTTTTCTCTCTGTGTCCGGACTGCTTTGGCTAAGGTAATTTTTTAATTGGGAATCGAAGGCAGAGTTAGGGTTTGATTTTGAAGTGCATTGTTTTGGGTCGGGGGTAATTTTTTGTGGGGTTAAATTTTTTTTGTGGTTGATCATATGTGCTCAATACAGTGTTTTGAGTTAATGGGTAAACTTGCTTAACATAGGATGGCTTGTGGAAATTCGGTTTTGGTCGAGGGCCTTTTGCCTGAGCCTGTCACCGAGCAGCAGATGGGCTCAGAGATCTTGGTGCAATCTGTTTCTGAGCAGCCATCCTGCTCGGAGCCTTTACTTGATTCTGATGTTGACCATGCCAGTGTGCCAGATGGGGCTCTGGGATTGTCTAGGAATGATAATGCTGGTTTTGTGATCTCTGGTGAGGTTACAGAGTCATGCAAGGTTGATAGAGATGGTTTCATTGGTGAGCGTGAGAATGTCAATGATTTGGATCAGCGAAGTAGGTTGAGCGGAGAGTGGAGGCTCAATAGGTGTTGCTCGACTGAGAGTCAGAGTAATGTTGATGGTTCCCATAGGGAAAGTGATGGGACATGCTTGAAGGAGGGTGGGCCTGAACTTGAGGATGGATCTGCAGCTTCAGTTGGGGACTGTGAAATCCATTTGGAAGTCATATGTCAGACTGGTTCATCAGGAGACGGTGTCCAACAGGATGAGCAGAGAGATGATAAGAGTGTTAGTTGTCTCTATTCTAAAGAGGTTATGGAAGTTACGGAAGAGAAAGGTGACATTTCTCTTGAGATAAAGAATGATAATCGTGAACCAGTATCTCCTTTGCAGGGTGGTGAAATTCCCTCAGAACTAGCAGAGATGGAAGCTTGCAGTAGTCCCCATACAGAAGAAAAGGGTTTCAACATCTTAGCGGGTCCCTCTTTGGAAGCTGCATATGAGGAGAGTGTTGTTGCTGGTGGGATAGAAGCTGATTTGTGCAACAAGACATCACCTGTATGGGATGTTGGGATGCATTCAGAAGTATCATATGCATGTGGTTTAGTGACTAATTGTGACAATAAGAATGAACAGATGGATGATAATGGTGGTAATGGTCCGAGCAGCCTCTCTCCTGAAAGGACTGCAGAGGTTGTTGAGATGAAAAGTAATGTTGATACATGCACTCAAATATTTCCTTCGCAAGGTTTGGAGAGAGCCTTGGAAGATTTACGCATACCTGATTTACCTAGTAGTTGTGCCCAACAGAATGATCAGAGTAGCGATAAAATTGCTGACGGTTCCTTGGTAGAGAGGTCTATGGATATTCTGGAAAAAAACAGTGATTCTACGACAGATTTAGAGGCTGTCATTCTCACCCAGATGTCTCCTGTAAAAGTTAAAGTCTACTATTCTAAGGAAGGTCCCTCCGAAATAGCTTCCAACTGCATTATTGAGAACTCTGTTTCTATGCAGTCATGTCAAACCTTAGGGGTTGCCAATAACAGCGTCAATGGGCTCTGTACTGATATGGTTGTTGATATGAAAAGCAATATTAATCAAATATGGCCTCCAGAGGGTTGCCAGAGGACCTTTGAAGGTTCAGATGTGTCAGATTCACTGAGGGTTTGCACCCTAGAGAATGGTCAGAGGAACGATAAGGTTATTGATTTTGCGTCTGCTGAAAGGGTAACAGACATTTTGGAACAAAAAAGTGATGCTACAACCGACACGAAGGTTGAAATTGGCACCCAGATATCAGTAATGGAGGAAAAAGTTTCCAATCTGAAGGAAGGTTCTGGTGGACTATCCCCCAACAATATTCATGAGAAGTCCGTTTCTTTGAAACCGTTTCAATCTTTTGATATTGTCAAAAATGGCTCTTCTGAGAGCGTGGATGTGCCAGATAATAATGATTCCCCTGGTAATATTGATTCTAGCATTTCGTTGGACTGTTCTGGGGAGAAATATCATGAAGGAATTGATAATGTCAAAGTTGGTTGTGTTTCTAAAACCAAATTTCCTGACATTGTAGCATTGTCTTCTCGAAGGAGTGGCCGAAGCCGCAAGACTAACACAAAAAGGGCTCCAAGGAAAGGCAGAAGCACATCTAAAGAGTTGCAACCACTTGGAAGCCTTGAAACTGTATTCAAGGCTGCTGGAAGGAAGAGAAGCTGCCTTTCCAAACCAGCTCGTTCTTCTGTATGGGGATTATTAGGGAGTGTAACACAATCTTTTGAAGAGAGTAACAGGCTTGAGCTCAGTCAAGGTAAGAGTCAAGTATCGCAGAAACGAAGGAGTGGACAAAGAAGTGGACAACGGAATCAGAGTGGTGCTGGTGGAAATTCACAGAGGTCAAGGGGCAAGAGCAATGCTTCAACTAACCGTGTTCGTTTGAAGGTTAAAGTGGGGAAAGAATTTTGTAATAGTTCTCTCTACATCACAGTACCTGAGGTTGTTGATACCTCTGCATCTGCAAATTCTGTTAAAAAAGGGGATGGAAATGAGGGCAATTGGAGAAAAGAAGTGACTGTTGGGAAGGATAGAACTTATCTGAATGCTCCCGTTCTGGATGTTGATCTGGCTAATAAGGACTTGGAGAGTGTTGTTCTCACAGATAATTCAGCTGAAGATGTGACTGATAATTATCGTGGGGTTCCATCTCATACAGTTGCTGTATCTTCGGGAGGATCATTTGGGACTAGCTTTACAGATCCTGGAACTTCACCTGATTCTGAAATTATCAATATCGTTCCAGATGCAGATGTTGAGGCAAGACAGCAAGAAGATTCTCATGGTGATGTTTTAACTTCTGACAAGGTTTTGGCTGCTTCTGGAGACTTTATTAGCACTAAGAGAGGGAATGAGAAGCATAAAGTCCCTCATGCAAAAAATTGTGTTTGGGAAGGTGGTAAACTTTGTCCAGCAAGCTTGAATAAAGAAATGCAATCAGAACGAGATGGATGCAGGCAAAGTCTGGATTTTTCTTTTAGTGAGATGCGCATTTCATCCAACTGTGCAAATGCTTCGAGCAACTCATCAAGTGACAAGGAATCATCTTTGGAGGCACTGTGCTTGTCAGGAGAAACTGACCATGGAATTTCTGGAGATGTTCTTAAAGTGGTAGTGGGTGCAGACAATCTTGACGTGGGCTTAGGATTATCAAAATCACAATCCTCAAAATCTAAGGGACTGAAGCCTCCCAAGGGCAGGTCCAGAGCCTGTGGCTCAGCGAGCAAGAAGGGTAATGCTCATAGACTGACGGAAAACCGGAAAAAGTCTGCTAACAAGAAGAAAGTCATGGAAGAGGCTGATGGTGATCAGGTTTCATGCAAAGTGGCAAATCTCCCAGAATCAGGTACTTGTTTGTTAACAAAATGTTTATGTCTATCCTATTCTATATATTAATATGTCATCCTCTTCATCATACAACTTTTTTTTGTTTTCAATATTTATTATATTCACGCCTGAGCTGATTTTACATGCATGTATGGTGTAGGCAATCACTTAGTGGACAACAATAGAAAAACCAACTCTGTTAATGATGCTGAATGCGTAGGCGTTCCTAACTCATACGTGGTACCTGTTGACATAGATAAGCAGTATTTACCACCGCGTAATGCTTGGGTGCTCTGTGATGATTGTCATAAATGGAGGCACATACCAGCTGAACTTGCAGATATTATAGACGAACAAAAGTGCACATGGTAAGCCATTCATTTTTATTTAATCATGTAGAAGCCGCTTAAGGATACATATTTCGTTATCGGTTTCCAATGTTTGTGTAGGACCATTAGAATTTAGATGATGACATTGTATTTATAACAATGGTTTAATATATTAGGCTAAGTGGCTTTGGCTCTGCTTATAAAAAGGGGTATTTGACACTTTATTATCTTTTGTTGATTGCAATGCTTATCGATATATTTTCTATCCTTACTTTGTGCCTTGACGTAATTAAACTTTATCAACTAATAAGTTATGTAGAGAAATATGTGGTTTGTGCCTATTACAGTTATAATCTCTAATATATTATATGGGATTCCTGTTCTTAAGATTATTTCATGGACTTTAAGTCTAATATTATCCTCATTTTATTAATGTTTGATTTCAATTTGAAGGACCTGTAAAGATAACAAGGATGAAGCCTTTGCTGATTGCTCAATCCCTCAAGAGAAGTCAAATTCAGAGATTAATGCAGAGTTGGATATATCAGATGCCTCAGGTGATGAAGATGCATCCGTCACCCGATCAAAGTACAAAGAATTGGAATGTCGGCGTCCGACAGGTATGTGCTGTCTATTTATGATATAATAAATTGGGTTCTGCTTTTACTCTCTTGCTTTCTCTCTCTCTCTCTCTCTCTCTCTCTCTCTCTCTCTCTCTCTCTTACACGCACACTTGTTCATGCTCACACACATAAAAAATTTACATATACTTGAGTTATAGTTCTGACGCTTTTTTTGCTTTCAATGCCTTGCAGTTTCCCAACAGAATGTTGCAAGCATAAAAATTAATCAGTTCCATCACCGTAGCCGTAAAACTCAGAATATTGACGAGGTTTATACACGACTTAATTTTTTTCATAACCTGATTATTTTTGTGTTTTATGTCTGTTGTCGTGCTGTCAGTTCGAGTAGATTTGAGGGGAAAAGAGTAACCCTCTGATGTCCCTGGTGACAATAAGAAACAAGTGGACTCATTTTGTTTGGGATGGCTCACACTTGGATAAATATCATATACATTGCTGGTCAAAGCCTTGATTGAATAGAAATTATCATATGGAATTGACCTGGGCCTCACTGCCCCCTAATTATACTTGAATTCCGCTGAACATACCCTATATTTTGAAAACTTTTCATCTGTTATCTGAAAAAGTGCATGATGTCTACAAGGCTCTTAGTCATAAATTTGATTTCATCAGTAATGTTTGCTGCAAAAATCTGATAAGAGTTATGGATTTTCAAACCAGCGTATATAGTTTTCCTAATCTGTTTATGTTTCTCTATTTTCAGATAATGGTTTGCCATTGCAAACCATCTTCAGATGGTCAGTTGGGTTGTGGAGATGATTGCCTGAATCGAATGCTTAATATTGAATGTGTTCGAGGAGCCTGTCCATGTAGAGACCTCTGTTCAAATCAGCAGGTATTTTTTATTTTTCTTATAGAAAAATTTGTGTTGTTGACTTGTTGTATATATGGAATGTTTTTGTTAATATATTTCCTTACAGTTCCAAAAACGCCGATACGCCAAACTAGAAAAGTTTCGAAGTGGAAAGAAGGGTTTTGGCCTCAGGTTGCTTGAGGATATATGTAAAGGGCAATTTCTTATTGAATATGTTGGAGAGGTAAATTGACAAACTTTATATTCTTTTTTTCAGTTTTGGTTAGTTTATGCAATTGTGAATCTTGTGTAGGTATTTAAAATCTTAGGTACTTTGGTTGGTAATCAAAGCTAAGTTTATGTTTTAAGTTTTTACCCATCTTTGGTATGCCTCTCAGTTGAATCTCTCTCAAGTTTTTTTTTTTTTTTTTTTCCATTACTCTTCTGTGGTATATAGATGCATTGCTTGTGCAGGATTCTAGAGTATAAGAAAACTCACCAATTTATGAGATAACGTGAAAAAAAATGACAAAATAAGGCACAAAGCTTATTTTTTTTAACCTTCAGTTCAGCAGAGAGTGCTGATCTTGAAGTGATCTATAAGAAGGAATTCTAATACATATCTATGAGTGGATTGGTGGAGTCCTGTGAGGGCTTATGTAATTGTTATGCAAAGAAAAACGAAGTGAAATTGGATTATGGCAAAAGCATTAAAACATTCCATGGTGGTTTTAATTTTTCTGCTCTAATTGTTGGTTTCAGTGTTTGAACTTTGATTGTGTGTGTTTGCATACTTGTCTTATGTATGTTTATATGGCATGCTTGTGTTATGCATGTTTATATGTATCTAAGATCTCTTACTACATTGTCCAAGCAGGTGCTTGATACAAATTCTTACGAGGCACGACAAAAAGAGTATGCTGTGAAGGGACACAGACATTTCTACTTCATGACATTGAATGGCAGTGAGGTTTGTGTTTTTCCTGATTTATCTTCACATTTACCTTTTCCTTCTGATATTTTATCAGCAAACTTGCGATCAGCATGGAAGTTTAACTTGCTAAAATGTTGCATTTTATATTGATATTCATGAGTGCTCTTTTATTTCAGGTAATAGATGCATGTGCGAAGGGAAATTTGGGGCGTTTCATTAACCATAGTTGTGATCCTAATTGTCGCACAGAAAAGGTGAAGTTGCTTTTCTGCAATTACATTCATTTTGTGTATGTACAAGCTATTGTAAAGACTGTAAAGTTTAGGGGTAGGGGTTTGTACATGAAATTTGGAAGCACCCTTTCGGTTATCCTATTGCCATGGGCGCTTATATCTAAAATTTGGCTTTCAGTTTTTGTTTTCTTGTTTTTGTAATGTATTACACGACCTCTTTCACGTGCTGGCTGCTTAAGTGTAATCCTTGTAAAGCTGCTCGCTTTTGATTTACTTTTACTCGTTTCTTCATAATCTTTTAACATTTTTTTATTTCTATTGTCAACAGTGGATGGTGAATGGAGAGATTTGTATAGGACTATTTGCATTGAGAGATATAAAGAAGGTAGCTTGCACCTTCAAGAATTACTTTCATCTCTTTAATGTTTTGAATGCTTGAATTGTGCCATTAGTTATAACTGCAAGTCACATGGCTTACGCCCTTTATGAGCTGGAAAAATCAGTTTTGAGTTTCTGATTTATTCATCTATAGGACAGGCATATCCTAACATTTCTGTTTTGGATCTGTACGACATAGAAGGTTGACCTAGGTCAGGGTAGTGTATATGCTGTACATTTTAAGGACTTTACTATATTTTCTACTCATAAGCATGCTATTCATGAAATTAATCCAGATCTACACTGTGGTATGTAATTTTAGGTTAAAGCTTTTTACTGGTCACCTCTCGGAGAATTTATTATTTCAGCACCCTTGTCGACTCATTAATGGCTCTTACACAATTGACAGTTTTATTGCTTGTCCTGAGTGTAATCTAGTTGTCTGGAAAGAGTATATTTTACGGTGGCCATTTTGCCAAATCATGTAGTTATCCCTTTAAATTTGGAGACTGATCCACCTTTTCGATGGACTTGCAACTTGCAAGTGTCCCATTACTAGTGTTCTCTAGATATAATTTAAGTGAAAAAAAGGATCTAGAATTAAAATAATCCTAAGGGAAAACAAAAATAGCTTTGAATTTTTGGGTTATGTCTAGCAGCCTGTTTCCCTGCATTTGCTTTTGAAGCTGTTATTTTTAGCTATATTTTTTCTTTTTCATTGCCGTGTGTTGATAATCGTCGTTCTGTATATATTGGCCCATATTATTATATTTCAGGGTGAAGAGGTTACATTTGACTACAACTATGTAAGGGTTTTCGGAGCTGCTGCCAAAAAATGTCATTGTGGTTCATCTCAATGTCGGGGTTACATAGGTGGTGATCCTCTTGATACCGAAGTCATTGTTCAAGATGATTCAGATGAAGAATATATGGAGCCCGTGATGATCCCAGAAGATGGTGTATCTGAAGATAGGTCTGACAATACGTTGCCTGCAAATAAAGTAATTGATAATACAACAGTTTCTATTGGGGAATTGGAGTTTACCACTCAAAGAGAGGAGTCCGTGAATCGATCTGATTCACTTGTTTCTCACATACACGATTCATTGGAATTGAATCACTCAAGACAGAAACCATCTTCTGTCCAACCAGTTGAAGCTTTCCAACAAAGAGAAGATGTAACTAGTGTACCCATGCCTGCTATTGAGCAGGAAATTTTTGGGGAAAAGGAGACTACAGAAAAATCCTCAAACTCCTCTGAAACACTAGAGACTACTCCAATAAAAGTGCTTGGCAAATCGTTATCTGATGGCACTGACAGTAACAGGAAGTCCAAGTCTGGTACTATTGAAGTTGGACAGGTTCCTTCCAAAGTGTGTTCTAAAGTGAAAACTTCCAAATCAACCAGTTTTGTGAAGAAAAGCAAAGTGAAGATTACCCCAAGTGGTAACAAAATTCAAATGGCAGCCACCAAATCTCACGTGCTATCTATCAAGCCCAAACAATTAACAGAAGGTTCAGGTTAGGGATTTTTTTTCATCTTGTTTTATTTAGAGTTAGAATTAAGGGATTCGTTGATTGATTGAGGCTTGATGCAAATGGTTGCAGTTGAGGAGAAGCTTAACGAGCTGTTGGATGGCGACGGAGGGATAAATAAACGGAAAGTAAGTAGTAGCAATGGAAGCTAATGTGCTTCATTTTGTGGATTCCTCATCACATTTATTCCATTCTCTTATGGGCCTGTATTTTATCACAATATACCTTTCATTGTTTGGCTATATTACTCAAATCATGTGTGTTGTTCTGTCTCTGCTACTGAGCACGCTGCATCCCTTTTTCTTTTCAAAGTCAATTTTGAAGCATTTACCATTGACAGCTTTTTCTCTCTCTTATATTGGTAGTTTATATATGCATGGTATTTTCTTACAGGATTCCACTAAAGGCTACTTGAAGCTTCTGATCCTTACTGCTGTATCTGGTGATAGTGGCAGTGGTGAAGTAATTCAGAGGTATATTGAAATTTTTTACTTCATATTGTTGCCTTTGTTGTAATATTAGCCACTTTTCAAGCTTCATTTATTGTCGTTGAGGTGAAGTTTGTAGTTAACAGTTATCCATTAAAGTCTTTTTTCCTTTTTTGCAGCAATCGAGATCTTTCTATGATCCTTGATGCGCTTTTGAAAACAAAGTCACGGGTGGTTTTGATTGATGTAATAAATAAAAATGGTGTGTACCCTCCTTTTTGTCGCATAGCGTGCTAACTGTTTCCCCTTTTGTCGGTATCAAATGAATTAATTTATTGTGCCCCCATTTGCTTCAAATAGTTGAATAATTTTTTTTTTTGTTAGGTTTGAGAATGCTACACAACATAATGAAAAAGTACAGAGAAGACTTCAAAAAGATACCAATCCTTCGGAAGCTTCTGAAGGTGTGTGCACTGGAAACTGTTTTAGTTATTTACTGTGTTTTTTAACTCCAGCTGTAAAATTGCCCGTGTTTCAAGTATTAGCTCTGTGTGTCTGTCAGAGAGAGAGAGAGAGAGAGTGCCTTCAGGGATTCAAGAAAAATGTGATAAAGAGAACATTTCTCTGTCAATATTTTGGTATTCAGCTGACTAATATTATTTTCGCAGGTCCTAGAGTATTTAGCTATGAGGCAGATACTTACATCAGAGCATATTACTGGAGGTCCTCCCTGTGCCGGAATGGAGAGGTAATTATTTGCTTCGTCATTAAATTTGGTTATTGATTTGTTTAATCACGTTGCTCTTTTCTTCTCCTTTGTTGGGGTGGCCTGTTTGAGTTTGACGCTGGAAGTTGGTTTTAGATTTAACTGATGGCATCGTTTCAAAAAGGTTTTCCAGTTGCTTTGCTGTTTATGTAGAGAAGCAATTCTGATTTATTATTACATGTTTGGGAATATATTTGGTCCCAAGACTTTCACTCAGTTGAACACTACCAGCTGTTCAATTTTTTCCCTGCAAATTGATATCAGTGCTCAAATTTAATTCAAGTAAATATAATCTCTTAGTAATCTTGCTTATTTCCTGATAATTGTGTTTCTCTGCAGCTTTATGGAGTCAATGCTGTCACTGACAGAACACGAAGACAGACAGGTCTAGTTTTGAAAAATCTGTGTAGATTACTTGATCACCTATTTTGTTATCCTCTTTATCGAAATAGTTGCTTAGGCGGGCTTCATTTCATGTTCTCTGTCATATGTTGGTGCATGATACATCGACAAATGAATATAACCTCCGAGTCTGAATCAGTTGAGGATTCTACAGGTCCACCAAATAGCACGGAATTTTCGAGACAAGTGGATTCCTAGACCTTTCAGAAGACATAGCTATGTAGACAGGGTTGATAGCAAGATGGAATTTAACAGAGGTTCAAACTCCAACAGATTTTCCCCATCACATGATGATTGGCGTGATCAAAGTGGAAGGTCTACTGAAGCTGTAGATAGTGCCAAACAATCAATGGTTTCAACAACTTCTGTGAGTACTGGCGTCCAGGAGGTCTCTTCTGCACCTTGTACGGGTGGTTGCCCTACCAGTGGGACAAAAGTTCGCAAGCGTAAAAGCCGATGGGATCAACCAGCAGACCCAGATTCAAGTTTACTTCAGAACAAAGAACAGAAGAGCGAGTCTGGATTGCGTAGACAGTTAGCACCTAGTCCATTGCCTGGGATAGGTCAAATGGCATTGCATCTGGAGAGGGTGAGTGGAGAAGATGGAACTTGTTCCAGCAGTGTGCATGGTAACTGTCAGCAAAATGATGGAACAAAGATGAACCTCGATGATCTTCCTCCTGGGTTTGATGCCCCTGCAATTCCATCTTTTGCTTCGTCATCATTTTGTCCTTTGAAGTGTCTTGCTGCTCCAGTGATAGGGCATCCACAGGAGAAATTTGTTTCTCGCTTACCCATCTCGTACGGAATTCCACTGTCTGTCATGCAGCAATATGGGACTCCTCATCTTGCTCCTGGGATACCTTTTCTTCCTTTCCCACCACTACCCTCGGTGCCCCGTCACAAGAAAGGCCCTTCACCTTCTCATCCCATCAATCATGTGGCAGTTAGTCAACCTGCAGAAGGACAACATGACAGGTGTGTTCCTGCAACTTCTCACTCTAATGATAGCATTCCTAGCACAACTGGTGCCAATCAGGCAGAGTTTAACATTCCATGTGTAAACAACCAATGTGCATCTAAGCGGCCGAGAGAAGTCTCGAATGATTTGGGAAGGAGATACTTCAAGCAGCAGAAGTACTGGAATCATAATAATGATAATAATAGTAATACAAAATTTGGACCCCCATCTTTAGGCGACAGAAACGGGTGGGGGTGCAACGGAAACAACTCCCAGGGTGGAGCGAACAGCAGCATAGGCGTAGGAAATGTAGCAAATGAGCATACAAGTTCATTTTATGCAGAGGATTTAAGCTATAGGGTTGAGAGAGCTGGAAATAATGCCAGTCAGCATTCACAACACCATTGATCAACATTCTTTCATCGGATGAGGCTGCTTAGCTTATTTGCTTTATACCTCAAATGTCTTCCACAATTCTTTACTTTCCCTTTTCGGGTTTATTTAAATGAAATTTTATTCGATATTCAAGTCGTCGAATGAGAAAAATTGGTCATGTGCTCGTACAGATATTGATATTTTTAATTTATGAAACGTTCTCATAGTGATTTATTGCTTTCTTTGTACTCTGCCTCGTTGTTTTAGGCCTCCAAGCTTGAGCTTTATGGCTTTCGATCTTAGCGTTTTCTGTTGTTCCCAGTACAATACTGATATGATTTATGAATAACGTTTTAAGATTATGAAGACTTCATTCATGTTGTCCATCAAGTTTAATTTTAGTTTCATTTTTCGGTTTCCCTCTAATCATGAGCTGTGATCTTATTACAAGTCTGTATCTCTGTTGGGACTTATAGAGTCAAAATTTTGAGTTTTTGATTCATTTATCTGGTTAGGTGAATTGTGTTCAGCTTTTATTTGTCAACATCGACTGATTAATTCTTGTGGTGGCGGTATTCCTAATCAAATCATGTAATGGTCTGTGGGTAAGTTAAAATATACGGCCGTATGTGATGGGCTTGGAATACTTACACTTTGGCGTCCCAATTGCGTGTAAAGTTTCTCTCTGTTCATCACTCGTCAAACTTCATTGCTTGATGAATGCAAATACTGGAACTCTGGTACATCATTGATCCACGTTTTTCTCCATTTTCCAAATGTGGTATTTATCAGTCTTGACAAAGTTACTTTAACAGATGTTCGATATCAAATTATTGTTGACTAATTGTGTTACTCCGATCCCCATTACCGTTGTATAAAAACAAAAAACAAAAAACAAAAAATCCATGCCATGATTTACCGCGAAATGTTTATATTTGTGATGTTCGGAAGACCTCAAACTGGCTGAGGACTAATAACACACAATAAATAACACAAATAAATATTTCTGCTTGTATATGTATATAAATAATTCCGAGTAGGCTTCCAACCCGAAAATATACATACATTTTGAATTAACATTTATTTTTGCTTGTAACGCAACTGCGTGGTTTTTACAGCATCAAAATCTCCTAAGAATGGTTCTGATGTGAACAAAACACCAAGTTCTAATAAATGTTTTGTGCTTCCTCCACCCACTGAAGTGCTTCCCAATCACCTTCTTATAACTAGGCCTCTGCTGCACCATAATCCAGTATTTAGCCGTGTTCGCCCGGCTATCTATATACTCTTCCTTCAAATTCAAGAGCACTAGCCGTGCCAGCACAGGAACGAGCATCACATCCGCCATGCTAAACTCTTCCCCGGCCAAATAAGCCGATTCATTCAGCTTTGTTTCGACTTGATCAAGAAGTCTTATTAACTGTTCCTTGCTCTGTTTCAAAACCGCGGGGTCTTTTAACTTGTCTTCTGTCTCGTACACTTGGACTAACTTGGTGTGATAAGCAGGGGCTAGATCAGTAGCTTCCGCCATTCGAGCAATAATCACCTGCCTTATGAACTTAGAGACATAATCGCGGTGCTTCTTTGGGATGTGAGAAAGCGTAAAGAACTTGGGGTTCCATTGTTTTATTCTGTGCATCCATGCAGTCACTTCTCCACCACTTGAAGGGATGTTCTCTTCCCCTGATGAGACTAGTGCAATTCTTTCCACATACCTGGATACACAAATAGCAGTTTAAAATCTTCCTCGTTTCGAAGTCAACATGTTTTGGAAACAATAACACATTGCTTGAAGATCGAAAGAGAAAACTGTCTAGGCCAATATACTCGAACGCTATTCAATATTCATTATTATGTTTCGCTTTTACGACACAAATCTAAAGTGAATTCTAAAATCGATAGCATGTAACTTATATAATACAATATTATCAGACTGTGTTAGTGAAGTGTGTAACATACTGAATGATCTCAATGGTGTTGTAAATGATATGGTGCCCGTTCTGGAAAACCGGGAGTTTTGCACTCGGATTCCTACTGAAGAACGAGGCATCCATGTTCTTGACCGTCACAGGATTGACATGGAATGATGTGTAATCAATGCCTTTTTCCTCCAAAGCAAGTCTCACTCTTTGGCTATCCAACGAGTAAGGATGGTGATATAACTGCATGGTTGAGAAACCGGACCTCTCTTCTGTTTCGTCTTTCAAATGCTGGGCTCTGCAAATTCAACTAACATGTTGATCAAAAGCGAAACTTTAAACAATGTGTGCATATAAGTAGATGATATTTTACACCAGTTTTCTTAGCAGACAGGTAAACGAGTTCTGCAAATTGCTACTAAATTTTACAAAAAAAAAAACCAAGCTTGGATTTCACATTGCAAACTTTGATTCCAAACCCTACGAACGAACTGAGCCCGACGGATCGAAGTACATCAAAAACACCACTTTAATCAATTCAAAAGACAAAAACATATCAATTGGAACAACAGCCAGCAATTCAGATTTTAACCAGACCATGTCTGATTGTCTATGGCCACTCAAAAATTAGAGAATTATAAGTTCGAACTCCCAAAATTCAAAGTTGAAGCTTTCTAAAACCCCAATGGAACACATCCAATGGAAAAACCATGCACTTCAGAAAATTGAAATTCTCAAAAAAACCAACTGGAAATTCAAAACTTAATTGAAAAAAAATTAAAAAAAAAAACAGTCAAATTCATAACATAATCAACTTCCGCACCCAAAAAATATTAAAAACACTGTCAACAAAAACAAACAAGAATATCACAATATTAGCAACAAAAACAATAAATTGACAGTAAAAGTAGTGATTCAGGACTTACCCAGAAAAGCAGAAGATTGATTAGAAACAAAGATACTAAAACCAGAAAGAAAATTGACTATTTGGGTTGGGAATTTGACAAGTTTGTAGGAACCAGAAGGAGAGACTTGACCTCTCCTCTCTCCGGATGGATAAAAAGCTGGAAAGGGAGAACATTCGCAACTGCGAGGTACTGTAATCCATGCTTCCAAAAGTTCCAATGGGAAAGTGGAACACAATTCCTTGGACCTCTTACTCGCTCGAGTAGGAAGGATTGGTGTACTCGCCGTCAAGTACCGAACACGCATCCACCTGCACAATTTCCCAGTTTACTGACCACGACACTTCCCGCGGTCATCTTGTCCAACTTTTTTGGTCGGCACCTCCTTTCCCTTTCTTTATTATTGATTGAGGAATCTTACGACTTTATTAAACGAATTTTTTATCAGTTTAAAGTTAATTTTTATATTTTATTTATAAAATATTATACTAAAAACGTATGATGTTAAAATATAAAAATGTATAATCATGACCATAAAAGTTTTTTTTTTTAATTTTCTATAAACGATATGATATTTGAAAGATTTTTCATTGCACTTGTCGTGTCACAATAAATTAAATAGTAACAATGCGAATAGTCAAAATTAGGCCTCGTTTGGCAGCTCGGACTGTATTGACTATTTCTGTCAGATAGGATAAATAGATGTCGGATAGTACTGACTAAATTAATCGGGCATTTGGTGCAATTTCGGACTAATAACCGTACTATTTATATTGTGTTTGGTACAATACCGGATAGGAAGAATTCAAACAAAATCCACCTTTATTTAAATCAAACTTAAAATAAAATAAAAATAAAAAATAAAAAAATCATCTCTTTTGTTCCTCTAATCTCTCTCCCGTACCCTCCAAAATCCCTCCCTCTCTCTCCCTTCTTCTTCTTCCCCTGCAATTTCAGTCAAGAACCTTTGCAAATACACCATGTTTCTTTGCAAGACCCAGTTGCAGAAGAAATGATATCATCTGTTTTGTTCCCCAGATCTCTCCGCCGCACCCCCCAAAGCTCCCTCCCTATCTCTCCTTTCTTCTTCTTCCCCTGCAATTTCAGTCAAGAACCCAGAGGAAGACATGCGACGTGCGACGGTCAAGAACCCTGCAATTTCTTCTTCTTCCCCATGTTTCTTTGCAAGCCCCAATTGCAGAAGAAGCCCAGAGGAAGACGTGCGACGGCCAGGACTCCGAGCCTTTGACGCACGACGGCCAGGCCTCGGGGATCTTGTAGCAGAGGAAGACGTGGTGGCCGTAGTCGTTGACGGTGCTGGCAAGAACGACGATGGGGAGAACGACGTCGGCGAGAATGATGACAGCGAGAAGGACGACGGCGGGATGAGGTGTGTGGAGAACGAAGTGCGAGAAGAGGGAAGGAACCGGACTAATAATCCACTCCTTTTGGAAGGGTTTATTATGCAAGTGTATACCTACTAAATTGACAGACTGACTAAATTAATCCGGCGACTATTTAATACGGAAGGGCACCAAACAACCGGCTCCATATGATTAGTCATATCCGGTGCTCTATACGGTGCCAAACGAGCCCTAACATGATCATCTTTAATACAGTTTTGAAGTAGTGGATTCCCACACTTACCTGTAAAGTTTCACAGATACTTGGGGACTGTCCTTGTGAAGAGCACTGATTTGTTATCGGTTATCGGTTATCAAACAAAGATACTTCGATGATCAAGTTAGTAAAACTTTGTAAGTTGATGTAAAGCAATAGGCTTAGGGTTTAAAATAGGGAATTTTAACAAAACATTTTCGGTATTGTTCATTTTTAACGAAAAACCACATTTTTATCTTTACCTGACACTATTCACTATACCTTTATGAAAAGGGCTTTTCGTTAAAGGGAAAGTTTTTTTGGACTTTTCATTACTTTTCCTTTTAAAATAAACCTTTAAGTAAAGGATCTTTTTTTATATATAAAAACAAGAATTGGTTGTGAGCTTTGCCAAAAAAAAAAAAAAAATTGGTTGTGAGGTCCACATCATATCGAACTTTAACAATCTGAACTGTCTATTATTCAAGTTGCACCTCATAGATCATCCTTGCAAAATATTAGTCAAATCAGAAATATTTATGACATCTAATTTGGTTCAAAACAAATTAACGAATACTTTGTTATATTAGAAACTAAGAAATTATATCTTGATAATTAAATAGGTAAATGATTTCGAATTGAATTGAATTTGTCGAATTGAATTGAATTTTTGCAAGAATGATCTATGAGTTGAGACTTATAAAATAGACAGTTCGAATCATTTGAAGTTCGATGTGAAATAGGCCCTACACCTAATCTCTACTTTTTGAAAAAAAAAAAAAATACTTTTTGCATAAAGAACCTGAGGCTTTAAAACTTTAAATATAACATACCCCTTGAGGTTAAGAGGAAACCAATTTGGGATGTCCGAAAACAAGTAACCTCCTAATATCAGAAAAATAATTAGTACACTAAATAGAAACAAATCTTCAATTAAAACTAAAACAAACAATAAAACACGTTTTAGTGTCCTGCAATGCCTCTTTAGTTTTTGTTTAGTGTCAATTTAGTAAAAGCATTGTTTTTTGGTGACGATTTGTTTTCCCTTTTTCTTTTACTCCTTTTGTGGGCCGGACTGCTTAACATGCCTCTTCAATCATGGGCCATGTGTCGTTCTTTCTTGGGCCCAATTTGTACATATCGAGATTATTTCAGCTCGTCTGGGCTCTTAATTAGTTTAGAACTTTTTTCGCACTTCCCACAATGCCATCTTGCATTTTATGGCCTATATTAGTTCAAATCTTCTTTAGGCTTCAAGTTTCTACCCAAAATCAAAGCTTGAGCTCTATCAACTAATATCTTCACTTTAAGTTCAATTTTTTTTTTTTGAACAAAATATATTATCTACATTAAGAGAGTGGAAAATTTTGTTAAGTTCCACAATTGGCTAGCCATAATAATGTGATTCAAATTCGCTTTTGGCGAGAATCGAATCTAAGAGATATCACTTAAAGTGAAGCAGAACTTACGGTCGAGTGGTATTCTTCTTCACTTGCAAGTGAAAGGTCTTAGGTTCGATTCTCGCTTAAGGCGAATTTGAACCACATTATTGCTAGCTCACTGTGAGGCTTAGCCTACCCCCTCCCTTTAGTGTAGACAATATCGTTTGTTAAAAAATAATAATAATAAAAACTTTCACATGAAGGGAAAGAGAGATATCATCAGTGGCGGAGCCAGAAATTCATGCTAGGAGGGGCCTTTAAACTAATGAAAGAAATTAGAAAAAAATTTAGTACTATCATGGAAAATTTGAATCAAACAAGAGTGATGGAGCTTTAAAATTTGTATGAAAAAATTAGTGTTGAGAGATGTCATAGTAAATAGAACCTGTGTTCAACATTGATAATAACGTTATAATTAGCTCAAACTATTATTACGATATATTTCTTTTAATATTGTTGAATCTTCCTCTCAAATATATATACCTTGTTTTATATGAACTAACAAAAAATAAGCTATTATTACGATATTTTTCTTTTAATATTACTGAATCTTCCTCTCGAATATATATACCTTGTTTTATATGAACTAACAAAAAAATAATTGGTTTAAAAGAAATTAGAATGTTGGCAGAAGGGTAGTTATATATCGTAATTGGTAAAAAAATATGAAAAGGTAGCTTTCCGTCAGCAGGTGTCGACCCCAGGACCTAATGAAACCTCTAAAACCTGATATACCAACACATCACATGCACATTCTTGCAAAATTCACTACACAATCAATATAAATTTAATTCCAGGATGGGCCCTGGACTACCCTAGTCTCCATGTGGCTCCGCCACTGGATATCATGTGCCTACTCGTAGATGCCCGACAATAAATTGATAGGATAAATAAATTTAAGTGACCCTTAACTAACTAAGTTCTGGTCCCAAAATTTCTAATGTCACCGTCACTCACCTCCCATCCCATGTCTAAATCCATTCTTCCAACCAAACGAAACGAAACAATATCTTCAGATATATCTTCATTTGTCATACTCTTCCAACCAAATGAAATGAAACCACATATTTAGATATATCTTCATTTGTTCAATAGGAAATACAATACAGGCCATATTTTTTGTACCGTATTGATATACCATATGTAGCGTTTGAAATTTCTTTGGTATTTCCCTAGATTTATCGGAAAAATCAGATAAAGATATGAAAATGAGGTGAAATTTAGACTTTCACCCCATACTGAAGAAACTCTAAAATTTCAGCTAAAATCAACAAGTTTAATCGATATAATTCGACATAAGACCAGTTAAATATAAAAACTTATATTTCTTCTAAACTAGTGTTTGACAGTCTCTAAAGTTTCATTTTGAGTTTCCACGTTTTTTCAGCAAATTTTCATCATTTCCATAAAATGCAACTGATATCGATATATCTATCGATATTTCCAAAAATTTACTTATCGATATTTTCACCAGTACCAATGTTCTAAAGACTGGCCATATGACATGGCAAGTAATTTGTACACATCACGTTAATTAAAGAATTTAACTCATTAAATATTAATTGTATATATTATTTGTCACATGAATTAATACACCAATACCGTAAAACTATGTGTTGCATTACTGAAACTTATAAATTGCTCTTCAAACCCACAGACTTGTGCATGCGGCTATGACTGAGACCCAAACCAAAAACACTACAAACAAAGGCTACTCTACAAAATTTCCAATCGAAAGTACTATGAAATTCTTACTCCAAATAAATGCCGGTTACATTACATTATATCACAATCTGGACGACAAGCAAACATGCATGGCTTCCTTCCTTTACGTGATCCCACTGTGGGCTACATGTCTTTTCGTGACTTGATGGGTTAATTGTTTAGAGCTTGGAGAATTAGCATAAATTGGTTACATGTCTTTTCGTGACTTGATGGGTTAATTGTTTGGAGCTTGGAGAATTAGTATAAATATTACTTTTCACTAATTGGAGTTTTGTTTAATTACAAGTGATTACGAGCTATAATCACTTATGGAGTGAAGCAATTATTTTAAATGACATACGTAGAAAGCAGAAATACGTAATATTTGCTTATGAATAACACCGCTTAAAGTAATTTTATGGAGAAGTACCTCCGTTTTGCATGTGTTTCTATTCATAAGTGATTTCGGTTCTTCTAGAAACACTTCTACATGGGTGCCTAACCTTTTTATTTTCAATGGGAGCCAAAGTCCTCATCCATTCGGTGTTGATCTTGTGCTTATGTCTAAATCTATATCGTTTTCAAAATCAACGTTGTTTTAAAATTTTGCATTATTATTTTGGAATATAAATCATAGATTCTTAGATACCTAACCCTAAACTCAAGGCATTGAGCAGTCCCTAAACCTAAAAATGAAGTAATTATCGACATCAAGCACTGTATAGAGACCAAAATACGAGTAAAGAATCTTATTTCATCGTTCTTATGATGGAGTACAAGTTAGCTTGAGTATATATCGTTACATACATGTAACATGTATATATCTTTAATAAACTCAGTTTATTCTTCATATAATCAATTTGTCATTGAAAGTAAGCCTACCAACTAACAAGTTACGTTTCCTTTCTTCTTCTTTTTTCATTTTAAAAAAAAAAAAAAAAAAAAAAAACTGATGATTTTGCCACGACAATCACTTTTTTGGAGGTGAGAAAACTTACAAAAGCATTTCAACCTCTCATTGGCCACCATAGTATGACTCACACGCATCAGGAATCGAACTCAAGATGTACCGTGTCAATAAAAGCCAAAAATTCGCATCAACCATTGA
Organism: Cotoneaster glaucophyllus; assembly: GCA_036320875.1. Classification (NCBI taxonomy): domain Eukaryota; kingdom Viridiplantae; phylum Streptophyta; class Magnoliopsida; order Rosales; family Rosaceae; genus Cotoneaster; species Cotoneaster glaucophyllus. Next base: position 8,970,826 of record CM070073.1, on the reverse strand, counting down.
ACCACCCCCGTAATGGTTCAAATTACATTTCCTTTTCAAGTAGTTAAAAATGTTTGAGTTTAGGGTTAGGTCGAATATTGTATCAAGGGCGGGAAATTATAAGTTGGTTGCTGCGCTATTGCTTGCATTGCTTTATCTGTCCTTTGGTTAAGGTGTCGTTTTGGTAAAACTCAACTCAATTCATTAATTAAGTTATGGAAACATCACAGTTCTAAGCAATTATTATTTCAAGTAACCGCCGAACCATAAACTATATATCCTAAAATATGAGTTTTTTTTTTTTTTTTTTTTTTTTTTTAGTATATTGATATTTTTACATTATGAGAGTGAGAGTTCAGCTAAGCTACCCAATGAGCAGCCTAATTTGGTATCGAATTCGTCATCCACGAGATTCGTACTTAATACCTCTCACTTTAGATATTAGAATGAACAACAACTGACATGACACGGCGTATTACTATTACAACATCGTATATCAATAATACATAATCATGTGAATACAAAATTTACATATAATATAATATTATTAGCACGAAAACATAGTATAAAAGTCCTTCTCTGTGAAACTGACATTAAAAATTCATAGTCATTCGGTATTAATTTGTTAAGTAAGCATGCCCAACCCCAATTTTAAATCCATTTTGCGGGTTTTATGGGCAGTGTGACAAGAGTATTTAACAAGCAAAAATGTCTAGATTCTATAACAACGGCCATATTTCAAGGCATAAAGCAAGTAAAACAACTACATTTTCTTCGGGTCAAACATTTTTCAGAAATCCCAAGATTGACTTCGTTGGAGGGGGAAAAGGTAAAATAATAGGCCTGTGGTACACGCAATACAATGTACGTAGTTAAACTGATTAATTGCCATGAAAGGTCAAGCCAAGTGGTAACGTGAGAGTGAAAACATATTAACGTGGGAAAAGGTTCACAGATAGTGACTGATGGGTTTGTTGATGGGTGCATTTTTTTCACCGCTTTCAAATGCAGGTAATGTTCATCATCTTATTTGTTATTACGAGTCAAATTTAAAATTTAAAATTTATGTCTATTTACTATACAAATCTTAAAATTTAAATTCATCAAACAATAATAATAAAGTAATAAACATTATCATCAATTAAGAACGGTGAGAAAAAATATTTGTTCAGTTATTATGTATGGCGGTTTCATGCATGTTGCAACTTGCAGAAGTTGTGGGATGGCTTAGCGGCAGTAGGGTTATCAAGCATCATTGCCTCTGGTTTTAGGCGGAAAGCGATTTTTATAAGAAAGTGAGATTCTTAATCGATGTAGCTTAGGCCCTTACATTTTTGCTCATCACTTTTTTGTTTCAAGGTACAATATGTGATAAATAGTATAATAAATAAAGTTTGAGGATGCTGATCACATACTTTCAAACAAAGGGAAAGTATGTAGCCAAAATTCACAAACATTAGCTAATATTGTCCCATCTATATGTTACAAACACAATATTAAGAAAAATACAGGCCCATAATAACAACAAAAATGTTTGCTCGTCAATTATTAATATACAATAGAGAATAGAACTAACATAGATAATATGTGCCAATTTTTCTTTCTTATGTTTGTTAGCTTGATGTACATTGTTTGCTCGTTTTTTTAAGAATTTCGACTTGTCAATGTATGGTTATCTAATCTCGTACATATATATATATATATATATATATAAATTAAAGATTTGGTTTCGCTTATGAGATCTTACATATATTATATTTTTAAATTAATAATAATATACACTAAGATCAATTATTTTTTGGTCTCTGTCAATTCTTTCAAATAGAATAAACTGTACATAATGCAACTATGTTACGGATCTCACATCTATTAAAGTTAAGAAAAGAATTGGCGTGTCAAGTATGATTGTTTCTCACCTTTCCACGACTTATTTTCCTCTTTCTAGCTAGGGTCGACCCACATTTTGTTTAACTGTGTTAATTTGAGTTTACCAAAATATATCCAAGTTAGTATTTAGAGTTTGACATGACATACTTTATCACATCATAAGGAGACTTCTTCCTATATTACCACATACATGAGAGATTTTTCAATGTAGTTGGAACACAGTTTAATACACCAAGTATCATAATACAAGTGGTTAGATACTTAAAAAAAATTTCCAACCATTTATATCATGATATTTAGTATATCCGATTATGTTTTTGTCACTCTGAACAATTTCTCCACATACATGCACCCACACTTTTGGCTGGACCAATAGCCGTGATGAAAATGATGCTTAATTATTCCATTCAAAACATGTCCATGTTTCTTTTGTTTATATATCTTATTAAAAAATGTCATATCATTTTATTTTTTGGGATACAAGTAATGTCATATTTATATGTTTAAATGGTGCAAGTGATCCCTACCATCAAACTATTCCAGAAGCATATCTTAACGAATCCCAGTGATTAGAAATGGTAGGATTTCATGATGAAATGAGATCATCATAAATGTTTTCAGCGAACATTATCTATATACACATCAACTTGCTGTATTTAGATTAAATAGTATTTATTAGCTGCATGCGCGCATATAATTAAAACTTAAATATATATTAGTTATAAAATAACTTAATTTATCTATATAGAGGTCAGGTGTTACATATTTATATTTAATTTTGGTTGGTATTTATATTTGTTGAATATAATTTTAGAAACATTTTAGGTTGTTGGGTTTTGACTCGAATAATGTTTCCAAAGTATTGTGGGTGTGGAGGTGCGGGTAGCTAGGTTCTATTGTAATACGCCTTATTTTTCTTGCTCAAAATCAATCTGAGACACGTTATTGTTTTTTTTACATTTTAATTTTTAAATATATGATATTATGATATGAGCGAGAATAATACACATTTTTAGTAAGTACATATGTTTTTAAGACCTGTAATTACCACTAGTACATGAGATTTAACCAATTATATTCAATTTTTCTAAGATCACGTGGACAAGTTACTGGGATATTGCTTGTCATTTCATCACGTGAAAGAAACCAAACACTAATCCACCGACAGAAGAAGTTAGAAATGTAGCCCCAATCGATCTTTTCTTTACTCACACATGATAACAATACAAACAGTGGCTACAAACAGTGAAGCACAAACGTAAACATAATTCCAGCACCAAAGACTACAATGCAGAGAAAGGCGTGGATCAGGACCCCTCCGATTAGGACCCAGATTTTAGTGGAGGACACATTGGGATCTAATTAAAATTAAATTACTTATTATTTGGACGTATCGTCCGCAGAATAATTTTTTTTTTCCACCTTCTGTGCTGTTAAATAGTGTGTCACTGCACTTTCTTCCTTAACCTAATTCTAGTTATTTATGGATAAAACTTCCTTCCAGGAAGGAGACCTTTCCCTCATCCCCATGAATGTGAAATCATTTTACCGTAGAAAGATCATAGGCCCTTTATCTTCTTCGACGAACTCAATCCAACACTGAGCACACTTCCTCTCAGACGCTGTCGAAGGCCATCTCCACCGGCCACTTTCTACCGCCGTCCAACGCCATGTTGGAATTTTTGGATCGCCGGGCCCGTCCCACTCTAACGGCACCGATACTGTCCCCAACTTAACTACCTGCCCAATCCGTCAGGTGTGGGGTTTTACCACAAAAGGCCTCAGTGTTAGTTAGAGTGGGGTAATACTATTTAAACCCCTTTGATTTTTCTTCACCCACCGATGTGGGACTTTAACACTCCCCCTCACGTGTAGCCTCATTTAGTGGTTCACACGTGGAGATCCACATCGGTAATTGAAACTCAGAGGTCGGCTCACGTTGGGCCTACTTATTTTCAATTGGAACTCAGAGGTCGTCTCTATATTAAGAGCTCAGACTTGTTTCCTTCTGGGTGGTGACAAGCTCATTGGCTTTGCCACACAAGCTCTTTGGCTTGCACGGGCCCACAACCGTGGGCTCTGATACCATGTTGAAATTTTTGAATCGCCGGGCCCGTCCCACTCTAACGACACCGATACTGTCCCCAACTTAACTACCTGCCCAATCCATCAGGTGTGGGGTTTTACCACAAAAGACCTCAATGTTAGTTAGAGTGAGGTAATACTATTTAAACCCCTTTTATTTTTCTTCACCCACCGATGTGGGACTTTAACACGCCATCCTGGATCTCTTTTTTTTCGATTTCCGGCGACCCACCCTCCATTGGTTTGCTTTACGGTATAATTGGAATAATGGGTGTAAAGATTAAATCTGGATCAAAATAAAAAATTTCAAAAAAAAAATGGAGATGGTCCCTCACTTGTGAAAACAATGATATCACATTATTAAGAAAATAAGGATACAATATTATATTGGTGGAAATAGGGCACACGTGGCAGCTACCCTTTGGCTCCCGTGTTAGGTCAGCTACATTTAGCTTACTACTTACTTTAAGAACCGCTGCCAAGAGTGATTTCTTACTTGTCACGGGCATATTTAATTTCCAGCACCGACCAATACTAAATTGAAAAGAGGAAAGTATTTAACCTAACCCTAGATATTGTGATTTGCAGAAAACAAATTGGCACTTAAATTATTGATATTAAATGAAAAAGGAAAGTTTGAGTTGGAGAAGGACAGTATTTATGATTTGTCTAAAAGTGTGAGTGGGAATTAGTTCAACATAGTTCGTGCATGCTCGTGGTTTAATAGTAAAATTCTGTTAAAGCTTGTCCCGAAAAAAATCGTTTAGAACATTTCGTTTAACTCTTCGTCATATTTTGTAAAGAGAACTTAAAAACATAAATTATTACTATTCGGTCTAGCGGCACATGGTTTCTCTATTTAGTTAAATAATTTGAAATTCAACTTATATGGATGAAAAAAATGATGTATGTTAACTAGCCATTCGATATTAAGTCGTGACCTATTGTAACTTATTGTGGGAAAGTTGATGAACTTTTGTAAATCATATTTGCAAATATCATATTGCCTTTTTGTTTACAATATAGATGTATAAAGCCAGAAGGCAAAAAAGGTGAATCATTCATAATTTCAAAATTGTCTGTCCCTAATAAGATTTTAAAATAAAGCAATTATTTTTAATAAAATTCCAAACTACCCACGTTGGTCGTTTTTCTTCTTTTATTGCTTTAACTTTTTAAACTATAAAATATAAAAAATATTTTAAACAAAAAAATATACTAAAAATTACAAATATAAAAGAGCAATTTGTCACATGTGTGAGCGTATAACAAGAGGTTAGTGGTTTTATAATAAGAAAACAAAAAAAGAAATATGAAGACAATGTGTTAGTTAGCTTTGTTTTTGAAAACTAGTTTTATTAAACCAGAAGAATAATGCCACTATTTGTATATAATTATAAACACAGTACCCGATTGCGCTTTATGGTCATCGTTACTTTCAGCATTTGCATGGTTATCATCATCTTCAAACCCTAAGAGCAGTTCCATCGGGGAGCTGATAAGCCAGCACCTAGCCAAAAAACAAACTCGGCACCCAGGCTATCCACTCCAGCCCAACATTTTGATAGGCACCCAGCCCAAGCCAGGCAAGAGACCGGCCTAAAATCGACAGACCCACATGTCGGGCCATCTGACGTCAGCCGGGTCATGAACCTCCCGCACGATCAACGCATCGCAGAGAGATCTTGGTGCAGAGCACCTCCATGGCGAGCTCTGGCGAGGAGACGACGACGAGGTTGCTGCCCGATGCGGAGGAGGAAGCAGTCGCCGAATTTCTTGGCGAGGTCGGTGAGATTATGGTGGTTGAGGTCATCGCCGACCTGGAGCTAGTTTCCAAAAACAGGTATGGGTATGGGACCAGGCGGGAGCTTGAATTTCTTGCTGGCGATGGCGACGATCATGGCGACGAAGAAACCCAGAAGGGTCTTTTCTAGGAGGAGGAGGTCCATTTTTGGGGGAGCGTTGGTGTGGTGAGTAGTTTTGGTGGGTGTACGAAGCGAGGAAGAAGAAGAAGAGTTTTGGTGGGTGTACGAAGCAAGGAAGAAGAAGAAGAGTTTTGGTGGGTGTACGGAGCGAAGAAGAAGAAGAAGAAGTGGGAAGAAGAAGGGATATTAAAAATTAAATTATTATCTGATAATAAAAATTAATAATATTTTAATAAAATTGACTAGGCTATTTAGTTTTAGGGTGAAGACGATTTGGCCTATTACTGTTTATTAGGGTCTATTACTGTTCACTTGAGTGGATAAATGGACTGGGTGCTGACACAAAGTCCTTAGGAGTGGAATTGCTCTAATCGTATTAACATTAATGAAACCACCAAGAAATAGAGAGATTAAAATAGTTAAGATGCTTTCTTGACTGAAGGCTGTGCGTACGTTTTGCTTGTTGAAAAATAGAAAAATGATTAGTGTAGTCATGCATCTTAATTTGTGACGGTTCCTTTTGGCCAATGGTCACTACTATTCATTATTTCATATTATATAATTATTTCATCCTTAATAAAATCCATCTAGCATACTTTACTCACAATGCATCACTATATCTTATAAAGTAAATTAATATTAATCTAAAAAAAATTAATACAAACAACGCCATCATAATTTCAAACAAGCTTTTCAATTCAATCTAAATCAGATCTCAAAATGAATTGGTTTACTGTTTCTAAAGTATAATTTAGTTTCAATGCCTCCGTTTAATTTATGTTATTTCATGTATGTCCCTACCTGAATAAACATATAGACACTTTATTTTATCTTTTGCATCCTTATACGTTCTCTCTCTTCCCTCTCGCTCTTCTCCCTCGATTGCGACTCACCACCATGGCCAGAGACGAGTCACCATTTTGGGCTTACTAATTTCATACCGGCTGATCGAAATGGAGGGAGCTTGAGATTTAGGAAGATAACTAATAAAACACCAACTAATATTGTTGATTGCTATTTTATATTGTTGTTATATTAATTTTGGTTTAAATTAGTCTTGGTTTTTTTTTTTTGTCCGAAGTTTAGTCTTAGTTGTTGATTACTATTAGTTTGAGGCTAATTACGACCCATGGTTGTAGACTTACTGAAACTTAGAATGCTTGATTAAAACTACGACTATAATCTACCATCTCTTCATGGAGCTTAGACCAAACGTCATCGTTGACTAGAAAGGTGTATGTGCATACTTTCTGATAACTAAGGACATATGTATATAAATTTAGTTTTCGTAGTATATCTATCTTTTGAACAATGAACAGTTAAACATTATCAATTTTTTTGATAATTATGAACTTACGTACATAAGTCTAACTTTTGTAGCATCTATATCTTTTGAACAATGAACCGTTTAACTTTCGCAATCTTTTGATAAATATAAACTTATGTATATAAATCTAACTTCTATGACCTCTATTTCCCGTATGTTGTTTCCGTATGTATACATGATCCTATGTATATATTTCCAAAACATTTTATATACCCCGCAGCATGCCACATGCACTGATACTAATTCAAACTTTTCGTGTATAGAGTCAACTTCTCTTATCACAAGCTTATCTTAATGTCATACAAAATACCCTCGAAATAATAATTTTTTTAATTTTATAAAATTGATATCAAGATTACAAATAAAACAAAATACTTAACTCGAGCATTAAGAAAATATTCTTAATCATCTAACTTACAAACCTCTTAAAAGTAACTTAGTATTTCGTAAGATAAAGTAGCTAATTGATAGTCATACTTGGCAAAAGGAAAAGGTTGATAGATTCGTCGGTCATACAAAATCGAACCAAAAGGAATATTGAAAAGTGAATAACAATATTTTAGCGCATCCAATACCGTCACCTTCACCGTACAAATCAGTCAAAAACTTTGAACTTGTCACACCCGCCAATGTTACACACCCCATCTACTTTGAGATTCTTTTAATATATCTGAAATGCTAGACGTTACGTCATATGTAATCATATAAATGATAAAAAAGTTTGTTTTATATGTATTCCTATCGTTACATGATTACATGTGACGTACGGCTGATGTGTTCCAATCATACTAAAAAAATCTCATACGGCATAACGTGTACCATACAGTTATCGTATATACATTTATTATGCCCATTTACCTCCCATGTTCACCGAATTTATATTTTATATCACATCCAGAGAGACTAGACCACTTTTTTTTTCACAGAGGTACAACGAAGTTCTTCCATACATGTGAGTTGAAGGTGGCCCCACCCCACAGACCACCGATGCCATCCATAACTAAAACTTCGGAGAAGTTTTTTATTGTGTTCGGATGATATATTCTGTGTCATTCTACATAGGAAAGTTTCATCTTTTAAGTTGTTAATTTATAATATAATTACTTAATCTCTTATATAATAACGCGTAATATACTATTTCGTATGACGAGTTTTTTGAAAAATCTCTCCAAAACCTTAATCACTTGCTGAAAAAGCCATTAACAATAATTAGCACATGGTTAAAACAGCTCCATCAGAGTGAGTTGAATTGGCAGTAAAAGTAGGTCCGCCCCCGTCTCTTAAATTTGCTGCGCTTTCCTTTTCCTCTACTGCTCTGTGACTGCTTTTGCGTTTGCGACCCTGAAACGGAAAACCAAAGCAAAGCAAACCAACCCATCTCTCTCTGCTTTGTAAGCCTTTATAATCCTCTTTGACATGAATTTCCAGCACCGGCAACGGAATCACAGAGCTGCCAGAAACTGACCCAGATACCAAAACTACCCCGTCTGGACTCCCCCACATTGCACTGCTTGAAAATGGTGCAAGAAGGCTGTGGCGGAGGACATGCAGAGGCGGAGAGCTGCGGAGGCCGCTCGGTTGTGGTGGGGGTGAAGCTGGACTCGAAGAGTAGAGAGCTGCTGACATGGGCTCTGGTCAAGGTTGCTCAGCCTGGTGATCGCGTGATTGCCCTCCATGTGCTCGGTAAAAATGGTGAGTGAAATTTGGGTGGAAGATTAAGGCTTTTTTTCGTTTGGGATTTTGGGTTTTGGTGGGCTGGAGTGGAAATTTACTTGTTTTGGTGGATTGGGTAATTGCAGAAATTGTTGATCGAGATGGGAAGTCGTCGCTTCTTTCTCTTGTCAAAGCGTTTGACTCTGTTCTTGCAGTCTATGATGGTTTCTGCAACTTGAAGCAGGTTAATTTCTCGCTATTTTTTTGTTGTTTTTATGCTAGAATTTTGTTGTCCTTTTGTGTAATTTTGTCATATCCTCTGTTCGTTTCCTTAGAAAATGAAAAATGTTGTGACTTTTGAGTGAAAATTTGAGTTCAAACCAATTGGAGAGTTAAATCATTTTTTCAGTGGCCTGGCAGAAAGTTAAAAAGTTGAGATTTTTTATGAAAACTTTTACAGGTGGATCTCAAGCTTAAAATCTGCAGAGGAACATCAGTCAAGAAAATTTTAGTCCGGGAAGCGAATTCATATACTGCAAGTAAGGTTATAGTGGGAACTGCCCAGAACCACCATAAAATCCGGTCATCCACCACCGTGGCCAAGTACTGTGCCAAGAAACTGTCTAAGGATTGTGGGGTTCTTGCTGTAAATAATGGGAAGGTTTTGTTTAACAGAGAAGGCTCTCAAACAACTTACTGTGACCCCCAAGGTATTTAGATTTTTCTAATTTTACCTATCTTTTGATGATTTTCGAGTCTGTAAATTGTTTAGGGTGGGATTCTGAATTGAGGACTTGTTTGCAGGAAGTGAAGAGCATCGCCGGAACAGTTTGCTCAGCGCATTTCACCGATCAGTGTATAAGTCTTCCAAAGTACTAAATGAAGGCAGTGACAGTGTGACTTTAAAGGACACATATGGTCAGGTTAATTCCCAAAACTTGGAGCAGGGATTAGCTAAAGTATTTCTGGAATGTTCGGTGAGTGTTGAGAAACAGAAATGCTCAGTTTGTTCCCGGCCCTCGGTAGATAGTTCTTGTCACCAATCTGCAGAAGAGTCCTCGGATGACGGTGATAATAAATATATGGCTATAGTGCCAGTGCAGAAAGAAGAGGCACTAGCAGCGAGCTCAATTTCTATGTTGATCAAAGAATTACCGGAAGTGAGACCTGGTTGGCCACTGCTTCGACGGGCTGTATTACCAGACCGACAATCTCCAGAGAGGTCTTGGGTCCGGAAGATCTCAGTAGTTCAGTGGGCAATGCAGTTGCCCAGTAGACAGCATTCAACTGCCAGCAATTTCGATGAAGGGAAAAGTAGTTGTGATTCAGATCAACCTTCCTGTTTGAATGGAGAAAGTGGCGCAATTGTTGCGGTGGGTGGTGAGGCAATGACTGCCCCACCTTCACCGGACTACAATTCAAAAAGCCTGCCTAAAGAATTGGAGGGACTGCATGAAAAGTACTCTGCTACTTGCAGATTGTTCAACTACCAGGAACTTCAGTCAGCTACATCATACTTCTTGGCTGGTATGTTGTTCACGAAGTTCGTATGTCAGATATCCTATTCATCTTCCCGATTTCTATTGATTTTTTTTTCAAAAATATATTTTCCTTTGTATTCCCAGAAAACTTCATTGGGAGAGGCGGTAGCAGTCAAGTTTATAGAGGCTGCCTTCCTGACGGCAAGGAACTCGCTGTGAAAATCTTAAAACCATCTGAAGATGTATTGAAGGAGTTTGTTTTGGAAATAGAGATCATTAATACCTTAAATCACAAGAACATAATTTCCCTTCTGGGGTTCTGTTTTGAGGATAACAATCTCCTCTTGGTTTATGATTTCTTATCAAGAGGAAGCCTTGAAGAGAATCTCCATGGTATATACTATATTTATCTGGGTTTTAAACATTACAAATGAAGAACAATAACTGTTTACTTAAGCTGTATTTTTGCTTGAATTATAACATCATACAACTCTTTTCGATTTTTTTCCAAATCAGGAACTAAGAAGGATCCCCTTGCATTTGGTTGGAACGAGAGATATAAGGTGGCCGTGGGGGTAGCTGAGGCCTTGGATTATCTGCACACTGGCAGTGCTCAACCTGTAATTCACAGGGATGTCAAATCATCCAATATTCTACTATCTGATGATTTTGAGCCGCAGGTATACATCTGGTCGGTTTGTTGCTTTTAAAGATGCATTTGTTTATCGAATTGTCAGTTTTAATAGTATCTTGAAATGGGTTTTCAGCTCTCTGATTTTGGACTAGCAAAATGGGCATCAACCTCATCTTCACATATAACATGCACTGATGTTGCAGGCACCTTTGGGTTCGTTATTTAATCTCTAAGCTTTACCTTTCATCGTCTTTCTAAAGAGTCAAGACTTCCGTTTTTCTATAAAGATGAATAAAATTTCCAAATTGAAATTCTTTTTTAAGAAAACATGGAAACGTGAGATGTTGATTAAGTAATAACATTATTGCATTTTTCTGCAGCTATTTGGCTCCTGAATACTTCATGTATGGCAAAGTAAACGACAAAATTGACGTGTATGCATTTGGTGTTGTACTCCTCGAGCTTCTTTCAGGAAGAAAGCCTATAAGCAGTGACCATCCAAAAGGCCATGAGAGCCTAGTCATGTGGGTATGTCCTCTTCTCCCCTAATGTTTAGCAGTACTCCATGCACCTCGTGATGTTTGTCTCTTGAAAGAAATTGAATTATTGAAACGTCTTGTACAGGCCAAGCCAATTCTAAACAGTGGGAAGGTGTCCCAACTATTAGATCCGCGTTTGGGCGATAACTATGACCAGGGCCAGATAGAGAGAATGGTTTTAGCAGCCACTCTTTGTATCAGACATGCTCCACGAGCTAGGCCCCAGATGAGCTTTGTAAGCTGGATCCGATCCCTCTTGAGTATCCTCCCATCAGTTTATTGCATGAAACAAAAATCTCTGAATTAATATTTGACAAGATTCTCTGTCCTTTTGAGCACAGATCGTGAAGCTTCTTCAAGGCGATGCAGATGTGACTAAGTGGTCAAGGCTGCAAGTTCATGCCATGGAGGAATCTGATGTGCTCGAAAACGAAATGTGTCCACGTTCAAATCTGCAGTCTCACCTTAACCTTGCACTGCTTGATGTGGAGGATGACTCACTCTCCATGAGCAGCATTGAGCAAACTGTCTCCTTAGAGGACTACCTGAAAGGGCGGTGGAGCCGTTCATCGAGCTTCGACTAACAAATTCACAAGCACAACAATGCTAGTAATTGCACTTTCCCCTTTTGTGTGATTCATTTGTATATTAATCCCCACCGAGAAAATAAGAAAGGTAAGAAAACAATGGCTTTGACACGTTGTGTGAGTGTTTGGGTTATAGTTATGGATGGGGGTTTAGGATGAGAGGTTGTTTGTGTTTGTGCCCTCCTCCTTCCCTAGCAGTCGTAAACTAGTCCTTAATTGTTGGACTGGTTTTCCTGGTTGGTTTTTTTTTTCAGGTTACTTGTTGGTCTCAATCAGACCAAGAGTTGGGACTGTTGTAATGTTCAAAGATGAATATGTTGTAATTCTGGTTGATTTTCATTTTCCTCTTAAGTGAGCTCAAGTCTAAACACGAGGAAAACTTACATGAAACTGTTGCATACGCTATTTTTTTACATATCAAGGAATTCTTGGGCCGATTGTAAATCTTTCCATTTCTCTTATCATGTGTCATTATGTGATGAGAAAGATTGACACAGATTCTCTTTTTGTCTTGTCTTCAAAGATAATGTTGATTTTCATTTCCACTATGTACAAGTCTAAGTATACGGCTAAAGCAGAAAAATGAAACCGTAGCATACCTTTTTTCTCTTTCTCGAGTGATCCTTAAGATTGTGTTTTCATCTCTCATCGCCTGACGAGAAAGATAAACACATGATTGTATAAACTGGTAATAAATCAGATTCTCGATTCTGTTTCTTCCATCACCAAAAGATAAAAGAGAGAGAAGGGGGAATGCAATGGAAGATACTTTAGTTTTTCTACTTTTGAGTACTTAAGTACACAATGTGCTCAAATTTAAAAAAAGGGCAAATGCAAATGGAAGTCATTATCCTCCCTCCAACTTGGTAATAAAATTAGTGGCCCATACTGTGTTGTTAGATTATTTTCCACAGGACCACAAATCACATGGTGCTAAATCTTTCTTTATGCCCCTGAAGTCATGGGGGTCTCCCCAACACCTCAAAAGCTACTACAGAAGAACCACCACCACTTCTATGGACCAAAATTCTGGTGGCCGAATTCACAAGTCACCGACACCTCAAAACCCATTTTGGTCATTTCCACAGCATCCGTAACTTTCACGGCAAGATTTTATGGGCGAAATAAAGGATGAACGTACCTGGTTGTCCCTTTTGGGTTGTGACTTGTGAGTACCAAATGTAGCTGGATGCGAGTACTATTCCTAAGCTAAAGTAGAGAGAAATGTCTTTGACAAATAGTTTTACCACCACCTCAGTAACTATTTGGCAAGCTGAGAAATTCCAATCAAATCATAGGCATCAAATGCGACAAAAAATCCAAGTAAATCATTAGTATCAAATGTGACTTTAGAGTATCTTATGATAAGTAAAATATTTGTTAAAATTCCAGTGAAATATTATGTAACATGACGGTGTTACAGTATTTTTGTTTGTCATTTCATAGTTAATTTATTCTTAAAAGATTTGGCAGGTAGGAAAAACTATTTTACTTTTTATTTTTTAGAAAAAGAAATAACTGATATCTAATAGAAAAGATATTTTCATTACATTAAAGATAAAGATTACATTGGGTATTTATACACTCACTGATGAGAGTAACTAATCTAACAGAGAGTAACTAATCTAACAGAGTTTTCTTATACACTAAGTATTCTCCTTTATATGTGTATTTACAATCCTATCCTTAATATCCCCCCGCAAACGAAAACGGGGAAGCCTCAGTTGTAGTTTGTCTCGCAGAAATAAGAACCGGGGATTGGAAAGAGACTTGGTGCAGATATCTGCAATCTGGTTCTGAGAGCAAACAAAATGAACAGAGATGTGATTGGCCAAAACCTTCTCTCGGATGAAGTGGTAATCGATTTCAATATGTTTTGTCCGAGCATGAAATAGAGGGTTCTTGGCTAATGAGAGAGCAGAGAGGTTATCACACCAGAGTTGGGGAGGAGAGGAAAGAGGATAGGCAATATCAGTGAGTAGTTTGCATATCCAGGTGATTTCAGCAGCTGTAGTGGCCAATGATCTGTATTCGGCTTCTGTGGAAGAGCGAGCAACAGTTGGTTGCTTTTTAGCGCTCCAACTGATGAGTGAATTGCCAAAGAAAATACAATGTCCTCCAGTAGACTTTCTGTCCAGTGAGCATCCAGCCCAATCGGCATCTGAGAAAGCTCGAAGAAGGGGAGGTGTAGAACATTTTGAAAACCACAAGCCAAGGTTGATAGACCCCTTGAGATATCTAAGAATACGTTTCACGGCTTGCATATGGGAAATCCGTGGACTGTGCATGAATTGACAAACCAAATTAACGGCAAAACTCAGGTCAGGGCGAGTCCAAGTTAGATATTGCAAGGCTCCTACCACAGATCGATATTCAGAGGCATTTGCAAGTAGAGGAGAAGTGTGATCAAGTTTAGTTGTACTCAAGGGAGTGCTGCAAGGTTTGGCCCCGTCCATTTTGGTCTTGATTAAGAGATCAAGAATGTATTTGGTCTGAGAGAGGAAGAAACCAGAAGAAGACCGTGTGACTTCCAGGCCAAGGAAGTAGTGAAGGGCACCAAGGTCCTTGATTGGAAATAGAGTACTGAGATGAGTAATAACATCCTTACAAGCAGCAGGGTCCGGACCAGTTACCAGAATATCATCCACGTATACCAATATAAAAACCAGTGAAGGAGATCGTTTCACAAACAGGGAGTGATCACTCTGAGAACCTGTGAAGCCAAGGGAACACAAAGCATGGTGAAGTTTGTCATACCAAGCTCGTGGAGCTTGCTTTAAACCATAAAGGGACTTGTGTAGTTGGCAAACATGACTGGGCCGAGAAGGATCCTCAAAGCCAGGGGGCTGTTTCATAAACACAGATTCGGTGAGTGTGCCATGAAGAAACGCGTTGCTGACATCAAGCTGGTTTAGAAACCAGTCAAATTGAGCTGCAAGAGTGAGAAGCAGACGAATGGTCACAGGTTTGGCAACGGGACTGAATGTTTCTGTGTAATCCAAGCCTTCTTGTTGGTGAAACCCTTTTGCAACCAATCGGGCCTTATACCGATCAATTGAACCATTGGGTGTCCTTTTTATCCGAAAGACCCACTTGCATCCAACAATGTTGTGAGAAGAGGATGGAGGTACAAGAGACCATGTACCGGTTTTGAGAAGAGCAGTGTATTCTTCTTGCATTGCTGAGCACCAATGAGGGTTTTTAGAAGCTTGAAGGTAGGTGGTTGGGACAAAATCAACTGCAAGATGAGAGGGAAGAGGATGCTTGGTGGCAGTTAAAGCCTTGGGTTTGAATATGCCAGACTTGGATCGAGTCTGCATAGGATGAGTATTTGATGGCAGCTGTGATGGTGAGGAAGAGGATGAAGTAGATGTAGGATGTCCTGAGGGAAGAGGATTAGAGAGCAAGTGGGATTGTGAAGGGTTTGCAGATGTGGATGTAGTAGTAGGAGCTGAGGTTGATGTGGTAATAGGAGCTGAGGGTGATATAGGGATAGGGGATGGAGTGATATGGGGCAGAGATGCATGGTGTGAAGGCAGAGAGTGAAAAGTAAGAGAGGAAGGAATTGGGGATGGAGATACTGGGGAGGCAACAGACTGGGATTGTGACATGGTTGGCAGAGAGTGATATGGGAATGTAGCCTCATCGAAGAGAACATGCCGAGAGATATAAATCCTGTGAGTTGTTGGATCAAGGCAGAGATAGCCTTTGTGATTCAAGCTGTACCCCAAGAAAACACAAGCTTTGCTCTTAGGCTCCAATTTGGAGGAGGTGTAGGGTTGTAACCAGGGGAAGCATAAGCAGCCAAAAACCTTGAGAAACTTGTAGTCCGGAGCTTTGATAAATAGAGACTGCCAGGGAGAATTTCTGGAGATTGTGGGAAGCCTGTTGATGAGATAAACCGAAGTAGCAAAGGCTTCGACCCAATACAGAGAAGGAACTTGAGATGCTGTCAATAAGGTCCGAGCAGTCTCCACAATGTGCCTGTGCTTACGTTCTGCACACCCATTTTGCTCCGGGGTGTGAGGACAGGTACGTTGGTGCTGAATACCATTGGCACTAAGAAATTCAGAGAAAGCAGTGCTAACATATTCTCCACCAGAGTCAGATCGTAAAGCAATAACAGGTGTTTCCAGAGACTTTTCAACAAGCAATTTCCATTTAATAAAAGTAGGAAGTACATCGGATTTGTGCTGCAGGGGATAGAACCAACAGTAACGAGTGTAGTCATCTACAAATATGACATAATATCTAAATCCATGATGAGAGACAGTAGATGATGGTCCCCATACATCTGTGTGAATTAGTTGTAATGGCTTCTG
The DNA here is from genome assembly GCA_036320875.1 of Cotoneaster glaucophyllus. Taxonomy (NCBI): domain Eukaryota; kingdom Viridiplantae; phylum Streptophyta; class Magnoliopsida; order Rosales; family Rosaceae; genus Cotoneaster; species Cotoneaster glaucophyllus. The sequence continues at coordinate 8,954,407 of CM070073.1, read as the reverse complement.
TGTAGTACAAACAGTGCTAGAAAATGGAAGCTTCGAACATTTCCCTAATGCACAATCTGAACAAAAAGTCTTATTGGAACTAGTGGAAACAGAAATACATGAATTAGAGGACAATTTATTGATGATCTTGGCAGAGGGATGGCCCAGTCTTTGATGCCAGAGAGACTGCGAAGCTTTAACAGATGCAGTGAGTGCCTGAGAAGTTGCAGGAGAAGATGACTGAAAAGAATAGAAGCCATGTTGAACGGGACCTTTAAAAAGCATCCTCCCCGAAGAATCCTTCACAGTGAAGTGAAAAGGATAAAGATGCAGTGAGCACCAGTTATCAAGCAGAAATTGATTTGCAGACAGAAGATTATGTTTTAGATCAGGCACATGTAAGACACGATTCATTTTAAACGAATTTTGTGGAGTGAGTAAAGAAGAAGAACCATGATGGAGAATAGGCAAACCTTTGCCGTCTCCAATATACACTTGCTCAGGGCCACTGTATGGTTCTGGATTTTGAAGATTAGCATAGGAATTGGTCATGTGCGAGCTAGCTCCAGAGTCGATTATCCAGGGAGATGAAGAGGTAGAGGTGTTAGCTACCATAGCAGAGGGAGATGATTTGCTGCCATAAGCTTGATCCATACGATGAGGACAGGCATAGGCTTCATGGTCAAATTGACGACAAATCTGGCAAGAAATCTTCTTAGGATATGAGTAATTTGATCTGGCTCCTCGGTTGAATCTTTGAGAGTTGTTGCGTGATGTGTTGTTCCGACCAGTAGTGAAACGGTAGTTGCCACGAGGATGAGTCTGATTGCCACGATTGTGCTGCTGGTAGTTCCGATCCATAGGCCGATTTTGATTTGAGAATTGAGAGGCAACAAAGGCTTGAGAGGAAGGTGGCACAGGCGAGGGAAGAATACCAGCCGAGGAGTTGTAAGCCTGAAACGGTGCTGAAGAAACAGTTTGCTTCCGATTTGTGAGTTGAATTTCTTTGCTTAACAATAAGCCATGCAGTTCATCAATAGTCGTGGAGCCAAGACGAAATTGAATAGCATCCACAAAGGAATCAAATTCAGGAGGTAATCCGTGAAGAGTGACGGAGATCAATTCGGAATCTGCAATCGGAGCACCAGCACTGGCGAGTGCATCTGCAATTTCTTCAATCTTCTGAAGGTACTGAGCAGCAGAGGAGTTGCCTTTAACAATGCTGCGAAGACGAGATCGGAGCTCGTGAATATGTGATTGCGAGGCAGAGGCAAGGCGAGATTCCAACTTCGCCCAAAGCTCGCGAGCAGATGTGACGCCAACTGTGTAGGGGATGAGAGCCTCTGAGAGAGTTGAATTTATCCAGATAAGAATGTTTTGATCATTCTCAAACCAAGCAACGTAGTCTGGATTGATAGTAGCGGATCGATTTCCAGATGAATCGAGCAGGTATTTGGGCGGCGCCACCATAGTACCATCAATGAAACCGGTAAGGTTGTAGCGGCGGAAGATCGGAGCGAACAAGGCACTCCAAGTCAGGTAGTTGGTGGTGGTGAGCTTGATCGGAACCATAGATCCAATATTCTGGATCGTAAGTGATGAAATCGCAGGATTAGGGTTAGGGATTTCAGAAGAAGAGGGATGAGCAGGAGAATCGGATTCCGAAGAGGAAGAAGCAGAGGCCACCATAGCTTGAAGATCTGAGAGAGAAATCACAAGCAAGTAGGGAAGATAGCGATCAAGATCAAGATCGCGATCAAGAAATCGATCAATTTGATCGGAGAAGATGAAGAGGGTCACGCGGTGCGAAGAAGCGAGAACCAGGGATCGAGGAGAGAGGTCGTGAGACTATTGGCGGTTGATACCATAATAGAAAAGATATTTTCATTACATTAAAGATAAAGATTACATTGGGTATTTATACACTCACTGATGAGAGTAACTAATCTAACAGAGAGTAACTAATCTAACAGAGTTTTCTTATACACTAAGTATTCTCCTTTATATGTGTATTTACAATCCTATCCTTAATAAAGCCACGGTTATCAATCAATTATGGCTTTCACATCGGATTTTGAACATGAGACCTCCATTTTTTAATTTTTAAGCAAATCTCGTAATCCGTCTTTTACTATGTGGACCACCACATCAGATCGTTTACTGACAGAAAGTATTGGTTAGTGGCAATTTATACCCTTTCTCTCTAGAGCCCCGTGCCCATCTCTTCTTTCCCAAAAACCCTAATTCTGAAAGCTTCCTGGCCGTCGGCGGCTCTTGGTTCCGGCTTGAGGTAGGTGGGTAGCCTGCCCTTGAACTCCTAGCCCTCCTTTATTTCAGCTACTTGGGAAGAAGTGTTTTAGGGTTGCTTTCCATAACGGAGAGCGTTCCAAATTCTAACACGGGTAGGGTAAAGAGATTAATCTGACGGTTATAAATCATGAGGTTCGCCAGGTTGCAGAGCATGTCTAAAGAATTAGGCAATTGTTTGAGGTAAAATTGTTCTTTGCAGACAATGACATTTTGCCTAATTAAGATGTCTACTGGACAAGGCAAAATAGGTAAGGTATATCTAATTCTTTTTCATTTTTATAAAATATGCTATTCACACATTTCTCTCAATTTTTAGTCACGGATCGAATGAATTGAAATCATCAAAAGATACAAATTAACATGAGATGTGTGGATAACATCACCCCTAAAATATGGTCCAAAGTGTGTTAAGAAAATCTTTTATTACTAAATTACTAACCGAGGATGCAGTTTTTTACTTTTATTAAGGAGTGTGAATAATTTTTAAAATTAAGGAAGCTTTAATGAAAATAACTTGAACCAACTTTTTCTTAACAAAAAACCATCTACCATTTTTATTTAATGAAAAAGACTTGAGATTTAATGGAAATGACAAAAGTAACATATAACAAATCCTAAAAAATTAAATTTCACGGGTTGAAATAAAGCCCAACATGCAACATCAAATCTTTCTTCCAGCTTTGCCCTTAACAGAGGTTAGCCCAAATCTGTTAACCCAACTTCACATTATTTACGAAATTGCATCAAGCAGGAAAAAGTCAAATAAAACAAAAAAAATTCATTTTTTTTTTTGTAAATTACACTTTATCATCTCAGATTTGAAGTCGATTTCAATTCCTTACAATATCTTTAAAACATTTCAATTTCATACCTCAAGTACTATTTTATTTCAAGATAATATATCTGTTACATTTTTCATCCATTGATCCGTTAAAAACTGACATGGCTGCCACATTTATGTCACATGGCAAAAAAATAATTTTTAATTTTTTTTTTAAATAAATCAAAAAAAAAAAAAAAAAAACAACCAAGAAACCTAGAATCCCATCCCTTCCCCGCAACCCCCCCACGCATCTCTTCCACTTATCTTCACCTCCCCCGACCCCAAAACCCAGTCCATTTGAGCTACTCCACATCGTCTCTTCCCTTTTCTCTCTAGCTTTTCAATTCCGTAAAATCCATTCCATAAATCAAAGGGCAATGGAATAAAAAACAAAAACCCACAAAAAGTGTAAGAAATCTAGAAGAAAGAATGGTCTTTGCAGGACTTCGAGATTGGAAAACCCATCTCCTCCGCCCTCTTCTTTTTCCCGAAGAGGCCCGTCTCGAATCCAACTTTCCACGGCAAAGTCGACAGCGAGGAAAAAGGTTTTGTCGATGGGGATATAGGTTGAAAATCCGAGACGAAAATGTGGCGGCAGCGAGGTGGTGGGTTTGAAGGGATGGAGACGTCGGTGGGTGAGGATGGAAGAGTAATGGGTTGGCGGGTTGGAGAAGAAAGAAAGAAAGGGGGAGGTGGGAGTTGGGTTATGCGTTTTCAATTTGTAAGATCTCACATCGCCCAGGGGTGTGGATCTTGTAAGCCTTATATGTATATTCTCATCTCTACCTAGCACGAGGCCTTTTGGGAGTTCACTGGCTTCGGATTCTATCGAAACTCCGAACTTAAGTGAGTTCGCACGAGAGCAATCCCATGATGGGTGTTCCACTGGGAAGTTCTCGTGTGAGTTCCCAGAAACAAAACCGTGAGGGCGTAGTCGGGCCCAAAACGGACAATATTGTGCTACGGCAGAGTCGGGCGGGGCTGGGATGTGACACAATTAGTATAGGATATTACTTGTACTAAAAAGAATAAGGTATAGAATATCGCTTATAGTAAAACAAAAATTACACATCAAATTAAAATTACATAACAATACCCATCAATTATCTTTTATATCAGCAAATTAATTGTCATGGATTATAGCTTTACAAGTCACTTTGTCATGTGCCATCAACAACCTGAAAACAAATCAACAAAAAATGCATTGGTATCATACTAGAAATGTGATGCTTTATGATTCCACAAGTAAACAAAATTAGCAATTATAAACAAATTGAAAGCCTCTAAAATCTAAAATCTTCAAACTGAACACTACCACTATATTTAGAAGTGAACACTGACTATTTCTAGAACTGAGCACTAACACTCCCACTATTTCTAGAACTAAACACTGACTATTTTTAGAATGAACTCTAATTATTTTTAGAATTAAACACTGATTATTTATAGAATTGAGCACTAATTATTTCTAAAAATAAACACTAACTATTTTACTGTAGTTTCCGAAATAGTGTTTATTTGATCCCTTTCAGAAATAGTGTTAGTTATTTTGATTCAGTTTTCAGAAATAGTGTGCAATTTTGTTGTAGTTCTAAAAATAATATGGGTTATTTTGGTTCTATTTCATAAATAGTGTTGGTTATTTTTGTCACATCCCGGCCCGGGGTCCACCACATCCCGGGCCCGCTCCACCACCGTAGCACAATATTGTCCGCTTTGGGTCCCGACTACGCCCTCATGGTTTTGTTTCTAGGAACTCACACGAGAACTTCCCAATGGGTCACCCATCATGGGAGTGCTCTCGTGCGCTACTCGCTGAACTTCGGAGTTCCCATGGAACCCGAAGCCAGTGAGCTCCCAAAAAGCCTTGCGCTAGGTAGGGATGAGAATATACATATAAGGATCACTCCCCTGGGCGATGTGGGATCTCACAATCCATCCCCCTTGGGGCCCGACGTCATCGTCGGCACACCACGGCCAGGGTTAGGCTCTGATACCAAATTGTCACATCCCTGGCCCGCTCCACCACCGTAGCATAATATTGTCCGCTTTGGGCCCCAACTACGCCCTCACGGTTTTGTTTATAGGAACTCACACGAGAACTTCCCAGTGGGTCACCCATCATGGGAGTGCTCTCGCGCGCTACTCGCTTAACTTCGGAGTTCCCATGGAACCCGAAGCCAATGAGCTCCCAAAAGGCCTCACGCTAGGTAGGGATGAGAATATACATATAAGGATCACTCCCCTGAGCGATGTGGGATCTCACAATTTTGATGCAGTTTCAAAAATAATGTTTATTTTGTTTCATTCCATAAATAATGTGAATTATTTTGGTTCAATTCCAGAAATAGTGTCAATTATTTTGCTGCAGTTCCAAAAATAGTTTGAGTTATTTTGCTGTAATTTCAGAAATAGTATGTATTTTGTTATATTACAACAATAATTTGGGTTATTTTGCTGTAGTTCCAGAAATATTGTTTATTTGTTTAGTTCCAAAAATAGTGTGGACTATTTTAGTTCAGTTTTAAGAAATAGTGTGAGTTATTTTGCTGCAGTTTTAAGAAATAGTGTGAGTTATTTTGCTGCAGTTTCAAAAATAGTGTTGGTTACTTTGGTTCAGTTTCAAAAATAGTGAGTTATTTTGTTGTAATTCCATAAATAGTGTGGGTTATATTGGTTCAGTTTTAGAAATAGTGTAGGTTATTTTGCTATAGTTCCAGAAGTAGTATGGCTTATTTTGTTGTAGTTCCAAAAATAATGTGGGGTATTTTGGTTTAATTTCAGAAATAGTGTAAGTATTTTGGTTCATTTCCATAAATAGTGTGGGTTATTTTGCTGTAGTTCCAGAAATAGTGTGAGCTATTTTAGTTTAGTTTTAGAAATAGTGTAAGTTATTTTGCTATGGTTTCAGAAATAGTGTGAGTTTTTTTTTTTTTTTTTTTTTTTTCTTTTCTTCTGTAGTTCCGGAAATAGTGTGAGTTACTTTGGTTTAGTATAAAAAATATGGTGGGTTATTTTGGTTCTTTTTCAGAAATAGAAGTCACCATTCATGTTCGTAATTTCCCTTTCCTCAGTTTAAGTAAACTTATTAAATGTTATATAAATAAATGTCTATTTACACTTAAAAAAATAATATTTGTATTACGATTTTGGGTTTATTATTTAACATAAAACATATAAATATTATAATTTTCTCTTTAGCATCTTAGTAATTACGAGTTTGTAGTACTTTACAAAATATTTTTTTAGAAGTCTCATGAATTTATAATAAAGTAAAAGAATTAAGGCCTCGTTTGGCTGCTCGGACTATACTGACTATTTCTGTCGGATAAGATAAATAGTCATCGGATAGTATTGACTAAATTAGTCAGGTGTTTGGTGCAGTATTGGACTAATGATCGTATTATTTTATATTATGTATTATTATATTTATATTATATTTAAAGTATTATTATTTTAAGATAAACTGCTTTTTCTGCTTCTATGTCAGCAACAATGGCATTAATTTCAGCTTCGTCAAGTTGCTTCAGACCATGATCCTTTGTCATCACATCAACTTATATGTTTATTCCTCCACTCTCGACAACCTCAAGCAAAGCCCGGATTGCAAGCTTTACAGTTTCTTGCCCAGATCTCTCCACCACACCCCCAAACTCCCTCCCTCTCTCTCCCTTCTTCTTCTTCCCCGACTGATTTCCAACTCTGAAGCTTTGCAATTAACACCCACAGACTCAGTTTTCCTTCATTGCAATTTCAGTCAAGAACCTCTCTACAAATACACCATGTTTCTTTGCAAGACTTAGTTGCATGAAAAGCCCAGAGCCTTCGATGCGCGACGACCAGGCCTTGGGGCTCTTGTAGCAGAGGAAGACGAGGCGGCAGTAGGCATTGACGGTGCCAGCATGAACGACGACGAGGATAACAACGTCGGCGAGAGGGACGACGGTGAGAGGAGGTGTCGTGGAAACGAAGTGCGAGAGAGAGGGAAAGGAGCCGGACTAATAATCCACTCATTTTGGAAGGGTTTATTATGCAGGTGTATACCCGACTAAAGAGGCAGACTGACTAAATTAATCCATCGACTATTTAATACGGAAGGGCACCAAACAACCGGCTCCGTATAATTAGTCTTATCCGATGCTCTATACGATGTGCCAAACAAGGCAAAATGTTGTTTTTACACGTGAATAAAAAAAAAAAGTAAATTACATAGTAGTCCATCAGGTTTAAGGTCTATTATAATCTCATACAACATCTTTAAAACATTTCACTTTCATACCTCACGTACTATTTTATTTCAAAATAATACATCTGTTACATTTTCCATCCATTGATCCGTTAAGCGCTGACGTGGTTGCTATAGTTGTGCCACGTGGCAAAAATAATTTTTTTTAAAACCTAAATCTTCTAAATAATAAAAAAAAAAGCTAAAACAAATCCCCACCCCCGTGAACCCCCCAAACCAAAAACCCAGAAACCCCCCACCCACCGGCGACCCACCTCACCAACATCTCTCCCTCCGTCCCGCCGCGACCCGCCTCCCTTCCCGCGCCGCCAGGATCTTGTGATTTTTAGTGTGGGTGAGTTTTGAAAATACTTTGAGTTTGAGATGATTTTTGAACTGTTTTTGTGGTAGATCCACCTAATCTCGGGTGAAATTTTTGGGGGTGGGTGATGGGGGGGACGAATTGGGCTTTTGTTTTTTTTTTTTTCTTCTCCTTCTTCTTCTTCTTCTCTTCTTCTTGCAGGTGGGTCGCTGGGTTTTTTTTTTTTTTTTCTTCTTCTTCTTCTCTTCTTCTTGCTGGTAGGTCGCTGGCCTTTTTTTTTTCCTCTTCTTCTTCTTCTTCTCTTATTCGTCTTCTTCTCATTCTCTTATTCTTGCAGGTGGGTTGCTGGTTTTTTTTTTTTTTCTCCCTCTTCCTCTTATTCTTCTTCTTCTTGCAGGTGGGTTGCTGGGGGAGATGGGGGTGAGGGATTGTGCGTTGGGGACGAACTGGGTTTTTTTTTTTTTTTTTTCTCCCTCTTCCTCTTCCTTCTCTTCTTCTTCTTCTTCTTCTTCTTCTTGTTCTTGCAGGTGGGTTGTTGGGGGGAGAGGGGGGGTGAGGGATTGTGGGTTTCATTTTTTTTTATAGAAAATTTAGGTTTTAAAAAAAAATAAAAAAAATATTTTGTTTGCCACGTGGCTGACATTTGACAGCCACGTGGCATATATGTGGCAGCCACGTCAGCATTTAACAAATTAATGGATGAAAAATGTAACGGAGGTACTATATTGAAATAAAATAGTAGTTAAGGTATGAAAGTGAAATATTTTGAAGATGTTGTATGCGATTGTAATAGACCTCAAACCTGAGGGGTACTGTGTAATTTACCCTAAAAAAAATATAGGCTGATATAAGACATCGCATCACACCTCCCAAATTTTTTTGTCGGCATGTGTATCACCTCCCAGTTCATAAGTCTTTGAGTTAATAGGATGATAGGTGGCGGAAGCTCATAGGATTACAATTACAAAAGAAGACTTTGTTTGTCATGTGGGAGAGAGAAAATAAGACTAAGGTTTCACGAAGACACAAGGGAGACATAATAGCATAGAGAAGGAAGAGAGATATTAAACGGAAAAGGCAGGGCAAAATAAAAAATTCAGTGTTTGGGCCATTTTAATTAGACTGATTTAGCATTGGGTTTTGTTTTAACCATTAAATAAAGTTATTATCTGGTTTTGGGTTAACATTCAAAGTTTTCAAGCTATTTTCATTAGTTTTTCTTAAAATTAAACATGAAAAATGGGACAATGATGAGGCACTTTCTTAAGTGGACATATTTTTTCTATTTTTAATTTTTGTTTATTTAATTTTTAGATTTTGAATTAGGACATGCTATGCTTATATAGTTGTGAGGTTGGCCTAAAAAATAACAAAATTTATGTTGCATGTAATTACTAAATTGTCTTTTTTTAAAATATTTTTGTTTAATTTTAATTAGGGGGTTAGAATAATAATTTTATAAAGTTTTAGTTGACAAACATGATTCTATTAGAAGTTGAGCTCTTGTATGACATAGTGTGTTTGAATTCCATTTGACAAAATATATGGTTTGACCCAATAAAAAAAAAGAAAAAGAAAGTAGTTTTAGATTAGAGAGAGGATCCCAAATTGCCTTGTATAGTCCACCAGGCTATTTTGCCTCATGAAACTTCCCTAGGCATTGGAGCCACGTTTTGCTTACGTGGCGCAGAATAGCAATTCGATTGGGTTGAATGGTGCGACATGCCGTCTTGCTTTGGAAACCGTCAAATATATAACACTCTTATCGGTTTGAAAGTGTGAACGCAAGAAAGAAAGTGAGCACCAAAAAATCAGAAGGAAGAAAAAAGGGGGAAGCACAAAGCCACAAAGTCGCATAAGAAGCAAGAAGAAGACGATCAGAGAAGAAACCAAAGAAACGAAAGATACGCCGTCGATGGATCCCCCGCAGTATCCCCACCACCTCACAAGGTACGCTCCTTCTTCCAATCCCTACCCTTCCGACAACCCTTCAAATTTCCCAAACTACCCTCACCGCCACCACAACACCAACCACCACTACACACACCACCACCACTCACAACAACCGCCACCACCACAGCAACTCCTCCAACCTCCGCCCCCTCCACCACCACCCCAAACGTCGCCGTATCACTCTCTCCCCCCACCGCCCCTGCCCCCGCCCCCGCCACATCCTTACAACCTTAACCAGCCCCAACTCACCTTCGAACCCGAACGCTCCAGAACCTTCCCCCCCCTTCACGACTACCCCGTCTCCTCCCCTCGGGTCGCCCATTCGGAGCACCCTCGCCACCACCGATTGCTCCAATTTGAATCGCCCTACGTCGAATCCAATCCCGTTTCTTGGGATTCTTCCAGGGCTTTTCACGATTACGATCGTGAATTGCATAAACCCCAATTTAGGGTTGAATCAGAGGGTAGTGGTAGCGCTAGGTTTAGGGCTGACTACAATGAACAGCTGCTCCGGGACCATCGGGCCCCCGTGGAAGACGATTATAACAGTCGCCGCCGTGCTCGTGCAGAACCCAGTTCCGATGGAAAGTATCGCGAATTGGGGTTTGCGTCAAGCCAGAATTTGAAGAGTCATTTGGATTCGAATTCGGGTGGCTATGATGGCCGGTACGATGAGTTGAGGAATGGCGGTAGGAGAGATGAGGTGTATGAGAATAATCAGAGATGGGTTCGTAATGATAGAGAAGCTACTAGAGAGTTATATGATCCATTCGTGTTCGATGAGGGTAACAGGGGCCGGAATGTTTCGGCGAAACGGGATTATTATGGTTCAGAATCTGAAAGAGGGAGTAGTACTGGTAATAGGAGGAAGCAGATACAAAAGAAGAGTGTTTTACTCAGGCTTCAAACGGCGAAACCTAGTCACCGGAATGGCTCTGCTTATTTTGATAATTCTGGCTCTAGTTCCCACAGAGGGAAAGGATACTATGAGTATTCGGGTCGCGAGATGGGTGAAGTTGAGAGAGGTGCGAATTCTTTGGAACTTGATGTTTCTTTTAAATCAAATTCACTAGTGGCGAAGGCAGTTGGAAATAGGGATGCTAAGACAGATTCAGTGTATGGCAGGGATTTCTCAAATTTGAAACTCAGTAGAGACAGTGAGAATGCTGCACCTGTACGTTTGCGAAGCTCCATAGTTGTTGCAAATAAGACATCCAGTTCAGACAAGGACCCACCACAGTTGGAAGAGGAAGTGAACGCTTCTGGTATGGAGAACAGGTGTGATATCGAACAGCCCGGTTCTAATGTGACTGGTGATTCTTCTGGAAAGAGTGAAGTGGAAAGGGATACAAAGGGTAACACAAAGGGTAAGGTTTTACAAAGAGATGGTAAAAAGGCTGGTTCTGCTCAAATGTCTTCTCTTAAGGTTACTAAGAAGAAAAAAGTGGTGAAGAAAGTAGTGAAAAAGGTCGTAAACCCTCGTCCACAGCCAAAAAAGAAGATTGATGAACCACGGGCAGCAGATAGCTATATTTGTAGTCCATCTGCTGCCTTTGGGACTGAAAAGGGTGAAACCTCTTCACCGAGCAGGGTATCGGATGAACATGGCACTGATGCCAACTCTTGTAGTAAGAGTACTGGGAAAACTTCAACTTGTAATTTGGGTTCTTCAAGTTGTGAAGAAATTAATATTGATCAGGGTTGTCTAACTGTAGATGCTTCTGTCCAGGGCTTGCTTAAGAGTTCAAATTTTACCAACAATGTAACTGATTCACTTAGGGTAGCTACTTGTCCAGAAACTGGTTGCGTTGTAGATGTCAGCAAACAGATATGTCAGAGTGGAGACAGTTTATCGCTTGATAATGTCATACGAACAGAATCATCAGAGCCCAGATTGTCTGTAGAAGGCAATGCCAATTCTGGTTTTTTAAGTTCAGAGAAAACTATGATGCATGGAGACATTATGAATGTAAATGGCTCTGGCCATGGTGCAGAAACCAACTTGGATATTGATGGTGGTGTAAAAGTATCTTATCAAGAAGTCATGGTTCATGACATTGGCAATGTGGATGCCATCAGCGAGCAACCTTGTACACATCAGCTCCCAACATCACTACAAATTGGTTCTGTGGAAGAACTTCCAAAGGCTATATCTTCAGCAGAAAGCAGCATGACTGTTGGTTTATCAAGTTTGGGGAAGACCTTTGCTGTCTGCTCCGATGATGGTAGAGGTACCACGTGGAACTCTGACAAAGTTAGTACTAATTATGATGAGAATATTATTGTTCCTAATGGTGGGAATGCCGATTTTGTCGGCACGCAAGCATCTGCAGATGGTGCCTCCAGATCATTTGTTAGTTGCGGCACCGAAAGATCTTCAAAGATTGCAAATTCAGTTGGAGATCGTAAGAGTGTTACATTCAAGATTAAAAAGAAGAGAAAATTTAGGACTCTGTCAGACTCTTCAAGGGCTTCCAACGCTATTGTAGAGCCTAGAAATGTTTCTGCCCATGAAAATTCTGTGGATACGGCAGTAAGTTCATCCCTGAAGGATGCTAGTCATGCAGAAGTTGCAGTTTCTGGTGTTGAAAAGTTAGATATTGGCTCTCAACCTGATAATGACGGGGTCAGTTTTCTGCGTGGGAACAGCTCACTAGATGGGATTTGTGAGGCTAAGTTATCAGCTAGAAGTGATGTTAACTCTGATCCTGATGAGACTTCACTGAAGTATATAAAGAGGAGAAAAGTATCCACCTCTCATCTGGTAGGGACTACCTCTCAAACCAATGACGGACCTGCAGATAAATCTACATCTTATGCAGAAGCACCTTGGACTAATGATGATCCAACACAAGATGAAGTTACTGCTTCCGGCATAGGTTTTCTCTCTGCTACTGCTAATTTAATTCCTTCTCAAGAGGGAAGCACTGTATTATTTGTGGATGATTTAGCAGCTATATCTGCAGCTAGGGATGCCCTTACTAATGATGGTATGAACTTTGAGCACCAAGGTGTTGAATCATGTACAATTTATGAAGAATCAGTTCCAGATACATCGTTCCTTTGTCCCTCACCATCGAGGAATGAACAGAAAGAGGCTAGCACTCAAGCTCTGGTTGTAAATAGCCATCAGCTTGACATTATGGACATAGAAAGTAACCTAGAAGAAAATTTTGGTATATTTTCAACAGATGAGCAAGTTATGATGCAAGACGAGAGTGCTCCATGCAGCGTTTCTTCAGAAGTCCAGCCTTTAGACTCAAGCAATAAATTTTCCTACACAGATATGGAATCAAATTATGTCTCTGTGAAGGAGAAATTGCCCATTGCGTCAAATTGTCTGTTGTTATGCGCCAATAACAATGAAGTATCTACTACTAACTCTAATGATGAAGGAACGGAGTTTGTGCATGATACAGTATCAGATAAGGGTTCTCCAGAAACTTCAATTGATGTCCCTTACATGCAGATGCTACCTTGTAGTCCATCAATTATCAAAATTTCTGATGAAAAAGCTGGCGGGGTTGACCAGCAATTGGATTTGAAGTCTGTCGTTGAAGGTGGTTCCAATGCATCGGCTCAAAATTCATCATCAGGTGGTACCAAATCAGTGATGGGGAAGTCAGTAGCTTTACCTTTGCAAAATATCAAAAAGGCAACTCATGGTTCGAATCTTGTAAGCACGGAATCTGGTTTGAAGAACCAGCTGGGTCAAGCTACTCGTGGGATTGTGCCAGGTCGTTCATATTCGGTCTCTTCTACCTCAATGAAGACTGCCTCTTCAACTCATATTGCAAAGCCTCGGACTTGGCATCGAAATGGTAATTCATCTTCATCTCCTCTTCCTGTAAGCATGCCTTTATCTAGTACTGTTCCACCCCAAAGGCAGTTGCCACAAAGGAATGGAAAATTTCAAAGTAATTCGTATGTGCGTAAAGGTAACAGCCTTGTTAGAAAACCTCCAGTTGCTGCTCCGCAAAGCTCCCATGGGTCTAGTTCAGCTGTTTATCAGTTGAACTCTTCAGGTATAGATGGTTTGAAGAAGAATGCAGGATCTGACAGTAGGATTGATGTGAAAATGCCTCCAAGTCTCATGAGAACTGGAGAAATGAATGCTCCTTTTGATAGGCCGACACCCCAACTACCTATTGCACCCATATTATCTACTTGTCCTGCCATCTCTTTCGGGGTTCGTGCATCATCCCCAGTGTCTGAGCCTCTTAGTGGTGAAACCAAGTTAGATCCTATGAATTCTTTGGACACCAAAGATGCACAAACATTTGCCAAGGACTCACTGACAATTTTTGAAACTCAGGAAAATCACAGTGGTTTGCTCAATAATTTGGAAAACCAGAATGTACTGCATGATGAGAATTTGGCACCTCCAAATACCAAGAAGATTGTAAATGGAAAGTGCACGTTAAATCAGTTGGTTGCAACTTCAAGTCCTTCTGACCTTCCGGTCCACAGTGCTGATAAGATCCAGCACTCATCCTCTGATGGCTACTACAAGAGGCGCAAAAATCAGCTAATCAGGACATCTTTGGAAGGTCATGCTATCATGCCTGATGACAATTTAAACTTACAGCTGCAAAGGGTTCCTAAGATTGTCCCCAGAAGAACATATGGCAAGAAACGATCACACAAGGGTATGCTGTTAGAACTTATTCTGTTACGTGTTCTCTAAGCAGTATTTTTTACACTTACACGGTTACACCTAAATTCTGAAATGCATTTTCTGGATCAAGGCAAAACTGGATTTGTTCAGTTCCGTTTATTGATTACTGCTAACTGTTAGCATCCGGGTTCTTCTATTTCCTGAATGTTGTCCTTTTCTTCATCTTTTAGATGTATTGAAGCTCTGATCTGTAACCTTTTCCAACTTCAGCTCTTTTCATATTTCAATGATGATATCATTGTACAGATTTGACCCTTTTTTTCATATTTCATATTTCAGTGTTTTAGAATCTTATTACCATGGTTTTCTCATACAGCTGTTGCAAAGACAAGTAAAACTGGAAAAAACTCTTTGGTGTGGACACCGCATGGTACAGAGTCATCAAACAATGATGGTGGTTCACTTAACTATCAGAAGGTAGTGCCTTACCTGTTTCCATGGAAAAGAGCAAGACACTGGAGGACTTTCATGCAAAGTCAGGCTTCCAGTTTTAAATATAGTTCCGTACCCACAATGAGGTATTTGATTCTTTTCTTGTTTTGAAGATGCAATTAGATTTGAACACATTTGTGTATTTTACTTAAGAAAATCAAATATTATCTCATTTTTCAGTAAGAAACTGCTGCTGTCAAGAAGGCGGGATACTTTGTACACTAAGTCAACCCATGGATTTTCGCTTAAAATGTACAAGGTATTAAGTGTTGGTGGGGCCAGTTTAAAATGGTCAAAATCCCTTGAAAGGCAATCAAAGGAAGCTAATGAGGTTTGTTGGCTAGTACCCAGTCAGGCTATTATTTCTCCTTCAAAGATAGTCCCTTTTTTATTAAAGTGAAGTAATGGTTTCCAAATCAGCAACTGCTCTGTCCCTATCCACCTCAATTGTTTCTATTAACAATGTCTAGGAAGCTACACGTGCCGTTGCTGCAGTGGAGAAGAAGAAAAGAGAACACAATGGTGCTGCATGCATTAGTTTGGGGTCTAAGTTCAGAAATAATTTGTCAGGTAAGTCAGTTCATAGTGTAGTGAAAATGTAGAGCCTCTGATGTGTCAGATGCATGACATTTCTTGCTTGTGGTATACCTTCAATGTGTTTCCACATAGTATGTTGCTTGATTATTAAGTATCTGATGATATGGCAGGAAAACGTATATTTCGCATTGGTTCTGTCCGGTACAAAATGGATCCTTCAAGGCGAACACTGAAAAGGATTTCAGGTGGGCTGCTCTTTATTTGCTCTGCATATCAAATGTCCTTTTCAACATGAGCTTTAGTGTATACTTTTTTAATGCTTATACATTAGGAGCTTGATTTTTAATTTCTTCTGGCCATTGGATGTGGTCACCCTATGTTCTTAAGTTTCAACCTTTCTTTCTCTTACGAGTAGGTGGTCATATCTAGTTTTGGAGTGATTGGGAAGAGTTTTTATGTCTTCATGATTTGGAACCGTTATCTTGGGCTCAGGATGTGCCTCTGATTTATGACTAATTTCAGAACTGCTTATTTGTATTTTGGTAAACAAAGGGGACGAAAGGCCCATACGATAGAAACAGAATTGCTGATTTCTGTCAGTATCATTTTGGACATTCTTTTAGCATATTAATTATATAGTTTATGAGCAGTTGCCCCGCACACTGGACACTGTCTTTTCTATTCGTGTTTGAATCACATATAGCCGTATGTTCCAATTCCAAAGAAGTATTATAAGGTGATTAATGAGTGTTTTTCAGTTTTGGAGGATTTTTTTTTATTTTTTATTTTTATAAATATTTTGGCATATGTGGGGTGCATCTTATCAGCAAATTGATCGTACAGTATTCATTCATGTTCTGTGTAGATGACGAATCGTCAAGCTCTGGTGTGCTCAATCCTGAAAAGGATCCCAAGAGATCTTATGTTCCAAAGAGATTGGTGATTGGCAATGATGAGTAAGTTGCTGTTGTTTATGCCTAAAGATAGATTCCAGAAATTAATACAAGCAAATGTGAATGCCAATTGATGGTGTTGACACACGAACCTCCAAATTATGGTTGCATTCTTCTTAAGTTTTAAAATTCTTGGATATAAATGCATTTCCATATTGGCAGATATTTGCGGATTGGCAATGGTAACCAGCTTATTAGAAATCCGAAGAAGAGAACTCGCATATTGGCTAGTGAAAGAGTTCGATGGAGTTTGCACACGGCCAGACTGCGGCTGGCAAAAAAGCGGAAGTACTGTCAGTTTTTTACAAGATTTGGGAAGTGCAATAAGGATGATGGAAAATGTCCCTATATCCATGACTCCTCTAAAGTTGCAGTCTGCACAAAGTTTCTGAAGGGTTTATGTTCCAATCCCAATTGCAAATTGACTCATCAGGTTTACCGTGTGATAGGACTTCACGTGATCTACAACAGAACTTTGTACTTCCTTTTGGACAATTTATCCTTTTCTTTTTATTTCTTTATTTATATTTTATCTTCATGCAGGTCATTCCTGAAAGGATGCCGGACTGTTCTTACTATTTGCAAGGTGCTTTCTGGTAACATTGTTCTAGTCAAGCTACTAATGGAATTAGAAAATTCTGACATGTTTCCTGGCAGGTTTATGCTCCAATCAAAACTGTCCTTACAGACATGTGAATGTGAATCCAAAGGCTTCTACTTGTGAAGGATTTCTTAAGGGCTATTGTGCTGACGGGAATGAGGTACTGTCTTATCATATATACGCTTTTTTGCTTGTGTTTGTTTTTTTTTATGCTGGTTTGAATCCGGAAGTCTGGGACTCGTTTTTCTTGCTAGTACGGAGCCCAATTGTTTAGTTCAATTGTGTATGTGGTGTGTGGGCATGCATGTTGATTTTGTAGGCAATGAATTTGGACATACCAGATGAAAAACTGCTCAGGTTTGGTGTATTATGGGAAGGGGTATGGTTGAGATGAAAAGGAGAGTAGAAAGTTAACTATAGTTGGACCTATCTTTCAATAAAGTAGACACTGAATATGTCGAACATGAAAGAGAGTTTCGTTGATAATATTATTATTGAGATCTGCTTACTCAAGAACATAGTGAACAAAAGATTTAATTAACATATTTATGGGAAGGGGGTGTGGTGAGTAAAAGTATTATTTGTTGAATTAGGAGAATGTGGAAAATAGTTCGGGGTGTTGAGTAATAATCTGGGTGCAAATAGAATTTCTGTTTGTCATACAGTTATACTAGATTTTATATGTAAGGCTTGAAAACTCTTCTCTGAGCAAACAAAGATACACTAGTTTCGGAGCAAGTAAAATAGAATATATATCTCCCTCACAGTGCCGGAAGAAGCACAGCTATGTTTGCCCGTCCTTTGAAGCAACCGGAACCTGTCCGCAAGGGCCTAAATGCAAGCTTCACCACCCCAGAAACCGAGCAAAGGAAAAGAAAAGAAAACGATCAAGAGAACACAGAAATGCTTGGTGCCGTTACTTTGTTTCCAAGGATATCACTGTTTCTGAACCGAGAACAGTGTCTGGAAAGCAGTCTGCACAGAACAGCGATGACATAATTGTTGACGGAGTTGCTGATTTCATTAGCATTGATGTTAGTGATGAGGAGGTTGGAGAAACTAATGATCCAATACAGGAGCAAGCTGCATATTGTGACAGCGATTCGTCGGAATTGGAATTAGATGATCTTGATGAACTGATTAAACCGATTCGTTTACTGGAAAGGTTGAAGACAAATGCTTCGTGACAGACGCAGCTCAAGAGGGGACAACATGCGACGAGCTATGGTATGCAGTAATTAGTCTGTTGTAAGTAAATTTTGTTTTCCCAAACTTTGATTCTGCAATGGCGAGTATGACCGCCATTGCATAGGAAGACATACAGAGATTATTATACTGGAAATAAAAGAGCAGGTGCAGGAGAATCCGCCGTTCTTACCGGAAACCCGGGGCTGTTCTAGCCAATCCATTGTCCTCAGATGTACCGGAGGCCTGCACTTTTGTTATAGGTTTTTACTTTTTTTCTTAGCTAGGGAATTGAGATTTTTTTTTCTTTTTTCTTTAAGCTTTTTCCTCCCTACTAAATTGTATACTGTACATTTGCAACACTATCAAGTTTTTAATGAGAAAATATTGCATTTATGTTTTCAGTGTATTTATTTTGGATCTTCTGTTCTAGCCCGATGGAACTGTTATCGGAATTTCAAAATAGTTATCGGACACTTTTTAGATGTAATTTTTCTCCGACGACATTTACAGAAAGACCGCCGGATAACTTGTCAGACGTGTCGAAAATGCCGTTCTTTTGTAACTCAATAAAATCACATGCAATTATGCTACTACAAGTCGACATTTTATAGCTAGAACTTACGAATTGATGGCTATTAATTTTCTGTTTATTTTAACCACACAGAGCTCAAGCTCCCAAGTATAAAACAAGAAATCTTATCCCCACAAATACGTGGATCAATGTCCTTTGGGGCCTCCCACAATTTCCCAAAAGTTGGAGCACCCAAAAGCAAAATCATTTCTTCACTTAAACCACATAATATAAAAATTGAACAATTTGGCCCGTAGCCTGTTTGCCTTCAGCCATGGCAGCAACAATGGCAAAGCTTCCTCTCTTGGGCTATTTTGGAGGCAAAAAACAGCTCCAAAAAAGAAGGGATTTCTCCATAGCAGCTCAGCAGCCAGAAGTCCAAGAGTCGCAAGAGAAAGCAGAGGAGGAGAGAGGAAGTGTGAGGACAGAGAAAGTGCTGGGAACGGGAGGCACACCACTGAGGCCGGTGGAGAAGCAGGTGAATGTGGAGAGCAAGAACATGGGGAGGGAGTACGGTGGGGATTGGCTGAGCAGTGCCACGAGGCACGTCAGGATCTACGCAGCTTACATTGACCCAGAGACTTGTGCCTTCGACCAGACTCAGATGGATAAGCTTACCATTATTCTGGACCCCACCAATGAGTTTGTGTGGACTTCTGAGTCCTGCAACAAGGTCTACTCTTACTTCCAAGAGCTCGTGGATCACTACGAGGTACGAGAAGCTTTGATTTTGAGTCCATTGAAAAACCATTTAGTGCTCTTTCATTGTACGTGTGGTTACTCATTATATCTGTATCGTGTTACTATATCGTGTTTGTGTTAACGCACAAGTGAATCAACACACAAAACGATATCAAGACAATAACTTATATTATTCGTCAAAAATTTGAAACGCATAATTTTATTAGTATAATGTTAATGACGTACAGATCAAGCCGTGTAAACAACAAAACCTTAAACCGTACAAAAATTGATCAACAATGCATGTAGGTTGTAAATGTGATCACAAAACATTAGGTTGGACCGTATCCCTCTTTCCTTTGCCTTAAAATTCAACCGAGCAGAAAAACCAGGTTTCTTACATTTGAAGTTGTAACTAGGGTTTCAATGTCTTGTTTCTTGTTGAGACATTAACATTTCTATGTGAAAAATCAGGGAGCTCCATTGACAGAGTACACTCTCCGACTGATCGGATCGGACATCGAGCACTACATAAGGAAGCTGCTATACGATGGGGAAATAAAGTACAACATGGATGCCAGAGTCCTCAATTTCAGCATGGGCAAGCCTCGCATGATGTTCAATAACAATGACATTCAACCTCAAGATGTACAACAGTCATAAGATTTCAACACACTGGCTGTAAAAAGATGGTGAATATTTATATTAATTAGATTCTGATACGTTAGTTTCTTCCCTTGCATTTATCTGAGGGAGGGAGGGAGGGAGGGGGGGAGGGAGGGAGAGTCGAATACGATTTTAACATATGGCTGGTATTTTATACTCCAAAAGTGGGAAAAGTTCCAAAACCACAGCCTATTTTAAACCCTAACTATCTTCATACTAAAATCTTACCAATGCACTCGTCAAACTTGTTTCCATCGGAATCTGAAGATGGTGCATGAACTCTTACTTACGTTTGCCTTCAAGTCCCCTTTCTGCAAGTCCAGTCTTCTTATCAGATGGTGGCAGCACTTTCAAACAAGACGAGTCATTCCAAGGACAGAAGCTTTCATCCTGGGCCACATTCTGGCAAAAATATACAATAATTACACAAATTAGAAGACCGTTACTAGACGTGAATCCAATACCCATCAGCTGGGATGCACATGTACGCAACACTGGCCCTCACATGCAAAGTAACGCGTGCAAAAGGTCATACACCATCACAGAAACAACAATGTAAAGGCATGCCAGCGTGTGCTTTTACCAACACAGAAACAACAATGTAAAGGCATGTCAACATGTGCTTTTACCATGTGCGGGAGTGCACATAATACCAAACGAAATACCTTCGGTCTTAAAACAGATGTCTATTTCAATATAGGTATCAAAAACTGATCAATCCCAACAAAAATGAAATCAGTATATCGCTCGACTAAATGTTAACTAGCAATAAGATAACCCTAGTATCAAGCACAGACATACAACAAAACACAAAAAACAACTAACCTTCAGCCAGTAGAAAAATCCCCGCAAGAGATTCAAAACTCTAGGGCGGTCACCGCGAGCTGCCGTAATCTTTCTGCTCAGAACTGCAAGGCATGAAAACAAATTAATTAAAATAAAATACAATCAAATTGAAAGGTTACAAACAGTATAAAGAAAGGGACCTAAATCCTTGTACTTTTGGTAAGGAACAACTTCAGTTCATCTAACTGTTCTAACACAAATATAGGTGGTGTCACATACAAAATCCTTCCTAAAATATGAGAGAATCAGCAGCCACAATATCTCAATAAAACATTATCTCAACCTACTTTCATTCAAGAAATTGATCATTTAAGCTTTAGAACTTCTAACTGATCTATATCTTGTTTTAAAATTCAATTCAGACAAACAGGTAAAAAAAAATGTTGAACGACAAATAACAGTAAATTGATGCTATGCTCCTTTACTCATGCATAATAAAGAAAACCAACCTATGTGCTGTTTTAGATATGAAGGTGCGAGTTTCCCCTCAACTGGACAGGTTATTGTTCTACTGCGCAGATTTCTGTTGTGCCCCAATGGCTTTTCGTGAGTCGCTTCTTTCAAGAGGCTTCTGTACTCTTCATAGTCATAAGGCCTGGTAAGAATATCCATAAGCCCCTTCCTAAACTGCGAATGGCTTGCATCACGAGTTTTAACGCACCGCCCACTGTCTACATCCACCTATTAATTTGCAAAGCATTGACAACAACCGGCAAAAGACAAATTTCAGATACCATGAATCAATAAAATCACTCACATACAGACGTATATGTACTTGCACAAATGCTCATCTGTTATGTGCCTCTGTGTGCGTGTGTATGTGTATGCATGTAAAGCATAAAATAGAAAAAACAAACCAAAGCTGAAACGGGGGAAGATACATACAGCTGTAAATGAGGTAAAACTTCTATTTGGAGGTGAACTCTCTCCATCATCATCAAGTATCACCGGTCTACCATTTGGAGGTGAATATACCATTTTACCATCATCAAACTGTAGACAACTTAAAAGCTTTGTGTAGTCCTCATCTTCTAATCCTTGCTTGCATCCTTGCTTGGCAAACCGGAGATCTGCCACACGAGTTCTTTTAACAGGGCACTCCTTTGTGCTACCTTTAGCAGCTTTCTCACTTGCACATCCTTGCATGGTAAAATGAACAGCCTCCACAGCGGGTGTTTTCAAAGGACGCTCCCGTGTGCTACCATTTGCAGCTTTCTCATTTACATTCTTCTTCTTCTTCTTCATCGAGCTCTTTTCCAGAATTGCCCTGTTTTCTTTCCTCATATCATACTTAACAGTTCTTGGGCTCGCAATCACTTCTTTATTCACAGGAAGAGCAGAATTTTTAAGGCAATTTGTGCATTTTCTCTTCACACCCCTCCTTAAAGTGCTATGAATATCAGGCTTCTCTTTCACCTGAGATTTTTTCAAAGTTTCAGGGGTGTCAAAACCGGGCCCGTCAAGTATCTCATTTTCTTGTTCATACTTGATCACTTCTGATTTCCCATTATCTCCAACAGCTTCCAACACATAAGACTTTCCATCTTGCCTCAACTTTTCCAAGAATATCTTATACTGAGGATCCTCATCATCAAGACTATCATCCAGAGACTGAATGTTTTCATCACCATCATCTGCATACCTACTGTTTACATGGACATCATCATCATCATAACCATCATCCAAAGACCTATTGTTTGTGAAGGACTTTCCACCTTTCGTCAATTTATCCCAGAGTATCTTATAATCAGGATCCTCATCATCACCACCATCAACACCATCATCCAAAGACCCAACCTCAACGCTGTGATCGCCATCATCCACAGACCTATCATTTACATTGACATCACCACCATTCCGATCATCCACCCATCTATTGTCAATATAATCAACATCACTGCCATGGTCAGCTAAAGAACTCAAGAATGTCTCATAATCCTCATCCGGTATCAGTTCTTCAACTTGAGAACTGCACTTTCTTCTTTTCCTGGTGGCATTGCCCCAGGAATTGGGCTCAAATATCCTATCGGCCACACGCTCTCTCTTCCCCCGCCTCACTGATCCCATACCCATACCATCCTCAAAATCCTTCTTTAAACTGTTGAGCTCTCTTATCAATGTAGTTGGCGCCATTTAGCAACAACAAGCTACCAGCACACAAATACAAAAACCCCTCTTTTGTCTCTCACACTACTTCTGCATTACCAAGCTTCTGTTTTCAGAAAACGCAGAAAAAAACAAGAACAAACCAAAACAAAAACAAAATCATTAAAGCAGAAACCAGAACATGAATTGTGAGTCTATGACCTACAATTCTTTAACGTCAATGGAAGAGAGAACCCCTGTTTGGTTCCTGAGAAAATGCAGGAAAAGAAAAAACACTGAAAGATCCCAATTCCTACACTTTCTTTGAACAAAATAACAAAAACCCACCAACAAAAAACCTTAAGTAAGCAAGTATAGGACTTTCAGAATTTTCGTGGGTTTTCTCAGGAACCAAACAAAGGAAAAGCCAATCAAGAACCAATTTTTACACTTTCTTTGAGAAAATTAACGAAAACCCAACATCTATGAGACTCAAACAAACATAAAAATAGACTTTAAAATTGGCAGAATAATTCCTCAAAAAAAATGCAGAATAATAAAAACGTAAAATCGTTGGGGTGTTGGTTCTTACCTCGTTGGAAGAATTTGAAAGCCGAAGAGTGAACAGACAGAGAAGGCTAAGAGGCGACACAAACACAACTCGTAACGAGATGCAAAGACTTGTGTCTTGACCAAACAAAAACACTTCAACTGACCCTGCACACTTTATTTTATTACTAAAAATATATTGCTAGGAATCTAGGATACCAAATTTTGAATCAAAATTACAAATCAAATAATATATCACTAATAGAAAATAAACACGTTAATCAATGCTTAAATAATAATCCAATCATCAATAGTCACATAATTTAATTATAAATTTAATTTCCCTAACATTATCCTTACTAAAATATTACACACATGTATGTCTCACATTTTAGGATGTCTTTTTGTTTTTTGCTAAGGAATCCCTATTTTCTTTTTAAATTCCACTATTAATTACAATTTTTTTAGCAGAAAAATGTATATTCACTTTCTCTAAAGGAAGTACATAGTGAAGCAAATATTGAAAATGAGAGAATGGTATGCGATGACTGGTAAGATATTAAAAATCTTCTTTCGCTTGTGCTGGTTTAATTCTTGATTTAATAAATTTAAATACAAAACTTAATGAATTATGTGATGCCAACCGCATATTGATATTGATTATTAAACTAATTTTTTTTCTAGCACTAAAATTTTAACTTCATTGTCACTCTTAGCCTCACTCGCACTTTCAAAGTTTCTATATGCACCAATGTCGTCATGCACACTTAGGCTTAAGCCTCAAGTAATGATGGGGCAACACCAACCAAAAAATCAAATGAGTTAAAGAGTCCAAACTGAACAGAACCAATCGAACCGAAAAGGTATGATATCAAAGCATATATTTAACTCGATTTAGAGGAGAATTGTGTTAATAAAGAAATGTAAGACGAGAATAAGATATAGAGGTACAATTATATGCTTGGAACAATTCTTTATCCTATGTGAGCATAGAATCATGGAGATTTATGTATGTAAAGATTCGTCACTTATCATCTTTTAGACAACTGGTGATTGAAAACCAATGAATTAGAGTGATATTATCCACACCTTTCTTTACCTTTCACACATTTCTCTTAATTTTTGGTTGTCGGATCGAATATAATTGAAGAATACCAAAGACATAAATTAACAGATGGTGTGTGAGAGATCAAAAAAAGAAAAAAAATTGTGAATTACACCACCCATGAATTATTCTTTGTTGCAACTTTCAAGCGGGAGACAATCTAACGATTGAAACAATGTAAAGGAGAGCTGAAAAGATTTTCATGAAAATTTTATTTTAATGGAGAAGTGAAGAGATTCTTAGGTGATGATATGCTTTTAGAATATGCTTAATGGGTTGATGGAGAATATTGCCAACTGAAAAGTAATGGAGACAAAGATCGACCATCTTCAAAGTTGAGTTGAGAGTTGAACCTTCCACTCAACTTTAATAAATGGTTGTTGTTTCCATGTCCGAGGTTACCAACTTACCTAAGTCATTGTCAGCTTCAATGTTTGGTCTCTGACCATAGAAAATTTTGGTACACATCCATTTAAGTCATCTGCTTTGAATTAAAATACACAATGTAAATCTAGATGATAAGTACGTTACCACGTCTCTAATCGTAAAAAGTTAAACAGTTTGACGTTCTACGATTGCAAATAGGTTAACGAAATAAAATAATTTAAGAGCAGGTT
Source organism: Cotoneaster glaucophyllus (assembly GCA_036320875.1). NCBI lineage: Eukaryota > Viridiplantae > Streptophyta > Magnoliopsida > Rosales > Rosaceae > Cotoneaster > Cotoneaster glaucophyllus. The sequence continues at coordinate 8,929,286 of CM070073.1, read as the reverse complement.
TGGAAAGTAAGAACGATTTTATCAACGAACTATACTTTTGTACGATAAATCTAGAACGTGCTTTATAAAAACAAAACCATTGGATTTCGAACTAATCCGGCGGCCGAGAACGTGAAACGGACGCCCACGTCCGCAAAACACACAGCCAGACACGCCACGCAAACAGTGGGCCCGAAATTAACTAACGTTTTTGGCGACCCGCATCATCAATTTAACCGCCTAACTCATATCACACACTCCGTTTCTTTGTACGCAACCACCACCTTCCCCCACCCCCCATATTCCTCCCACTGTTCATCACTCTCTCTCACTCTCCCTGAGGACTTTCGTCGAACACACAGCGGCCTTCCACCGCCGTAATCCTATCTCCGCTCTCCGCCACAGCAACAATGGCCTCCGCGCTCGATTCCGCCACCGAAAAGCTCGCCAGCCTCGACATCGGCGGTTCCGCGCCCAATCTGCAGAAGAACCTCCACCTTCTGAGCACCGAACAGGTGAGTACACAATTGTGAGTTCTGCGAACAATTTGATTGCTTTTTTTTATTTTTGATGTTGGTTTGATCGGAACTGGTGGTGGAGTTGCAGATTGAGTTGGCGAAGATCCTGTTGGAGACGGGGCAGAGTCATTTGTTCGAGCATTGGGCGGAGCCTGGCGTCGACGAGGAGGAAAAGAAAGCTTTTTTCGATCAGGTTTGGTGGTTTTTTTGTATCAATTTGCCAAAGATTTTTCTTTTCTTTCCCGGATCTGAGATTGGATCCAAGTCACAGTTGGGTACTGTTTAATATCAGTTGGAGTGAGAGATATCGTAAGAGAAATTTAATAACATTGAAGGATTATTTTCTGCATAATATTGTTATGATTTTGGGTTCTTAGAGAAATATTTCTTCAGTAAATTTGAAAAAACACCGTGACAAGTATAAGTTTTAAAACGCTTTAAGAGTTGAATTGTGGAAATTAAACTCGTGGCTAGCCACTTGTCATGTTCTAAATGATTATTAGTTGCGAAATTCCTTTGGTTTTTTATCCTTTTCTAAAGTAATCTTATGAAGGGCGGTCTATGTGGAAAGCCTTCTTTTTTATTTTCCCTTTTATCTTTTTGTCTGACTGCAAATTCGCTACAGGTGAGCCGGCTCAATTCAAGTTATCCAGGGGGTTTGGCATCATACATCAAAACTGCTAGAGAACTCCTAGCTGAATCGAAAGCTGGAAAGAATCCATTTGATGGTTTCACACCTTCGGTAAGTGTATATTGGTGAATGTGTAGAAAATATATGATAACATATTAACATGTACTATATTGGATAAAGTTTATAATTCTGGATAATTTGTATAAAACCATCCATCCATATGGCTTCAGTTGATGTCACTGTACTATTAATTTTGTTTAGAGAATATTTGATGATTTAATGATTTTTCACCGATATAAAACTTGAAACAGTGATACTTGAGAAATGACTTTTCAGGTTCCAACAGGTGAGTCCTTGAATTTTGGCGATGATAGCTTTATCAGTTTTGAGGAGTCAGGTGTTAAAGAAGCTCGAAAAGCTGCATTTGTTCTTGTTGCTGGTGGGCTTGGGGAACGCCTGGGATACAATGGAATTAAGGTTTATAATTTACTACCCTTCATGGTCACTTAGTTTTCTATGAATTACAAAATTTTCAAGTGCATATCATCTATCAAGATTCAAGACAACTTATCATAATTTTAAACCAATAATTGCTGACGCCTTTACCCGTCCTCTCCTTACTGTCTTCATTACCCCCCTCTGTAGCCTCAAGTATCTTCTCCTTGACTTGCATCTTTTAAATGCTGTATCTTCCTCCTGAACCAAATGTCTTCTTAGTCAAGCAGCCCCTCGTTTTTTACATGGTTAGATTAGCTATCTAAATCATATGCTCGTTGGTGCTCTTTTAAGCTTTTCATTGATGCCTATGCATTTTATTCTGTTCTTGAATGTTATATTTCTCATCTATCTTTGGCAATGGGATTCTCAAGGTTTGGTAAGTTAATCTTGCGGACATATTTCTCAACCAAATATTTCCCTAACTTAGCCATTGTTGGTCTGTGGCCACACTAGAGCATTTTCTATGATTATATCAGGCATTTTATCTACTAAATTAGCATGCAATTATTCTTACTTGGTGGATCCATGCAAGTGCCTTAATGTGAAAACGTACCTTCCTGCTTATTCGGAAAAACTTCAAATTATTGATGTGTATGATAATGTAATCCCTATTGATTAAACTTGTTTACCCTATTGTTTTACATTGTGCAGGTGGCTCTTCCCAGAGAGACCACCACAGGAACATGCTTTTTACAGCATTATATTGAATCAATTCTGGCTCTTCAAGATGCTAGCTCTAAACTCGCATCAGGTTTGTTACTGGCTAAGTATCACACGATTTGTGGTTAAAGTTTGTAGGATGCTAGTGCTACCAAAGAAGCTATGATGTCCTTTTTCCTTTTCTATGTTTTAGCATATTTTGAATATGAAAGTTTTGTCAAAATCCAATGTCGGTTTAGGATATAGGGTTCAGAGTGGTTGGGCTTTTAATTAGGAAAGGCAGTTAGTTATCGTTAGGTCCTTGTCTAAGATGTGAAGGCGATTGTTGTGTAAAGTTTTTCGTCTTCTCAATCATAGCTAATATATCTTCCAAAATTTGTAGGTGAAAGGCAAACACGAATTCCATTTGTTATAATGACATCAGATGATACACATTCTCGTACACTAGAGCTTTTGGAGTCAAATTCATATTTTGGAATGGAACCTAGTCAAGTCAAGCTTTTAAAGCAGGTACATACTGGTCATTACTGCTTTGCTGAAGAAAGTTCATTGAAGGTGGTGTATGAATTTCTCTAGAATGTTGCAGGAAAAAGTTGCATGCTTAGATGATAATGATGCCAGGCTTGCAGTTGACCCACGTAACAAGTACAGGATTCAGGTAACAATTACTTATATTTTTAATTAATTACCATATGTTGGGTGAATAAAGATCTAAGAACTTTGTAATTGCTTTTTCCATGAATTTTAAGTTTGTCTGGTTTCTCTTTCCTTTCTCTTTTTGGTAGACCAAGCCTCATGGGCATGGTGATGTGCATTCGCTACTCTATTCAAGTGGCCTTCTAAAAGTTTGGTACGTCATGTCTCTTGCATATTTACCTAATTTTTGGAATCTGTTTGTGTGTGTATAACTTCATCTCTATGGTTTTACTTAATGTAAATGCTGATTGGTCCACTGGATTCGTAAGGTCATGACATATATGGTAATTGATCTTCTATGTGTGCTCAAAGAATGGCTGGGGAGTGGTTGAGCCTCTTGCAAACATTCTGTTCTTTAGTACTTTTAAGCCGCAAAATATTCCCTGACTGATGATTACCTGATGGGATAAAGATTAAAGATAATGCTACATTACTTCTAAAATATTCATTTCTTTTTCAAACTTTAGTTTGGCTGAAGTTGCTTGCTAGAAACTTGAAGGGTTCTGCATGTATGACCTTTCTATATTTGCCTTGACAATCTTCACTTTCATGATATATGATTATATTTTATCATTTTACAGGCATGATGTTGGTTTGAGATGGGTTTTGTTCTTCCAAGATACAAATGGACTTCTATTCAACGTTAGTTGCTTTACGGGTTTCGTCTACATTTTCTACTAATTTGAGGGGCTGTTATCGGATGTGCAGTCAGAAGCCAATCTTCTTATACCTCTTGTTTTGTAGGCAATCCCAGCGGCCTTGGGTGTCAGTGCTACCAGAGAATACCATGTTAATTCCCTAGCCGTTCCGCGCAAAGCAAAAGAAGCGATTGGAGGAATTACCCGACTTACTCATGCTGATGGTATGTAACACGGTTCCTTGTCCTTATAAATGCTATAAGATATATCATTATAACCTCTTTTCAGGTTTGGAATTGCTTAACTCCTGTGATGGCAGTCATTCTCTGAAAGATTTTTCAAGTGACTTTGACTGTATTCTGAGTCAGTCTATTCCATTTCACTTTTAATTTACTCCCTACTTATGGATTTAAGCCAGTGGTTTATGAACTTGTTTCCTTCCATATTTAAGATGAATGAACTATTGTTGCTGCTTTTTTTTCTGTGGGATTTCTTTTTCTTTTTGGATACACAAACTTCTTAGTTTTGTTATACCTAAATAGAAAATCAGGACTTGGTTCCCCTGTTGCTTCTTATGATAGAGACATTACCGTATCCAAACAATAGAAATGAAGGTTTTTGTCACTTGTCTTTCACATGATCACATCACATGTCATGTAGCAGGAATTTGTCGGATGTGGATATGTCAGTATGGCATTGTAGATATCTTCAATCTACACTGTTATGCTTTCTGAAACTTTAGTCTCTCAGTCCTTTGTTTCTTTATAAACCATGACACATAATGTCTTCAACTGCAAAACTTGCTTCAGGGAGGTCGATGGTGATCAATGTGGAGTACAACCAGCTTGATCCTCTGCTTAGAGCAACTGGATATCCTGATGGTGATGTCAATAATGAGACCGGCTATTCTCCATTCCCGGGGAATATCAACCAGGTAATCTTCTGGTACAGATTTTCATTCCTCCCCTTCACCCCTTCCAAAAATAAATATGCTTTCTAGCCACCAGTAGTTTTATCAAGTTCATGATTTTAGCTTAGAGAGAGGTATCATAATTCAATCCTCAACATAAATAGTGTTGCTGTTGAATATATTGCATGAAGAACTGGTAAAACGGGAAGTGGGAAAAAGATACTATGAACAATAAATTAATAAAGGATAGAAATTTCCATATACTTTAATATGATAAATTGTTGTCATTATCAACTAATGTTTTTAATGGACGTGTCCTTGAGTTCAACATATTTTTTTATATCACAACAATTGGAGTAAGACTGATACTGACCAAATTTGTCTTACAAATGAAACTTCTGTGCTTATTTATTCATTGCAGTTAATTTTGGAACTTGGTTCGTACATTGAGGAGCTCACAAAAACAGGTGGTGCCATAAAGGAGTTTGTTAATCCAAAGTAAATCTTCCCTTGACTAGACTTCTAATTTTTTTTGTTGCTGGGGCTGTATTGTGGTTTGTTTTTTTTGTGCATGAATCTTGTTTTCAAGAGATTATAAGTTTCTCATAACTTTCGAGAACTTTTCTTTTAGTTCTTTCTGTCATTAGGGCAAAAAAGTATAAAATATTAGCCTGGCTGGCTCTGCTGAGCATGTAGTGTAGCTATACTTCACTTTGAAAATTGATTGCCTGGCTTAGTCAAATAAGTCAGAGCTTGGAAGTTTTATATGTGTGGGAAACTGTTATCCACGTGTGCGAAAAGGACTGTTTGGTCTTTAATTACTTGGCCTATAGAATGTCTAATTATTAGGATCTTGCTCATCTCCATTTCTGTATCAGTGGAGAAGGCAGATGATAATCTGGATAATAAATTTTGCACAGGGTAGTGTGTGGCCTGCCCCTAATTCAAGGGGAACCCACACCTTGGACAGCCTGGATTAAGTAACAAATCTCCATTTTCCATGCAAGAAGAGATGATATTTATCCTTGGTAGTAAAGTAATACATTATATGTGCACATTTAGTAGGAGATCCTATTGATTATGGATTATAGGGCTGTATTAAGAAGTTAGACTCAGCATTATAATTCCATCACTATGGAACTTTTGCTCGAGAATCCAGAACTAAATACCTTTTCCATCTACGTCTTGAGATATATGATATACTTTTCATTTCTCTTACTCTAAAAGTACATGCTAGATTGCTAGTACAAGAGAATAGTGAGAATTGTTTTCCACTAATATCGTATCTGGTATTTCCCTTGTTGCTGTAGATATAAAGATGCTAGCAAGACTTCATTTAAGTCCTCAACTCGCTTAGAGTGTATGATGCAAGACTATCCAAAAACTTTGCCTCCATCTGCTAGGGTGGGATTCACGGTAATTATCCTTTTGGCCTGAGATTATGCCTTTAAGCCTTTTTATATGCGTGGTCATTTTTTCCCTAGTACAAGATGGGTCCTGTCTTTTATTAAGACTAATAGCTTCAGCCCTCTCTCTCGCTTGAAAAGGGAATAGCTTCTCCCCGTGGCATTGTAACAAATTTTCAATTTTTTTTTTTTTAAAGCATTGCTGAATTGAGTCAAATAACAAGCTGTCTTGTCACTGCTTACTGCTTAGGTAATGGAACCATGGCTTGCTTATGCACCTGTGAAGAACAACCCTGAGGATGCTGCTAAGGTACGTATAATTAGTGCCCTTTAAGTATGGTGCTATATCCTCCTTTTATCAGAGCAGGTTGTGGTCTTTGGGGTTGCTGGTTTGATTTTCTTACTAATTTTATGCTGGAATTTAACTGAAGGTACCAAAGGGAAATCCATATCATAGTGCAACTTCTGGAGAAATGCTCGTTTATCATGCAAACAGCCTAATTCTCAGAAAGGTAATTGTATTAAGATGGTATTTTAATTCAAGACCGTGATGCTAAACTTTCTTTTATTGTTAGACCACACCCCACATGTTTCTGAATATTATTATGCCTGACTTTGCCTGGAATAGTTGGAGGATGGTGCATTAATTTTTTAAAAGAATCAATTTGATCTTCTTCCCCAGGGATCCGAGGGCCCAATATGCTGTTTAGAATTTAGTTATGGCCATATTATCATCCTCGGTGTATGATTATAATCACCTTAGAAGATAAAACATTTATCAAATCAGAAGTTAGGCATTTAACCTGTCGTTCACAACAACCCAACAAGAGAGGACCCTCCCCAATTGAACCATGAGATAAAATCTCAAATCACCAATTCATCTGAAATTTTTGTTATTTTTTCTTTTTTATTCAGTCGCTACAAGATAACCTAGGGAAAGTTTAGGGATGTTTTGTGATTTCTGAAAACCCGGTCTGGAGATGGTGAGCTGCCTTTATCTCTCTCTCTCCCCCTCTGTCACAGTTTGAATTTTTGTGTTTTACTTTTATGCTTCCCAGGCCGGAATCCAAGTAGCTGATCCGGAACAACAGGTGATCAACGGCCAAGAAGTAGAAGTGTGGCCTTGTATCACATGGAAGCCAAAATGGGCTATCACTTTTACAGACATAAAAAGCAAAGTCAGTGGAAGCTGCTCAATTTCTCAGAGGTCTACATTGGTTATCAAAGGCCGGAATGTCTTCATCAACTCTCTCTCCTTGGATGGGGCTCTTGTTATTGACCCAGTTGATGACGCAGAGGTATGTCGAAAATGGAAAATTATAATATGAGAGTTGCAAATTGGCAAACTTTAGTTCTTTTTACAATATATATTACTTGCAAGTTCTAACTATAGATAAATCATGAACACGTCCAGTGCATCTAATCCGAACATGCCAAAAATATCATTACCGTTGGCAAATCTCCTAGTCCGTGCTAGTTTCCCAAACTTCCCATATCTTAAATTTAAGGAAAGCTAATGAAAAGTCCAAAAAAACTTTCCTTTTAACGAAAAGCCCTTTTTAAAGGTATAGTGAATAGTATCAGGTAAAAGTAAAAATGTGGTTTTTCGTTAAAAGTGAACAGTACCTGGAGTGTTTCGTTAAAACTCCCAAAGATTTACTCTCTGCAAATTTGATTGTTTTCTGCAACTCAAGTTTGTGATGGTCAAAAGCACAACTCTCACTATGGACCCCTATTCACATCCTCGGAGTTTCTTCGATTCTTAGAGTCTGTTTGATACTCTACTTGAATCCAACTCTTTAAACTCAAAAACAATTTTCAAGTTTTAGACCTTAAAAACTTATTTGGTAGGATTATTTTCAAAAACTGAACTCAAGACCAACTCAAAAATATAATCTATTCTCTAAAAACACAAAAAGTGAGTTTTTAAAATTTTTAAAATTAAGCTCATTCATTTCTTTTCTATCTCTCCTCCCCTCTCACTCCAAATCTTTCTCTCTTTTATTCTCTCTCTCGCCCTTCTCTTTCTTTTTTCTTTTTTACCTTTTTCGTCTCTCCTTCAATCCGCTCTCTTCATTCTCTTGGTTCTTTTTCTCACTCATCTTCCTCTCTATCTCCTCGGATCCTCTTACTTCTCTCTTTCCTCCAATCATCTCTTACTTTCTTTCCTCCTCTATCATCTTTCTCTCTCAAACCCCTCTTTTTTTATCTCTTTGTCCAGTTTAAGTTGTAAGATTTAGAATTTTTAAATCGCACACCAAACAAGTTTTTGAGTCTTAAAGAAAATTGTTTTCAAGAAAAATTCTTAGTCATCTCGTGTATTTTCACTTTTTGGCATCAGTACGTATAGGTGGATTAACATTTGCAACATAATACGGGAATTTTATTTAACAGAGAAGGAAGTTGTTTTAGTACGTTGAAGGTTGCATAGTTTAAGGGCGGGTGATTCTGTGTTGTGTTACAACAGTTTTGCCTTTGGACAGGTAAAAGTGGAGGGCTCGGTCGTAAACAAGGGTTGGGTCCTCGAACACGTCGATTACAAAGATCCGTCGGTACCCGAGGAACTGAGAACAAGGGGCTTCAGAATCAACAAGATTCAAGAGCTGGAGAAGAAGTGAAGAAACGTCTTCTAAGCTCAATTAGTTTGGGTCTTTCAGGTGAAAGCTTTGGTACGGATTTTCTAAGTTTTTAGTTATCCTTTTTTTTGCTTCTCTCTTTATGTTATTCGTGTTAGTACCACAAATAATGTATTTTCTTTTAATTTGGTTCAAATTATTATTTGATTTTATTTTTAAATGTGGTTTTTTGGCAAAAGACTTGAATTAAGTTTGTGTGTTGGTTACGTGATTCCCAATTTTGAATTCCGTGCCTTCCTCCTCGTGCCGTTCTAGAATTTGTCTTCTCTCCTCTTTTATTTTCATTGTTATTAAAAATTAAAAGTGGAAATGGAAAATTGATGGTCACCCAACTTTTTAATTGGGTTGTTTGGGAAAAATATTTGAGTCTGAAGTCACACCGTCCTGTTGTGTTATTGATTCAGGTTTTATAACTGTGTGGGCAGTATGGTTTGTATGTTATAGATTTAGAATATGATAACAACAAAGAAATGTCGATAGTATAATATGATGATTGATAATATCACGTAACAGTGTGATAACGGCATTGAAAATGGTTAGTAGATTTTGGGAGTTTGTAGAATGGTCGCCGATCGGTGGCATTTAGTCCTCTGTTTTCTATACAAATATTTCTTTGGGCGGTTATGGATTGTAGCTCATTTTCATGCCACGTTAGGTTTTTTCTGCGAACCCTATATTGTTGTTGTATGTAAAATTAGTCTTTTTTCTGCATTTTATACAAATACAAGCAATATTAAGAGAGAGAAAATTGCTCTTAAATTTTTGAATTTACAACAAATGTTTTTAACTACTTAAATCATAAGTCGGTTTTATTTTTCTTCCAAATTTATTTTAGTAAGTTTTTAGTTCGGGCATGATCGGATTAGCTCACCTTTAACTACCACAAAAATCATGCGTCTCCTCTTCGTCAATTATCGTTTTTTAGAAAGTCTCCTTAATATTTTCAAAAAATAAAAGAACAAATTCTGACCCAAAATAAAATAAAATAAAATCTTGAAAATAATATATTGTGAAGCAGCACGATACACGAGTATAGCCGTCCAGATGATTCCATTTTCTTCTCAACTAGATAGATGCCGCGCGTTTCTCGTTCACATAACACAACATTAAACAATACAAAAGGTCACTATTTGGATACCAAAAACAAAATGCATAAGGTCCCAACGACCCTACCCATGATTTGGGACATGTTCCTTGACTTGTAGGTTTGGCTCTAATGGTATGTTGAAAGATGAATTAATGGTAGATTTGAGATTTGATTTTTATGGACGACGAGTTCAATACCTAATTTTATCGATTCATCGTATGATTTAACCTGAATCTTATGTCCTAATGTTTTGTTTTATAAAAAAAATGGTAGATATAAGTTTCACCCATTTCTTTGTAAGCAAAATGTGGTTAGGATCCCAATTGGTTCAAATAATCAAATGTGTATATACATGAGTAATCATGCATAAACTTCATTTGATTGAGGATGTCTCGAGTTCACTTCTCGTTGAACTTGATGTCAAACAAGTGACCTTTTGCGCATTTGATGCCATTAAGTAACTTGCATTATCTTAACCTAAATGCGCTAATATCCTCTTGAAGCCCAAATTTGAAGATTAAATAAAAGAATTCATGGATAAGACAATTCCACTTGTTGGAATAGTTTACAAGCTACAGGTAATGGAATATGCGTACCATATATACATATATGCATATTGCTTTCATTAGGAAACTTCGTGCTAAGTTCCTCTTTAAACACAAGCAGTACAAGTCAAGGACAACCGATAGAAAGTCCAATATTCCAACCCTATATATATAATGACTTGAAACATAGCCATTACACAGAGGTTCTCATATTTCATAACGTTCAGTTCAATACTCGTATTGTATTTCTTTAGTCTTTTTGCATGACAACAATCTACATGATGTGTCCTCTAGTCACCAACGAATTGCACCGTATTTTCGAAAATCTCGACAAGAATGGAGACGGGCAAGTGAGTCTCGAGGAGCTCAATTGGCTCCTCGAGAGAATCGGCGTGCAGTTAAGCCTGCACGAGCTCGAGTCCCTCGTGGGAAAACCGAGCCTTGACATCAACGAGTTCTTGTTCTTCTACAAGTCCATATCCATACAGCAAGGTGACGCCAGTGGCGAAAATGAAGGCGGTGACATTCGTGAGGATGTCGGTGTTGATGGTCAGGAAGATGAAGATGAGAAGGACCTTGCGAAGGCATTCGGTGTGTTTGATTTGAACGGCGATGGCTTCATTTCTAGCGAGGAGCTTGAGAGCGTGCTGAGGAGATTAGGGGTTTTGGAGGAGAATAGCAGCCGTGACTGTAGAACTATGATTCGCGTGTTCGACACCAACTTGGACGGCCTGCTCGACTTTCAGGAATTCAAAACCATGATGTTCCATAATACTATTTCTTAATTAATTCCCGTGCTCCCATTTACAACTTTTTGAAATTTAAAGTGCAAGTATTTGCAGCCCCTGCCCAGCACTTCTTTATAATGATAAATGATTGTTTTTTCTTTTTCCAAGTGATATTAGTACTCTATTGCAAGTTAAATTTCGAGAAGTGAAAGTATTATCATCCTTCATTCCTTCTTCCTCTACCAATTGGTGCTAGTATACATTGGTTGTTGGATGGGATCCATCAGCTTGTGATTTCAACCATCTAAACAATATAATCTACATTTATCAAAATAATATGCAATATAATCTGCACGTCACCCCTAAGTTCTCATATATATGGTCCCTAGCAAGGCTCCTAGTATCAGAGTAATTGCATGGACATATTAAAATAAAGAAAACTAATGAAAATGACTTCAAAACTTTGAGTTTTAACCAAAAACCATCATATAACTTTATTTAATGATAAAGACAAGAGGAACAAAAAAAAAAAAAAAACGTAACTAAAGGCGCGTGCAAAGAGCACCCAACCAATCCTTCAGTTGCATAACTCTTTGACATAATCTAAGCATATTTTATTCCTCTAAAATTAAAATTTCAAATTGAAGTGGGTTCCATTCGATTGAGAACCACATCTGGAGCGGTATGGTTGGGAGGGAGTCGGTCAGGTGTGGGGTTGGGATGGTTGGGGGTAGGGGTGGGGCAGCATCATTAACAACATCGTTGAACTCATCACCCATTTTTCTAGTAATGATATTGAGCTATTAGCCATGCATGACTTTAATGGCGTGGACGTTAATCTCTATCATTTTTTTAAAAATCTTTTTATTGCATTCAGGTGAAAGAACCAAGGTATTAAATATCGATGATATCGGAAATATCGGTAGTCCAAAAACACGGAAATATCGATGGAAATATCGGGATATTATCGATATCGATAAAAATTGAATAAAAACCACGGAAATTGTAAGAAAAACTTGGAAATTTTTATTGAAACTTTGCAGGATGTTTATTTAGTCAATTATCTATTAGTTTATCACAAAAAATTGGAAGGAAATGCATTGCATGATGGATTTAACTGATTTAAGTTGATTATATAGCGAGCTGGCAAACATTGTGAGTGTAGAAAATATGTAGTAATTAATGAAAGAAGTTTAAACATACCAAAATCATTTATATATAATGAATTAGTACAATATTTTACACTTTATACATTGCATGGTAAGATACATGAGTGACTTAGTACCACATAGAGTTCCTATGAGGTTCAAAATTTTTGTGTTGTCAATGTTTTTTCACACACACACACACACACACACACACACACGGACAGAAACCACTCCACCATTACTAACACTGTAACACACACTATACCACACATGTGGCACACTGTGGACGTCATTTTGTGACACACACACACACACACGGACGCAGACGCACGCAACACACACGCAACACACGTAACACACGCACGCAACACACACACACACGCAACACACGCAAACCACACAATCTCGATCCTTCTCTCCCTCATTCTCTCCTCAGTCCTCAGTCTCTCTCTCTCTCTCTCGATCCTTCTCCCTCATTCTCTCTCCTCAGTCTCTTCTCCGGTTCTCCCCCCCATCTCTTCTCAACTCACCTTCCCAGAGGGCCAGAGCACAGACATACACACACACCCCACTTCCCTGTGTTTCCCCCTTCCCCAATCCCTCGAACCTTCTCAACTCACCTCTCCTTGTTTCTTCTCCCCCCGTGACCTCCACCACAGTGGCGCACACTCCGCCGAGGACCATCACCACCTGTGGCGCACACTCCCGGCGGCGGCGAGCACCATCAGGCAAGGGGAGGCCTTGTCAGGCTCTCAGATGATCAGATCCATCAAATCCGAGCGGGAATTGCTCATTTTCAGGGTCTGAGCGTGGATCTGAGCGTGGATTACTCATTTTCGGCTGCCGTTGTGACGACGACGGAGGATCCGGCGCGATAATATCGCTAATATCGCGATATTTGTACGATATTTAAGTGTAACCGTTCGAAAATATCGTTGTCTTAAAAAACCGATATTATCGGCGATATTGCGCCGATAATATCGATTTTTCAGTCCTTGGAAAGAACTTGAAAATCTAGATCGAGCATCTACCGTTAGGTTTTATAAACAGTGTAGTATCGTTAAAATTCATCAACGGTGTGGAAAGTTTCATAAACAATGTCGTACCGTTAAGTATCATAAACAGTGTAGTACCATTAAGTTTCATAAACAGTATACGTAGTAAGTTTCATAAACAGTGTACGTAGTAAGTTTCATAAACAGTTTGTGTGAGGGGGGGCGCAAGTCCGCGTGTCAATTTTTTTTTTTTTTAATAGTAAAATTAATAACAGATAGACGCAATTATTTCATAACAAAAACGCATAGAAATTGTTTTATATTGTTGTTTTGTTACATGATATATAATTGATAAGAGATCAGTTCGATTCATAGAACTGGAACCGGTTCCATTAATAAAAATACATAAACCTGAACCGGCTTGGGCTCGTTTACAAAAACAAGTCGAATCCGGATCCACCAAAATTGTATTATTCTAAGCCACTTAATTGGTGCCCTCTCATTACTTGAGGTACCGTTTGGTACGTGGGACGGGACGGAACGCAGTGGGACGAGGAGTTCCGTCCCATGTTTGGTGCGCCTAAAAATCGTGGAACGGGTTGTTCTATGAGACGAAATTTGGCTGATTTTTCGTTCCACCTCTTCCCCTTGGAACGACTCGTTCCACATCCGTGGAACACAAATTTATAACATTTTAAGACAAAATTTTCTTTTTCAATATTTACATCATCCGTTCCATCCTGTCTCATCCTATCCCGTCCCATCTCGTCCCGTCTGCGTACCAAACAGTAACGACTTCTAATACGTTATTAACTTCTTTTGTCAATTAAACTTAATAATCTAGGCTCTTAAGCATCTTATAAACCAACTGCCAATTTTGTTAGACTTAGGGGTGGATTTTTTTGCCAAATTGCCGTGCCAACCGAATTGCCAACTGTGCCATACCGATTTTGTGCCAAATTTTTTACGCCAATCGGTAATGGTACGGTAATGTACCGTACCGAAACTTCATGGTACGGTATTGGTAATGGATACCATTACCACGGCATTACCGTACCGTACTGGAAAATAAAATATAATTTATAATTTATAAATTATAAAATAGATAATTATATAACACATATTTATAATATTCCAATAATTTGAAAATAAAACCCTACTTATATTAGCATTGTTGTTGGTGACTTTGATCTCTTGAAATGGTGGAAATCAAATACAAAAGAGTTCCTAATTCTTTCACAAATAGCCAAGATATCTTTGTAACCTCCACTTCTATAGTTGTAAGTGAAAATGCATTTAGCCTAGGAAGGAGGGTTGTGGACCTTTTTAGGGCATCCTTAATTCCTAAAATAGTATAGGCACTAGTGTGTACTAGTGGTTGGCTTAGGGCAGATGAAGTAGACTTCTACAAGGAAATGGAAAAAGAGGAAACAAGAAAGATATGCTTTAATTTTTTTAGTAAATTTGTTATTAAATGGTTTCCAACTTTAATTCTTTTTGCTACTAATTAATATGTTTTATTTGGTTGTAATGTAGGCTTGACACAAGCTCAATCTTTTACAAGTTCAATGTCTCCTTCAAAAGTTTTGACATCTCAAGCTTGAATAACTGATCAATGAATTCTACTTTTGAAGTTTAGTTCCAATTTTCATTTGGTTTGAAACTTTAATTTCTATTTGGATTGTTAACTTCTATTTGTTTTGGTTCGTAACTTCTATTTGGATTGCAAACTTAATTTTCATCATGAATCTTGATGCATTATTTGAATTATTGTGTGTGTGAATTGTGAACAATGAATAATAGATGAATTTAAGCTACAATGTATGAGATAAAGGTACAAAAAAAAAGTTTTTCCCTTGAATTGGGTAAAACAAAAAAACAAAAACAAATTTTGTCCCAAAACAAAATGGCAATTACCATTGCCATACCATGCCAACCGAACTTTTGGCAATACCGAAATTCGGTATACCGAAAGTTTGGTACTGTAATGGTAATAGATTTTACCAAGCCGAAAGTTTGGTACGGTAATTGGTACAAGGGTTTTGGTATGGTAACCGTACCGAATCCACCCCTAGGACTTCGATACAGTGTGCTCATCGTACATAAAAATTATTTTTGGAAGAAGAACCTGCCATATATATATAAGAAGGAGAAATTATGTTCACATCCTTCTTTTTGTTACTCCATTAATTAAAATCCTATTTATTTTCAATTTTTGATCAAGGTCCTTGGGTATTAATAACATCATTAATTATTTGAATAATAAAATATTTTTATTTTTAAATATATTCCTTTAGTGTTAAAAATGTTACAATTAGTATATTTATATTTATGGCTAAATTTTTATCATATATTTTTATTTTTAGTTTGTACCTAGTTTTAATTTGTACCAATTTTCTCTTCATTTTTAATTTGTACCCATATATTAGTTTCTTTTTGTGCCCATATTTTCTAAAGTTTTTTTTTGTGTTTGTACCCATGTGTATACCATCACATGACATTGTATATTTAATCAATGATATAAAAATTACATATGGTATATTTATGTTTTATGCCTAAACTTTGTATCATATATTTCTATTTTTAGTTTGTACCCACTTTTAATTCGCAACATTTTTTTTTAATTTGTAGTATTTTCTTTTTAGTTTTATTTTGTACCCATGTATTAATTTCTTTTAGTGCCTATATGTTTTTAAAAATTCATTTGTACTCATAATTTTTTAATCTTTTATCTGTACCCTAATTTATTTATAATGTACTCATTCTTCTTTATTAATGTACCACTTTGTTATATGTGAAATGTACCAATTTTTTTCACACTATGGATACATTCTTTGGCCATTTATTATTTCTTATTTTTACATAGTTTTTATCCATTTATTCAATCAAAATGTTTGAATTTTTTTTATTGTAACCGTTTCTATTAGTATTATAATGAGAGATTTTAAATTTATAGGATTATAAATCTCATAAAATGTCAAACAATTAATGTCAAAACTATAAAAATATAAATATTAATAGTAATATAATGAGGTGTACAAAGTCAAGGGACTTTGATCAAACTTTGAATACCATTAAGGTTTTAATCAAAGAATGTTAAGGATTAGAAACCGCATCCAAAATATCCCCGTATAAGAAACATATCAAATTTCTTTTCTTTTTATTGCCCTTTACGCGTCAATCTTCCCACCCAATCTAAATGTAAGAACTAACAACTACTAGGAAGGAACATACATAGGAAAACCAAGCAACCAAATTAATGTTTAGAAATTAATGCAACAGCTAAAGCAAGAATTCCCATAGTCTTAAGCAAGATCTTCTAAGAAGGTTCAATGATGTTTATGGAAGGACTAATGTACTTTGACAATTCCGCCTATCAATATATATCAAAATCTTTTCAGATTACCTTAAAATTAGGAGAGATTTTTCATTGTACTTAAAACATTGTCACGTCATGTCAATTTTGCTCAAGTTATAATACATCTTTATTTTTCTTATTAATATACATTCAAAATGATACATATCAATCATGTCATTCACTTATACTATAACACATTAAAAAATAAAACATATCAACAATATTTTCCACCTAACTAAAAGTACACAAAAATACACCAGTTTCAACTGCATATAATATTCCTAGGAATGTAAACCCATCACAATTCACAACAGGGTTTATATCACAAATGGTCCCTGAAATTGACCTCGTCAATCATGATGGTCCCTGAAATTGAAAATCGATCAATGTAGTCCCTGAATTTTAACTCGCGAATCAATGTGGTCCTTCTGTTAGTGTTCCGTCCAAATTAACACTAAAAAAAGGTTAGAGAACCAATTTTTCATGGTAAAATGACCAAAAAAAGGTTAGAGAACCACTTTTTTTTGTTTTTATTTTAGTTTTAGCACCAAATCCATGAAAAAATGGAGAGAAAAGTGAAGATGGAAAAAAGAAAAGAGAGGTAATAAGTAAAATTATAAGTAACAGGGTTATTTTTGATCATTTTACCATGAAAAATTGGTTCTCTAATCTTTTTTTAAAGTTAATTTGGACGGAACACTAACAGAAGGACCACATTGATTCGCGAGTTAAAATTCAGGGACTACATTGATCGATTTTCAATTTCAGGGACCATCATGATTGATGGGGTCAATTTCAGGAACCATTTGTGATATAAACCCTTCACAACAAGAAAGTCGGCTATATGCGGTTAACAACAACTGTTCCTTGTGGAAAACAGACTGCCATGCATTGACTCTTGCATGGTAAGACTTGTACGGTTGGACCTTGGTGGGTTACTACGAAGTTCCCACTCGACTTCAACTAAAATAGAACTGCTCGTGTATGGTCCAATATAACTAGTTGAGGACTTAAGAAAACAACTAATTTATCTGTAAAAACTAAAAAGTTAGTTCTGGCATAGTGGCAAACTCATATACCACAATAAAAGACGATAATAGATTAGGTGAATTAAGCTACGTAAATAATTTGGTCATCGTATATAAAAGTAGTCTTATTCTTGCAGTAAGAAAGAACGAAGACCTTAGGGTTTAGCCATCAATTACAAAGTAGAATATTTCATTCCCACTTAGAGTGGTAGAAAATGCGAATTTCTTGATAGAACGATCCCTCTGTCCCCTGTATCTTCAAATTTTATTAAAAAATTCGTATATAATATATAAGTATATAAGCTTAAAATGTATATTTATCTTGTAGTTTAAACTCGAAGTTAGTCATATAAATGATTGGACTTGATTATTGAACAATTGCACGACTTAACGCATGTAATAATTTATCCTTTAATCAACGTTTGGGGTTACATGATTAACACGTCAAATATACATTGATTTACTAAGGACTATGACATGTAATAATTTATCATTTTAGGTAGATATGTCGACCAAGCTATAGTCAATAGGACTATGACATGTATATTATAAAATAAAGAATAAAAACCGTGTCCTGGTCGTGTTAACAGATAACAAATTTTATTAAGATACTAAAATGATTAAATGGGTCAGGTCACTTATCGTTATTGTATTATTAATATTATATGGGTTCATTTAAGACAATAAGAACGACAAGGAATTTGTAGCTCAAGTTATTATAAGATTTTTACCTATGAATTCATAGTTATGTGTTTGATTTTTCTGATCAAAACTATACTTAGTGATGACAATAATTTTATCTGATCAATATTAAGGGAAATTAATCCCAAGCTCACTAATTACATATTATATTGACTTGTTTCGTGTTTAATTATTTCAAAACGTAACCCTAAGTTTTTTGAGAAAATGCTACGTGATTCGTACATAAACCAACTCGACCATCATGCATCCGTTCTTGGAAGTTGCATAATTGACCTAGAAATGTGCGATTAATTGTTAATCAAATCTTTGACAAAAAAATAAAATAAAACAATTGTTAATCAAATTCCTAGCATTCAGAATACTCTTTTGAATAATCTTTTGAAAGCAACCCCACAAGTGCATGCCCTTTTGCTTTCTTCGTACGGAAGGGTTTGTGTTTTAAGAGGAGACTTGAACATTTCAAAAAGGGCAACGAGAAGATTGTTTACCTCGTACAAGTCAACCAAATATTTCTAAACAGGAAAATAAGGGGTCAATCCATATTTTTCTATAGAAAACACAAGTTACAGTGTTACACAACGTTCATGGCAGTAATTGGGATCATCTTGTAATCAAAGCATTTATAAAGGAAAATAGACTAGAGAAGAACGAGCTCAGAAGGGGCGTTGAGGGGGAGCGAAAGGTGCAGTCGCACAGGGCTCCAAATTTGAAGGGACGCCCAAAATTTTTGTCATCTAATATTATGTAATAATGTTATATATTTAGAAAATTGCTTTTGTTAATACTTTAAAATCTCATTGTGCATTCCTTATAAGAGCAAATTTTTTTTCTTTCTAAATATAAAAAGGTAATGCTGGAGAGACTAAATTTGTGAACTAAATGACGAGTCACCAATAGAAAATTATCACTTTTATTAATACTTAAGTAATAATCCAATCATCAACTTACATGTCATTTAATTTACAAAATTTTGTCTACAAATTTAGTATCCCTAGCATCACTCAATATAAAAATTTCTAATACAATGAGATGTTCTGATTGTCAATAATAACATCCTAAAAACGATAGTTTTCCAATTTTATTATATAATTATATATTCAAGTGAACTTTAAAGTTAGAGTTTTTAAGTTTTTTTTATTCTTTTGTTTAAGATTGAACTGCTTTTGATTATCTAGTGAAGGTTATGTTTGTAGTTTTTTTACTTATAATTAATGACATTTGTAAACTTGCAATGAGTGAGTGCTAAAGTTTATTTTGATTTAAGTGATTGTTTTATAACATCAATACATTGTTTTACTTTTTTTAATACTATCTTAAGGAGGGGCCCTTTTATAAATTTTGCACAGGACCCCCAA
Organism: Cotoneaster glaucophyllus; assembly: GCA_036320875.1. Lineage (NCBI taxonomy): Eukaryota > Viridiplantae > Streptophyta > Magnoliopsida > Rosales > Rosaceae > Cotoneaster > Cotoneaster glaucophyllus. Next base: position 8,909,768 of record CM070073.1, on the reverse strand, counting down.
AATCTCAGAGACAGCCCTGACCGAGCTGATTAGTCAGATCAATGTGTGTACCATCTTGCACTTAAGTTAGGATTCATTTTTTCATGAAGTAGAGAAAATTAAAAATTCTGTTTTATAAAAAAAAAGAACTGAAGAGACTGTATGCATGAATCGCGATTACATAAATATGCTCTCAAAGTTCGTGATACGTGAGGTGTGAGAAAGAATATTGAGGTATGCCAGTTCTCATATTTTAGGAAATGGGAGAATAAAAGAGTTCAATTTTTGTCGTGAATGTGAGAAGGTAAGTTCTACATTACTAAAATTATAACTCTCCACACAACGTTTAAAGAGACGATGTGTTGCGTAAACAAACTATCATATGATTCCAATACAATACATATTGTCCAAGTTATTTGGGTGGTAACTGGTAAAACTATGTAATACTTGGCCTGAAGAACTGTATAATTGTATAACTGTGTTTCCCTTTGATGGTTGCTTTTGTGCCGTGGAGGTGGTGGTTGTGCCCGTGGCGGTGGAATTAGGGTCTGGTGGTGGCAAAAATTTGACATTGGGTTTATGAGATGGGCCGAAGTATTGGTCTCTTTTTAGCTGGGCCTTAGCCATCAAGTCTTACAATTGGATCCTAGGGGACTCTCCTCCATGGTCAATTTACTTATGTTTCGCAAACAAAATAATCCTATCGTACTAACTAGCTAAGACTCTTTACATATATAAAGTCATTCATCTTTACACAGATATTAAAATATCTCATTTAAACTATAAAATAAAAGTTTTTGCACACATATTATAAGCTAATTGGCATGTAATAAAGAATGATACTTAAAGAGCCACATATTTTACTTTAGTTAAAGTATATAATGATGATGTCACTTAGTACTTCAGTTTGGTGATATTACTCTTCACTTGAAAGTTAGAGGTTTTAAGTTCGAATCTCGTGGATGGCGAATTCGATATCAAATTAGACTGCTAATTATGTGGCTTAGCCGAACTCCCCCTCTTTTTAGTGTAAAAATATTGATGCACTAAAAAAAAAGTATACATAATGATGATTTCTTTGAGTGTTTATCTAAATTGTGATGCAAATTAATTTGGCTTGACTTGGATTTGTTTGAAAAGATTAAAGTATAAAATATCCGAATATTTTAAAGAAACTCACAGGTGAGCATGTAGTCATTTCTTTTTCTTCAAAAATAAAAATAAAACCGTTATAAGAAAATGTAAGGAAAACTAACGAAAAATCTAAATTTTTTTTAGTTTTAATGAAAAATGACAAATAAAGGTGTGGTAAATAGTATTAAAGAAAGGTAAAAATGTGGTTTTTTGTTAAAAGTGAACAGTACCGGGAGTGTTTCGTTAAAGCTCCGAAATTTTAACGAAAGCTCCCGGTACTGTTCATTTTAACGAAAAATCACATTTTTACACTAAAAAATCAATTCTGGTACTATTTACTTTACCATTTATTTTGTCATTATCGTTAAAATTCAAAGTTTTCAAACATTTTTTTATTATTTTTCCTAAAAATAATCAAGGTTCTAAAAAACGCTAGCCGCTAGTCGGGCGGCGGGCTGGCACCTAGCGCCTAGGCAACTAGGCGGGGTCTAGGCAGGCGCCTAGGCGGATTTAGGTAAATTTCTTGTTATATCTTGTAAATAAGTGCATATTGACACTTATAAAAAAGGGTAAATTACACAAAACTACCTCAACTATTGGGGTCACGACAGTTTCATACCTCATTTGTAAAAATTGACAATGTCATACCACATCTTACGAATTTGTGACAATGTCATACCTCCGTCAAATTTTCTGTTAGTTTTTCTGTTAAATGATGACATGGCTACATGCGGAGCCCAATCACTAATCCAACTAGATTAAAATATTATTAAATATATTTTTAATAATTAAAAATTAAAAAAAAATATTTATTTTAAATCTCTCTCTCCCCTTCCTCTCTCTCCCCTTCCTCTCTCTCTCTCCTTTCTCTCTTCTCTGCCCGAATTGGGGTTGCTTTTTTTTTTTTTTTCCTCCTTCTCTCTCTCCCCCTCCTCTCTCTCTCCTCTCTCTCTTCTCTGCAACCCGAACTGGGGTTGTTTTTTTTTTTTGCAACCCGAACTGGGGTTGTTTTTTTTTTTTGCATCCCGAACTGGGGTTGCTTTTTTTTTTTTTTTTGCTTCCTCCTACTGTAGACATCGAAATTTCGTGAAATAAATGTTGACCAAAAATTAAAATTTCAACGCTCATGTATCACATAAATTTTATACATAGCATGTGAATCAACGAAAAATCAAAATAATTCAGAAAAGTCATCAAACAGGACACTTGTCAACGCCTGGCAGAAGTGACTTATTTCATCTGATTATTAAAACCCAAAAATCAAGTTTTGGAATTCTATAAATAGAAGGCCAATTCATTCATTTCAATACACCAATTCACATTACACAAAAGCGTTGAAGCTCTGAAACTCCAAACGCTCTCAAGCAAATCCCGAAGAATCAACGAAGTTCTGTCCGTTCTTCATCAAAGTTCAAGCCCCAAGGCTCCTCGAAGTTCTGTCCGTTCTTCATCAAAGTTCAAAGCCCCAAGGCTCCTCGAAGTTCTGTCCGTTCTTCATCAAAGATCAAGCCCCAAGGCTCCTCGAAGTTCTGTACGTTCTTCATCAAAGCACAAGCCCCAAGGCTCCTCGAAGTTCTGTCCGTTCTTCATCAAAGATCAAGCCCCAAGGCTCCTCGAAGTTCTGTGCGTTCTTCATCAAAGATCAAGCCCCAAGGCTCCTCGAAGTTCTGTCCGTTCTTCATCAAAGATCAAGCCCCAAGGCTCCCTCGAAGTTCTGTCCGCTCTTCATCAAAGTTCAAAGCCCCAAGGCTCCTCGAAGTTCTGTCCGTTCTTCATCAAAGATCAAGCCCCAAGGCTCCTCGAAGTTCTGTACGTTCTTCATCAAAGCACAAGCCCCAAAGCCCTCGAAGATCCGTTCAACCACGTTCTTCATCAAAGCACAAAGCCCCAAAGCCTTTGAAGATCCGCTCATCCACCTTCAAGATCAAGCCTCAAAAGCCCTTGAAGAACAGTTCATCGTTCATCGTTCATCGTTCATCCACCTTCAAGATCAAGCCTCAAAAAGCCCTTGAAGAACAGTTCATCGTTCATAATTCCTCGAAGATCAAGCCCAAAAGCCCAAAAGCCCTTCGAAGATCCATTCATCCTCAACCTTCAAGATCAAGCCCCGACGGCCCTTGAGGAAATCATCCACTGTTCATCCCAAAGATCAAGCCCCGACGGCCCTTTGGATCAACAGCCCATCAACAAATCCACATATCCCCGTTCATCAAGATCAAGCCCTCCAAAGGCCCCTTGAAGAATTGTTCATCAAAGATCAAGCCCCCGACGGCCCTTCGGATCAACAATCAAACCACCAAATCAAGTTCTTACGGAGATAGAATCAGAGGCAAATTTTCAAAGAGATTGTAACCCAAAATCATCAAATACAAATATCACTTTGTACACGTTGGTTCTTGTCGCATTTCGTTTCAGGAAATTTTCGTGTTTACAAATTTGGCACGCCCAGTGGGACAATCTCTACCTCTCATCTCTTTCTCCATTCAAGAAAATCAAATCACACTCCAAAAGCAATGGCATCAAAGGAAGGCCAAGCCGTTCTTACAACCATCGAAGCTTCCTCCATTGAACAAAAGCTGGCTCAAATGAGGGAAACAGTTGCAAGGCTCACAAAGAAAGCAGAAGAGCAAAACTTGCAAGTCACCGTTCTCGCAACCGCCAAAGGAAGGAATTTGAGCACTTCCGCCACGAACGGAGCATCCATTGGCGCCACAACCACTCCTCAACGTGCCGCTACAAAGTTTGTGCCGTCAAAGGAGCAAAGTGAACATCACAAACGCGAGCCTGTCATCAACCTGACCTCGCTAGGGACACCAAAGCATGCTGCTGAAGGAAAGCCACGTATGTTGGTTGCACAAGTCATGACCATCGGCGTGATTTCAGTTGAAGAGCAGTTGGCCCAGATGAACGAAACGATCGCAAAGCTCACACGTACCGTGGAAGAGAAAGACTTGCAGATCACCGCACTCACCAACAGATTGGGAGCAAAACACGAGGAAGGAGACGGCTCTGGCATAAAGAAAGAGGCTGACGAAGAAGAGGAGCCTCCGGTAGAGAAGCCTGAAGAGAAGCAGGAGCCAGACCAACCGGCGGCACTTTTGGGATCTCTTTCTATCCAGCAACTGCAAGAGATGATCGCCAATACCATCAAGGCACAATACGAAGGGAGCTCTTATACCTCCGCTTTGTACTCAAAGCCTTATTCCAAGGGGATCGATGCCTTGAGGATGCCGAGGGGCTACCAACCGCCAAAGTTCATGCAGTTCGATGGAAAAGGCAACCCGAAACAGCACGTGGCCCATTTCGTGGAAACTTGCAATAATGCAGGTACGGAAGGAGACCACCTTGCCAAGCAGTTTGTACGCTCGCTGAAGGGTAATGCCTTTGAGTGGTACACGGACTTGGAGCCTGAGTCCATCAGTAGCTGGGAGCAATTGGAGAAGGAATTCCTCAACCGCTTCTACAGCACCCGCCGCACCGTGAGCATGCTGGAGCTGACAAGCGCCAAGCAATGGAGGGACGAGCCGGTGGTGGATTACATAAACCGATGGCGCAATCTTAGCCTCGACTGCAAAGACAGGCTTTCAGAGATCTCCTCGATTGAGATGTGCGTCCAGGGCATGCAATGGGGTTTACACTACATCCTCCAAGGCATCAAACCACGGACCTTCGAGGAGTTGGCCACCCGCGCCCACGACATGGAGCTAAGCATAGCCCACCATGGAAAGAAAGAGCCGATCTCCGACTTCAAGAAAGACAAGGCGTTTGTCCCGAAGGTGGACAATTACGGGAAGAAGCCTGCCAAGGAAGCTTTCACTATTAACACTGCGCCCGTCAAAGCCTCCTCTACACCCGTCAAGATCTCTTGCAAAATTAAAACGAAGGAGATAAAAAGAGACGAGTCTTTCCCCACCCAAGATAGGTACAGAAACACCTTGAGGGAACTGGAGCAAAAAACATACCCTTTTCCTGACTCGGATATGGCAGCAATGTTAGACGACTTGCTAGAAAAGGAGGTGATTGAGCTGCCAGAATGCAAGCGCCCTGAGGAGATGCACCGCGTGAACGACCCGAAGTACTGCAAGTATCATCGAATCGTAGGTCATCCCGTCGGAAAATGCTTCATCCTCAAAGAGCTCATCATGAGGTTGGCACAACAAGGGCGGATCGAACTCGATCTAGAAGACACGGCCGCAACTCATACCACTACGATCATGTTTGGATCCTTCGATCCCGTTCCCCTCCAAAGGACTCGTGATCATTCTTGCCAAAGCTCAAGTCACACGACACCTTCTGCGCAACCACCGCCGGGGGCAAGCGACCAAGACGCACCTATCAATGAGGAAGAAGGGTGGACATCGGTGACCTGCAAAAGGATAAGGAAGCCAAGACCACAAGCCGTAAAATCAAAGGCGGAGCAATGGAGAAAACACCACCGCCGCAACAAAAGAAAGCCCAAAGGAAGCTCAAAAGCTGCTAAACCAATATACGGTGGGGAACTCATGGAGCAAGAGCCGCGAATTCCCGTCTCCTTGCACGAGTACTTCCCGAATGACTTCTTCCGACAGTGCACTACCGCCTCCTGTCACATGGTCGAAGTAAAGGTAGAAGGGCCCTCAAAAGGCAAAGCTATCGCCACTAAGGAAGGAAAAACCCTTATGCCCGAAGAAGGTCTGCCAACACACTATCGCATCAAACAAAATCGAGAGGAGCCTAAACCCGCCCCTCGAAGGTCAGTCTTCAAAAGGATGAATCATTCAAGGCCCAGAAATTCGACACTTGATCGCATTGGTAGTCAAGACCGAACTTCCGTCTTCAAGCGGCTTAGCACGCCAACACCTCACAGCTCTGTCTTCAAAAGGTTATCAAAACCTAAGAAACAAAGCGGCACAACTAGCTCTCCTCCGCGACGGTCGGCTTTGGACAGACTTGAAGAAACCAAGAAAACTTCTAGGAAGAGGAAGACAACGCCAGAGGAAGAAAAGTTCGACGGGCTAGCAGAAAAATGCAATGTTCGAAGCTTGATTCCTTCAAGGATGAAGCGCCAAGTAATCTTGGAGGTGGACACAAATGGGCCACTGAAAGTAAGAAAGCACACCATCGTCCACACTGGCCAATCTTCACGCCAACAAACCCAAAAGGACGACACTGAAGAGGAGGTCAAAGATATCTTCTCCATCACGACCCAAGAAGATGAAATCCCCAAAGAAGATGTCACTTTTGGCTCTTTCAACTCAAAGTCTTCACCTCAACCATTGGGGGCATACTCCAAGTCAAGTGAAGTTGAAGGATGGACTCATGTCACTTCGAAGAAACTGCACGAGAAGCATACGTCTTCTCCACAAGTGCACCAATCGGAAATGGGGCAAAGCAGCTTTCGCCAACCTCCAAAGCAATGTGAAAGTGTTGAAGATAAAGAAATTTCGACACAAAGATCATACATGCGCCATCTGTTCTTCCTCGAAAACTTATTCAAATACTCGGTCAAGGCTCCTTGCTATGAAGATTGTGAGGAACGCCTCTCCAAGATCGGTTCAAAGAAATTGGACAAGAAACATACATCTCATCCGCAAGGTCGCCAATTGGAAAGGGGGCAAAGCAGCTCTGGTCAACCTCCAGAGAAAAGTGAAAGCGTTGGAGATAATGAAACTTCGACACAAAGATTGTCCATCCCCGTCACAATGGGCGACCTCTTCCCCGAAGACTTCTTCGATTACTCAGCAAAGGTTCCTTGCTATGAAGATTGCGAGGATCGCCTTTCCTACACCACTTGACAAATCAACAAAATGCTCCTCGTTCGCACGAGCCTAAAAGGCGACAACCAACGCTCCTGGTCTGCACGAGCATAAAAGGCAACACACAAATGCTCCTTGCCTGCATGAGTTGAAACTGCACACGGCACCAAAATGCTCCTCGTCCGCACGAGCCTAAAAAGGCGACACCAATTGCTCCTTGCCTGCATGAGTTGAAACTGCATACGGTACCAAAACGCTCCTTGTCCGCATGAGCATAAAAGGTGACACATCAAAACACTCCTTGCCTGCATGAGCTGAAACTGCAAAACGGCAACAAAACGCTCCTGGCCTGCAAAAGCATAAACTGCGGACAGTGCACAAAAAAGATATGTATTTGAACTACGTTTTGACTTGATCTCTTCTTTGGAGGGGTACGTAGGCAGCTTGAATATTCAATTTCAAGTTCAATCACATCAAAAAATAAATGTTTTATCAAAGAAAGTCAATTTTATTACAAAAGAAACAAAAAAGAAATACATATGTTATTATGTATTAAAAATATATATATATTCTTTGTCAAAAAAAAAAAAAAAAAAATGTATACATGCTAAAGTGGGTCTTCCTACACTTAAAACCCGTGCCAAATCAAAAGAAACGGAAGTTGAAGTCCACAAAAAGAAGCAGCCCAAATCCAGGCCCAGCTCCCGTGGCCCACTCTCACTCTGCCAGTTTATCAATGGAGAGCCCAAGACCGGCCTCCTGCCCAAATCGCTGGTACGACCCTCGCAACCACCACAGCTTTCCGATCGGGCTGACCCAGTTGGAGCGGTTGAACAGGCTCGAACTCCAGCTCCAGGAGTACGGCGTCACCACGATTCTCAACCTCTCGCTGTACGACGAGAATAAGCTTCGTCGGGAGCAATCAAGCTCTGCCTCTTCTCCCTCAAGACGGGGACCGCCACAGCGAAAGAGAACGCCGTCTGCGCTCTGCTCCGCCTCTCGCAAATCAAAAAGAACGAGATTAGAGCCATCGAGTCGGGAATCATGAAGCCGCTGATGGAATTGATGGCGGATTTTGGGTCGAAGACAAGACGGCGTACGTGCTGAGCGTCCTCGTGTCGGTGCCGGAGGCGAGCGCAGCATTCTGTGGATTCAATGGCGGAGCGGAGGTTCGGTATAGGCTATGCTTTGGCGCCCAAGAAGCAGCAAAGCTTCATCCAACAGTCGTTGGTCGACCTAGCCAGATCACGGGGCATCGATCTCGTTCGAATCGACACTGAGCACTCGTTGGCAGATCAGGGGCCGATCGACTGCGTGCTACACAAGCTCTACGGAGACAAATTGGAAGTGGGAGCTGGCAGAGTTCAGGGTCAAGAGCCCTGACGGGGTTATAATCAACGCGCCAGAGGCAAACGAGCAGTCGCTGAGAGTAGCCGTTGCCATCTCTTCTCCGGTCAAAACTTCTCCAAGATCAGGTTATTCCCCCCAGAACCTCTTCCTCCACTTCAAGCTCGACGCCGTGCCCGGCTGTCGATTGCGGAACATCACGAGCCTTCTGAGAGATTATCACCGCCAGCATGCACCATCGATAGCCAAGGTGAAGTCTGGTGGCTGTGCTCGGTGGATATGCTCGGTGGTTGTGTTCAGTACATATGCTCAGTGGTGATTGTGGTGGAGCTTCTTCCACTGTCTCCTCGCTCTCTTTTTCAGCCACTGCATCCGCACCTCCGCTGCCAACAACCTCAACGACCGCTGTCAAACGACTAGCCGGTCGTGAAGCTCTTCTGCTCCACCATTGCAGACATCTCCTCTGCAACTCCTCCATTTCAAGCTTGACACCATTTGCTGTTGGGCCTAGTCATCGACGGTAGGCAGTGCAACGGTGGCTGTGCTCAGTGGCTGTGTTTGATGGTTGTGCTCAGTGGCTGTGCTCTGGGGCTGTGCTTGGTGGTTGTGCTCAGTGACCGCTGTCAAACGACTAGCCGGTCAGCTCCAGCAGCTTCAACAGCTTGGTGGTTGTGCTCAGTGGCTGAGCTCAGTGACCGCTGTCAAACGACTAGCCGGTCAGCTCCAGCAGCTTCAACAGCACATGCAGCTCCTCCTGGGTTTTCACCCACAAATCCAGTCCTGCAGAGCATCATATATAAAAGAAAAAAAAATGGTGGAGCCTCAATGCTTCTCAGTCGTTTGATCGACGCCACAGCTCCACCATCTTCAGTGTTGCGTCACAGGAAAGCAAAGGAAAGGAAGCAAAGGAAAAGAGATGCACGGCACCAAAAAAGCAAAAGAAAAGAGATGGGCGGAAAGTAGAAAAAAAAAAAACACAATAATGATGCATTTGGCACCATCTGGAAGAAAAGAAAAGAAGAAATCAAAAAAAAAAAAAAAAAAAAAAAAAAACAAAAGAAAATGATGATGCATCTGGCACCATCTGGAAGAAAAAAAAAAAGAAAAAGAAAATGATGGTGTCTGTGCCACTTACAGAAAAAAACAAAGCAAAAAAAGAATGATGGGTGCGTGGGCACCAACCAGCAGAAGAAAAAAAAAATAAAAGAAAAAAAAAAAAAAAAAAAAAATGATGATGACAGTTTTTTTTGAGTGTTGGATGTCGGCAATGCATATATGAATAAATAAAAAATAAAATATGCATGAATAAGGTTTGTGTTTGGTGTGTATATGTATGCATGTATACTTATATATGTGTATATATAGACATCGAATGAAATAAAATAAATCTTATTTATTGACATCTCTGAAAATTTACATTTTTTTACATGAGAAGAAAAAAAAAAAAAAAAAAAAAAAAGAATGTGCAAACAAGCCTTCATTGGCCAGGTGGCGTCTCATTACTCGGCGGAACCCCAGGAGGCGCTGGAAGTTGATTATTTTGAGCCTCAACACTCGACGAAGCTCCAGAAGACGAAGGCCTTAAATGCCTTTGAAACAAACCCACAAACCTCTGATGATCACTTAAAGACTGACCATCGGAGTCCTGCAGCTTGTCAAGTTTTCTCTTCATGTTTGTAGAATAGTTATGTGCAAGCCGGTGCAACTGTCTATTCTCATGCCTGAGCCCTCTGATCTCTTGTTGGAGACTTATCACTTCAGCCGCCAATGATTCAACTTGGCGGGTTCGAGCAAATAGGCGCTGGGCCATATTGGAAACAGAAGCCGCGCACTGGACACTGAAAGCCAGAGAATCCTTAACGGCCAACTCATCGGACCGCCCGGCGAGTAATCTGTTATCTTTGGGAGTGGACATATTCCTGGCCACCACCGCAGCAGTCATGTCACTCTTCATTACAGAGTCCCCAATGGTAAGAGGACCAGAAGGGGATAAGAGAGATGGACGCCATATATTGTCTTGAGGAGACGCAGATGCCTCTTCACTAACATTCAAGTCAAGACGATGATCAGATGGGCAAGCCATTTGTGAAAATAATGAAGGAAGGAGAGGTCGGGCAAATTGAATTCTCAGAAATACAAAAGAGGGGAATTCTTTGCAAGCAACCAACTTTCTGAACATGCTTTTGGCGCGCCATCGACACCTCCATAAAAGAAGAAGCAACAGAGGCGCCGGTTCAAAAATCGAAGAGGCACCTCTCCCCGAATATCAAAAGTCGGGCCGTTTGTTCAAAAATCGAAGAGGCACCACTCTCTGAGATTTTAAAAGCCGGATTTTCTGGATCAAATCTGTCGCCACTCCCGACACGCAACCTCAGCTTTGCGTAAATCACGGGCAACTTTGTCAAAAGATTTCTGACAAAAGGAAAACGCGTGGATCTTACTGTTCCAATTACCCAACGGCTACCGACAAAGGTAAAGGAATAGTGCCACTGCTTGCTGTAAAAAAGAAATCCCTATATATGTTGACGCTCGTCTTCATGACAAGGTAGACCTGCAAAAATGCATAACTCTTCCTCACCTCCGAGGGTAACACTCCCAGCAAAACCCCAACAAAGCTTTCTCAAAATGCTTGGCTCTCTTCCTCCCGAGAATACCTCTGCAAACAAATCAAACCAGAGCAAAAGTATCTCATATCAGCAGGGTCGAAAGCAAGAGTACCTCATATCATGCTTTCCCCTATCCTTTTTCTTTGTCCTCCCTCTTCACTACAGGACAAAGAGAAGGAGAGCAATCGGGCGGCGCTAGGAACCAAGTTTTTGGTCAGGAACGGACTGCCTAGAAATCCGTCCCTGATTGCTTACTTAGCTTTGCTCCCGAGTACTCATCCACATCGGCTTGGGGAACAGACAAGGCAAGCGACAATGAAGCATCAACCTTGCTGATTCATCCCCTAACTACAGGATAAGGAGAAGCAAAGTGATCAGCCGGCGTTTACCTTCCCAGTTGGAACGGATTGTTGAGAAATCCTTCCCTGATTGCTTACCTGGCCTTGCTCTCGAGTACTCATCTGCCTGGAGAACAGATAAGACGAGCGACAATGAAGCATCAATCTTGGGGATCATCAGTAAGCGCAACAACTGCACGTGCTGATTCATCCTCTAACCCTCTTCAACATGAATTGGGGAGATCGAACAAAGAAACAGACCATTACCTCCATCTCGTGTCTGCTTGCCGGATACCCAAATCCTGAAGCCGCTCGTGGTCCCGTTTCCAAAAATCAAGATCAAGCCTCAACGGCCCTTGAAGAAATCACAAGCCCAATTCAAGATCAAATGTCCACCACCCTTGAATCGAGCCCAACTCCAGGTAAAAGGAGTAAATTCAGACATTTGTAGCAAGTCTACCAGAAGAAGCCTCCTAGCCCAGTTCAAGATTAAATCTGTGGAAAATGACTTCTTCGAAAGCAAAGGTATCTCATATCATCAGGGTTGAAAGCAAAGCTATCTCATAGCATGCAATCTCCCTGTCCTTTCCTTTGTCCCTACTCTTATCTGCAAGACAAGGATAAAGAAAAGCAATATGTCGAAACCTCCACTCAAACCTCCAGGAAGATACCACATCTGCCTGAAGAACAGATAAGGCAGACAGGTGAAGCTAGTACATTGAAGCATGTGGAGACAAGCGCAACCAATATATATGTGTTGGTTCATCCGTTACTGCTTCAAAAGCAAACGTATCTCATATCATCAAGGTCGAAAGCAAAGTGCTCTGAAGGACCATTTAAAAGCAAAAGGATGCGCACCACTTCTGCCAGGCAAAAGAAACAAGCAGAGAGGAATGTAACATAGTGAGCTGGAACAGATCACTATAGCATGACGCCCTCGTCTGCAGAATCGCATGATCCATCCGGAGGAAACCAGAAAATCCTTCAAACCCAGTTCAAGATCAAAGCTGTGGAAAGTCAACAAGCACAACAAAGCACGTGTCGATTCGTCGGCCACTTCGTTGAAAGCAAGAGTATCTCATATCGTCTCTCTTCCCTCTCCTTTTCTTTGTCCTCGTTGCTAAATGAGAGACAAGTAGAAGGAGAATGATCAACCGGAACCCGAGATCTCCTAGCTCGGCGACTTGAGGAACTCCTACTATATGGTTTGCGTAGTACCTGACCAAGCCCGAAACCACAAGTAAGCTTCAAGTGAAATTGATACATTACCTTGTGCATTAAACATCAGAAATTTGCAGTCCATTTCAAGATCAAGCCTCAACGGCCCTTGAAGAAATTTGTAGTTCATTTCGAGATCAAGCTTCAACGGCCCTCGAAAAAAAAAAACTTGCAGCACAAAAATCAAGATTCAAGCCTCTACGGCCCTTGAAGAAATTTGAAGTCCATTTCAAGATCAAGCCCCGACGGCCCTTGAATCGACATCTACATTGAGAAACTTCAAAACACATCGCCTACAAGTGACAAGCACAAGTATGCGACGCGCCTTGAAGTGGGGGCATTTGTAGACATCGAAATTTCGTGAAATAAATGTTGACCAAAAATTAAAATTTCAACGCTCATGTATCACATAAATTTTATACATAGCATGTGAATCAACGAAAAATCAAAATAATTCAGAAAAGTCATCAAACAGGACACTTGTCAACGCCTGGCAGAAGTGACTTATTTCATCTGATTATTAAAACCCAAAAATCAAGTTTTGGAATTCTATAAATAGAAGGCCAATTCATTCATTTCAATACACCAATTCACATTACACAAAAGCGTTGAAGCTCTGAAACTCCAAACGCTCTCAAGCAAATCCCGAAGAATCAACGAAGTTCTGTCCGTTCTTCATCAAAGTTCAAGCCCCAAGGCTCCTCGAAGTTCTGTCCGTTCTTCATCAAAGTTCAAAGCCCCAAGGCTCCTCGAAGTTCTGTCCGTTCTTCATCAAAGATCAAGCCCCAAGGCTCCTCGAAGTTCTATCCGTTCTTCATCAAAGATCAAGCCCCAAGGCTCCTCGAAGTTCTGTACGTTCTTCATCAAAGCACAAGCCCCAAGGCTCCTCGAAGTTCTGTCCGTTCTTCATCAAAGATCAAGCCCCAAGGCTCCTCGAAGTTCTGTCCGTTCTTCATCAAAGATCAAGCCCCAAGGCTCCTCGAAGTTCTGTCCGTTCTTCATCAAAGATCAAGCCCCAAGGCTCCCTCGAAGTTCTGTCCGCTCTTCATCAAAGTTCAAAGCCCCAAGGCTCCTCGAAGTTCTGTCCGTTCTTCATCAAAGATCAAGCCCCAAGGCTCCTCGAAGTTCTGTACGTTCTTCATCAAAGCACAAGCCCCAAAGCCCTCGAAGATCCGTTCAACCACGTTCTTCATCAAAGCACAAAGCCCCAAAGCCTTTGAAGATCCGCTCATCCACCTTCAAGATCAAGCCTCAAAAGCCCTTGAAGAACAGTTCATCGTTCATCGTTCATCGTTCATCCACCTTCAAGATCAAGCCTCAAAAAGCCCTTGAAGAACAGTTCATCGTTCATAATTCCTCGAAGATCAAGCCCAAAAGCCCAAAAGCCCTTCGAAGATCCATTCATCCTCAACCTTCAAGATCAAGCCCCGACGGCCCTTGAGGAAATCATCCACTGTTCATCCCAAAGATCAAGCCCCGACGGCCCTTTGGATCAACAGCCCATCAACAAATCCACATATCCCCGTTCATCAAGATCAAGCCCTCCAAAGGCCCCTTGAAGAATTGTTCATCAAAGATCAAGCCCCCGACGGCCCTTCGGATCAACAATCAAACCACCAAATCAAGTTCTTACGGAGATAGAATCAGAGGCAAATTTTCAAAGAGATTGTAACCCAAAATCATCAAATACAAATATCACTTTGTACACGTTGGTTCTTGTCGCGTTTCGTTTCAGGAAATTTCCGTGTTTACACCTACTTCTTCTCCTCCTCCTCCTTCTTCTCTTTCTCCTCCTCCTTCTTTTTCTTCTTTCTTTCTGGGTTGCACGGGGGTTTAATTTTTTTTTTCCTTCTTCTTCTTGCCGAAACTGGGCTTGAATTTTTTTTTTTTTCTTTTCTCCTTCTTCTTCTGGGTTTTTTTTCCTCCTCCTTCTTCTCCTTCTTCTTCCTTCATCTGGGTTTTATTTTTTTTTTTCTGGGTTGAAGTTTCCTTTTTTTTTTTCCCTCTTCTTCTTCCTCCTCCTTCTTCTTCTTCGGTTCTTCCTCCTTCTCCCGGGGGGGGGGGGGGGGGGGGGGGGCGGGTGGGGTTGGGCGATTGGGAAGACAAAGGTTTTTTTTTTTTATTTATTATTTTTTTAATTTTAATTTTATTTATTATTTTAATATTTAAAAAATATTATATATATTTTTTTAGTTTTTAATAATTTTTTAATAGAAAGTGGGGTCCGAATCAAGCCACGTCAGCATTTAACAGAAAAACTAACAGAAAATTGGACGGAGGTATGACATTGTCACAAATTCGTAAGATGTGGTATGACATTGTCAATTTTTTCAAATGAGGTATGAAACTGTCGTGACCCTAATAGTTGAGGTAGTTTTGTGTAATTTACCCTATAAAAAATTATAATTGTATGATAAAATGCAAAAAGAGTATCCAACAAGTCCAAAATTTAAAAACACATTAAGCATATATGCCATAAAACCATAGTGAGGAGTATCATCACACATGTACAACAAGTTCACAATTTAAAACAACATAAAATGGAAAATAGGAGGAAAATAAGGAAATATAGTAATGTATGATACTTATCTTTAACATCCCATAATTTAAGTTGATACACAACACAACTATTCTATAAATTAACAAAATTTCAAGGTATAAAGTTATATAAAAAAATATAAAAAAAAAACAAAAACCGCCCCCAGCAGCCCAGTGGCGAAGCCAGGATTTCTCGGGAGGAGGGGCGAACTTAAACGAATGCAAGGTTAAAGAAAAATGATAACAACTGAATCTTTTTATATAGTAATGTCTCAGAGGCTGACATCCAGATGATGTTGGCCGTCGAAGTCCATCTGGGCACCAAAAACTGCGATTTCCAGATGGAAAGATACGTCTTCAAGCGCTGCAATGACGAGATTTACATTATCAATCTTGGGAAAACTTGGGACAGGTTTCAGATGGCTGCCAGGGTGATTGTTGCGATTGAGAATCCTAAGGATATCATTGTACAATCAGCAAGGCCCTATGGACAGAGGGTTGTCCTGAAATTTGCTCAGCACACTGGTGCTAATGCTATTGCTGGAAGGCACACACCTGGTACTTTCACAAATCAGCTCCAGATGTCGTTCAATGAGCCCCGTCTCCTCATTCTGATTGACCCATGAACTGATGCTCAGCCAATTAAGGAGGCTGCTTTGGGAAACATACCCACCATTGCTTTCTGTGATACTAATTCCCCTGTGCGTTATGTTGATATTGGCATCCCTGCGAATTACAAGGGGAAGCACAACATCAGATGTCTTTTCTGGCTCCTAGCAAGGATGGTTTTGCAGATGCGTGGTTCCCTCCGTCCAGGGCTTAAGTGGGATGTCATGGTTGATGTTTTCTTCTATAGAGACACTGAGGAAGCCAAGGAAAAGGAAGATGAAGATCTTCCTCAAATCCCAGATTATGGAACTGCAGATTATGCTGCACCTAGTATGGGCGGGGCTGATCAATGGCCTACCCAAAACGGGCCGTTTCAATGTTTCTTTGTTTTTTTTTTTAAATTTTTTTGACTTCCAACTTATCAAAACGGGCCGTTTTGGCCTGCTGTTTTTTTTTTTAAAAAAAATAAAGAGCTATGCGCGCAGCAGAGCAGAACCAACAGACCCGGAGTCCAGACCGGAGAGTCGGCGACAAAGAGCAGCAGCAGCAGAAGGGGAGGGGCAAAACCAGCGCTCCAGTCCTTTTTTTTCCGGCTAGGGGAGTGGCAACTGCCACTCCTCGCCCTCACGTGGCTTCGCCACTGCAGCAGCCTAGCAAGGCCTAGGCAGCCGCTAGAGCCAACCCGATTTTTTCAGCCGTTTTGCACAAAATCGCCTCGGTTCCAACCGCCTAACGCCTAGGCTTTTTTTAGAACACTAAAAATAATTAAAGCAACTAATGGATTAATAGTTGTTTGAATTTTGATAAATATTTTATTTTTTAAAGCATCAGAGAAATGAATAAGTAGTTAATAGCTTCGACCTTCGGAAAAGAATGAGATTGGGGCATCATTACGAAAAAGACATAATTTGGATTGGCCATTTGGATTTCCAATTAATTGCAACAGTTAGACAAAGTACACAAACAAATTAACCTTTAAATCCCCACCCATCCAATTATCCAACCACCGCTAAAAGAAAAAAAAGAAAAAACAGTCAAAGAACACAAAAGACAAAGCATTGGGAATATAATCCACTGATCGAGACAACTGCATGAATTCCACATGGCACAAACCCCAGCGAACAAATATCCTTATATTATGCGTTTATGCTATAATTGAGTGTCACGTTCTAATAATATTATAGATAGTTGAAGAAATGTTAGTCGAAATTTGATCTAGTATGGTTAATTTTTTATGAACCTTCGTCCTTTTTTTGTCATTTAAAATATTTTATTTTGGTTGAAATTTTTAATCGTTATAGCCAAAAAGGTATTTACTCTGCATTATAATAAATTCAAAGATTAATACTTACATAATTTTATTCTTCAAAGCTCCAACTAGACAAAATTTTATAATTCATTGCTCCAATCTTTTTAATAACATAAAGACGCGTGTGCACATTTTTATCCACATCAAATTTTATCATCAACACGAGACGTTTCGATGATAGTAAGTATACCGAGCAAGTAGACCCTCCGAGTGACTTGTACGCTAAACAGATTCACAACTGTAACCAACCAGATATTGCCGAAGTTTAAGCGAAGCTCTTCACTTTACTTCACAAGCCGCAAACCCAATCGCATTTATTTCATTTTCCATTTCATTTTTAATTTAATGAAATTATTAAATTTCCATTGACGTCCATCCTCTGTTTTTCCCTTCAAAATTTTCCTCCCTTTCCGTCATTTTCCCGAGAAAATCGAATTCATATCCGATCATGAAGGCCCTCGCGGCCACCGCCACCGACATCCTGAAGACCCCGACTTGCATCAAAATTACAGCCATTGCCCTCCTCTCCGTCTCCCTTTTCCTACTCGCCAATCACTACTCTGTTACCTATCCTTCCCTCACCTTCTTCTCCTCCACCGCCGGCCCGCAGACTCCGTCTCTCGTGTCTCCTCCGCCGGAATCGCATCCTCCGGCAGCTCCTTCTCCTCCTCCTCCGTCACCGCCGCCTCCGCCGCCGCCGGAGGTTGAGAGGATGGGGATAGTGGACGAGAACGGCGCGATGTCGGAGGAGTTCAAGGTCGGGGAGTTCGACCCCAGTTTGATCGAGGATTTGAGGAACGTGAGTGGAGGAGAGGAGAAACTGGAGGACGGTGGTGGTGTTAGGGTTAGGGTTGGGAAGTATAAGGTGTGCAATGAGCGCATGACGGATTATATACCGTGTTTGGACAATGTGGAGGAGATTAAGAGGTGGGATTTGAGTGAGAGGGGGGAAAAGTACGAGAGGCATTGTCCTGGGAAGGGCAAGGAGTTGAATTGCGTGGTGCCGAGGCCGAAAGGCTATCAGACTCGAATACCGTGGCCTCAGAGCCGAGATGAGGTAATTTGGATTCAAAAATGCGCAAAAGTTTGATTTCGGTATGTTTCTTGCTTTGTTTGAAATTTGAATAGGTTTAAGTGTTGCTGTTGCATTTAATTTGGTTATGTGAGTGAAAAGTACAGCAATTGATTTCAACCGTTAATTTTCAATTGTAAACGACAAAGGGAAGAAGTGTAAGTGTAAATTTTAGTAGGGTTTAATTCTTGCACTCATGATGTACGAATGTGGATGACATGAAATGGATTGTTGGGATTCGCACCGGAAATTTGGATGAAAGACTTTGAGGAGTGATGATGGCAATGTGCCGTTCACTTTTCACTTCTCTTTTAGAAACAAATGAGAAGTAATGAACTAATAGTTCTGATTTCTTTCTTTTTTCGTTGGATTTTGATTCCATGTAATCTCTTCTTTTTTTCTTTATTTTTAAGCTGTATATGCACATGTTAACTGAACTTGTAATTCCTTGTAGAGAAAGATAAGTTCTGGCATTGAAATGACTTGAATATTTGTGCATTGACTTGCATCTTCCTCCAGAATTGAAAACAAAATTTCCATCATTATGTAGTTCTTCATGTGCAACATATTGCTGTTTCACCTGGTTTGATTAAGAATGAGTGTTCTTTTCGGCTAACATGAGGATATGATCACAGGTGTGGTTCAGTAATGTACCCCATACTCGACTAGTTGATGATAAAGGTGGTCAGAATTGGATACGGGTAGAAAAAGATAAATTCGTTTTTCCAGGAGGTGGAACGCAGTTCATTCATGGGGCGGATGAATACTTGAATCAGATTTCAGATGTTAGTTTCTTGCACAATTCTCATTTAGTATTTGCATCTGTTTACATGATATTCATTACTGCCTCTCTAATTGAATGCGCAGATGGTTGCTGACATTGCATTTGGTCACAAAACTCGAGTTGCCTTAGATATTGGTTGTGGAGTAGCGAGTTTTGGTGCCTTTTTGATGCAGCGGAATGTGACCACTCTGTCAATAGCACCAAAAGATGTTCATGAGAATCAGATACAGTTTGCACTAGAGCGTGGTGTGCCTGCAATGGTGGCAGTATTTGCTACTCACCGCTTGTTGTATCCAAGCCAGGCTTTTGACTTGATCCATTGTTCAAGATGTAGAATTAATTGGACCCGAGATGGTAATCCTTTTCTCTTTCATGGATATTTGATGGCATAATCCTTGATCTTTAAACGTTTAACATAAGCTAAAGGTTCGTTATGATCCAGTCTTATTGATTTAGGGGTCTTTCTAAATTGCGTATCAGTCACCACTCGCTAGTTGTTTCTATGCTTTTCTATCTGATATGGAATGGAATATATATGTAATGCATTTGATACTAGTTCACAAAAGCTCTTTGACTCAAAGAATCCTTTGGTTCTTTTGATTATGTGATGAAGATGGAATTTTGCTTCTCGAGGCTGACAGGTTGCTAAGAGCAGGAGGATACTTTGTTTGGGCAGCACAGCCCGTTTATAAACATGAAGATGCCCTACAAGAACAATGGAAAGGTAGCTCATTATGTAATATATTCTAGGTTCATACTTACTTACTGTATCTATGCACATTGAAAGCTTGAGCGGAAATTTTCTATTATATATCGTTCTTTTTCATTTGCATCGGTGCATCTTCTCTCCCATTTGACAAGAAAGTATAATTATTAAGTTTTTGCTGTTTGAGCTCTCAAACTAATGTTTGTTTTTATCGATTTACAGAAATGGAGAACCTGACTACTCGCATTTGTTGGGAGCTTGTAAAAAAGAAAGGATATATTGCTATATGGCGGAAGCCTTTGAACAATAGCTGTTATCTTAGTCGCGATGCTGGTGTGCAGCCTCCATTATGTGATACAAATGACGATCCAGATAATGTCTGGTGAGTCCTACTTCAAGGTTCACTTTGGTTTACTAGAATTCTTCAAATGTCAATCCATATACCTAGTTCAATACATTTTGTAAAAAATGCGTATGTTGTTCAGTTGGACCTTTATCCCGACTCCTGTAGATTTGGTAATGATAATCTAACATATTTCCTGAGGGGCAATGCAAACCTTATCTTCTGTCTTGAGGCATTAAGAGAGAGAGAGGTGATCAAATTTGCTCGAACCAAAAAGCTTTTGGTATATATAATAAAGGTTGTGGAAGGAAAGATGTGAAAACATGGTGATTAATCTAATTCGATTGAGTTTTTCATCTAAAGTTAACACTTTGAATATAATGGCCCCTTCCACGTACACTTAGCTAATAAATTTAACAAAAATAAAAAACCTTTGTAGTAGTGGTTCTTCTAGTCTCACTATTGGGTATACTCTATGGCCTATTCAAATTTGATACTTCACAAAAAGATCACGAGCCCTACCTAGCTGCTGACTAATAAATATCACTTAGCTAAAACTTTGTGGGGTTTTCTGGTGTGGGCAGTTTTTTGGTTGGAGCGTAACAAAAGAATTTTTTAGGATTACTCTGGTGTGGGGGTAGCAGATCTATGGGGAAGAGTAAGATATTGGGCAGCCCTGGGCTTCAGTTTCAAATGATTTTAAGAATTACTCTCTTTCTCACATACTGTGGGATATGTTAGCAGCCGTAAAGTGATTTTGGTCGAGGTTTTGTTACTTGTAATCAGATCCTCTTGAGAGATTTTCTGGTTTTGTTCTTGGTGGATTTCTTATCCACTTCTGTGTAATTCCATTTTTTTAATAAAATATTATAGTTTCTTCTAAAAAAAAGTAATAAATAAAGTATATGTATGTTATAACCACAGTAACCGTGAGTTATACTTTTTGCAGGAATGTTAGTTTAAAGGCATGCATCAGTCGATTACCTGAGAATGGTTTTGGAGCAAATGTTAGCACATGGCCTGCACGCCTTCAAGATCCACCAGAAAGGCTCCAGAGCATAAAGCTAGATGCCTACATATCGAGAAAGGAAATCTTTAGGGCAGAGGCAAAGTACTGGCATGAAATATTATCTGGTTATATCGGCGCTTTCCATTGGAGGGAGTTAAACTTTAGAAACATTTTGGACATGAGGGCTGGATATGGAGGGTATCTGTTCAAATAATTGTTTCTACCTTTCCATTACATAGACCTTAAAGATTTCTATTTCAGTGGTCTTTCGAATCCAGAAAGAAACAGTAAAATTGTTTTGGCCTTGGCAGGTTTGCAGCAGGATTGATTGATCACCAGATGGATTGCTGGGTTATGAATGTTGTTCCTGTTTCTGGGTTCAATACTTTGCCAGTCATATATGACCGTGGACTTATTGGAGTTATGCATGACTGGTATGGGAAACACACCTGCTTTCTGTTTTTAACTCTCTTTTCTTGGATTTTAGACCATATTTTCACATAAAACTTGGTTTTACGGTGTGGTTGCCTCTACACTAGCCACAATTTTTTCTCTGAACGCCCCTTTTGGGTCTCTTTTTAGTGTGATATTAATTTATGCAAACGATGTTATGCTTTATTTGTTTACTAATTCCTTCGGACATGGTCATGATGCTCAAATTTATGTTTCTTAGGTGCGAGCCTGTTTGATACTTATCCGAGAACATACGACTTGATACATGCAGCTGGTCTCTTCTCTATTGAGAAAACGAGGTATAAATTTGTGCTTTAGTTTTAGCCTATTGTATTTGTTTGTTTGTCCACCTTCATGCGGTGCAGAGTAGATATATTTTCTATTAACCTGCTTGTGTTGGGAACAGGTGTAATATTTCAACCATCATGCTCGAGATGGATCGAATGCTGAGGCCTGGCGGACGCGTTTACATACGCGACTCAGTATCTGTAATTGCTGAGCTTCAAGAAATCGCGAGCGCCGTTGGATGGGTGCCTGCGCTACATGACACCGGAGAAGGACCCCATGCAAGCTGGAAGATCTTAATCGGTGACAAGCGATTTTGATCGGATTTGGGTGCAAACAAGTTGATGTGTTTTTCTGTAAAAGGGTGGAAATCTACCTGAAATCGCACCATTGAAGAGAAGGCACTGCAACTAACTTATTGCCATTGTTTTATGATGTGTAATTTGTAAGATTAGCAATAACAAATGAACAATCTCGCTTCCTTTTTTTAACTTATTGCCCATGACCTGCATAAATAATATAAATATACATAGAAAGGAAGAGTAGCTTCAGTGTTTCGATTACGATAAAGTATTACCGCCGTCTAGTTAGGCAGCAAAATATCTACCGCCGGCGAAGGGGCAGGGCTCTGTGGTTCCCGGATCTAGTCATCAGTGGAGGCTTCTCCGTAGTCTGTTTGGAGAGACAAGTTTAGTTGATTTTGATGACGAGGTGGGGATCTTTCTTCACCAAATCGACGTACTCCAACTGATTACTTAAAGTTTAGGAATTGAGTTTTAGAAACATTGTCGACATCCGAATTTTAATCATGGATTTTTCTTTAGGAACAACAACAACAACAACAAAGTCTTTTCCCATTAAGTGAGGTCGGCTATATGAATCTTAGAACGCCATTGCGCTCGATTCTGTGTCATGTCTTCTGTTAGATCCAAGTACTCTAAGTCTTTTCTTAGAGTCTCTTCCAACGTTTTCTTAGGTCTTCCTCTACCCCTTCGGCCCTGGACCTCTGTCCCATGGTCGCATCTTCTAACCAGAGCGTCAGTAGGCCTTCTTTGCACATGTCCAAACCACCCTAACCGATTTTCTCTCATCTTTCCTTCAATTTCGGCTACTCCTACTTTACCTCGAATATCCTCATTCTTAATCTTATCCTTTCTCGTGTGCCCACACATCCAACGAAGCATCCTCATCTCCACTACACCTATTTTATGGACGTGTTGATGCTTCACCGCCCAACATTCTGTGCCATACAGCATCGCCGATCTTATTGCTGTCCTATAAAATTTTCCCTTGAGCTTCAATGGCATACGACGGTCACACAACACGCCGGATGCACTCTTCCACTTCATCCATTCAGCTTGTATTCTATGGTTGAGGTCTCCATCTAATTCTCCGTTCTTTTGCAAGATAGATCCTAGGTAGCGAAAGCTGTTGCTCTTTGGTACTTCTTAATCTCCGATCCTCACTCCTAACTCATTTGGGCCTCCATTTGCACTAAACTTGCATTCCATATATTCTGTCTTTGATCAACTTAGGCGAAGACCTTTAGATTCCAACACTTCCCTCCAAAGGTTAAGCTTCACATTTACCCTTTCCTGAGTTTCCTCTATCAACACTATATCGTCTACGAAAAGCATACACCAGGGAATATCATCTTGAATATGTCCCGTTAACTCATCCATTACCAATGCAAAGAGGTAAAGACTTAAGGATGAGCCTTGATGTAACTCTACAATTATGGGGAAGCTTTTGGTTTGTCCTTCATGAGTTTTTACAGCCGTTTTTGCTCCATCATACATATCCTTTATAGCTTGGATATATGCTACTCGTACTCCTTTTTTCTCTAAAATCCTCCAAAGAATGTTTCTTGGGACCCTATCATATGCTTTTTCCAAATCTATAAAGACCATGTGTAAATCCTTTTTCATATCTCTATATCTTTCCATCAATCTTCGTAAGAGATAGATTGCCTCCATGGTTAAGCGCCCTGGCATGAACCCGAATTGGTTGTCCGAAACCCGTGTCTCTTTCCCTAATCTATGCTCAATGACTCTCTCCCAGAGCTTCATTGTATGGCTTATTAGCTTAATACCCCTATAGTTCATGCAGTTTTGTACTTCGCCCTTATTCTTGTAGATAGGCACTAAAGTGCTCTTTCGCCACTCATTTGGCATCTTCTTCGTTTTCAAAATCCTATTGAAAAGGTCTGTGAGCCATGATATACCCATTTATCCCAAGACTTTCCGCACTTCGATCGGTATATCATCTGGGCCCACTGCTTTTCTATGCTTCATCTTTTTCAAAGCTACAACCACTTCTTCCTTCCTAATTCGGCAGTAAAATGAGTAGTTGCTACACTCTTTCGAGTTACTCAACTCCCCCAAAGAAGTACTCATTTCATGTCCTTCATTGAAAAGATTATGAAAATGACCTCTCCATCTGTCTTTAACCGCGTATTCTGTAGCAAGAACCTTTCCATTCGCATCCTTGATGCATCTCACTTGGTTTAGGTCCCTTGTCTTTTTTTCCCTCGCTCTAGCTAGTTTATAGATATCCAACTCTCCTTCTTTGGTATCTAGTCGTTTATACATATCGTCATGAGCCGCGAGCTTAGCTTCTCTCACAGCTTTCTTCACCTCCTGCTTCGCTACTCTATACCTTTCACCGTTTTCATCGGTCATATCCTTGTATAAGGCTTTACAACATTCCTTCTTAGCCTTCACCTTCTCATTCCACCACCAAGATTCTTTTTGGTGTGGGGCAAAGCCCTTGGCCTCTCCTAATACCTCTTTTGCTACTTTTCAGATACAACTAGCCATGGAATCCCACATTTGGCTAGCTTCCCCCTCTCTATCCCACACACATTGGGTGATTACTTTCTCTTTGAAAATGACTTGTTTTTCTCCTTTTAGATTCCACCATCTAGTCCTTGGGCACTTCAAGGTCTTGTTTTTTTTTTTTCTCTCTCTTTTGATATGCACATCCATCACCAACAAACGATGTTGATTTGCCAAGCTCTCTCCTGGTATAACTTTGCAATCCTTACAAGTTATACGATCCCCCTTCCTCATTAAGAGAAAATCTATTTGTGTTTTGACGAACCACTCTTGTAGGTGATCACATGTTCTTTTCTCTTCTTAAAGAAGGTGTTGGCTATGAAGAGATTATATGCCATTGCAAAATCCAAGATGACTTCCCCATCCTCGTTTCTCTCCCCAAAACCATGGCCACCATGAAAACCTTTATAGTTGCATGTCTCCTTGCCCACGTGTCCATTTAAATCTCCTCCTAAAAATACCTTCTCCGTCTGAGCAATTCCTTGCACCAAGTCTCCAAGATCTTCCCAAAATTTCTCCTTCACACTCGTATCCAACCCTACTTGAGGTGCGTACGCACTAATCACATTGATGAGTTCATGTTCTATTACAATCTTGATTGCCATAATTCTATCTCATGCCCTCTTGACATCTACAACATCTTATGTCAAGGTCTTGTCCACGGTGATGCCAACACCGTTTCTCGTTCTATTTGTGCCCGAATACCAAAGTTTAAAACCTGAGTTTTCTAGATCCTTTGCCTTAAGACCAACCCACTTGGTTTCTTGCAGGCACATAATAATTATCCTTCTCCTCACCATAACTTCCACTACTTCCATAGATTTTCCCGTTAAGGTTCCTATATTCCACGTTCCTAAACGCATTCTGCTCTCTTGAACTCCACCCTTCTGTCCTAGCTTCTTCGCCCTCCCCCGTCTAATAAGATCAAAGTACTTCTTTTGTGAGTCTTGTGAAAAGTTGATAAGAGCATATGCTTCCAAACAACTTTGAGTGGAGTCGTTCAAAAAGAAGTTTCTATGGCCCCCTTGCTCATTTAACACTGCATCTGGGTGCCGATGGAGATACATCGACCCTTGCTCACTTATCACTGTGCTCGGGCCACACAGCGCGCCACTTACGGGTGACGCCCTAGCTTTAGCTCGATTTCGTTATGGATTCATTTTCATAAGGATTCGACGTAACCTAGGAGTGCCGGCTGTCGACTACCTTATGCCCTCCCCCTCCTCCTTTATCCGGGCTTGGGACCTGCAATGTAAGATAAACTTACACAGGCGGAGTTATGGATTTTTCTTTAGGAAAACTAATGAAAAAAAGCTTGAAAACTTCAAATTTTAACTATAAGGACAAAATAAAAGGTAAAGTGAACAGTACTATGATTGATTTTTTTTAGTATAAAAATATGGTTATTCGTTAAAGTAAATAGTACCAGAAGCTTTTCGTTAAAGTTCCCTTTTCCTTTTTCTTAAGAAAAAAAATTATGGCCTTTTTTTTTTTGTTAACAAATTATATTATCTAAGGAAGTGAGGAAGTGAGGAAGTGAGTTAACCCTCACAATGAGCTAGTAATAATGTGGTTCAAATTCGTTTTTAACGAAAATTGAATCTAAGATTTCTCACTTACAAGTAAAGAAAAATAACATTAGACCGTAATAATAGTGCTAAATTACGGCCATCTTAAGAAACAAAAATACAGCCATCTAGTTTTGTCTTTCCTTTTCTTTTTTTTTTTCTTTTCTGATAAAAAGTAAATTTCATTACCAATCAAAACAAGTACTACGCCCAAACAAGTTAAGCACCCAAAAAAAAGAAAAAAAGAAAAAAGGGGCACAAACACATAAAGAAAAAAAGGGCACAAACCCATAAAGAAAATGGCTCAAGCCCAACCTTGGAGCCCAGCACACACAAACAAACCACAAAGAAAGACCTCTTAAAGCTGCAGATGGCCACCAGAAATCCGCACAACGATCCGCCTCCCTCCACGATCAACAGGGATCACACCATGAAGAAACCTGAAATTGTGAAGAAAGAGGCCGCATCATCCTCCATGGACCAGCACGAGACCAACAAAGCACGCAGGAGTAAACCTTAACATCGCCGGCAAGGGCGAACAACGGAAAATACCCAACGAGGGCCAACAACCCTCCCATAGATTCACGACAAATCGCGGCAAACAGAGGCGGTATTCGTTAAGACTTGAGGATAAAGATGATTGAGCCAAAAGAGAAGATGATGGAGGGGATGTGAAGGGAGGAAACGGGCGATTGGGAAAAAGTGCTCAGAATGGGAGAACAAAGGCAAAACCAGAAAAGGAAGGAAGAGCTAGACAAAGCTGAAAACAAAAAACAAATTAGACAGCGAAACCATGGGACGGCGCCGACGTAAATTGATGAGAATGAAACCTCTCACAAAGACTTTCACAAGGGAAAGAAAAACTCTCACAGGGGAGGGAGGTGGTCAGCCAAAAAGTCTTCTTCCGTCGGGCCATCAACGGAAGAATCTCCGTGGACTGATGGAGTATTAACCTGTTTGGAGAGATAAGTTTCGTAGATTTTGATGACGAGTTGGGGATCTTCCTCCACCAAAATGACGTACTCCGACTGGGCAGTGAGCTTGTCCATGTTGTCTGTGATCATTTCCAAGGCCGCGTCCATGATGTCCTCCGCGTTATGGCGGCAGGCGAAGGTGTAGGTCGTAAGCGCATTGTCCCAGTTGAGCTCGGACACCAAGAATTTCTGGCAGTAGCGCTTGAGATGCTGCACTTGGTATTTTTCAGCTAGTATTAGGAGGTCACATGCCAAGTTCTGGTCAAGGCATGTCTCAGCAGTGTAGAGGTAGTTGACAAAAGCTTGTAGGGCATCGTAGCGCACATCCGCAATCTTAACGGTACCACTCCGACTTTCTTCCATCTCTTCATTCTCAAGCATGGCTCTGAACACCAGGAGAGCGGTTCACCTGATTCGTTCATCGATTAGAACCGTTTAGTTTTTAATTTCTCTTTCAAAGAAACCGGCTAAATCTGAAGTTGTTTAGCCATTTCTACACCTAAGAGCACCTCCCCTGACAAAATAGCCATAGCTACTTCAAGTCATTTTTACCATAATCTTTTCCAAAACGCGCAAACAAACCACCAATAAGCCAAATTAGTTTTGTGATATTAGCTAGTCCAAGTGAGTGCTTCTAAATGCTTTAACCTAACGTAGTTAAAAAGCGCTTTTGATTGTGAGAACACTTTTAGCAGTCTTAAACATGCTGAGAATGCCTTAAAAGTGCTTTATTTCACAGAACACTTTCACAAAAAAACTTACCAAACACTCTGCTGCTTTATTTCATAGCTGCTTATTCTTACAGCACAGCAGAAGCAGTTTTTTTTCACAGCACAGCAATACCAAACTAAGCCTAAAAAACACTCCTAAATGTGTTGGGTATGAAAACTCTCAAGTGTTCCAATTTTTTTCTAAACTTTAATTTTAGACAAGTGAGCTTCCAATTTTCCATGAACTTTAATTGTAGCCAATTACCTCCTTAAACTTTTATAATTGACCAATTTTTCCCTAATTTTAACTTTAGTTGATTACCTCCCTAAAATTTTATAAATAGCCAATTTCTTCCCTCGCGGTATATTTTAAAAATTTTCATCCATTCAATTTTCATTCTTTTTGCCCACGTATTGTCTGCGTGAACAAAATGAATGGAAAATTGGATGAAATTTTTTAAAATCTAGTGTCAAGGATAAAATTGGCTATTTATATGTTCAGAGATGACAATTGGCTAAAATTAAAGTTTAAAAGGGAAATTAGCTAATTATAAAAATTCAGAAGGTTAATAGACTAAAATTAAATTTCAAATGAAAAATTGACAGCTCTGTACAAGTTTGGGAGTAAATTAACAAATATGCCTTTTGGAAAAGTAATATGTCCAAGTGATTGCTTTTTCTAGAAAGCACTTGAAAATTTAAGAGAAACAATAGTTATAGCAAAAGCACTTATGAGCCTAAGTGCTTTCTAGAAAAGCAGCAGCAAACGTCCCTTAAACATGCTTATATCTTCATTCGGTAAAGCAGCATAAGGTTGGCAAAATGGTACTAACCAGAACGGCCTTATGAGCCCGAACGGGAAACGGAGGCTCAGAAGAGCAGTTGTCCGAGTCCAAGGCAATCAGAACGACGTCGGAGAAGGAAGCTGCCAGGGACGTAGAAGAAGTGGTCAGCGACGGCGAGCACAACTTGAGAAATTCAATCTTATCCTTGAGCTCTTCGTTCTCACCCATCAACTGCACCTTGATCATGTCGGCCTCCATGTAGCACCCGTTGCAGTACATGACGCCGCCATGTCCGTCGCAACTACCTTCGCAAGATCTGCAAATGAACCGTTGCCTTCGCATTCTTCCGAGTGGGTGATCAAACACGAATGTGAACCTCAACTCCACTATATTGACCAAAAGAGAAATGTAGACTCTCTACTAGTACTGGTCTTGGCACTTCAATTATTGTGCACCTTGCGGAAAGTTTTAAGAAAGAGGTTGTGGGCCCGTCCTAGCTAATGGCATTGAGGAAGCGTTATTGGTACTACGGTATAATAATATTTTTTTTGATATGGTTTGTTTGATAATTAATCATGACTGACCGATTGTGTTGCTTATGCCGGATTCATACCCAATGTGACATTGCATCAACAGAAAAAAGAAAGTTCAAAAGAGAGAAGCCAATGAAAACACAGCGAGAAAGGCAGATGCCATGGGCCTTGGAGATTAAGTAAAGGTATGCCACCTACGCCAAAATGCACCATGAGCTACCACAAACAGTTTACCACTTGATATTTGTATCTTCACTAGCTAGTTCATCTACTTAATTATACAAAGAAACGAGAAGACCAATTTGAAACTCGTATGATCATATCTTCACAGAAGTATCCTAGATTCAGGTTGGGATAACGCGCACCTATGTCTTCACGGAAGAATCCTTCTGGGCAGCAGTATTCACCTGTTTGGAGAGATAAGCTTCATAGATTTCGACTACAAGTCGTGGATCTTTCTCCACTAGCTCCACGTACTCCTCCCGGGTAGTAAGCTTGTCCATGTTGTCTGTGATCAATGTCAATGCGGAGTCAATGATATGCTTCGCATTATGCTGGTGCGCAAAGGTGTAGCTCAAAACAGAATTTTCCCAGTTTAGTTTTGACACCAAGAACTTCTCGCAATGGACCTTGAGATGCTGCACTTGGTATTTTTCAGCCAGTACTAGGAGGTTCCACGCCATGTCCTCGTCAAGGCATACCTCTGCCGTGTAGAGGTAGTTGACGAAGGCACGAAGGGCGTCATAGGACACATCACCGATCTTGATGGTGCCACTCAGGCTCTCTTCCATCTCATTCTCAAGCATGGCTTTGAACACCGGAGAACGGCTCACCTGGATAAGGCGACCAAATGCTTGAAAGAAATTCAAAGACGGAAACGCTACAACAGAACTATATTTCCCACGGACATTTGATCTACTCAAAGCATAAAGCTTTCCACATGAGCAATAAACTACATCAAACACAAATGGAATAACAATGCTCACAGATTCATAACACCCTATATATAATTAAACAAGTTTTGTTTAATGCCTCTCAATGAATGACATATGAACTGAGTCATAGATTCATAACACCCTATATATAATCAAACTGAGTCATTAGAACAATATTTCTAATCAGACTATAATATAAGGCAACTAAATAGTTAAAACCAAATTTACCAATTGATGAAAATCCCAAGACTTACCCAAATGATTGAATTGTTGAAAAGGAGAATACTTTTCCCAAAAGAAATTAGTAAATAGGAACTTGAATGTAAATTCTCTTCTCAAATTAACCATTTTCCAGAACCTACGTTTCATTCAGGCAATAAAGCAAACAACTTGTGCGCAAGCTCGAAGACCCACAATCACAAAGCTACCAACAAGTTCACAACAAAAACAAGGTAAATCTGAATGGGGACTGACCAAAACGGCCTTATGGGCGGGCACGGGCACGGGCACGGGCACGGGCACGGGCACGGGGGAGCCGGCTGAGTCATCCTCAGAGGCAACCAAAACGACGTCGGAGAAGGAGGCGTGGGGAAGGGAGCGAGTGAGCCGGAGGAAGGCGACCTTGGCCTTGAGGTCGTCGATCTCGCGCTTGAGCTCCTCCTCGGTCTCGTTGGCCTCCTCGTAGCACTCCTTGCAGGTGCCGGCGTCGTCGGATTCGTAGTGCTCCAGGCACGATATGCACTTCATCGTCTCCGTCGGATGAAATTAAAGAAAGAGTAAGAGAGTGGCGAAGTCGAATGATTAATGTTGTCGCAAGAGAGTGATTAATGTTGTCGCCAGTTTACCTCTTATAAACCATAATTGTCAAATAATCAATATAATTATTTTTTTATTTTGAGTGCATTGATATAATTTTACACTAAAGGAATGGAGAGTTTAGCTAAATCATACAATGCGCAACTTAATTTGGTATTGAATTCTTCATTAAAGTAGGAATTGAGTTTTCGAAACAATTTGATTTATTGACATCCCAATTTTAACGACGTATCATGTTTGAAAATTTTGATATCAATAAATCTAAATTGATTGCTTTTTTATTTTTCATCTAATCTAAACTAATGTGTCACGACTTGATTACTTTACGAATTATATAAATAGTTTCAAATTATCGACGGGTTGGTCTTACAAGTTACATGCAACAAGAAGTCGTAAATAAGTTATAACCAACAAACGTTGACCTACAAGAAATTGGCATAGGCACTTTGAAATATTGTTTTACACATTCATTTTAATTTTTCATAAAACCCGTCATGCACTCTTCTCGTTTTTTTTCTTTTATAATTTATAAAAATATTTTAAGTTGATACACTAATGTGACAAACATATTAACAAGTAGGTGAGCCTCACACATGCCATGTCAAACATTTAATAGATTTTTAATGCGTTTGACAGAACATAGCAAAATTAAGATGAAAATGGACTTCTAGGGAATAAGGTAGCGCAAATTAAGTTTTAAGAAGCAAAATGAAGACGAAGTAGAGTTTTAACGGACATTAAACAAAGCCAATAATGATTAAAATTACAAATGTATAATGAGCAAGAAAAAAAAAGTAAGGATAATGCTTGTGTCCCTCACATAGGGGATTTACTTCTCCCTATTTACGAATAATAAATTTTTACTGTCCGAATATTATAATCAGACTATTTATTTTCTTTATGATCACCTAAAAACTCTGTATGCACAAAACTATTCAATTTAGAGATTTTTTAGCCATTTATATACCAAAACAATTAAAAAAATATATTTAAAACTCTACAACCTCTTTTGACCCAAAAAAAAAAAAAAAAAAAAGAAAAAGAAAAGAAAAGAAAAGAAGAAAAACACTCAATGACCTCTTTCCACCGTCCGAGTCGCAAACTCTTTCCGTGTGTTGTCAGTGTGTTAAAAATTCCCAGATAAGAGAGAGTAAACTCATCTTACTGAACCGGGTCTCCCACAAGTCATAACATCCCGCTCCTCCTCAGATTTCTAGGGTTTCGATTCTCTTTTGGGCGCTCCAAATTGTTCCCTCAGGTCATCTTTCTTCTCTCTCACTCTCTCACTTTTGCACTTTCCATTGTTTGTGAGTTTTGTTTTCTGTTTGGTGGCCGAGAAAATGAATGAACAGAAAGGAAAAAGGAAAACCAAGTCTTGAACTTTAAATTCTCAGTTTGCTCGATGTGAGCAACAAATTGCGTTTCAATAAGATTCGAAGATTTGGGTTGGTTTAGCTTAGTTGAATTTTAGATTTATTTCTTAAGAGATTGAAAGCTAGAGACTTTGAAGTTTTGTACTTTCTCGGCTACCAAACAATGGGGGATTTTACTGTGGCTGGCTTGGTTTGTATGTCTTCTGGTATTTTCATTTTTTGGGTTTCTCAAATTTTCCAAGTGCTGAAAACATTGGAATTTGTAACCTAGGTTGCTGCTGTGAAACCCTATTTTTCGCACTGTGAAGTGTGAGAAAAGTAGGTTTGATTCGGAATGGGAGTTGAAGAAGGTAAAAGCAATGGTGGTAGTATGGAATGCGAGAAGGAAGTTGAAGGCTTGAAGAGTGAATCCAATGGATTTGGTTTTGGGAATTCTACTGACATTGCCAAAAGCAGCTCTGGCGCAAGTGAGGGTGTTCGAACTTACAAGAGGCGGAGGCAGGCGAGGTTCAGTTGGGATAGCAAGTCACAGGATGGTGGGGGAGCTGATGTGGAATCATCGAGTCAATTGGCAAACCAGGTGCTTCCTGTAGCTCTTGCTCTGCGCTATTATTTCATGTTGACAAAAACCATGTTCTTTATTAATTAGACAATTTGTAAAGCAGGACTGTAATATTCTACTATGTTCGCTGATCTCCCTTCTCCCCTGTAATTTTTTGTGTTGAATTTTAACGGAATGCGACTTGAGCACTGGTAAGCTGTACTTAGTTTAGACAGAAGAATTAGCTTATGAATCACATCCTTATGTAAAAATAATAACAAGGCTCATAAATTTTGAGCGCCCAATGAGTTTAAAGTTTAGTTTTTAACTCGGAACAATGAAGACTTAGGGAGGACCACATATTACTTTTCTCATTAATGCATTTGAGAACTCATTAGGCTATTTAGGGGGCACTGCTAGCAGGAGGAAAATGAGAGAGGTTTATTTTTCAGGGTAATTGTGAAAGAGAATTTATCGATTGCAAGTTGAATTTTTGTGAGTTATTATGGGTTAATCATTTTAGTTGAAGCTTTGAAAATTGTGATTAACAATGGGAGCAATGTATGAGCATTCTTCCCTGGATTACGAATACCTCATTGTGGTGCTTTACAATATGGCTAATTTAGCTACAATGAGCTACAAATGTTATGTAATCTACGTAGTCCTGGAATAAAAAGTTGTATGTACACACATAGAGATATATGCATGTCTTCAGTTACATTTCCTTCAATCCAGCCAATGGGACTATTTGGTCCTTGTTTTTCTCATTCAACATGTTTGATTTCTGTAGCATCTAAAGGAACCAGTGGGCACAGATATACACAGTAACTCTTGTGAGCAAGTCCATGTTCGAATGAACAGTTCAGATGCATGCTCAGAGAGGTACTGTACAGATGCTGTGCTGGAGAACATGTATCAGTCATTAGGCGATGATGAAGGTGGTGTACAAGTGTGCATCCGAGAAGCACTTGCACATTTTCGAGAGATTGATCACACAACGCGAGTTAAGGTTTGTCCTGCAACCAAGAGTCCATGTGTTCTTCATATAATAGCAGATTTATAGGCTATTGGCCATTGCTTTCATACTTTTGAGTTTCAAGACAATTTGATTTTTAAATTCTGTTATGTTTTGCAGGAATCTGGTGATCATAATGAGGATAGGCGCCGATGCTGTTTTCTGACACAGTCTATATTGAATGGATCTCAAAAGGCAGCCAGCATGAATGCTGGTGTTGTATCGAATGGATTTTCAAATAAATCAAACCATCATACAGTTACAGCGATGTGTCAGCGTGCTTTTTATAATGTTTTAGTTTCCGAAACGTTCACCTCGTTGTGCAAAGTCCTGCTGCAAAATTTTCAAGGAATCAAGGCTGACAGCGTTTTCGATTTTAGTCTCATAAACTCAAGGATGAAAAGGGGAGATTATGAGCATTCTCCAATGCTCTTCTCAAATGATATGCAACAGGCAAGTTGGATAGTCTTATGTTTTAGCTGTCATGATAATACATGCTTATATTTTGCTTAATATCATGGTGTGGATGTGATAATATGTGGTTAATGATTCAAAGCATGTTTGGTACGACAGATAACTTTAAAAGTAATACTTTCATATGGTTACCATTTTGGGAATGATTATGAACGTATGATTGACGTATTTTCAGGATGCTCTTCATTATTTGGTTCATGTTAAAGGTATTGGTTGGTGAAATCTGTTTAAATATTATGGTCTCTGTATTTAATGTGAGCTGAAAAGACCAGTCAATTGGATAATCTGCTTTAGTAAGGCGTATCATGTTGATGGAGTGAGATTTACTGCCATACAAATACAAACTCTAAAATCCTGCTTTGTGAAATCACTCATTGACTCTAATTCTTTAAAAGGTGATTTTGATAGTGAAATGATCTGGTACATGAAAATTTTGATCCCATCAGTTGGCATATTTATGAGTGAAAATGATTCTGTAAATGTTAGAAAGTACCAGAAAACTATGCATACAAGCGATGTTTGGATATTAGTTTGAAGTCTTAGTATATTAATGTTCTTCATGGCTTATAAACTTTATAGCCCTGCTTTAAATTTTTTGCAACATTTTGGCGGTCTTAAATTTTATTGGCTAATGTATGTGTCATGGTGAGGCATAGGTACCTGGAGACATGTGAACATTTTTGGTTGCTTTCCTTTTGAATGACCATCTATCTGATGCTTGATATACATGATATATGATTCTAATTGTCGTTTCTTTTTTACATGTATATGTGTGAATGGTATACACTTTGAAATTCTCCCACCTGTTTCACTAATTATGTCTAAAAGTCTAAATTGTCTCATCATATTCCGCCTTTTTTTGGTGTGTCAATTACATATTCCGAACCTGAATACTTTACAGGTATGGAGAAAACTTCAAGTGATCGGTACCGACATGATTTCTCTTGCAAGAAACCTCTCGGACATGTCTAGGGCTTCTTACAATGAACAGGTTAGGTGATTCAGTTGACAAGATGTCTAGTCCAAATACCTGAAGATGTAGTTTAAAGAAATCTTTTACTTCTAGAAATAACTTATGTATGTTCACTCTATGGTGTTGTAAGCCTGATCTCACAAATTATTTTATCTGTCATCTCAGGTGGGAGGTTCAGTCCGCAATACATTGAAATATGGAAAAAATGAGGTACAAGAGTTTTCTAATTTTAACATAGAATTGAGTTTACTGAATCACAGACATCTGATGAAATGCCTGATTGTATGGTGCATTTAGTGCCTTGGAAATATAAATTTAGGAAACGTTTTCAGAAATCTCCTAATATTCTTATGTGTTTACTGCTTTTAAAGTAGTTGTTTCTTTCACTTTTCTAACTATTGCCTATTTTCCTTTTGCATACTTGTCACTTGTAGGATTTTGTCCTCTCAGCATATTTAAAGTTTCATGTCTTTTGGGATATGTGAAAACAGTGATTTATTTAATTATTGTGATGAGAATGGAGTCACCTGACAATTAAAGAATTCTGAAAACAATTTTTGTGGTTTTCATTGTCAATCTACTTCATGTCTGGCTAAATGCATCTCAGTTATCATGCTTACGATTTTATTTCAAGGCATTGATCAGCTGGTTTTTAGTAGTATACTAACGTTTGTTACTTTAAAACAGTTCTACCACTTGGGATCTGACTCTCACGCTAAACTGGAGCAAACAGAGGATTGTGGTGTGCACAGTGCATGCACTTGCAGGTGCTGCGGATGCCATGCAAATGGGAAGGATTGTTTAGTATGTGATTCATGTGAGGAGATGTACCATATCTCTTGCATTGAGCCTGCTGTCAAAGAAATTCCTCCAAGTTGGTATTGTGCTAGGTGCACTGCAAGTGGTATTGGATCACCCCATGAGAACTGTGTCGTGTGTGAGAAGTTGAATGTGGCCAAGACTCTAGTTGATGGAGTTGGAGGTGAAAGTGTTTCTACAGAAGAAGAAACAGTCAATGGGACAGGTGAAAATTCAAAATGGAGTGCAGATGATGGAATCCAGCTATCGGAAGAAAGCAAAAGAATTTGCAAAACTTGTGGACTTGAGGTAAAAAACAATGATAGGTTGAGGACATGTGGTCATCCATACTGCCCCAAGAAATACTACCATGTGAGGTGTCTGACAACTAACCAGTTAAGATCGTATGGCTCCTGTTGGTACTGCTATTCTTGCCTATGCAGAAATTGTCTCATTGATAAAGATGATGATATGATTGTGCTTTGTGACGGTTGTGATCACGGGTACCACCTCTATTGCATGGAACCACCACGCACTTCCATTCCAGCTGGAAAATGGTTTTGCAAAAAATGTGATACCGGAATTAAGGCCATACGCAAGGCAAGAAAGGCTTATGATAAGAAAGAAAAGACACAGAGAGCGAAAAGTGAAGGTTCAAAGAAGTTGAATGAAAAAGGGGATGACAGGGAATCAGAACAAGGTAGAGGGGGAATGGAGGTCCTTCTCTGTGCAGTCCATACTCTAGATAATGAAGAGGATATGAAGAGTAAATAAGAATGAGACGGTTTTCAGGGAATGACATGTTTTCTTTGAGTAACGGATTTGATTTTTGTAGGTCTATCTCACGGCTAACAAGTCTGTTAGTCTGCGTTGGAGGCGATATTTTGGTAGGTTGTAAACTCTGTTAGATTCTGCTGACTTTTGGATACTTAACTCAGCGAAAGCCAGGATTCCGAAATGGCTGTAAATGTAGTTTCGTTCTTGCTAGAAGTGCACAGCTTGAGAAAACAGGACGGCAGATTGGTAAAATGACCATTTTAACAGTCACCATTGAACATACTGGTGGTTTCTGCATTTGTAGGTAGTTATTTTTGAAAGGTATCAGAATGTAATTCTCCGCGCTTATGTTGTATGACGATGAAAGCTGATCAAATTTCGAAAACTAATGGAACACTTTTTTGAACATTTTAAGCTCCTTGTCGGGTCTTTCTTGTCTTGTGGTCTTATATTTTGGTACATGATGCTTGATTTAACTTTTGCAAATGCTTCTTTATGCACGAATCTGCTCTTCATTGAGATTCTGTTTGGTGGACATGGACGAGTACTTCATCCATAAAATAAAATTGTGATGTTTTTTTATTTTTGTTTTTGTTTCTGAGTTACTGTTTTATATAATTTCAAAGTCTCTATCAATGAGGTTGGTTAAGTTGGTAAGAATCGTTCTCTACGCTGAACCAAGGTCTAGGTTCGAGTCTCGCCACCAACAATCTCTTGTGGTGGCGATTTGTAAAAATAAAAAAATGGGCTAAGACCCTCTCTATAAGTTCTCAAAGAGGTCTATGGTATGCTCTGACGCTAGGATGGGGTAGCTCCCCTCCCTTAAATTTTTTATTACATAAAAAAAAAAATATTCTCTACTTTATTGTATTATAATTTTGAAGTGTACATTGTGTTAATGATAGATGATGAGTTTAGTACCACTGGTTTTAATATTCCTTGTAATCATAACATGCTAAAAGATGATATATCTTTTTTTTCTCGACGAGAAATGATAAGGTGGTATCTCACCACAAACGAATATAGAAATGCCACTTTGGACG
Source organism: Cotoneaster glaucophyllus (assembly GCA_036320875.1). Lineage (NCBI taxonomy): Eukaryota > Viridiplantae > Streptophyta > Magnoliopsida > Rosales > Rosaceae > Cotoneaster > Cotoneaster glaucophyllus. Next base: position 8,872,151 of record CM070073.1, on the reverse strand, counting down.
TTGCTCCAATGACTAAAATTTTTGTATGAACTGATAAAAATTTGGACTATTTATTGATCCATGCCCTATCTTTTAGCAAAGGTCATACTACTTCCAATAATGCATTGGACTATTCTTCTGCCGACGGTAGGAGGGAGGGATTTAGGATTTGATTAATGTGAGATGTCAATGTCACCTGCATAGGGCCAACTGCAAGTGGTATTAGATCATCCCTTAAGCAACTACGTTGTGCGTACGAAGTTGCATGTACCCAAGACTCTACAAGCAGAGACAAACCAATTCGACGGGAGAAAATTCAAAATTGTAGTACGGATGACGAATCTGACTATCGGATGGATGCAAAGACTTGAACATTTGCATATATTTGTGGAATTGATGCAGAAAGAAACAGCAAGGAGTTGGGGACGTGGATATCCATAATGTCCCAAGAATAATATGAGGTGATAAGCACTAATCTTATTTAGCTTCTAGTTTGGTCTTTATTTATTTATAAATATTAGAGAAATATATATTGAGAGATGAATAAGAGCAAAGGAAACTATCCAAAAATAAAAAATATTTTCGATTCTAACCGTTAATCTTTTAATCGATATTAGCAGTTTAGAATCCTAACGGTTCAATTTCGATTTAAAACTGGACAATTGATGTGTGCATTTAAGTAAAGGAAATGTTGACGCATCGAGTCTATCGACCTTGGCCTGCCCTAATAGAGAATATGGACATATCTACATAGAACTATCGATGTTGTGCATTTAAGTAAAGGGAAATTTGGTCAAACAAAGCTAGATGAACATATATTTGTGGAAGCAAGTTTCTCTATTTTCTGGTCAAAGAAAGTAACTTGTATTAGATAAGAAAAGCTAATAAAGCAATCCAAAAAAAACCAAGTACACTACAACAAAGAAGAACCGAATAGGAAGTCCCAAAAAGAGGCAACCCACACCAACAACAACAACAACAACAATGACATCGATTGAAAGACACCACCTTTGACAGCAGTTGTTTTTGAATGATTCTAGTGTGTAGTGTTGTCCTAGCATGAGTTCAATTCCAAGCTTCGTGGACGTTTCTTTTACTTTTAAAAATTGTGAAATTTCCTTTTCAATCTTCGTTTTTCTCCTTTTTATTTGTTTTGTTTTAATCATTGTTTATATACGCAGTTAAAACCTTTATAAATTAATAGCTTTGAGACTGAAGATAATTTATTAATTTAGCTAATGTTAAATAATCGATAAATTAATTAATTACTAACTTATTAATCTATCTTTTTTTTTTTTTTGGTCAAACGATAGATTTTATTAGATTAGTTACCTACGGAGTTTGAATCTACGTCGTCATGCAAGAGCTCAACCCCTTTCCACCACTGTGATAAATGGCCACTTACATAACTTATTAATCTATCAATGTATCATATATTTTCTTAAATATTATACATTGTATTTAGTTTTTTGTTTTACAAACTAACAATTATACATTTTTATTTAACAAATTAAAATTCAAGAATTTACTTTTTCTTTTCAAAAATAGATTGTACATTGTTCAATGTAATATATTATTCTATTTTATTAACATTCAACCAAGTAAAAACTCTATATAAATAAACCAAACCCATAGTAACATGAAATTATTAATTTATGTACGGGGGACTTATATGAATTTTTTATAATGCATTATATTATAAATTTAACGAATTATTAATTTAGCACGTTAACTCCAAGTCGGAACCAATCAACCATTATTTAACCAAGGTTATAAATTTATTGGATATTAAATTATTGAAATTCTACTGTAAAAGTAATTAGATAGAAGAAAAATGGTGTGTGAAAACCATTTTGCTTCTACACGTCCTGTATATGCATTTGATAATGAAAGTTATACGGGATGAGTTGAAAAAAAGGAAGAGAAAGTGGGTTAGTGACGCACAAATTCATATTTGGTTACTGAAGCTACTATTAAACGCATTTTAATTGATGAAAGTGACATAATAGGACATAATAGTCATTTCACCTCATTAAGCTGACAAAATGTTGCCTTGATTGGATTTGGATCTCATCCGAATCTAAATTATGGGAATCATAAGAATTCTCACATTTAATCATTTAATTTTTTTATTTAAAATTAAATACAAATAGTACGTGACGAAAACTGACCGCACAATATACGATGAACAATTAAGATGTGGGGATCTAGAGGATCCTCTTCGAAAAAGGATCCTGGGGATCCCAGGGATTTTGTGATCGTGACCGTTCATCATATATCGTGCGGTCAGAAATCATTTTAAATTATAAATTATAAATTAAATATAAATAATATCTAATAAAAACTGATCGCACGATATACGATGAACAGTCACGATCACGAAATCTTCGGAATTCCCAAAAAAAGGTGCGGCCAGGATCATTTTCCATCCTCTTCCCCCTTGATAATTACATGAAAATGACATAATAGTCGTTGCAATTTTCTTTACTCATATTCTATATGCACACTTCAAATAAAACAAATGATTAAATATTTGGATATTTATATCAGGGTCTAAAAAATCAACATATTTTTAGGTTGAGTTAAGTATTATTATTTTTATTTTTTTATACTCATTTGATAATTTTTTTTTTAAACATTGGCTATAATTAAAATCTCCTAATTTCATGTATATTTTTGTTCGTATTTTTGAGTTTTGAATATTTGAAAATTGGTTTATTTGATCCATCTAATATCTTATAACAAAAAACAAATATACTAACATAAACCCACCTGCAGAATATACAAACTGCTTCAAGGAACAAATATATGAATGGATAATATACCTATAAGTGAAATATGAAACCTAACTAAAAAGTACAAAAAACCAAGGTTCTAAAAGACGCTAGGCGCTAGTCGGGCGGCGGGCTGGGGCCTAGCGCCTAGGTGGCTAGGCGGGGTCTAGGCGGGCGCCTAGGCGGACTAGGCGGATTTAACTAAATCCATTATATTTCGTGTAAATAAATGTCTGTTTATACTTAAAATATTTATAATTTCATCATAAACTACAAAATAGAATGACATATGTATTATGAAGTATTGGAACATAATGAAAACATGGGGAACAAACATATAGTATGTGCTCATTTAAGTATTCAACAAGTCTCTTACAATTTATTAAAAAAATTAATGCAAATTGAAAGTTATCTATTTTCTATCTAAGTGAGTCGCAACCTAGGCAGGTGTCTAGGCGGGTTTGGGCGGGCTAGGCGGTCTAGGCGGGAGCCTCAACTGGTCTAGGCGCCCTTTCCTAATTTTCAAACGCCTAGGCATTAATCGGGGCGGTGACCAGCCGCCTAGCGCCTAGGCGGGGCCTAGGCGGCTCTAGGCGGGGATTTTTAGAACAGTGCAAAAAACATAGAATACCTATAAACAAGACACATTAATATGTGATACGAGTTGATTATAAAAAAGAATATGTGATATAGATGAATCATTAAAATTGAAAATAAAATATATGAATAAGGTTTAGAGGAGGAAGAAGAAGCAGAAAAATAACAAAAAGAAAAGGAGATACGAAGAAATAATTAAAAAAGATAACTTTCAAATTTCTCTTAAATATTTTGATCCAATTTACCTATAACTTTTGCAGATTCGTTTTTTTTTTTTTATGCACGAATTTGCTCTTCAATGAGTTTTTGTTTGGTGCTCATGCTTAGGCTACTGCACGGCAAATGTTTTGTTCTGTTTGATCAAATATCAATTGGATTAATATCACTAACATCCCTTTAAAGTTGATTGTTTTTTTCTCTCCACAAAATCCCTTCAGATTTAATAAATTACACTTACAATTTTTGAAGTTTTAATTTACTTTCACATTACTCTTTAATAACATATTTACTCCTATAATTAATTACTTCAAATTAAAAAGGTTTATAGATAAAAAAAAATTGCATTAAACATTATTTAAACAGAAACAAACAAAAAAACCCTATGGATTATCTTCTTCCTTCACAATTCCCGCAGCCATTCCCATAAAATAATCTTCTTCCCTTACAATTCCAGCAGCAGCCATCCCCATAAAATACTGAAGCCACTAACCTTGAAAGATACCATAACCAAACGATCTGATTGCTATATAAGGAATCGAGTGCCGGCATTCATTTTACAGTTTTTACTACAACCTTTGAACTCGCCCTCTCTTTCAAGTTTTAACCAATCCCAATTCCATCTGCTATATCTCTAATGGCGCCTCTGGTTAAGAATCATGTAGAGCCTCAACATGCCAAAATCCTAGCCATTGGCACTGCAAATCCACCAAATGTCTACCACCAAGAAGACTATCCTGATTTCTTGTTTCGAGTCACTAAAAACGAGCACAGAACGGATTTAAAAGAAAAGTTCGATCGAATATGTAAGTGTATAATGCATGCATGAAATATATGATACCATATATATATATATATAGATTTTTACAAAACATATCATGCATGAATTTATATTACAATATATAAGGGTTTTTTTTTTTATCTCTCTGTTGACTACTAATTGATCATGGGTTGTATACTCTATTTCTGGATTGTTATGAGGTTAAAGTGAATAATATACAGACACCAACGTGTGTGTTCATGTCTCAATATATGTTGTTAATTATGTTATGAGGATATTTTGGTATTATATTATGCGGAGAGAAACTTACACATGACATTATATTTTGACTGTTACCTCATTTTAATGATTTGCCTCAGAAGCAGAAGGATATAGAACTTAACCTAACAAAAGTTTTAATTTACTAATTTACAGGTGAGAAATCAAGAACAAAGAAGCGTTACTTGCACCTAACAGAAGAGATTCTACAGGCTAACCCAAGCATATATACATATGGAGTCCCATCACTCGATGTGCGCCAGGACATGTTGAACCCTGAGGTCCCAAAGCTAGGGCAACAAGCAGCATTGAAAGCCATCAAAGAGTGGGGCCAACCCATCTCAAAGATCACCCACCTCATCTTTTGCACAGCTTCTTGCGTTGACATGCCAGGTGCCGACTTCCAATTGGTCAAGCTCCTCGGCCTTAACCCATCCGTCACCAGAACCATGATCTACGAAGCTGGTTGTTATGCTGGTGCGACTGTCCTCCGCCTGGCCAAGGACTTCGCAGAGAACAACGAGGGTGCACGTGTCCTTGTGGTGTGCGCTGAGATCACAACCGTGTTTTTTCACGGACTCACTGACACCCACCTAGACATACTGGTGGGCCAGGCTCTTTTTGCTGATGGAGCATCTGCTTTGATAGTTGGGGCCAACCTAGAGCCTAAAATTGAGAGTCCACTGTTTGAAATCGTGGCATGCAGGCAGACGATCATACCTAACTCAGAGCATGGTGTGGTGGCCCACATTCGTGAAATGGGATTTGAGTATTATTTATCAGGAGAAGTCCCTAAATTTGTTGGTGGAAATGTTGTGGATTTTCTGACTAAAACTTTTGAAAAGGTTGATGGGAAGAAGAAGGACTGGAACTCCTTGTTTTACAGTGTGCACCCTGGTGGGCCTGCCATTGTAGACCAGGTGGAGGAGCAATTGGGTTTGAAGGAAGGGAAGCTTAGGGCAACAAGGCATGTGTTGAGTGAGTATGGCAACATGGGAGCTCCATCTGTGCACTTTATCTTGGATGAGATGAGAAACAAGTCGATCGAGGAAGGCAAAGCCACAACTGGTGAAGGTTTGGAATGGGGTGTCATGATTGGAATCGGACCAGGACTCACTGTCGAGACAGTCGTGCTACGTAGTGAATCTGTTGCATGCGAAAAACTTGCATGAAACAAGGAATACATTGGTATGCATCTCTCGTGTTACAAGAGAATACAACATAACCGCCCGTGCCGCAGCTGAATTTTCCTTCTGGTCGGATAATCATTTCACGATCACAGTTATTGTGATTAATTCTGTTCACATACATAAGAATAAGTCTCTTTGGATTAGAGGGTCCAGATATGTACTGCTAGTCCATAGGCTTTGGTTTTTCATTTAATTAATAAGATTGTGTACTTTGTATTTGGTTTGGAGTAGCCGCAAATATGCATGCATTATTGTAAGATTTTGAGACATTAACAAAAGAAATTAAAGCACCTTTTTTGTTGCAAGCTCCAAGATCCGGGATCACGAGAAGAATAATACACTAATATGGAGTAAAATGGTCGATAAGGTCGCAAGGGTTTGTCTTATTAAGCTGAGAAAACTGGAATCTATACTAATTAAAATAATTAGCTAATCCCCAGAGCATTATAGTAACAGAAAACAACGGTTTACGATATGACTCTGATGCGCCTACTGCCTCAATGGGGGAGGGTCAAACATAGATTAGATTGGTTGGCCAAGAAGGGGATTTTTCAGTGTACCAAAAAGATGGTTCGGTATACAACGTATGATGATATAAGTAGAGGAACACTTTGAAAAAAAAAAAAACTCACTTTCAATTGTATTATGAAGAAAGTTGAGGTTTTACAATAAAACCAATTGACAATATGAGGAGTAGCTAACCTCTTATAAGCCTATGCAAGATCCTTACTCCCATCAATGGAGGACTCATTCTCAACACACCCCTTACGTGTGGTGAATTTCCAAGCCTAACACATGGACAACATAACAGGGTGATGTGGAGCACATGTGGCCATTTTGGCTTCACTCGTGGGACAACCTGCTCAGATACCATGAAGAAAGTTGAGGTTCCACCATAAAACCAATTGGCAGTATGGAGAGTAGCTCAACCTCTTATAAGCTCATGCAAAGTCCTTCCTCCCATCCATGTGGGACTTATTCTCAACATATTATAACACGTACTACGTAGTGTATCAATTCGTGTTCCAAAAATCTCTGAAAATTTTCTCGCCAAGAAAGGGTCTAGTTTGGCTTTAAGAGAAACACTTTATTGATAAAAAAGAAAGAAAAAGAATAATGCTAGGTAGATCATCTATTGAGACTAAATTTACAGACCATATGATGTTTTACCAATACACGATTAACCAACACTTAGATAATAATCTAATCACAAACAATTACGTCTTATAATTTACAAAATATTGTTTAAATAGTTGATATCCACAGCATTACCCTAAAAAAACATCTGTAAACGATGACATCAATCTTGCTTAAGCATTTCGTTTTCAGGGGTGTAAAATATACTTTATTAGCAAATAATGAGGTTTGTTTCTGTAGTTTAGGTGAAGTCTCATTTTGATATCTCGGGAGTTCTTTTGTAAGGAGACAATCTATGGCATATAATGCACAATTTATGTGGCATATCTTTTATTTGTGATTGGTATAAACTAAGAGGAGAGAGAGAACAAGAAAAGAAAAGGAAAAATCATAATCACTCAACAACAATAAGAAACAATTTGCAGCTGTTGAGGGTAATCCACCAAAAGCATTGGCCATGTTAACTCTAGAATCTGAATATTTGCCAGTTTCATCCTAGTCCAATCCAGTTCGTTAGTCTGTTTGCTTGACGGAATCTGCATCTACATATGCTTGTGAACAAACTCATATCGTCATGAGTTTGACGAAGAGTGTTGAGATTTTAAGGTTTTATTAGTATTTTGCTTATTAGCGTTTGCTTCAGAGTTAACTATTTATTTAAACAGTACTTTGTAAAAGTTGTTATCGATTAAAAAAAGAGAACTTTAACGAAAAACCACATTTTTACACTAAAAAGTCAATCTTGGTACTATTCATTTTACCCTTTATTTTGTCCTTATCGTTAAAACTCAAATTTTCTAAATCATTTTCATTAGTTTTCCTTCAAAAAAAAGTCTTTCCGTTTAGTATTGATTTTCCCTCTCTTTTTCGGCGGCCAGGGGTTTTTTTGTTTTCTAGGTTTTTCGTACTCTTACAAGTCCACAGGACTGGCTGGCTGCCCACTTACCACGATTTTAATATTTCGTGGTCATAACATTTTCATATAAGGCAAAAAAGTCAGATACATGCCATGTTTGATCAAGAAATCCGGTTTGGTTGTACGAATTAGACTAGTGATGCCAACAGACTGAAACTACCAAAATATAACAAAATAAATACAGTTATTATTAGCAGAAGAAAGTGACTGGAAGTTTCAACTTGTAAGAAAAAAATGTGTGTACATTATCTTAAAGCGCCGGGCACCCACGCTTTGACACAAATTGAAGTCATGTTTTCAAACGGTAGATTGTCCAAGGTGCATGCACGCACTCAAGTAACCATACCCTTACTTGTGGATTTAAGTCCTTTTGTTACCATATATATTATCAGGTGTTTTGGAGACAAATTTTGACACAAGTTTTTAGGGGGCTTACTCTGTAATTTATTTTAACAATAGAATCGTTTATCTTTTATATCTTTCCTAAAATATCATTTCTACAAAAAATCACTCAAATCTAAAGTCATATGACCGTTCGACAATACTTTATCATTTTTTCACAAAATTTATTCAAATTTATTAAATTATGTTTCCTGAAGTTCTAATTTACTTTCATATTACTCTCTAACGTATTTACCCCCTATAACTAATTACTTAAAATTAAAAAACTTTATAGATTAAAAAATTGCATTAAACATTATAAAAACATTGTTTCAAAAATATGAGATGGTAAAGAGTCCATGAAGATTCTCACTTTTGAGAAAGTCTCCTTGACATTTTTTTCCCTTAAATTCCAGCAGCCATCCCCATTAAATATTGAAGCCACTATCCTTCTAATATTCCACAAAAAAAAAAAGAAAAAAAAAAAAGAAAAAACCCTATGGATCATCTTCCTTCCTTACAAGCAGCCATCCCCATAAAATATGGAAGCAACTAACTTTGAAAGATTCCACAACTAACGATCTGATTGCTATATAAGGAACGGAGTAGTGGCTTTCATTTTACTGCAACCTTTGAACTCCCCCTCTCTTTCAAGTTTTAACCAATCCCAATTCCATCTGCTATATCTTTAATGGCGCCTTTGGTTAAGGATCAAGTAGAGCCTCAACATGCCAAAATCCTAGCCATTGGCACTGCAAATCCACCAAATGTCTACTACCAAGAGGACTATCCTGATTTCTTGTTTCGAGTCACCAAAAACGAGCACAGAACGGATTTAAGAGAGAAGTTCGATCGCATATGTAAGTGTATAATACATTCATGATCTGCATGATACCACATATTTATACATTGTAACAAAACATATCATGCATGAAATCATCTTACAATATGTAAGGTTTTTGACCTCTCTATGGAATACCAATTGATCCTAGGTTGTATACTCTGATTCTATCTTGTTATGAGGTTAAAGTGAATAAATCCCGATAACAGGCGTGTTCATGTCAAAATAAATTATGTTAATTTATGTTATAAGGATACTTGACTACTATGTCGTGATGAGAGAAACTTACAAATGACATTATATTTTGACCAGAATCTCATTTTAGTGGTTTAATGATATAAAACCTAACCTAACAAAGATCTTAATTTACTATTGAACAGGTGAGAAATCAAGAACAAGGAAGCGTTACTTGTACCTAACAGAAGAGATTCTAAAAGCTAACCCAAGCATATATACCTATGGAGCCCCATCACTTGATGTGCGCCAAGACATGTTGAACCCTGAGGTCCCAAAGCTAGGGCAACAAGCAGCACTGAAAGCCATCAAAGAGTGGGGCCAACCTATCTCAAAGATCACCCACCTCATCTTTTGCACAGCTTCTTGTGTTGACATGCCAGGTGCCGACTTCCAATTGGTCAAGCTTCTCGGCCTTAACCCATCTGTCACAAGAACCATGATCTACGAAGCTGGCTGCTATGCTGGTGCGACCGTCCTCCGCCTGGCCAAGGACTTCGCAGAGAACAATGAGGGTGCACGCGTCCTTGTGGTGTGCGCAGAGATCACGACTGTGTTTTTCCACGGACTCACTGACACCCACCTGGATATACTAGTGGGCCAAGCTCTTTTTGCTGATGGAGCATCTGCTGTGATTGTTGGGGCCAATCCAGAACCTGAAATTGAGAGTCCACTGTTCCAAATCGTGGCGTGCAGACAGACGATCATACCAAACTCAGAGCATGGTGTTGTGGCCAACATTCGTGAAATGGGGTTTAATTATTATTTATCAGGAGAAGTCCCCAAATTTGTTGGTGGAAATGTTGTGGATTTTTTGACTAAAACTTTTGAAAAAGTTGACGGAAAGAATAAGGATTGGAACTCCTTGTTTTTTAGCGTGCACCCTGGTGGGCCCGCTATAGTAGACCAGGTGGAGGAGCAATTGGGTTTGAAGGAAGGGAAACTTAGGGCAACAAGGCATGTGTTGAGTGAATATGGTAACATGGGAGCTCCATCTGTGCACTTTATTTTGGATGAGATGAGAAAGAAATCGATTGAGGAAGGCAAAGCTACAACTGGTGAAGGTTTGGAATGGGGTGTCGTAATTGGAATCGGACCGGGACTTACTGTCGAGACAGCCGTGCTGCGTAGTGAATTTATTACACGCTAAATACTTGCATCAAATGATTCATACAGTAATTATGCATTTCCCGTGATGCGAGAGTGTAGTGCATGACCGGTGTCTACACACCCCTGCTGCAGCTGAGCTTTCCACCTAGTCAAATAATCATTTCACGATCACAGGTTTTGTGATTATTTTTCGTTTCACATACATAAGAATAAAAGTCTTTGAATTGGAGTGTCCACATAAGTACGGCTAGTCCATTGACCTTGGTTTTCCATTTAATTAATAAGATTGTGCACGTTGTATTTGGTTTGGAGTGCCTGCTAATTATGCATGCGTTATTGTAAGATTTTGAGACATTAACAAAAGAATATTAAAGTTTCGTCCAAAATGAAAAAAAAAAAAAAAAAAAGAATATTAAAGCAGCTTGTTGTTGCAAGCTCTAATTGAGCTCTGGGATCATGAGAATAAACGCAAGGTTGTCTTAAGGAAAATTAATGGAAGTGGTTTGAAAATTTTGAGTTTTAACGATAAAGAAAAAATAAAGGGTAAAATTAATAATACCATGATTGACTTTTTAGTGTAAAAATGTGATTTTTTGTTAAAATAAACAGTACCGAAAATATTTTATTAAAATTCCATTTGTCTTAATAATAAGCTGAGAAAACTGGAATCTGTATTAATTAAATTAAGTAGCTGGTCCCCAGAGTATTATAGTAACAGAAAACACAGGTTTACTATCTGATTCTGATGCATTTATTGACTCAATTAATTAAGGAGGGTCAAACATGTATTAGATTTGGTTGCTAAGAAGAAGAAATATTCAATATACTAAAAAAATAAAAAATCTTTATAGTTATTTTATGACAATAGGAAATAAGTATAATTAATTAATATTTATGTAATAATGCAATCATCAATTACATCATATAATTTACATATATTATTTAAATAGCGGATCTCGTAGCTTTACCCTAAAGAAAACCATCCAAAAAGGATCACATCAATCTTGCCTAAGCCTTTTGTTTTCGGATGGTAAAAATTATCAACAACTACATCGTATAATTTGCAAAACATTATTTAGATAGCGGATCTCGTAGCTTTACCCGAAAGAAAACCATCTGAAAAGGATCACATCAATCTTGCCTGAACCTTTTGTGTTCGGGTGGTAAAAAATATCCATTATTAGCAGATAACTAGGTTTGTTTTTGTAGTTTAGGTGGAGTCTCATTCTAATATATTGGGAGTTCTCTATGTGAGGGGAGAAACTGATGCATATAATGCACAATTTTTTGCGGCATATTTTTTATTTTTGATTGGTATGAACTAAAGAGATGAGAGAGAGAAAAAAAAAAGTAAGGAAAAAAAAAATCATAACACTCAACGATAATAAGAAACAACTTGCAGTTGTTAGGACTAATATACACCAAGGGCACGTTTGTTTGACAGGACTAAGAGGGCTTGGACTGGACTAGACTATAGTCCAGTGTTTGTTGTGTACCGGGATTAGCTTTAATGAGCTTAGGTGGGATTCGCTGGGACTAACGGGCGTCTTAGCCGTTCTTAACGAAACCCCCCATTTTCGGGCGGATTCGTAAGCCAGAGAAAAACGAGAGAGTTTCTGCGTTCTTCCCACATCGTCCTCGTCGTCGTCCGCTCCCTCCTCGTCGTCCCCTCCCTCGTCGTCGTCCGTCGTCCGCTCCCTCGTCTTCGCGTAACAGATCTGCTCGCCCTCATCTGCCTCCAGTTGTCTGGTAAGCTTCGATTGTTCGATTTTTTTCGTTGATTTGGGTGGATTTGTTTGTGATATTAACTGAGCTTTATTTGATTTTGTTGTTTTGGGTTTGAGCTTTATTTGATTCTGCAGTTGAACAAATTTTAGGGTTTTGATATTTAGGTGAAATTGAGATTAGAATTTGGGGTTTTCATAAAGCTTGGAATTTGGGGTTTGAAATTGAGATTAGAACTTGGAAGTCCTACCCACTCTGTGTGTGTGTCTGTGCGTGAGTGTGTGTGTGTATTTCTGTACTCTGTGTGTGTGTGTGTGTGTCTCTGTGTGTGTCTGTGTGTGAGAGAGTGTGTGAGTGTGTGAGTGTGTGTGTGTGAGTGAATGAGTATGTGTGTGTGTGAGTGTGTTTGTGTCCGTGTGTGTGTGTGTGTGAGTGAATGAGTATGTGTGTGTGTGAGTGTGTTTGTGTCCGTGTGTGAGAGTGTGAGTGTGTGTGTGTGTGAGTGAATGAGTATGTGTGTGTGTGAGTGTGTTTGTGTCCGTGTGTGTGTGTTTGTGAGAGTGTGTGATTGTGTCGATGTGTGTGTGTTTGCGAGAGTGTGTGTGAGTGTGTTTGTGTGAGTGTGAGAGTGTGTGAGTGTGTGTGTGTGTCCGTGTGTATGTGTGCGAGTGTGTATGTTAGTATGTGTGTGTGAGTGTGAATGTGAGTGAGTATGTTAGTATGTGTGTGTGAGTGTGAATGTGAGTATGTGTGTGAGTGTGAATGTGAGTATGTGTGTGTGAGTGTGAATGTGAGTATGTGTGTGTGAGTGTGAATGAGTATGTGTGTGTGTGAGTGTGTTTGTGTCCGTGTGTGTGTGTTTGTGAGAGTGTGTGATTGTGTCCGTGTGTGTGTGTTTGCGAGAGTGTGTGTGAGTGTGTTTGTGTGAGTGTGTGAGTGTGTGTGTGTGTCCGTGTGTATGTGTGTGAGTGTGTATGTTAGTATGTGTGTGTGAGTGTGAATGTGAGTGTGTATGTTAGTATGTGTGTGTGAGTGTGAATGTGAGTATGTGTGTGAGTGTGAATGTGAGTATGTGTGTGTGAGTGTGAATGTGAGTATGTGTGTGAGTGTGAATGTGAGTATGTGTGTGTGAGTGTGAATGAGTATGTGTGTGTGTGAGTGTGTTTGTGTCCGTGTGTGTGTGTTTGTGAGAGTGTGTGATTGTGTCCGTGTGTGTGTGTTTGCGAGAGTGTGTGTGAGTGTGAGAGTGTGAGAGTGTGTGAGTGTGTGTGTGTGTCCGTGTGTATGTGTGTGAGTGTGTATGTTAGTATGTGTGTGTGAGTGTGAATGTGAGTGTGTATGTTAGTATGTGTGTGTGAGTGTGAATGTGAGTATGTGTGTGAGTGTGAATGTGAGTATGTGTGTGTGAGTGTGAATGTGAGTATGTGTGTGAGTGTGAATGTGAGTATGTGTGTGTGAGTGTGAATGAGTATTTGTGTGTGTGTGAGTGTGTTTGTGTCCGTGTGTGTGTTTGTGAGAGTGTGTGATTGTGTCCGTGTGTGTGTGTTTGCGAGAGTGTGTGTGAGTGTGTTTGTGTGAGTGTGAGAGTGTGAGAGTGTGTGAGTGTGTGAGTGTGAGAGTGTGTGAGTGTGTGTGTGTGTGTCCGTGTGTATGTGTGTGAGTGTGTATGTTAGTATGTGTGTGTGAGTGTGAATGTGAGTATGTGTGTGAGTGTATGTCCGTGTGTGTGTGTTAGTGTGAGTGTGTATGTTAGTATGTGTGTGTGAGTGTGAATGTGAGTATGTGTGTGAGTGTGAATGTGAGTATGTGTGTGTGAGTGTGAATGAGTATGTGTGTGTGTGAGTGTGTTTGTGTCCGTGTGTGTGTGTTTGTGAGAGTGTGCGATTGTGTCTGTGTGTGTGTGTTTGCGAGAGTGTGTGTGAGTGTGTTTGTGTGAGTGTGAGAGTGTGTGAGTGTGTGTGTGTCCGTGTGTGTGTGTTAGTGTGAGTGTGAATGTGAGTATGTGTGTGTGAGTGTGAATGTGAGTATGTGTGTGAGTGTGAATGTGAGTATGTGTGTGTGAGTGTGAATGAGTATGTGTGTGTGTGAGTGTGTTTGTGTCCGTGTGTGTGTGTTTGTGAGAGTGTGTGATTGTGTCCGTGTGTGTGTGTTTGCGAGAATAGCCAAAGAAAGAGGAAAAGAGCTGTGGGAAGTTCAAGTGATGGAACCGAGGCACTTATCAGTGGACTGAAAGATTTTTATGTTGAAAGTGGGAAGAGGATGCAAATGGTAAGTGAAGCTTTAGTTCAAGGTACTGCAGATCATAGTGACATAGCTAATGAACTTGAAGCAATGGGTCTCTCTCCTATGGATCAAATTGATGCATTGTCTCTTATTTTGGATAAACCAAAAAATGTGGGAGTGTTCAGGGCAATCAAACCGGAACTCAAGAAAGTGTTCGTCCAAAGGCTTTTAAGGGACAACGCAAGCGGATGAGTATTTTGGCTAATGTTAACATGGATGTATTTTATTAATGTTAACATGGCTAATGTTAACATGGATGTATTTTATTAATCGTACAATCTTATGTTATGGCTTATAACTTAGCTTTGCACTACTATTTTGGCTAATGTTAACTAGCCATTTTGTAAATTATGGAGATCTATTTTGGCTAATGTTAACTAATGTTAACTAGGATTTTCTAAATTATGGAGATCTTCTTATGTACTTGTATTTGTTGAAGTTGCATGTATTGGGCACTATTATTTTTCTTCTTTTGGGTGATAGAGTTTAAACCAAGCTACATTTGCAAATTAAACTCAACTATTTATAAATAGTATGTCCCAATTCTATTAGCAGGTAATAGAAACAAAACAATTGTCATTTTTTTTTAAGATTCATAATATACATGGCAAAAAAATGTCCAATTAACCCATATCATGAGATTTGTAGCATTACTCTATTACACAATGGCAAAAATTTGTAGTCCTAGTCTAAGCAAACACAAATCTGGTGAACAGTACTTTTTTATTATCCTGCTTCTTAGTCCGACACTGCACCAAACGCTTCACTAAGTTAATCCAGCTTAGTCCAGTCTAAGCCAGTCCAGCTTAGTCCCGGCAGCTAGTCCAGTCCGAGACAGTCCGGCGCAACAAACGCACCCCAAGAGTATTGGCCATATTAACTCTCGAATCTGCATGTTCGTCGGTTCGTTCCAGTCCAGTTCAGTTAGTCAGTATACAAGTTGATAGGATCTGTATCCGCATATGCTTGTGGACAAACTCATGTCTTATACCGTCAAAAGTTTGATGAGGAGTGTTGAGATTTTAAGGTATTTTTAGTATTTTGCTTATTAGGGTTTGTTTGAGAGTTTACTATTTAATTAAACAGTGCTTTGTATTAGTTTATTGTTATCGATTAATGAAGGGGTAATGCTAGGGAGACTAAATTTGGAGTCTAAGGGCTTGTTCACTAATCCGTAATCAAATTGAGGGAAATTGAATTGAGGAGGAATTGGAATGAAGTGGAATCAGAATCAAATTTCTGTTAAAGACGTTTACTAAAATTGGCTGGAATCGGAGTATGAATGATATTGATTTATATAAAATGTTTACTAATTCACATGAATCGGAATGAAAATTAATGTGATTACTAAAATACCCCTATTGTAACTAATTTATTTTATACTAATTATTTTTAGTAAAACTAATACTCTTTCATTTTTCAGTAGAGAGAATAACTATTTTTTTATTTTCTAGTAACTTTTATTCTTTCATTGGTCCTTACCAGTTACCAACATAAAATAAACCCCAAAAAAAATATCACTTCCTGTCCTCTCTCTCCCCCATCTCTCTGCTGCCGTGCTGACCCATCCATTTCTAAATTTCCCAGGCGCCTCTCTCTCTTTTCCCCTATCTTCCCCATCTTTCTATGCTGATCCACCCATTTCTAAAACAGTATATATGTTAGGTGCTAACTTTTGAAATTTACAATAGATTGAAAGATTTCTTCTTCGTAGCCACTAAAACAGAACACATGACAAATTTAAAAGAGAAGTTCAAACACAATCTAAGTGGAATTCTACAATAATGCGTAGGCATATATATACACACATAGAGAGAGAACTCAATTTAAACACTATTTTTGGCCTCTCAATATTCTTATTTATTTTTTGCTATTAAATTGAATAAGTTAAAACAAAAGTAACAAATAAGGTTAATAAATTGTGCGTATGAAGAGAAAAATGGTGTGTGTTTATCATTTTCTAATGCTTACATTAAGTTACCATATATCCATATCATGGATGAAATAAATTGAATGCATCTAAATCTCAAAGTAAAACCTCACATTTTGGATTATGTTTTCGCAATATATACGGAGAGATTTTACCCACCTCCAGGAAAGTATAGTTTTATTTAAAGTAATTAAGATTTTGGCCCTCTAAATACATTATCAACTAGTTTTGAGTTGTGCCAGTTGTATAATGCTTTATTGAGTTGATTTTTCTTCTTCAATTCATCGTGTCTCGATGTCAAATTATTTCTCACTTTAGTATAGATTAATAGAATATTGCTTGTAATAAAAAAAAAATTTTTTAAATTACATATTTTAATTCCATCATTTTACTGAAGTCAAGTGGATTATTTTGACCAAAAATCCATGCGTATCCAATACATCTGTAATCGCGGCATGTTTGACTCAAGACTCAAGAGTCGAGTCTTTTTTTTCGCTTGGGAACGTCTTAAGACCGGACCTGTTTTCTACAAGGGATATTTGAACCAATTTCCCTTTTTAACGTTTTCACGTGTTTTGGACCTGTAATCAACATGTATATTAACATAATATACAACTTGACATGAATCTGCCCTTCGGATTCAATGAGATTTCGGTTGGTGGTGCACTGGTCATGGAGAAGGAACTTGCCAGGCAATGTCTTGTTTTGGTTTTGTTGGATCACATATCAACAGTATTATCAAAAAATAAAACTAAAGTGTGATGTTTTGGACCAAGCAGAGAGTAAGGGCTGCACGGCTGCTGGGTAGCCGAGAGTAAGCCACCGTTACTTGTCCCAGCAGTACATTCAACTACCAACCATAATATCATATAATTAAAACAAAAGTATGATGTTTTGGACTAAGCAGAGCGTAAGGGCAGGCAGGTCTACTGGTGGCAGAGAGTAAGCCACCGTTACTTGTCCCAGTAGTACATTTTTCTAGCTTATAATAACTTGGAAGAATTAAGGTAGGAATTTGTTTCCAATTCTTTTGGTCAAATGTACATGAAAAATCTTTCTTCTTGAAAACGTGCATTTTTATTATAAAATATTGAATTATTTATCATAATACAATGGATGAACCAAAAAAAAAACACAATCCAATAACTCAATGTAAATATAACCATCAAAAGGTCCATCTGTGCAGTTCTGCTTAAAAATATCACAAGGAATACAAGAAAAAAAAAAAGAATAAAAGAAAGTAGTAGGCCCTGATGAAAGGCCATTCAAAAAAAAAAATTTACACGGGACAAAATTTCAAGATTGAAACCGTAACATCATGATAAGAGATATTTAGTGCCGGCACTTTTAAACCTACCATAACACATGGCCTCTAATTCCAAAGGGGAATGTCCAATATATATGATATTATATACATTAAAGGATAAGAGAGGACTAAGTTGTACAATTGACAGATCATAATAGTTTGGTTCGATTTTTTGTTTTCACTTACTAGACTGTTATACTAAGTGACGATACAATAAAAGCAATAACTATGTTAATTCTAACTTATTTTTCTAACCACCTTAACTTCACCACTCAAGGTGACCCTGAGAAGGTTTGCAAGTACGACTATTCGTGTATGTAAACCTCCAGAAAACGAGCTAAAATACATGACAAAAGAGGTCTATCTTCAATGTTATGCATCTTAGTATTACGAGTATTTTAGCTGTTAAATTTGATTTTGATAACTATTAGATTTTTTTATTTTTAATCCCATCCGTTTATTTTACGTATCACTAATTATGCATACCATTGAGAAATAATTGTGACAAAAGAGAAAATAATACATCAACAAGTTGATTCCAGAACTGTTGCAGCTAGGTTTTTTTTTTTTTTTTTTTTTTTTTTTCCCTAACTTATTTTGTAACCTTTTGGGGTAAGGTGCGAGCTATGTCCCGAGTAAATCAAGCAAGCTGAGATACAAAAAGTAATTTGTTATGTAAGCAGATTGGGGTAGAGCTAGATCCTCCATGTATATAACAGAACAGAGAATGTTTTCTGTTTTCCCCAGGCCAAGAGATGTTAGAGGAAGCCTAATGTGGACGGACAATTTGTTACTGTTTGTGGTCTAAAATTTCAACTTCTACTTCCAACATAGCATGTTAATAAAAACTTTAAATAATATTGCCATATATATTTTATGTACTTTATATATTGAGTTGAAACTTTCTTTTGGACGAAACTGGGTAGTGGAAACTGTACGTTGGGGTCGAAAGAGAAAATATCCAAACCTTGAAGATTCAGAATTTGGAGTGCCTGCTGCTCACCGGAAGCCTCTTTGCTGACTTTTTCAATCTGGTTAAGAGTCGACACTCCACTAGAAATCACGAGTTGAATATGATGTGTGCATTAAAATATATCCTAACCTTGACGATTCCACAAGTTAGTAGGATCTCTGATTGCTATATAAGGAATGGGGTTGTGCCATTCATTTTATTGCAATCTTTCAACTCCCCCTCTCTTTCAAGTTTCAACAAATCCCTACTCTATATCTGCTCTTTAAGTTGCTTAATGGCGCCTTTGGTTAAGAATCATGCAGAGCCTCCACATGCCAAAATCCTAGCCATTGGCACTGCAAATCCACCCAACGTCTACTACCAAAAAGACTATCCTGATTTCTTGTTTCGAGTCACCAAAAATGAGCACAGAACAGATTTAAGAGAGAAGTTTGATCGCATTTGTAAGTATAATTTTTACAAGCACTACTCATGCACATTTATACTGCACATGCATGAGACTACCTTATATTTATATGTAGGAAGAAAACATATCATGCATGAAATTATAAGTAAGATTTTTTACCTCTCAATGAATTGAATTTGACCTTGAGTTGCAAACTCTAACTCTACCAAATTATGAGGTAAAATGAATCACATCCCAAACTCAACGTGCCACACGACATGTTCATTTCAAAAGATACATTGTTATTAACATAAGAAAATAAAATAGTCACTTTAGACATGCTACACTAATTAAATTGTGGCATCTCAGTCCAATAGTATATTGTTATGTGTAAGTTTTTCTTCAAATTACATTGTATTGGTTGATGCACAAGGATATAAAACATGTCCTAACTTAATTACTAATTAACAGGTGAGAAATCAAGAACAAGGAAACGTTACTTGTATCTAACAGAAGAGATTCTAAATGCTAACCCAAGCATATATACCTATGGAGCCCCATCACTCGATGTGCGCCAAGACATGTTGAACCCTGAGGTCCCAAAGCTAGGGCAACAAGCAGCACTGAAAGCCATCAAAGAGTGGGGCCAGCCCATCTCAAAGATCACCCACCTCATCTTTTGCACAGCTTCTTGCGTTGACATGCCAGGTGCCGATTTCCAATTGGTCAAGCTCCTCGGCCTTAACCCATCTGTCACCAGAACCATGATCTACGAAGCTGGTTGCTATGCTGGTGCGACTGTCCTCCGCCTGGCCAAGGACTTCGCAGAGAACAACGAGGGTGCACGCGTCCTTGTGGTGTGCGCTGAGATCACGACCGTGTTTTTCCACGGACTCACTGACACCCACCTTGACATACTGGTGGGCCAGGCTCTTTTTGCTGACGGAGCATCTGCTGTGATAGTTGGGGCTAATCCAGAGCCTGAAATTGAGAGGCCGCTGTTTGAAATCGTGGCATGCAGACAGACGATCATACCTAACTCAGAGCATGGTGTGGTGGCTAACATTCGTGAAATGGGGTTTAATTATTATTTATCGGGAGACGTCCCCAAATTTGTTGGTGGAAGTGTTGTGGATTTTCTGACTAAAACTTTTGAAAAGGTTGACGGAAAGAATAAGGACTGGAATTCCTTGTTTTTCAGTGTGCACCCTGGTGGGCCCGCCATTGTAGACCAGGTGGAGGAGCAATTGGGTTTGAAGGAAGGGAAGCTTAGGGCTACAAGGCATGTGTTGAGTGAGTATGGCAACATGGGAGCTCCATCGGTACACTTTATTTTAGATGAGATGAGAAATAAGTCTATTGGGGAAGGCAAAGCCACAACTGGTGAAGGTTTAGAATGGGGTGTCGTGATTGGAATCGGACCAGGACTCACTGTCGAGACAGCCGTTCTACGTAGTGAATCTATTACATGTTAAATACTTGCATGGAACGGTGTATGAATACACTGTGTATGCGAGAGAGTATAATTTGGAGGGCTTTGTTTGTTCCTCTTTTTTCTATGTAGTCTGTTGCTTCGTCTTTTCCTGTCTATGTTTATGTCTGTTAAAAAAAAAAGTCAGTTTCTTCGCTGGGACGTTTTGTCCCTCGCAATCCAAAGTGTACTGTTAACCCCAAATAATAAGAGATGGTTTTTTGTTTTATGGATCATTCTCCAGAGAACCTCATTTCTTATATAGACTTTGGTATTTTTTATTTCCAAATCTAAAAAAAAAAAAAAAAAAAAAAATTCTTTCATGTAAATAATAAAAGATGGTTTTTTCATTGCTTCAAGTTTCATGCGAAATATTCATACATCAGTGTAAGGGCAATGTTTCAACCAACGATTTGTCTTATTAAGGTCTTCCACACTAGTGTATAAAAATTAGACAATTTGAGTTTAATACTTATAACATTATTGTTATACTAGTGTGAGTTTAATAACTGTGAGAATCCAAAACCGTTAAGTCCATGACCAGATTTTTTAGATATAAGTACGTATCCCAATCAGTCTTACTTCAACCCTAAAAAATTATGATCTCACAAAACACTTTTCGAATTTATTCCGACATTAGTTACAATTATAAAGCCACTATACAGGTTACAAGCAAATAAAAAAGCTTTACATTTTAATTTCCATATCAACATAAATGCTATAATGATATAATTTTGGGTAATTTAGGGATCAACTCGAAAAATATTTAATATGAAACACAATCTCAATTAGGTAATTTGCTTAAGGTGAAACCTAGTCATAAGGCATTCGTTAGAAAAATATGTTATGATGTAAAGAAAATTATGTTTTTTTTTTGAATGAACGATATTATCTAGGGAGCTTTAATAAAAAGGGCTTGAACTAAGTTTATTTTAACCAAAAACCATCCTATAACTTTTTTTAACCAAAAACCATCCCAGAACAAGGTAAAACCCACCAAACTAACAGACAGCTCGACAACCAGCCAGTCACTCATGGGCTCTCCTTTGGCCTTCATCCTGCTCCTCCTCCTCTTCGTCTCGCTGAGTACTACAACTTTCCTTTTTGAATCACCCTATTTCGTTGAGTATTGAATAAGTTATATCCATTTGAATCTTACCCAGTTTCCGGCGACCTCCGAGGTTTTCGAGGTATTTTCCGGCCAAACCACAATGAGTTAGCCATCGTGCAAGGTACCATTCTCTTCGTCTCTTCGAGAACTACGATTTTCGTTTTTGAATCACTCAATTTCGTTGAGTATTGACAAAGTTATGAGCGTTTAAAGTTTGTCCAACCCAGTTTCCGACGACCTCCGAGTCTTTCGAGGCGTTTTCCGGCCAAACCACAACGAGTTAGCTATCGTGCAAGGTACCATTCTCTTCGTCTCTTTGAGAACTACGATTTTTGTTTTTGAATCACTTGATTTAGTTGAGTATTGACAAAGTTATGAGCGTTTAAAGTTTGTCCAACTTTCCGGCCAAAATCCGGTCTTCCCTTCCGTTTAGCTCCGGCGAGCAGCAACCACACCAAGCCCTTTGGGTCGTGCACAAACAAACACTGTATCTGGAAAGAAAATGAACATTAACATTGTCGCTGGAAAAACATAACACTGTCTCTGCAAAAAACTAACACTGTCGCTGGAAAAACTAACACTGTCGCTGGAAATAAACTAACAGTGCAGTAACTTAAATTCCAGAAACAGTGAATTAAATTCCATAAACAGTGTTACTTAAAATCCAGAAACAGTGACTTAAATTCCAGAAACAATGTTACTTAAAATCCAGAAACAGTTTATTTTTACATTCCAGAAACAGTGTCCGTCGAAAAGAACCAAAATTCAGAAACAGTGACTTAATTTATAACATGGTTTTTGATTAAACAAAACTTATAACATGGTTTTTTTTTTATTAAAACTAAAACTTATAACATGAAAACAAAACTTATAATATGGTTTTTTTATTAAAACTAAAACTTTTCAAGCCCTTTTCATTAATTTTCCTTATTATCTACACTAAGACCATCTCCAACTCTTGGGTTAATAATTAAAATTTTTAACCCAAAAAATTTAGGTTTTATCCCAGATACTATTTTTCTCCTCCAACCCTTGTAAATTAAATTTTCAGCCCAAGATTATTAAAAAATAAATTTAGTATAATTTTTTTTGTCCTTAAAGTAACTTTTTTTTTTTGAAAAAAAATTTATGTAGACTATCCAAATTTAATTTTATGAACATTTTAACCTAAAAATATTTAGATTTCGATAAATATTGAAAAATCACTAAACCAACATCATAAAATTCGTGGAACACTATGAAAGAATATGAAACACATAAAAGAATTTTTTTAATTACTTTAGCCGTTGGATTTAAATTTGGACATTAGATTTTTTTTTTTTTACCATTGGATTTGATTATATTAGATCTTAGTCGTTGGATTCAATGAATTAATAAATATAAAACTAAAAAAAATATACATATATGGTGGGCCAGCCCCACTAACCTGGGGGGAATCCTGGGCTAAACTTGCCCCAGAAGTGAGTTTTGGGTTAGAACTCATATTTTGCCTCATTGGTTGGAGCAAGTTAGGGTAAGTTTAAAACCTAAAATTGGAGTAGGTCTAAAGGGGAGGGGGTGGCTTTAGCCTAACAATAGGCCAGCAATAATATGGTTCAAACTCGCATTTTGCGAGAATTGAACCTAAGACCACTCACTTACAAATGAAGAGGAATAACACTAGATAGTAGGTGAATTTGAACTACACTATTGGTAGCCCATTGTGAGGCTTAGCTCACTCCCTCTTATTATAGATAA
Organism: Cotoneaster glaucophyllus; assembly: GCA_036320875.1. Lineage (NCBI taxonomy): Eukaryota > Viridiplantae > Streptophyta > Magnoliopsida > Rosales > Rosaceae > Cotoneaster > Cotoneaster glaucophyllus. The sequence goes on along the minus strand of CM070073.1, from coordinate 8,848,816 downwards.
TATCGTTAAGAAAAATAAAAAAAAACCCTGATTGAGAATATTTTTGCAAAAAAAAATTAATAAAAAAATGTGGTATAATAGGGTCAAATTGTTGCTGTGATAGTTTTTGTAAAAAGGGCATATAAATATATCCTTTATTAGGAAGGATTTGTGAGTCCTTTATTGTTACCTTATAGAATAAGGATTGTATCTTGTATATATTTTCCCCTTATGCAATACAATGAAAATTAAGCCGTAAATTCAATTTGGCATCAAAGCCAAGCGTAACCCTAAAAAATTATTCCCACCGTGCCGCTACTACAGAAAACCTCGAGAAAACCCTTGCACGTCTGTGATATATGCTACGTTTCTGCAGTAAGACCAGGCTGCTTCGGTTTTTCAATGGTGTCGCTGCATCCCTGCAGAAAATACTGTAGAAAGTTTTTTAGTGGTGTCGCTGCATCACTGCAGAAAATACTGCACTTTCTGCTTCTGTTCCGTGCCGCTGTGTTGCCGTGAAATTGCAACGGCGCTGTGCTTGTGTCTTTGCCGTGAGTATTGCTGGGATTGTCTTTTTGCAGTTTGTTTTTTACCTCTTTGCATAAAAGCCAAAACTGTCGTGCTACTTCTCTACCGTGCGCTGCTGCTCGTATTGGAGGGTCTACATTCTTGTTCCTTTGCTGCATTTTTGCAGAAAGACAAAGGCCATACTGTGCCAGTGTGTTGTGCGATCCTGCTGCGCGTGTGTATATGCATGTACTGTCGCAGATTCTGTCCGTGTATCAGTGTGTGTTCCCATGGTAATTGTTGTACTTTAGCAGTTGCTGGTTATGCCGAGTAGTGATTTGCCGTTGCTGTTGACAAAGGAAAAAAAAAAGGAAAGAAATTTGGTGCTGCTTAATTGCAGCGTGGTTAATTGTGTTATTCCGCACTATATATCGTGCCGTGTCTCGTGAGTTATTACAATGACGAATGCAGGTTGGATTTTAGATTCCGATGCAACGGATCATATGACGTATGATAAAACCTTGTTTCAATCTATGACACGTCCTCATAGAAAGTGTGTGGCAACTGCCAATGGTTCTACTGCTGCGGTTGTTGGAGCGGGAACAGTGTCTCTTGCACCCTCTCTTCCCTTACATAATTGTTTATTGGTTCCGTCATTGTCCCATTACTTATTGTCGGTACCTCAAGTCACTGAAGAATTGGATTGTGTTGTATTAATGTATCCTTCATTTTGCTTGCTTCAGGATATTCAGACAAATGAGATCATTGAGCGTGGCACTAATAGATAGGGGCTATATTATGTGGATGATGTGGTTCCTGGAAGAGCTAATTTGGTTCATGCGTCACGTAATAGTAATCTACAGAAGGTATTGTTATTGCATCGTCGTTTGGGGCATGCATCGTTTGGTTATTTGAAACATATATTACTAGATTTGTTTAGTGGTATTGAAGACTCAGAATTGAAATGTGAAGTATGTATTTTAGCCAAAAGTCATCGTGTTTCATTCCCTCCAAGTATGAATAGAACATCTTCTCCATTTGCGCTAGTACACTCTGATGTGTGGGGGCCTTCCCCTATTAGTACTACTTCGGGAATTAAATGGTTTATTACATTTGTTGATGATTGCACTCGTATGACGTGGGTTTATCTGTTGAAACATAAAAGTGATGTTAGTATTATTATTCGGTCGTTCTCTCAGATGGTGGCTACACATATTCCTCCGTTATTAAGGTTCTTCGTATTGATAATGGGGGAGAATATGTTAACTCTGAGCTATCTATTTTTTTCCGTGATCAAGGAATTCTTCATGAGACAACGTGTTCGTATACTCCACAACAGAATGGGGTAGCTGAGAGAAATAACCGTCATATTTTGGAAACTGCTCGTGCTCGTGCATTGCTTATGTTCCCTCGAGTGTTTGGATGCGTTGCTTATGTTCATATTCACAAGATTCACCGTAGTAAATTGGATCCTTGTGCTCTTCGGTGTGTCATTGTGGGTTTTCCATCCCACCAGAAAGGTTACAAGTGTTACCACCCTATAACTCGCCACATGTATATAACCATGGATGTGACTTTCTCTGAGTCAAAATATTTTTATGCTCCCGTATCACCACCCTTCGATCACAAGGGGGAGAGTTCTAGTTGTGATCTTGATGGTGTTTTTGAATGGTTGGATGTACAAGATGTAACAGTTTCAGGGGGAGTGCATGGTGCCGTGCCGAGTGATGCAGTTAATGCTCGGTCTCCTCCTACTGAAGAGCCTGTTGTGAGTGGTCAGCAGCTTCTCACCGAAGAAGAGGTTGCCAGTCCGTGTGTTGGTGCTGCCGAAGAGGAGTGCATTGATGGTCAGCCAGCTGTTGCCGAAGCTTCTTATCCTCACTCTAGCTCAACAGTGCCGTTGTCCAATACATCTTCTCTGGATATCCCTGAGGTAAGCACTAGTGATACTCATGTAACTAATGATGTTATAAGTACATATAAATTGCCACCAAGGCAAAATCGTGGTGTACTTCCTGATAGGTTCTCTCTGGAGGGAAAAGTGAAGTATCTCATAGCCAATTATGTGTCCTGTAAAAACCTTTCATCTGAACGCCAAGCTTGGGTGAATAATGTGGATTCAATTCAAGTACCAACTCGAGTAGAAGACGCTTTGAAGAGTCAAGAATGGACTGAAGCAATGGATGAAGAGATGAGGGCATTGCAAAAAAATAATACATGGGAAGTAGTTGAGCTGCCAAAAGGAAAAAAACCAATTGGGTGCCGATGGGTTTTTACAGTTAAATACAAGGTTGACGGATCACTCGACATGTATAAAGCAAGGTTGGTGGCAAAAGGGTATACTCAAACATACGGAGTTGATTATCATGAAACTTTCTTGTTACACCCACCCCCGTTTTATAATAAAGAAATGATTTTTGGGGGTCTTAATGTGTGTGCCGTGCTTCCTTTTTCTTGTCTCCTCACCCCGGACTCTCTTCTTTCTCTCATTCCCTTTATTCTCTCAACTCTCTGCACTCTCTCTCCCGAGCTCTCACTCTCCTCGCCCTTTCCCTCTTGTTGTGGACACACACACGCACACTTCCACACCATCTGTTAAGGACGCCGCCATCATCATCATCCAAACCTTGCCTTTTCTTTTCTCTCTTCCGTCGCAGCATGGACACCGAAAACCCATCTGTTAAGTTTTCCGGTTAGGTAAGTCACAAATCTCTTTACCTCTGTTAGTGTGATGCTCGGATATGATTATTGAAGTTTACCTCGTCCGTTTAACCAAGGTTTGAGCACGGTCTCAGTGCAGGGGAAGTCACACCCATCTCCGACGAGTCCATAGTTGTCGAGGGGATTTCTGACCACCACAGACCGTTTCACGGCGAAAGAAAGGTATAAGAACACTCATCTCATCTTCCTCTACGTTTTGGTACTTAGATCGGAGTTTAAGATCGTTGTTTGCGGTCGGTCGGAGCTGTACAAGCTCCGGTGTTCTTCCTCCGGCGTTCCTCTTCGTTTAGCCCATCAAAACTGTCGAGGCCTTCGACCCGTTGCAGATCCAGCCCAAAACCTTTTACCTTTTTGTTTTATTTATTTATTTCTAAAGACCTTGAGGCCTTTGGGCCATCTCATTTAGGGCCTTATGGCCCGTGCACCTCAAACCCAAACCTTAAAGGCTTAAGGCCTTCGAGCTGTAAGGAAGTTGGGCCTTTGGGGCCATGTAACTTGAACCCAACCCAGAGGAAAAGACAGGCCTTTGGGCCATGTGAGAATTAGGGCCTTCGGCCCGTTTACCTCTAGCCCAAACCCTAAAACCCTAAACCCATTTCCCTTAAACCCAACCTAAATCCTAAAGCCCTAAACCTAAGCCCAACCTGGATCCAACCCTAAGCCCAAGACCCGTTGACCCGCATTGACCCGGACCCGTTGACTGGTCTGACCTTTGACCGGTCAACGTTGACCGTTGACTTTGACCTTCGAGTTGACTTTCCTGATTTCGTTCGGGACCCCTCCTAGGCTAATTTCGACGTGCTGGATCTGTTTCCGATGTCCGTTTTCCCAAATTAAATCGTTTGATTAGAGTTTGACTAAATGTACCCTTTATGTGCTTAGGGGCAATTATTGTGGCGTTCTATCTTCGCTAGTCTGCGCAGCTTGCGACGGCGAAGTACTGTGAGTGGACCCTTTCTAAAAATGCATGTTTTGATATTAGAAATGCATACATGAAAAGCATGATTTGATGATTATGTTCTATGAAATGTTTTGAGATAACATGCTTATTGAGGCTAGTTTGAACTACTACTATTTTTCCTATAACCCATGTTCTTTATAGGATATCTGATCGATGACGATACAATATTTAGATCATGTTTCGAACACCTCTTTATAGTATAGACGATCGATGACTTTATACTATGAAGTTGCTTTTCAATACATATGCTAAATGGTTTTGTATTTACCTAGTGGTCAATATTCCGCTACGGGACGTAGGGATAGTGTCCGGTCCGTCCCGGGCGACGGTTTGGTGTTGGCATAGGGCCTGGAGGGTGTTTCCTCTGGCTATTTAGCACAGAGACGGGGAGCCGGCAAGGGGCATGGAGTGTTATTTCCTCTTACTGTCTGCTCAGAGACGGGGAGCCGGCATGTGGCCTGAAGTGTTATATTGGACATTCACTAGCGGCTAGTATATATATGAGTTATGATTTGAGACATTGCACGGCATGCTAGGTTTCGGAAAACCTATGTTTATCATGATATATATATATATATATATTTGTTTTCATAAAGCCTGGGGGTTAGTATGTTGATAATTGTTTTACTATATATATATATCAAATTGGTCCACTCATGTTTGTTTTGCGCCCCCTTCAGGGCATAGAATCGAGGCATACAATCCCGACGTCAAGGCACTTCCGCATCGGCACCTTCGAGTCCTCTCGGTGTGGGACCCATTCTTTGTTCATTCAAATTTTATATTAATTCTTTAGTGTTCTAGATTAGTGTATGCTCTAAACACGTTCCTTAAATGCATATTCATTATTCTTTCATATTATAAGTCTTATTTATTCCTTATTCTCAGCATTTGTACTCAATAAATGGCTTTCGTCACCCTCGGGTGTCGGCCAGGACGTGACCATCCTGGTATTCGGGGAATATCGGGGTCGGGGCGTGTCATTTCTCCTGTGGCTAAGATGAATACGATACGAGTCCTTATCTCACTAGCTGCAAATTTGAATTGGCCACTGAAACAGTTTGGTGTAAAAAATGCATTTCTTCATGGACATCTAGAAGAAGAAGTGTATATGGGAAAGGGTATAGTAACGGAGGAAAAAAGGGAGTGTGCCGATTGCGGAAGTCCCTTTATGGGCTTAAACAGTCACCACGTGCATGGTTTGGGAGGTTCACTCAGGCCATGAGAAAGAATGGGTATTATCAGAGTCATTCTGATCATACTTTATTTGTGAAGTGGAGAAACGGTAAAGTAACAGCCTTGATTATTTATGTAGATGATATGATAATAATAGGTGATGATTCAGATGAAATTATCAAGCTGGAGAAGAACCTTTCTGCCGAGTTTCAGATGAAAAGTTTGGGTGACTTAAAGTATTTCCTAGGTATTTTCTTGTCTCAACGAAAATATGTTCCAGATTTATTGAAGGAAACAAGTATGATTGGGTGTAAACCCGTGGATACTCCTATTGTGGAGAAACATTACTTGGGAATTTATCCGGATCAAGAACCAGTGGATAAAGGCAGATATCAGAGACTGGTAGGAAGACTAATTTATTTAGCCCATACTCGTCCGGACATAGCCTATGCAGTAAGTGTGATGAGTCAGTTTATGCACTCGCCGAGTGTGGATCATATGGCAGCTGTTATGCGAATTTTGGCTTATTTGAAGTCGGCTCCAGGAAAAGGAATTTTGTATAAAAATTCAGGTCATCTGAGGGTTGAGGGGTTTATAAACGCTGATTGGGCAGATGATGTGACTGATAGGTGCTCTACTTTTGGATACTTTACGTTTGTTGGTGAAAATCTAGTTACTTAGAGAAGTAAGAAGCAAAGTGTGGTGTCAAGGTCTTCAGCTGAGGCCGAATTCAGAGGTATGGCACATGGGATATGTGAAGTTCTTTGGTTACGTAAGTTTCTTGGCGGTCTAGGTTTCAAAGCAAATGAGACAATAAGCTTGTATTGTGATAATAAGTCCACACGGGAGATTGCAGAGAACCCGGTACAACATGACAGAACAAAGCATGTGGAGGTTGACAGTCACTTTATTAAGGAAAAGCTTGAGAAGAAAATTGTGTCAATACCGTTTGTGAACTCGGAAGAGCAACTTGCAGATATCCTCACTCATGCCGTGTATAGTAGGTTGTTTGGTGACTCACTTGTCAAGTTGGGCATGTGTGATATCTATGCTCCAACTTGAGGGGGAGTGTTGCCGTGAGAGTTTTTGTAAAAAGGGCATATAAATATATCATTTATTAGGAAGGATTTGTGAGTCCTTTATTGTTACCTTGTAGAACAAGGATTGTATCTTGTATATATTTTTCCCTTATGCAATACAATAAAAATTAAGCCGTAAATTCAATTCAAATTACTGTTAACTATTAATTAATTTGAGAATATTTTTGCTCACCACTCTTAAGTGATGGTAATGCTTATCGTTATATAAATTTAAATTTCGAGATTTGTTGCCACTTAGTACTATAGTCTAGTAGTATTCCTCTTCACTTGTAATTGAGAAGTCTTAGGTTTGGATCTCATGGATGGCGAGTTTGATACCAAATTAGGTTGCCCATTGTGTGGCTTAGCCGAACTCCTCTTCCCCTTAGCGTAAAATATATAGTCGTGCTAAAAAAATGGAGATTTGTGTAGTAGATAGACATAAATCTCAAAATTTAAACTCATCCAATGGTAATAAATAGGGGTGAGCATTACCACCACTTTAAGATGGTGACAAAAAAGGGGAATATTTTTGTTCACCACCTTATTTACCACCATTAGAAAAGTTTAAATTTTGATATCAGTATAGTGAATAAACACAATTCTCAAAATTTAAAATCATCCAACAATGATAAATAGAGTAATGAGCATTACCACCACTTGAAGTGGTGAGTAAAAACGCACTGTAATTAATTTGTAAACTCACACAGAGGATTAGTAAAACTTTTAGAACATGTTTAGCATCCTACTCAAAAAAAAAAAAAATTATAATTCTTAAAACAAACTTGGAAGAACCTTAAGAACAGTAAGCCACCGTGAAAACTCTTTAAAAGTCTCACTTGAACTGAAATAAAGAAAAAAAAAAGAGTAAGCCACCGTGAAAGACCGTTGAAAAAGAAAATAAAAATGGGACATTTTAAGCTAAAGACCATAACAATATGATAAGAGAAATATAGTGGCAGCACCTTGACCCTACCATTTTCAATATGGACTCACTGTACCTACAATTGGTTTTGATATTCTTTGTTGTCATATATTTCAAAAAAGGCAACTTCCAAGAATGGCAAGCACATAGATAGGAATACTATTTATATAAATTAGAAAATTAACCTAGCGAGATGCTTTACGTTATCAGAACTACGCTATTTTATACCGACATAAAAGAGATGTTATCTTATATGTATGCATGTAGATGTAGTGAAACAAACGGTAGATGAATAAGTCAAAGTAAGATGCATATAACAGCGGACTATGAAATCATATTGTGAGGTGGAGAGTGCAATTTGTGCTGTATGGAGAAACTGTCTACTACTTGACGTGTTTAATATTTAGTTGGTGGAGAAATTTTTATAGTTATTGAGATAACAAATCAGGCGGTATATCAATCCTATGTGTTATAATAAGAATAAATGTTATAATAAGAATAAACGGTATGATTAATATATTCAACTTCTAAGCTTAAAAAAATACGCACTATGATTCAAGCAAAATAGTAACACAAATCCACATGTTATGAATTGAGCAAAATAATAATACTAAGTGAAATAGTAACACCACATATTAGTACCTTTTAACTTCGTCAATATTATTTTGGGTACCATATAATTTAATATCATATTAAAACTATTTTGTGTGTTTAATTGCTTTATCATTGTAGATAGAATTAAAACATTAACCTAGTTTAATAATTCTTAACTCAAAATTTCAACCACTTTCACTTCACCAATCCAGCTGACCCTAGAAAGAGTTAGGATTACAACTATTCATTTTCCATATGTACATAGGATTATCATCACCGAAAAAAATACTAACCTAGTTTAGTAATTCTTAACTCATTTTTCCAACCACATTCACTTCACCAATCCAGCTAGACCGTTGGACCCGATTTTACAACATCGGTCCGAGCAATCGAGACCGTTGAATAAGCATGGTTCTAGACCGTTGGATGACAAATGGTTGAGATGATTTTCAATTATTATTCACGGATAATGTTGTGGTTTTAATCATGATATTATCTCTTAATATAATATCAGATCATCCAATTCGTGCATGTGTGGGATAATCAGCACAAGAATATGAGAAAAATATGGGATTAGCATTTGGCAAATTGCACGTGGTCTTCCATTTTGACTACAACACTTGGTCTCCCATGCAATTCTATTACGTGGCAACGCCGGGTTGATTTGCATGTCTTTGAGAGTTTCAACAGCGCAGTTGATAAGGTTGAGCTCAGATATTGGTGCTACGGTTTAAATACAAAGATAATTATGGAGTTTGTCCAATAATTATCGAGAAGAGATCAAAAGAATATCCTCCACGTGTGCTTGGGATCGGCTAAATCAGGAGGTGATACCGTGCATACCGCGTATTGTTGTTCAAAGTTGTTGATAGCATGGGTTTTACAACGTGGTCATTAAGCAAATATTCAACCCTATAAATACAAAGCAGCAGACAACGGTTTGGGGAACTCCAATTCAACACACAAAACTGCCCTGCGCAAACTCTCTCAAACCTGAGATTTTTTATATTCTTTTTCGCCAACACATCTTCAGTTTGGATAAACAGCACTGTGAAGGCAACCGGTGGTATCTTCAGTTTGGATAAACATCACTATTGCCGTAGAACCAGCCGATCGCGGAGCACCTTCAGTTTGGATAAACAGCACTGCGCCGAGGCCGACTGGTTACCTATCCAAGTCTCAGTCGAGAAGGGTTTTCGAGTTCTTATCGACAGAGGTCATCTCATCAGCCTTCTCGGCGAAGTGAGGTGTTACGAATTACTGAGCTTGGCACATTGAACGCCAAGCTGTTTTATGATTAGATACTCACACGTTGGTTTCAGAGTTCGACATTCTGACGGTCGAACCACTTTCACTGTCAAGACATATATCTGTTTTGAGTATCTGTGCCCCTATACTTTGGTGTCGATTCGGCGTGCTTATACCTTTACGAATATAATCACTGTGACCGAATCCGGCGCCGACGATTCGTGAACTTCGCAAGACTAGTAGCCTTGTCTTCAAGCTCTAGAACCCAAAGGCCGAGGCGTGTTCCTTCCTCGGCCGTAGTCGCAAGATTAAGAAGTCAGTCGCGCACACAACGCAACATCAACATTTTACTCACCGGCCGAGTTCGGCCGTCGAGTTGGCACGCTCCGCATTCAACCGAATGACGTAGTTAGCTCATAGATTATTTAGCATGTGCGCCACGTAGGCTTGGTAGTTTTTAGGGTCAAAATTTTGGCACGCCCAGTGGGACACAGTGCTAAAACTACGAAGTTCACATGATAGATCAAGATCTCAATCAAGTTCCATTAGATGAGATTTGGCGCCTATTCAAAGAAAGTTCCTAGAGGTATGCCAAATTCCTTGAGGAGTACTGTAGAGTTATTGACAAAAGGCTAGAGGTCAGGGGGCAATTTTTCGCTCCGGCCACAACCAACTTTCGGCCTAAGAAGATTGTCAAGACGGCCGAAGAAAAACCTGGGCCACTCGTTGTTTCGGCCGACATTGAGAGTGTGGCAGGCCTAGAAGAAATAGTTCAAGTCTCTGAGCCAGAAATTGACTTAGAAAATGGTTCGTCAGAGGAATGTTCCAATGACGAACAAGACCAATTCACGGTTCCAGCTGAACAAACCACGCCAATCGGTATGATTATTGGCGATAAAGCCGATATAAAGAAATCTCATTTGGCTAAGTTGTTCGAATTAAAAGCCGAAATTGGTGAAATTATTATGCCTGGGGGGCATAATAATTGTTCAACACATTCGGTGGTCGAAAATGAAAAATATTTCTCCAAAACAGAAATATTTGGAGAAAATTCTTTATTCGGCCTAGAGCGAAATCAAGTTGAGAATTTTAATATTAAAATATCTCGACTTGGAATAAAGCATCGTTGGCCTCCTCCTGTTTGGTTCGGCCATTTTTCTTTCCATTTGCTAAATTATTTTCTTAACCATTCGATCTCTTGACCGATACTTCAGAAAATAGGGGGCAATGAGCATTGAGCCCTCGCACACCAAAAAAAAAAAAAAAAAAAAAAAAAAAAACGAATGAAAAGCTTGATGTGTGTTCGTGGGTGGTGGTCGAGCTCGACGATATGAGAAAATACCATGCTTTTGTCGAACAGAGAAGTGGTGGTCGCCGAACTAGGCATGGGGCCTATTCATTTTCGAATTCATGCATTCGGCCCAAGGTCCTTTTATTAGGCCGTATAGGCCGAGGGTCAAGAAACATTCGGCATTTTATTAGTTACTAATATATATATATATATATATACATATATATACATATATACTCACGCATATACCGAGCTCGGCGAAGTATTATTGCCGAGTGCTGGTGCTCGACCATGGGGCCATTCGCCTTGCCATGTATACATTTATATATATATATATATGTACAGAGATGTTGCCGAGGAACAAAGTTTTCGGCGATACAGGATTTTGCTGGCTACAAACGATTAATTTCCTTACCCATTCGGCTTTCGGGGCGAAGCTCAAGGAAACTGGGGGGCAATGTTTGGACCCGATTTTACAACATCGGTCCGAGCAATCGAGACCGTTGAATAAGCATGGTTCTAGACCGTTGGATGACAAAATGGTTGAGATGATTTTCAATTATTATTGACGGATAATGTTGTGGTTTTAATCATGATATTATCTCTTAATATAATATCAGATCATCCAAACCTAATATTTGCTATATATCTGACTGGTTGCTTTGATATTTTATAGTATCTGATCCGCTTGCATGGGGATGATGCATACATGGAGGCTAAGTCCTATCTCTGATATGGAAGTAAGTGGTACAAGTCGAATTGGATTGGAATTCATAAATTCAAGTGTGCATGTGCTTTCGTAGGAAATGAGTCAGAAAACACTTGGTCTTCCAATTCGTGCATGTGTGGGATAATCAGCACAAGAATATGAGAAAAATATGGGATTAGCATTTGGCAAATTTCACGTGGTCTTCCATTTTGACTACAACACTTGGTCTCCCATGCAATTCTATTACGTGGCAAAGCCGGGTTGATTTGCATTTCTTTGAGAGTTTCAACAGCGCAGTTGATAAGGTTGAGCTCAGATATTGGTGCTACGGTTTAAATACAAAGATAATTATGGAGTTTGTCCAATAATTATCGAGAAGAGATCAAAAGAATATCCTCCACGTGTGCTTGGGATCGGCTAAATCAGGAGGTGATACCGTGCATACCGCGTATTGTGGTGATAAGGATTGTTCAAAGTTGTTGATAGCATGGGTTTTACAACGTGGTCATTAAGCAAATATTCAACCCTATAAATACAAAGCGGCAGACAACGATTTGGGGACCTCCAATTCAACACACAAAACTGCCCTGCGCAAACTCTCTCAAACCTGAGATTTTTTATTTTCTTTTTCGCCAACACATCTTCAGTTTGGATAAACAGCATTGTGAAGGCAACCGGTGGTATCTTCAGTTTGGATAAACAGCACTATCGCCGTAGAACCAGCCGATCGCGGAGCACCTTCAGTTTGGATAAACAGCACTGCGCCAAGGCCGACTGGTTACCTATCCAAGTCTCGGTCAAGAAGGGCTTTCGAGTTCTTATCGACAGAGGTCATCTCATCAGCCTTCTCGGCGAAGTGAGGTGTTACAAATTATTGAGCTCGGCACATTGAACGCCGAATTGTTTTATGATTGGATACTCACAGGTTGGTTTTAGAGTTCGACATTCTGACGGTCGAACCACTTTCACTGTCAAGACATATATCTGTTTTGAGTATCTGTGCCCCTATACTTTGGTGTCGATTCGGCGTGCTTATACCTTTACGAATATAATCACTGTGACCGAATCCGGTGCCAACGATTCGTGAACTTCGCAAGACTAGTAGCCTTGTCTTCAGGCTCTAGAACCCAAAGGCCGAGGCGTGTTCCTTCCTCGGCCGTAGTCGCAAGATTAAGAAGTCAGCCGCGCACACAACGCAACATCAACATTTTACTCACCGGCCGAGTTCGGCCGTCGAGTTGGCACTCCCCGCATTCAACCGAAGGACGTAGTTAGCTCATAGATTATTCGGCCTACGCGCCATGTAGGCTTGGTAGTTTTTAGGGTCAACATAACCACATTTTGCTAGTCTATTGTGAGACTTAGCCCACACTTCTATTTTCTTAATGCAACGATATATTTACACGAAATTAGATAATTGAAACATTGCGAGTGAAATAGGAGAGAGAAAGGATGAGAGGCTACAATACTTATAAGTATTTAATATAATCACCGATAGGCAATTACTTATTGTCGTGAATAAGTTTGCTCAAAGATAGAGATGTGCTTCATTATGAGTTGATGGAGGACTGCATTCTTTTCAAGATGGAAAATATTGCTAGGACTACCGTCTTTTTAGATTATAATTATGTGGCATGGCAAGTTATTTTAGTTTGAACCACATTTTGCTAGTCTATTGTGAGGCTTAGTCCACACTTATATTTTCATAGTGTGGATAATATTGTTTGTTTAAATATATACTAGCATATGGGCACACACTTTGTGTGTATGAAGACATTTTTTTAGAAAATGAGAAGAAGAGAGGGAGAGAGAGAACGTGGGGGAGTGGGATGTTTTTGGTTTTTTTTTTTTATTTTTTATTGGAGGTATCTTAACATCACATGTAGGCAAGGCTTCAATAAGAAACTGTAAAATTTGGACCTGTGAAAGTACCATGGTTCTAAAAAACGCTAGGCGCTAGTCGGGCGGTGGGCTGGCGCCTAGGCGGATTTAGGTAAATTTCTTGTATATCTTGTAAATAAGTGCATATTGACACTTACAAAAAATTATACTTGTATGAAATCCATGGATAAGATAATAAAAGAATGATAAAATGCAAAAAAGAGTATCCAACAAATCCAAAATTTAAAAACACATTAAGCATATATGTCATATAATCATAGTGAGGAGTATTATAGAATGACACATGTACAAGAAGTTTACAATTTAAAATCACATAAAATGCAAAATAGGAGGAAAATAAGGAAACATAGTAATGTAGATAGGATTTTTTTTTTTTTTTTTTTAATTTCAAAAAAAAAAAAAAAAAACGCCTAGCACCGCCTAGGACCGCCCAACCCGCCCAACCCGCCTAGCGCCTAGCCCGCCTAGGCGGCCGCCTAGAGCCCAGCCGATTTTTCCACCGTTTTGCACAAAAACGCCTCGGTCACACTCCGCCCAGCGCCTAGGCGGCCGCCTAGGGCGTTTTTTCGAACACTGGAAATTACATTATTGCCCATCTTTTTATTTGTGTGATAGAAGACTAATTTGTCTTTTCACCCTCTTTTGGTTGACAAAGAGAGTTTCATTAATTAGTAGATATATATATATAATTTTTTTTAAAACTTTTAATTAAATCGTTATTTCAAAACAAAGCATGGGGAAAACCCTAGCAACCCACTTTCCCGCGGTCAACGATGTACTCCCAACCACATTGGCCAACCCATCAGCGGCCTTCCTCATCCCCTCTGTCTCTGGTGTCACCACTTGCCGGCGACTACTCTCTCCCTCTCTCTTACAATCCATCTATTTGGCACAATGTCATTTCCTAATGGTACTTGGGTTGGTGGGATGGATCGGGGTTGGTGGCTAACGGTTGGGTTGGGATGAGAAGCAGAAAAATGACTCTTTAAATTAATATTTTTACAATAAATCATGTTAATTAAAATCTATACTATCAAGAGAACCCTCTTTGTCAACTTTTTTCACCTTTTTTTTTTCTATTTTGCCCTCACTTTTGATACACATTGTTGACAAAAAGAGGGCAAAATAGTAATTTTGTACATTTTGACAAAATGACAATCATATCCCTATTTTTCCTATTTTACCCTTTTTTTTAGAAAATGACAATCATATACTTATTTTTCCAATGTTACCCTCACTTTTGATGCACAATATTTACATAAGGATAAAAAAAATATGCATTTATTAAGAGAAATTGTTCACACACACAAAGTGTATGCTCTCTGCTAGTAAAATATAAACTAAAGTGTTAACTCATTAAATTTAGTGATGTGGCATTTACATGTCATCTCCCAAATCATGTAAAGGTGATCAAAATAAAATGGTCTCCATACTCTTTAAAGATTGCAAAGCGAAATGCTAAGGAGAATCTTTCAAAATGAAACTCTTTTAACGTGAGATTGTTTATGAACTCTATGTTATCTTACAGTTTAATGTTAATTCACGTGTCACATTATAAAACATTGTGCAAAAAATATGAAGTGACAAGATAATACATGAAGAGTCTCACTTTTGAAAAAATCTAACATTTATCTAGCACAAAATTTGGCGGAGATATATTCAACCTTTCAAAATCTCATGTATGTTCCGCAGCCTTTGGTGTGAAAATATATGCGCATTAAAATATCCTAAACTTTGAAGATTCCACAAGTTAGTAGCATATCTTATTGCTATAAAAGGAAAGGGCTAGTGCCATTCATTTTATTGGAACCTTTCGACTACCCCTCTCTTTCACGTCTCAACAAATCCCTACTCTATATCTGCTCTTCAACTTGCCCAATGGCGCCCTTGGTTAAGAATCATGGAGAGCCTCAACATGCCAAAATCCTAGCCATTGGCACTGCAAATCCCCCCAACGTCTACTACCAAAAAGACTATCCTGATTTCTTGTTTCGAGTCATCAAAAATGAGCACAAGACAGATTTAAGAGAGAAGTTTGATCGCATTTGTAAGTATAATTTTTACAAGTAATACATACTAATAAAACATATCATGCATGAAATCATATGAAAGATCTTTTACCTCTCAATGAATTGACTTTGATCTTGAGTTGTAAACTCTCTCTATCATATTATGAGGTTAGAGTGAATCACATCCCAAACCCAACGCGCCACACGACATGTTCATTTCAAAATATGTATTGTTTTTAGCACAAGCAAATTGTCACTCTAGACATATTTAACTATATATATATTGTACAAGAAATTGTGACGTTTCGGTCCAATAATACGATGTCATGTGTAAGTTTTTTTTCCAAGTGACATTGTATTATTTGATGCATAAGGATAAGGATATAAAATATATTCTAACTTATTTACTAATTAACAGGTGAGAAATCAAGAACAAGGAAGCGTTACTTGCATCTAACAGAAGAGATTCTAAAGGCTAACCCAAGCATATATACCTATGGAGCCCCATCACTCGATGTGCGCCAAGACATGTTGAACCTTGAGGTCCCAAAGCTAGGGCAACAAGCAGCACTGAAAGCCATCAAAGAGTGGGGCCAACCCATCTCAAAGATCACCCACCTCATCTTTTGCACAGCTTCTTGTGTTGACATGCCAGGTGCCGACTTCCAATTGGTCAAGCTCCTCGGCCTTAACCCATCTGTCACCAGAACCATGATCTACGAAGCTGGTTGCTATGCTGGTGCTACTGTCCTCCGCCTGGCCAAGGACTTTGCTGAGAACAACGAGGGTGCACGCGTCCTTGTGGTGTGTGCCGAGATCACGACCGTGTTCTTCCACGGACTCACTGACACCCACATGGACATACTGGTGGGACAAGCTCTTTTTGCTGACGGAGCATCTGCTGTGATAGTTGGGGCCAATCCAGAGCCTGAAATTGAGAGGCCACTATTTGAAATTGTGGCATGCAGGCAGACAATCATACCTAACTCAGAGCATGGTGTGGTGGCCAACATTCGTGAAATGGGGTTTACTTATTATTTATCAGGAGAAGTCCCCAAATTTGTTGGTGGAAATGTTGTGGATTTTCTGACTAGAACTTTTAAAAAAGTCGACGGAAAGAATAAGGACTGGAATTCCTTGTTTTTTAGTGTGCACCCTGGTGGACCCGCCATTGTAGACCAGGTGGAGGAGCAATTGGGTTTGAAGGAAGGGAAGCTTAGGGCAACAAGGCATGTGTTGAGTGAGTATGGCAACATGGGAGCTCCATCTGTGCACTTTATTTTGGATGAGATGAGAAAAAAGTCAATTGAGGAAGGCAAATCCACAACTGGTGAAGGTTTGGAATGGGGTGTCGTGATTGGAATCGGACCAGGACTCACTGTTGAGACAGCCGTGCTGCGTAGTGAATCTATTACATGCTAAAAACTTGCATGAAACGGTTTATAATTACACCAATTGTGTATTGCGAGAGTATGACACAACCGGTGTATACACCGACTTGAGTTTTCTCCCATACTTGTCAAATGATCAGACTATGTTGGAGGGCTTTGTTTTTTCCTATATTGTATGTCTGTTACTTTGCTTGGGGGTTTTGTCCCTTGACCCTTGTATTCCAAAGTGTAATATTAAGCCCCAAATAATAAGAGATGGTTTTTTGTTTTATGGATTATTTTTCCAAGAACCTCATTTCTCATATAGACTTTGGTTTTTTTGTTGTTGTTTTAATCTCAAAATAAGTTATCTTTCAAGTAAATAATAAGAGATGGTTTTGTAATTGTTTCGAGTTTCATGCGAAATACGCATACATTATTGTAAGAATTATGTTTGAACTGAGGGTTTGTCTTATTAAGGTCTTTCACACTTGTTTATAAAATTAGACAGTTTGAGTTTGATATTTATAACACTATTGTTTATTAGTGTGAGTTCAATAATTGGAAGGTCCACATATGTACGGCTAGTCCATTGACTTTGGTTTTTCATTTAATTATTAAGATTGTGCACGTTGTATTTGGTTTGGAGTGCCTGCTAATTATGCATGCGTTATTGTAAGATTTTGAGACATTAACAAAAGAATATTAAAGTTTCGTCCAAAATGAAAAAAAAAAAACAATAGAATATTAAAGCAGCTTTTTGTTGCAAGCTGTAATTGAGCTCTGGGATCATGAGAATAAACGCAAGGTTGTCTTAAGGAAAACCAATGTACGTGGTTTGAAAATTTTGAGTTTTAACGATAAAGATAAATAAAGGGTAAAGTGAATAATACCATGATTGATTTTTTAGTGTAAAAATGTGATTTTTCGTTAAAACGAATAGTACCGAAAACTTTTCGTTAAAGTTTCATTTGTCTTAATAATAAGCTGAGAAAACTGGAATCTGTATTAATTAAATTAATTAGCTTGTCCCAAGAATATTATAGTAACAGAAAACAAAGGTTTACTATCTGATTCTGATGCATTTATTGACTCAATTAATTAAGGAGGGTCAAACATGGATTAGATTTGGTTGGCTAAGAAGAAGAAATATTCAACACACTAAAAAAAAAAAAATTCTTTATAGTTATTTTATGACAATAGGAAATAAGTATAATTAATTAACATTTGAGTAATAATGTAATTATCAAAACTAAATCATATAATTTACAAATATTATTTAAATAGCGGATCTCGTAGCTTTAGCCTAAAGAAAACCATCTGAAAAGGATCACATCAATCTTGCCTGAGCCTTTTGTGTGTCGGGTGGTAAAAAATATCCATTATTAGCAGATAACTAGGTTTGTTTTTGTAGTTTAGGTGGAGTCTCATTCTAATATATTGGGAGTTCTCTATGTGAGGGAAGAAACTGATGCATATAATGCACAGTTTTTTGTGGCATATTTTTTATTTGTGATTGGTATAAACGAGAGAGAGAGAGAGAGAGAGAGAGAGAGAGAGAGAGAGAGAGAGAGAGAGAGAGAGAGAGAGAGAAGTAAGGAAAAAAAATCATAACACTCAATGATAATAAGAAACAATTTGTAGTTGTTAGGACTAATACACCAAAAGTATTGGCCATATTAACTCTCGAATCTACATGTTCGTCAGTTCGTTCCAGTCCAGTTCAGTTAGTCAGTATGCTAGTTGATAGGATCTGTATCCGCATATGCTTGTGGACAAACTCATGTCGTATACTGTCAAAAATTTGATGAGGAATGTTGAGATTTTAAGGTATTTTTAGTATTTTGCTTATTAGGGTTTGTTTGAGAGTTTACTATTTAATTAAACAGTGCTTTGTATTAGTTTATTGTTATCGACTAACGAATGGGTAATGCTAGGGAGACTAAATTTGGAGACTAAGGGCTTGTTCGCTAATCGGTAATCAGATTGAGAAGAATAGAATTGAGGAGGAATTGGAATAAGGTGGAATCAGAATCAAATTCCTGTTAAAGACGTTTACTAAAATTGGTTGGAATTGGAGTATGAATGATATGGATTTATATAAAATGTTTACTAATTCACATGAATCGGAATGAAAATTAATGTGATTACTAAAATACCCCTATTGTAACTAATTTATTTTATATCTAATTATTTTTAGTAAAACTAATATTCTTTCATTTTTCAGTAGAGAGAATAACTATTTTTTTATTTTCTAGTAACTTTTATTCTTTCATTGGTCCTTACCAGTTACCAACATAAAATAAACCCCAAAAAAATATCACTTCTTGTCCTCTCTCTCCCCCATCTCTCTGCTGCCGTGCTGACCCATCCATTTCTAAATTTCTCAGGCACCTCTCTCTCTTTCCCTTATCTTCCCCATCTTTCCCTACTGATCCACCCCTTTCTAAAATTCCAGGCATCTCTCTCTTGTCAACATCTTTCTCTGCTGCCGACCCACCCCTGATCGTGAGACCACCAACTTCCCTTTTCTTTGGTCTTCGTCGGGAACGCGAGCCTTGTCAAGCAAGAGCTTGAAGGCAACACCTATGGCCAGCTATCATGATCGCAAGGGCTACAAACATTGACACTGTTCTCATCTTTGGAGTTTGAGGGTATTACCAGTATAAAATTTGGATTCCTGATGGACACCATTTCCAGGAATTCAAATACCTCCTCCCACTCAAGAATCGGACTCTGGCCATTTCAGGAGTTGAATTCCTGATTTTATGCGGGTCCTACAATTATTTTGATTCGTGATGGTTTGGTAAACGCTGGAATGGTTGGGGATATGTGCAATTCCAGTTCCCACCATTTCATTCCCCTTTGGTAAACATGCTCAAAATTTACAAACTAAATTATGTGTCATCAATAGGAATAAACATGTTTATCAACGTTTAAGTAATAAATCAATCATCAACTTCTATGTCCTTTAGTTTTCAAGATTTTGTCTACAAATTTAGTCTCCCTAGCATTATTCTTAATGAAGTGCCTTTTCCGTTTAATATTCAACTCTTTTCCCTTTGTTAAAAAAAAAGAAAAAGAAAAAGAAAAAAAGCCTGTTTTCCCCGTCTCTTTTCGGCTGCCAGGGTTTTTCGTTCTCTTAGAGCAGTTCCACCGGAGGTGGAATAGCCAAGCACCCAGCCAAAAAACCAACCCGGCACCCAGTCTATCCACTCCAACGGCGCATTTTGACCGGCACCCAGCCAAGCCAGGCAAGAGACTGCCCTAAAATCGACAGAGGAATGAGACGGCTCATCTGACGCCATGCTAACGTCATGGCAACCATCTCTCTCATCTGGAACCCATCCCGATCCCTAGAAACCCATCAACCCCCTTCCCCTAATAAATCCATATATTCAACACCAAGTCCCCCTTTCCCTTTGGGTTCGACGGCGTGGTGTACAGAGAGAAGAAAAAAGGGGGAAGAAGAAGGGTGGGTTCGACGGGGTTCGACAACGTGGTGTACAGCAAGAAGAAAAAATGGGGGAAGAAGAAGGGTGAGTTTGACGGCGTTCGACGGGGTGGTGTACAGAGAGAAGAAAAAAGGGGGAAGAAGAAGAAGAAGAAGAAGAAGAAGAAGACGGGAGTCAGAGAGAGAGAGAAGAAGTCAGAAATTAAAAAACCAAAATATTATTTTATAATAAAAATTAATAATATTTTAATAAAATTGACTAGCCTATGTTTTGTTAGGGATGGAGATGCTTTGCTCTATTACTGTTTACTGGGGTCTATTACTGTTCATTTGAGTGGATAAATGAGCTAAGTGCTGGCGCAAAGTCTTAGGGGTGGAATTGCTCTTACAAGGACTGGTTGGCTGCCCACATGCCATGATTTTAATATTCTGTTGTCATAACATTTTCATATATAAGTAATGTACACCAATAATGCAAATTGAACATTTTAAAATATGCACATTAATTTATTATACTGCTTGGAACTATATATATGCACATATAAATAGTAAAAAAATTTCAGATACATGCATGTTTGATCAAGAAATAACGTTAGTTGTACAAATTAAACCAGTGGTGCTAACAGACTGAAACTACACAAATACAACAAACTATATATACGAATAAGTTAAAATGAGTAAACTACAAAAATTATTAATGTAAAGAGAATTTTAATTTTATTAATGAGTAAGCTACAAATTTTGGGTTCATACCTACGACTTTTGTTCTTTTTTTGAAAAAGTATGCTTACGATACTACGCCTACTAGTGTACACACATTTTTTCTTACAAGTTGAAACTTCCAGTCACTTTCTTCAGCTCCAATTTTCAAACATGGCGTAGTTTTAGAGGTTATTCAAGTGGAGAAACAGAGGGGGTTACATAGTTAAAATACGATTAGCAGTTTTTTCGAATATCGAAATTCGGGATGGATGAGATTATTAAAGGAATATTATACTTTTACAGGAACTCAGGAAGCTGTATACTTTGCCTAATCCATGTTGTTCATCTAATGGGAAGGATACAGAGTGTCTCGATAGGCTAATTAATGAAGATGAATAGGTTTTGGCATGAAGTAATGGAAGTAGGGCTCTTGGATGAAGATGATTTCGTTACGAAAATCATACAAATTAGATGGATGTGAGTTAGGAATGATAATTAGTTATACTAGATTATCATACTTTTGCTTCACATGTTCACGTTTAAGATAGATTCATATTCAAGTTATTCTGGTCGTTACTTATTTAAAACAAAAAATTATGAGATCGAAATTATCATTGCATATTATTGTATATAAGTTATTCAATAATAACTTTTAATGTGGATATATCCAACAATATATATGTTAGGTGCTAATAAAGAAACCCTTTTGAAATTTACAGTAGATTGAAAGATTTCTTCTTCGTAGCCACTAAAACAGAACACATGACAAATTTTAAAGAGAAGTTCAAACACAATCTAAGTGGAATTCTACAATTATGCGTATGTATATATATACACACATAGAGAGAGAACTCAATTTAAACACTATTTTTGGCCTCTCAATATTCTTATTTATTTTTTGCTATTAAATTGAATAAGTTAAACAAAAATAACAAATAAGGTTAATAAATTGTGCTTATGAAGAGAAAAATTGTGTGTGTTTATCATTTTCTAATGCTTGCATTAAATTACCATATATCCATATCATGGATGAAATAAATAGAATGCATCTAAATCTAAAAGTAAAACCTCACGTTTTGGATTATGTTTTCGCAATATATACGGAGAGATTTTACCCACCTCCAGGAAAGTATAGTTTTATTTAAAGTAATTAAGATTTTGGCATTCTACATACATTATCAACTAGTTTTGAGTTGTGTCAGTTGTATAATGCTTTATTGAGTTGAGTATTCTTCTTTAATTCACCGTGTCTCGATGTCAAATGCCTCTCACTTTAGTATAGATTAATAGAGAATATTGCTTGTAATAAAAAAAATTAATTTTAAATTACATATTTTAATTCCATCATTTTACTAAAGTCAAGTGGATTATTTTGACCAAAAATCCATGCGTATCCAGTACATCTGTAATCGCGGCATGTTTGACTCAAGAGTCAAGGCTTTTATTTTGCTCGGGAACGTCTTAAGACCGGACCTGTTTTCTACGAGGGATATTTGACATAATATATATTAACATGTATATTAACATAATATACAACTTGCATGAATCTGCCCTTCGGATTCAATGAGATTTCGGTTGGTGGTGCACTGGTCATGGAGAAGGAACTTGCGAGGCAATGTCTTGTTTTGGTTTCGTTGGATCAAATATCAACCGTATTATCAAAAAATAAAACTAAAGTATGATGTTTTGGACTAAGCAGAGAGTAAGGGCTGCACGGCTGCTGGGTGGCCGAGAGTAAGCCACCGTCACTTGTGCCAGCATTACATTCAACTACCAACCATAATATCATATAACTAAAACAAAAGTATGATGTTTTGGACTAAGCAGAGCGTTAAGGGCAGGCAGGTCTGCTGGTGGCCGAGAGTAAGCCACCGTTACTTGTCCCAGTAGTACATTTTTCTAGCTTATAATAACTTGAAGAATAAATGTAGGAATTTGTTTCCAATTCTTTTGGTCAAATGTACACGAAAAGTCTTTCTTCTTGAAAACGTGCATTTTTTATTATAAAATATTGAATTATTTATCATAATACAATAGATGAACAAAAAAATAAAACACAATCCAATAACTCAATGTAAATATAACCATCAAAAGGTCCATCTGTGCAGTTCTGCTTAAAAATATCACAAGGAATGAAAGAAAAAAAAAAAGTAGTAGGCATTGATGAAAGACCATTCAAAAAGAAAAATTTACACGGGACAAAATTTCAAGATTGAAACCGTAACATCATGATAAGAGATATTTAGTGCCAGCACTTTTAAACCTACCATAACACATGGCCTCTAATTCCAAAGGGGACCTAAAATGTCCAATATATATGATATTATCTACACTAAAGGATAGGAGAGAGGACTAAGTCGTACAATTGGCAGATCATAATAGTTTGGTTCGATTTTTTGTTTTCACTTACTAGATCGTTATACTAAGTTGTGATATAATAAAAGCAATAACTATGTTAATTCTAACTTATTTTTCTAACCACCTTAACTTCACCACTCAAGGTGACCCTGAGAAGGTTTGCAAGTACGACTATTCGTGTATGTACACCTCCGGAAAACGAGCTAAAATACATGACAAAAGAGGTCCGTCTTCAATGTTATGCATCTTAGTATTACTAGTATTTTAGCTGTTAAATTTGATTTTGATAATTGTTAGATTTTTTATTTTTAATCCCATCCATTTATTTTACGTATCACTAATTATGCATACCATTGAGAAATAATTGTGACAAAAGAGAAAATAATACATCAAGAAGTTGATTCCAAAACTATTGTAGCTAGGTTTATTTATTTATTTATTTTTCTAACTTATTTTGTAACCTTTTGGGGTGAGGTGCGAGCTATGTCCTGAGTAAATCAAGCAAACTGAGATACAAAAAGTAATTTGTTATGTAAGCAGATTGGGGTAGAACTAGATCTCCTCCATGTATATAACAGAACAGAGAATGTTTTCTGTTTTCCCCAGGCCAAGAGATGTTAGAGGAAGCCTAATGTGGACGGACAATTTGTTACTGTTTATGGTCTAAAATTTCAACTTCTACTTCCAACATAGTATGTTCATAAAAACTTTAAATAATATATTAACATGCGCATGGTACGTAAGATGGCTTCCTTGTATATTGTCATATATATTTTATGTACTTTATATATTGAGTTGAAACTTTCTTTTGGACGAAACTGGGTAGTGGAAACTGTAAACGTACGTTGGGGTCGAAAGAGAAAATATCCGAACCTTGAAGATTCAAAATTTGGAGTGCCTGCTGCTTACCGGAAGCCACTTTGCTGACTTTTTCAATCTGGTTAAGAGTCGACCCTCCACTAGAAATCACGAGTTGAATATTATGTGTGCATTAAAATATATCCTAACCTTGAAGATTCCACAAGTTAGTAGGATCTCTGATTGCTATATAAGGAATGGGGTTGTGCCATTCATTTTATTGCAATCTTTCAACTCCCCCTCTCTTTCAAGTTTCAACAAATCCCTACTCTATATCTGCTCTTTAATTTGCTTAATGGCGCCTTTGGTTAAGAATCATGCAGAGCCTCCACATGCCAAAATCCTAGCCATTGGCACTGCAAATCCACCCAACGTCTACTACCAAAAAGACTATCCTGATTTCTTGTTTCGAGTCACCAAAAATGAGCACAGAACAGATTTAAGAGAGAAGTTTGATCGCATTTGTAAGTATAATTTTTACAAGCACTACTCATGCACATTTATACTGCACATGCATGAGATTACCTTATATTTATATGTAGGAAGAAAACATATCATGCATGAAATTATATGAAAGATTGTTTACCTCTCAATGAATTGAATTTGACCTTGAGTTGCAAACTCTAACTCTACCAAATTATGAGGTAAAATGAATCACATCCCAAACTCAACGTGCCACACGACATGTTCATTTCAAAAGATACATTGTTATTAACATAAGAAAATAGTCACTTTAGACATGCTACACTAATTAAATTGTTGCATCTCAGTCCAATAGTACATTGTTATGTGTAAGTTTTTCTTCAAATTACATTGTATTGGTTGATGCACAAGGATATAAAACATGTCCTAACTTAATTACTAATTAATAGGTGAGAAATCAAGAACAAGAAAACGTTACTTGTATCTAACAGAAGAGATTCTAAATGCTAACCCAAGCATATATACCTATGGAGCCCCATCACTCGATGTGCGCCAAGACATGTTGAACCCTGAGGTCCCAAAGCTAGGGCAACAAGCAGCACTGAAAGCCATCAAAGAGTGGGGCCAGCCCATCTCAAAGATCACCCACCTCATCTTTTGCACAGCTTCTTGCGTTGACATGCCAGGTGCCGATTTCCAATTGGTCAAGCTCCTCGGCCTTAACCCATCTGTCACCAGAACCATGATCTACGAAGCTGGTTGCTATGCTGGTGCGACTGTCCTCCGCCTGGCCAAGGACTTCGCAGAGAACAACGAGGGTGCACGCGTCCTTGTGGTGTGCGCTGAGATCACGACCGTGTTTTTCCACGGACTCACTGACACCCACCTTGACATACTGGTGGGCCAGGCCCTTTTTGCTGACGGAGCATCTGCTGTGATAGTTGGGGCTAATCCAGAGCCTGAAATTGAGAGGCCGCTGTTTGAAATCGTGGCATGCAGACAGACGATCATACCTAACTCAGAGCATGGTGTGGTGGCTAACATTCGTGAAATGGGGTTTAATTATTATTTATCGGGAGACGTCCCCAAATTTGTTGGTGGAAGTGTTGTGGATTTTCTGACTAAAACTTTTGAAAAGGTTGACGGAAAGAATAAGGACTGGAATTCCTTGTTTTTCAGTGTGCACCCTGGTGGGCCCGCCATTGTAGACCAGGTGGAGGAGCAATTGGGTTTGAAGGAAGGGAAGCTTAGGGCTACAAGGCATGTGTTGAGTGAGTATGGCAACATGGGAGCTCCATCGGTACACTTTATTTTGGATGAGATGAGAAATAAGTCTATTGGGGAAGGCAAAGCCACAACTGGTGAAGGTTTAGAATGGGGTGTCGTGATTGGAATCGGACCAGGACTCACTGTCGAGACAGCAGTTCTACGTAGTGAATCTATTACATGTTAAATACTTGCATGGAACAGTGTATGAATACACTGTGTATGCGAGAGAGTATAATTTGGAGGGCTTTGTTTGTTCCTCTTTTTTCTATGTAGTCTGTTACTTCGTCTTTTCCTGTCTATGTTTATGTCTATTAAAAAAAATGTCTGTTTCTTCGTTGGGACGTTTTGTCCCTCGCAATCCAAAGTGTACTGTTAACCCCAAATAATAAGAGATGGTTTTTTGTTTTATGGATCATTCTCCAGGGAACCTCATTTCTTATATAGACTTTGGTATTTTTTATTTCCAAATCTCAAAAAAAAAATAAAAATAAAATTATCTTTCATGTAAATAATAAAAGATGGTTTTTTCATTGCTTCGAGTTTCATGCGAAATATTCATACATCATTGTAAGGGCAATGTTTCAACCAACGGTTTGTCTTATTAAGGTCTTCCACACTAGTGTATAAAAATTAGACAACTTGAGTTTAATACTTATAACATTATTGTTATACTAGTGTGAGTTTAATAACTGTGAGAATCCAAAACCGTTAAGTCCATGACCAGATTTTTTAGATATAAGTACGTATCCCAATCAGTCTTACTTCAACCCTAAAAAATTATGATCTCACAAAACACTTTTTGAATTTATTCCGACATTAGTTACAATTATAAAGCCACTATACAGGTTACAAGCAAATAAAAAAGCTTTACATTTTAATTTCCATATCAACATAAATGCTATAATGATATAATTTAGGGTAATTTAGGGATCAACTCGAAAAATATTTAATATGAAACACAATCTCAATTAGGTAATTTGCTTAGGTGAAACCTAGTCATAAGGCATTCGTTAGAAAAATATGTTATGATGTAAAGAAAATTATGTTTTTTTTTTTTTAACGAACGATATTATCTACACTAAGACCATCTCCAACCCTTGGGTTAAAATTTAAACTTTTTAACCCAAAAAATTTAGGTTTTAACTCAGATATTATTTTTCTCCTCCAACCCTTCTAGATTAAATTTGTAGCCCAAGATTATCAAAAAATAAATTTAGGATATTTTTTTTTCTCTTAAAGTAACTTTTTTTTTTGAAAAAAAAAATTATGTAGACTATCCGAATTTAATTTTATGAACATTTTAACCTAAAAATATTTAGATTTCGATAAATATTAAAAAATCACTAAACCGACATCATGAAATTTGTGGAACACTATGAAAGAATATGAAACACATAAAAGAATTTTTTTAATTACTTTAGCCGTTGGATTTAAATTTGGACGTTAGATCTTCTTTCTTTTTTTTTTTATACCATTGGATTTGATTATATTAGATTTTAGTCGTTGGATTCAATGAATTAATAAATATAAAACTTAAAAAATACACATATATGGTGGGCCAGCCCCACTAACCTGGGGGGAATCCTGGGCTAAACATGCCCCAGAAGTGAGTTTTCGGTTAGAACTCATATTTTGCCCCAATGGTTGGAGCATGTTGGGGTAAGTTTAAAACCCTAAAATTGGAGTTTTACTCCAAGGATTGGAGTAGGTCTAAAGGGGAGGGGGTGGACTTAGCCTAACAATAGGCCAGCAATAATGTGGTTCAAACTCGCCTTTGGCGAGAATTGAACCTAAGACCTCTCACTTACAAATGAAGAGGAATACCACTAGATAGTAGGTGAATTTGAACTACATTATTGCTAGCCCATTGTGAGGCTTAACTCACTCCCTCTTTGTAAGATCCCACATCGCCCAGGGGTATGGATCCTTTAAGCCTTATATGTATATTCTCATCTCTACCTAGCACGAGGCTTTTTGGGAGCTCATTGGCTTCGGGTTCCGTAGGAACTCCGAAGTTAAGCAAGTAGCGCACAAGAACAATCCCATGATGGGTGACCCACTGGGAAGTTCTCGTGTGAGTTCCCAGAAACAAAACCGTGAGGGCGTAGCAGGGGCCCAAAGTGGACAATATCGTGCTACGGCAGAGCCGAGCCCGGGATGTGGTGAGGGCTCGGGTCGGGATGTGATAATTTGGTATCAGAGCCAATCCATGGCCGGAAGTGTGCCAACGAGGACGTCGGGCCCTGAAGGGGTGGATTGTAAGATCCCACATCGCTCGGGGGGGTATGGATCATGTAAGCCTTATATGTATATTCTCATCTCTACCTAGCACGAGGTATTTTGGGAGCTCATTGGCTTTGGGTTCCGTAGGAACTCCGAAGTTAAGCGAGTAGCGCGCGAGAGCAATCCCATGATTGGTGACCCATTGGGAAGTTCTCGTGTGAGTTCCCAGAACAAAACCGTGAGGGCGTGGCCAGAGCCCAAAGCGGACAATATCGTGCTACGGCAGAGCCGAGCCCGGGATGTGGTGGGGGCCCGGGTCGGGATGTGACACTCTTAGTATAGATAATATCGTTAAAAAAAATCCCTAATGCAGAATATTTTTGCAAAAAAAAATAATAAAAAAATGTGGTATAATAGGGTCAAATTACTGTTAACTATTAATTAATTTGGGGATATTTTTGCTCACCACTCTTAAGTGATGGTAATGCTTATCGTTATATGAATTTAAATTTCGAGATTTGTTGCCACTTAGTACTATAGTCTGGTAGTATTCCTCTTCACTTGTAATTGAGAAGTTTTAGGTTCAGATTTCATGGATGGCAAATTTGATACCAAATTAGGTTGCCCATTGTGTGGCTTAGCCGAACTCCCCTTCCCCTTAGCGTAAAATATATCGTCGTGCTAAAAAAATCGAATTTGTGTAGTAGATAGACATAAATTCAAAATTTAAACTCATCCAATGGTAATACGTAGGGGCTGAGCATTACCACCACTTTAGGGTGGTGACAAAAAAGATGAATATTTTTGTTCACCACCATTAAAAAAGTTTAAATTTTGCGATCAGTACAGTGAATAAACACAATTTTCAAAATTTAAACTCATCCAACAATGATAAATAGAATAATGAACATTTCCACCACTTGAAGTGGTGAGCAAAAATGCACTGTAATTAATTTGTAAACTCACACAAAGGATTAGTAAAACTTTTAGAACATGTTTAGTATCCTACTCAATAATAATAATAATAATTCTTAAAACCAACTTGGAAGAACCTTAAGAACAGTAAGCCACCGTGAAAACTCTTTAAAAGTCTCACATGAACTGAAATAAAGAAAAAAAAAAGAGTAAGCCACCGTGAAAGACCGTTGAAAAAGAAAATAAAAATGGGACATTTTAAGCGAAAGACCATAACAATATGATAAGAGATATAGTGGAAGGACCTTGACCCTACCATTTTCAATATGGACTCACTGTACCTACAATTGGTTTTGATATTCTTTGTTGTCATATATTTCAAAAAAGGCAACTTCCAAGAATGGCAAGCACTTAGATAGGTATACTATTTATATAAATTAGAAAATTAACCTAGTGAGATGCTTTACGTTATCAGAACTACGCTATTTTATACCGACATAAAAGAGATGTTATCTTATATGCATGCATGTAGATGTAGTGAAACAAACGGTAGATGAATAAGTCAAAGTAAGATGCATATAACAGCGAATTATGAAATCATATTGTGAGGTGGAGAGTGCAATTTGTGCTGTCGTGGTGTGTATGGAGAAACAGTCTACTGCTTGACGTGTTTAATATTTAGTTGGTGGAGAAATTTTTATAGTTATTGAGATAACAAATCAGGCGGTGTACCATGTATCAATCATACGTGTTATAATAAGAATAAATGCTATGATTAATATATTCAACTTCTAAGCTTAAAAATACGCATTATGATTCAAGCAAAATAGTAACACAAATCCACATGTTATGAATTGAGCAAAATAATAATACCAAGTGAAATAGTAACATCACATATTAGTACCTATTTTTTACTTTGTCAATATTATTTTGGGTACCATATAATTTAATATCCGATTAAAACTATTTTTGTCTGTTTAATTGCTTTATCATTGTAGATAGAATTAAAACATTAACCTAGTTTAATAATTCTTAACTCAAATTTTCAACCACTTTCACTTCACCAATCCAGCTGACCCTAGAAAGAGTTAGGAGTCCAACTATTCCTTTTCCATATGTACATAGGATTATCATCACCGAAAAAAATACTAACCTAGTTTAATAATTCTTAACTCATTTTTCCAGCCACATTCACTTCACCAATCCAACTGACCCTGGGAAGGGTTAGGAGTACCACTATTCGTTTTTTCTATGCACCCCAGGTCGAAAAATTGTTATTGTGGATCGACAGTTTGTTGCTGTTGTAGTCCAAAACCTCAACTTCTCTAATATTGTATGTTGAAACTTAAAATATTACATTAACATGGAATAAGTAAGAAGATGGGTTCCTAGTTCCTTATTACATTGTAATTGTATTGTCATATTTATTTATAAATATATACAAATCAACAAGATACTCTTTTATCTTAAATTCAATTACAATAATATGTATTTCACTATATTATTTTTTTGGATGCAACGATGTATTTACTTATGAGGTGAATGGAGGACAGTATTTTACTACTTTATTTTTTGGAAATTTTAACGAAAAGCTTTATGTACTGTTCACTTTCACGAAAAACCACATTTTTACACTAAAAAATCAATCATGGTACTATTCACTTTACCCTTTATTTTGTCCTTATCGTTAAAACTCAAAGTTTTTAAGCCATTTTCATTAGTTTTCCTTTATTTTTTTAATGCAACGATATATTTACAGGGTGGGTGGAGGAAAACATTTCACTATATTTGAGTTGAAACTTTTTTATTTTGCACGAAATTAGATAGTTGAAACATTGTGAGTGAAATAGGAAAGAGAAAGGATGAGAGGCTACGATACTTATAAGTATTTAATATAATCACCGATAGGCAATTACTTATTGTCGTGAATAAGTTTGCTCAAAGATAGAGATGTGCTTCATTATGAGTTGATGGAGGACTGCATTCTTTTCAAGATGGAAAATATTGCTAGGACTACCGTCTTTTTAGATTATAATTATGTGGCATGGCAAGTTATTTTAGTTTGAACAACATTTTGCTCGTCTATTGTGAGACTTAGTCCACACTTCCATTTTTTTAGTGTAGATAATATCGTTTGTTTAAATATAGATATATAAAATTTAATCTTTTAATTAAATCGTTATTTCAAAACAAAGCATGGGGAAAACCCTAGCAACCCACTTTCCCGCGGTCAACGATGTACTCCCAACCACATTGGCCAACCCATCAGCAGCCTTCCTGATCCCCCCTGTCTCTGGTTTCACC
Source organism: Cotoneaster glaucophyllus (assembly GCA_036320875.1). NCBI lineage: Eukaryota > Viridiplantae > Streptophyta > Magnoliopsida > Rosales > Rosaceae > Cotoneaster > Cotoneaster glaucophyllus. The sequence goes on along the minus strand of CM070073.1, from coordinate 8,817,839 downwards.
ACTTGCCGGCGAATACTCTCTCCCTCTCTCTTACAATCCATCGATTTGGCACAATGTCATTTCCTAATGGTACTTGGGTTGGTGGGATCGGGGTTGGTGGCTAACGGTTGGGTTGGGGATGAGAAGCAGAAGAATGACTCTTTAAATTATTATTTTTACAATAAATCAAGTTAGTTAAAATCTATACTTTTGTCAATTTTTTTCTTTTATTTTTTTTATTTTGCCCTCGCTTTTGATACACACTATTGACAAAAGGAGGGCAAAATAGTAATTTTGTACATTTTGACAAAATGACAATCATATCCCTATTTTTCCTATTTTACATTTTTTCAGAAAATGACAATCATATACTTATTTTTCCAATTTTACCCTCACTTTTGATACACAATATTTACATAAGGAAGACAAAATAGTAATTATGTAATATTAAAAAAAATATGCATTTATTAAGAGAAATTGTTTACACACACAAAGTGTGTGCTCTCTGCTAGTAAAATACAAACTAAAGTGTTAACTCATTAAATTTAGTGATGTGGCATTTACATGTCATCTCCCAAATCATGTAAAGGTGATCAAAATAAAATGGTCTCCGTACTCTTTAAAGTTTGCAAAGCGAAATGCTAAGGAAACTCTTTCAAAATAAAACTCTTTTAACGTAAGATTTTTATGAACTCTGTTTAATATTAATTCACATGTCACATTATAAAACATTATGTAAAAAATCTAAAGTGACAGATAATACATGAAGAGTCTCACTTTTGAAAAAATCTAACATTTATCTAGTACAAAATTTGGCGGAGATATATTCAACCTTTCAAAATCTCATGTATGTTCCGCAGCCTTTGGTGTGAAAATATATGCGCATTAAAATATCCTGAACTTTGAAGATTCCACAAGTTAGTAGCATGTCTGATTGCTATAAAAGGAAAGGGCTAGTGCCATTCATTTTACTGCAACCTTTCGACTCCCCCTCTCTTTCACGTCTCAACAAATAACTACTCTATATCTGCTCTTCAACTAGCCCAATGGCTCCTTTGGTTAAGAATCATGGAGAGCCTCAACATGCCAAAATCCTAGCCATTGGCACTGCAAATCCCCCCAACGTCTACTACCAAAAAGACTATCCTGATTTCTTGTTTCGAGTCACCAAAAATGAGCACAGGACAGATTTAAGAGAGAAGTTTGATCGCATTTGTAAGTATAATTTTTACAAGTAATACATACTAATAAAACATATCATGCATGAAATCATATGAAAGATCTTTTACCTCTCAATGAATTGACTTTGATCTTGAGTTGTAAACTCTCTCTATCATATTATGAGGTTACAGTGAATCACATCCCAAACCCAACGCGCCACATGATGTGTTCATTTCAAAATATGTATTGTTATTAGCACAAGCAAATTGTCACTATATATATATATATTTTTTTTTTTTTTGTACAAGAAATTGTGACATTTCGATCCAATAATACGATGTCATGTGTAAGTTTTTTTTCCAAGTGACATTGTATTATTTGATGCATAAGGATAAGGATATATAATATATCCTAACTTATTTACTAATTAACAGGTGAGAAATCAAAAACAAGAAAGCGTTACTTGCATCTAACAGAAGAGATTCTAAAGGCTAACCCAAGCATATATACCTATGGAGCCCCATCACTCGATGTGCGCCAAGACATGTTGAACCCTGAGGTCCCAAAGCTAGGGCAACAAGCAGCACTGAAAGCCATCAAAGAGTGGGGCCAACCCATCTCAAAGATCACCCACCTCATCTTTTGCACAGCTTCTTGTGTTGACATGCCAGGTGCCGACTTCCAATTGGTCAAACTCCTCGGTCTTAACCCATCTGTCACCAGAACCATGATCTACGAAGCTGGTTGCTATGCTGGTGCTACTGTCCTCCGCCTGGCCAAGGACTTTGCAGAGAACAACGAGGGTGCACGCGTCCTTGTGGTGTGTGCCGAGATCACGACCGTGTTCTTCCACGGACTCACTGACACCCACATGGACATACTGGTGGGACAAGCTCTTTTTGCTGACGGAGCATCTGCTGTGATAGTTGGGACCAATCCAGAGCCTGAAATTGAGAGGCCACTATTTGAAATTGTGGCATGCAGGCAGACAATCATACCTAACTCAGAGCATGGTGTGGTGGCGAACATCCGTGAAATGGGGTTTACTTATTATTTATCAGGAGAAGTCCCCAAATTTGTTGGTGGAAATGTTGTGGATTTTCTGACTAGAACTTTTAAAAAAGTTGACGGAAAGAATAAGGACTGGAATTCCTTGTTTTTCAGTGTGCACCCTGGTGGACCCGCCATTGTAGACCAGGTGGAGGAGCAATTGGGTTTGAAGGAAGGGAAGCTTAGGGCAACAAGGCATGTGTTGAGTGAGTATGGCAACATGGGAGCTCCATCTGTGCACTTTATTTTGGATGAGATGAGAAAGAAGTCGATTGAGGAAGGCAAATCCACAACTGGTGAAGGTTTGGAATGGGGTGTCGTGATTGGAATCGGACCAGGACTCACTGTTGAGACAGCTGTGCTACGTAGTGAATCTATTACATGCTAAAAACTTGCATGAAACTGTTCATGATTACACCAATTGTGTTTTGCGAGAGTATGACACAACCGGTGTATACACCGACTGAGTTTTCTCCCCTACTTGTCAAATGATCAGACTATGTTGGAGGGCTTTGTTTTTTTCTTTTTTTTCTTTTTTTCCCTATATTGTATGCCTGTTACTTTGCTTGGGGGTTTTGTTTTGTCCCTTGACCCTTGTATTCCAAAGTGTAATATTAAGCCCCAAATAATAAGAGATGGTTTTTTGTTTTATGGATTATTTTTCCAAGAACCTCATTTCTCATATAGACTTTGGTTTTTTTTTTTTTTAATCTCAAAATAAGTTATATTTCAAGTAAATAATAAGAGATGGTTTTGTAATTGTTTCGAGTTTCATGCGAAATATGCATACATTATTGTAAGAATAATGTTTGAATTGAGGGTTTGTCTTATTGAGGTCTTTCACACTTGTTTATAAAAATTAGACAGTTTGAGTTTGATACTTATAACACTATTGTTTATTAGTGTGAGTTCAATAATGGGAATAGCCATATTGTTTTACAAAATGTAGAACCCACTAGGTTATAAATATCACGCTTTAATTTTCCGTCCCACTGTAAAAGTGTCATTATAATATGAGTTTAATATATTTGTATCACACTCACTTTTTATGATAGTTGGTCCTTCCATTTGCAGGTTCTTAGTATTATTGTAACAAAAACAAAAATTCATAAGATGAATGCTAGCTACATTCCCCATTTACCATTCTCTACTTATATTCCCAATTCAAATTTTAACATGTGGACTCCACTAATTAAATAATTAATGAAAACTATATTTATCTTTCCATCTATACACTTATTTTACAATCAAGGACTTTGTATTGACTGACTTAAATAGTTTCTAACCACGGAACACTCTCTATTAGATTGAGACGTTCGCTTTTCGGATTAAAGCAATCCAGAAGGATGTGGTATAACCGTCTTGGCCAATATTTGATTAGTTAGGATGTGTGAATAACAAGTTATGCTCTTGCATATTCATTAAGAAGTCATATTCCGGATTTGCAATTGTTGCAGTCTAGGTCGATGATGTGGATCGCATTGGGACTCCTTAGGAGTTTGAGAAAACTATCACATACCTAAAGCTGGAATTTAAGATGAAAGATTTTGGGTAAACTCGATATTTTCTTGGTCTGGAGAGAAAGCATTATTCGGATGGTATATTGGTCCACTAATTGAGCTACACCCAAAAGGTGTTGCGCTGCATTGCTAAAGTTAAAGTGAAGCCTTTGAGCACTCTCATGGCCTCAATTTCCTTACCTAAGTGCAAACAAAGCTTTATTGTACTTAACTCAATGCACTAGACGAGACATCTCATTTGTTGTGAATCTTTTGACAAGATACAACAATGCACCCATACATAGACACTGGACATGTGTTAAATACATCATGCATTACCTTAAGGTACAATGGATATGTGCTTATTCTATCCCCACACATCGCCGATCATGCAACCTCTCTCATCCTTGAAATGATGTTATCCTTGTTGGTTATGCTAACGTTGGTTATTGCATCTTCAAATCACATTGAGATTCATGCTCTACACAAAGCAGCGCTTGAATGCTTTTAGTTGAGGGGTGTGACTGATCACATAAGAAGCTTATGTGGTTTTTCTTTCATTGTTTATGATCCCGTAACGAGTTATGAAGACAACGCTGCATATATCAACCAATTACATAAATGATACATCAAAGGCGACAATACCAAGCACATTGCTCTGAAGTTTTTTCTTCACTCATCAGCAACAATATCTAAATAACGAAGTTAAATAGATATGATGCCAAGACAATCTTGCCGACCTATTCACGAAGTCATTGCCGAATTCTACCTTTTATATTCGCATCATTGGTAGTTCTCTTAGGGAGTTTTGTCAAACTCAATGAGGTATCCAGAAGTATACTCTCATGATCTTAATGTAATCTTTTCCCTACAATTAAGAGCACTTTATTCATTGGGTATTTGCTAACCTAATGAGGTTTTGATGAGGCACTTACACTTGGATGGCCATACCCTTGTGTGCGTTAATGGTCATCCTGAAGATGTGAAACATTGACCTCCGGCCTTAACTCACTATTTCTCCTTAAGACCATTGTATTACCTAGCAAGATTTTTGTGAGACTTTACTTTTGATATGCACCCCCTACTATGACACCCGTATTATCAATTATTGCACCAACTACTTTTTAAGTTGTAAACACTTAAGGAGGAGTGTTATGAACATAATTATTAATTATGAATGTGATTGTGTAAACGTAAAGTAGAATCCCAAAAGGATTTTTACTTCAAATTCTTATAGATTTATATTATTTGCAAGACAAGAAAACTCATGATGATTAATATAAATAAATGTATAAAGCAAAGGGATGAATATGATTCTCGTACACATAAGACATTCTCTCTTTCTATCATTCCCTCTCTCCCACCCACTTTTTTTAATTAGTTTCACAACATAGGTAAATTTTTTCTTGTGTTGCTCGAGGTCAAAAAAATCCTAAGACCGGATCTCTATTCAACGAGGAATATTTTAACAATTTTCCTTCTTAAACTTTTGCATATATATTCTCTTGTATTTATTTTTTCTTTATGCATGACTCTGCCTTTCAATGAGATTTGGGTTGGTGGTCATGACTTGCGAGGCAAATTGTTTGTTTTGTTTGATCAAATATTAAATTTTTATCATACAAGAAAAGAATATAATGTTTTTGACTAAGCAGACTAGAAGAGAGATAGCCATATCTGCCCGTTGTTGTCCACAGTACATTCATCTGGCTAACAATTTGAAGAATTGGTTGGTGTACATTACATATGAATGTTTTTTTGTCAAATGTACATGAAAGTCTTTGTTTGATTATTTCAAAACGTGCGTTTGCCACAAAAAAAAAAAAAAAATTATTTCAAAACGTGCTGAAAGTTTTAGTACAGCCACTACTTTTGCTTCGCCCTTGTACATGTCAGAACCAAAAATTGCATCGACGCTTGACTGAAATGAAGTAAGAAAAAAAGAGTAAGCCACCGTGAAAGACTGTTGAAAAAGAAAATCAAATTGGGACATTTCAAACTAAAGACCATAACAATATGATACGAGAAATTTAGTGCCAGCACTTTGAACCTACCGTTTTCAATATGGACTGTACCTACTACAATTGGTTTTAATATTCATTATGGTCATATATTTCAAAATAAGGTAACTTCCCAAAATGCCAAGCACTTATTTATTTATATAAATTAGAAAATTAACAAACAATAGTAAGATGCATTACGTTATCAGAACGACGCTATTCTATACTGATATAAAAAGAGATGTTATCTTATATGCATGCATGTAGTGGTACACACGGTAGCTGAATAAGTCAAAGGATAATATATATATATATATATATATATATATATATATGATAGCGGACTATGGAATCACATTGTAAGGCGGGGAGTGCAATTTGTGGTGTCGTGGTGCTTGGTGCGATTAGTATTTAGTTGGTGGATAAATTTTTATAGTTATTGGAATATCAAATCAGGCGGCGTATTATTTTATGTGTCATAATAAGAGTGAACGATATGCATGATTAATGTATACTTAACTTTTAGACTTAAATAAAAAAAATTATGTATTATGATTTAAGTGAAATAATAACACCAATCCACATGTTATGAATTAAACAAAATAATAACACCAAGTGAAATAGTGACATCACATAGCCGTACTTAATGTTTTTAACATTCAATTTTTTACTTGTCAATATTATTTATCATCCAATTAAAATTATTTATGTTTTTTTTTTTTAACAAACGATATTATCTACCTTAAGGGGATGAAGGAGTGAGTTAAGCCGCACAATGGCTTGCAATAATATAGTTCAAATTCACTTTTGACTATAGAATTAAAATATTAACCTAGTTTAATAATTATTAACTCATTTTTCAACAACTTTCATTTCACCAATGCAGCTTACCCTATAAAGGGTTAGGAGTACGACTATTAATTTTATGTGTACCCCAGGCCAACAATTTGTTCATGTGGATCGACAATTGGTTGCTGTTTTAGTCCAAAACTTCAACTTCTTCAAGATCGTATGTTTAAACTTAAAATATTACATTAACATGGAATAAGTAAGATGCCCTCCTACTTCCTTATTACATTGTAATTGTATTGTCATGTTTTTATATTTTGTATTTGTCCACTTGTCTTATTTATTTATAAGATAAATATAAACAAATCAAGAGGGTACTTGTAAGATCCCACATCGTCCAGGAGTGTGGATCCTGTAAGCCTTATATGTATATTCTCATCTCTACCTAGCACGAGGCCTTTTGGGAGCTCACTGGCTTCGGATTCCATCGGAACTCCGAAGTTAAGCGAGTTTGCGCGAGAGCAATCTCGTGATGGGTGACCCACTGGAAAGTTCTCGTGTGAGTTCTCAGTAACAAAACCGTGGGATGTGACATACTCGTTTATCTTAAATTTATTAATTACAATACTAAGTATTTTACTATATTTTGTTTTTGGATGCAATGACATATCTACTTAAAGGGGTGGATAGAAGAAAGTATACAATTTTTTTATGCAACGATATACATTCACTTTAAGTGTGGGTGGAGGAAAATACTTCACTATATTGAGTTTTTTTTTTTTTTTTTTTTTGTACGAAATTAGGTAGTTGAAACGTTGGGAGTGAAATAGACGAGAGAAAGTGTGAAATTGACTACAATACTTATAAGTATTTAATACTAAAACATCTCACAATTAGTTATTGTCCTGGATAAGTTTGCTTAAAGAAAAAAAAAAGAACAAATAGAGATGTGGTTCATTACATGTTGATAGAGGACCGCATTCCTTTTTCAAGATGAAAATGCTAGGGTTACCATTTTTTTATTTTTTATTTTGGGTAAATTACACAAAACTACCTCAACTATGGGTCAAACGACACTTTCATACCTCATCTTTTTAAAATGACAATGTCATACCTCATCTTACAAATTTGTGATAATGTCATACCTCCGTCAGTTTTTCTGTTAAGTGCTAACGTGGCTAGAGATGGGGACCACTCACTTATCCAGCTGGATTAAAAAATAATTAAATATATTTCTAATAATTAAATATTAAAAAATTAAAAAATTAAGAATAAAAAAACAAAAAATAAATAAAAATGGCCTAGGGTTCGGCCTCCCCTTTCCTCCACCCGCACCAACCTTCTTTTTCTCTTCGACAGCCACCAAACCCTTCCCCGTCCCCCCAACCTTCCCGACCCACCCCCTTCCCCGTGAAACCCCATCCACTTCTCTCTTCTTCTTCTTCTTCTAGGTTGCAGGCCGAACTGGGTTTTTTTTTTCCCTTCTCTCTCTCCTCCTCTTCTTCTTTTGCTGCTAGGTTGCAGGTTGGGGCGGATGGGTAAGATGATGAAGGGAATGAGGTTTCGGGGGGAGGGGGTTAAGAGATCTGGTTTTTTTTTTCTCTCTCTCTCTCCTTCTTCTTCTTCTCTGGCCGAAACTGGGTTTGCAACTTTCTTCTTCTTCTTCTTCTTCTTCTTCTTCTTCTTCTTGGGCCGAAACTGGGTTTTTTTTTCTTCTTCTTCTTCTTCTCCTCCTCCTTCTTCTTCTTCTCCTCCTCCTCCTTCTCCTTCTTTTCTTCTTCTTCTTGGGCCGAAACTGGGCTTTTTTTTTTGTTCTTCATCTCTCTCCTCCTCCTGCTTCTTCTTCTTCTGGGCAGCTCATCCTCCTCTCCTTCCTCTTCTTATTCTTAGTTTTTTTTTTAATATTTAATTATTTTTTAATCCAGCTGGATTAGTTAGTGGCCCCCGTCTCTAGTCACGTCAGCACTTAACAGAAAAACTGACGGAGGTCTGACATTGTCACTAATTCGTAAGATGAGGTATGACATTGTCATTTTAAAAAGATGAGGTATGAAAGTGTCGTTCAACCCATAGTTGAGGTAGTTTTGTGTAATTTACCTTTTTATTTTTTATCAAAAGATATTATCTACACTAAGGGATATGTGGTAGACTAAGTCTCACAATGGGCTAGCAATAATGTGGTTCAAATTCACTTTTAGCGAGAATTGAATCTAAGACCTCTCATTACAAGTGAAGAAAAATACCATTTGACCGTAATATTAAGTAGCAGGGCTATCATCTTATTAAAACAATAATTATAAATCATCTATGTGGCATGGCAAGTCATTTTTATGTGATTAAATTTGTTTTAATTTTTTAATCGCAATTTCTAAACAAAGCATGGAAAATCCTAGCACCAACCTCCCCGCCATTAACGATGTCTCCCAACAACCTTGGCCAACCCATCGGATGGGAACTCGCTCCTCTCTTTTTTCCTTCCCTCCCTCCCCTTCTCTCATAGTTTTTTTTCTTCCTTCTCTCTCTCTACTTTTTTCTTCTTTCTCTCTCTACAAGATGAAATTCTGAGCGTCCAAACGAGAGGAGAGGGAGTAAGAGGAAAAAGAAAAAGAAAAAGAAAAGAAAAAAAAAAGGAGAAAATCCTTGTTCCAACCCATCAGCTGCCTTCCTCTTACCCTCTGTCGCCGGCATCAGCCCTTGCAGACTACTCTCTCTCTCTCTTGCAGTCCCTCGATTTGACATAATGTTATTTCCTAATGATACATGCGTTGGTGTTCAGTCTACAAAATCCTAAGGCATTTTCAATTATTCAAATTGAAAACCTAGACTATCTAATGAGAGAGTACCAAATGGAAGTGATAAGGAAAATAGTGATAAGAGAAAAAGGCACCAAAGTAAGTGGTCCCCGGGGAGATCGTTTTCGATGGGGATGGGGGTGGGTGGCAGACGGCGTTGGGGATGAGCAAGACTTGTTGGAATAAATCTTGTTAACTTAAAATAAGGGAATTATTATTTGCACTTCAAAAATCTATTTGACATTCCAAATTTTTTATAATTAGAAAGAAAATTACACTTATGAAGAGTGTAGAATGAGATTTTTAGAGTGCTAATAACAATTCCCTAAAATAAAATACATATTAAAGTATTGCCCCATTAATTTTAATGATGTGACATTTTATTTGTAAACAAACGTTATTATATACACTAAGAGAATGAGAGAGTGGGTTAAGTTTCACAATAGACTAGCAATAATAAAGTTCAAATTGACGTTTGACGAGAATTGAAACTAAGACCACTTGCTTGCAAGTGAGGAAGATTTCCACCAACCCCCTCCAAGATTTTCGCTATGTTAGCTTCACTCTCTCCCCAAAAACCCACAACCCCTTCTACATGTTGAGTGCAACTATTTTGTCGCATATACATACACACATATATATGTAAGATAGAATCAAAAACATATTTTATAATACTATAAAATTAATTATAAATAGACGCCAACATATACTAAAAGAAAAAACATTGAATTTTATACGTACACAAAAGTTTGAAACTTTCAAATTGTAAAATGTTGGACCCTCCCAAGAGAAATAATGAATTGTATAGTATTTATGTGCATTTTAAAATATCCTAACCTTGAAGATTCCACAAGTTAGTAGGTTCTCTAATTGCTATATAAGGAATGGGGGAGTGCCATTCATTTTATCGCAACCCTTCAACTCCCCCTCGCTTTCAAGTTTCAACAAATCCCTACTTTATATCTGCTCTTTAACTAGCTTAATGGCGCCTTTGGTTAAGAATGAGCCTCAACATGCCAAAATCCTAGCCATTGGCACTGCAAATCCACCCAACGTCTTCCACCAAAAGGATTATCCTGATTTCTTGTTTCGAGTCACCAAAAACGAGCACAGGACAGATTTAAGAGAAAAATTCGATCGCATTTGTAAGTGTAATTTTTACTACTCGTGCACATATATAATGAGCATCCACCAGGTTACCTTATATTTATATGAAAACATATCGTGCATGAAATCATATGAAAGATTTTTACCTCTCAATGAATTGATTTTGATCTTGAGTTGTAAACTCCAACTCTATCATATTATGAGGTTAAAATAGATCATATCGCAAACCTAACGCTCCACACGGTGTGTTTATTTCAAAGTATATTGTTATTAGCACAAGAAAATAGTCATCTTGGACATGTGAAACATATATACATATATACATATATATGTGCATTTTTTTGTTATAGGTTTTCTTCAGATTACATTGTATTATTTGATTCAGAAGGATATAAACATGTCCTAACTTAGTTTACTAATTAACAGGTGAGAAATCAAGAACAAAGAAGCGCTACTTGCATCTAACAGAAGAGATGTTGAAGGCTAACCCAAACATATACACCTATGGAGCCCCATCACTCAATGTGCGCCAAGACATTTGTAACATTGAGGTCCCAAAGCTAGGGCAAGAAGCATCATTGAAAGCCATCAAAGAGTGGGGCCAGCCCATTTCAAAAATCACCCACCTCATCTTTTGCACAGCTTCTTGCGTTGACATGCCAGGTTGTGACTTCCAATTGATCAAGCTCCTTGGCCTTGATCCATCTGTCACCAGAACCATGATCTACGAAGCTGGCTGCTATGCTGGTGCGACCGTCCTCCGCATGGCCAAGGACTTCGCAGAGAACAATAAGGGCGCACGAGTCCTTGTGGTGTGCGCCGAGATCACGACCGTGTTTTTCCATGGACTCACTGACACCCACCTTGACATATTGGTGGGTCAGGCTCTTTTTGCTGACGGTGCATCTGCTGTGATAGTTGGGGCCAATCCAGAGCCTGAAATTGAAAGGCCACTGTTTGAAATCGTGGCTTGTAGGCAAACAATCCTACCAAACTCAGAGCATGGTGTGGTGGCCAACATTCGTGAAATGGGATTTAATTATTATTTATCAGGAGATGTCCCCAAATTCGTTGGTGGAAATGTTGTGGATTTTATGACTAAAACTTTTGAAAAGGTAGATGGGAAGAATAAGGACTGGAACTCCTTGTTTTTCAGTGTGCACCCTGGTGGACCCGCCATTGTGGACCAGGTGGAGGAGAAATTGGGTTTGAAGGAAGGGAAGCTTAGGGCAACAAGGCATGTGTTGAGTGAGTATGGCAACATGGGAGCTCCAACTGTGCACTTTATTTTGGATGAGATGAGAAATAAGTCGATTGAGGAAGGCAAAACCACAACTGGTGAAGGTTTGGAATGGGGTGTCGTGATTGGAATCGGACCGGGACTCACTGTGGAGACAGCCGTGTTGCGTAGTGAATCTATTAGATGCTAAATACCTGCATGAAACGATTCATACATTGGTTATGCATTTCATGTGATGAGATAAGAGTACTGCATGACCGGTGTATACACACCCCTGCTGCAACTGATCGAGTTTCGGTCAAATAAGCATTTCACGATCACAGTTACGTGATTATTTCAGTTCATATACATAAGAATAATAGTATTTGGATTAGAGGGCCCAGATATGTACGGCTAGTCCATAGACTTTGTTTTATATAATTAATAAGACTCTGTTGTATTTGGTTTGGAGTACATGCAAGTATGCATGCATTATTGTCAGATTTTGAGACATTAACAAAAGAAATTAAAGTATCCGTTTTGTTGCAAGCTCCAAGACCCGGGATCATAAGAAGCATATTAATAAACTATTATGAAGTAAAATGGTTGATAAGGTTGCAAGGGTTTGTCTTATTAAGCTGAGAAAACTGGAATCTGAAAAGGATCTAGTCTGGCTCGAATTTTTTTTTATATAAGAGAAATACTTTATTGATTGGGAAAAAAAAAAAAAAAAAAAAAAAAAAAAAAAAAAAAAGGGGCATCTGAAAAGGATAATACATCAACCTCTTGGTTGAGCTTTTTGTTTGGGCGGTAAAGAAATACTCTATTAGCAGATAAAGAGGTTTGGTTTTGTAGTTTAGATGAACTCTCATTTTAATATACTGGGAGTTCTCTATGTGAGGGGAGAATCTGATGCATATGATGCACAGTTTTTTCGCCCTTTTTTTTTTTTTTTTTTTTTTTTGTGATTGGGTACACGAGAGATGTGAGTGAACGATTGAGTTTCACACATTCAGAAAGTATGATTTTAACTCTCATCACATGTTTCCGATGCTCATTTGTAATTAAAAAGGTAAGAAATTTAAGAGAATGTTTCTAAAACAAATGATAACCTTCAAGACTAGAAAATTAGAATCCACTAGAGGATGGAAAAATCTCCAACTTTATGATAGAATAAACTGAAAGATGACAACCCAAACTCCGAATAAACTGGTTTATACACTACCTGAATCCATAGGCTTGCTAGTAATTCTAATTGCAAACAAAACATTAAAGTAATAAAATTTCAAGATTATACTCAAAACTTAATATTATGTTTTAACCTAGTTGAAAGAATTTAAAGTAAAAAGCTCAAACATGGTATTACGGGCCCTTATGCTTGAAATTTGTTGTCAACTTCATGTCTGCATTTGTTATTCGATCTACTCTACCATCTGTTCTAATGCTTGTTTAGATTGGTGATTATGGTGAAACACATTGAAGAAACTAGAAAATATATATAAAGAGTGACTAAACGATGTAAGGAGGGTGGTGGAGGGATGTGGGGGGAAAATGAAGTAGATACAAATGAAACAAAAACTTGAGAACATAAAACCTACTTAAAATTGTTTCTAGTTTGCATTTCATATACACTTCTCCCACTTAAATTGTGGCTCTGGTAAACAGTCTGTTTTTAGTTTCTGTTTTTATTGTCTTTGAGGTAAAAGGAGTGGCAAAAGAATGCTGAAAGAGATGAAGCGAGAAATGAATGAGTATGAAATGAAAATAAGTGAAAATAACTTAAATTTTTTGTCAATTTTTGTTTTTAGGTTCTCATGCATTTCTAGATAGTAAAAAAAAAAATTATACATATATAAGTTATCCGACTGACCCAAAAATATTACCAAACTAGCACTATGCATGTAATATCTTCTAACTGGAATTGGTAAACTAAAAAGTATTAGTTGCGGAAGTTGAACAAGTACCATAGTTCCCAAAACTACAAAGATCAAAATCACAACTTGCCAGTTGGCCTTGTTTATTATTTACAGGGACGAACATGTTCCCTTTGAATTTCAAGAGCCAAGGATAGACTAGAGTTCCATAGGTTGATCCTTAAAATCCACCTTTTTTTATTGTTTTTGTCAAACGGAAAGCTTCATTAACTTAAACAAAATTACATCAGCATGGAGGACGAAGGGAAATACGCCACGGTTGGTGGGTGGCTGCTCGTCAATTCCATCAAGGAAATACAATCTTCTTAACAGCATATATATAATATTTACTGGGTTTGAAACAACGTAATAAAATATTTACAGGGTTTGAAAAAATCTTCTTAACAGCATATATATGTGTGTGTACTAGTTAATTCATGAGGAACAACGTTTGAATTCCGTCGTTGCAATCTTGTAATCAACACATCAACGTACGAGATCGACATTATTATATATTAGTTAATTTCGTGAGAAAATTTTGAACTCCATCGTTGTCATCTTGTAGTGACAGCAACGAGTTATATAATATTTATATATATATTAGTTAATTTATGAGAACTTTCGTTTAACTCCGTCGGAGGTAATATTGGATGTGTAATAAATAAAGTACTCACTAGAGAGTACTTAAGCATTATCTTAATATATATATATATATGGAAGAGGTCCATATAGATTCAATCTACTTAGAAGATTATAAACCTAAATTTTCATAAATTTCGGTGGGCATATGTGCATATTTGTAATTAAAAAAATGCTAAGGAGACTCTTTCAAAATAGGAATCTTCATAAACTCTCTATCATTTCAGAGTTTAACGTTAATTCTCATGTTAACATTATAAAACATTATGCCAAAAACATATGGTGGTAGAGAGTCCATGAGAGTTCCACTTTTGAGAAAGTCTCCTTTCTCCTTAGCATTTCTCTTGTAATTAATTTGTAATACTTTAGTTATGTTTATGGTTGTATATAATATTTCTCTTGATACTTGAAGCTGTGTGAAATTGTTGAATAACTTGTTTATTTATGCTGAGACATATAATAATGAAATTTGTAATACACACGCATAATCAAACTCACATACACGTTTATACTAATTAATTAGAAATATACATATTGGGGTTATAAACATGAAAATGCAGTTGTTCATATCTTCTTCAGTTGGCTTCCGTTTGGTTTTTGACCTAATCATCTATGTGAGCATTATGCCTAGATAACGAGATGAACTTCATTGCACCGATGGGTTTAGAGTGGCATCGCAGTTGTAGAAAGGTTTCTCACCTGTTTACGAAACACGTTCTAACTGGCTATTTGCAATATAGATTCCTAATTTTGAGTGTTTATTGATGGGTTTGATCATGGTCCGAAATGCCGATAATATCGGCGATATTTCGCCGATATTATCGGTTTTTTGGGTTAGCGATATTTTAAATGGTATCCAAGGTGTTTTCGTCAAAATATCGCGATATTATCGATAATATCGATAATATCGCGATATTTCGGATATTATCGAAATTTTTTTGGATCTGTGCAAAATTTGCCGGAGCTTCTACAGCCTCGCCGGAGATGTGCCTATTCCCGAGCCGATTTCATCCCAAAAACCTTGCAAAAACACGAGATAGAACTTCAATTTCACATCTAAGCTTCGATCTAGAACAGATTCAACAGATTCAACAGATTCAACACAAAAACCCGAAGCTTACCTAACCGGAGAAATTCAAGAAACTCGCCGGAGGGTTCCTGCGTTCGCCGAGTTGCAGAGACGAGAAGGAGAGGGAGAAAGACGAGGTGGGTGTATTCCTGAAGCAGGTGTGATGGTGTGCGTGTGTATTTGTGGGTATCGGACTCTCGGTGCAGACTGCAGAGAGTTTCGATCGAGAGAGAGACGGCGCCGACGAGGCGGAAGACGCGGACGAGGAGGAAGGCGAGGGAGGAGCAGAAGGCCATGTGGGAGAAGGATCGAGAGACTGAGGATGAGAGTTTCGATCGAGAGAGAGACGGCGCCGACGAGGCGGAAGACGCGGACGAGGAGGAAGGCGAGGGAGGAGCAGAAGGCCATGTGGGAGAAGGATCGAGAGACTGAGGTCTCTGTGCGTGTGTGCGGGACAAGGGAGAAGAGAGATTGAGAGATCTCTGTGTGTGTGTGTGGGTGTGGAAGAATGGAGAGAAGAGAGAATGAAGCTTCGAGAGAGACTGTCTGCGTGTGAAGTCTGTGTGCGTGTGTGAAGTCTATCTGTGACTCTGTGTACCTTTTGACGTGTCTGTGTGTGTGTGTTTTGGTGACAGACCAACTTTAACGTGTCTGTGTTTGAGAGATTTGTGTGTGTGTGTGTCAGACCAATCAGACCAACTTTAGACCAACGCATCTAAATAATTCAAAACGCATCTAAATCATTCAAACGAATCTAAATAATTCAAAACGCAGACAACTTTTACAATTATAACTTGTACAATTTCAGACCATGGATGGTGGTTTCATTTAAAACCGTGTGCCACTGTGATATTCTTTCACATTCTCAGAGGTGGAGTATCAGATCAACACACATTTTTTGACCCTTCGAAGATTAAAACCTCTATTACACCTTTTCGTTTCTTCTTCTTCCCTTACCCCTTTCAGAGCCATTCCAGATCCATTCCAGAGCTTCAACACAAAGGGTTCCATATTTAAGGTAAGTTTACAAACTTATATTTATATTATTGTAATTTATACAATAACAACAAAATTTGTGTGGACTCGTATGGTAATTTTTTTAAGTAATTAATACTTGCATGTTATTTTTTTTAAGTAATTAAGTAATGTTAACAATTACATGTTAGTTTTTTTAAGTAATTAAGTAATGTTGTATAATTATTCCGTAGGATAATTTTAATATGTTTAATGTTATTTATTATTTTATTAATATTAGGTTTTATTATCAAATTGAATTATTATTCATTAATATTAGGTTTTTTATTATCAAATTGGATTATTATTCATTAAATTGGATTATTATCGAATTGGATTATTATTCATTAAATTGGATTATTATTAAATTGGATTATTATCAAATTGGATTATTATTCATCACTATGTTTTATATTATTGTAATTTATACAATAACAACAAAATTTGTGTGGACTCGTATTGTAATTTTTTTAAGTAATTAATACTTGCATGTTATTTTTTTTAAGTAATTAAGTAATGTTAACAATTACATGTTATTTTTTTTAAGTAATTAAGTAATGTTGTATAATTATTCCGTAGGATAATTTTAATATGTTTAATGTTATTTATTATTTTATTAATATTAGGTTTTATTATCAAATTGAATTATTATTCATTAATATTAGGTTTTTTTATTATCAAATTGGATTATTATTCATTAAATTGGATTATTATTCATTAAATTGGATTATTATCGAATTGGATTATTATTCATTAAATTGGATTATTATTAAATTGGATTATTATCAAATTGGATTATTATTCATCACTATGTTTTATATTTTATTATTCCATATTATTTTTATAATTACTTAAATTTTTACAATCATTTTCTTTACTTCGTATTTAATTCTTCTGTAGAATAACTTTATTATTTAGGTTCTCTTATATAACCGTCATCTCATCACTATTCACTACTATATTTTTTGGCCAATAAATAATTGTCTAATTTTCATGAAAAATAAATATAGGTACGTTTAAGATGTCCAGTGGAGTTACTAAACGTGATCCAGCTTGGGAACATGGAGACCCAATAGACGGAAACAAACATGGCACAATTTGTAGATATTGTGGTCGGGTAATGAAGAGTGGCGGAGTGACACGACTTAAGTACCATCTTAGTGGATTAGATCCAGCAAAAAATGTCCAACGATGCGATAATGTCCCCCCAGAAGTGAAGGCATACATCAGCACATTATTAAAAAATAAAAAACAGCAGAAGGCAAAGATAACACATGGAATGGAAAATATTCGAGCTGGGCTACGAGGAGAAGTCATTGGCCAAGAGGTGGACAGTGATGATGATGACGATGAGGACGAATGTGATGATGACATGGGACCTGAAGAACGACGCAGTTTGAAACAAGCATTACGTGCCTCCAAACAGTCAGCATGGGAAAGAGAACACCTTCATAAAATTCCTAATAGAGCACAAGGTTCCGGGACAAGTGGTGGTGCACAAATGAGACGGGGAGGCAGTCTTAGAGAATCACAACCAACACCACCAATAGCCCCAAGTTTATATAAGTCATCCAAAGCACGTCAAAAGAGTGTTTGGAGTTATTTCAAGGGAGGTAATGTGAAGGAGGGAATGGGGCGTCTAATTAGCAAGTTCTTTATCTATGAAAATGTCCCTGCTGAGAAAGCATCATCACATCATTTCAAAAATATGGTAGTGGGATGTCAACAGGCCGGTGAAGGAGTACAACCTCCCACTCCCTATGAGATAAGAAACAAATATTTGGATATGGAGTATAAAGACATTGGCGAGTATGTTAACAAGTTGAGGTCAAAGTGGGAAACTAATGGTTGCACAATCATGTGTGACGGATGGACTGGCCCGACCAGATTGTCTATCATAAACTTCATGGTATACTCCAAGGGAAAGACAATTTTTTTGAAGTCTGTTGATGCTTCAGACCATGTAAAGAACTACAAGTATATTTACAAACTATTGAGGGACGTAATCATGGAGGTGGGAGAGCATAATGTTGTCCAAGTCGTGACCGACAACGGTTCTGCATTTGTCAAAGCTGGAAAAAAGTTAATGAAGCATCATAATGTGTTTTGGACATCATGTGCAGCACATTGTATTGATCTCATGTTTGAGGCAATGGGGAAGAGAGAGAATGTTGCTACTGTGGTAAAAAGAGCTAGAACGATCACAACTTATATTTACAATCACGGTTGGTTGTTGGCAAAGATGCGTGAATTTTGCAAAGGAGAAATTATTCGTCCAGCTACCACTCGATTCGCCACCAACTATATTGCATTAGACAGCCTACTTAAGAAGAAAGCAGGGTTGAAGCAACTATTCACTAGTGACGATTGGGCCAACCACAATTTGAGCCGCTCAAATGCAGGTCGTATGGTGGAAAGTATAGTTCTTGATCATGCTTTTTGGACTCAATCAGAACATGTGTGCCAAGTGTTTGAACCTCTTTACAAAGTTTTACGGGTCGTTGACACAGAAGTGTATCCTACTATGGGGGCAGTATATGAGTTGATGCGTGTAGTAAAGGATGAATTGGAAAGAAAACATGGTGCAAGGTGGGTCATAAAGATAATTGAAGACCGATGGTATAAAACATTATACCACGATTTGCATGCAGCAGGTATAAATTATGTCATAATTTGCAATTCATTTCTTCAGTTGCATAAGTATTATTTCTCTTATTAGAGTGTGTGTTTGTTTGAACAGCATATTATTTGAATCCTCGGTACCAATACAGACCCGGTGTTGGAGATGATGGTACCCTTATACGTGCTGTACATAATGTATTCTCTAAATTAGACCCTGCATCACCAGCAGTTGGCCAATTTGGAAATGAGGTACACAATTACTTAAATTATAATAATTACTTTGTTGGATTAAACTAACACGATTTATTGCATTCAGCTAACATGGTTTAAAGATGCAAGAAGAACTTTTGGAGAATCAACATCAATTGCTGCTCGAACAACAATGTCTCCTAGTGAGTGTAAACATATTTCACTATAAGTTTATAATATAATTTGTTGGAGTTATTAGGCTTATCAACATTGTTTTTCATTGTAGCTGAATGGTGGATCATGTATGGGACCGATGCACCAACTGTGAGAAAGTTAGCAATCAAAGTATTATCACAGACGGCTTCCTCATCTGCTTGTGAAAGAAATTGGAGTACATTTGCACTCATACACACAAAGCAAAGAAATAGGTTGGCTCATAGTAGGTTGGAAAAATTAGTTTATTGCTACTACAATATGAAGCTTCAAATTCGAGATAAGGAAGCAGAAATAGATCATGTCGACCGTGGTGACCCATTAGATGTGTTTGATATTGTTGCTGAAGATGATGATACAGAGGGTAACCAACTTTATCAATGGATTAGACCTCTTCATTTAGATGATGATGAAGGCAACCCAGCTGTAAGAGTTGCTGAAGAAGCACGTAATGAAGGGATAAATGTAGAAAGAGTATTAGTGGAGGAGGTGAGATCTGGCAGCGATGACTCTTTCGAAGAACTTTTGCACTCAAGACCAAGAAACACTGGAATTCCACCTTCTTCCAATCCTACACAACCACAACATCCTGCTGATACTAATGATAGCTCTAGTACAAGATCAGGAGACTCACCTACCAGAGGTGGGAATGATGAAGGAGGTAGTGGAGCTGGAAGTAGTGGAGCTGGAGGTAGTGGAGCTGGAGGTAGTGGAGCTGGAAACTATTATGGACCACCTCCCGGATATGGAAACTATTATGGACCACCTCCCGGATTTATGAGCCCCTTCACTGGTGAGGCAAACTTCATGCATGCAACACAGGATGAGGACCATGGCAGTAGGCGGGCAGGACCAGGAATTGGTGCCATAGGGAAGGACCATACTCGTTCAGAAAGAGGCAAGGGGACTTTGTCAAGTGAAGAAGGAAGTAGTAACTATGGTTATACTCCTAACCAACCATTTCCCTACCCTTCATATCCCATTCATGTTGGGATGGAATCGAGCGACTCATGGAAAGAATCCGACACTCAATCTTCAAATGATTTTGGTTATGGACAACGTCAACCAATCTCGGATCCATATGGGTGGCATGTTAACAATTACATGGAAAACTATTTTGGGGATTTATCATTTGATAACTACTCTTCACAATACACTCACTCTACACGTAGAGATGATGAAGATAGTGAAAATTTTGAACCTCATAGGAACTCTATGTGGTACTAAGTCACTCATGTATCTTACCATGTAATGTATAAAGTGTAAAATATTGCACTAATTCATTATATATAAATTATTTTGGTGTGTTTAAACTTCTTTCATTAATTACTATATATTTTCTACACTCACAATGTTTGCCAGCTCGCTATATAATCAACTTGATAATGTTAAATCCATCATGCAATGCATTTCCTTCCAATTTTTTTTGATAAACTAATAGATAATTGACTAAATAAACATCCTGCAAAGTTTCAATAAAAATTTCCAAGTTTTTCTTACAATTTCCGTGGTTTCCATGGAAATTTTATCGATATCGATATTTTACCGATATTTCCATCGATATTTCCGTGTTTTCGGACTACCGATATTTCCGATATTACCGATATTTAATACCTTGGGTTTGATTAGCAAAAGTTGATTAAACTTCCAAGCCCGCTTAGGATTCATAAAGGCTCACTTAACTAATGATGCAAAGCCCGTGTGGAAGCTTCAACTTGCAAGAATTGACAAGCATTTCATGAAAACGAAGTGATTTTCACACAGTATTTACTCGATGTACATGAAAAAACTAAACTGAACCAGTATCCCATGCATAGCACAAACATTTCGTTTACAAGTTTGAAAAAAAAAATGTGCAACCTACATACACACAAACGCACACTTTGTTGGCACCATTAAGTAATGTTACGACCGCAACCATCTCTCTGTGGAGCATCGTCTTGGTACCGAAAACCAAAGAAAATCCGAAGTAAAATAGTTTATTGAGGCGTTTAACCAAATCTAGTAACAAATACAGTCCAATTCCAAAGGTCCGGTAATAGTACGGTCGGGCTCAGGAACTAAACATTGAAACATGTTATGACTTTGTTTCAACTGGTGAATGCTTCCTCTCTTAAAATTTTGAAACACGCTGAGCTGTGTTGTTTGTTAAGAACAACATAGTTTAATGTTTTGTAATTAATCTAAAATTTAGAATTATTTCTATTCACTTTCATAAGATACAAAATGCATAATGGATATATTCCTGCTAACCAGAGACGCAGACGGAGGGGGAGAAATTCAAACATGAACCAAAACGAAGTTGAAGTCTCACTTTTCCTCTTTATATACACATTCCAGACTCGGGAGGTTTCATGCCTTATCACCAACTGCATAACGTTTCCTCGTAGGACTTAAACCTGATGAATGGAGCTGTTTTCGCTTTTTCACCAGTTGCATTGCAGTATGTCTGTCATCTCGAGCCTCCTCAGAATCAGGCTGTACATACGGTTCAAATTGAACTTATATTCTTAACACAAAATATATAGAGATTTATACCAAAAAATTATAGTTTTGTGTGTTAGCACTCTATTGAATTTGATATAATGACCTCAATAGAAGATTTTTAAATTCAATCAAACAATCAAATATGCGTGAAAGACGAAATACTTATAAGTAATGAAAAAGTAAGATGATAGTGGCACATCCTTTACGCGTTTTGAAATGTAAGCTTTTTAGTTTGGGAAAAGATTCTTGCTTGAACAGGTATTATAGATCGTGCAGACAGTGTTTCTTCCTTAGGCTACTCTACTGTGATTTGCAGACATAGGATTGGTACCCAATACTCAACTCATTTTGACTAATATGCATTAAAAACAATCATCCACTAAATCCCTATTTCAATGAAAAAACCAAAAATTACTCGTGACGAAGACGAATAAGTTGCAGGGTTTATTAGATTAGCACATAATATTGCAGTATCAGACTCCACCTAAGGTCAGTGGCTCAAAGATGCATCAGAAAACAGCGTAAGAAGCTTTGAGAACTGCAGATTATAATTTCTTGAAAGGTGAAACAATACCTTGATGGCTAATGCTCTGTCGAAGCTTTGAATGGCACTATCAGGCTCCCCAAAGTTTAACTGTGCTCTACCAAGGGTAACCCAAGCCTGAACATATGATGGCAAGTGAAGTTAGGACAAAAGAAAATCATTACACAACCAAAGGAAATATGAGAGGAAATTGCCTAGTTATGAATCATAAAAGCATCAGCCACAATTATCACCGTATGCATAGCAAGTGAAAGTACCCATGGACACAGATCTAAGTTTCAGGGACCATTAAGGATGATGACCTTTATCTTCTTTCATCAGCAACACACATAGATTACAACAGAATTTATCAGAAAGAAAAAGAATTAATGGGAGGAGTCAAATTTAAAATGCTAATTGCATCAAAGATTCTACAAAGCATATGAATGAAAGTTTCCCCTCCCAATTTTCCTAGAGCAATGAGCACCATCATAACTTGGCACTGGCACATGAACAAATAATAAGGTGACAACCATTTCAGAAGTATAAAATTTTGACATACCTCAGCCCATGAAGGCTCCAACTCAGTAGCTCCTGCCAATTTTAATCAACAGATAAGTACAATAAAGCACTTGCAATTGAACCAGAGAAATTGCAATACGCATAAATTTAAGCTTGAAAAAAGTATATTGTGTGTGCAGCTTCTGGAAAGTGTGAACATAATTTAGCGAATAAGAACTCAAAATTGCAGAAAGAAAAAGAGAGTAATACATTTTGGAACCAAATAATGCACGTGGAAACAAAATATATGTTTGATGGCAACCTGAGAACAAAATGGTCATATCACGTATATGTACCTATTAAGAACTGGACATACTTGTGCAAATATGGAAAATAATATACCCCAAAGGGAGATAGAAGGGAAACCTACGAGTCGCTGTCTTCACCGCATTCCATGCATCTCCAACTTCAAGTAATACTTGTGCCTTCTGTTCATGTAAAACTGCATTTTCAGGCCTCAACATAAGAGCAGCCTCCCATTTTCCCAATGCTTCACGGAACTTCCCATCCTTCAAACATCAGTTTAATGTGAGAAAATGCCATTAAATCATCCAGATCAGGAATCAGCAGAAATTAGTTCACACCACGATCTTAGTTATACATGTAATATCTTGTACATAATGAGAAGATTTCCCTTTTGTTTTTCCTGCATTCTTCCTCTAGCAAGAAATTAGTCACTAAAATATTATATGCCACTCGGCCAGTAACTGAAAAGGGCCAGGAGTGAGTACCTATCGCTTACAATAATCAAACTACTGTATTCGACGTGAAAAGACGATGACCTACAGACAAAAGGGACCAAAAAACCATTCTTCATATTCTCAACCAGGAGCATATAAGTGCTTCGTTTTCTTTTGTTTCTATATGCAATTCAAGATTTTGTTTGTGTTGATATTGTCGATTTCTGATGTAAACAGTGTCAAATCCTTCCCATAACAATATGCAATAGCAAGCACTAACTAAGAATTCTGTCGAGCTTATTTACTTGCTTAGTGCTTGCCACTCCACTTCGACAAGATTATATCTACTACTAAGAATCACTGGCTGAAAACTTTCATGTTTTATGAATCCGGCAGCTAGTTTTTCCCACTTTTACACTTTTCCTTTCATCAAATTTCGATTTCAACAATTTGGGCAGCTACAAAAATCTTCATAATTCTAACAATCACAGTTCTTGAGCAGGCAGACTAAATTGGTTATCTGGGATTCATCAATTATCACATCAAAACGAAATTACATATCAAAGAACATAACTTGGGCAATAACATTTTCCTTCTGCAATGCATAATACCAAAAAAAAAAAAAAAAAAAAAAAAAAGGTAAATAAATAACTGGGGTTATTCAATATTTATTACCTCGGCAAGCTTAGTTCCCTGAGCTTGAAAGGAGTGGAAGAGTTCAGCAGCGTCGGAGGGCTCGCTCTCATCGGCTAGCTTGCCGAGCTCTGTGTTGTTTTGAATATTATTGCTGGGTTTTTCTGCTAGGTGCGGTTGATTGCTGGGTTCGTCGTTTTGCCGCTCGAAAGGGAGATTTGGGTAAGTTGATACGATCCCCAGAGGCCGCTTCTTGTTGTTCTTCCACGCTATCTTCATCTCTCTCCTCACTCAAGCAGACGCGCTCAATTCCAGAGTTTCCAGACCGCAACTCTGTTCTTTCGTTTCGCGTTCGCCCGAATGTAATAAATACCCGCACGGTTAAACCCGAACACATAATTGGGCCCAATGTAGCATGTAGGCTTCTGTTCTTTAATCTGCTATTTTAACACAGCCCAACCAAAAAAATAAAAAGGCCCCTAACAAAGGACGGACCGTATGCAGTGACTAGGTTTTGTGCGGAGGTAAGGACGTGGTGCACTCTCCTCCGGCGACCAATTCCAAAAGCGGTTTTTGGGAGAGCGAAAGGTACAATCATACAAGGTCCCAAATTTAAAGGGTTACTAAAAAAATTTACCATCTAAAATTTATATGTGATAGTCACTTAGTATTACAGTATAGTAGTATTCTTTTTCACTTGTAAGTGAGATGTCTTAAGTTCGATCTCGCCAAAAGCATTTTGAATCATATTATTGCTAGCCCATTATGAGGCATAGCCTACCCCTCCACCTTAGTGTAGATACTATCATTTGCTCAAAAAAAAATTATATGTAAAAGTGGTATTTATAAAAAATGATTTTTTTTATTAGTACTTCAAAATTTCATTGTTCACTCCTTATAAGTGTAAATTTTTTCTTTCTAAATATAAAAACTTGCAGTGCGCAATGAGATATTTGAAATGTCAATGACAACACCATAAAAATAAAAATAAAATTCTTTCAATTTTATTATATAATAGTGCTATATTTTCAAGTGAAA
The DNA here is from genome assembly GCA_036320875.1 of Cotoneaster glaucophyllus. Classification (NCBI taxonomy): domain Eukaryota; kingdom Viridiplantae; phylum Streptophyta; class Magnoliopsida; order Rosales; family Rosaceae; genus Cotoneaster; species Cotoneaster glaucophyllus. Next base: position 8,792,662 of record CM070073.1, on the reverse strand, counting down.
CTTTAAAGGTAGAGTTTCTGAAGCTTTTTTCTTGTTTGGTTGTTTAAAATTGAGTTGCTTTTGATTATTTAGTGAAGGTTATGTTTGAATATGTTTTTACTTATTATTTAGGGAATTGTTATTAACACTCCAAAAATCTCATTGGGCACTCCAAACTTTCTATAATTAGAAAGAAAAATACACTTGTGAGGAGTGTAGATTGAGATTTTTGAAGTGCTAATAACAGTTCTCATTATTTAATGACATTTGTAAACTTACAATCAGTGAGTTAAGTTATTACTTTCTAAAATCAATACACTGTCCTTTTTTTTTTCTTTTTTTTTTGAAAAGCTATCTTAAGAAGGATAGATTTTTCAATATGCGCAAAACAAGGGCACATATGTCATATGTCAGTATATAAGTGGAGGGACACTTGAAAAAAAAAATCCTTCCACTTGCATAAGGACATATGGCGTACCACCTCATGTTTGGACAACTTGAAAAATCTCTCCTTGGGGAAGGGCCTTTTTATAAATTTCACGCAGATTCCTAAAATCTCATAAACAGTCCTGACCAATTTATTGGTCTGAAAATAATTCTCATAAATAAGCATAAACAGTAATTCTTTAAATTGCTAACACAAGCATACGCTAGCTGCACAAACACCACTAACATAGAATTGCCATAAAAATGGCAAACGAATTTGTCTTGTGAACAAATTAAAAAGAAGTAGGGGTTTATCTTTTCTTCACCTTTGCTTTGGACCATGCCACCATGCATGCACAGTCAATGTGAGCTATGGTGAATACAGAACACATGGACCGTGATTTAGTCAAGTGACAGTGAGTCCCACGAAGAGGAGAAAATTTTCAGGATGTCTGAAATACGGGTTGTTATACCATATAATATACATAAGCAAAAAAAAAATTATTTTTTAAGTATTCCTACACTTATATAATCACATGTTATACTCTACCCTATATCGTGCATTTGAAAAATCTCTCCCCAGGGAGCTGGTATTGGTTCTGCAATCACTATCACGTACCCGCGTAAACGAGTATAATATTGACACGTCTCACGTATAAAAATGCTGCAAATGCATGTAGGAAAGTCATTTTCTGTAATCAGCAACTAATACTTGTACTCCACGTGTCTCTTGGCTGCTGACAAGCTTGGGTCTTGTCGCGGAAGTTCACCCTGATTGAATTTATTAACTTTATTAAGTTGTAGTGGGCCAGTGGGGCTTTAAAATCCCAGCCTGTAATCCTCTCGCTCCCCATACCAAAAACTATTGAGGCAGAAAAATAAAGGCGGTGAGAATTTGAGAAGAGAAAGCAGCAGCAGAAGAAGATTAATGGAGAAGAAAAACAAGACAGAGGTTAATGGGTTCAAACCCAAGAAGGGTAGTGTGTTCCCAGGAAAGAAAAAGCTGGTGAAGAAAATGGTTTTGGATTCCATGGCGGAATGGGTTTCTTCTGTTTTCTTCCCTGCTGATTGCCTTCCTCCTCCATCCTCTGCAGCCAACATCACCAAACAATCAAATTCCAAGGGAAGCAAACAGGTAGTCCCACACCAGTGCAATTGCAAATACTCTGGCAAATAATGCATCATCATTATTAGGTGACATAGTCTTTGATCTTCAAAGTTTGGTAGTCTTTTCTTCTCTTATAAATAAAATAGAAGATTGTGCGATTTAGCTCTCATATTAGAATAACACGTGCACGTTGTTTTTTTCTTCTTCTTCTTTGAGAATTGGAAATGTATCTTCATGAGGATGTGAACAATTTTGTGTGCCAATGCTTTTAGTTGTAATGAAATACTATATACCAAGAACAAGGTTTAGTTCTTGTAATAGTGGCTGGTAATTTACTAGTTTGGAGGTTTATTGGACTAAAAATAGCTTTGCTCTGAGGCCACTTAATTGGATTTTACACTTTCTAATCCCTTTTTGTTTTTTTGTTTTTTTTTTTTTTGTGTCCGTAGGAACGTGGAAAATTGTTTAAAAAAAAACAACTTTTATATAACGAGAATCTTATTATAACAATATCTCATATAGCATGCAGTAAAAAAAAAAAAAAAAAGAACTGCTGCAAATTCAGCAACAACTGTTGCGTACATCCAATTCCGACTCAACATGTGTAAGCAGCAGCAGCGAAGTCCTCTCTATAAAAAAATTGAACTGCATCTCGAATTTAGACAAGTACTGCATTACCAAATCCCAACACATTATCATCTTACCAGCACTAGAACAAAACAGTTCATCTATCACGTCAATTCTATCACGGGCATATATAGCTCGTGGTAAAAATTATTCAATTACCACGGCCAAGTTTAACTCGTGGTGGATAACATTAATCCACCACGGTCAGATTTTGACCCGTTGTTAAAAGCGAATAATCTACAACGGACATTTAAATCTGTGATGAAAAATCATAATTACCACGAGATATGCTCGTAATGGTTACTTCAAACTACTACATCGTTTTTTTATGAATTCACCACGTCTTTGGTCCGTGATGGATGTTTTTATCCTACATAATTGAAAACATTTGAAAAAGGCGGGATGTTAAAAATTTGGAGGGCTGCCAAAATTTTGACATGGGTTCCAAAATTATATTTATATATGCTAAAACTCATACTCGCCGGTTACTGTTTATTAACAGTAAAATGGCTGAAAAACCTTCTTTCTTCTCCGTTCCCCATTCTTTTTCCTGCACAGTGCAAAGACGGTTTTATCCATGCTGCCCACGCGTCGATCATCGTAGAATGCTCCACTTCGACTACATATTCTGAAATTTTCGTTCCGTTTCCACTTCTTTCTCTGAAAAGCTGGGCTTTTACATTTGCTTCCGGCAGTCTCCATTTGCTACACGAACTCCAATTCTCTCTCGCGATTTTCCATGAACGTATGCTACCTATCCCGTCCCGATTCGTACAAAATTCCTCGAGCGGCCTTCATTTCATGGTAAGTCCTTTGTTTCTCTCTAGAATTTTGTTTGGGTAGGGTTGTTCATGTTGTTCTCCTCACAACAGAACTATAATTCCTTGAATTCGCCTCATCCAACCCCACTTTCACTCTCCCATGCATGTACCTACTAAAATCTGAACCCCTCAAATGACGCCCTTGAAACAATTTGATTTTACAAAACCCTAATTCCTCAAGCGGCTTTGATTTCACGGTAAGTCTTCTCTTTCTAGAATTTTTTTTGGGATTCTCTCTTTCTCCGTCTGTCATTTCCGCTCAATCTATATGGTTGCATGCTGTTTCAGAAACTGGCGATCGGTACTTGCTTTTGATTTTCACAAAGACCCATTATTCCGTGCAGTAGAGTTCGATAGCAGTTTGGTGATTCTCAATTGCCCAGTACATGTAATTTTGCTTCAATATGTTCATTTTCTTCCGGATTTCTGTGCCATTTTTTTGGGGCGCAAATGGTCCCAAATTCAAATATCCGTAAATTGATAAATTAGTTGCAGGCTTTCAGCTTCCTAATGGCTAAAGCATGTTTCTTTTTTACTACCCAATTGCGTAATTTCACCAAAGTTACAGTTTCTCTCTCTCTCTCTCTCTCTCTCTCTCTCTCTCTCTCTCTCTTTGTGAAATAGTTTGTCGTTTGCTAACTGGTGAAGATTTTACTGTTCCTGTTTTAGTAACTGCAATTCCTTTGGATGAAGCATTTAAGAACTGTCAGACTTTATTTTGGTGTTTTGCGTTTAATTTGGTGTTTGTGTGGAACGGTGTTTTCTTATGGGAAGACCAACAGTGTGCAATGGTTCCAAAATAGATTCAGGTATCATTCATCGAGCTGTTAGAGATGTCATTACAAAATTCAGGTGGTTATTCTGTACTAAAATATATAAATACAGATATATATATATATATATATATGTTTGTTAAATAGTTTTATTATTTTTTTTTAATTTTGGAAAATAATTTATAACGGGCATTAGCTGTGGTCAATTAGTAATCGACAACGGTCATAGCACGTGGTGTTAGATTCTAATTTACCACAGGTATAATCCGTGATTATATTGCATTTGACAACGGGCATAGTCCGTGGTAGAAACTGAGACTTTTTATCACATCCAGAATACTAACGGGCACAGTGTCCGTGGTGGATTGCAATTTACTACGGGCATCAACCGTGGTAGATGAGCTTTTTTCTACTAGTGCAGGGCTACAGCTAGCTTATGGCTTTAGTTCAAAAAATATTTGTGGAGCCCATTTTACTCTGTCGTTTCTAAAAGTCTGGTCTGCACCCACTCCAAACTTTTTAAAACGTACGGAAATTGGCGGGGCATGCAGCACACAAAGCATATCCATGTGCGGATTTTGTAAGGAAAGGTTTTGTATTAACCCAAAAAAAGTTATATACGTGGGCTTAACTAAATTGCTCTAATCTCAGATGGCATAGTCTCACGTTTTGGTTGCCCATCCGAAAAACGGATACAAGAGTTCGATAACGGTAACGCTAAAAAATTTCTCACTTTTCTTTAATGTGTGCCGACAAAGACATTCTAAAGAAGAGTAAGAAATGGAAATTTTTAAGGAAAGCTTTCTTGGGAAGGAAAGCTTTTAGATTGTGTGCTGAAAAGGAAATAAAGGGCAGGAAGCAGAGTTTCGTACTCTTCTTTAGTGTGGGTCGGTGAAGTGTATTTGACTTTAAAAGTGCATGACAACTCCAAATGGTAGTTAAGGGGGACAATCTTTCACTAGTACATAACAGCATATTTACCACATCAATTCCATCACGGGCATCAACAGCTCGTGGTAAAAACTATTCAATTACCACGGTTAAATATAGCTTGTGGTAGATAACATTAATTCACCACGGTCGGATTCTGGCCCGTTGTTAAAAGTGAATAATCTACAACGGTTTTCAACCCCGTGATGGAATATCAAAACCACCACGCGATATGCTCGTTGTGGTTACTTCAAACGACCACACCACCTTTTGAAAATTCACCACGCCATCGGGCCGTGGTGGATGTTTTTTTTTTTTTTTAGATATAAATATTTTAGAGGATATTAAAATCTAAAATCCCAATTATTTCACCTCGCGTGAAACTGGACGAAAACCCTAAAAAGAAAAAGTCAATCCTTTGTTTCTCCATCTCTTCCGTTTTCGTTTGGTTGTCTCTCCGGTCATCTCTCCCTCAATCAGTGGCAACCTCTCTACATCACTCAGATTTCTTTTATCCTATATCTTTTGATTTCGTTTTCTTGTTTTGAATAAGCATTTAAATTATCATTGATCATCGAACTTGGGGATGTGTATGCATTCTTGTGGCTTACAGCTCTCAAATTTCTCCTCCAGCGTTTTGCTCTCTTACACATCCATCCAAAGGCACACACTCTTATCATCATCATTGTAAAGCTAACGTGTAACTGCTCATAGAAATAAGGTCAAAATGATAATATCATAGCATTCATAAATTATCTACAAAAAAACGAAATGATCCGCATATGTGCCTATCTTAACCATGAACATTCTAGACCACCGGATGAAAACTCCCACACTTTAAAATTCATTGTCACCCTGTAGATTGATCTTCTTATAACTACTGCATCGCACTCTAATCTTTTCACCATTAAAAAAAAAAAAAAAACACACACACACACACACACAAAAATAATATATATATATAAAAAAAAAACCATTCCAGATGGAACCGAAACTCTCCACACTTTCGCTAGAACAGCAGTTGCCAATACTGGAGAAGGAACTGCCATTTACCGTACGTTCTAAAGATCTCAAATCATCACTTAACCCCCACAATATATACAAAAAGTAAACAAACTCATTTTCGTCTTCTGCACAAACTCATCTCATCTGAGTGGTTTTTTGAAATTTCTTCTTAATTTCATCAGATCTCTCCATCGGTTAGAATCATCTCACATTGGTGCGACGTACTCTTTCTCCAAAGTGAATTTCAGTTTCGTTGGATTCTATTTAGTTGCCAAGAATCATCTCACACTGGTACGAATTATATACTGGTTTTTGGTTTAATATGTTTTGAATCTTATCCTGCAACCTGTAGTTTTACCAGATCATTCTGTTTGTGCATATCCCAACAACCCAACCACAACCCATCTTTTCTTTTCGTTTTCTATGTAGATTTTGGCTCTCTGAGTATTTTCTTAGTTTCCAATGGCTTGAAGCTCTTCAAGGTTCATCAAGTGTGTGGCTCTGGAAGATGGGGCTGTGGGGAAGGCCTGTATGCTTATTTGCTACACCAGCAACAAGTTCCCCACTGTATGTTCTTCTTTTCTGCCAAAAAGAATTTGACTAATTTGTGACTTTTGGGTTTTTTGGATTACTTTGTGGTTATGTATCTGGGTTGACTTATTTCTTCACACATTCCATTGAGTTTTTTTTTTCTTTTTAGTTTCTTGGCTATGTGCTTCTGGTTCTGGAATTGGGTCTCTATATTTTGTAAATCTATAAACTCATATTTACCAATTTGGCTACGTGCTTCTAATTTTGGTATAGGTCTCTTTATTTTCTTGGCTTTATGCTTCTGATTCAGGTACCACTTAAACTAATATTCTCAAAGTTAAGTTTTTAGTTTGTTTGTTATATTCTCGAAGGCTCCTAATTTCTGAGTTTGGTTGCGAATAGTATTCCAATTGGCAAGAAATGACATTCTGGAAGTGTAGAGTATGCTTGGGATTGAAGGGACGCGAGTCTACATACGATAAAACAACATGGGATGAATAGACTGCTGGCACATGATCTGCGTCAGGGATGTGATGAAATACATGGGGCAACTGGTTGGTCTGACGTGATTCGGAGCAAATAAAATGGGGAAGAGTGTGAGTGCATTGGCGTCGTTCGAGCAGGTGGTGGATCATCTGTTCATATGGTTGTGCGAATAGGAGAGTTGACATAGTTAGAGGAGTGAGTGAGTACATAATTATGGGTGTGCCAATTAAGGTTAGGACTAGAATGTTCAACATTTTTAAATTATGTTATAATATTATCAAGTATTTTTTATGTAGTTATTATATTGTAGTAAATATTTAATTTTGTTGGTTATTCTGTACTCAAATATATATATATATATATATATATATATATATTTGTTCAATATATTTTTTTTAATTTTGGAAAATAATTTATAACGGGCATTAGCTGTGGTCAATTAGTAATCGACAACGGTCATAGCACGTGATGTCAGATCTCAATCTACCACGGGTACAATCCGTGGTTGTATTGCTTTTGACAACGGGCATAGCCCGTGATAGAAACTTAGACTTTTTATCACATCCAGAATACTAACGGGCACAGTGTCCGTGGTGGATTACAATTTATCACGGGCATTCACCGTGATAGATGAGCTTTTTTCTTCTAGTTTCCTTGCAACCGTGTTTTTTGTCCCGAGCTTGTATTAACTAGAGACCAACTTGATGGTAATGATCAAAGCTGAAAACCCTAATGAGTAAAGAAAGGTATGCACTTCTATTCTCGACAACGTCTCAAAACCAAGTGATCGATGAAGCTCCGGATTCACATTTCCTTGCATTGCAAATTGGTTCATTCGGTATTTTTTTTTCATTAGTTTGCAGTGTTGGATTGGACACATGACTTAAGTATATTTCCGGATACCTACAATAATCCCCGACCTATATACATGTAAAACTAAGTTAAAGTAATTTGGTCTCCAAGTTATACATATATATGGTAGGTTTATTTCTAGATACCTACCATAAGTAGGAGGATAAGTAGGTTCCGATCATGTTGTATGTACTGTTAAAACACGTTAATCATAAATGATGAGACAAGTAGCTAGGTTCCCCTATGAGGTTCCCAACAATAATCCCGAACGTACTGATCTTTTGACAATTCTTTACTCTATGGTCTTTTATCTTCCTGAGCAAAGGTGAGGTAAAAGGGATTGTATGTGTGCCAGATTTTAATTAAATATTGGGGGCATCTAGATATGAGTCCAAAAAATCAACATAATTATATTAGGTTAAATTTAATTTTACCTTTTTTTCACCTTTATCTTCTCATATTTTTTTTATATTTTTTTTTTCAAAATATTAGTCTTCTAATATTATGCATCTTCTAATTCTATTACGCTATAAAGAATAATAGAATCAAGAGAATTGTCTTTTTGTGATACGAAAATCCATGAAAGGGAAAACCATCGAGCAAGTTCCCCTGGAGGCTACACGAAAATCTAGCATGGTTCAAGAAGGACATGTGCATGGTACCATTGAGTCATTGACCCATTCAAAAATATAAGCCAACACTTTCCCCTTTTTGGGATTGGAATGGGACCATTTTTAACATTAAAACAGAAGTACTACTACATAAGAAGAAACAAGGGAGTTGAAGGGAAACTCATTTTGTTGGCTGGAGCAGCTCAGCTTGATCGCATTACTTGCTTCCAAATCGGAAGCCCATTTGAGCAAGCGAATGAACTTTGATTTCACCGCAGAAAAATCCCTTGAAACAAACCCTAATAATTAAAGTAATAATTACCTCACTATTTGTTTCTTAAAAAGGCTACTTCACTGTTGATTGAACTTTGACTTATCCTGAAATGGACTAGCATCTAGTCAATCTTTTACGAATTCTTTGCAAATCTTTGTTTTCATACTATAGAACTCTTAAAAATACTCTTAACAATTGTAATTTTTATATAAAAGCACTTTTAATTACTGTTTACTTAGTTGAAGTCACATAATGCATGAATCTTTCTGAGAGAAGAAATGACATGTATGCATGAATCTTTATGAGGAGAAATGACATATTCACATATTTGTCCAGTATTTGACATCTTAAGAAGACTTTAATATTCAATCATTCATTTTATTATATAATATGAGTCTCTTAATAAGAGAACATCAACCTATATGGATATGCGATGGTAAAGTTTTATCTTCTTTTCCTCCACTTATAATGTATTTCCACCGTAAACTTTCATAATTGAAACTGTTCAATCTTCTAATATTCATTTGAAGATCATTACATTATAGTTGCCAAACAATGTTTAATTCAGATCTGGCAAGTATATGACCTTTTACTTTAGATACTGTTGGGAAAAATGTTTGTGTTCTCCTCATAGGAGAACTTGCTTGTCCTTTTATGGTTAATCTATTTGTGCTTTGGGGTGAGATGGGCCACCACAAATGTTCTATATAAACAGCTTCGCAGAGGCACAGAGCCACCAGCAGGAGACCAGCACCTGCACTACTTCTCCAAACCACTAAACTCATAGATTCACTAGTTCATAACTGGTCTGGAAATATGAGACTGGTCGTCTTGTTGTTGGACTTAGAGTCTTGAGAGGAAGACGATGATCAGCGATCAAAAAAAGAGGCAAGAGATTTGAGCATGGAATCAAACATCATCCGCTTCACTGACCTCCTCTTTGCTGGAATTACACTTGCATAGTTTGGAATCTTTGGCTTACAAAAGCATGTTTTTTTGTTGCCTGCAGCTGCAACCAATCCCTTGCTAGGGTTCTTCCCCTCCTTTATTGCCATTGCCTTGTGATCACTTTGGTTACGAACTAGCCTATAATTATGCAGATGGTGGATTGTCTGCGTCCGGATTCAAACCTAACCCTTCTCGCTGAATAAAAATAAACTACCTCCAATTATGAACTAGTGAATCTATGAGTTTAGTGGTTTGGAGAAGTAGTGCAGGTGCTGGTCTCCTGCTGGTGGCTCTGTGCTGGTCTCATATTCTCGACTAATGTTGTTCATCTATCAACATACATATTATTGTTGGAAAATATTAGGATTTTGTTGCAGTCCTATTGGAATAGGAATGTGATTGTGTAAATCCTAGAGAATATGGGAAAGTATCTTATATTCCTATTAGGAGTAGATTACCTATTAAATGTTGTAATCCTAAAGGGAAAGGTATTTACCCTTTCTACTACTATAAATAAAGGCACAATGGGGTGAGATAACACACACCCACAATTACACATCTCTCTCTTCTCTCTCAATCTTGCCGCACCCTCTCTCTCTTTTGGCCTCCATAATTGCTTCAGTAAATTATGCCTACAACACGTTATCAGCACGCTCTTGAAGCTGCGCTAAAGAGAGTTTATTCTTCAATCAGTGGAGTATTACGTTTTAATCATTCTTTTCATGATTAATTTATTGTTTTATTAAATTGATCTACATGCTATTGATTCAATTTAATTTTTCTATGTTGAACGTGATACAACGCATTGGAGATGCTATTCCGGCTTTCTGCGAAGGAACTTCTACAAATTCAAAGGCTTTTGTTGTTTTCTGCTACTCAGGTACGCTTAAAATAAAGTAAGATATTTGAAACGACCCATGAAGCATGAAAACATTCCCCATGATGCATGAACCCCCTATGTTTACATTTTCCTTCCGATATATATATTCACAAATTCATACATATATTTGTTTCATGCATCGCACAATTAAATTGTTATGTGGAATTTGTGAGTCAAAGTATAAAAATGAATTAGAAGCAAGTTAGGGTTTCCTAAAACCCTAAGGGAATTGAAAAACAAAGGGGAAACAAAGGGACCGGATTTGGTGCACTGCACCATCCGTATGCGCCACTAGGCAAGATCACCGAAGGCTGGGCCTGCAGCCCCAAGCCTCTGCACGTTGACCCGGGCCCGCAGCCTGTTTTTGGCAAATCTGCCAGCAAGCCTTGCTCGCTGGGCCTCTGCCCGTACCTTCTCGCCAGCCCATGTGGCTAGGCCGCATCCGTCTGCCAGCCTTCGGCTGGGCACATGCACACACGCAACACGCCAGCCTTCAGGCTGGGCTTTTTGCGCCACAAACCCAAGGCCAGCCCTCTGTTTTTTTGGCTCCCCCGTGCAAACCCTCGGTCCAAATTGACCCAACCCAGCTTCGGCTGGGAGAAATCCTTTCCCCTGTGGCCTGCAGCCATGTTTCCCAGGCCTTCTTAGGCCCTGCCGTGATCACTCAAGGCACCCCGTGCCTACCCACCCCCACGGCACAAGCCCAAATTATCTTTGGGGCTTCAATTTCGATCCAATAATATTATGCTAATATTATTTTGCTTCTACAATCGACCCCGTTTGGTCCCGATTTATTGAATTAATTAAAAGTGACCTGCAGTCCATTAATCTGATAATGAATCCAAAATTCTTGACCTGAAGATCATTTTTGGACATTAACGATTCAATAATTTCTCTTTATACTTTGAACCGTCACATACTTTCGTAGTAACGAAGCTCTCACACTTGAGTTCCCGAAGACAACTCAAATCCACTACACTAAGTTAGTATATTGCATTATGTGTTTCTTGCAGGAACCTCTCTTTTATGAACTACATGTTCATAAACTAAATCGAACCTGTAGTTTCGAATTTAGTGCCTTTGAAACCCGAAGTTTTCATAAAACAATACACCCATGAAAACCTGACGATTTTCATGAAAACCATGTCTTAGACATCGAATGTTGATGCCTATGGACGTTTCATTCCCATAGCACCAATCACAATCTTGTTCCCTCCAATTCAGTGGATTATTGAACCGTCACAAGTTTGATTTTCCTGATTCGGATGTTTCCCATAGAAACCACTTAATGTGGGGCACAAGACGTGAATCTCTCATTGACTATTAAGAAGCTGAGAAACCATTGAAGCCACTAATGGCATGGAAGAGCTGAATAAGCCTCCGCCATGATCTTCATTCGAAGACTTATGCCCGAAGCATTACAAATGGAAAGACCTCCCGATCGAGGATTCCATGGCTCTTTGGCTCGCTCCTACGGACTGTCTAATCATGAAAGACATTGCCTGAAGCACACCATGATTACGTCCATGAATGAGTACAATTCTGAAGTTTATAAATTCGATTGAATTTTGACTGGAGAATACTTTTCTCGTCCTTCCATGTTTCTAACTCGCTCTTGAAATAGCAGTGTAGAAAGCGGAAGTTTACCAAATTCTCGGATCTGATTACTACCACAAACATGAGAGAAAGGTATGGACCCAGTTCAGTTGGAGTCTACCGAATGGCTCGACCCTGTTCGGTCAAAGCCTACTGAACCCAAGTTTGGGTCTGTCCATCTCATAATCCAATTTTGAGTTTATTTTTACAAACATATGGTAGAATCAGGGCCTGCTAAGGTGTGGCATCATGCCCGAAGCATGATCCTTGGTACCTAAGACCTAAAACTTCAAGAATAAGGGATAGTATTCCCAACCTTAACCCTGCAGAATCTATTTCCGTCCCGATGGAATAGATTATTGGTTATGCACCTGTTCGTGCCCCTACCAATATTGTTAAGGAGTACCATTCTAGTAGTCAATATGTGAGACTAATTTTGCTCCACCAAACATCGTTGGAAGTACAAAATTTTGACATGGATGGCCTTTTGGCCGAATCCACCTAGTAGCTTTGCTTACTTTGTGAACATTTTTCCATGTTCTTGGATTCAAGTTTGGTGTATGTTTTACTTATGGATAATCTTATTGATATTGTCCTCGAATATGAGTTAATTGAATCATGTTTCTTAGTACATGTGACCGATTCAATTAAACACGTGATTAGGTTGGAATGTGGGAAAGTTAGTTGTCTGGATGAATGCGTACTACGCACACTAACTTTACACCTAAATCCCATCTCTAACAACGACTTCAGGTCTATCCAACCTGATTAAGAGCAATGGCACGCTCCTCGTTGTATGAATGGTACTGAATCACCATTTAAGGGACCTTAAATTCTCCCTGACGTTGAGTTTTTAAGGATATTCGAGTTGACAATGATCATAAATGAAACCACTGAAGAAAATAGAGTGAAATATCTTTGCACCACCACCAAAAATGAGCTTGAAGCTTTGATTTGGGGCCAATGGGTTGTCCCCCAACTGGGGCACATGCCATATGTGGCCGGCCTAGGGCTAGGTAATTGAGCAGTTTACTTGCTTTGGCACGACCTTTTGGGACACTTAGGTCGACCAACGATGCTCCGATGCATCTCCTTACCCGCAGTAAGGATATTGTGCCTACAAGCACACTTTGCCAAGCATGCTCATTAGGGAAATTCGATTTTATAAATCATCCCTTGCAAAGATACGAAACGACTCTCTTTTCACAGTGGATTCAAGGGAATATACGTGGACTAATCCAACCAAAATGCGGACCATATAAAGACTTATGGTTTTGGTTGATGAATCGACAAACTGGTCACATGTTTGTCCACACACATTACTGCTAAACCCTCTGGCCGATTAAGGGCTCACCACCCTACTTATCCCCTAAGGTCCGGGAGACTGGATAATGTCAGAGAGTTTACATCGACAGTTTTCGATAAAGTATTGCATGTTGTTTTGGGTTTATAATTGAACATCGAATTCCCATGTTCACCCCAAATAGCCTCGCTTAGTGATCATAAAGCGCAATTTAAATGATCGCCCGAATTTTGGTAAACATACCAAGTTTTCGGTTTCTGCCTAGGGCTATGCAATCCTTGTACGCAGTGATGATTGGTCCGCCTTGAGGCCCATTGCCACCCAACCTATATGACGTTACAGTTGGTTACCGGGTACGAACCTGACGATTTTCGTATTTACGCATTTGGGTGCGCATTCCATGTGCCAAGTTGCGCCGTCGCAACGTACCACCATAGGTCCTCAAAGAAGGATGTGTATCTTTTGTCGATCATGATTCTCCTTCACACTAGCTCTTTTCGAGCCCTTGCACGCGATCTCTTTACCGCTCATTTGCAGGTTGTCACTTTAATGAGACAGTCTTCCCGCCGTTAGGGGGAGATAAGAACGTCAACGTTCCTGTAGAACGGCGCGAATTTGCGTGGACGTTGCCCACTATGTCTCATCTCGATCCCCATACCGCACAAGTGTGATAAGCAAGTGCGATGAATTCTAGATTTCAGAATGTTGCTCCAGACGCATTCCTCTGATCTAGCCAAAGTGACGAGATCATATACCAGCTGCAAACATGCCTGCAAGGATAGACGTACTTAACGGACGTCGAGTCAACATCCCTGGAGGGTGTGCCGCCCCTGTTGGACGGTTTGGACGCCCCTGTTGGACGGTCTGGTACATCGGCGGATAGCCAATCAATCTGTCTTGGCCTGGAGCACGACAGATCATTCGGTTCGTAGGATTCACTTCCCTGGAAGAGGAAGACACGGCACAACATTGAATCTGAACTCGATCGCTGTCTCAAATCATTTCCATCTCATGAGATTAATCCGGATTACTCCCAAGACATGAAGTTCTTGGTCCAGTATACTAGTTTGGGTGAGCTAAATGGAATTGAAATGAGATTATCATCGATGATGTTTTCACTTATATGGTAGCTACCGACATAAATGAAAAGCGACGATATCGAACCGTGTTCCGTTGATTAAGTGACAACGTAGAACTGATTGGACAACTGAAACTACAATCTAGGTCAAATTCCTTACCAAAGTGTGTATTGGACCCGTAGTTCCTACACTGCCCAAGGTAACCTTATTGTGTTACGAGTGGGAAAGGAAGCGTTATGAGATGAATGAAATAGTGCGATATGATGCACACCTTACGGCGCAAGGTTTCTCTCAAACGTCCTGTGATTGATAGCAGCATTATGAAAAGTGGTTAGTATTTCTCCATGGGGATATAAGATACGGAGATTGACATGTAAGAATTACATGGACTGACTCAAATAGTTCCAGAACCACGGAACACCCTCTTAACTCATTTTGAGGCGTTCACTTATGGATTGAAAAATCCGACGGATGTGGTATACCCGTCTACGTGATAATTTGATCAGTCAGGGATATGAATGAATGCCCTTGCGTGTTAAACTATGAAGTCTTATTCCAAATTGCTAGAGTTACAGTTTATGTCGTTAACACGAATCTCACTAAGACTCTGGAAGAGCATGAGAAAACTGCCTCGCACCTGAAGATGGAATTAGAGATGAATGATCTTAGGAAAACTCGTTTATGCCTTGACCTGAAGTTGAAGCATCGTTCTGACGGTATTTTGGTCTACCGGTCGAACTACACCCCGAATGTGTTACCTTTGAGTATACCTTTGATCGTCCATACGTTATATGCAAATGAGACTCTTGAAGAGGCTATGGGATCCGAAATTCCATATCTAAGTTCAACTTTGCGCTTCGTTGTACTTAGCTCATTGTATTTAGACAGGACATCTCCTTCGCTGTTGATCTTGGTAAAGATGCAGCACCGCGCCTACACGCAACCATTGAATTGGTGTTAAAGACGTTCCCTGAAGGTACTACAAATTTGGGCAAATCAAATCCCAACGCATCTCGAGCGGATCCAACCCCCCTGATCCTCGAAATGATGTTTGCTTTGTTTGTTATGCTGACGCAAGTTACTTATCAAACCTGCACAAGGCAAAATCTCCGAATGGTTATGTCTTTACCATTAGGGATATCGCAATATCTTGGAGGTCCACGATATGACCTTAGTTGCGAAATCTTCGAATCATTCCAAGACTCACCTCACTTCACTACGCCACACGTGAGACATGGTTAGGAGTTCTTGTTGAG
The DNA here is from genome assembly GCA_036320875.1 of Cotoneaster glaucophyllus. Taxonomy (NCBI): domain Eukaryota; kingdom Viridiplantae; phylum Streptophyta; class Magnoliopsida; order Rosales; family Rosaceae; genus Cotoneaster; species Cotoneaster glaucophyllus. Next base: position 8,777,177 of record CM070073.1, on the reverse strand, counting down.
CATATTCGAAGTACTTGCTGTGTTTTCATCCATCGTTGAGTCCCAACGACGATCCATGAAGACTATGCCGCATGTATCAACCCGACCAAGCCATGATACATCAACGAAGCCAACGCCAAGACATATTGCGTCTACATCTACATCAGCAAAGCATCAGGAGATTTGAAGTCATGCAAGCCGATCCCAGACAACCTTGCCGACCTCTACACGACGTCACTGCCGAAGTCAACCTTCCAGAAATTTGTCCAAGGAATCGGTATGCGTAAATTATCTTAATTGAATCGCTTGTAGTCCTCTTATTTAGAAGTTATGTCTAACTCAGGGGGAGTATCCAGAAGCATACTCACATGATCTTAATGTACTCTTTTTCCTACGATTAGGAGCATTTTTCCCACTGGGTTTTTGCTACCTAACGAGGTTTTAATGAGGCACCCATCCTGGGATGATCATACTCCGTTGAGTTCAGTACACTCGTCCAGTTTGACGTTTGTGTTAAGACATTATGCATATTTTCTTACTTTTCCCTTAGTCTATGGGTTTTCCCCATTCCTTGGGTTTTACCATAGCGAGGTTTTTGTGAGTTTTTACACATGCATACTTCAAAGTAAATTTGAGACTCGCGATCACCCGTTGTGCCAATGACTTCATCAACTTTACCTGCTTCATCGCTGAAGACCTGATGCGCCATTCACTTGAGTATTTACACACTCAAGGGGGAGTGTTGCAGTCCTATTGGAATAGGAATGTGATTGTGTAAATCCTAGAGAATATGGGAAAGTATCTTATATTCCTATTAGGAGTAGATTACCTATTAAATGTTGTAATCCTAAAGGGAAAGGTATTTACCCTTTCTACTACTATAAATAAAGGCACAATGGGGTGAGATAACACACACCCACAATTACACATCTCTCTCTTCTCTCTCAATCTTGCCGCACCCTCTCTCTCTTTTGGCCTCCATAATTGCTTCAGTAAATTATGCCTACAACAGATTTTAGTTTATTTGAATGTTTGGTTTTCTGGGCTTAGCCCGTTAGCGTTAGGGTTTCGGTTTCTTACCTTTTAGGGTTAGGGTTAGTTTATTATAAATAGCATGTTTGTTATTCATTTGAGAACAAGGTAGTCACAATGTAGCCTCTTAGGGTTTTGTAGCCATTCCGGCATTCTCGTTTGTTTAATAATATTCCTATTTGTTTATAGTCTCGTTTGTTGCGCACTCTGATATTCAACTTGGTATCAGAGCAGGTTTGAACCTTCAGGTTTAATCTGCTTCTGCTCTGTTCATGTCAGTTTGTAGGTCTCCGTTTGTATGTCTCGGTTCCTCGTCGGTTCCTCTCCGGTTTGTTCTGAACCGCTACTAGATCCTAGATCCACAACCACTCCCACACCAGTTTCCGATTGCCGCTGCCATCCCCGACTCCAGATGCTTTGTTCCCTAACCTGCTGCTGCACATATGCCGCTATGCCCACCAGCCATCAGCCTTTGTACAAGTATAATAAGTATGCCCCCATCGTCCGTATGTGAACCTTTTCACAGCACCACTCGCATGTCGCACCCACCATCACCTCCATGATCGCACGCCGCTGCACCATGAACCAGACCCGCATCGTACCCACACCTCACTGTCTGCCTAAACCTTCTGCTGCATCGTCACCACGCCACCAAGTCCCTCCTACAACCTCGCCGTCTGACCACCACCTGCTGTAAACCCACATGCTTGCAGCCTCGCCTTCACACTCTGGAGCCAACGTGTTTTATTGCTTGTCTTGTTCATCTAAAGGAAAAAAATTCATTTGCTTAAATCACTGCTATTTAGTTGTTTACAAAGTGTGATGTCGCACTTGTTTGCCCAGCAGAAAAAAAAAAAAAAAAAAAAAAAAAAAAAAAAAAAAAAAAAGGAAAAAAGAGAGAGACAAAAAATTGTTTGGAGTTTTTGAGGTCCACACGGGCAAAAGAAAAAAATATGGTTTAAGTTTGTTTTAGGCCCACAGGAGTTGTTGGTTGCCCTAACCGTCATTCGAGTGCTTGGAATTGTGACTGTTCGAGTGATAGTATTTGTGTTTGTTTATTCGTTGCTACAATTGAGATATGAAAGTCTCGTCCGTTTAGTGACGGGTTCTTTCCATACTCTCAACACTAGCCAGTTTGAACCAGAATCAGTTTGCCAACAAGAATCAAGAATCAAGAACCAGTTTGCTAGTCAAGTCAAAAATCAAGAACCAGTTTTCCAATTTGCCAGTTTGCCAGTTTGCCAATCCAGTCAAGTCAAGTCAAGTTTGCATAACGGAGCTAGTCCGCATCTGCTTGTTTGCAAACCCATGTCGTATACCGCCATGAGTTTGACGGGGGGTGTTGGAAAATATTAGGAATTTAGTTTATTTGAATGTTTGGTTTTCTGGGCTTAGCTCGTTAGCATTAGGGTTTCGGTTTCTTACCTATTAGGGTTAGGGTTAGTTTATTATAAATAGCATGTTTGTTATTCATTTGAGAACAAGGTAGTCACAATGTAGCCTCTTAGGGTTTTGTAGCCGTTCCGGCATTCTCATTTGTTTAATAATATTCCTATTTGTTTATAGTCTCATTCGTTGCGCACTCTGATATTCAACTATTATCATGTTATTCCGAAATTGTTGCAGTTTATTTGTTTGCTAGGTCATAGTGTCTTAGTGGTTATGTTATCTGGTGTCTAGCTAGTCTCAGGCTAGCCTCTACTTTTCTGTAATGTCTTAAGTACTTAAGAGTTTTAAGTTTCTTTCAGATCAAATAAAATTTTATTCAGAACGATATCTTACATAGTGCAAATGGTAAGGAGAGCAAATATGTATCAATGCAAATGGTATGTCATTGACCCATTCAAATATAATCTATATTAATAAGAGATTCAAACGGAACCTCTTCTACCATTAAGAACAAAAGTACCACTAGAGTAAGAAGAATCGAAGAGGTTAAACCGAAGCTCGGTTTGTTGGCCACGGAAAAAAAAAAAAAATCCCTTGAAAACAAACCTAAGGCACCTCAATATGTTCGGAAAGAAATTAACTCGGTCTTGATTGAATGACCTATCATAATCTAGCTCATCAGTAGATCGTTTGAAAATTGTAAAATGCAACAAAATACAACATTGAGTATTCCAATAAGATCTACAAAAGAAATCTAACATGAAAGTGACTAGCTAGCCTCTGGTGTACAAGGACACGGTTTTGCTGAGCATCCAATAAATAATTTGTAGAAGGATTATGTTCCCTACAAATATTTTCTTTTGAATGGCTCAAGTCCATGTCAACCCCAAAGACCAAGAGAAAAGAACACGGAAAATCTTGGGTTTCATTGCTTTAAGAGCATATGAATCCTCTGCAAATCTTTGTTTTCATTGTGTTATGGGCATACAAATCCTCTGCAAATCTCTATTAAGATTGTTATTGTGAGAATGTGAAGACAAAGTCCAACATTGGTGAAGGACCAAACAATGCAAGGGCTCATAAGAGGTTAAGCTTCTTCTCATATTGCTAATTAGTTTTATGTTGGAACCTTAACTTTCTATAATTAGAAAGAAAAATACACTTGTGAGGAGTGTAGATTGAGATTTTTGGAGTGCTAATAACAGTTCACATTATTTAATGACATTTGTAAACTTACAATCAGTGAGTTAAGTTATTACTTTCTAAAATCAATACATTGTCCTTTTTTTTTTTTTTGAAAAGCTATCTTAAGAAGGATAGATTTTTCAATATGCGCAAAATAAGGGCACATATGCCATATGTCAATATAAAAGTGGAGGGACACTTGAAAAAAAAAATTCCTTCCACTTGCATAAGGACATATGGCATACCACCTCGTGTTTGGACAAATTGAAAAATCTCTCCTTGGGGAAGGACCTTTTTATAAATTTCACGCAGATTCGTGAAATCTCATAAACAGTCATGACCAATTTATTGGTCTGAAAATAATTCTCATAAATAAGCATAAACAGTAATTCTTTAAATTGATAACACAAGCATACGCTAGCAGCACAAACACCACTAACATAGAATTGCCACAAAAATGGCAAACGAATTTAGCTTGTGAACAAATTAAATAGAAGTAGGGGTTTATCCTTTTTTTTCACCTTTGCTTTGGACCATGCCACCATGCATGCACAGTCAATGTGAGCTATGGTGAACACAGAACACATGGACCGTGATTTAGTCAAGTGACAGTGAGTCCCACAGAGGGGAGAAAATTTTCAGGATGTCTGAAATACGGGTTGGTATACTATATACTATACATAAGCGAAAAACAGTTTTATTTTTTAAGTGTTCCTACACTTATATAATCACATGTTAGTAGGGCTGGGCAAACGAGTACAAGACCCGCGGGCCGGTTCGGGTATTGTCGATTCAGGGCGGGTTCGGGGCGGGGCCAAATTTGGTAGAGACAAAGCGGGGCGGGGATAGGGTATCCACAGGGGCGGGGCGGTTCCATAATCTTAGAATACCGGGGCCCCGAACCTACCCGTTCTACATATGCTTTACCCATTCAGTCCCTTTCCCCCGATTACCCCACTTTCTTTCTTCGTTCTTGCACACCTCGACTGCATCGACATCACAGCAGTCGGAGAAGACGAAGATTGCGAAGCTCCAGATCGGAGAAGATGATGAGTTCACCATCGGAGAAGACGACGACCTCATCGATACAATCCAGGACTGGACTGCCATGCCCTAAATAGATCTGCTATTGCTCGACTCCGTCAATTCGTCTTTCTATCTCTGTCAGTTCGTCTTTCTATCTCCCTCAACTTGAGCTCCGCTCAAATACACCGTCAATTTGTCGATATCTCCATCAATTCGTCCTACGAATCCAAATCGGCCACCACCATCATCTCATCCCCTCCCTAAATTAAGGTAATTTACTGAATTCAGTCTCTGCAATCTCTATGGTCCGTTTCTTTTACACCCGGGTCCGGCCCGGTCCCTTCAAAATTGGGCCCGGCCCGGCCCGTGCCCACCCCTACATGGTACCCTATATCGTGCATTTGAAAAATCTCTCCCCAGGGAGCTGGTATTGGTTCTGCAATCACTATCACTTACCCGCGTAAACGAGTATAATATTAACACGCTCACGTATGAAAATGCTGCAAATGCATGTAGGAAAGTCATTTTCTATAATCAGCAACCAATACTTGAACTCCACGTGTCTCTTGGCTGCTGATAAGCTTGGATCTGCTTGGATCTTGTCGCGGAAGTTCACCCTGACTGAACTTATTACCTTTATTAAGGTGTAGTGGCCAGTGGGGCTTTAAAATCCCAGCCTGTAACCCTCTCGCTCCCCATACCAAAAACTATTGAAGCAGAAAAATAAAGGCGGTGAGAATTTGAGAAGAGAAAGCAGCAGCAGAAGAAGATTAATGGAGAAGAAAAACAAGACAGAGGTTAATGGGTTCAAACCCAAGAAGGGTAGTGTGTTCCCAGGAAAGAGAAAGCTGGTGAAGAAAATGGTTTTGGATTCCATGGCGGAATGGGTTTCTTCTGTTTTCTTCCCTGCTGATTGCCTTCCTCCTCCATCCTCTGCAGCCAACATCACCAAACAATCAAATTCCAAGGGAAGCAAACAGGTAGTCCCACACCAGTGCAATTGCAAATACTCTGGCAAATAATGCATCATCATTATTTGGTGACATAGTCTTTGATCTTCAAAGTTTGGTAGTCTTTTCTTCTCTTATAAATAAAATAGAAGATTGTACGATTTAGCTCTCATATTAGAATAACACGTGCACGTTGTTTTTTTCTTCTTCTTCTTTGAGAATTGGAAATGTGTCTTCATGAGGATTTGAACAATTTTGTGTGCCAATGCTTTTAGTTGTAATGAAATACTATATATCAAGAACTAGGTTTGGTTCTTGTAATAGTGGGTGGTAATTTACAAGTTTGGAGGTTTTTACATTTTGAGGTTTATTGAACTGAAAATAGCTTCGCTCTGAGGTCACTTAATTGGATTTTACACTTTCTAACCCCCTTTTTTTTCGTTTCTTTTTTTGTGTGTCAGTAAGAATTTGGAAAATTGTTAAAAAAAAAAAACAACTTTTATATAACGAGAATCTTATTATAACAATATCTCATATAGCATGCAGTAAAAAAAAACTGAACTTGACTGCTGCAAATTCAACAACAACTACTACTTACATCAAATTCCGACTGAACATATGTAAGCAGCAGCAGCTAAGTCCTCTCTATAAAAAAATTGAACTGCATCTCGAATTTAGATAAGTACTGCATTACCAAATCCCAACACATTATCATCTTACAAGGGCTACAGCTAGCTTATGGCTTTGGTTCAAAGAATATTTGTGGAGCCCATTTTACTCTGTCGTTTACGTACTCTCTAAAAGTCTGGTCTGCACCCACTCCAAACTTTTTAAAACGTACGGAAATTGGCGGGGCATGCAGCACACAAAGCATATCCATGTGCGGATTTTGTAAGGAAAGGTTTTATATTAACCCAAAAAAAGTTATATACGTGGGCTTAACTAAATTGCTCTAATCTCAGATGGCATGGTCTCACGTTTTGGTTGGCCATCCGAAAAACGGATACAAGAGTTCGATAACGGTAACGCTAAAAAACTTCTCACTTTCCTTTAGTGTGTGCCGACAAAGACATTTTTTTTTTTTTTGAAAAGAGACGATATAATTTCATTAACATAACCAAATAATTACAAAGATGCCAGATGAGTACATGAACTTCAGCGATCATTATCGTGATCTGAAGGTAATAAGCACAAATTACAGATAAGTTTTAAACCCCTATACGACGATCCTACAAGGAACACACCACTAGGACTAGTAGTCCCGAGAAGGAAATGTCCTCACCAAAGACCACGCGAAAAACAGCGAGGCCACAAATAGGTCCACGATAAACAGGGTCCACAGTGTACACAAGGTGCAGAATTGGCAAGAGACACAGGCGCAGGGTCACGTGCAGAAGACAGAGGCGTGGGACGCCCACGACACCAAAGACCGTCTGTAGAACCGCCTCCCGGAGTGGGTCGAAACAGAAAGGAGGATAGCAGCGACCAACAAGGATGGCAGAGGGCACTATCCCATCGCAGTAGCCACGCCACCAGCCACACCTCCCAAATGAACCCAGTTGGACCGAACGATATTTCCAAGGGCAAAGCCCTCAGGGAGCCTAACACACCGGGAGAAGCGGATCTGCACATCACCCGTGAACAACCGTGCCGCCAGGAGCAACCAAAAGACACCACCCAAGCCAAAAGCACTGCAGAACAAGTTACATATCCAAAATCGGCCTAGCCGGGACACAAAAAAACAAATCCGAGAAAAGAACTCCTCCAAGAGGACTGAACACCACCTGCAACAAGAGCAGATCCGTCTCAGCCAGCAAGCCAATGCCGCCAAAGGAGGGCGGAGCCACCAAGTAGCAGATGAGAAGAGTCCCACAACACCGAAGCAAACCAAATGGGAGGATCTGACACACAGAACAAACCAAGACCACCAGTCCACACTCGAAGATCTAGTCCCGAAATAGGGGAAGCCTATACAGGAAAATCGCGAAAAATGGAGCGGAGGCCTACGTCAGAGCCGGAAAAGTTGGTCGCCGACAAAATGGTGGGGAGGAGAGGTGCAGGGCAGCACCAGGAAAAATGGAGGAAGGTGGAGGGCACGGGGTAGCGAGGTTAGGGAGATCAGGGATGGTAGGGAGGGAGGATAGGGGAAGGGGGGCGCGCAAGAAAGAGAGAGGGAGGAGAGGCTGCCCACCGGCCCCCAGCCTTAGCTAGAGGCCGGCGGCGGAGCTAAGGTTTCTGAAGGGGGCGCTCTGTAGGGTTTTTCTGCTAAGAGAAAGAGTCTGGAAAAGGCCCTCTCCTTACTGGCCTATCTGTTGAGAATACCGACAAAGACATTCTAAAGAAGAGTAAGAAATGGAAATTTTTAAGGAAAGCTTTCTTGGGAAGGAAAGCTTTTAGATTGTGTGCTGAAAAGGAAATAAAGGGCAGGAAGCAGAGTCTCGTACTCTTCTTTAGTGTGGGTTGGTGAAGTGTATTTGACTTTAAAAGTGCATGACAACTCCAAATGGTAGTTAAGGGGGACAATCTTTCCTTGCAACCCTGTTTTTTGTCCCGAACTTGTATTAACTAGAGACCAACTTGATGGTAATGATCAAAGCTGAAAACCCTAATGAGTAAAGAAAGGTATGCACTTCTATTCTCGACAACGTCCCAAAACCAAGTGATCGATGAAGCTCCGGATTCACATTTCCTTGCATTGCAAATTGGTTCATTCGGTATTTTTTTTTCATTAGTTTGCAATGTTGGACAAATGACTTAAGTATATTTCCGTATACCTACAATAATCCCCGACCTATATACATGTAAAAGTAAGTTAAAGTAAGTTGGTCTCCAAGTTACACAGGAAGCCTTTAAGTTTGAAAAATGGGGACACTATGTTGACCGTTAGATTTGGCTTTAATGAAATTCTATGGTTGAGATTCTGTGACCTGTGATTTAATCTCAACCACAGAATTTCATTAAAGCCAAATCTAATGGTCAACAAGGTGTCCCCATTTAAACAAAAAAGAGAATCTCTTCCCTTAAAGGGCCTGTATACATATATATATGGTAGGTTTATTTCCAGATACCTACCATAAGTAGGAGGATAAGTAGGTTCCGATCACGTTGTATGTATTGTTAAAACACGTTAATCATAAATGATGAGACAAGTAGCTAGGTTCCCCTATGAGGTTCCCAAGAATAATCCCCAACGTACTGATCTTTTGGCAATTCTTTACTCTATGGTCTTTTATCTTCCTCAGCAAAGGTGACGTAAAAGGGATTGTATGTGTGCCAGATTTTAATTAAATATTGGGGGCATCTAGATATGAGTCCAAAAAATCAAAATAATTATTAGGTTAGATTTAGGGTAAATTACATAGTAGTCCCTCAGGTTTGAGGTCTATTACAACCCTATACAACATCTTTAAAACATTTCACTTTCATACATTTACTTATCATTTTATTTCAATTTTATACAACCGTTACATTTTCCATCAATTGATCTGTTAAGTGCTGACGTGGTTGCCACGTGGCAAAAAAATAAATTTTTTATTTTTATTTTTTAAATCTGAATTTTCTCATTTAAAAAAAAGCCTGAATCAAAACCCACCCCCGTGAATCCCCAAATCAGAAACCCAGAAAAAGCCCCACCCCCAACCCCACCGCCGCACCCACATCTTTCCCTCCGCAAACCCCTCCCCCCGGCGACCCACCTCTCTTCGTCCTCAAACCCCCCCTGGCGACCTCCCTCCCGGACGACCGACCTACCTCACCCAGAAACATCTCTCCTTCCCTCCGCAAACCCCTCCCCCCGGCGACCTACCTCCCGGACGAACTACCTCACCTAGAAACATCTCTCATTGTTGAAGATGGAGGAGGGGTGGGGAAGACGACTGAAGGGCATTTTTCTTTTCTTGGGTTGCAGGGGGATGAAAATGAAGATGGGGGAGAAGAGAGGAGGAGGATGAGGGATAAGGTTTCTGGGTTTGGGGGTTGAGGGGAGAAGTGAGGAGGAAGATGCAGGATAAGGATATGGGTGCGGCGGTGGGCCCGGGGGGGAGGTGAGAGGGTTCTGGGTAGGGGAAACGTATCTGGGCTTTCGGGGGGGGGGGGTACAGGAAGATGCTGCCTTTAAGTTTTTTTTTTTTTTTTTAATGAGAAAATTCAGATTTGAAAAATAAAAATAAAAAAAATTATTTTTTTTGCCACGTGGCACATATTTGGCAGCCACGTCAGCACTTAACGGATTAATGGATGAAAAATGTAACGGTTGTATGAAATTGAAATAAAATGATAAGTAAATGTATGAAAGTGAAATGTTTTAAAGATGTTGTATGAGGTTGTAATAGACCTCAAACTTGAGGGGCTACTATGTAATTTACCCTTAAATTTAATTTTACCTTTTTTCACCTTTATCTTCTCATATTTTTTTTATATTTTTATTTTCAAAATATTAGTCTTCTAATATTATGCATCTTCTAATTCTAATACGCTATAAAGAAGAATAGAATCAAGAGTATTGTCTTTTTGTGATACGAAAATCCATGAAAGGGAAAACCATCGAGCAAGTTCCCCTGGAGGCTACACGAAAATCTAGCATGGTTCAAGAAGGACATGTGCATGGTACCATTGAGTCATTGACCCATTCAAAAATATAAGCCAACAATTTCCCCTTTTGGTATTGGAATGGGACCATTTTTAACATTAAAACAGAAGTACTACTAAATAAGAAGAAACAAGGGAGTTGAACCGAAACTCATTTTGTTGGCTGGAAGCAGCTCAGCTTGATCGCATTACTTGCTTCCAAATCGGAAGCCCATTTGAGCAAGCGAATGAACTTTGATTTCACCGCAGAAAAATTCCTTGAAACAACCCCTAATAATTAAAGTAATAATTACCTCACTATTTGTTTCTAAGAAAGGCTACTTCACTATTGATTGAACTTTGACTTATCATGAAATGGACTAGCATCTAGTCAATCTTTTACGAATTCTTTGCAAATCTTTGTTTTCATACTATAGAACTCTTAAAAATACTATTAACAATTGTAAGTTTTATATAAAAGCACTTTTAATCACTGTTTACTTAGTTGAAGTCACATAATGCATGAATCTTTATGAGACGAAATGACATGTATGCATGAATCTTTATGATAAGAAATGACATGTTCACATATTTGTCCATTATTTGACATCTTAAGAAGACTTTAATATTCAATAATTCATTTTATTATATAATATGAGTCTCTTAATAAGAGAAGATCAACCTGTATGGATATGCGATGGTAAAATTTTATCTTCTTTTCCTCCACTTATAATGTATTTCCACCGTAAACTTTCATAATTGAAACCGTTCAATCTTCTAATATTCATTTGAAGATCATTACATTATAGTTGCCAACAATGTTTAATTCAAATCTGGCAAGTATATGACATTTTCCTTTAGATGCTGTTGGGAAAAATGTTTGTGTTCTCCACATAGGAGAACTTGCTTGTCCTCTTATGGTTAATCTATTTGTGCTTTGGGGTGAGATGAGCCACCATAAATGTTCTATATAAACAGCTTCGCAGAGGCACAGAGCCACCAGCAGGAGACCATCACCTGCACTACTTCTCCAAACCACTAAACTCATAGATTCACTAGTTCATAATTGGAGGTAGTTTATTTTTATTCAAGGAGAAGGGTTAGGTTTGAATCCGGACGCAGACAATCCACCATCTGCATAATTATAGGCTAATTCGTAACCAAAGTGATCACAAGGCAATGGCAGTGAAGGAGGAGAAGAACCCTAGCAAGGGATTGGTTGCAGCTGCAGGCAACAAAAAAACATGCTTTTGTAAGCCAAAGATTCCAAACTATGCAAGTGTAATTCCAGCAAAGAGGAGGTCAGTGAAGAGGATGATATTTGATTCCATGCTCAAATCTCTTGCCTCTTTTTTTGATCGCTGGTCATCGTCTTCCTCTCAGGACTCCAAGTTCAACAACAAGACGACCAGTCACTACTAGAATTCTTGACAATAGCTACTATTTTTTACACACCCTTGGCAATTGGTGGCCATAGATATAAAGCTGCTACTCTTACTATTGTTTGGTGGCTTTACAATGGGATGCCGCTGATATCGGTGGCTTTGTAAATTAAACTGTCACCATTGTCAAAATTTGGTGGCTTTAACCTTTCTAACACCATTCATTGGTGCTTTAACCTTTCTAACACCATTCATTGGTGGCTTTAACCTTTATGACACCATTCATTGGTATTATTTATTTTTGTATTATTTTTCAAATACTTATGGCCTACACATACGTCTCTTTCTCTCTCTCTCTCTCACAGATAACCCACCCGCACCCCACTACGCCACACCCCACTCCCCTCTCTCTCCCTTTAACCCCTCCGTTTGTCTCTCTCTACCCAAATTCTCTCTTTCTCAACCAAACAAAATCTATGCATCTCTCTCTACCCCTCTCACTTCTCTCAGATCTAAGATTTTCTTTCGTTTTTTTCTTGGAAAAACACTCGTGCATCAGATTTGAGAAACACCAACGCCTCTGCATCTCTTTCTATCTCAATCGATCCGTCTCTCCCTCTCGTTGCATCTCACGCTCAGATCCCAACTGTATGTCGTTTGAGAAAGAACTTGAAGAAATGCAAAAGAAGCTTCAGGCAACGAGGCTGTAGAAGGAGAAACCGAGAAGCTCCTTAAGAAGGAGGAGATCTTGAAGATCAAGAAGGAAAAGCTCCAAACAAAGGGTCAAGAGCAAGACAAGCTTCAGATGGAGTCATCTAGAGGTGGTTTTTCTTTGCCTTTTTGTTGGATTAGTGGATTATTAGCTTGATTGGGTAGTGAAGGTTCTGTTTTGGCTTAATTTCGATTTTCAACTCTAATAATATATTGGGTTTTAGGGATTTCTTCTTAGTGATCATCTTCATATTCGATTGGTGATTTAGCCTGTGGATTGTGTACTTTGATGAGAACTCTCACCGTTGGGACTAATATAGGTTTCTCATATTTTCTTGCACCATTTGTGAGGGATTTAATTTTCCTTTTCTGGGTTTTCTTATACTCAAGGTACCATTTACATTCTGGAATTCATGATTCAATTGGAAACCACGATGACATGTCAACGTGTGTTGGATATTCAGACGAAACAAGTAAGCTCTTATCTACCATTCCGCTCTCATTGACATTGGATTATGATTTACTTTCTAAATACAGATTTTGAACTTTACACAAGTTGTAGTTTTGTCTTTCCAAATTTCAGAAGATATTAGGAAAAACATAAAACCAATTGTTTGTTGGGAAATATATCTAGCACAGATATGAGTAATGTTTTTCAGTTTCAGTTACCATTGAATTAAAGATTTTATGCATAATATTTCATAAAGATCGGAATTGTTAACTGTGGTATATGATCGTTATGGCATGTATAGTGGTAACCAATGAACTAATAGGCTTAATGGGCTTACAATAAGCTGGTAGTCCTATATTTTCCCTCTCCTATATGTAGTTTAACATAATTGCATGAGTTCAAAGAGAATGATCAGAACGTAGGTGGTTCCACTTGCTATGCATTTTGGTCCAAATTAGGGTTTTAGATCGCCCCAAAACGAAAAGAGAATAAATTTCAAGGATCTTCAGATTTTGTGTTTGCATGAAAGGAAAAGATGAGAAATTTGTTAAGAAAAGTTGGTTGTGGTGAAATTTCGTTCTTTAAAATCTATCAGATCATGCGTAAAATGTTAAATGCAGTTGTTATTGTTACCTTTTTTAATTCATGTTTTTAGTCTTGAATTAAATTTATTGTTTCCCTTGCTTGCTTATACTTACAGCTACTATACTGATCCTGGAATTTTCAATAACAGCGTCGTTGGCCAGCAGGTGAATACTAAGCAAATTTATCTAGCATTGAACCATTTCTGAAGATCTGATTCGGTTTTATTCAAGGAATTTGAAACCTTTACATTGAACCATTTCTTATCTTAATTCGTGGGTTGCAAGCTCAAATATGGTGCAATCTAATGTTTTGATGCATACTTGATTCGATCTCTCAAATGCGATATGTTATTCTTTCTAATTTCATTGTTTACCTACCTTTGTGTGGATCAGGCGGTACTGGAAACAGTTGCGAGAGTAAAGTCGAAGAAAAATGTGACGAAAGAAGAAAAGTACGTGCTTCTAACTTAAATTCAGTACAGTTTTTCATATATTCTTTGTCAATTGAATCTAGCCATTATAGCCTCTTCTCACTAACTCTGTTGTAGTGTAAATAGATCGTTTCAACTACATGATGTTTTCAATCTGGATAATGATAATAGAGGAGAAGATACACCAACACTAACTGATCACAAGGTAAGATTGCTTCATGGAAAATATAATTGCTCCAGTTATTTATCTTAACGGTCCTAAATCTAACTTTGTTTTTTAATATTTTTAGGACAATGTCTTCATAATATCAAATTTCAAATCAAAATATCCAGTGCTGCAACTAGATTTGAGGTAAACTTACGGGCTCATTACAGTTTTGTTAAGTTCATTGGCCTTCTCTTAACAAAAAAATGCTGATTTGAACTCTTTTACTGGTTGCATATTGTAGTTGTAGATTAATATGTTGGGCTTGGTTGCATATAAGATTGGCATGACATGGTTAAGCTCTTGGAAACAAAGGGTTCGAAGACTTTTTAAAGTTTGGTTCCAACATTTGTACAAAATTGTATAAAATTTTAGTTATGCAAATTTATAGTTGTATTCTTATATTTTAATGATATTACAATTTGTTTTCTCACCAAAAACAGAAAAAAGAAATATGATACTCCAATTTGGGTGCCCACAAAGGGCATCTTTTTTTTTAATATTATTTTGCAACTTTGCCACCAATGTGAATTAGGGTGGCATTGTTTTTAGATGCCACCAATGTGAATTAGGGTGGCATTGTTTTCACCAATGTATTAAGAGTAGCCATTGTTACAATAGAATCCTCTACATAGGCCACACTCTCTATTTGGTGGCTGCTTGGTGGCTATTGTGGTTTGCCACTGTCAGTGGCAACTCTTGACAATAGCCACCAATGGAAAATGGTAGCTATTGGCCAAAATTCTAGTAGTGAGTCTCATATTTCCAGAGCAGTTCGAGAATATATTCATGGCTACGATCGGAAGTCTTCGATCTCTCGACTAATGTTGTTCATGTATCAACATACATATTATCATGCTGTTCCCAAATTGTTGCAGTTTACTTGTTTGCCAGGTCATAGTGTCTTAGTGGTTATGTTATCTGGTGTCTAGTTAGTCTCAGGCTAGCCTCTACTTTTCTGTAATGTCTTAAGTACTTAAGAGTTTTAAGTTTCTTTCAAGATCAAATAAAATTTTATTCAGAACGATATCGTACATAGTGCAAATGGTAAGGAGAGCAAATATGTATCAATGCAAATGGTATGTCATTGACCCATTCAAATATAATCTATATTAATAGGAGATTCAAACGGAACCTCTTCTACCATTAAGAACAAAAGTACCACTAGAGTAAGAAGAATCGAAGACGTTAAACCGAAGCTCAGTTTGTTGGCCACGAAAAAAAAATCCCTTGAAAACAAACCTAAGGCACCTCAACATGTTCGGAAAGAAATTAACTCGGTCTTGATTGAATGACCTATCATAATCTAGCTCATCAGTAGATCGTTTGAAAATTGTAAAATGCAACAAAATACAACATTGAGTATTCCAATAAGGTCTACAAAAGAAATCTAACATGAAAGTGACTAGCTAGCCTCTGGTGTACAAGGACACGGTTTTACTGAGCATCCAATAAATAATTAGTAGGAGGATTATGTTCCCTACAAATATTTTCTTTTGAATAGCTCAAGTCCATGTCAACCCCAAGGACCAAGAGAAAAGAACACGGAAAATCTTGGGTTTCATTGCTTTAAGATCATATGAATCCTCTGCAAATCTTTGTTTTCATTGTGTTATGGGCATACAAATCCTCTGCAAATCTCTATTAAGATTGTTATAGTGAGAATGTGAAGACAAAGTCCCATATTGGTGAAGGACCAAACAATACAATGGCTCATAAGAGGTTAAGCTTCTTCTCATATTGTCAATTAGTTTTATGTTTGAACTTTAACCTTTTTTTTTTTTTTGGTGTCAGAGCAGGTTGACCCACGTGCGAATAGGGATGGGCAATAGTTATGGCGGGCGAGTTACCGGGATTATTTACCCATAACCGTTTATGTTCATACCCGCATAACCATTTACCCGTTGGATAATTGCATAAATGGTTATACCCATAACCATAACCGTTTATCCATACCCATAACCGCGTACCCATTTAACCATAATCATTTACCCATTTAACCATAACCATTTACCTGTTTACCCGTTTTTGAACCCGTTTATCTTCTTTTTTTACCCATTTACCCCTTTTTTCACCCGTCTACATGTTTTTTTTTTTTTTAACAACTTGAAAATTAAAAAAGAAAAATTTGTCATAATTTCATTTTCTGACAATTAAGCACCATTATAGGTACATTTTAGCATGCATTTCCCTATTTTTATCATTTAAGTCCTCATACAATTCCAATAAATTGAAATAATAGTTTACGAACGATATATTTTTGCTACACCCAAGCAAGTCTTTAATTATATCCATATGATTACAAAGTAAAGCATCTAAAAATAAAAAATAGTCATTATCTTGAATACTAGATGATTCAAGGCTTCAAAATATTCCAAAACTAAACACTTTCGAACACATTCAATGACAAAGTATTATCGACTCGTTATAACCGCGGGTAATACCCTATAACCTAACAGTAAATGTTTTGATGTATTAAAAGCCATTTAAAAAAAACTCATGGACTGAATTAAAAGCTCAACTAACAGTAAATTTACCCCTAATAGAACCTAACTAAGCTCGTTCAGTGTCTTTGCCTTTTTCTGTCACATATGGAGCTTTTGGTGTTGCCCCATTTTCCACACCCACCACTATCAGTTACTCCTTTTTTTTTTATTGTATGTGTGTGTGTGTGTCTGTGTTTTCAAAGTCCCTAAGTAATTGTAGGTTTTGTTAGTATTGATTGAACATTGAAAAGGGACTAGCATCTAACCAATATTTTACGGATTCTTTGTAAATCTTTGTTTTCATACGATACAACTCTCAAAGAAAAGTATTCTTAACAATTGTAAGTTTTATACAAAAACACTTTTAAGATTTTAATCACGTATTTATTTAGTTGAAATCGGAGAATGCATGAATCTGTATGAGAAGAAATGACATGTTCATATATTTGTCCCTTATTTGACATCTTAAAAAAGATCAGTACGCTGGGGATTACTGTTGGGAATAATGTTTGTGTTCTTTTATTTCATGGAAGAACCTACTTGTTCTTTCATTTATGATTAATCTATTTATGCTTTGGGGTGAGATGGGCCACCACAAATGTTCTATATAAACAGCTGCTCCAGATCACCACACTCATAGATTCACTAGTTCATAATTAGAGGTAGTTTATTTTTTTTCAAGAAGAAGGGTTGGGTTTGAACCCGGGACGCAGACAATCCACCATCTGCATAATTATAGGCTAGTTCGTAACCAAAGTGATCACAAGGCAATGGCAATGAAGGAGGAGAAGAACCCTAGCAAGGGATTGGCTGCAGCTGCAGGCAACAAAAAAGCATGTTTTTGTAAGCCAAAGATTCCAAACTATGCAAGTGTAATTCCAGCAAAGAGGAGGTCAGTGAAGCGGATGATGTTTGATTCCATGCTCAAATCTCTTGCCTCTTTTTTTGATCGCTGGTCATCGTCTTCCTCTCAAGACTCCAAGTCCAACAACAAGACGACCAGTCTCATATTTCCAGACCAGTCCTAGAATATATTCATGGCTACGTTCTCAATCTTCGATCTCTCGACTAGTGTTGTTCATGTATCAACATACATATTATCATGCTGTTCCCAAATTGTTGCAATTTACTTGTTTGCTAGGTTATAGTGTCTGAATGGTTTCTGGTGTCTAGCGAGACTCAGGCTAGCCTCTACTGTTATGTAATGTCTTAAGTAATTAGAGTTTTAATTTTCTTTGAGATCAATTAAAATTTTGTTAAGAACGATATCGTACATAGTTCAAATGGTAAGGAGAGCAAATAGTATCAATGCAAATGGTATATCATTGACCCATTCAAATATAATCTATTGATAGGAGGTTCGAACTAGAACCTCTTCCATCATTAAGAACAAAAGTACCACTAGAGTAAGAAGAATCGAAGAGGTTAAACCGAAGCTCAACTTGTTGACCACAGAAAGAAAATCCATTGAAAACAAACCTAAAGCACCTCAATATGTTCGGAAAAAAAATTAACTCGGTCTTGATTTAACATTGACCTATCATAATCTAGCTGATCAGTAGATCATTTGAAAATTGTACAATGCAATGAAATACAACATTGAGTATATTTCAATAAGGTCTACAAAAAAAAAAATCTAACATGAAAGTGACTAGATTCTGGTGTACAAGGACAAGGTTTTGCTGAGCATCCAATCAATAATTTGAAGGATTATGTATCTCAACAAAGATTTTCTTTTGAATAGCTCAAGTCCATGTCAACCCCAAAGACCAATAGAAAAGAACTTGAAAAATCTTTGGTTTCATTGCTTTAAGATCATATGAATCCTCTGCAAATCTTTGTTTTCATTGTGTTATGGGCATACAAATCCTCTGCAAGTCTCTATTAAGATTATTATATTATTAGTCCCCGGAGATATACAGTTGGAAACTATTATGAGATCGTGAATCATGAGGGCTTAATTCACTACTTAATGTTCTTGATCGGATGCTTTCACTTTGTACACAAATTCTCAAGGAAATGATTTATGTAGATAGGTTAAATCTACGTAGAATCGGGGACAAAAATATATAGTTTGTAGAGTAAGAAAAAAAAACAGTTTGTGCGGAAATCACCTCCTATATTGTTACTGATTAGGAAAGTTTGTAGCCAAAATTTTAAGGTTTAATTGATGTAATGCCCCTAAAAATACGATTGAACTCCATATCATTTCTCAGAAGTAATGATGTGGTCCATTGACCGATGTTTAACGATCTACTTTGCCCTATCACCATTAAATTTTTCAAAAGTCAATCCAAATAGTTAGAATGACACATATGAGACTTCACTGTTTAGAGAAAGGAAAACTAAACACGAGACCTCAGATGTATCAATTTAACCTTATGAAAAAACTTACATGAGTTTCTTTTGACTAGGGTGCAGTCTTGTCTGGTTGAAATTTGGAATCCATATATGCATTCCAAATTTTGCAAATGAAAAAAGCTGTGTTTCCTCCAATCATACAAAAAAGAGAAATTAGGAAAAGCAACAAAGATGGATTTTGTTTCATATAAAATTCATCGTGAAACATTATTACCTTTGCCACTTAGACGTGTTTTCTAGAAGCGTGGACTTAACAGTGGCCACACCAAGGTCAAAATTTTGGGATTACCCAATAAAGGTCGTCCAAGTGAAAAAGCGAAACTTAATTACGAAAAAGAATGCAGGGTGTTGTTTTACATTGAAAAGTTAAGAAATTCTATTAAAGTTGTGTTTAAGCCGATTTGTCTCTTTCTTGGTGTCAGAATATGATAGCCTACATGTGAAGTCCAATAGCCACGCATACTACACGTCATTAGATACATGTTGCACAAGTGTTTAAAGTGCCACCACACGTGAGTGAAACCTCAATTTCCTTTAGTTTGGTGGCTAGAATCTAATTCATGTCCCAGGAACTTTTTCACGGCAGTGCTCCTAAGATGGTAGTATTGATGCTTTCCTTAACAATTTTGGTTCATTAGAAAAAGATTATTTATAGCTTTTACAATCCTAGAGCAATCTCAGGAGAAACAAACAGATCTCCAGAGGTAATTTATCAAATGACCCCAGAAAATTAGCTGATTCCATACACTGAAAACAAAAGGGTCAAAATTGAAATTAGCTAGCGTCTTGGACGAATGCGCCTCATATGCACAAGTTTCTTAAACCAAATTCATTCAATTTACAGAGGTGTAAAATTATCCCGAGAATTTTTCACTCCGCCGGGGCGACTTTCTTCCACAGCAATAACCGAAGGCATTAACTTCCCAGCAAGATATTTGTTAGCAAAAGCAAATCAATGAGCGATTTGGGGGAGGGATTAGAGCAGTGGAAACCCGAAAATGTTGTAGAAGCATCATGAAACATTTCTTGTGCATCAGTGACCAGGAGACGCTGGGGTGCTTCCCGGAGGTCCAGGTTGGGTAACTCTTAGTGTCCCTCCGAGATCCACCGGAACAAGAGGAACAAGGGAATGCAAAACATCTGTTATCAGTGGGCGGTAACTTGGTTCCGGTTGCACACATAACACAGCGACGGCAGCAACCTGTATGTAACACATTGCAACTCATTAGTTGTACCAAGGCATGAAATTTCAGGTCCATTCAGCACAGAACGAGGAGTCAATACACGGAGTCAAGCAGGAGTCTATCACGAAGCTAATTAGAATCGAGCAGGCTGGATTTGTAATTCACAAACCTGGTATAAGTGCTTCAGATCCATGGAATCTTTGATCACAGGATCCACAATGTTTGGAAGCTTTGATCTGTCAGTGAGCTGAGGCATGGCCTGTATTACATCATTGAATTTGAAGTTTTGAGTTTTTAGTGGGATGCAAATATAATTAATGGAGAGCAGTTAAAAGAGGCATACCCATGTGACTATAGATTGGCACTGAGTTGGTGAAAGTTTTTCAACAGGCCTTCTTCCTAGTAGAAGCTCCAGAAGCACAACTCCAAAAGCATAGACATCACTCTTATCTGTCAATTTACCTGAAAAATCACACGAGTGATTTTATTATATACCGCCAAAACTTGGAAGCGATAAATAGATCAAGCTTAATGATGTTTCAAATTCTACAACAAAATGGAACTGTGAGTCTGCAAAACTTGCACCACCCTTCAGAAAATTATGCTACTTGGTATATTAACTGACTATGTGCATTTTGGTGACTGTTATTTGTTTAAACATGTGAATCTAGCATGCATTATAACCACGTCTATAACCAAAGGTTTCACTATTAATCAGCTAAACTTTTCTTCAATGGGAGTCCAAACTTTTCAGAAAACATGTCATCCAAAAATTGAATGCCGGCAACTACCTTTCTCCTCTCTAGTGTTCAAACCAGTTCAACATAAATGGCTCACAGCGTCCCTAATTTCGATTAATTAAGCTCGAGGTAAAGCAAGTAGGTATGGAATTTCCTCTTCCAGATCTGAAATGGAATATGCATCCACTGGCAGAACATGTGCAGCTATGGACCCAATATAGCTTAATTAAAAGACAAATTTTTAATATCTCTATCAAACTTAGTGCCATTGCAGTTGTCAAGGGGCCAAAGAACAATTAGATAACAACTAGCTAAGCGAAAAGAAAACTGAAATTCAATCAGTGCGATTCAAAGAATTCATGTTGCAATTATTACAAGTTTAGTTGGCATACCATCTAAAAGATACTCTGGAGCAACATAACCCAAGGTTCCAGAGAGCTTGATGTTCTTACTATTTTTGGCCCCGTCAGCCACGGCAAGACCAAAATCAGAGAGCTGAAACCAGCCACCAAGAGAAGGAGAGAAAAAATCAGTGAAATTAAATGCAAGAGGATAATAATGCATTGCAGCCATTTTTTAAATGGAAACTTACTATTTAAAAAGGAAAGATGAGACACTGCAATAATTTATATAACCCTACCTTGGCATTGAAGTTGGCATCTAAAAGAATATTAGATGTTTTCAGATCTCTATGGATCACTGGGGGGCTGCAGTACTCGTGTAGATATTCTAACCCTCTGGTCAACAGTGGCCAATATGTTAGTTAATATGTAAGAACCAAGAACAAGAAGAAGATCCAACAACTGAGAAAACCAAGCTCACCTTGCTGCATCAAGAGCAATTTTCATTCGCATAGGCCATGTTAATGCGGAACCATGAGAGGGTCCTACAACAATTTGAATAGATATTAGCACCATTTGATTACCTTCTTGAGTTTAAAAATAGAAGAATGAAACAACTGTTTTACCGTGCAATTGAGTTTCCAGAGATCCGCTATGCATCAGTTCATAAACAATGAACCTTGAGTCACCATTAATACTGCAACCCAAAAAGGTAATTATATTTGGATGCTGGATTTTATGCAACAACTCCACCTCATTCTGCAATTCCAAATGGTAATTCAATTGAGTACAACAAGAACGCCAGATAAAATCCACAAATGATGAATAAATAAAAACTCCAACTATAATGTCAAACAAAGGTTACCTCAAATTCTCTCTCAGCATCCTGACTTGCACAGTCTAGTTTCTTGACTGCAACAAGCAAATTATCATCCAACCGACCCTTATAAACGCATCCAAATCCACCCTCACCGATAATATTGCTATCCCGAAAATTGTTGGTGCCTGTTTCTAGTACCTTGTATTCAATTACTGGAACAGATCCTTTCTTAGAAACCATCCTTATGGAATTGAATTTACCCACAAATGGACCCAATGCAAGCCCCTTCTCGGCATCTTCACATTCAAACCAAAGGAACAGAGCCAAGCAAAACACAAAATCTCAGCCAGCAATCCACAAAAACACTAAAACCCACAAATTGAAGCAAGATTTAGGGACCAAAAAGTGTTTGTAAAAGTGAAAGTACCTGAGCTGCTCTGACCACTTTTCTTGCGGGATTTGTGTTGAAACTTTTTGTGGTAAATCCACAAGCACAACAGTGACAAAAAAACTAAACCAAGTGCAGTGCAAGTAACAATGAGTGGAATTAGCATTTTCTTATGTGAAGCCATTTGATGCCCTTCACTTCCTTCTTCAATACCTGATTCCACAACAAATATATAGAGCCAATGTTTAAGCAAATTTTGATCAAATGGGCCGAATCTAACACATTAAAGCATACAGATTTTGCACCAACATCAACAAAAAATGGGTAATTTCAGCAAGAAATCGATAAAATCAGAGAAATTCAACTCAATTTATTGCAGTAAATACACGATTTGGTGGCCATTTTTGAAATTCAAAATTCGAAGTGGAGCACTCGTGACCCAGATAAAATCCCAGTTGCTAGAAATGAAAAAGGAAGAGTCTAGAGAGAGAGTACCTGGCGTGAAGGTAGCCATTGATGAAGCAATTGGAGAAATGGGCGAGGAGAGAGGAGCAGATATGGAGGAAAGAAAAGGGTCAGTCGGTGTGCCGCCAACACAAATGGGATTTGGTTGCACAAGAAGCAAAATCAAAATTTGAACAAGAAAAATAAGAAGCAGCAGCAGCAGCTTCATTGTTGTCGTTTTGCTTTTGCTTTTGCTTCACTCCGTTCAATAACGCATGGAGATAGAAACTGTGGGTTCCAATGGAAGAGAAAGGAGAGAGAGAGTAGGAATGGTGGGTTCTCTTCTTCTTCTTCTTCTTCTCCTTGTGAGCTTTTGAATTCTGAGTCTCTCTCTCTCTCTCTCTCTCTCTCTCAACTTAGCAAATTGCCATGTTTTCTTTTGAGCTTCCTTTTAAAACTATGTTTTCTCTCTGCGAAAGGTAAAAGGGAAAACAAAGCGATGCAGAGAAAAAAGCTGTATTTTATGCTCCGGTGATGTCTGTGGGGACACTTGCACACACCAATCATGTGGACACTCAATAAACCACTAATTTCTTTTCCATTTTTTTTTAAAATGGTATTTGTTGTATATTTTCAGTATTGTATTTTTCTTACCCTATGATATTAATCCATTTTTCGTTAAAGAATAAGATCTCGTATCGAGCATAATAAAATAATATACAATTAATATATAGGAGTTTCTACTACTAGCGTTACTGAGGTCTCTTGTGAAAAATTCAACACTCAGCAATAAATGGTTAAGTTTAAACAAGATCGGTAATGAATCATATTAATCCTTTAAAATTTATCCTTTTTTTCTAATAGTCCGAAACTACAAAACGGTGAAGATTAATTTTAAAAAGATTATTTAAAAATCATGTTACTCATAGGCTGGAATACGAAAACTCAAAACATCCTAAAAAGTCAAGACTCTTGCTATTATCTTCTGTTTCTTTCAAATCCAATGTCATTTTCACCACTAATAAGTTCCGTGCATTTATTCTTTACTTGTCACATGTATGCAAGACAAAATCATGAAAGTGACACTATTTTAGTGGGAGGAAAAATGACACATTTAACTGCACCTGAAATTTATCTGACTTAAATTTGATTGGATGTAGTGTTTCTTCGAGGCTTATTTTTCTCAACAACTTTAATATTACTTTGTTCTCTGTAATTTAAAAGTTTTCATTTTACTCTTTGAAACTCAAAGTTCGTTTCATTTTGTTCCTAAAACTATATTTTGATATCATTTTGCTTTCTGAAACTTGAAAGTTGTTTCTATTAAACTATAAAGCTCCATATTGTCTTAGGTGTGTTAATTTTTTGTGTGAGTTTGATTTGGGTGTGCCAGGTTAATTAATTTTTTTTCTTCATCTTTTCAATTTTTTTAAACTTAATATTTTATTATTATTGAATGTTAACGCATAATGAAGATTTATAATCAATATAATTGCACATGTGGCATAGTCTTATTAGGTGTTGCGTCTCACATATGTTTCAGAGAGTAAAGTGATGACTTTTAAGTTATGTTGGTAAAGTAAGATCATGGTGAAGTTTTAGGAGGCCGAGCTAAAAATAAGCATTTCGCACCGGAAAGTTTAGTGGAGTGATTGTCATCACAAAAATGGTTGTATCTACCATCTACACCCTAAATGTGAGATGATGTTAGTTATATTTTGGGTGTAGAAAATATTCTCATCCATATCATATTATAATACGTTACAATATAAGTATGGAAACAAATAAATGCTTATTATTCCTCATGGGGGCTCTCTAAGATTACACTTTGGAATTCTTATTACAAAATTGGAATAACCATCAATCATCCAATACTCATAAAAACAAATAAGACCTGTCACGTGTTTGGTGAAAAACAGGTAACAAATTGTATTATATATCCCCATGTTAGTCCTTATTTTTATATGGGGAAATTTCTTTTATTTTAGTTTTATTGTTGAAAATGCTGTGGGTTATTGAATGCCCACAGTAATGTTGACAAACTCTGGTAAAAATTTCAACACCCAAACTTTTGATGCAGACTTTGGAAGCAAAGGATGTTACTTTTCAAAAGAGGTGATGTAAATTTCAAATGTGTAATTAAGATGCATGATCAGAGATGCTCTATAAATAGAGCACTCCGTATGCTTGTAATTCATTCATAGACAAAAGGAAAGAATACAGAGAGAAATAATACAGAGAACAAACAGATAGAAAAGATTAATACTTCAGTTTCCATTCCCTCCTCTTACTGAGTCATTCTCTTGTGCTCTAGTTTCAGTGTAATATTTTACACCTGCTCCGCACACCTCACTAGTAAAGGTTATTTCCCTAACATTTTACATATTTATAACACGTTATCAGCACGAGTCTCTAAATATAACTAGTAAAGAAATCATTCTCTCATTCCTCTTCGCCGAACGAAAGAAAGAAAAAAAAAAATGTTTCCTCTGAGGATTTTACTGTTCATCTTCTTCCTCTGCCTCAACTGCGCGATATACCCTCGCGACGAACTGTTTGCTCCATGCCTGCTCCTAGTTCTCAACCTGACGGTTACATACATCTTTGATTTCTTGTTTGGTTTAGATATTGATTACTAACCCAGTATTTATTTTTGTTAATTTTACTGCAATCCAAGATGGTGTGGTACAATCGCCCATCTTGAACTGCAAATTTCATCTTACTGCAATCCAAGATGGTGCGGTATCATCGCCTATCTTGGACTGCATATTTAATTTTACTACAAATTTTAGGTGGAGCGGTATAATCGCCCACCCTACCCTGCATATTCAAATTTTGCTTGCTGTTTAATTTTACTGCAATTTTTGGTGGAGCAGTATAGTCGCCCATCCTGCTCTGCGTATTTAAATTTTCTGCTACTTGAGTGGTGCGGAATAATCGCCCATTCTATGTTATATTATTTCAATGAGAATGGTGCGGTACAATCGCCCTCCTCATTCACCTTGAAAATCTCGAGCCAGAAGTTTCGAGTGCTTATCATTTTGGCCTGAAGATCAAAATGAAAAATTTGTAAGAACCAGAAGTTCTAACACTATATTCCTCCAGGAATACATATTATTGCAAGTTCTTACACATCTCATTTTCTTTCAGAAAAGAAAATGGCGAACTTGGCAAAGCTTGAGTATGCTGCCCTGGACATTACCGGGAAGAATTACCTGACCTGGGTACTGGATACCAAGATCCATCTGGAAGCAGGGAATCTTGGAGATACCATCAGGGAGGAGAACAGCTCAACCTCTCAAGATCGGGCAAAGGCCATGATCTTTATTCGCCGTCATCTTGATGAGGGGCTAAAGAGCGAGTACTTAACGGTTGAAGATCCGTTAGCTATCTGGAATGCCTTGAGAAGTAGATACAATCACCAGACAACGGTGATCCTTCCAAGAGCTCGATATGAATGGTCTCACCTGAGGATCCAGGATTTCAAATCCGTGGCTGAGTACAATTCTGCGTTGTTCAGAATCACCTCTCAGATGAAGCTCTGTGGGGATACTATCACTGAGGAAAATTTGCTGGAAAAGACTTTCAGCACATTTCATGCCTCTAACGTGCTCCTGCAGCAGCAGTATAGAGCGCGAGGCTTCACTGAGTACAACCAGCTGATATCTGTGCTCCTGGTAGCTGAGCAGAACAATGAGCTCCTGATGAGAAATCATCATTCCCGACCCACTGGATCTACACCATTCCCAGAAGTGAATGCTGCTTCCCTCGAAGTGAACGCCACATCCTCTGGTGGTGATTTTCATAGACGAGGACGTGGCCAGAAACGAGGTCAGTGGAACAGGAAAGGCAAGAACCATGGTGTTCAGTTTCACAACCAGGTTCCGAGGCATAATTCAGGCCCAAGCTTCAAGAATGTGAATCGCCATAAAGGCAAGGCTCACATGAACAATGCTCCCAGAAACACTGAAGGAGCATGCCATAGATGTGGTGGCAATGGGCATTGGGCGCGTACCTGTCGTACCCCAAAACATCTAGTGGATCTGTATCAAGCCTCCCTCAAGGAGAAGGGTGTCGAGACTAATTTTCTCGACCAGGCTGAACCAATGAACATACCTGATCCAGTGTCCGACTTATCAGGGCAGTTGGACACCACCCACCTAGATGTATCGGACTTCATTATGGAAAGGGGGAATGAAGTTTACCGGTCCGATTGAATAAGTTTATGTTTGATGTATTGAACTTGTAGTTCATAAACTTGCATTTCAAAATTCAATAAAAGTGGCAGTTGAATTTCTTGTTATAACATGATTTTAACTGTGATTCCCTTACTCAGAAAGCATGGATAAGAATTGTGGTCATTCTCAAAACAAGAGCGATGGCGAAGATATTTGTGTTGCAGACAGCGCAACCACACATACAATACTTCGTGATCGAAAGTATTTCTCCAGCTTAATGCTCACAAGAATAGGGGTAACAACAATATCTGGCCCTTCAGATGTGATTGAAGGCTCAGGGAAAGCCCAGATTATGTTACCAAATGGAACAATATTGTCCATACAGAATGCGTTGTACGCCACTCGATCCACTCGAAATCTGTTGAGTTTCAAAGACATACGTTTAAATGGATACCACATTGCAACGAAAAGTGCAGAAAATGTGGAGTATCTATGCATTACCTCCAATGATACCCAGAAGCGTATATTGGAGAAGTTGCGTGGTTTGTCGAGTGGATTGTATTGTACATACATAAAGACAGTTGAATCACATACTGTCATGAACCAGAAGTTCATTGATTCAAAGGTCTACATGCTCTGGCATGATCGTCTGGGTCACCCAAGATCTACCATGATGCGTAGAATCATTACCAACTCTAATGGACATCCATTATTGAGCAGACATATTGTTGTCTCAAATGATAACCCTTGCAAGGCTTGTTCTCAAGGGAAGTTGGTAATTAGACCATCACAACTAAAGGTTGATGCAGAATCCCCACCATTTCTGCAAAGAATTCAAGGGGATATTTGTGGGCCTATTCAACCATCTTGTGGACCATTTCGGTATTTTATGGTTTTGGTTGATGCATCTACCCGATGGTCACATGTTTGTCTCTTGTCTACTCGGAATGTAGCTTTTGCGAGACTTCTTGCTCAGATAATTAAATTACGCGCACAGTTCTCAGATTATCCCATTAAGTCTATCAGACTTGATAACGCTGGTGAATTTACGTCTCAAACCTTTGATGATTACTGCATGACATTGGGCATTGATGTTGAACACCCTGTTCCTCATGTCCATACTCAAAATGGTTTAGCAGAAGCATTGATTAAGCGGCTTCAGTTAATAGCTCGCACTCTGCTTATGAAAACAAAATTGCCAGTGTCTATATGGGGACATGCAATTTTACATGCTGCATCATTGGTTCGATTGAGACCTATAGCCAACCACCAATACTCATCAGTACAACTCGTGTTTGGACATCAGCCAAACATTTCACATTTACGAGTTTTTGGTTGTGCTGTTTATGTGCGTATTGCACCACCACAGCGAACTAAAATAGGACCTCAGCGCAGATTGGGAATTTATGTGGGTTTTGATTCACCATCTATCATTAGATATTTGGAACCCTTAACAGGTGATATGTTTACAGCTCGTTTTGCTGATTGTCACTTTGATGAGACAGCCTTCCCATCGTTAGGGGGAGAAAAGACCGTTCCTGAAGAACAAAAAGAGCTGACATGGGTTGTTCCCACCTTGTCTCATTTTGATCCACGTAGCACTCAATGTGAAATTGATTTGAAAAGGATCGTTCATCTTCAAGGCATTGCCAATCAAATGCCAGATGCATTTAATGATGCTATGAAAGTGACTAAATCACATATACCAGCTGCAAATGCACCTGCAAGAATTGATGTCCCTATTGGACAAAATAAGGTGGCAGCGAATGATTCATCTGGTGCACGCCTGAAGCGTGGTAGACCACCAGGTTCAAAAGATTCAGCCCCTTGAAAGAGAAAAACGAGGGCACAGCTGAATCCAAATGAAATCATTCAAGAAGAGAGAATGCATGACAAATCCCCAATTCATGATCCTGTACTTCCAGAAGAAGAAAATGTCCTTGATGAGACACATGTCCCTGAAGAGACAGAAGTACATGAGAGCAAAGAAATCTCTATAAATTATGCATGTACTAATGAGTTGTGGGATCGCAATGAGATAATCATTGACGATATATTCACATTCGCTGTAGCCACTGAAATCATATTAAGTGATGATATTGAGCCCCGCTCTGTTGATGAATGCAAACAGAGACAGGATTGGCCTAAGTGGAAAGATGCAATCCAGGCAGAATTAAATTCCTTGGAAAGGCGAAGTGTTTTTGGACCAGTAGTTCAAACCCCGCTTGGTGTAAACCCTGTGGGTTACAAATGGGTATTCACAAGGAAACGCAATGAGAAAAACGAGATTGCAAGATATAAAGCACGACTCGTTGCACAAGGTTTTTCACAAAGACCTGGAATTGATTATGAGGAGACATACTCTCCTGTAATGGACGCAATTACGTTCCGTTACTTGATAAGTTTAGTGGTTTCAGAGAAACTTGACATGCGACTTATGGATGTCATCACTGCGTATCTATATGGAGAATTAGATACTGACATATACATGAAAGTCCCAGAAGGACTTAAGTCGCCTGAAACAACTAACAAACCACGAGGTATGCTCTCAATCAAATTGAGGCGATCCTTGTATGGGTTGAAACAATCTGGACGAATGTGGTATAATCGTCTCAGTGAGTATTTGATCAAAGAAGGTTATATCAACAATGTCATTTGCCCTTGTGTGTTCATTAAGAAATCCAATTCTGGATTTGCTATAGTGGCAGTATATGTTGATGATATGAACCTAGTTGGAACTCCTGAAGAGCTCAATAAAACTGCTGAATATCTGAAAAGCGAGTTTGAAATGAAAGACCTTGGAAAAACAAAATTTTGTCTCGGCCTGCAGATCGAGCATTGTGTTAGTGGAATTTTGGTCCACCAATCAGCTTACATTGAAAAAATCTTGAAGCGATTTGGTATGGACAAGGCTTATCCACTCAGCACACCAATGGTCGTTCGTTCTTTGGACATTAAGAAAGATCCATTTCGTCCAAAAGAAGATGATGAACTGGTCCTTGGTCCAGAAGTACCATATTTGAGTGCAGTAGGTGCTTTATTGTATTTAGCACAATGTACTAGACCAGATATAGCTTTTTCAGTCAACTTGTTAGCAAGGTATAGCTCTGCTCCAACAACTCGTCATTGGAAGGGAGTCAAAGATGTATTGAGATACCTTCGTGGAACAACAGACATGGGTCTCTTCTACTCAAAGAACTCCACAGATGACCAGGTTCTTGTTGGATATGCTGATGCTGGTTTCCTCTCTGATCCGCATAAAGCCCGCTCACAAACTGGATATGTGTTCAAGAATGGAGATACAGCCATCTCATGGCGCTCAACAAAGCAAACATTAGTTGCTACATCTTCAAATCATTTAGAAATACTTGCTTTACATGAAGCAAGCCGTGAATGTTCTTGGTTAAGATCAATGATCCATCATATCCGGAATTCATGTGGTCTAACTTCGAAGACAGACAATCCAACTGTCATCCATGAAGATAATGCAGCCTGTGTTGCCCAAATGAAGGAAGGATTCATCAAGGGCGATAAGACTAAACACATATCTCCAAAGTTTTTCAGTGCACATGAGCTTCAGAAGGCTAAAGTTATTGAAGTCAGACAAATCCGTTCCAATGAAAATCTGGCAGACTTGTTCACCAAGTCTCTACCAAAGTGCACATTTCAGAAGTTAGTGCAAAGTATCGGATTACGTCGACTTACCAAACAGCTGAATTTGGAGAATGCGGAATCAGGGGGAGATACATATCAGGGGGAGCATCCATGATACATGCATGTTGTACTCTTTTTCCTTCGATTAGGATTTTTCCCACTGGGTTTTTCCTATCAAGGTTTTAACGAGGCAACATAAGCATACTTCACACTATATCAACAATCCAGGTAAAGTTGTACTCTTTTTCCTTCGCTATGGTTTTTTCCCACTGGGTTTTTCCAAGCAAGGTTTTAACGAGGCAACTGATGTTGATATGTGGGCATCCAAGGGGGAGTGTTGAAAATGTTGTGGGTTATTGAATGCCCACAGTAATGTTGACAAACTCTGGTAAAAATTTCAACACCCAAACTTTTGATGCAGACTTTGGAAGCAAAGGATGTTACTTTTCAAAAGAGGTGATGTAAATTTCAAATGTGTAATTAAGATGCATGATCGGAGATGCTCTATAAATAGAGCACTCCGTATGCTTGTAATTCATTCATAGACAAAAGGAAAGAATACAGAGAGAAATAATACAGAGAAGAAACAGATAGAAAAGATTAATACTTCAGTTTCCATTCCCTCCTCTTACTGAGTCATTCTCTTGTGCTCTAGTTTCAGTGTAATATTTTACACCTGCTCCGCACACCTCACTAGTAAAGGTTATTTCCCTAACATTTTACATATTTATAACATTTATTTATTTTTATTTTTATTTTTATTTTTCTAATTATTATTTTTTTAAAAACCTAATTGCTAAGGATTAGGGAGATCCACATGTGATAACAAAAATTAGTCAATTGAAGGCCAATGAGGATTTGTTGAGTTGGTAAGAAGCGCTCTCTTCATTGAGATGAGATATTCTGCACCCAAATACTCATGTGGCCTCTCTGTGCCTTTGCTTTTTGAACTAAACATAATTAATGTTAACTTGATAATAATTAAAATAATAAATAATAAATCAAATCCTTAGCCAATTAAGGAAGGCACAGAGAGGCCACAGGGGTATTTGGATGCAGAAGATCTCATGTGCCTCTTTATTAGACCAAGTCCTAGATTCGAGTCTCGTTACCGGCAATCCTTCTAAGTGGACCATCTATAAATCCTCAAAAAATCTTACAATATGCCCTACCCCTGGGATGGGGTAGCCTCCCCTCATGTCAACATTTTCACACAAAAAATGGTCAATTGAAGATCTAAGAGTGGGTGGAGCGTCACACTCGGGGGAACTTTATGCATGCAGATGAAATAGCTGACATTTCGCAAAATTATTTGCGTGCCTCTCTCTAGTGCCAAAGTTCATCACACATGCTCAACTTGTTGTGCAATTTTCTTTGAGTTTTTTGGCATTTTTTAGTTTGTGGTTGGTTTTGTAAAATAATTTAAGAGGATATTAAAAAACATCGATCTCACTCATAACTCATTGTTTGGCTTTACTAATGAAGGGACATTTTTAGGTATTAGTTGCATCGATTGGGAATTGGAATGATAAATGTCATATGACATGATTAATATTTAAATAATCCTTTTTTTTCTTTCTTTTTTATTGGTATGAGGTATTCAATTGAATGCATGAATTTTTTCTTTCTTTTTTCTTTCTTTCTTTTTTATTGGTATGAGGTATTCAATAAAATAAATGCCATTTGTTGAAGAAAATGGTAGAATGGCATATGCAAATTGGTCTCTATTCAGTTAATTCTGTTTTTTTTTTTAAGGCAAAGTTAATTCTGTTTTAATTGTAAAAAAATTCATGAATTATGTGTACGAAGAGGTCAAGGAGGGACAAATTCATTAATGACCGAAAACAATCAAGAACATGAAACGAATCACATTTCAACTAAAAATGTATGCGAACCTTACTAATAAACAAAATCAACATCAATAATAATGACTAATAATTCTAGAAAAAAAATTCAATTGTGACGACTAACACCACCAAGAAACCAACCATGCCAATTCCTATAAACTTCGCTACAAGTAGCAGGACAATGGTTTCTTTTAAATTGGAGCGAACAATATCAAGACGACACCAAAGCACAAAATGAATATATTTGTTTACAAGATTAACGTTTTCAACATGTAGCGTAACTTTCATTTTTCTTTCAATTCACTCGATTGTTATCGATCTTCATCCCCTTGATTATACTAAAAAAGAAGTTGTAGATCAATGATTAAAACTAATAATCTTAACAATAATGATCATATGTTTGAATATATATATTAACCAATTGGACTTGTTAATCATGCTACCAAAAAAGGATAGCGACTGTTCTGCTGCTGCTCCTCCTCAAAGTAAAATCTTTTTCTAGGTATCTAATAGGATTCCGAAGATTCTTCATTATGTCTGTTCATCTGTCATTCTGCAGCCAGAAAATAATTTGATTTTTTTTTTGTTTAAAATTGAACACAAATAGTATCTAGCGAAAACTGGGTGCAAAATGTCCAGTAAATAGATACGATAAAGTGATCTCTAAAATCCACATAGAAGATCCGGAGAAGACCTTCATCCTCTTTATAAGAATACAAGATAGTTCATTAATAATTAATTAATAATTATCTCATTTTTTAGGCGACTGCAAAAAGAAAGATAGCGTATCTTTTTTTGGGTGAGTCCAATTTCCGTGGCCCAGGCGGCCGCAGGAGGATAACACTAGGGGTGGGTTCGGTACGGTTACCGTACCAAAACCCTCATACCAATTACCGTACCAAAATTTCGGCTTGGTAAAATCTATTACCATTACCGTACCAAACTTTCAGTATACCGAAGTTCGGTATTGCCAAAAGTTCGGTTGGCATGGTATGGCAATGGTAATTGCCATTTTGTTTTGGGACAAAATTTGTTTTTGTTTTTTTTACCCAATTCAAGGGCAAAACTTTTTTTTTGTACCTTTATCTCATACATTGTAGCTTAAATTCATCTATTATTCATCGTTCATAATTCACACACACAATAATTCAAATAATGCATCAAGATTCATGATGAAAATTAAGCTTGTAATCCAAATAGAAGTTACGAACCAAAACAAATAGAAGTTAACAATCCAAATAGAAATTAAAGTTTCAAACCAAATGAAAATTGGAACTAAACTTCAAAAGTAGAATTCATTGATCAATTATTCAAGCTTGAGATGTCAAAGCTTTTGAAGGAAACATTGAACTTGTAAAAGATTGAGCTTGTGTCAAGCCTACATTACAAACAAATAAAACATATTAATTAGGAGCAAAAAGAATTAAAGTTGAAAACCATTTAATAACAAATTTACTAAAAAAAATTAAAGCATATCTTTCTTATTTCCTCTTTTTCCATTTCCTTGTAAAATTGAAGCATATCTTTTGTTGGTTCCTTGTAGAAGTTTACTTCATCTGCCCTAAGCCAACCACTAGTACACACTAGTGCCTCTACTATTTTAGAAATCAAGAATGCCCTAAAAAGGTCAACAACCCTCCTTCCTAGGCTAAATGCATTTTCACTAGCAACGATAGAATTGAGGGTTACAAAGATATCTTGGCCATTTGTGAAAGAATTAGGAACTCTTTTGTATTTGATTTTCACAATTTCAAGAGATCAAAGTCACCAACAACAATGCTAATATAAGTAGGGTTTTATTTTCAAATTATTGGAATATTATAAATATGTGTTATATAATTATCTAATATATAATTTATAAATTATATATTTTATTTTATTTTCAGTACGGTATGGTAATACCGTGGTAATGGTATCCATTACCAATACCGTACCATGAAATTTCGGTACGGTACATTACCGTACCATTACCGATTGGCTCAAAAAATTTGGCAAAAAATTGGTATGGCACGGTTGGCAATTCGGTTAGCACGGCAATTTGGCAAAAAAATCCACTCCTAGATAACACCAAACCCAAAAGGAAGTTCATAAATTATGTTTGCATGCATTATGCATATACGGCTAATTGCAGTGGCTTTTTTGAACTGGATTTTTCTCTTTTAATTAAAAAAAATAATAGAAACTTGTGCTTCTGGAAAAACATGTAGTTATGAATGGAAAAGGATCTTCGTCGGATATTTTTCCTGAGGATCTAGGGGATCCCATAATCATGATCTTAAATTTAAAATGATTTCTAACCGCATGATGTAT
Source organism: Cotoneaster glaucophyllus (assembly GCA_036320875.1). NCBI lineage: Eukaryota > Viridiplantae > Streptophyta > Magnoliopsida > Rosales > Rosaceae > Cotoneaster > Cotoneaster glaucophyllus. The sequence goes on along the minus strand of CM070073.1, from coordinate 8,742,533 downwards.
GATGAACGATCATGATCACATGATCTCCCGGATCTCCAGAAAAAAAATCCGGCGAGAATCTTTTTCCATGCATGTAGGACCCTTTTTGTTTCTTCTTCTTCCTCCTCTTGTTTTAATTTCCTTTTTCTCTCCTAGGTTTATGTGGGACCTTACAACTTATCTAACTATGACAACTCTTATATCAAGTAAAATTGCATAAGGTCAAGTAAAATCTCATTTTTTTTGTTGTGAAAAACGTTATGCGGACGATGCGGTCGGATAACTTGTAAATTTTTTCTTTACATTGTTTTCCACAACCTTTTTGTGTCATTTCTTTTTGGTTAAACAAAGACCAAAAAGATAGATGTGTTTTAATTAAAGGCCAACTTACATTGAAGAACAATTGTACTTTTTAAAAGTAATTAATTAACTTTTGGAACCAACGGCTGATGTGGCCACTCCACCAATTTTAGAAAATGTCAATGGTTGATGAGGAAAATAAAATTAATCTTTTAATATTTTGAATCAAGCAAATATTACTCCAAAACTCCGCATGTAACGACTCGTTCCCAATTTTACGATTTATATAATTTTAATAAATAAAATTACGAAAATGCCCTTCGAGGCAAATTGTTGACTTTTGTTGACTACCGTGTCATGTCACGTAAGACTCGTTTTCTTGGCATACTCTCGTAGTACTCGTCGCTACGAATGTGTGGGAGCAAACGGAACGCAATTTGGAGTTATAACGAATGAGATATTAACGTTTAAAGTTTGGGGCATTTTAGTAAATTAATTAATTTCAAGAAAGCTCCAGATTTTTGGAGCAAAATATGGAAGCCACGTGTGTGGCTGAGATTAAAGGAAAGGATAAATGGTCAACTGTGATGGAAAAATAAGGAGAGAAGTGGAGGAATCAGGAGAGGAGAGGGAAGGGAATGGACTAATCAGAAAGAAAAGAAAGGAAGAGAAATGAGAGAAGAGGGAGGCACGGGATCCCGCTGACCCGTACATCCAGACATCCAATATGTTCGACCCGGCTGGATTCTAGTGGTTCTTAGCCATTTTTTAGGCGATTTTCACCCATCCATCACCTGAAACCTATTCCACAACCCTTTGTCTACTATCTTAGCTCAAATTTGAGGGCCTTTGAGTTCAATTTCGTGAAAAATGAAGCCCGATGCCAACAGCATCATTGATGGCGATTTGCCATTTTTTAATGAAATTTCGTTGATCTTCATCACCATTAGACACCCCTTGAGCCCTGGAACAAAGCCTAATCAGTCGTAAGGGCGGCGAAACACCGAGGAAGAAGAATCGAAGCTCACCTATCTTAGGGTTTCCGACGGATTTGAGTGAAATTGGAGCTTTTCCCGCCCAAAATGGCCTTGGCCACATGTATGAAACTTGTTCCTCTCATTGAGATCTTCATTCTTGTAAAATTGGTAATTTTTTGAAATATTTAAATTTTCCGACGAGTCGGGGCGGCCGACCGCCACCCATGGTGGCGCATGGCCAGGGGTTCGTCAATGCTATTTTTAGGCTAAATTAAATGTCCTGAATTCAGTTTTGATATTCGAATGGCGTAGGTTGATCGTTTGAACCTAATTTCACTACGATATGTGGCTTGGTCAATATATGAATTGACGATCCGACCGATGGATCGTCAGTAAACTTTGATACATTATAATACGTAATATTTAAGGAGCTTAGGATTTTACGGATCGGGAATCCGATGTACGGATCTTCCCAAATTGGATTTGTAAGTTTATAAAATAAAACGTCAACCGCCACTTTAATTTGCAATTGGCGGAGATCCAACTGTTGGATTGTAATGAAATTTTAGGAAGATGTTTTAAAAGCATAATGTGAATCTTTGGAAGTTACAGATCGGAAATCTGAGATGCGAATTTTCCGGATTGAGTTACGTAGGGTTGTGGACCCTACCCTCATCTTTGAACGACGGTTGACTTTTAGTCAATGGGTATCAAATCATTCTAGAACGTACTTGGAGATATGTTTTATGCAAGCTACGTGTTATATCAATAAGAATTTTGAGACGTAATTTGATAATTGTTCTAGGCGGCGATTGTTCGTGACGCCTCGATATTTGTGCCAGAGAGTTGTAGCGCGGACCTTAGGTGAGTGGGTCTCTTTCCTTTTTATAGTATATATATATATATATATACACCGTTTCCCATAAATGTTTTGAATTTATTATGCATAGCATGCCATGATTTAAATGTGTTATATTTAAATATTGCATTATGATGAGATTTATAGAATTATGCTTACTTGCCATGTCGTAAATAAGTTACATTTTAAATATTGCATTGTTACACTTGTAAATTGTATTGTGTGATGCTGAGGAGACTCAGGTAAGCTTCAAGTGAGTATTATGTGACTGAATGGGTTGTAATTGCATTGGTATGCATTCATTTGTTTAGAGCTCATCATGGCTGCACCCCGGTATTAGTGCTCCTGCCCGGGGCTAGGGCCAGCCCTCACGTGATCGTTCACCTCCCGCACCACACGCTCACCTTGGATCCAAGTCTGGTGCCAGCCTGTCGTACAGACCACAATAGGTGGTTCCGACTCGTAGGTGACCCGCGATTTATCATACAGCCTTCACATGATCGTAGCACCTGAGCGTACATATTTATACCCAGCCTGTCATACATGTCACATAGGTGACTCCGACTCATGTGCTAGCCTAGATTGATGAGCTATAGATCTAGTCGTACATGTCAAGATAGGTGACTTTGACTAACATGTCGGTTCAGACTAATTTCACACTTGGCTTTAGGGGTGGGCACGGTTTGGTTCGGTGCGGTTTTGAGTGAAACCGAAATTTTTTGTAGTTCGGTTCGGTGCGGTTTTGAAGCCAAAACCGAAATGAAACCAAACCATTTGGTTCGGTTCGGTGCGGTTTCAAACGGTTTCGGTTTGGTTTTTAAGAAAAAATGTACAATTTGCAATTTAACATATTAATAAGCATTTCCCAATAACAATAGGAAAAAGGCATTTGTTATGTAAACAATTAGCATGTTGCATGCAGTTTGTGATGTTAAAACATGTTTATGCAACAAAAGGGTGTCCCTTACAATGTTTATCATAAAACAAGTTGAATAAATTTGAATTCATTAAACGTGCGCGAAACTTTCATACTAGAATATATGATATCATGCTTCAAATGAGTGAACTTCATTAGATCATTATTCTACTCTTGATAACAAGATTAGTCCACCCTTGTACATATATGTGTATGTGATGGTATAAAATAACAAAGGTCCTTCAAGTTAATGAAATATCATCATTCATCACTTTCTTTTCTTCTTTTTTTTTTTTTTTTTTTGGAAAAAAAAAAAAAAAAAAAGTGATGAATGATGATATTTTAGTGTGGTTGAGTCCATACTAAGTCTATGGATTCTAACAAACATCCAATAAAAACATGAAATCTAATATAGCCATTTAATTAAATGTTTATTAATATTTGCGGTACGGTTCGGTTTCGGTGCGGTTTTCAAAAGCCAAAAGCCAAAACCAAAACCAAACTTTTTTATATGTTGCGGTTCGGTTTCAAAACCGAAACCATTTCAAAACCGCAAAACCAAACCATTCAGTCCGGTTCGATTTAATTCGTGTTTCGGTTTCGGTTTTCGGTTCTAAGTGCCCACCCCTACTTGGCTTACATGTTTCAGTGTGGAAACGTTATGACATGGCGTACTTGGTTTTTACTATCTATGTGCATTGTTTTGCGTATATACGTAGTATTATTTTCTGGAAACTATACGGGTTTTACTGCGAGGGGTTATAACGTTTTCAAAAGGTTTTTATTAAAACTTTATTTTCAGGCCCACTCACCCTTGTTTTTCGCCACTCCAGGTTTTAGCTGCTGAAAGTTCGTATCGACGAGGATTCTTGGCGAATCTTAGTATAGGTGGCTACCTCTGAGGGTATGATCCTTATCCACACTACTGTACTTTACTTATGCTCTAACGTCGTGTGTGAAATGGGTTTATTCCCGCTCACAGCGCACTCTTGTCTTTTGGCAGTTTTAGGTTTAAATTTATTCACATTTTCCACATCACTATAATTCATGACTTCGTCACCTTCCAGGTGTCGGCCAACACAACTTGATTCGGAATCCTAGTAGACATTCTGGGTTAAGATGTGTCATCGTATATTCAACATTCCAGATCACTGCATTGTACTTTAGGTCCTTAAATTCAACATTTTTCCTTCTATTTTTTCTTTAATTCAAAAAAGAAACCAGCTAATAATTTTACCAAGGCAGTCCACCTTAACAGGGGTTGGAAAGACTCATATAGGTATTTCAGCTTCCTCCTAACCACGTCGTGTGATTCACCAACGCTAACAATCGAACGTAAAATGTGTTATATGAAATACAGATTTGAAATTTGTCTCTAACCATTAAGTCACCTAGTTAACATTTTTCCTTCTGGCTATTCATTTTTTACTTGGGTCGTAGTCTTGCAGATAACTTGCCCAATGAGCAAGCTCTTAATTGGTTTCCTATATTACATCAGCAATGAAAGGGATAGGAGAGAAATTTGAATGATACCATGTCTTCTTTTTTTCTTATCTGAGAATGAATGATACCGTGTCTTTCTCAACCTTTTCTTTTAGTTCAACCGCGTGGACGTAAATGATAGAATATCGATGTAGGGAAAAAATATGGGTCCATATGTCATATGTTATTATATAATTAAAAAAATAATTGTTTTAAGTGTCATTCTAATTGTATAATGACATGTGATCTTTCACCTATATTCTATACAGATTGAAAAATCTCTCTCCATTTGAGCTGCGAGTCATTAAAGTCTCTTAAGGCTATGTGTTATTATGTTTGGTTTTAATTACTAGAGTTATGAGAAACGCTAAGGAGACTCTTAAAGTGAGACTCTTTATAGATTCTCTATCACATCATAGATTAACGTCAATTTCTACAACAATATTATAAAACATGTGCTAAAAACATGAGGTGACAGAGAGTTCATAGAAAGTCTCACTCTTAAGAAAATCTCCTTAGCATTTTATCTGAAGGTATTTAGTGATGACAATCTTGTTTTAAAGGTATTTTGGTCCTTTTATTCGAATGAATTATAACATTTAGAAGGTTGTTAATTACTCTTAGTTTCAATGACGTTGGAAATTGTAAATATGAAAATTATAAACATGTACACTAATATTATTCAACTATTTTATACCAAAAAGAAAGTATAAACATTGTACATATGAAAAGTCTCTGATTTAAATGATTAAATTATGTAGCATCAATTCATTGATTCATTTTCCACCGACATTATGGATCCAGTGGCATGCAAATTCGAATCCGGATCCGAATTCTCCTTGCGAGGATCTTAAGATCCGTGAATCATATTTGTTCATTGTACATTGTGTGATCAGAAATCATTTTAAACATTTTTATTTAAAATTAAATACAAACAGTACCTGACAAAAACTAACCACAAGATGTACAATAAACGGACACGATTTATGAATTCCTAAGATCCTCACCAAAAGGATCCCAAAAAAATCCTATTCATGCATATTCAATTCAACCCAAGACAATTATTGTCATCCTATCCTCCTAGTACGTTAGTAACACATTGGGCGACCTAGCCTTCTTCTTTTTCAACGTGGAGATTTGAACTTAAAGTCTCATTTAAATAATATAAAACCCGAGTGTCAGGACTGGTTTGGCATTATGAAAATTATTTTAAAAATTGTGTTTGGTAAATGAAAAAAAGGAAAGAAACTGTTTTTTGTCAAAATTATGAGTTCAAAACAACATAAAGTATAAACAACTCTACTCTTACTTTTGAAAATAGGGTTTTTTTTTTTTTTTTTTTTTTTTTTTTTAATCACAGTACATCAACTTATACTATCCCTCAATAAAATGAATGGACATAGCTAGATGATAACGTACGATAAAGTTATAAAATATATAACATAAACAACGTCGTTTCAGACTCCATGGCAGAGCCAGATTGTGAGAGTGAGATGGATTGGAATGAAAGTAAACAGTGAAGCTATCTAAAACCTCAACTCTTTCCAAACAAACTAGTAGTTTCCAAAAAAAAAAAAAAAAAAAAAAACTAGTTCAAAAAGGTGAAAAACCTTCTAAACAGACATGGGCCATCTCTAGTAGCTACCTGTAAATGCACAAAATTGGATTGGACTTTTGTACTCCTTAGAAGACAAACTGGCCCATTTTGATTCTGCCTCTTGATATATCGGCCCACTCGGTTAATAAATAAAGGCCTGCCCTTTGTTCGGGTTTTGTGATATTTTTGTGTGAAGTATAGCTCACGGGTTGATCAACAAGCAAGTCAATTCAAAAATAGTAATACCATAATACGATGACTCATATTTGATCAACTTTTTGAAGTCCGACATGGTTCGTCATCTATAGCATCGATATTGTTCTTAACTTAATTATATATTATCAGGCAAAGAGTCTTGGCATAAAATATCTCAGTAATATTAGAAGTGAACCTCCTACGTACAATTTGTACGATCCTAATTTGTTGTTGTGCGACGAATTAAAGCAAAGTATCATGGGCCCAGTTCGGGCCCACTTTATGTGTGATGTGGTTAATGACATAGATGCACACCAAAACTTAGGAAAAGGATCCGGATCATTTTCCTAGGGATCTCGCAATCATGTCCGTTCATCGTACATCGTGCGATCAGATTTTATTAGATACTATTTATATTCGAATTTTAAATTTTAAATAATTTATTATTGCACGATGTACGATGAACGGATATGATTGTAAGATCCTAAGATCGCCGGATCCTTTTCCCAAAGCTTACGCCATCTTGGCACAGCTAAATGCCATCCGAGGTTCCAGCTAGGCACAAGCTTAGACAGAAAATGGTTGTTCAGTCTAGTGGGAGTTGAACCGTCATTTGCAAGTTGGTTGAACCAGTTGGCCCGCGTCTCCCTTCTCACGTCTACGCCATCCAATTATTTGCGTAACACGTGCACCAATTAATCAAGCACGCGAGTATTTTCTCATTTCCCTTCAATCTTTGGATTGTTAATGGCCATCATGTTTAAGTTTAATTACAAAACTAGCCCTTGATTTTTAGGCTTTCATTGCGCCGATTTTGACTGTTGACTCGTATAGTCTGAATTGAAAAATAAAGATGAAAGGTCAAATCATGTTTTTTTCTTCCTTTCTGTTCACTACTAACGCAACCACCATCTTTGACACCATCACTTTCCACCACACCACCATCGTCGCCATTATCATATCCCCATCGCCATCGCTCTCGCCACCGTGGTATGCCACCACCACCTCCACCACTCACCATCGCCACGACCGACATTATCGACATCGTCTCTGCATGACCACTGCAACCTGTATTGTACCTCTGCCTCCACCACCACCACCATATTATCCACTGGAATAACCCCGTGACCATGGTCATCATACCTTCACCGCTTATTATAACAATGGTTACCACGAGCATCCTCTACCACCATTGCAGCCGTCATTGGACCACCATTGTCCTCCACCTAGCTATTGCAACCACCTATATCCCACCATTACTAACACTTTTATTCTCACCACCACTATCCCTACTCCAACCACTATTTCTATAAACACCACTCTCGTCTCAATCACACCACCCTTACCACTACCGCCACTTTTACTACCAAAAATAGGTATATGTATACAGTTTTGGACATTTGGTATCAGATGCGCGTTTAATGTATTAATTCTCTAAAAATTATTTCGGACTAAACTACCACGCATTCTCAAATTACAAAATTCAAAATCTTATTTATGTTGTCCTTTTACAACAAAACATTTTTCACAACCCGTTTTGAAAAACATTATCGGTCCGACCTTTGCCACTCTCCAAATGGCACATTTTTCTCAGGAATGAAGATTTCTAACTTTTGTCACCAAAAAAAAAAAAAAAAAAAAAATGTTGTTGACGGACGTCAACATGAAATACATACGGCATAAATGGCATTTCCGTAAATCCCATAAAAATGAAGGTGCAATAACTAGAATCGTGGATAACCATGCCACCGGTGGTTTCGGACCCACGTCACATACGCGGACCGTCTTCGTGACCGCAAAAAACAGCGTTTTTGGTAGGGGAGCTTCACAGAAGTCTCCTATCACGGAAAATTAAAATTAAAAAAAAGGAAAAAAGGAAAACTGTTTTCTCTACGCGCTTCAGATCGCGTGAAGAATACCACCCAAGGACACGCGTCTACATAATACATATCAACATTATCGTGTAAATCCAATTTCGAATTTTGGATTTATCTCCTTATAGAATGCTGATATTTCATCCCTTGTCGCATAATTTATGTCCAGCTAATGGAATTAAGATTTCTCTTGATTAATTAGAAAAAAAGTTGATATTATCCAGCAAGATAGTGGAGTTAATATTCATTCTTATGGAGTTAAAATGTATTTTTTATTTATTTTGCCTTTAAACAAATTAAAGCTTTTGTATTAGTATTTTAATTTTGTAAAATTAAAACGTCACAGGCGATGGTCCAGAAAATACTTGTCTAACAACGAAAATTTTAGTAACAATGAATGTGATGACATGAAAGATGATATAAAACTCAATTATGCAAAGAGTTCCCTTTCATTTGGTTCCAATCGTATTATAAGATATAGTTGAGAAAATATATAGAATTATTACCTTTTCAAATATATTGTTTTTAGTCTGAAAATATTTGCATTTGCTTAACAAAATTGATAGTGAATTGATAGGTTTACATCCAATGTAAGGACATCAAATAACCAAATTGATGTTACAAAATCTACTCACAACGAATATAAACTATTAACCGAGTTACTAAATAATATTATTAGAAATCTGTGCCTTGTTGGGTAAATGTCGTTAAAGGAACCTAATCATTAAGAGAATTTGTACCTTTATCATTTTTTTCAATATAAAAAGATTAAAAATGCCAAGAAAACGTTTTAAAATAAATTATTTACGTATTTTCTGCCACCTAATTACCCGTGTCAAAATTACAAAGTATTAGAATTCTCTTTTTAGTACTGTTTTAAAAATCTCCGCCTAGCCCTGCCTAGGCGTTAGGCTGCTGACTACCATCCCAATTAATGTCTAGGCGTTTAAAAATTAAGAAATAACGCCTAGACATGCTGAGGCACCAGCCTAGCCTGTCCGGACCTGCTAGGCACCCACCTAGGTTGTTACTCACTGAAAATAGATAACTTTCATTTTGGATTTTTTTTTTTTTAATAAATTGTAATAGACTTGTTGAATACTTAAATGAACACACTTTATATGCGTGTTCCCTACATTTTCATTATGTTCTAATACTTCATAACATATATGTTATTCTATTTTGTAGTTTATGAAGAAATTATATATATTTTAAATATAAATATAGAGTTATTTACACGAAATATAATAGATGTACTTAAATTCGTCTAGTCCACCTAAGCGCTAAGCTCTAACCTGTCATCCGACTAGCGTCTAACGTCTTTTAGAATATTTTTTAGAAAGCCTTCTTAAGCATTTATGAAGAAAATTATTATCTAAATCACTTCTTTCTAGACAAGTGAGCTGTACGAAAACCTAATTGTTTTCTATTTAACCCTTCTTTTATGAAAAGGAAACCTAATTATTAAGGGAATGGGAATAGTTACCAAAACCAATAATGAAACCTTAAAACTGTGGTGGACACCGCCCAAATTGTGGCGAGTGGTTTACACACACTACCGCCTCTTTGTCGGTTTGGTACTCCTTTTGCTTTTGGGTCTCTTCCCCTATATATTCCCACCCTCCCACCCTCTCAACATTCACATATAATATCCGTAAATTCCACTTCTCTCTCTTCCTCTCTCTCTCTCTCTCTAAGTTGTGGCCGAAGAGCCCCAAATTTTCTAGTCTTTTCTTTTCCCTTTTGCCCCTTGAGCTCTGAAAGCTCGAATTTTCGGATCTAAATTTTGTGTGGTCTCAGATGGCTGTTGAAGTTCTCAGTCCCAAGGATTGCCACAAAGACTCGCTCTCACGCCAATCAGTAATGAATTTCAATCGGAACCCTAACCCTAGCCGCCTCGGCCGCCCCAGCCGTCCCCAGAACGACGGCAAGAACCGAAGGCCCACCCGGCCCAATAACCTACCTCGCCCGGTCCAGAAGTCCCCGGCTCCCCAAAACCTCGTCATGGGCCAGGTCAAAATCCTCAAGCGCGGCGAAGAAGTCCCCAAAACGGCGCCGGCTCCACCACCACAGAAGCAAAATTTCAAGCCCCAAGTGCCCGCTTCGCCACCACAGAAGCAGAATCCCAAGCCCCAAGTTCCGGATCTCGGAAACACGAGCCTGATGGGTCCGGCACCCAAGCGGGTTCCGAAGCAGACCAAAAACAAGGACTCGTACTTGACTGCCGGGTTCTACGCCGGGTCGTCGTCGTGCATAGCCTCGCCGCCTCCGAGCTCTCTGCCTCTTCCGTCGTTCTTCGCCAAGAAGAGCGTTGTCTCGAGCACCGACGCTGCGGCAAGCGAGCTGCTGAAGCTTCTGCGGCTTAATTTGTCGTAGTTGACCGTGAAATTGCAGAAGTGTAAAGTCTTGGGTTTTGGCTTAACGTTCGAGATGCGTGGTTGTCGTCCTTCCCCTTATTTTTTCAAAGGGAAGGTCGATGAATTCGCAGTTCGATCTAACGCTTTTTCTCCTTTTTACTTTTATGGGTTAGATGATTAGTGTGCAGGGATAATTGGGTTGGCCCGGTTTAGCGTTTAATTATCATTTTGTTTAAGTTATTAATTGCTCTATTAAATTAGGTTTAGGGTTACTTTTACCTTTTTGGTCTGTCTTGAAGATGGAGATTAGGGTAGGGTATTAGGAGCTGTATCTGTAAAATTGGGGTGTATATTTGTACGTGTATATTCCCTAGTTTTTACGATATAGTTGCAAATAAGTAAAGGCAAATTTAGTTTTTAAATTCCATGTATATCATTTTCTATTATTAAGGTGTTTTTTCCTCTTTACAATTTTCTAGAAATTAATTTGCTGGAATATCTTTAATCTTAAGTCTCTTTTATCTTTAATTAATTAATATTAGAAAGTTAGAAGGAGAGTTTGGTGTCTCAAGATTTCATGAAAAAAATTTGAACTAAAAAGCCGCCCCCATACCAAAAAATGTACAACCAACTAAAATAGATGACAAGAGTTGGCAAGGGTATTATACTATAAACAAATTATCAAACAGCGATCATCAAAATCAGAATAATTAACTATTAATTAATATTAGAAAGCTAGATGGAGAGTTTGGTGCCTCAGGTTTCATCAAAAAGTTTTGGACTAAAAAGCCTTCCAAACAAAAAATGTACAACCAACTAAAAATAGAAGACAAGAGTTGGCAAGGGTATTACTGTAAACAAATTATCAAACAGCGACGATCAATATCAAAATAACAATCGAAGGTGAAGAACCCACTGCAGAGGAAAAGAAACCACCCGTATTCCACGTTCTGCAGGTAATTGTAAAATGATTGTTTTTGATAGATTAGATGTTAAATAAGCTTTCGACAGAATTCGAACTTAACATGACGATTCAACATTTTTTCATCATTTGTGGTAAATGGTAAATGACCACTCGCATGAACTGAGGATTTTTAAGTAGTGGTTTTTTGCTTGAAGTTGTTTTGTTAATACCCCAGTATTTCACAGGACGCATACAATTTACAAATGATGAAATTGGGAAAAGCTGGGGTAAAAAGCACTTTGGTTTGCAGCTGTAGAAAAGCAAAAGCAGAAAGCAAAAGCAGAAAGCAGAAGCAGGTGTCTATGAACTCTTTTTCTGTGCCCCTTTCGGCCCCAGAACTTCACTTGATGTCGGTGGGATTTGGCATGCAAACTGAAAACGGACTCTAAAAATGAACCAAATTATGATCCAAGGCCCTAAATTTACCAACAGGATCCAAGGATCTGTATATTATGACGGTTAATTTTTGTCAAATATTATTTGTGTTTCATTTTAAATAAAAAAATTTTAAATGATTTTCTGATCGTACGATGTACAATAAACGAAAATGAATTATAGATCTTTGAAATCCTCACAAAGAGAAACGAGGATCCGGATTTTGGAGGACACGGTAATGATGCGACTTGAACTTGTTTAATTGCTGGTTTTTTTGCAAATCAATGGCCTATATAGGCCAAAGCCGCCAAACCCTTAAAAAAATGTTTTCAGTTGAAATCATTCAACTTTTGGAAACAACTTAAAACCTTTCTACTGCTTAATGTTATATATAATCTTAGCCAGTGGTAATAATTTGAATATAACTCGTCACCTACGGCAGTGGAATTTGAAGCTTTCACTTTACCATAATGCAACGTGGCCGACAACATTAAACTTTAGGCTTATTTTGTTGGGCAGAGGATTCTCTTTGGATTCATTTTGTGGGGATCTTAAGAATCTCCGCATCTTAAGCATTCATCATATATCGTACGGTCAGTTTTCGTCAGATTTTATTTATGTTTAATTTAAAATAAAATAAGTTAAATAATTTCTGACCGCACAATGGTTAAGATACGAGGATCCCTAAGATCCTCACAATTTAGATTAGGATGGGATCCAAATCCTATTTTTTGTTATGCCTTTTGAAATTCAACTTTAATTTCACTTTGACCCCTAAAACGCAAAATGCGTCATTTAAACTCTTGAAACTCAATTTTTGCCTCGTTATGATTTTTTTAGGACTCTAACATAGCTTAAGTGAAGCCCACTTAACTGCTGATATGGCGGCCAGTAGGCCACATAATTGTTATATTTTGAAAACTCAAGAAAATAGATTTCAGGTTTCCTTTTTTTTTTTTTTTTTTTTTTTGAAAACTATAAACTGAAATTAATTACTAAATAAGATTTCAACTTAAAAATTAAAAAAAAAACTAGAAATTAAAAATAAAATGATTGACAAAGGATTTCTCACCTATTTACAAACAAACAATGTTTAATGGCTGGAATGGGTTTTTCATGGAACGTTTTGAGCATAACAAATCCAACGGACATGTAAAAGTTCCGTGGGCCTTGTCTACCAAAACAAATAAGGTGTGTTTTTTTAGGAGACTAATCCGAGAACCTGAATCTTGATGGGCTCGGGTTCTGAAGGGCAGGTACTTTTCGAAGGGTGAGATATTGTCGGCCAAGAATGGTTCACGGGCATCATGGCCGTGGAGCAGCCTTCTGGAGGGACAAGCTGTCGTCTTTCGTGGAGTTTGGTGGCAAATTAGTAATGGTCCATGAGTAAACATACGACGAGATAAATGGATCCTTGATCGTGATGGTGGTCTCTTACGCCCTACACTTCTTATCCCAACGGCGGCTCTCAAGGGTGTTTGACCTTATTGATCATTAGACTAGGATGTCGAACACTATCCGAATCTTAAATTTGAAGAAAGTTAAGATTTTACCGTAAAATCAATTGACAATATGGGAAGTAATTCAACTTCTTATAAGCCTATGTAAAGTCCATTCTCCCATCAATGTGAGATTCATTCTCAACACGCCCCCTTCAAGGTCCCTTCTCCCATCAATATGAGACTCATTCTCAACATGCCCCCTTCAAGCATAACAAGTGAACAACACGTGGGACAATTTTCAACCCTAACACGTGGAGCCACAACGAGATGACGTGGAGCACGTGTAGTCGTTTGGCTTCACACGTGAGAAAACCTGACTTTGATATCATGAAGAAAGTTGAGGTTTCACCGTAAAACCAATTGACAATATAATGAGTAGCCCAACCTCTTATAAACCCATATAAGGTCCCTTCTTCCATCAATGTGAGATTCATTCTCAAAAAAATTTAACGTTGTTTATCCCTCCTGATATCAAGAGCATTGAGCTAAGTTCTATTGGTGATTCGGATACGTTGGATAGCTTATTTGGCCATGGTCCCATAATGGTGGTTATTCAGAGAAATCCATCTATGCCTATGCTTATTGCCATATTCCTAGGGTGTGGAGCTTCAGCAGTGTCGGGGGCAAGCCCAGCGATCTCATCAAATTAGTAATGTCTTCCGGAAGTTGATGTGGAGGATTCAGTCCGTGCTGATTGTTCCAGTTGGTTGCCCCTTTCCTTTTGGAACTATCAACGCAAACTTTGATGCCGCTTGGTCCAACAGGAATCTGGAAGCCGCCATGGGTGTTAATCATTTCGCTTTTCTGACGGTTTTATTGTGAACAGCAAGTCTGCTGTTTGCTTTTCAAAATCTGCACTTGAGTCGGAGCGCGGGCGGCCCTTCATGCTGCAATTGACAACGATATCCAGGATGTAGTTTTCGAATCCGACTCCCAAGAGCTCGTTCATGGCATAAATGCTGATTTTAGAAGAGCAAGATGGCTTTTAGACACCGTTCCATTCCATTAGGTGGATATGGGTTCCTCGTCAAGTGAATTTTGCAGCAGATTTGGTTGCATTGTAATGTAAAAAAGGGATGCGTTCGGAAGTCTGTGTCATTCGACCCCCATCTTCTCTAGTTCACGTTCTTTCAGAAGGCGGCTTCCTTGCCCTCCGTAACGTCCCTGCTGTCGGCCGAGAAGGGGGAGTGTTTCAAATTGGACTTTAGCTTCGCTTGTATTCTGTTATCTCCCTCTGTCTTGGCCCTGTCGGGGTTGAGTTTCCCTTGGTCCTACTCGTTGCTCTTCGCCTTTTGCTCTGTTTTCTGTGTTTATTTTCTGGTTTTCTACTATATCTGTTTGGTTCCTCGGCTCTGCCCCTAATGAAATGTCCTCTGTCAAAAAAAAAAAAAAAAAAAAAAAAACGATTGCAAATGGTAAATTGTCTTGGTGGATATGACATTCTTTTTTACTCATTGCATCTCAAGTTTAAATTCTTATTTGTTTTCATTGAAAAAATTTCATTCGCACCAGAGTTGAAAAGCCAATTTTGGACAGCAGGAGCACTAGCAGAGGGAGATGGAACACCAGCAGCATAGGCTTGAAGCTTAGGCGCAGGAACACGCCCCTCATAGGACATGTTAAGACGGTTGAAGCAGTCGATGGCCGAATGACCATGTCGGTTACAGATTTGACATTGAATCCGTCCAGAAGAATATGACGCAGGAGAAGGAGCATGACCAAGGAGACCGTGATCAGATGGGCGAGAAGGAGAGCCCTGGGAGGCATGAGTAAGTCCATGATGTGAACCTGAGGAGTTGTATGGTTTGTAAGAGGAGCCACGGCCACCTTTGGGGTTAGTGCGACCTCGGAACGCAGACGAGGAACCACGGCCGCGAAACCCAGTTGAAGCACGACCACCAGTCCGAACGGCAGCAAAAGCGGTAGGGCCAGTGTCAGCAGTAAAGGCAGAATGCAACTTCTGTCGTCTTTCAGCGCCAAGAAGGAGTGCTTCCAAAGCACTGTAGGTAATAGCCTCGTCACGAGCTTGAGCGGAGGCGACGGTGCTTTCATAGGCAGGACCGACATTGTTGAGGATGATGGCGACGATGTCGGAGTCTGAAACAGGAGCACCAGAGAGAGAGAGAGAGTATCTGCCAGACAATTAATCTTATCTAGAAATTCAGAGATGGAGGAATCACCTCTATGAGTATTCATCAACTCACTGCGAAGTTGGAGAAGTCGGCCGGTGGACTGAGAAGCATACCGGTCACGAAGAGTGGTCCAGGCATAGTGAGCACTGGTCTTCCCAATGAGGGCAGCAAGAACAGTGGGGTGAACAGAAGAATTTATCCAGGACATAACAGTAGCATCTTGTTGAATCCAGGTGTCGAAGTCAGGGTTGACAGTATCAGTGAGGGTGCCTTCGGCATCTTTCAGGAAGGCGGGGGGACACGGGCTGGTGCCATCGACGAACGAGACAAGGTTCCTGCTTCGGAGAAGAGGAAGCATCTGAGCTTGCAAGAGAGGGTAGTTGGTGCGATCAAGTTTGATCGTGAGAAAATTAGAGACATTGGGGAGGGGAAGGGAAGAGGAAAAGGACGCCATGGGGAAAAAGAAAAAAAATTAAGGTGAGGTTTTGTCGTGAGACTTTAGCTCTGTGATACCATGAAAAAATGCTAAACTAGGGTTGTAGAGAATAATTGCATAAGCTCAACTCAATTAATTATGAGTGAGATCTGTACTTTATTATATAGGCTTTACAAGATTACAATGTATCTGGTATCATGATTACAATAGAATTCTAATGACAAACTACATATCAGAAAGATAAGCCTCGGTGATGATAGTGTCATATTGAAGAAGGACTGGGATCCTTCTCAATCTGTTGAAGACATTGTGTGTTATCCAAACTATGTGCTGGAGAAGTTGAGCGGGAATCAGATAATGCAGACTTTGGTTGTTGAGTTGACAAAGGTTGCTGACGTGGAGAGCATGTAGAATCATCAGGTTTATCATTCATAATGTAAATTAGAGTAATAATAATAATATCGCTCATAATAATAAAACAGAAGTTGGCTATAATTTGATCAAATAACGAGAAATAAAATGAGTGAAGACTTTCATAGTTATTGCATTTGTCAGTCAGTTCCTTGCAAGTAATGTTTAGGCAATAAAGTCTCACCCTTCGATATTTATGAACATGAATGTGTCCACAATCCACATATATAGTAACGGCCCTCTATGCATTACCGTTTCACATTAATACTTAACACGCCAAACTCTTTATGACGCCTCATCCCACATTAATCTCCGTAACATTGTTAGCCTTTATCAAATCGATTCTCTCAATAACTAACAAATTTATGTTTTGCCAGCATTATATAAATCATGCAACTTTTTTGGTATGGCAAGGTTTCAAGACGGAGTTTAACATCAGTCTCGGTTAAGGATAGATAATAATTTACGTTTCACACGATGCATAATTCCATATATAGTTTTATTCTGCATCGTTATGGAAGACATAATATACACAATTTTATGTACAGTGAAAAAGAGTTGTACCTCACGTGATTGAAAATGAAGTTTGTATTCAGATCACTCTCCCCCCATATCGCTTGTATAAACATAAAAATGTGATCAAGGGGTGTATATTAAAACGTGTACTACTTTCCCTAACAATCTTCTCTTAGCCAGACTTGTAAGACTGCAAAGTTACGTCCTGCACTTTTGGGGCTTCACCCATGGACAGAGCCAATGAAGGCTCATTGGGGGCAGATGCCCCCACTCAAGTAATTTGTTTTTTTAGTTGCATATACACAGGTTATCTTTGAAGAAAATATTTGTATCTGATATTCAACATACATTCATTCTACTTATAGTCTATATCAAATATTATATGAGCAATAATGCTCTTGTTATGTCATTCAAACTGAAAAAACCCTCTCCTGCCTATCATGTACTTATATTTTTCTCATCGCTTTGCCACTTTTCACTACTATATTGAAATTTTTGTAACATTGGTATTGTGATACATCATCATTTGAAACCATCTTTAATATCGTATTGCGTATAACCATACTATAATAAGATTTTCTTAGTTGTTTTCAGTTGCCCCTACTAGAATAAATTTCTGGCTACGTCCTTGGCTTCACCAACTGCATTTTCTGCCTTCACCAGCAAGATTTATGATATTTGCTAAAGGCTCTGAAGCTGATTCCCAGAAACGCAAAACCTTCTTCTCACTACACTTTCTCAAGGTATCATAAATATTTGTATATATATATATATATATATATATGCAGGCGGTATTGAAAGGTCTGGCAGAAATTTCATAAACCCATGATTAGTTGCCAACAACTTTTGACTGTACGTATATAATGTGAAAGTGTAAAGGAAACGATCGTTTTTGGATCAGCAAATTGGGCCACGAGGTTCTAATTTTGTCGAATCACACTTCAACGTTTTAACATACTAGAAAGTTGTACATTTGTTAAGTAGACTGTTTTGTTAACCATTAACTAATAACGTGGCAACATGAAACCCATACCTAGAATGATATCGGTGTGTTTTATATCACATGGTTAGTCGGTTGTGGAGTGCTTTCAACATTGTCACATCAATAAGTAACGATTTATTTGACAACAAAATGTGTAAATTGGTCGAATGTCAAAACATTAGGTGTAATATGATAAAATTAGAACTCGTGCCCCATTTGAAATTAATCCTAAACCTCGAGAATGTAAATAACTATTTATCTTTATCTTCACTTGTAAGTGAGAAGTTTTAAATTCGATTCTCACCAAAGGCGAATTTGAACCACATTATTACGACTCGTCTATTGTGAGGCTAGCTCACTCACTCACCATTTTAGTGTAGATAATATCGTTTGTTAAAAAAAAAAAAAAAAAAAAAAAAAACTCTATACATATAAATAACTATTTATCTTTAATTACAAATTACAGTTTAGATATACATACACAACTAACAAAATAAAATCACAAAAACTAAAATTTCTACATAATGTTAAAAATCGTTTGATTTACCAAGAGAAATGGTTCCGACATTAGGAACCGTCCAAAATAAGATTTTTTTTTTTTTTTTGGAGTAAAAAAAGATATTTCTTATTAAAATAGAAACTGATATTTTATTGATTAGGCACCTCTATAAAGTCGCTTAGATTAGGCAAAACCTTAACCATACGCAACAGGACTAATATATAAGTTTCTGAAACCTAATGGTCCGATTGATGGGCTGGATGAAATTGGCTTTGGGATAGGATTGAATTGGCAGGACTTGTAAGAAACGATTTGTACCTGATGTATAAGGATAGGTTAAATAACTCATTCTATTATGGATTCATAACCCATCATGTCGGGTATTAAAAATTTTACATTTGACACAACAAACAACGACTAAAAGAAACCTAATTCTATAACTTCTCATTGCATTTTTTACCGAGTCCAGATCTTCTGCACCCAAAACCTCATGTGGCCCCTCTATGCCTTTGTTTTTTGGCTAAAGATTTGGTTTACTTTTTATTATTTTAATTATTGTCAAGTTAACATTAATTATGTTTAGTTCAAAAAGCAAAGACACAGAGGGGCCACAGGGAGTTTTGGGTGCACAAGATCTGGACTCTTTTTTACCCATCCTCACTTTAAAACCCTTCTGAAATAGCCTTGAAGATAAGATCAACTTTTATGTGACTACCAATTATTTGTTCTCGTGACAAAGAATGTTTAGAGTTACCTTATGTGGTAAGATTCTTATGGAAATTATTGGGAGTTTGGGGCAATCACTTTTCCCTTCCAATCCATTGGCAAGCACTTAATGCATAAACGTTGTCCACCTAACTTTCTAATAATTGTTTTTCAACTTCAAATATTTATGAGCCGTTTAATAACTAAATCGTTTTTAATTCTTAATTTTTATTTATTTGAAAATTTAAAACTGAAATTTTATTTGGTAGCTATTTTCTGTTTTCATTTTGAAAACTCAAGGAAGTAGTTTTCATTTAAAAAAAAAGGAAAATTGAAAGTATTTACCAAATAAGATTTCAGCTTTCAATTTTTAAAAAAGTAAAAACGAAATGGTTATCAAATAACCCTTTAATAATTCACTTGAAGAATGTGAATGACATCAAATGAAATTAATCGATAACATTTGAGAAATGCTAAGAAGACTTTCAAAGTGGAACTCCCCATAAACTCTCTGCTACCTCACAGTTTTACGTCAATTCTCATATCAACATCCTAAAATATTATGCTAAAACATGAGATGACAGAAAATCTATCAAAAGTTCCACTCTTGACAGAGTCTTGTTAACATTTCTCATAACATCTTATTGGAATGCTACTAAGCTATATTGACATTATCAATTCATTTTTTCATCTCTACTATATTAAAAAACTGTCTTTGTCGATTAAAAGAGGTTGATGACGTTTTGGTCTATATTCGAATTCAATAAAAAATCCAAATAAAATCATGAACATTAAGGTAATTTTACACATAATTTTTATTATTGTTTTTTTCACTTTCCTCGTCCACATATCATCAAAACATAAGAAATATTTTAAACTGTGTTTTTTTTTTCTCCCACTTAAATGTGGGACTTCAATTCGTTGTCCCCCTCCTCTTCTTTAAAGGTTCGTGTTGGAACTGTTCAAATTCACCGTCACTTAAAAAAATGGGCAAACCAACTCGCCTAAACCCTTTTAGCCAAGTTGGATTTGACGGTTCAATGGGTTGGACTTAATTGGTTTTTTATTTTTTTCATAATGTGAATACAAGTGACAAATATTCAATACTTAAGTCAAATTAGGCCTAAATCATGTGAATTTGATATTGTAAAATCATATAAACTACTTAATATATAAATTTCACAATTCAAATTAAGTATTAACAAACAAGGGCGTTCAAAAGTCAATGAATTTTAAGTATATTTATCCCTCCCTCTAATAATTATGTATGTTTAAGATGAATTGTCATTTGTTAAAAAAAAAAGAAAAAAAAGAAGAAGAATAGTCATTTGGTGTGTTAGTTTCAATCGGTTAATAATGCTTCAATCCAATCAAACACATCTGAA
This sequence comes from Cotoneaster glaucophyllus, assembly GCA_036320875.1. NCBI lineage: Eukaryota > Viridiplantae > Streptophyta > Magnoliopsida > Rosales > Rosaceae > Cotoneaster > Cotoneaster glaucophyllus. Next base: position 8,722,090 of record CM070073.1, on the reverse strand, counting down.
AAACGCATGAACAAACTTTTACCTCCAAAATAAAACTTAATGTTTACAATTCAACGCAATCAATATGGTAGTCGGTAGACCCACTAAAATGTTCACTGTAATATAGGGTTTTATTTGACATTTTTATTTTAAATTATGGAGAATCGAATCAAACATTCCTAAGGACTAGATTAGTGGCATTGTGCCAAGAACATAATAGAATAGGGCGAAAAGTTTGAAGACGTAATCCTCTTGCACTTTTTGCCCCCTTTGCCACGCAACGAACAGAGGAATGTGGATGGACCCAAAAACGTTGTCGTCTCAAGCACAGGAGAGGAATGGGTTGGACCTTCAAACGGTATCGTTTGGAAGACCGGCATTACAAAGGCCCACCAAAAGCAAAAACCCATTGAAATGAACCCATGCCAAAATGAAAGTTGTCAGCGCAACACGTCACCCGGTGGGCCCAAATAAAAAAAATGGAAAAATAGAGAAAAGGAAAAGGAAAAAGAAAAAGAAAAAGAAAGAGAAGAAAAGGAGTCAGAGTCACACAGACCCACCCAAACAACGCCACCAAAAAAAAAAAAAGGAAGAAAAAAAAATGAAAAAATGGGAAGAATCTCAAACTCCCACTTTCTTCCACCACCATATATATATTTTCAAACCCCCCATCCGCTCTCTATCTCCTTGATTGCTCTCTCTCTCTCTCTCTCTCTCTCTCGCGCATCCGCCACCCTCCTTTCTCTCTCTAAAAACCCTCTCTCTCTCTCGCTAGAACTCTGGGTTTGTACCTTCAGAGATGGTGTTTCAAGACGATTGGACGAGGGCGGCGATGACCGATGACGTGCTCGTGGTCGAGCTACTGCTGCGGCTCAAGCAGGCGCAGGCGGCGGGGCCGTCGTCTTCGCTGCGGTCTTCGTCTCCGATGTCGCAGTCTCTTTTGACGCTCAAGTGGGGTGTAAGGATGCCACGCTCCAAAGCGGCGTCGTCCGGTTCCAGATTCGACGGCGGCGTCTTGCACCAGAGGAACAGCGGCAAGAACGGCGCCGATTCCACCACTAGATGCAGCCCCACGACTCCGCTTTCATGGAGCGGCGGTACCGGCTCTCCATCCGCCACCGCCGACGGCTTTGAAGAGTCCAGCTGCCCCAGATCTAAGGTCCATATCACTTTCTCTCTCTGTGCTTTTCGATTTTTGTGCTTTGGATTTCCCGCTAGCTGATCTCTGCTCGCAGTGGCTGAAGCGATGACTCTTCGAGTCTGTTTATTAATTGACCGATATACCCACGGCGGCCGGCGGCGCTTCGTATTTACGTCTAGCTCTGCTGAGCAGCGCCGCTAGCGGAGAGCCTCAGTGTTGTTATGGTTGATGAGGCTTTTCGCGTGGCCGTGGGACGACACATTTCGTGCCTTCTTTGTCACTTTACCATTTTTGTCCCTCTTCCTTTGACTTATTTACCTTCTTCGTCAATTTTTTTTCCGCTTTTGTATATGCTCGATTTCGAAACGGACGTTTCTGTTTGCCCGTATCGCGTTTCGGCTGTCGTCCCTTGTGCAGCTACTGCTGACGAGGTCAAATTCGTCATTTCGGTTTTAGATTCTTCCCTCTGTTTTTCTCGCCGATCGTTAATGGTCAAACCGTCGTCGGTGGTAGCCGTGGACGGTACCGCTTTTGTGTCTTCATTCCGAAAATGCCCTGGCGTGCCAAAGTATTTTCGTATTTTGCTCATGTGACGAAGCAGATCGAGACCTTATCACGTTTTCGTCTCGCTCCTTTTGCCAGTCATCTGTCATTCTTGTACTTAGATTCACCAAACTACCCTCCCAAAACCCCGCCCTAGATCCTGCTACCCAAGGACACTTCCGTCAATTCCAAACTTACCGCGGTTTGAAAACCCCGAAGCTTCCTTTACCCGGCCAACTTTTCTCGTCTGAATCCTTTTTGCTCGCGACAAAAGTCGCATCCCGCGTCGAGTCAAAAGTAAGAATAGTGAGGCGCCGGGCGGGGCATTTCGGTCATTTTATAAATAGGGGTGGTGTGTGGTGGTGAGGTGGGGCCTTTCTTAAAAGCGTGGTGGGGTCTGGTGAGTTTTTGGTTAGGGATATAGGTCTGCGTTTCGGTTTGGTGTGGCGTTGTTAGTGGGGGAGTTGTTGGAGTAATGATCCGGTGTGGCGCGGGTGCAGGGATCGGTTCAGCTGTCTCCTTTATAAAACCCTTTTTCTTACACTTTGTGGAGATCCAGAAAAACTCGGCTGGTTTTCGGCCGTCGATCTGGGGATTGTACTTTTGGGTCTTCCAAATCTAAGGGTCTAGGATTGTTTGGTGAGGAAGCGTCTTTTAATTGAAAATATCGTATTTTTATTTAGTTTGTTTTTTTACTTTTTCTATTGAGGGGATTTTGGAAAATAGATTGGAGTTGTCAGCAAGTGGAGTATTTGTAAGGAGTATTGTGGGGTGGGATTGGATTGGAGGAGGGCCATGGCGAATGAAAGTCATGTGAGAAAGTCACGTGAGGAATATAATAAGGAGCTTGACATGTGTGGCCACGTGGATTTTGATGATGTCAAATTCCAGCTTACATTTCATTGGGAATGGAGAAGCCTTATCCGGGGTAGCAGATAGCTGGGTAAATTGCAGGCTTGGTAGTGGATACAGATGTGGGATTCCGATTTGGGCAGCTCTCGCACCGGTTGGGATTATCGTGGAGTCAGATGACACTAAATTTTAGAAATTTAATGTTTTTTTGTTAGACGAGTTATATGAATGATGTGGTCGGACAACTTTATCCGATAGTTTATACTATTTTAATATTGTTTTTTTGGTTTTGGTGGGGGCTTATATGCTGAAATGTGGTTTTTGGATTGAAATTTCAGGGTAATGGTACATATGAATCCACCAGCACCACCAATGCCGCCAAGAGGGCAAGGAGAAAGAAGGTAAACACTAAACCCCAAATTTTGTTTTTTCCCCTTTACGTTATTCAAAGGAATGTAATTGTAAGAATTTAATAATTAATGGGCCGTTTTGTAATCTGCAATTAATAGCAGGACTTAATTTGAAGTTTTGTTTTTTTTTGACATGGACTTGGTTGTAATTTTATCAGACATATGCTGAGCTTAAAGAGCAGGAAAGTTCGTTGTTGAAGGAAAGGACACATCTGGAAAAGGAAATAGCGACCTTACAAGCAACTTTCAAGGAGCAAAGAGCCAAAAATGAAAACTTTAAGAGAATCAAGGTGAGAGACAGATTCTAATTAATTTACATAAATTATGGATTGGATCTTATAGTTTTACGGATTTTCGCTTAATTTTCTATCCCATTTTTGTCTTGGCAGATTGATTTGAACTTGCATTCTGCAAGGAATTTGAGTGCAAACTTTGACGGAGCAGGGAAAGCAATTTCCAGCCAACCCCATGAGAGAATAGCTTCTTCCAGTACTACTGCATACTACATTCCTTCGGATTTGCCTCCACGTCTGCACCCGCGATTGGATTCTTGCGTTGAAAGCAATGATGTTCCGGCCCGGGATAATTCCTTCTTGCTGCCTGATTTGAACATGGTGCCGGCGATCGAAGAATCCGGTTCCGAAATGCTATATGGGATGAGCTGAGGAAAGAAAAGCGGTCCTCCGGTCTAACATAGCACACGCCAGAGGAGCTCACTTCGGTAGGTACTACTACAAGTAGAAAGTTGAGGGTATTTAGTAAGTTACGGATTTAACCTGGTCTGTTCCCAGTTGCTTGGAGTTGTATGGGGGTTAAATTAGTAAAATTAGCAATATCTAATGCCTAATGGCTGTAGAGATTGTGCTTTTATGTCACAGGTTCCTGCTTTTTAGGGTAAACCCTCAATAGTTCTCTCAATCTCGCGTTGAAATTTATATTAGATCCATCAAAATTGTATCATTCTTTGTAGTTCAAACGTTGTCGTATTTTTCCCCATCCGAAATTCAATTTATAGTTTCAGTCCCACAACGTGTCGAATTGTCAATGACTTGTGTAATTTTTTTATGGATTAATATCAGTTTACTACCCTGAAGTTTTGTGGTTTTTAACATTTGGTACATAAGTTTTTTTCATCTCAGAGTCATACATGAAGTCTTAATTTTGGGACAGTTTCACACATTCGTTTAAGTTTTCCGTTAAAACTTATGTTAGCTGATAACGTGGCGTTCTCGTGGATAATAATTGAGCGTCACGTGTCAATATAGGCCCACTTCAAATATTAAAAAATACAAAAAAAAAAAAAAAATAGCCCCACCCGTCATCTACCTCCCCCAACCTCTTTGCAACCCGCACCCAACCCCATCCCTTCCTTCTTCTACACTGTCATTTCGGTCGCCAACGACCCCCACAACAAGAAGCAGAAGACCAAAACCTTCGTCGTGAAGGCTCCACCCCCCCCGAACCTTCCTTCACCACCCTCTCTCTCCTTTCTCTGGGCAACCTGCAATATGAAGTGCAAGAAACCAAAAAAAAAAAAAAAACAAACAAACAAACAAACAAAGCCAGAACCCCCTTCCTCCATCTCCACCCGACACCCCTCCATCCCATCCACCCCCTTCTCCCATCCCCCACCACCCACCCGAGCCACCCTTTTTTCGTCCACTCTTCCCTCTGGCACTTGCTGCATCTGAAACCCCAAAGAATCCTAGCGATCAATGCGGCCTTCGCCAAGAATCCCAGCGATCGTCTATCATGCTTTTTTGAATGCTAAGTATGGCTGGGTTAATTGGTACCTTGTGGGTAAATTTGTGAAGAAGAATTTCTAGGCATTGCATCTGTTTGATGAAATGTCCAAGAGGCATAATATGGAGAATATGTCATTGAGTAGCAACCTGGAAGCTTTGGATATTGGTACCTTTGGGGTTGTTGCGGTGGCTAACCCCGTCCGCCGTCGAAGGAGCGGCGAGAAGGTCGTCCGTACATGGCGAGGAAGAAACAGAGAGAGAAGGAAAAATATTTGATGGGTAAGGGGGTGGGTGATAGGGGATGAGAGATGGAGGTGCTCGGGTGGAGGGGATGGAGGGGATGAAGGGGTGTCGGGTGGGGATGGAGGAAGGGGTTCTGGGTTTGTGCCTTATTATTATTTTTTAATAAATATTTTTTTTGAATTTTTAATTTTCACTTGGATCCCTTAATGACACGTGGCGCCTAGTCATTATCCACATGAGCGTCACGTCATCAGTTAACGGGAGACTTAACAGCAGCCAAGTAGATCGCGCCTTATCAAGAAGAGTTTGCCAACATTAGCAAGAGCATCCGCCACAAATTAGCTTCATGATTAGTACGATGAAAATTGACTTTCTTAAATCTGCATGCTAATTTTTTATATTGTACATCTACATGGAGAGAGGCCAAGGGGTAGAGATGGTCCCAATAGTCAATACTACGGTTTTTGGTCTTTATATTTTGCTCGAGTTTTGATTTGATTCATGTATATTTCCCTTTTTTATTTTTGTCCATAATTTGTGTTGTGAATTTGGATAATTTGTTATTCATGTTTGGGAAATTTTATTTAGACCTTATTATTCTCCATTTTACGCTTAACATATATAATTTTTTATGGCTTTTTATATTAGCACCTCACAAAATGTTTAATGCATCCCACATTAAAATTTAGTATTAAATGATTTATTTACCTACTATACAATGACAATTTTGACCTCATTAGGTTTAAAAGAAATTAAAAAAAAAATTCTATATACACCCCAAATCACTTTTAACATATTATTTATCTTCTTCAACTATCAAAACCCCTCCAACTCTCTATTGTTGAACAAAATCCTAACCAATGAAACTACAAACATGTTGATTGAGAAAAATTATTTTTGATGAATGAAACACGAAATCGATGTTTCGGAAGCTTCACATTAGGTAAGACTTCATATTTTTTATTGTTTTAATGATTTCGACAACATCGATAATTATTCAATCTTGCTTTTGATGCGTTATTCAAGCTTCTTTGTTCGTATTCAGCTTTTAGGGATCATAGGGATTACATGAAGAATTAAACACCTAAAATTACCACTAAATATTAAAAATTGACGAGATGAGTTTAATGGTGGAATTGAAAACAACCCACATATGCTTTAAATCCCAGCAGTATCTTTTTTCAAAATTCCAGTTGGCATTTTTTGTTTAAATTAAAAGCTTTATAAGATTTGTGAAATGATGGAATTGAAAATATGGGGTGCATGTAGAAAATGTAAGGTGTATATTAAGAATGTGGGGTGTGAGGGTATTATGGGAAAGGAAGTGGGGTGTATTAAGATAATTTTTAATTAAAAAAACAAATGTGGGGTGTATTAAGTATGTGGGGTTTATTCAACAATTTATGGGGTGTTAATATAATAAGCCTTTTTTATCTTGAAATTCTGAAACTACCGACAATTCTCATTCTACACCAAAAAAAATAAAAAAAATAAAAAATAGAAAAAAAGCACAAGCACTAGCTTCGGGCGCCCCCCAATTTTTAATCCTCTCCAATCACCCAGCAAAGATCTCAGTCATGACTGATTCGCTAAGTCTCTCTCGACCCTTCCCCACCGCACAATATCTCCTCCTTCCACACTTCGACAGAGTCTTTTAAGTTTTAACATGTCTGAGTTCCACCGAAACTGTTGAGCGCCGAATCCAACTGTGTCAGACTATCGAGTGTGTCACATAAGGTGTAGAATCAGAATTTCAATATTATCATGAGTTTCTTTTGGGTGTTTTTAATGGTGGGTTGTTAGGGGAATAAAGGGTGCGTATGGAGCGAGTGGGTGGAGATGGCGTGATCAGCGACGACACTTCTGATTTCCAAATTGTTGGTGTTTTTTTTCTTTTTTCAGTTCTTTTTCTTCTTTATTGTAGAAAAAGAATTGTCGAGTAAATTTGACAAATAAGATAAATGAGTCTAAATAAAATCTCTCTACGACAATTTGATGTTATTGGACTCGGATGTGTGATTCTTTGACTGCTGGCGTGTGAGCTTGAACTTCCAAATTAGACAAAAAATAGTCAACTGAATCAAGTACCACATTGGCATGAATTTTGATCGCAAACGGATAAAATCCGTTTTTTGAATAAAAAGATCCCATAAATTGTATTCACTAAAAACCAAAAAAAACAAAAAAACCCTAGCTGCTAGGGAGAAGAAACCTATTGCCGACCCCCGATATTTGGCCTTGGGGTTGGCGACATTCCTTCTTGATCCTTTTATCTTTCTTTTCCTGTTTTTAGTAGGGACGCTCTCTCGTTTTGTCGGAAGAGCCTTTGTGGTTGTAGTTGTGGGAAAATTTTTAGTTGTGACGGAAATACAGATAGTACATCACGTGTTTTTATGTAAGTGGTGTACAATTTTAATTTTTAAGTTATTAATCTTTTAACACACATATCCAACCATTTACATAGAGACACATGGTGTACCTGCCTCGTGTGACGGGAACACTGAAAAATCTCTCGTAGTTGTGGTCACTTTCCTTTTGAGGAGGAGACATTTTGCAGCGGTTATGACTTAGTGCTCAACTTGAATTTTAGAACAACGATTGTTGTTCAAATTTGAGGTGGTAATTTTGTAGTTTTGTACGCTTGTCAAAGATTATGCGGAGGAAACTCGATGTTTGTTGCAGGTGACTCATAGTATGATTTTTGCCGACGATTGTAACATCATTAATGAGTGTTGTGGTCTTTCTCTTGTAGGACGTTGCAGTTGTTTGAGGGATTCACAGTCATGTTCGCTGGTCGTTGCATGGTCTTTAGTGACGGTATGGTGATTACCTTGTGTGCCTTGACGATGTTGGGTTTGGATCATAGAGTTTAGGCCTTGTGAGCTTATCTTTCCTATTGGTTAGAACTTAGGTGTGGATCTCCCATTATTTTGCGTCGTCATTTTTTTGTTTTGTTTTGGTTGTGATTTTATTGTCTGTTAATTAGGCAAAGGACTATGAGGACATCTTCGTGATGTCTCATAGGGCTTCTATGCCGAAAGAGCATTGTCTTTTGCAAGTTCATAAGAAAGTGATGCAAAGATTTTGTCCACGTGAGAGCATCTTTCCGTTTGGTTCGAATGTGGTTATATAAGGTAGGCTTTGTAGCGTCTTTTTGTTTGCGTTTGCAATTGTGAAATTCTATTCCTCATCGATGATTTTTCTCGTTCTATTTCATTAATGGTGAAATATTTATTACCTTCAAAAAAAAAAAAAAATCATACAACAAATCAGTAAAATTACATACTCAGATAGATCGCATGTTCTTTCTAACAGCAATCGTAATTTCAAAATCGGAATAAAGATGCCTGGTTGTAAAACTTGAGGGATCTTAGCAATCCCCAGTTGTACATCTCTTTCTGTCTCTCTAATTATGTTTATACAACCGGTAGCAAGACAAATTATCATATTACTTCGCATTCGTATCACCGTAAATGGTGTAAATGACTAGAAACACAAATATGCCGGTTATAACGACTGTTAAGTAGGCTGTTGCTTGAGCTGATCTTCAACAAGCTCAATGCATCGGTACAAAACTAACTCGATTGGGTTTAAAGTACAAAGTGCGTCAAGTGGAAGCTCGTAATCATTCCTGGTCTCCGCCATTATGGCGGTTACCTGGGTTTGTAGGGGTAAAAGCCACCCCTGATAGGCTTTCTGTAAATTGCTTCTGGAGATCACTCCGGTGTGGTTGGTTTTTCCTGTGCAAATTTTTCATCAGAGCACAAATCAGACTCATAATCTAATATTTTCTCCTCTGATAGGAAAATTATGTTTGCTTTAATTAATTCAATGATGATATATGTTTACCTGTTGATTCTGTAATTAATACAAATCTGTACAGATTTAGCGCAGACAGAACCTGTAGAATAATATTACAGATCTTGTAAGATAAAGGGTTTTACTTTTCATCTGAACACAATGTGATAAATATTTACCAAAAAAAAAAACACAGTGAGATATATTCAAGGACAGAGAAAATGAATATTATAAAAAGAATATGAAAATTAGACAACTTAGTCCTGAATTTCTGACATATCAAATTTAACCTCAAATATATTTGACAGAGAAAAAAACTTCGACATTCAAGGCCAGATAAGTATACATATGTTCAGTTCATCTGACCGGGGATTAATTAAAAACTGCAATGCAATGAAATACCATTGTTGGTAATGACGAACAATATGATGAAGGGAGGAAAAGAAAGGTAACTTCAGGGGTATCAAGAACTGCAGAGATTGAAGATTGTATTTGCAGCAGTTAAACAAGATTACCGGTTGCCTAATTTACACCAATTTATGGTTGCGCAAGATAAATCCAAGTTGAAAGTTTTTTAAGATTACTTCTCGTAATTGTAGGAAAGCTAAGTATTGTAATGTCTTATATTTAGATGTTGAGATCTTAGATTTGAAGCTTGACGACATATAAAGACTCCTCAACACATATTGGTAAATCATACATAAAGACTTCATTACCACAAGCAGCTTATGAAAAGATATTCACAAAGCAAGTTGAAGAAATACCTTATCAGTATCCTCAGGGAAGGATGGAGGTCCGCCCTCCGGGGGCTTTAGAATCAACTCCACCAATTCAAGGACATTGGCAGTCCAAAACAATGTAGGTGGTTTGGCTTGTGGTACTTCATCATTTCCCACGTTTTGGCAGCTTTCCTTGTGCAGTTCTCCTTTAACAATATCCAGAAGGATTGCAATCTATGGTTGAAACAGCCACATTAGGTAAAGCTGCTTCAAGTATAATTCAACAAAAATGAAGGAATACATATCACAAAAACTGGCTCTAAAGGTTTTACCATCGAGGAAGAATTACTATTTATGATCAAAGACTTCAAAATGTCGAACCTCTGAGAAGCTGGAATATCAGCAAGAATCTGATTTTGATTGGTAGACAAAATGAGCAGTAATATTCAGAGGGTACCATAAATAATTTACTTTGAACCTAAATTAAGTAGAGTACATGACAAGCAAGGGCTTGCTTACTACAAAATGACGATAAACTGAGCCATTAGTTGCTTACGAAAAATGCGTCAGACTCACGTATTTAGATTACTGGACAAATGCAAGTACCAAGACAAATCCTCACCCTTTTGAAAGCTTCAAAGGCATTCTTCCTCAGCACTGTATCTGATGCGTACATGATGATCATTTGAACAGCCTAATATGTACATGATGACCATATGAGAGAAAAAAAAGATTAGATTCTCTTCCTCTTTGAAAAATAAGTTCCTAAAACGTAGAATGATGCGAAGAGGCAACCTGCAGAGCTGCAAAAAGGGAAGTCATGTAAGATGAGAAGTTATTATGTTCATCGCAGTGGGAGATATTTCCATCTGTAATGCAAATCAAGAAATTGATGGCATGTCTTTTAAGTTCCCATGGCAGAGAGGCAGGAGCTAGTATGTGCTTTAGCATGCCAACAGCTTGCCACCTTTCAGTCTGGTTATCCTTAAGTTCATCCTTGACGGAATTCAAATCCTCCTCAGCAGCCCTAACAACGTCATCAGAAGCATGGCCCCAGATCACTTTAATAAAGCAACAGAAAAAATAACAATCAATTGACAAAGTGTCGAGCTACAAAAAATTTGATATAATAAGGAGCGATCAGCATTTAGAAACATAAACCTGAAAGAGGTGCACCGCATTTGACATCGGATAAACAACTCATATAATCATCTTCATCTTCTGAGTGTACAAAGGAACAAGAAAAGAATATCAAGGGCCTAACAATTGGGCAACAAATAGAGTGAACTATAATAGAATACAAGGGAAGGAACAGTGATTGAAAGGATTTACCTCTAACTACTGCCCTAGTTATTTTGTCAACATCCGACCCAGTTATTACACCAAGATATGACAAACCACAAAACGGGAAAAAACTAGACAGTTGCAAAACAAACGGCTGAGAACTTGCAACATTATGATTCATGCTGACAACAGCCTGCACATAAATGGCGTGTTTAAGAAAACAAACACAAAACAGAAAGATAGCAAATCAAATAGGGGAGACGTGATATGTAACAGAGTTTAGATTGGAATTTCTGTTGTTATAACACAGACGAAAAAAGAGTCAAACTGAAACTTTGATTAAATGATGCCAACCATAATCTGGAAGACATAAAGACCCAGTAGAGCACGAAGCTTTTCATTTTCTACACCTTCCTGTGTCATGGAGCAAAAGACCATCAGGATCAAATATGATAAGAATCAAAGAATATCGCTAAACCAGTAACAGCCATCTAATCAGTTTGTCACGTACCAACTTTAGGCAAACCGCACGTATGGAATTTGCAATCCCCATAGCTCTGTCAAACAAATTATTAAATTCAGGATCTTCATCTTCCAACTCCAAAGACCGGCCCTTCAAAACTTTAACGATAATGGGAACTGCTACTTTCACTTGCTCAAATTGACGCCTCTGAAGGGAAAGAAACACTGAAATTAACAAAAGAAACAGCAACACAAAATTAACAAAATAGTGCTAGCAACGACTCAATTGGCACAATTCAATTACATCTACGACATCTACGAAACACAAAATGCATCTGATAACAATATAACTGTTAGTTTAGTTAACCATTTAATTAGTTAAGCTCGTTTAAATTACCTTTCGAAAGCCCAGTTAGAAGAGGCGCAATATAACCAGAATCCCTGATTGTTTCACTTGGGGGAGCCAATGCCTGACCCAATCACAATAAAAAATCATCAAAGAACTAAAAACCCAACAAAAACATCAATACAACAAGTATCAAGTTCACATAAAAATCACTAAAAAGGCCACATATTTACCTCACAAAGAATCGAAAGCATGTCTCGTGGACTACACATTGATATAAAGCAATCAATGGTGCACTCAACAACCTCCAGGCATCCATCCGAGACGCCTCCGAACTTCGAAACCGCCATTGGCAACTCAAAGGAGAGTGCTTCGATGATCGCCTGGGCAAACAATCAAACAGTTGGTAAACATCAAACTGCATAAGCAAGTAAAGGACCAAAAGCAGACGACTTTAACGAAACGAAACCTGGTCGAGTGATGGGGAAGAGACGAATTGGTGGACTTTCGTGAGAGCTCGGAAGGCGTTGGCTTTTGCGTCTTCGTTTTCTGGGTCTGACAGAGCGGCGTCTAGGGTTGAATTGAGGAAGCTGATGAGCTCTGAGACGGAGGTTTGGGGTTGATCGACTGATTGAGATAGCGAGTTTAGGATTTCTTGAAGAAGGGGGAAGGACTGGTCAAGACTGTCCGCCATGGGATCTCTGCAACTTCTCAAGCTTGAACAAGAAGAAGACGATGAGTTTGTGCGTGTTGTAATTTCAATTCCGTTTGGCCATAGGGTTTTTGTTTCCAACCAACAAGGCGCGAATGTTAATCCACCACCACCACCACCTCTATTCAATGGCACTTGATACAAAATAAACGGGTATTAGATTCTAATTTATACAGTGATGTTTATTTTTATTCGTAAGTAAAATGGTTTAAATTCGAGTCATCGAATTTGAAATTTTTTAATGAAATTTGTAGTCAGTACAATTAGTAAAAAAAGTTTCTCTACATTTGGGATGACACAGTAAGTGTGTTACTACTTTATTTGGTGCGATGCTTTCAAGACATTTGTTGAAGTTTGGTGTGAATTACACTTATTGACTTTCCTCATTGTTTTTGGGCACGTGTCTCCTCCCAACCAAACTGGTTGCAAGAGATATCGGTTGCTTTGGAGAAAATGGCAAAGAAGGGGATGATGAGGGTTCATATTAATGTTTATTTTTTGTTAAACAATAAATTTATTAGATTAAATATTAAATTAGAAAGTTGACAGAGTTCATATTAAGTTATTAACTATGTCGACGGAGTCCAAAATTGCAATAAACATCACTGATTAGTTTGTTGCATAAACTGTGGTGCACTTATCCAAGGATATCTCTATCCCCGATCGAGAGTCCGGATAACCCTACAACCAAACATCTTTTCCTCCACCCTCCGTCTTAACTAACCAAAAATCTGAGAACACGATCTGTGTCTTCCTCACAGCGACATCTCCACTCCCATGCTCTCGATCCTCTACTCTCACTCCCACACCTGATCCCCCTGCACCCTCCGATCCCCCGCCAAAATGGAGCCGGACGTCAGCATCGAAACCAGCTCCATGATCCGTGTGGCTGTCCTCCCCATCGGCCACGTGCCCCCCGTCCTCCTCCGCGACTACCACTCGATGCTGCTCCGCCACCAGACGATCCCTCTCTCCGCCATCAGCTCCTTCTACACTGAGCACCAGAAGTCCCCCTTCGCCCACCAGCCCTGGGATTCCGGCAACCTCCGATTCAAGTTCGTCCTCGGCGGGGCCCCACCGTCCCCGTGGGAGGACTTCCAGTCCAATCGCAAAACCCTAGCTGTCATCGGCATCTGCCACTGCCCCTCGTCTCCCGATCTCGACTCCGTCATCGATCAATTCGACTCGGCTCGCCGCGCCTACTCATCCGCCCTCGTCGATCGCTGCTTCGCCTTCTGCCCCGGCGATTCTCAGGTCCAGAGGATGCTAATCTCGATTGGTTTCAATTTGTTACTTTTTTCCTCTTCGAAATTTCGAATCTTTTTGGATTTATTGTGTGTTGATTGGATTACAGTTGGAGGATGGGAGCAAGAAAGGAGGGAACTTGATGCTGTTTCCGCCGGCGGATCGGGCGACTCTGGAGTTCCACCTGCAGACAATGATGCAGGACATTGCGGCGTCACTGCTGATGGAGTTCGAGAAATGGGTGCTGAAAGCTGAGCCTGCAGGAACCATTGTCAAGACGCCTTTGGATTCTCAAGCCACTCTCAACTCAGAGGAGGTTCATGTCTAGGTGTCCTATAGGATTTATTCTGTTATCATAATAATTAGTAGTCTAGTATGTATTTATCGAAATGGTAGTGTTGTAATCGCAGTGTTGGTATCTGAATTTATGCGTTAAATGTAACCGAAAGATGAAGTGAACAAAAAAAATTCTAAAATGGCAGGTTATAAAGGCGAAGAAGCGGAGGCTCGGGCGAGCGCAGAAGACAATGGGTGATTATTGCTTGTTGGCAGGATCACCTGTTGATGCCAATGCGCATTACTCTACTGCACTAGAACTTGCTAGGTTGACCGGAGATTTTTTCTGGTATGCTGGTGCCTTGGAGGGCAGTGTCTGTGCCTTACTGGTAATGGCTCACTCTCTGGATTTTTGGATGGCTACCTGTGTTTGATAACGCAATAGGCTTTCATGGCTTCCCGGTTTATTTGTTGCTTAGATTTCCTACTTACTGACTTATGTAAACATGTTAGATTGATCGAATGGGCGAAAGGGATTCAGGTGTCGATGATGAAGTTAAATATCGATACAGTAGTGTCATCTTGCACTACAGGAAGTCATTTATACAAGAAAATGCTCAAAGGTAATTCCTAGATGCTATTGCATTTAGATGGCTGTTGCTTTATTAATGTATGCATTCTTTTAACTGTTACTTTTATTAATTATTTATGTGCAGAGTTTCACCCTTAACATTTGAACTAGAGGCTACATTGAAACTGGCAAGGTTTCTTTGCAGGTATGTTTTGTTTATCAAAATTTTATAATATGATGCATGCAGCTTGTATTAGATGCATCTACCGTTTTTACTGGATAACGTTCTGACTGTATCTTATTCGTATACTGTTTCTATCTATGAGTCTGACTTTTAATCTTCCGTTCTCAGTAAATGATGATAAATAAATTGAATTCTATCTCTAAAAGTTGAAGTAGGTGCTCCATAATAGTTCCAGTTATGATCATTTATGTCCATGAGATGACAAAAAGACTTCGGAAATAGTTAGATTTTACACTCTCCTACGAATTTGTTTTTGGTTTTACTGTGGCAGACGGGAGCTGGCTAAGGAGGTAGTGGAACTACTTACAAGTGCAGCAGATGGTGCTAAATCTCTGATTGATGCCAGTGATAGACTTGTATTATATGTTGAAATAGCTCGTTTATATGGAACTCTTGGTTATCAGCGAAAGGCTGCTTTTTTCTCAAGGCAAGTGGCTCAGTTATATCTACAGCAGGATAATAGACTGGCTGCCATTAGTGCAATGCAAGTTTTAGCAATGACAACAAGAGCCTACCATGTTCAAAGTAGAGCTTCCATCTCTGAAGACTCTCTTCCTAAAGTGAGTGTTAAGTATCAAGCAAATGATTCCTGGTCATATTTAGCATTTCATTCTGTCTGCATGCTTCTGCACATGCTTTAATGTGTCTTTTGAGATGGAATTTATGGCTTACTTTGTGAATTTGAGGTCTTGATCATTGATGGCACATATCAGTCTCTTCTCTGTTGTATTTTGGAATAGTGGAAATGAAGAATATGGTTGAGAGTTTTATTACCTAGTAACTGTCTCGCGTTATTACTCTTTAGTAACGTTCTTATATAGCGTGTGGCTTTGATCGTGAGCATATACGTAGTAAGTTTTTAGCTACTCATTCTTATTTTGTTTTTCACAGAAGGAAATCGGGTCAAGTCTTGCAGAGGGTGGGAAAATGCTCCACCAGTCAGTTGTCTCTCTTTTTGAGTCTCAGTGGAGCACACTACAGATGGTTGTACTCAGAGAGATTCTGCTATCCGCTGTCCGTGCAGGAGATCCTCTTGCTGCCTGGGGTGCAGCTGCAAGATTACTAAGATCATATTATCCTTTAATTACACCTGCTGGGCAAAATGGTCTTGCTAGTGCACTTTCAAATTCAGCGGATAGATTGCCATCGGGAACTCGTTGTGCTGACCCTGCTTTACCTTTCATCAGGTTTTCACCAGTACCCAAGCATTTTTCCTGTTAATACATGAACATTTTATTACTTATGAAGCCTAATAACAACAATAGTATTTGCTGTCGTATATGTAATTTTTCTCCATAGTCTTTGCTGCAAGACAAGTACCGAGACACCATGATTAAATTTTTCTCCATAGTCTTTTGATGTATGATTAAATGCTATCTAAATACATTTAATCTGTCAGTGAGGAGGATTATTCTGCTATGTGAATTACTGAATACTGACATATTCTTTCTCTAACATTAGAATGCAGCAATGAGAAGTAGATACCTCCTAGCTCTGACCAGCTTATTAATGTTCTTATGGATGCTAGAGTCCTTTCTCTTGTTTTGTTTTCAACAAGTCGAGGCTTCTTTTCTTTAGCATCATTTTTTTTAAACAATATTTTGTTTACCGATATGGTTTTTGTAGAACTGTGATTCGCTCAGAACGTTTTGTGTAGCTATGTAGTCTTCTATTCATATTGCGGATGAGTAAAACTCTATTCCTTTGTTCCTCTAAGAATCTTCCCATATCCAAGTTGATCTTGACTGAATATGGACAAATAATCATTAGTGCTTTTATTGTAAGTGTCACTTAATATTAGTATGAGTTCCCTAATTTAATCATCTTCTTTGCTTCTAGATTGTATTCTTTTCCTCTCCATCCTTCACAAATGGACATTGTAAAGCGCAATCCAGCAAGAGAAGACTGGTGGGCAGGAGCTGCTAATACTGGTCCGTTTATTTATACACCATTCAGCAAGGGAGACACAAACAGTAATGCCAAACAGGACCTCGTTTGGATTGTTGGAGAACCTGTTCAGATTTTAGTCGAACTAGCAAACCCATGTGGCTTTGATTTGAGGGTTGATAGCATATATCTCTCAGTGCCTTCAGGAAATTTTGATGCTTTTCCTGTTACTGTAAATCTTCCACCCAATTCATCAAAAGTGATCACCTTATCTGGGATCCCGATTGCAGTTGGGTCGGTGACAATTCCTGGGTGCACTGTCCACTGCTTTGGTGTTATTACTGAACACCTGTTTAAGGATGTTGATAATCTGCTTCTTGGAGCTACACAAGGACTTGTGCTTTCTGACCCTTTCAGATGCTGTGGGTCTGCGAGGTTGAAAAATATATCTGTTCCGAACATTTCTGTGGTACCACCATTACCATTGCTGGTTTCACGTGTAGTTGGTGGTGATGGTGCAATCATCCTTCATGAAGGTGAAATTCGTGATGTGTGGATCAGTCTGGCTAATGCAGGTACAGTTCCAGTTGAGCAAGCACATGTATCATTATCAGGAAAAAACCAAGATTCTGTTATCTCGATTGCGTCTGAAACCTTAAAATCAGCCCTTCCTTTGAGGCCTGGGGCCGAAGTGACTATACCTGTGACCTTAAAAGCTTGGCGCCATGTCGTAGCAGATCCTGAGACTGCTGCAGGCAGGAGTGCCTCTGGAAGCACTACGAGGCAGTCTAAGGATGGAAGTAACCCCATATTGTTAATCCATTATGCAGGTATTAATAAATCCATAACCGATATAGTACTCTCTCTCTCTCTTGCTCACACACAAATGAGGTGATTTATGTGCATTATTTTATATTTACTGTTATCTTCTGATGTTCAAGTGTATATAGTAAGCCCTCTTTATTTTCAATTGTTATGTATATATAATAAGAAACTGAATGCTAAACCATTTTCTGAACTGTCCATTCTAACTGGCTACAGTTGTCATTTATCATTTGCACCTCCCCTGTGCCACCTCGTTCCTGAGTAGTGACTACAAGTACCATTAATTTCTGTGACTTGATTTCTTTAATGCATTTCATTTTGTTTCTCAGGGCCTCTGACAAATGCTGGAGATCCTCCAACAGATAAATCTGCTATCCCCCCTGGCAGGCGCCTTCTTGTTCCTTTGCAGATTTGTGTTCTTCAGGGTTTGTCTTTTGTAAAGGCTCGTCTGCTTTCGATGGAGATTCCTGCACAAGTGGGTGTAAACCTTCCAAAACCAGTTGATATTGAGAATAGCCCTACTGAAGCTCTTGGTTCTCCTACTAAGATGGACAGATTGGTGAAGATTGATCCTTTCAGAGGAAGTTGGGGACTACGCTTTCTTGAACTCGAGTTGTCTAATCCCACAGATGTTGTCTTTGAAATTACTGTTTCTGTCCAGCTGGAGAACGCTAGTCATGAGCATATACTTTCTGGTGATCAAGATGCTACTGAATATGGTTACCCTAAAACAAGAATTGATCGGGATTGTTCTGCGAGGGTACTGATACCACTGGAGCATTTTAAACTACCAGTTCTTGATGATTCCTTTTTTGTGAAGGATAATCTGGCAGATGGGGCTGTTAGTGGCAGAAATTCAACCTTCTCGGAACGGAATACTAAAGCTGAACTTAATGCTTCTATCAAGAACCTCATATCTAAGATAAAGGTTAGGTGGCAATCAGGGCGAAACAGCTCTGGAGAATTGAATATCAAGGATGCTATACAGGCAGCCCTTCAGACATCTGTTATGGATGTACTGCTGCCAGATCCATTGACATTTTGCTTCAGGCTTTCTAGAAACGGCCTTGCACCTGAAAATTCTGGTTCACACACAGAGCCCAATTTTCAAGTTCACCCTTCTGAAGCCAAGGGTTCTGTGCTGGCGCATGAAATGACTCCAATGGAAGTTATGGTTCGTAATAACACGAAGGAGATGATCAAAATGAGTCTTAGCATTACATGCAGAGACGTTGCTGGAGAGAATTGCATAGAGTGTACAAAGGCAACTGTCTTGTATTCTGGTAATGTTCTATGATTATCCCTTTTTCACAAGCCTGTTTTAGTATTTAGAGATATTCACTCTTGTATTATGTGTAGGTGGGTGGGTGGGTGGGTGTGTGTGTGTGTATTTATTTCGAGGCAGATAAATTTATCTGAAATAAGCATTTTAGTACCTGGTTAATTGGTTATCAAATGTTGAATCCTGCCTATTTTTTTGTTTATTTCTGAACCGTTTGTTTAGAAGTCATTTTCATTATAACTTCCCCTGAAATTTGCAATAGAATCTCACTCGTGTTGTGTGATAATTGAATTCGTACGTAGGTGTTTTGAGCGGGATCACTGTGGAGGTTCCCCCACTTGAAGAAATTAAGCATTCTTTCTCTTTGTATTTTCTTGTCCCGGGTGAGTACACCCTGGTAGCTGCCTCAGTGATCGATGATGCTAATGATATCCTGAGGGCTCGTGCAAGAACAAAATCATCCGATGAGCCAATATTCTGCCGGGGGCCCCCATATCATGTTCGTGTTGTTGGGACTGCATGATGGTTCTTTCCACCCACCACATCAGCCGGATTAGCTCAAACCAGGTTAATGCTTTCAGTATCAGCAAACAATGCCATATGTTTTTAATTTGGCAGCGGGAGGAACGCATCCGTTTGTCTTGAGAATCAAATTCTTAAAAAGTAGGGTGTTCTCTGTTGTGTATTTTTAGATTCGTAGTTGCAGTTTTGTACACAAATGTTGTGAAATAAGTTGTTAACCCCTATCAATTTGGCTACGTTTTATTTACACGAAAGAAACATGTTTGCTGCAGATTATTCGAGTCTTCATTTTGTTCGATGATTGTTGTATACAGATTTGATCATGGATGTGTTTTTTTCTTGCCTAGCCAAAACATTTGTGGGTTTTTCTTGTTTTAAATCGACGGGGGATGGAAATTTGAATTCGCGACTTCTTTCGGCAGTGAAAAGGGTGTGTTTTATCATTTTTCTTGACTAAACGAAAAGATGCCAAAACTAATGGGTAGTTGAAACAGTTTTGCTACTTTTTGTGAACAAAATATCGACTACATATCGATCATGTAATAACAAACTCTGTAAGTTCGAATTATCAACAATATCAACCATTCGCAACAGAGAAAATTTTATGTTTATAAACGTCATTTTCTTGTTTGGCTCAGTGGAGGTTACGAATAATGTGGCCAGCTTCGCATCGGCGACAGGGAGGAGGAAGGAGATACCGAATCAGGGGTATAAACGTCATTTTAGTTCAAGAGTCGGAAAATTGCCGTTACTTAAAAACGTTTGGCCGACTCTTCGTTTCCCTCCTTATTTCGCCGCCGCCTTACGGTGACGGTCGAGCGGGGTAAGAGCTAAACATTCCCGGCGATCCGTTGATTCCCCAATGATATCTCAGGTCCCCAAATCCCTCCTAACTCTCATCGAGACCTGCACAAGCCTTCAACAACTGAAGCAGATCCACGCCAAATCCATAATCTCGGGCCTTTCCTACAACCAATTCATCCTCACCCAGATCACCAGTTCCTTCTTACTCCCTCAATCTCTGAACTACGCCACCCGCTTATTGATTCGAACTCAAGAACCAGGCGTTTTCATCTACAATTCCATGATCCGAGCACATTCCCAATCAGAAACCCCATTTGTTGCTCTGTCCATTTATAACATGATGAGGGTGCAAGAAAATGCTTTTGGCGACAGGTTTACTTACCCTTTTGTGTTGAAGGCTTGCGCTAGCCAATCGGATATGGACAAAGGGAGGGAGGTTCATGGTGTGGTTGTGAGAATCGGGTTTGACTTGGACAGGTATTTGTGTACTTCTTTGCTGAACTTTTATGGGGTTTGTGGAAAAATTGAGAGTGCAAGGCAGGTGTTCGATGAATTTACGGTGAAGGATGTTGTTTTCTGGAATTCCATGATAATGGGTTATGCTCGAAGCGGGATGGTTTTTGAAGCTTGTGAGGTTTTTAGGGATATGGGGGAAGTGGGAGAGGTTAGACCCAATGAAAGTGCGGTTTTGGCATTGATTTCGGCTTGCACGGTTTCGAAAAACTTGAAATTTGGAAGAGAGATTCATGGGTTTTTGAGAAAAGAGGTGACTTTTGGGTCAAATGTGAAAGTTGGAGCTGCACTGGTTGATTTGTATGCGAAATGTGGGTGTTTGGATTATGCAAAGAGAGTGTTTGAGGGAATGCCTGAGAAGAATGCTGTGGTATGGAACTCTTTGATAAGTGGCTATTCCCTCAACGGGTTGTCGAAAGAAGCAATTGATGTCTTCAGGGAAATGTGTTGTTTGGATGTTAAGCCCGATACGTTCACGATTTCAGGCTTGTTGTCCGCTTGTTCTCAAATGGGTGCTGTTAATATAGGAAACTGGGTTCGGAAATTCGCAGAGAAGAATGGACTTTGGGATGTGTTCATAGGTACATCTTTGGTAGACCTGTATGCAAAATGTGGTTCCATTGAAGCAGCTAGAGACGTGTTTGATCAAATGGATAAGAAAACTGTTGCAACATGGAACGCTATTCTCTCTGGATATGCGTCAAATGGGCAGGCTGGATCTGCAATAGAGCTCTTTGATGATATGAGAAAATCAGGTGTCATGCCAGATAGTGTAACGTTCCTTTCGATTTTACATGCTTGTGCACATGCTGGTTTGGTTGAGAAAGGTAAACAATACTTTGATTTGATGGTGAAAAATTATAAGATTGCCCCAAAAGTTGAGCATTACGGTTGCATGGTTGACCTTCTTGGGCGCGCTGGACTTTTGAAAGAAGCAAGGAAGCTTATTGAGAGGATGGATACTGAACCAAATGTAATTGTATGGGGATCGCTGTTTAATGCTTGTTGCATTCATGGTGATATTGAGGTAGGAGAGTGGGCGGCTGACCATATTTTCAACTTAGAAGCAATGGATGGGGGCTCGTACTTGCTGTTAGCAAATATGTACGCTGCAGCACGAAGGTTTGACAGGGTTAAAGCAGTTCGAGAGGCAATGGTTAACGCGAGTATTTGCAAGCTACCTGGATGTAGCATGATCGAGATTGGAGATGGAGTTCATGAGTTTCTCGTTGCCGACAAGACGCACCCTGAATCAGAAGAGATATACACTGTGTTGGACGAATTAAGCAACAAGCTCAAGATGACAGGCTCGATGCGGTTGCCTGCTTTAGATGAAGAGCGTCTGGAAAGCAGCTGAGGGACAATCAAATTCCTAGCGATATTTCCTGAAAATGGGAAGACCGGAAGAGGAGGGAAAGTGATTGGAGCAGTTACCCTTCATCGCAGCAGTTCGATCACCTTGGTTTAACCCTCCAACAAGGAAGAAAAAATATTGAAACAAGGGCATGGCACGCGACGAATTTATCGGCTATTTCTGATCGTTCTGAAAAGAAATTGAGGCCAATATACTTGTGATAAATATTTTGCTTAAATCCTAAGCTATGTTATAAGTGGGTACATAAGTCATAATTCTCCAAATCACTCGAAGTTAGCAACTGCCTTGGATGATCCCAGGACCATGCGTTTTATGTCGACCTCCATCATCACAGGCTTCGATTTTGAATCGGGCACCTCCTTCAGCACAAACTTGCAGCAATCTCCAATCTTGAGCCCGTTGTCCTCGTAAAACTTGTACCATCCTCTCGTTCTTATTGCGGTGCGAAGACTAATGGCTGCACCTCTCTTTCCGCCTTGCCAAGTTCCGAGTTCCACCGGCCATTTTCCTCCAACAAACGGAACTTTGAGGATCATCTTCTTTCTGTCACCAAGGCCATGGGCTTTCACAAATCCCGACGGAATAGTCTGCCATGAACACTCGCTAGAATTAGAAAGGATCCCAAATCAACAAAACAAAGAAAAAAGCTTCAGAACTTTCACCGTGGACCGCGGTATCGCGACACATTTGTAGGGTGAAGGGAAGGTATAAAAACTTACCACATAACACTTGCTGGGCAGAGAATGAGTTTCCGAAATGCTTTTGAGGAAGAACAGAGGTCTCGAGGTTGGTGGTGCAGCGGTAGGAGGAGGAGGAAACGCTTTCTCGCAACCGAGTGGCACGTACACTTTGACATGAAAAACCATGCGGCCCAGGTGTTCGAACACAAGAAATTCTCCGACTTTGAGGTTGTGATACTTCACAAACTCTTCCCAACCGCCTTCAAAATAGAGGGTTCCCTCCCCAGTCCTAGCAACTCCAACTTCCCATGATCCCTGGCAGCTTTCAATAACCGCTTTCTTCATGTTCCCTTCATTAAGATTCTGAGAAAAACCCGCCGGAATTGACTGTTGATAAGCAGAATAAAAACATTAGGTCTCGTTTCCTAACCAATCAAACAGGGAAGATGTGATGAAATCCTAAACAAAATAAAAGTAGGGAAGCATGATCTGGTCTAACAAAGGAGATGAACGAACTCCAAAACCCAGAAAAATAACACGCTTCATTAAAATTTACAGTATTACACATACAAGAAAATTACTCAGAGAAAGAGAGAGAGAGAGAGCATACGATTGTGTATTCGAACCCGGGAATCAAAGGCTTGAAAAACCGTCTGGGAAATGGAGGTGAACCGGCCATGGTTCTTGAGAAAATGCTGAGAGAAAAAGAAGAAATTTTGAAGGGGTTGTGAAAGTTTTCTCTGAGAAACACACAAGAAGCTAGGGTTTTGGTTGGCTTTAGCTTACCGGCTGCGGCTGAGGAAGTGAACGGCGTTGAATATATAGGCGGAGAGAGCCAATGGGAGCCCTCCACCGCAGCAGTGGGTGGCAGAAGAGCAGCGGCGATGCCGTGAATTTCATAGGCTGGAGGTCGTACGGCGAGTTCGTACTCTGCAGAAACGCCGCGGGACGCTTTGAATTGAGCGGTCTGCTTCTGTCGACACTGTTCAGTTGTACTTGTACTTGTACTTTGCTGCTTTCAAGTCTTCAACGGGAATATTATCTACGATGCTACTATTTTAACTGGGCTGGGCCAAAGAAAATGGGCCTATCCAATTTGTAGGTTGCTCATGGGCTGGACCAAAGAAAATATCCCTGACCTTCCAACTGCAAATTTGTTAGGGCTTTAGGAGGAGGACCCTGATGTTTGTACATCACCATGTTTTTAATTGGTTAATTAGGACTCTACAAGATTAGCACTGGTCATTATCCATCGAAAGGTACCAAAAAAAGAAACGTGTAAGTAATAGGCATTCCTTTTCCTTGTCTTATCCCAGCCAAGGACACCCGACTTGATTGATCAGATGCACGGGTTAGACAATTTTAATCGTAATTTGTAGAGGACGGTTGCGTTTAGTCAGTCAAGCGCACGCGAGAGTGATTCTTAACCGCATATACATATATATTTCACGATAAAACACGCTTGAGACATCAATGGTAAGAAATCAATCACGTGCAGAAAAGTGACTGATCTTTGGGGGCAATGGAGCAGAAGTGTTCAGTATCTGGTTGGTATTTGTTTTGAGGATAAGACAGAGATTAACGTTCATTGGGGGCAAAGGAACAGTAAAAGATGGATGGGTTAGTTTGAGCCTTGAGGGGCCTATGGAGGTAGAAAAATCGACCCTCTTGAATTCTTAATTAAATTGCCATGCATGCGTCCTTGTCGCATGTTTTATAATGTTTTTATTGTCTTCATGCACGACATGTCCCGATGTTTTCGTGTTGTAGGCTCCGCATTTTTAAATTTCTGTCAAAATTTAGTTTCTCGATGAAAAAATTGTGCTAGTACGAACTTCGGATACGACAATTCACTAATTTCAGACGTTCAAACATTAGATGTTCAAGTTTACGACTCATTTCATACTCGTAAGTTAGCTAGATAGGGTTATATGCGTCAGTGATGAGCAAAAACCCTAAATCTTGCATGGGCCTATAGCTATAACCAGCCAGAGGAAATGTTGGCTTTGAAGGGAAGACGAGCACCACCTAATCTTGCTTGCGATGAGGATGATAGGCCGAAGCATTCGAAATAACACATTTTAATTTCCTTATTGTCGCATGTTTGTATGGTCATCAATCAATCCTATTGACAAATTCCACAAACAATGATAAATTTATAAGCCGTCCGTTTCTCTGCTTCATCACATGGGAAAATTTGTCAACGTAAAACTTCAAGGCCTAGAATATTCCTTCTTAATTTGTCACATTCATTGAATAAAATAACAAAATTCTACTACGATTTGTTGCATGTTGATGTTGAATAAAGGATTCAATGATTTAATAGAGATTTTCACGGAATTGCCAAAATGATTGATAGTTGACAAACTCAATGACCACTTCTATCGATTTTAAATCTCAGTAACCAAAATAATGAGTTATAGCAATCTCAAAGACCTTTTTTTGTTGTTGAACAAACGATAGTATTTATACTAAGGGGAAGTTGATGGGTTTAGCATCACAATAGGCTAGAAATAATGTGGTTCACATTCGTCTTTAGCGAAAATCGAATTTAAAATGACCAAGAATCTCTATACACGCAGGCATACTAAAAATCTCCAAAAGTATACCTACATATCGGCCGAAACAGTATTTCCGTTATAACAAACTTATATTGATGATTAAAACAATAAGCCCAGTTGTAATTTGAATTGAAACTCTTTGTGGAGGGAAACACATTGACCCCCGATCATTCAGGTTGGCAAGTTCAAATTCCAAGTTAACACTTCTTCTACGTTGGTTAACTTAAAAAGTTCTTTAGTTTCCTCTCCTATGACTAGCTACGCGCATTATCATAATTGTCGTTGTTTGGTAAAATTAAATATGAATAGTTAGATACAGTTGATATGTAACAATTTGAGTTATTTATTGTAAAAGTTTCATTTTCTAATAAGTACATTAGTAACTTGAAAATAAATATAAGAAAAATAGTCTCTATAATGACTGAATATTCAAAAAAAAGCTTCCGTGATAAACAAACAAGATAAAATCCTCATAGTAAAAACTATTATAAAATTTATCACGAAAACTATTTTCCTAGTATCCTATCACTATTGATGGCCCTATAAAAAATCAGGTGTCGTAAGATGGGGTGACATGACCTAAGAAAGGGCAAAAACAGAGCATCATCGAAGCCATGCTTTGCTCTATTATATGTCCCTTTTTTGCTTTTTTTTTTCTTTTATGTTTTCTTATCTATCATATCGCCTTCTGCGTTATCTGAATACTTTGTGGGGCCTTTTGCCCTTTTACCATTCTGGGGTTCTTGTTCCCCTCTTACACCCTAAAGATGGTAAGTTTTCGTGCACGATTCCCCAGATGAATCTCCTTTGCAGTTTGCATGCACTCTTTATTTACATGACAACTAATTGGTAGCCAAGGCATAGTGTAATTAACAACTGGCTTAAGGGTTTCCGACGGAGTAGATCATCTGCTTCCTCTTTCTCTCTTTAACGTTTCTTTTTCTCGACCCTTGAAAAAAAGTTCTAAAATTTAGAGCATTCGTTTTGCACCATGAGAGATGAAGTTTTGTGTTCGATTTCCTTCTGGTATCCCGACAAACTCATGGTTGACGGAAATTAATAATCATGTTATGCTTAGATGAACATGATAGATGAGATACTTTGGGGAGAAAGAGAGATAATGAAAATATCTAGCTAGTTCCTTCATCCCTAACAATGCCCAAGGTTCTAAAAGGCGCTAATTACTAGATGTGCGGTGGGCTGGAGTCTAACGCCTATAATTTAGGTAAATTTATTTTATATTATATAAATAAGTTTCTATTTATACTTACAAAAATACGTAATTGTATAGAAATACATAAATTGCGAAATAATATGACATATTGATATGGAGAACAAGCATATAATGCAAGTCACTTACAATTTATTGAACAAAAATAAAATTCAAAATGAAAATGATCGATTTTCGGTCTAAGGGATCGTACAAATAATGCAACCAAATATTGGGTGGAATATTATTGGAAATTAAATGTACAAGTTCATGAATGGAGATTGGATTCCCACATATATCTTTCAAAAAGTTTGGACAATTTTTGGTCAGTTTACTTCTTTTTTGTTGCTTGTGGGAGGGGGTGGGGGGTGGGGTTGGGAAGAACAGTGAGGAGGGGTAAGTGGTTGAGTGGTCCATGCACGAAGGCTCAGTGTTTTTGTGGTCCATGCAGGAAAGCCAAGTATGAGAGGAGAAGGGGGGCCAAAGCACATGAGGCAAAGGAACATGACAAGTGGAAAAGAAGATGGTAAAATTAGCTAGCTACAAAGGCCACCATGGGATGGGAGATCCATTTAATTTTGATTTCACAAGAACTTAAACCCATCAAATTAATTAAGTTATTTCCAAAACGTAATCAGCATGGAAAAAATTTGGGTGTGACAGTCACAATGGCACATATATAATATTAGTTGCTCACATGTTATATATGTGTTCACGCCAAATATTAATATTTCATAGATTTGTTGTATGGTATTTATCGTTTTCTTAGGAAAAATCTATGGTATAACATTATTAACAAAGGTGGACGTGTTACAACATGAGTGAATTGGTGATTTGATAACACCATGGTACAACTAAAATAATTTTTATAAGAAAAATTTATCCGAACATGAATAACAATAATTTCATCTTATAATGATAATTATTAATTAACTCTCTTTAACCCTAGCTAAGCCTTAAATATATGCATGCATACGATGGAGAGCAACTTCCATGGCAGGTATACAACGTTACTGTTACATTTCGTGTTAATAAATTAATAATGCAACGAAGAGAAATGTATACATAACATTGTATATGATTGACATAAGATGATGCTACAAAAAAAGTGCACCCGTATCATGATCTATTGAGGCCTTGATGACCTGTTGGAGATATTATATAGCATCTTCTGAACTTCACGTATCTTTTGACAACAAAAAAGAAGAGAAAAGAACTTGACGTGTCTAATCTTAACCACAACAAATTGCATGTCTCAATTATACGATCTCTCACTATAATTATGAGCATTCACTTTTTTGCGAAATTCCCCCTCTATAATTGTACCCCAAATGATACCATCACTCAATTATTTCGAGCACAAGTGCGCCTCTCCTAAGCATGTATCAACCTACAATTACAACACATAAAAATGCAATGTCTTCAATACGAAACCTAAAAACGCCTCTGTGGGGCAATGCTATTCTCACGCGTATCCATATTTAACACCATACGTACGTCGTCTTGTTGTTGTTGAGAGTTTTATTTCCCATAAGGAATCTAAATTAGCATTTTGGATTTAAAGTCTTGCATAATATAGGGAAGTAATTAGGGTTTAAGGTTCACTAACTTTTTTTGTCCCACTACATATATACTCATGTATACTGTGCTCCGAGCCTCTCCCATCCGTTTTCGATTATAATATCATGTTAGGGTTTGATGATTCACGTGTCGAGCACAACGGTGTTTGCACAATTCAATCCTAGCTAGGTAGTAGATATTGGAAAGCATGCATCACAAAAGTTTGTGATTACTACTGTTTTTCTTCTTTTCAACCTCTGCATCAATTCAAGCACAGAGTGTTCCACTTAAACTCAAAGCCTATGCATAATTCCTCCATCAGAAGGTAGGGCTACCTAGGAGCTAGCTTGAAAAATGAAATATGAATAGGATGGGGAGAGAAAAACATATGGCACAAATGGGAAAGGAATATATATATATATATATATATATGTGTGTGTGTGTGTGTGTGTGTGTGTGTGTGTGAGTGTGTGTGCAGTCATGTTGGTGAGTTGGATGAAGATATAGCTGGCTACTTTCATATATTCATGCATGGCGTGGTCAAAAACGAACCAATTTGGTATATGATCGGATGAGAATCCACGAAGCGTTGAATTGCAGTGACGTGCAATGGGATGTATCGATCACTTTTTTCTTGTTGCTACCTTGGACCTTTTTTGCCAAGTCTCTTCCAAAAAGAACTGCTACCCCACAGCACACCAGCGTACCAGAGAGGAATTGATAACTAATGAATTATGAGTTGGGAAACCACCAAGAACTTTGATTTCTTAGTTTTTGACAATTACAAGTAAGAAATCTTGTCAAATTTATGGAGGAATATGTAAGGGGTAAAGGGTTTGTCAGAAGCATTTTTCTTTTCTTTTGGGGATGATTGTGATAGACTGCTATACACCTGAATGATAATTGCACTGAAAGCTCGTAATCACTCGTATTAACCAAAAAATTCCTTTAATATGTGTGTTTAGCTAATTTTTATAGTTAATTACGTGTGTGATAAAATCATCACATATGAAAGTGTGGTATCAAAACTAAGGAATCTAGAGAGTAAAAAGGATATATATACCGATGCCATGTTCGTCAAAGATTTGTATAGATTACTTGATAGTCATGACAATTGACATGATTAGGTTATTATTGGTGTAGTCACTTGTTTTCAAGAGCAGAAATTGATATCCACAATTTGTTTTTTTTAGACTTATTTACGCCAACGCTTGTTGAAAATCATACTTACTCTCACTTTGTCTCATGAAACTCATTTTTCTCACTTAACTGTCCTGAAGTACTCTCTCTCTCTCTCTCGCTAAACCCCATTTCCGTCCCAGTCTGTCAAAAATTTGTTATGCAGTCGAAAGGTCCACTTGCCGATTTATTCGCTGCTTTCCCTTCCCTCCGCCATGGAAGAGCAAACCATGGCTGCCTTCTCCCCATCACCACCCCCTCCCCCGCGGCAGAATTGATGGTTTTCATTATCTAGTTTCATCTAAAAAAATCATACCTTTTAAAACCCACTGTACAAAATTCCCCCATTTATGAACCCTTTTTCAAGCTCTCACTTTTTTTGTCCTCCCCCATCTTTTTCAAGCCAAATAAATGGTTTTGTTCTTCACCCACTATACAATGACGACATTACCACTAATATTGTTGACAATGAGCAGACATCAGCTCCTCCTAACGTTTATTTAACAGACTTGAACGAAAATGGGGCGTAATGAGAGAGGTAGTATACTTCTGGGGGTTGAGATAAAATCAGTTTTACGGGGTAAAATGAGAACAAGTATGAATTTTAAGGAAGGACAACCGTAAAAAGCCATTTTTGTCTCTTGTACTCCTCAACTTATTTCGAACTATATGATTGAATAAATCAAAGAAAATTTAAGAGATTAAAACAACTTCATGGCTACAAGAGGAGAAAAAAGGAACATGCATACCTAATAATGCATCGTTGGACGACCTACCATCTAAAGAATGTGTTTGTGCTAAGAAATATAGGTTTTGCATACTGAGAAACCTAATGTAATTAGTGTGAAATGCAAATAATATGTTGGATTCATCAATATAATCGATGAATTCATAACACTATAATACATGTGAAAACTTTTTATAACGTTATAAGTATAACACACACGCTTCTTCTCAATTTCAAACCAGATATATTAATACAATAATATATGCAAAAAATTTGAACTTAAGATCTACCCTTTTTTTTTTTTTTTGGTGTCGTTTAAGCTTGTATAAATTAAGACCTACCACTTTTTTTGTTTTTTTTTTTTTTTTTATAATTAAGACCTACCAGTTTAGCACCATAAGATAAAAGGGGGAAGGACAAGGACAATGACTATGCCCTATACAAAACTTTTTCCACTCTCCTAATCCTAATTTAATCGTGTTCCCTCCATAATTAAGTCGATCCCACTTTATAAATTTAAAAATAACGAACCTGAAAATTGGCAGACACAATCAACGCCTGCAAAATCGTAATTACACAATCAACCCAATCAACCGTGAGATTTTTCAGTGTGATCGGCGCACGAGGTGGTACATCATGTGTCACTGTACAAATGGTGAGATATGTGTGTGTTAAAAAGTTAATAACATAAAAAATAAAAAATTTCACCAATTGCATAAAAACACGTGATGTACCACTCATATTCTCGTCACAATAAAAAGTTTCTCCAATCAACCTACGACTAATCACTTCTTTTTGTAACACTTTTCAGCAAAACGACATGTATTACCCTCTTTTTAGTATTTAACCGGGTAGGAAAGTGTGTCGTATTCATGACTTGGGGTTTTCTCTTGTTGCCTCGTGGAAAACGTGTGGGGCAGTCACCGGGTGGAAAACTTATGGCGGGCGGTGACAGCCCCGCCAATTGTACGTTGAGATGCTTCGAGGTGGCGGATGCTCCACGGAACCTAGACCGCGTACCACTGGATTCTTAACATTTGGGCTTCAAGTTGGACACGTGTTGACAATACAACCACTCGCCAACTGTTCAGATATTTTGGTCGGAACTGGATCCTCTCTCATGAGTTCAGGATGGAGATCCTCCTGAGCAGCTCATTCGGGCAGTTAAAATTTGATCTAACGGTGGGCCTCCCTAAAAGTTATAATGATTGCAACCATTGGATCAAGTTTTAACGGTCCGGATGGATTGCTCATAAGGATCCACATCCTAAGCTCAGGAAATAATCTAATTCCATTTTGGTCCATGAAAAATGAAAAGTATTTGCTCACTGTTCTCCATCGCGTGACCGACACACCCTTCTAGCATAATGGTTCATCACTGACGATATATTTGCCTTATGTTTTTTTTTTTTGATAAACATATTTGCCTTATGTTTTGACAGAGGTATAGCGCATAAATAGATAGCTTGGGCTTGAAGTTGAACACACGTCTGCACGCGGACTGGTTTTTTTGATACTGCCGGTTGAACGACAGGGTTTATGTCAGGATTCTGCCGTTCAACCGGTAATGAAAAACTTGAGTTTTCATGCTCTTAGGGCTCATTTGATGCACAATTGAATTGGATTGGATCACTCATTATATTTAAGGTAAATAAAGAAAGAAACAAATAATTTTTGTCCATCTTGTGAGTTTAAGATGAAGTACTCATGAATATTGATTAATTTTGATCTACCCAAAATGAGATATTATTCTCCCATACCTTGTATTATATGAATCCAATCTGATTCAATCTAATTTAATCCTAGTCACTAAACAAACCCTTAAATTGAACGCATTCAATCCTCTCCAAACTACATATTGAACTTTTTAATAGTTTAGGCATTGTTGAGGTTTGTAACATATGAATCTATGTTTACCATTCGTTTATTGTTCACAAATTGATTTTTATGTTTGCACGAGAGATTTTTTTTCTAACACCGAGTATTCAAGCTGGTATTTTACATGTCATAAAATGCTAATAAAATTTTGGAAATTGCAAGTACACTCGAATTTTGGTACCACGATAGAAAGAATAAAAAAGTGATGATTAAGATCTCTAATCCAAGGATTAGGTGTCTTCACCAAAAGAAACTTCCACTTACAACCAATATTGGCTTAGGTTGTTTTACATTTTCTTTTTGCTAAACCTAAGTTACCCAACACAAATAGTAGCTGACAAGCGATTGAGGTGTACTCATAAAGTAAATAAATAAAGAAGGAGATGTGAGAACAAAAGGCACGCATGGTTTGGAAAGTGGAACAGCGACTGACTGACTCTTTGGGATGCGACAAGAGACGTCTTGGAGGTTGGTTTCATGAATTTGGTTGAAATTGTCTCATCCATCCATCCATCCATCAATCTCACTAACAACTCTGTACTTTATATTTTCTGTTTCTTTTAACTGTCCAAGTTTTCAAATTTTTTTTCTTCCGTAGAATGCAGAGATTAATTTAGACTTGTTAACGTGTTGTACGACCGGTTAATCCGATATAAAACGATACGAAAATAATATATTCGGGTAAATCTATTAATGTGTTAACGAGTCAAATCATTAGAGGACATTTGTTAAAAATTCATTAACGTTTTAGGTCGTTATCGGATCATATGTTAAAAACCTGCAACAATAACGGATATAACAGTAATCGACCTGTTTTCCATGTCTAGACATTAGACATAACAATTTATTGCATGACTTATTAACCCGACACGAAACGACACAACTCATTAACGAGACTAAGTATCAATTAGTGATCAATAATGTATGATCATAATCATAATTTGTGGTACTATTGAATATTTAAAAATAAATCGATCATAATTCTTTATGGTTGTAATTTAAATTTCATACGTCCAACCTTATACAAGCATTGTAAGCCTGTCACCTCATGAACTGAACTAAAAACTCAATTCTTTGAGTTGAAATATTGCTACATAGAATGGAATAAATAGTTGGTCTTTAAAAACCTACTACGAGAAGGAAGTACCATTTGAACATGTTATAATTAAATGGTTAATTCATACATAATTAACTCAAAAAGTGTTTTACTTATTCATCGACCTTTCAACAAAAATTGGATTAATTAATTGGGAATTAGAAAGAGTAGAATTAGGGTAATTCAATACTAATTAAGGTGTTTGAGAAGGCAAGGCAATGATGTAAATGTAGGGCCTTATGGCGGTTATTTTAGCTAATCATAGTATGTAAAATAGAAAAGATTTTTCAAGGTATTGAGAACATAGTTTGGTATATTAAGTGTAATAATATAATTGATTAGAAATATTTTTTTAAAATTTTCAATTAGAACTTAATGTACTAAGTCGTGTTATCACTCAAAATCACTTATAAAATATTAGGAAAGGTAAATGTAGGGCCATATGGCGGTCATTTTATCTATCAACATTAGGAAATCCAAGTCATGCTTCACATTTTCGAAAAGGAATGCTCTAGGATCTCTTCCTCCTAATCCTCATGATTCACTAATTCGGGTTCTTGAAATTTGATTCAACAACTAAGGTTATTATAACTTTTAATGGAGCCCCATGTTTTTAGTTGTTTGATCAAATTTCAAGAACCCGAATTTATAGATTATGAGGATTAGGAGAAAGGGATATAAAGACGATCATTTTCGCACATTTTCTAGTTGTCCTTATCCAAACGCAAGACTGTGGATCAAGGTATATATATATAGGATATACTTTTTCACCTTTTGTCGTTTGAGATTAAAATATGTGTTGAGTGCCTAATTTTTCTAATGATTAATCATCCATATGTTTTTATTTTAAGAGAGATTGTTTATGTCTCATAAAGTAAGGTGCCTACGTATCTGCAGTATCACATTGTATACAACTATCTTTTAAGCATCATCATCTCCCCCCTAAATTTTATCTAACTAAACCATAGATCTTGAGCATATAATGATTATATAATCTCTGCGACTAAAATAAAATACTATCATTTTACTCTCACATGTTTTCGATGTTTTTTTTTTTCTCATCTTTTTCACTTGTATTCGAGTGATAATGAGAGAATGGGACGAGTTACAAACTTAAGGGATTAATGTCTAAGCCTTCGTTGCTCTTTAAAATATAATAATGGTCGTTAAAAATACTTTATATAAGGATTTTTTAGAAGTATCACATTACATATGTTTCTTCTAAAACACAGTTCAAATACTTTTTTTAAACATAGAAATACTTTTAATTTTTTATATAAAAAATGATTAAAACCGGTTTTAGTATCCTAAAAGGGTTTGGCCTATCAAAATTTGAATGTAAAAAATTTGTACAACATTTAATTCGAATCATTACTATTTCAATATGTTTGGTGGTGAAACCAGGATGTTAAATTACATTCAAGTATGTTGCGACAAGGGTTAATGAAAATGTTATGTTGGCGTAACAAAATTAACAATGAACATATAATCTAAATAACTATTGGGATTTATTGGATCGGCATCACTCATTCTTTTCTTTGAGCCAATGATATTACTTACATTAAAAATAGAGGGATGAGATTAGCCTCATAATGGACTATTATTAGTTCAAATTTGCATTTGACAAAAATCGAACTTAAAACCTCTCACTTACAAGTGAAGAGGAATACCATTAGACCGTAATGATAAGTGGTCACTCAATCTTTTCTTCAATAACCACGATCTCTTCTTTTTTGATAACATAAGAGTTTAGGGAGAGATTTATTTATCTCACCAGTAACGTCAGGACATAACTACATTCTCCAACCGAAAAAACATACATATCTACGAACTAGAAAAATTTACACGTTAAACCTAAACTAAATAACCATGATTTCACCTACTATTATGTTTCTCAAAATGTCATTACGTTGACTGTACCTCTACACTCAAATGGACAGATTTAGAAAGAAAGATAAACACACCTCCCAAAATTAAACCAATTGAATGATGACTGTAGTTCGACAAAAAATAAAATAAATGATGACTGTGAATAGCTTGACCGTACAGTAGCTAGATGCTAGTGCATGGACCACAATAATTATGGCTAAGAATGTCCAGGAAAAAAACAGATTTACGCATCACACACCTACATAGGTAACTTTTGTTTGCAAATGATAATTTTTAAAGAAACAAAAAACGTACTTGACTATTTACAGTTAGCATTTCATTCATTTTCGCTTTCAAATAATAAGCAGTTAAGTGATAATTTTTAAAGAAAACTAACGAAAAATGCTTGAAAACTTTTAGTTTTAACGATAAGGACAAAATAAAGAGTTCAGTGAATATTACCAGGATTGACTTTTTAGTGTAAAAATGTGGTTTTTCGTTAAAATGAACAGTACCGCAGTTTTTTCGTTAAAACTCCATAATTTTTAACTAGAAGTGAGAGAGGAATTTAGACTCGGATATTAAGAACTCATTCGTTGTCGTAACCCAAAAACCCCAAAAAAGAACAAAAAGAAGAGGTTGCAGTAAAACATTGTTGAGATTTTCAACCCGATCAAAATAAAAATAAAATATATTTCAAAAATGTATTCACACGTGTCAAACGACAATTTATGTGTAAGAATTCCTAAGTATTTTTCAAAAAACAAGAAAACTAGAGAGCAACAAGGCAGGGGGACCGATGCCACAGTCATGTAGGTAGCCATAAACGCCATACATAACCCGCTCTCCTCTAACGGGCCCCGCCAAATTGTTTTAACGTTTCCTACACTTCTCATCCGGGCCCCACAAGCTTGGGGGACCACAACCCACAAGGGGGACCACACCTCGAATTGATTAAGCCGGCGGCTGTCACAGAAGTCAAAAATTCTCAGTGGTCCCGCTTCTCATATCTCTCCACGTGTGCGGCCTAGATCTGCTGATCTTGGCGCGTGCTTGGAGCTCGTCCCCACACCGTGGTCCAAGCGAGCGCAGCGCGACGCGTGTCCAGGCATCGCTTTCCCGCGAGAGTCGGAGACAGGAGCGACGCCGGCCCTTCCCGTCTTTACGTTTATTTTATCGGCTACGGCCGGTCATCTGAAAATGCCGGAAAGCCGGTACGCCGGTGCTGGTTTGGTAGTTCGTCACGCTGGCTAGGATGACGTGGACTGCACGCTCCAAGAGTTGTGGCCCTGTAGGAAGGTTGCTAGGATGACCTCAAACTACAATTTAAAGTGTATTAAAATCTCACTATTTTATTTGTTTGTTATTAAAATTAAAATTTTAGTGTCACTTAGAAAGTAATTTAATTTTTAATTTAACTTACTAATGAAATACGCATGATCTAAATAAAAGTGAAAAAATTGAAATAAGATAATTAGTTAGAAAATTTCTAGCAATGATTCAAAAATTTAACCATGTTATAAAACAAATTGCACTATTTAAAGACAGAACGAAATCACGCCTTAAACTTGTCTAATCTTTGTTTATTTCTTGGGTATTGTTACTAAAGTAAACATCAAATCATTAATTATTAAGCTAATCCACGTTGGTGATAATAACATGCCAAGATTTTCATTGAGTTATCTTTTGCTTTTTGTTTTTCCTTCCTTCTTGTGATGCTAACTTTTTGTTGTGAGTTTTAAAACTTAAACATAAATAATGTCCCATAAAGTGAATAGAGATCCCAACTACCCCAAGCTAAATCTACTTATGTTAATCGTTAAATTGGAATTATAAAATACACTAATATTTCTTAAATTATAAGTTCGCTTATCAAACCCAAACATCTTTTGACAAATCTTCGCTCATACCATTACTTTTCTTTGATATAAAAAATTAAAATATCAATATAACCCTAAATTTACTATTGACCCCCAATCTTATATTTCTTTATAATAATAATAAATTAAGGTCTAAATAAAATTAATTGATAATACATGAAATAGCTCAACTTGTGCTAAAGACATAAAATGTACCTGAATTATCCAATATGAGATGTACATTCTTTACACGGCTCATCAAGTATGGTGATTTTGAAATATAATCAATCAATAATAACTGAACTACTTATAAGCACATGAGTTCATTCAAGTTCTTAAATTCTCATATGTGAGATTTACACTCTTAACTTGCCCAAAAAATCCTACCATTTTTTTTATAAGTAATGTTAAAGATACTAAATTTGGATACTAAATTTACAAACTAAATGATGTGTCATCAATATAAATAAGCACGTTTATCAATATTTAAGAAATCAACCAATCATCAACTTCTATATTCTTTAGTTTTTAAAATTTAGTCTCTTTAGTTTTACTTTTTTTATTTATTTATTTTTATTTATTTTATCTTGGGAATGCAGTTTCTCGAGCCCATTTTTGCCCTCCCCGAAAACTACTGTGTCCAAATCTTCTCTCACACTCTCTAAACAGCTTCACCATATAGAAGCTATTAACCCTTAAAACTAAACCCTTTCAATCTCACTCTCTCTCTCCCTCTTAAAAGGTCTCATCTTTCTCTCTCAACATTTCTAAAACACACACACAGACCATATAGTCTACAGAGAACAGAGAGAGATAGATATATAGGTATACAAATCAAGCCATATATCTTTGTCTTGTTGTCTCTCCTCTCTCTCTGCTCACAGAGCTCCGAATTCTTCATCCATGTCCTCTGAATCATCGTCTTCACTTGTCCTTTTTTAATTCATTTTTTTAGACAGAAAAGAAAAGAAAAAAAAAAAACAGAGCGCCTCTGTTTCCTTCTCCGACTGTAAATTGGTGTACCCAGCTAATCATCCGTATTCATGGCGTACCACAACCACCTCTCCCAGGACCTCCCTCTCCACCACTTCACCGACCAAACCCAGCAATATCAGTCGGACCAAACCGACCCGACTTCCAAGCCCCCCGAGCCCCACCACCCATTTCAGCCCGCCCCCAATTGGCTCAACTCTGCCCTCCTCCGCAACTTCACCAACGCCGACACCAACCCGACCAATAGCAACAACGCAAGCAACAACGGCGGTGGTGCATCCAATTTCCTCAACCTACACGTTACCGCCTCCGACTCCGCGGCCTCCCAAGCCTCCAACCAATGGCTCTCCCAGTCCCACCGTCCGATCCTCCACCGCAACCACAGCGACGTCATCGATGACGTCACCGTCGCCGGCGACTCGATGATCGCCGCGATGTCCCATGACTCCGCAGACCTCAAGCCCGGCAGCAACCTCAACAAGAGCGACGGCGGAGTCGTCGAGAGCGGCATCCCAGGCGGAGGCGGAGGAGGAGACGGTGGGGTGATGAACTGGCAGAACGCGAGACACAAAGCTGAAATTCTGGCGCACCCGCTGTACGAGCCGCTGCTGTCGGCACACGTAGCGTGCCTGCGGATCGCGACACCGGTGGACCAGCTGCCTAGGATCGACGCTCAGCTGGCGCAGTCGCAGAATGTGGTGGCGAAGTACTCCGCCTTGGGGAATGGCATGGTCGGCGATGACAAGGAGCTTGATCAGTTCATGGTAATGCTCTTTGTTTTTTGGTGATGACTTGCCTTTGCCTTTTGAATTTTGATTGTAGTGACGAATGAGTCATCAAATTTGGGTAATTGGCTATAATAATTTAAAACACACAAACGATCATACCTCATCAATTCAATTAAAACCAAAAGTAGTAGATTAGTAAATCGAATTCCTCAATTTATTTAGGAATACACACAAACGATCATACCTCATCAATTCAATTAAAACCAAAAGTAGTAGATTAGTAAATCGAATTCCTCAATTTATTTAGGAATACAGAGTTTACGCCTTGTCTCATACTCAAATCTTTAAGGTTTTTACGAGAAATTTTCTTGTCAATTAAATGAAAACCAAAATTTATAAAATTAATACTTACAAATTTTGATCTTTGGAAACAAGAAATTTATTTGAATTTTATTTTGAAGATTTAAAGTTTATAACTCGCGTCTTACTCATAATTTAACAATGGTTATAATGATATTAGTTCTCATCCAATTTAAAAAAAATCTCGAATTCAAACATCATGAACGATAATTGTTAGATTAATTACAATAGGAGGAATTTATTGGCACGTAGGAGGAAGTTGGAATGAGATGAGATGGTTGAAGATTTCAAGGGATATAGGGATCTGAAAAAGCTTTAAGGCTACAAGGGAAGACAGTGCTGACTGCTGACATAACAAAAGCGAAGCCTCGGTGAAACAACAGTTCTGAATCCCCTAATCTTTTTATAACAAAAAACATGCGGGAAGACAAAAGCTGAGATTACCGCAACAGGACAACGCTTTACCTCTGCAATGTCACTTGCAAATTGTCCTGTCTAACATGTGTTTTAACAGTTAAATTATTTTTTGAAAATACAAAAACTAAGATTTAACTGTTAAAAAATCTGGTGTATCCTATAAAATTTTATGCACTCTAGTTTCTAGTACCTATTCATTTTGTACGTTAGGTTGTAGTTTCATTTACAAACTTCTATGTATAGGACGGCCCCTTTTTTATGCTTTATTAAAGAAGAGATTATTAATATGATGTTGATAACACTGGTAGATTCGCGGCAATAATAAATATACCGACGTGTTATTGATGCATCATCAATACGAGAATTCATCTTCATTATTAATCGATGATACCATCAAAATTTTGATTTGCTTTTGTTGTTGATGATATAGAGGCATTATGTTTTGTTGCTTTGTTCGTTTAAAGAACAACTGCAACAACACGTCCGGGTGCATGCAATGGAAGCAGTGATGGCTTGCTGGGAGATTGAGCAATCACTTCAAAGCTTAACAGGTAAACTTTTGCAACGACGGTGGTCATGTCTCTTTGGCAGCAAGTTAAACTTGCTTACACAAACTACATGAACAGGAGTTTCCCCCGGCGAAGGAACAGGTGCTACAATGTCTGATGACGAAGACGACCAAGTAGATAGTGATGCAAACTTGTTTGATGCAAGTATGGAGGGTCATGACAGCATGGGATTTGGCCCTCTTATACCGACAGAGAGTGAAAGGTCCTTGATGGAGCGCGTGAGGCAAGAACTTAAGCATGAACTGAAACAGGTACTAAATCATGAAATTGTTCATGGTAAATCTGCTATCCCTTTTACTTATATGAACAAATTTTGCAGGGTTACAAGGAGAAAATCGTTGACATAAGAGAGGAGATTATGCGCAAGAGAAGAGCCGGAAAACTTCCTGGCGACACAACCTCTGTCCTAAAAGCTTGGTGGCAATCACATTCAAAGTGGCCATATCCAACTGTAAGTTTGAGAAGCTCTTTGAGTTTGCATTCTAAACATACAAAAATCTACAGGCCTCTTAAATTCCTAAACCCTAAACACATTTCATAAATCCGCAAATTTTTG
Organism: Cotoneaster glaucophyllus; assembly: GCA_036320875.1. NCBI lineage: Eukaryota > Viridiplantae > Streptophyta > Magnoliopsida > Rosales > Rosaceae > Cotoneaster > Cotoneaster glaucophyllus. The sequence continues at coordinate 8,682,070 of CM070073.1, read as the reverse complement.
TTCTCGCCAATATCTAAACTAGCATGGTGTTTGTATTAATTTGCAGGAGGAGGACAAGGCTAGGTTGGTACTGGAAACTGGTTTGCAATTAAAGCAGATAAACAATTGGTTCATCAATCAGAGGAAGAGGAACTGGCACAGCAATCCTTCAACCTCCACGGTTTTGAAGAGCAAGCGCAAAAGGTATACCAATTGAACCATGCATTCTTCTGAAGTTCACATTTTTCATGAGCCTTGCGCCAACCTTAATTTGAAAAGAAGTAATGCAGGTGAAAACAGCAGTGGCGACCGGTTCATATAAAATGGGTAAAGGGAAATGGAGAGCCAGTCTGGTTTTGGTGATATTCATTCACTCGCTTCAACTACATTTACGACTCCAACGTCGAAATTGCGATAGCATAGGACTTCATGGAAGAAGACTACAGCACTCAGGTGAAAGAATCATATTTTGGTTCTACTAAAGGAAAGAAGGCTAACTCTTATTGGGAAGGTGCGATTATAAACCCGATATGAGCCGTTATAGTACAGGTATGCTCAAAGGATGCAGATGATCAACGCGTATGTAATATGAATATATCAATAGAAATTCATGTGTTTAGGAATTGTGTTACTGAAACTGCGAATTGGATAGTCCACCGCGGGCTTATAATTTTTTGTTTGTAATCTTCAGTTTTGTGAATAAGAATAGTGAGAGTTGTGGGGGTGTACAAACCTGAGCTTTTGGTTCCTTACATCACACTCATGACTTTAGCTTTTCTCGACATTTGTTGTTGAGATAATAAATTTGTTAGTAATGGTATGTAAAATTTTAAGTCGCATCTTTGGCTCTCACTCGTGAGTTATAAACGAAGCTGTTCAATCCCTCCCCTCGAGCATTTGCTCAAACCGCCCTCGAGCAGGGCTCGAACTCTGATCAACTGGTTAAAATTCTAAAAGTTGAAGAAAATGCACCAAGATTCTTTAGCATGTCCGAAACTCGACTATTTTCAAACTTTCCTAATATATTCGGGCTGCAGATGCGTGCATATTCGGTTCATGCCAAGTGCATACACGTACACACTTATAAATTCTCTTTTTTGTTCATCTGATTCTCAACTGCAAAACTGGAGGGGGAAAAAATCAAAGATTTATGTGCCTTCATGCCTGAAAAAGTCGACTTAACGAAAGTTTCAGCAGTGAATGTAGAGCAGCTCTACGTAACATGGCTTGGAGATTAACCGTCTCAAAAACAAAAACTAGTGGCAAAATTCAGCCGTTGGCATAACTTTTGAAGAAACAAAACAATCAAATCAAATCAAAGAATGAGTAATACACGGTCTCTATATCTATAAACAAACAATTTGATCAACGTCTGCAGGAAGATCAATCTAGCGAATCAGAACTTGGCATTCATCCCTTGTGACGCTGCATATGATCCACTATTCGAAAAATGATGGTATGCAGCAGCAGCACCCTCTTCTTCCCTACCAACATTACCGTCATCGAAATTAAGCGCGTAACTCTGTGGATCATACTGAAACTGCACCCTTCTTTTCTTGTATATCGTTCTAAAAGATCGGATGAAGTTCTTCCACTTTGGTCCTGCCAAAACCTCCGAAATTTCTCGCGCTTTCTTAACCTTCTCCACCAACCAACTCTCTTTCGCTTGTTCTCCTTCTTGTTGTTGCAGCAGATATCTCCGTGCTCCAATCCTTCTTCCACACAGTGCCCATAAACAACCGCATGAAAATGATCGATCTATTTCTTCATCGTAGTACTCATCGTTCACTTCCAATGGCGATGGAAATTCGTGAACCGAGGGCATTTTCTCACGTGGGTTTGCCATGAGGATTCAGAACTTGATATCAAAATATGTGATTTGATGCAAAAGGGTGATCAAAGTGCAGAGAAATGTAAGTCTATATATATAGTATGAATAATGCAATCAATAATTAAATAATTATGAAATTAGTGCTTGCTAATTAATAGCTAATAGCTAAAGTGAGTTGTGTTAGGAAACTGCGTGTGCCGGCCCTCGCCATTAGGTGTGACTTGTAGACTTGTAGTTGTATGGCATCTGTTATAATTCACAATTAGAACAAACCAAACTGCTGTTTTGTCTGTTTTTTGTGATCGGGTCCTCAAGTTCGTTAAATGTTCGGATTAATTAACATTTGAGAGTTATTTCTCGTGTATGTCCTGTGTAGTAAACTTCAAATGTAAAGAGCTAAACAGTGTTCTAACTTATGTAAGTCAGCGAAAGTTTATAACTAATTTTGCTAGAAGATGTTATTATTCTAATATTTTAGCCACCTTCTCAGCTATGATTTTAGGGTTTTTAATTTGAATTTAATCCATCCTTTTGTCATATTTTAACTCGTTTGGTTTCTTCGTGCTTCCCACTACATTTCTTGTGCAAACTTGAAGCCATGAAATTGAACCTAAAAACAAAAAACAAAACCCATAATTTCAATCACGTCCGGGGATTCTCTCCTAAAATGATTTAATTAAATAATAAGGAAAAATACAATACGAGTTCTTGGCCTCATCAGCCCAGATTACAATTTGAAGTAAAATGGGCGTTATGTCGTATTATTTCCTTCTTGCGTCTCTACTTCTTTCTTTGTCAAAGCTGGTCAACGTACATTTGCTCTAATGGGCCAGCCCAATAAGCAACCGCCACGGTACCCCGCCCGCGCATTTCTCTCTACTCTCAACCAAAAAATCTCAACCGTTGCTCATCAAAATATTATCGTCCATGTCAGTTGCAGAACCCTAGCAGATGACGACGAAACACTTGCAACGTATCAAAACGCACTTAATCTTTAACTAAACGCAGCAATCTCCGGACCCAAGGCCGAACACTTGGTAGGCGGAGGCGTCGTCGCCGTCGCCGTCAAGCTCTGCTTCGGCTGCGCCAGCAAACCCCCGAACCTCCTGAGGGATATCATCTCATCGCCTCGGTTCACGTCGTCCTCGAAATTCCTGGCGTAGCTCGACGGCTCGTAGCTGAAGTCGACCGAAGACGACCAGTGCCGGCTCCTCCCCCGTCTCCTCGGAGCGACGCCGCCGTTCGCCCGGCTCTTCGCTTTGTTCTCGTTAGCCGCCGCAGCAGCTGCCAACTCCTCCTCGCTCTCCAAAATGTCGTCGAGCGCTTTGCGGTTCATCTTCCTCTCGTCCAGCGTCGTCGGGATTGAGGAAGCCGAGAGCCGAGCAGAGAATCCGTTGAGGAGCTGGTCGTCGGCCTTGCAGGCGTCATCCTCGAAGTTGAGGGCGTAGCTGGAGGGGTCGTAGCCAAAGTCGGCGGAGGCGTTTCGGGGGCGCACTCTTCCCGACCTAACTCCGCCGCCTATCTTTGATATGAGGTTCATGCAGCGGCCTTTGATCTCCGGCAGAGGCGACCTCGGCGGCGGCGTCCGGGCCCTCCTGTTGTTGCAGTTGTTGTAGTAGTCTGCGTCGTTGTCGAGAACGTCGAACGGGTGTGTGCTCATGCCGGAGAAGCAGCCCGAGAGGCAGATTGATCGGAGGTGGCGCTTCTGGTGGAGAGGCGACGTCTGCGAATGAGACCGGAATTTCTCGTTCAACATTGATTGGACTGGAGATTGGAGTTCGGAGTTTTATTTTTTCTTCTTATTTTCTCGGGAAACAAACAGGTCTCTAAATTTTTTGTGATTGATGGAGAGAAGAGGTGGCGGGGGAAGGCGTATTTATGGGTTGAGGGGGAGTGAGTGGTGGGGGATGAGGAAGCGACGTTTGCGGCGTAAGCAGTAGCTGGAACACCCGAAGAAGCCGTGGGTCGTGCGTGGTACCGGTTTTTACTTTTTTTTTCTTCCTAATATCATTTAAACTTAATGAATTAAATTTGAATTATTTTTGGATATTTTGGTGTGAAAGCCGCGTTGTGTACAAATTACAATTCGTGGACTCAAAGAGTTTGATTGTGTTTATTATGCACGTGCCATATTTACCCCTTTTTTTTTTCGGTAAACTGCTATTTTTGCATTTTTTGTGACCCTAATAATTAGTCTCTAATCATAGTTTCCCTACCAAAATAAACATTAATTTGATTTACATGTCACATGTTACAAATCATAATTCTAAATCGTGTTTACTTGATCGAGTTGTACCTTGTTCAACTGCGTACACGTGCACATGCGATTAATTGTATTATTATTATTGTTGATTATGATCATCTTTAAATGAAAATTACGTATTACACCAATAATTATAATATGATGTTATCTTTTGGACACAAGCAATTTTGACGATAGAGAAGTTGGATATGAGATATATATATCAGGTTGAAGTGAAAATACTTTTTGGGTGATTGATGATGGGCTGAATGAGGATGGTGACATTTGTTTTAGCACTATCCTTAGTGTTAATGATAGGATTAGCATTGATTATGGTTCCACTCACCATCTGATTAAGCAATATAGGAAGCGAACAATAAATAATTAAATAATAAAGATATTCCTATATTTGGATTGACTGATTAGGGAAGTCGGATTCGATCTTAAATCTGATTTAAATCTTATCTACTAATCCAAAACCGAATGTGGCCAAAACAAACAGAACAGAGTTTTTGTCGTATTTGATTTTCCGGATTTCACGTGCATGCACGAGCGAGCATGAAACTCACTTGAGATCCATAGAAATTTGCCACGTATTGAGACTTGATGAGAGGATATTATCTAAACTACTTATTAAAAAAATGTTATTCTTACCACATATTTATATCATTTCTCTAATAACTTGCCTTTAGCCATTTAATGACAAGTGCGAATCACGCGTTCATGATTTTAACCATGGTTGGGAGTTGCTATGCATGTGAGATGATTGTTTCATTTACGTGTGGCTCACCATGCTAATATATGTTCACTGTCATATTAATTATGATTTAGATGAGTTTAAATTTTAAAATTTGCATTGTATAAAAAGATGTTCATTACCACCGAAGGATCATGAGCGAAGATGCACTCTTAAAACAAAACAAAAAAAAACTTGATTTCAACCATAGTTTTCAACCTTTTACGAGAAAGTAAAATAAAAATTGTATGAGCACCTACCATTGGATTAAAATCGAACGGTTAGTGACCTTGATTTCTTGATCCCTAAACCGTAGTGTATATACTTGATTGGAAGAGGTTAGAAAGGTTAAGTCCAAGAGTACAAAGCTTAAATACAGAGAAATTTTGACATATTACTAACTGTATATAGTAATTGTATGTACATTTAAATTCAATCTAATGAGTTTGAACACATATTTATATACAATCGGTGATTGTAAAGTGATCAAATTGAATGTCTTGGTGTTTAGAGGGTTTTTTTTTGGGCCTAATGTGTATTAGCTCTCGATGCTACTTGAAGGTTATGCCGGCCCAAACGGGAAATTTAAGGCCTTTCTTTAGGGCCCAATGAGTCAAAGACGGTCGTTCAGGTCCAATCAAAACACGAGACGGAAACTCAGTCTGCAGAAAATCCCGGAACCCTCCTGAAGTTCAAAAAACCCTCCAAAAATCTCCATTTTTTTGTTTACTTCCTCTTTCGTCCTTCATCAACCTCTCAGCTCTCAGTCTCTCATGGTAAGTAATCCAATCCCCAATCTCTCTCTCTCTCTCTCTCTCAAATTTCTTCATGCCTCTCTCTGTATTCCAGGAATCGCAGCAAGACAGACAGTCTCCGGCGGCGGCTCTCGAAGACTGCTTGAAGCTATTGAAGGGCGAGAGAGACGAGCAGCGCCTCGCCGGCCTTCTCCTCGTCACCAAATTCTGCAAAGGCGACGACCTCTCCTCCCTCCAGTCCATTTACAATGCCGTCGGCGTCGGCTTTCTCGACCGACTCCTCAGGACTGGTAACTTCTACAAACTCTTTCATTTTTTTCCTTTATTTGTTGAATTTTCACTTTCTGTCAATTTTTTGGAAACTGAAAGTTAATTCAGTTAGTTTCGAGCTTTGAGAATGAAGCACGAGTGAAATTTAAGTAAATGATTCCGAATTTTGATATTGTTTTGGTTAGGGATGGGAAAGGGAAGCATTAGCAGTAGCGGAAGTGAAAATCGGGATGCGTATTTGCAGCTATCGGTTACTGTTCTTGCTGCATTCTGTCGTGTTCCGGAAATTGCTGCTTCAAACGACATGGTTTCGAAGATTCCATTGGTACTGGAAGTTTTATCCAACAGGTAGGGTTCTTGTCCAATTGAATTTCTTTTCTTTGATGCTAGAATTGTGTTTTAAGTAACACATTGATTGCCGAATGACCTGATCATTTTATTCGGTGAGAATACAGACCAGGATTGGCTGTTCTTGATGAATGCTATGAATTTTTGTATTTGGTGTCAACGGCTTCTGAAGACGGAATCATGATGATGTACTCATCTGGTGGCTTGAAAATGCTGGCTTCTCATATGTCCGTTTTGCCAGACGGTAATTGTTCTTATCTTCTACTGAGCTTTTTAAAGACCCTAAAGGATCTTGTTAATGATTCGTCATTGTGTGTTTAAATTTTGTTGCTTTCTAGGCAACTGTAAAGTTTGGAATCATTTGTGATCGGTACTCACTGTAATGTATCTTTTTGTTCCTTTTGATAAGAAAGCACTTTTTCTCGGTCACTTACGGGATTAGTTCATCAGTCTCAATTTACAAATGATTGATGAGATGAAATTTATGTACAGGTTCTCATCAAATGGAGCTTGCTATGAAACTTGTGCAATTGATACTAAATAAACTGTCTCTTGACATCATTAGCAATGACTATCTTCAGGAACTCGCAGTGGTTGTAAGTTGAATTTCTAGATATCCTTTACTTCACGAATTCTTCAAATATTATACTATCCTTTGTTTCACTTTAGCTTCAAAAATTTACTTTTTCAGTTATGCTGGAAGTAAATTTTCTGAATTGAAATTAATAATCTTCCTTGAAATTGGTATATGAATTTGAGTTATTTCTGCTTTGATACAGGTGGCTGCAATAGCGAGGCAATTTGCTGTCTTGCATAGTGCTGTGAAATTTGATGCGCTCCACCTACTGTCTGCCATCCTCTCATCGCAGTATGCGGTATGAAATCATTGTTTATTTCTCTTTTCTAGAAAAAAAAAAAGAGAAAAAAAAAGATTATTTGACTTAGCTAATTTAAATGATGAATGGCTTCTTATCAATTTTGATTGTTTGACAAAATAAGGCTCTTTTTATGTATAATTAAATTACCGGAGGCAAACTCTCTCAGTTCTCTGTTGATATCGGTGACTTTTAAACTAATTATGTGTCTTCCTGGTATTTTCAGGCACCACTTTGTGATTCTCTTCGTGTATTACCAGAAAAAGATTTGCCAAATTACATGCGCGATGGTATTGCGGCCATTCTACAAAACCGTGTTGGTATGTTGAACTAATTATTTAATTCATTTTTGTTTTAGTCTTTTAGATGAATACGTGGTCATGTAGAGAAGTTATTGTAGTCTCTGATATTTTAGCATTTTCATGGTTTTTCTTTTAAGTTTTGTTACTTTCTGTAAGTTCATTTTTTAAAATGAAAAGTGGAGGCTTATTAATGTTATTTTCTTGTCATTTAATGGCAGCGCCTACCGAAAAGCTTCAGGCACTTATTTTGGCTGATTCTATGATGATGATATATGGGGAACGATGGTTGATAGGTCATATCAGCTTAAGTGAGTTGAAAGAGCCTATTCCAGCTGACAGGTCTGCTATGCCTGTATATGATACATGTCTGCATTTCCGAGTGTGTGTATGTGTGTTGATTTTATATAATGGGTGGGTCTGATAGTCCATGTTTGTGTCTTAATTTTTCAGGTGCCTAGTGCTAGTACTGGAGCAATCAAGGGTTGAAGTTGCGGTTCTTCTTAATGAGCTTGCCCAGTTGAAAGATGAAGCATCCAAGAAATCTACGGCCCCTGCTGAGACAATTTGTTTAAAGAAACGGAATGTGGCTATTGCCTTTTCTTTACTTGAAAAGATAGTTAGCTTAATATCAAATGCCAGTGAGAATGAAGGTAAGCCAATTTTGCCAGATTTGCAGGTTTGGGAATTCCATAATTTTTGTGGAGAAGCATGATGGGGTAGTGTGTGTGAAACATTAATTTAAATGTTCTCCCTATTTTATATTTAGTAATTTTTTTTCAGTTTCCTGACTTATTTTTTGTGTTGACTTGCAACAGAGCTGTTTGGTACAAATATACGCTTATCTCTTGACTTCAGTAAAATGTTAATCATCTCTGTGCAATTGTAGGGGATCCTATTGATGAAAATACTTTCATGACGGTGATTAAGGGCCTTAACGAGACAATTGGTGTAGTTTTAGAGTATTTACAAGATGCAAGGGTAAGCATGGTCATTTTGTATAATTAGAGTTAATAATACTTTCATTATTTAATCACGTTATGATCCACAGGAACATGGACAAAAGAAGGGAGATGATCTTCTTGCTTCAGTGCGGCTTATTGGGAGGTATTATTGCATTTGTCTAGTTAACATATTGGTGAAATTCATGGAGACATAGGAGCCACTGTTTTTAATTGTTGATATGCATGTTTCAGCTATCTTGCAGAAACACCCCTTGCATGCAAAGATAATGTTAGAGAACTTTTAGAGTATATGCTTTCTGTTGAAGGTGAAGATGAACAAAGGTAAATTATCTCGGAATAATTATAGTCTAATACGCAGACAAACTTTAGGGGTTTATAAGCTTTGAAAATGATCTTTTATTTGTAATATGTCCAAATGACAGCCCCTTCTACTCTATATGCTTTTTGCTTCCAATGCTCTGCCAAATGACAATGGAGATTGAAGGATGTAAAGCTTTGGTTTCCTGTGGTGGCCATAACGCTGTAAGTCTATCCTCTTTTATAAAGTACTTGCTCTCTACGTTTATTCCAATTTTTTTGTTTTTTGTTTTTTTGTTTTACGTAATGGCCTCATGATGTGGTCTCAAGTTGAAGTCTACAAAAGCAATTTAGCAAGCATATTGAATCGATTTGCAGGTTGTTGATTGCCTTGTAAAATTAATTGGGCCACATGGCTATATGGTTGAAGATAATGATCGCATTCTTTTGGCTTGTGACACAATCTTGAATCTTCTTTTAAAGGTAGTGTGATCATCATTATATACCAAGAATATTATTTATTTTATGCAATCTATGATCTTCTGTTTCTTTTTCATATATAGAAAGAGCAATTGCAAATCCCACTGGATGATTCAGTGCTTGTTAATCTATTAAAAGCACTGGCATACTGGACAGGTACCCTTTTATCAACTTTTTTTTACCATTAATACGTGCATTGAAACTGCTCATTGTTATGAAATCACATTTCCTTTCGTTTTTATAATGCAGCAGTAGTATTATTTAGGAAAGCTGATAGTATTGGTTTTGATTTTGGGTGTTGCATTAGAATCATATCGAAGGGCATCCAGTTCATTTTTCGAAAGCAGTAACATTTTGGAGACTTCCATTTGGAGAGTACCCCGTTTACTCTTTACTGTTAAAACTTAAAACCGAGATTTTGTTTCGTGATTTTAGGAGCAAAAGACTTTATAACTCTAGAAAAACTGAACCAAAGAACTTTTGGAGACAGATTTGTCTTTGAATCAGAAAGCCTCTGATCTCAAGTATCTTTCTTTTATGCCAAATTGTAATAGTTTTCTCTTTCATGTTATGTCGTTCTGTTTTTGTAGTCTGATTAAATTTTTATCTTTGCGCTTCCAATTGTGATATAACTTACAATTTTAAGGGGTTTTATTTATTTGTTTCAAATAGTGCATAATATGATATGGGCCCATCACGTTGTTTCAAAATTGATACTACTTGACAGAGCTTAGAGCTGTATTATCGGCATTCATTTTTCGTTCTGTGCATGGTCTAACCTCCTATCTTTTCATCCGTTCGTTCATGCAAAAGAGATTGGGCATCTTAATAATACTTGTACACCTGATTTCAGAGGGTAAGGATGACCCGTCAACTATTATGATGGCTTCAAGCATTTGCTCGCTGCTATTTGATTTGACATCGGAGAAGGCTCTTCTTAAGCATCCTAACTTTGATGACAGCACTCTAGATAGTTTATCTCGTCTCATCGCAAGAAGTATGGCTTCATGGGGACAGGTATACTGCATGATAGGAAGTTGATTGATTTTTCTTTTTAATTTTAAAAAGTTGTAGCTTATAAGGTGCCCGTTGTCAAATTCATTGTAGGGTACGTCTGATGCTGCTAAAGAAGAAGCGGATCTTCTTGAGATTGTCACGTCAGGTTTGTTTCTTCGGAATTGGGTCCCAAATTACTCATCTATTCTTGCGGTTGAAAATGTGTATAATTCTCAGAAGCCTTGCATATTAGTGTTCATAGGATTTTGAATCGTCAAAATGTTGCAGGATATTCTCAATGGGCGAATCGGTTCTCTCGTGTGAGGAAAGCCGTTGAGAAACAGCCAGCTGGTCCTGCAGCCCAACAATGGACTTTTATTTACTAATATGGTTGGTTACTGCTTACAACAATGAGGCGTTGGATTCTGTCAGATGGACGATGAAATTGTGGGAGGAAATTATCCTTGTGTTCTGTTTCAACTTAAAGCGAATGCGCCCAGCCGAAGGATAATGCCTCATGCCTATCAGCTTCCTCTCTCCCATCACCAACGAGTTTTATGTATCGAATGGTTATGTATTTTTTTCGAGTTACAGTTGTTCGGTATATATATTTGGATATAAGTAGTTTAGGAAAAAAGACGTTTTTACATATTGCGAGTACGAGTAGTGTTGGCTCATATAATTCAAATCCGATATTGTTTCTCTCCCTCTCTATAATTTATGTATTGACTTCCAGACTTTTATACACAGGCGGTACCCAAACAGAGTAAAGCTAGTCCCACATCGACCAGGACTGCTAATATTAAGGGCTTTATATAGAACTGCTTGCCAACAAGGTTTGTCCCTTCGGGGACATCCGATAAAATTGGAACGATACAGAGAAGATTAGCATGGCCCCTGCGCAAGGATGACACGCATAAATCGAGAAATGGTCCAAATTTTTTTTTTTTACGTGATATTTTTTGCTCTCGTTGAGGTTTTCACCCGATAACAATCCAATCACAAAGCTCTTTCATCAGTGACCTTTTTGCATGATTTTCTGGCCCGCGTTAAGTTTTCTTTTCGACAACAACCCAATCACAAAGTTCTTTTATCAATAACCTTTCTCATTTATGTAGCGTCTCGCAATGAAAATCCCAACATCAAGATTAAGCGTGATATTTTTTGCTCTCGTTGAGGTTTTCACCCGATAACAATCCAATCACAAAGCTCTTTCATCAGTGACCTTTTTGCATGATTTTCTTGCTTGCGTGAAGTTTTCTTTTCGACAACAACCCAATCACAAACTTCTTTGATCAATAACCTTTCTCATTTATGTAACGTCTCGCAATAAAAATTGTCCCCAACACCAATATAATCTTGTTCCACTCTTGCAAATTTTATGTAGCATTTTTATTAAGTAGAAGAATAGCTGCTTGGAGTGTAAGTTGATTAAGATCATAATTAACCTTTCCAAGTCTATTTAATTAACCTAACAACTCTAACTATTTAATCAAGTAACTCCATCATTTGTTTGAAAAAAGAAAACACTTAACCAACCTAACATAATTAAAGGCCCAGGCCCAATAAAGTTGGGCAAAATCTAAATGAAACGGACCACCTCCAGCCACCACGTTCACCTGCCACTGAGATGAACACACGGACGACGACTTTCTCCAGCGCCATTTTTAGAGAGAGAAAGCTAGAGAGAGAGGAAAAATGGGTTGTGGGAATTTCTTCTTCACCATATTGGTGACCTTCTCCGTAGCTCTGATCACGTATAACATCATAATCTCAGCCAATTCGCCACTCCAGCAGGACCTTCCAGGTCCGTCGAGATCATCATTGTCGATTGGCGTGGATCCCATCATCCAGATGCCATTTCGTAGATCGCGAGGAAAATCGGGGAGCTCCAAGCGACTGTTCCACACGGCGGTGACGGCCTCCGACTCCGTATACAACACGTGGCAGTGCAGGATCATGTATTACTGGTTCAAGAAGTTTCAGAACGAACCCGGTTCGGAGATGGGCGGGTTCACTAGGATCTTGCATAATGGGAAGCCGGACAAGTACATGGATGAAATCCCAACTTTTATTGCCCAGCCTTTGCCTGCTGGAATGGATCGGGTTGGTGGGCTTTTCTCTTAATTTGTCTTTATTTTATGAATTTTGATTAACCTGTTTATGTTTATCTGCTTTTTTTGGAAGTTGGTAATTGAATTTAGCATAATTTTGGACTTTTTCGTATGTGTTTGGCAGATGGGTTTTGATTATTTTTTTAGTATAGAATTTTGGATTGCTGAGTAATGTTGCAAATGGAGAAGTTAGATTTTGATTTCTTTTTTGGGGACATTGCTAATGGAGTGATGAAGAATTTACTTTGATGATTAAATTATGCAATCTAGACTTGTGAATTACGGAACCCTGAAGGAATTTAAACTTCTTTCGGGCTAGCTTGTTTACGAAAGAAGCGGGTGAAGTTTTGTGGTGATGAAGTATTAATCTCTGTAACTGTTATTTTGGTAGAAATTACTTTGTAGTAGTTTCTTAGCTTCCATTTCTGCAATCACAGGGTTATATAGTTCTCAACAGACCATGGGCATTTGTGCAATGGCTTCAGCAAGCAGACATCAAAGAAGAGTACGAGCGATGCTTTACTTCCTAGTTTCAGTACTTAATAAGTTGATCATCTTTGGTGTTTCTGTTAGGGTTGACTTATCTATATTGTATGGTTACCGTGTATGCAGTTATATACTGATGTCGGAGCCCGATCATGTGATTGTCAAGCCCATACCAAACTTGTCCACTGACGGGCTTGGAGTCGCGTTTCCTTTCTTCTACATTGAACCGAAAAGGTACGAGTCAGTGCTCCGGAAATACTTCCCTGAGAACAAGGGACCAATAACTAACATTGATCCAATTGGAAATTCTCCCGTCATTGTTGGGAAGGTATTTAAACTTGTCATCTGCCAGTTATAGCAACAGTTATCTTTAGGTTTATGGTGTTTTGACATTTTTCAAATCTATCGTTTTCAGGAATCTCTTAAGAAGATTGCTCCGACCTGGATGAATGTTTCTTTGGCAATGAAGAAGGATCCTGAAGCAGACAAAGCTTTTGGATGGGTGCTTGAAATGTGAGCTCTCACTAGTTAACTTAGTTCTTTGATGGCGTTACTCAAGTTTCCAACTACCTTAGCTATCAAAACACTTGTTGACAACATTCATTTTGCATCATGATATAGGTATGCTTATGCTGTTGCATCCGCTCACCATGGTGTTGGTAATATCTTGTACAAGGATTTCATGCTTCAGGTTTAGAACCCGTTTTCTTTCCTTGTTATGTTTAAATTTTTTCATGATCGCAAGTTAATTTATCCATTTGTTACTGTCTGCAAGATCAATTGGTTGGTTTACAAAATTTCAATTTTTTTTTATATTCTAATGCTTAACGTACCAGCATTACTATTTTTCTGATGTACATCAGCCTCCATGGGATAAAGAAATTGGCAAGAAGTTCATAATTCATTACACTTATGGATGCGACTATAATATGAAGGTACTATGTTCGATAAGCTCTTGTATACTTTCATGTGCAGTATCTATCGAGAGTGAGGATATTTTTATTTCTGACGGTTTGATTTACTGCCCAATACATGTCTTCAGTTTTCAAGAAATAAGAACTTTCAGCTCTTTAATATCTGGTTTTGATTTTCTGATATCAGGGTGAACTAACATATGGGAAAATTGGAGAATGGAGATTTGACAAACGATCTTATGGTACTGTTGCGCCGCCTAGAAACCTCCCTATGCCTCCACATGGTGTTCCAGAAAGCGTGGTATGTATCATCACCTAGTAGTACAGTAGTGTTCCTGCATAATTGGTTCGCTAGCGAAAAACATGCAGTTGACCCTGCTTATTCTATCTTGTCCCGAAATTTAAACGTGCAGGTGACGCTGGTGAAAATGGTGAATGAAGCGACAGCAAACATTCCAAATTGGGGGGAATAGGTAAAAGAGCCTGGTTGGAGCTGATGTAGACACTGAGCCTGTACAGACAAAGCTGTGCTGCCTTTTGGCACACAGATGCCACTTGCGGAAAAGTTTGCGAAAATTTTCATGTCTCGCTAATCAGCTTGGGTTGCACACTCGGCGTCACACTCGAATTCCGTTGCTCGTATGACCTAATTATGAGAATTTTACCACAAACATGAATACGTTTTGTGAATGATAAAGTTAATTATATAGGTAGAGATGCGTTATCCCACACTCATTTTTACTTCTTACACTTAATTATCGGATAACATTTGTTTTCTCCTTGCTGCGCTTTGAAGTTAGCTTTTGATAACAAATGTTAGGATTTTCCCCTTGATTAGAATTGTGGACGCCTTAACCGAGTTTTCGGACACTTGGAAAGGTACAGTTTGAGAACCTTGAGTATTTTACTCGGATTGAGATCACTCTGGATTTCTGTTTTTGGAGCCGCGGATTGAGACATGGAACGGCACGGATCTCTCTCTCTTTTGAACGGTGCAGATCCAGAGTGAATCTCATTCTAATTCATTCAGTGGACGAGGAAACACAAATGGACCTGACATGTTCATGTTCCTGTGCAACACAGTCGCACAGGAAGGCGGACAACGATGGACGGCAAGTCTCCACAAGAACTTGGATGTGCTCCCATGGTGGCCAGATGACGAGGACAATGAAGATGAGGACAATATTAATGTGGTATTTTCATGTCTGGAATTCCAAATTTGCCTAAAATTATACATCCTTAATATTTGAAAGTCGTCCCACGAAAATTTACAACAAATACATGAAAAAAAGAAGGAATAATTACATGCATGCATCGTCGTCCTCAATTCAAGTAGCGCCTGCAATTCTTTGACTTGCAAAAACATGGAATCTTCTTACCTTCGTCCTCATGGTTGAAGTGGTAGTCATATGTAATCTCTTCTCCGGGGAATATGTCCCGCTCAGCGAAAAATACCACCTGTGAATTGGGAAAACTCAGTAAGTAGTCAACATTCAAACGACATTTCCGAACGTAAACTCTCTAAAAATAGGGGAATCGCTTCGAAATTCTTCGGCTGCAGTTTCTTAAAACAATTTATGTGGCCAGACACCGGTTTTCACACAACTTTTAGTTTGAACAAACAATACATCGAAGAGAGGAGAAAAAATTTGTAGCATCACGATACATTCCAAATTACCTTCTTTTCATTCCTCACAGACATCACTTTGGCGACGCAATTTGGCTGGTCAGGTAAATCAACAGCAAAGTGAGAAAACTGAGTGAAAAGTACAAAATGGTTAAAAAATGAGTTGATTGAAGAAGAGAGAATTACCGAGCAGGAATGGTTGACAAAACGAGCAATCCCTCCTTTGCATGTAGCATCAATAATATGCTCTTTATCTATCTTGAAGAAGTAGCAAGCGCTCTTGTACTGAAGCTTTTTACCAGATTGGTATTCATTTTCCCTTTTGTCGGCAACACGCAGCCCCACTATCTCTCCAATATACTCAACAACCTACAAAGCACAAGGATACATCATATCTGGTATTATAGGAAAATACATGCCCCAATTTTAAAATATGAGAACGCCAAACCATTTCACCGCGGGAAATGAACCGAGACGTGTAAAGGCCAAGGGCATGTATGCCAGACTTGTACACTACTAGATGCTTCCAAAACTTTGCTTGCTTGTAGCGTGCATATTCTTTCTGCAAGTGACAGTAAACATTGTAAGGTTAAGTAGTCTTAAACATGGTAAATTTTACCACAGTTTCCAATTCCAATCACAAAACCCTGTATCTCATTCTATTGCAAATATTAGCACTAATCATGGTTATCAGTGATAATTAGATATATGATAATTCACAAGGGAGCAAAAGTGAGCCACAACTTTCTATTTCTAACGCAACATGAACTGACATCCTGAAGTGATACGCCATATTTACTTGCACAATCATCCTCAACTGAGCCACAACTTTCTATTTCTAATTCTAACATAGTTCGCATTTTCACAATGTGTTAGCCATAAAATTCATCTCACTTATTAAAAACTGAATAACCAAAACTAATCATCAGGTAAAGCAGCCTCATCCCTCATGAACATACCCGACAATCATGCTCTATATCCGAGGCTGGCAGCTTTGGAAGCCCCTGAGTGGATGACTTCTGACCATTAATATGAACCCAAGCATTTAACTGCTCCTGAGGAACAAGGCATCCACCATTGCCTTTTGACTGACCATAATGATTATGCCTGAACCCGTCACGTTTACGGCCCTTGTAACCCTACTCATAAACAAAAGAACGAAAAAACTGAGTGGCACCCTCACAAATACAATACCACAAAGTAAGGTCAAATACCTCAGTTCTAGCGCACGTTAATTCCTGTTTTTCAATGCAACCAGTTTCAGGGACATGGCCTGATTCGCACATTGGGAGTGTAGCATGTAGCACACATTTTCCATAAAAACCAATATTTTCATTGTCAACACCCTCAGCTTCACTTTGCAACAGACCCTGAAGGGGCCACACAGAAAAAAACCAATGACAAGAAACACAGTCAGTTTTTAATGTGACAAGGAGTTTTTTATAAAATATGGAAAATATATACAAACCCCAATGAGAAGGCAACAAATTCCAAGAAAACACCACAAAACAAACAATATCAAGCACAATAAAGAGTTGAGACCTTCTGATGAGCACACCAAGGGTGAAACTGAGCAGAACAATTTGCAATCCTGCACTGTATACATGAACCGCCTGCTCGCATACATATACAACAAACCTGAAAAAAAGTAGTTTAACGAAAGTAAGAATTAATGTCCAACCAAAGGCCCCGCGGGGTTGTTGGGTTTGACCAAAAACATATTTGCTTGGTGGTAGTTAATAGGGATGTGCTCGTATCTTTATTATTTCCGAGAAAATCATGTTATTGTTCTCCCTCCCCATCCAACCAAAGAAAGGTTATTTAAATATTTTATTGACAGTCAATTGCATTTAACAGATGGACATGGAGCAAAAGACGTGTCATCTTATAACATTTAAAACATGCCCAGTCCTAATGGTCTGTCTAATTTTAGGCGGACCGAAGAAAAACACACTAATTTGCTAAGCTCCAGTTCCATTTGTTATATATCCAAAACCAAGTCTCTCAAAAAAAAGAATCTTGATAATCTCTATCAATATTTATACATCTATTTTTCCCTCAATTATTGATTTTAACGCTTACCACATCTGCTCTAGGATGTGCACCAGAGACATCAAAAGCACTCATGGTGTCAACATTTGGGCATCGTGTTCCAGGAGTCCAAAGCCCACAAACCATATGAACCCATTGCTTAGTTGCCGAATCAAGTAATCCCGCTGTAATGCTATTATGTACGACATCAACTTGGTAGGACATACCCATATTACAGACAGCTGAGGTTAAGCAATGCCACCCACTCGAATCCTTTTGCAAAGTTTTAACCGACGAAAACTTATTCTTAGGCATGCCTTCTGTTTCAGTGTTCCAAGCTTTCAAAAGGCTTTTCACAACTGAGTGACTTCGCAGGGCTTGAGTCATGGCACCACCACCATAACCACACAGAACACAAACCTAGATGAAGAAACAAACACATTGCAATCCACAGGTTAAAAAAAATATTTCAAGCGAAAGAAAATGAGTAAGAAACAAAACATATATGAAGTTTTTTCTAAAAGAAAATTATACTAAAATAACACCCTTCCTCTTACAATATTCTTTGAACTGGTCCGGCATGGCCTGCAATACCAATGGCCTTTAGGTTGTTTTGAGACACCATAACAAGCCTGATGCACCTGTTCATTATGAAACTTCTCCATATCACCAAGCTATTACAAAAGAACTAGGATTATATTCAAGTTGAGCATGCTCTGGATTGCCACATACCTTGATTGAACATTGACTACACTCCAGTAAATGATTGATTTTATCGTTGTTTGAGCTACCACAAACACAGCAGAATGCATCTGAATCCAAATCAGAATGGCACCGTTGCTCTAGAGTGGAACTGCAAGAAAATTTAGGAAAACCAATCATCAGTATTTATAATGCATGTTCTTATTTTCCATTTGTATAACATGCCAAGAATGGGAAACATTGTTTACAAGAAATATCAGGAAGACTTTTAAAGCAAAATAATTAGGGGATCAATTGTCTTGCTCACGTTTTAGCACTAAGTTTGCAGAGTCCAAGCTTATTTTCACCACTCTCTAGGAGTTGTCCTTCACTCTTTGCTGGCAGACAATTTGAAATCTTTGAAACAGAAGCACTTTCAAAGCTGGGATCCTTCCCTGATGAACAAATATCATTTAGGGGGAAGTATATAGTTTCAACAGTAGATTAAATAACAAAAGAAATGCAATACATTTGTATGTTTACCTTTCTCGGTTAATTCATAAATGCTACGCTTGCGAATTTCCTTAGACTTCAGCTTCAACTGAGCATGGACAATAACGCCTAGCTTACTATCATCTTTCTCATGTCGATTATCTCCCAATTTCTCCAATGAGGACAACTCCTTACGACATTTCTTTTCTCCAACGGAGCACTCTTTCTTCGTTTTTCCCATGGAAGTTCTATTTAGTTTACCACAAACAACAGCAACACCAGGGATTGTTTTCTGAAGTGATTTAGGATTACAATTTTTTGGGACCTTGCATCTTCTAGAAGAATTAAGAACCTTGCTGAGGGGAACAATTTTTGCTGGTTTTGGTGTGTCGCCAGGCAAACTTCCATTAGCTAGTTCACCATATTTTCCGCATATTATTGGTCTTGCCTTCCTATAACAAGTATTCACCAGCTGAATAGAACATGATTTCAAACAACCTACAGATGTTTGCTTTCTTTTTCTAGCACCTTCTTCACCTGATTCTTGTATTTGGACATGCCTCGAACCATTAGAATTGAAATCCCTCTTACATTTCTTTCCCCCAGAAACTTCTGCAGTTTCACAGTTGGCACCACCACTTGGTTCTGTCTGGTAGAGATCAGTTTCCTCTCTGTCATTGTCATCATAGAGTTTGCGCAGATCTCTTTTACGTGAAAGCTTCTTTTCTGAAGATGATATAGGCCGTCTGGGTTTGGAACTGGACTGAGTTGCACAGGCCCCAAAGGTATGAGTTTTGGATTGCCCCAATGGAATGAGCATCTTCACACTTTTTGACGGATGAGAGGGAAACTGAACAGGGTCATTACATTTGGGTGTTTCTTCTTGTACAGGATGAGGACCTGAAGTGGGATATGTCTTGGAACCCATTTCTCTCTTTTTCTTCCCAGTTTCCAAGTCTCTCTCAGAGTTCTGGGGATATTTGTCAAGCCCAGCTGGGATTTTATGTTGACCTTTTCTCCATGTTAAAGAGTTTAGGAGCTTAAGCTCATCCAGAAGGCTACAGGATGATTGATGATTTAAATTCTTAAAAGACTCAAGTTTTCTCAAGCTGGTTGAGGCAAGGAACTCCGCACTTTTTACACTTTCAAGTGCATCATCTGATGACCCGCATTTATCAATGCCTGACCCTTCGTCAAAAACAAGATTACTTACACATCCATTATCCCCAGCATCAACTGTAGAAGAATCTATCTTGTTAACCTCAATTGATGCCTGGGTAACAGCCGGCGCAGAACATCCAGAAGAAATATTAGAAATTTCATGCTCTTTCGAAGATTCCACCATCTGCAAAGTACCATTGGAGTGTTTAACACTAGTATCTGCAAGCTGCTCACTATCTCGTCTTCTCGCATCAAACAAATTAGATAAACGGTCCACGCGCATCACATCAGAAACTCCTTTGACCTTACTCGGAACATCTCTCCACTGTGAAGCATTACAGATGTTCTTGGGTAATTTCCCATTCAACTTTCCCCTATGATCTAAGGAAACAGTTTTATCCTTTGGAACAATATGGTTGTTAGCACATTTATGAGTAAATGTCGTGGGGGATTCACCATTGACTGTTCCAATTTGTTCATTAAAGGCATTAGGAAAACCTCCAACTCTTTCAAAATTCATTCCTAAACAGTTTATGTTGGCTGCACAACTGCAGCTGCCATGAAAACAACCATAGGGAACTTTGTGGTAGCATCTTTCATGCCCTCTAGTCTCATTGGTGTTCTTCCCACTTCTGCTATGCACAAACAATAAAGGAAGAGAGCTGTTAGAGGGAGCAGATATAACACTGTGTACATCAAAGATTCAACACAGTAAATTGAAAGCATGTGAGTAAACCAAAAAGCTTAAGAGAGCATAACTGATTAGCAAAATGAACCACTCGGGAGTGTCGATGAGCTTATAACAGCTAAATACAAATTCACTTGCAGTTATAAATATAAATTCATCAACAGATGAACATGTTCCAGACATACAAACATACATCGCAATCCAAGAGTTTAAAGGCAAATGCCCCATACAAAATAAAAAAAAATAAAAAAAAGCAGATAAAAATTGTGTATGTATGTTTGTGCATAAGGAAATTGGCATGAATGTCTAAACACTAAGATAAGATCTAAAACAATTCAATTTCCTTTTTTATATGAGACCTCAAACCATTCAAACAAAATTCACAAAACTGATCTCAGATGAAACACTGATCCAGATTTTCAGTGTAAAATATTGAGATAAGGCAGGATGGATCACCCTTCTGACACTAAATACCTTCAAATTTTAATATCAACTTCCAATAAAATGTGGTACAGTACAAAAAACTCCAACTGAGAGCCATACTAGATATTAAACTAACCTCAGTGAGTGTTGATCATTAAACAGAGGACCAAAGGAAATTTGATGATTCATATCAACTTCTTTAGAAAGTAATGCAGTTCCTTGTTTCAATGTTGACAAATGACAGCAGGTGTTAACACCTGAATGAAAACAAAGCCATTGTAAGATTCACACTACAAGAGTGAAAAAACTTATACATAGGCATTCAAAAAACAGTGTTCCAGTCATGGAAGTAAAACCTTCATCAGTTCCAATTCTACAGCTAGCACCTGGTTGGTGTGATTTTATGGTGACATCATGGTTACTGGTATGACTAAGTTGTTGGACTTGCTTCTCGGATGCTGAAGTGTCAACAAGAGAATTCTGCATATAAGAAGAGAAACCAAATCTTCCTTCCCCTCGGTTCATGGGAAGGGAAGGCCATGCCTGGTGTTGCTTCGATAACTCCAATATTTGCCTTAGTGCAAGCAGTCGTGAATTATCATTGGGCAAGTGAGTGGTTACTCCAATTAACTGTTCTCTAGATAAAGCAGGTGGATGATGACTCTGATCTGATACAGATGTTGAAGCACTAACAGGAATGCATTTTGAGACTCCCTCTGATGAAAAAACTAAGCCAGATCTTACCGATGAAGTCAACGGTGGGAGATCAACATGACCAACTTGCCCACTATTACTAAAAGAACAAACCTTCCCAGGAAAATTAGAAAATCTTCTAGAATCAGGTCCACTGGGTGCTACACCAGACAACTGGTGTGAGTAGCAGCTGTCTTTATGTACTGTTAAGAAACGAGGATCACTGCTTCCACTCAATCCATTGAAAGAGCTTGAGATTTCAATTTCCTTGTGAATTCTAAACCCTGAATCCTTTGAAAGGTGAGAATCATTAGCGACAAAACTTGCCTCTTTAGCCTTGTCAATTAGTCTATAGGAACCCAACTGAGACATGTTCAATTGCCTTTGTACATTATTACCTCCATTCCGGAGGCCACTAGCGAGATCAGACTTGGCAGAATGAGTCTCATAATGTTGTGAACTTCGCATAGCATGATCACCTCCATTATATATATAATTACTGGCTTTTGGTCGTGAATTGTCCTCAGGTGGAGCATTGAGATTGGTAAGAAATGAAATCACAGAATCCTGGACCAGGTTGTAATTGGTTTTCTCTACTCTCGCAGCATCTATCGCATTACTGATTACAAATGCATTATTTCCACGGTTTAACTGCTTTCCATCTATTTTTGTGCTGGGATTATATGGAACAGCAGAAAACTGAAGAGATTGGCCAAATTTGACCCCTTCACTGCAGTTGGATGCTGCAAAAAAATAAATATCCACAAGTTAAATGCTATATGGTTGATTAGCCATGATGGGAAAATGAGAACATATTAACAACGTAAAGTTTACACCATAGGTACTGTGCTTTATGGGAAGAAAAAGAAGAAGAGCTTTGACGCACTGTTAGGAATCATCTGTTCAGGAAAGAGAGACTTCAGTGGATTTGCATGTGTGTCCAATAGCTGTGGACGTACAGCTGATAGATTTGAATTTCCTGAAGTTTGAGTTTGACCCAACTGGTATGGTTGACCAAGCCTCAGCTCAATATTTGAAATTGCAGCATCCCTGAAGGCAACATCCTTCCCATTTACAGTTCTGCAAACGTTTGATTCTGTACCAATGATTCTTCGGTTCTGTAAAGATGGGTGTGTAATGGATGAATTTCCATTCTTCATGGTGGGGTAGGTAATGGATGAATTTCCATTCTTCATGGACTCACCGTAAGCAGACGCGGACTGACAGCTATCTTGCAGTCCACAACCAACCAAATTTGAGATTGACTTAGTGCACTCCAATATCAGGCTATCAGCCATACCATGTAAATTGTTCTGTGAAGTGCCAGTCAAACCCTTGAGAAAAATGTTGTTGCTATCCTGAATGTTCCTTTGTTGTTTATTTTGTACAGAACCAATAGCAGAATTCTGGTTTGTAAGGAGGCTCTTTAAGAGCGCAGCACCATCTAAAGACTGCTGAGAACTTGCTGAACCTCCAGATGAGCGAACCATATGAGACAAGTTATTGGATATGTTGGGCATAGTCACACTAGATTTCGCCAAAGAGGCAGTTGCTGATAATCCTTCAGGCCAGTCCCATTCACTCCGATCTCCCGGAACCCTAATCTAAAGCATCAGAAAAATATCACGATCCATTGTTGTCGTTCTTCAAAAACATGCAAATAAGAAATCCAATTCTCAATTCAAAAGACAATAATAAATTAGTCAAAAGGGGGAGAAAACATGGTAACTGACGACGCGGAAGTAAGAGTCTAAACTCAATAACTATGGTTCTTTTCAAATAAAACAAGAAATAAGGATTGGGGTTCCTAGAGTAAACACTTGAGGTTTTATCTGCGGGAGTAACTCTTTGCAACACACAAGCACACGCCTAAACGTTGTGACACTGACACACATACACGCAGGGGAGACAAACATGGCCATGCATCTACAGATATGAACATAAGCATGCATGCACTTGCACTTAGACATGCGCACAAAGGCACCGGCACAAAGCAATAGGGCATAAAGCAAAAGGGAAGTATTTGACATGAAGATCTTACCCCAGAATTCAGGAAGTAGAGCTTGCACCACTGGGCAATGGTCTCTCCACTGTCCATACAAACAACGTCCCCCGGGTTGACATCATATAACCCTGAATGCTGCAAAATAAGTTAAAGTGATTTTTAAGCAAAATTACAAGTCAATTTCTTTGCAAATATGTATCACAATTAGCAAATCTGTAGTATCATTGAATCACTAACCTACCTCGCAAAATTTCAGGACAGACATGTGGAGACAATGGCATGAACAAACAATTCCAACAAGTCCTGTATTGCTGAGAAGTAGATAACCACCTTTTCAAATAATAAAAATATCAACTCAAAGTTCAGAAAGTAAATTATCATCCAAATATCAAAGTCAATAATAAGACCAATGTCCTTAAGGCACTTACTAGTGGTTGAACAAAAAACACGAGGGCAACCATTCATAAAACCCAATGATTGGTTAGATATAGAGGTGCTTGCTTCCATTGACTTTGTTTTTGAAGATTGAATATTTGCTCCACAAGCCTTCGCTGCCTTCCTAGTATCTGCAGCGCTAACACCATGACATTCCCCGCTCAAGGAAAAAGAGCCCTTTACTTTCTCACTACCTACTTTCTCACTACCAGAGACCATGTCACGTGTGACTACCTTGGCCAGGTCATCATACAAAACAGATTTGCTTCCAAAACTGGAGCTTGGGACTGACTTTGATGAAACCTTATGAAAAGAGCCTGCTCCGCCTTGCAGGTGTTGCCCACTCATATTTTCTGGCAGTAGCCCACTGGATGTGACTGGAATGGCACTTCCGGTACCATTCACAATGAAATTATTACTATCTGGCAGACGCTTACAAGAGGTACCCATAGGCTTTGGATTTGATAATCCTTGAAAATCACACTGGAATACCGATTGTGACCCAGATAAGAGAGCTAGAAATGAATTCCCCACTGTAGCATGTTCTGATCTGTGGGAATCTGAATATGGAATGCTCGAAAGTACAGGATCTTGTAATCTACCAAGCATTGTCGGTCTTAAATCTTGTGAGCCATGTGGATAAGAATAATAAATTGCATTGCTCTCCATCTATATTGCAAATAAAAATTCATGTTCGTAAAGTGAGAAAAAAAATACCAAGATCACAAAATTAAAAAATTTAAACACATAGAGGAATAAGCGATTTTAGAATGGTGCAAAGTACAATTAATAAACATTCAAAGAATACATGTGTTTCACATACATTAGGAAACAGGGCTATAAGAAAGATATAAAATATTTGACCCTGAACACAGTATCTCAAACGCACGCCCGCTTGTAGCGATGAACACCAGTTCATAAAGAATGTTGTTCCCCTAGGTTACTGTCACGGTCAACAATCACAGTGTATATGTACATTCTTTCTCCTAGCAAACATGCACACATATGCATTTTCGTATTAAGGGAATAATAACAGCGGAAAATCATAATCAAAGTAAACGGGCAACGAAGCTACTAGAAGCACAATGTATCCTAGTTAACAAATACCTAAGTTTGTAACACACTCATTGAAAAGTAGAAATGCTTTGGAAATAAATAAACGAAGTATAAAAAAAAAATCGTAATAGAAAAAAAAAAGCTCACTAAAAGACTTAAACTTAATCATTCCAACGCCTACAAGGCTGAAACTGTTCTCCGAGACCCCATGGTCCAAGGAAATTGTGGTCGCCCACCGTTTGATCTTATTCCAACGCCGAAGGAGAAAGTACCACAATTTTCTTGGACCATCGAGGTTTGGAGAACGGGACTCCCTACATTATATACACATGCAACATTTTTTTTCTTTCTAAACAGGCTGAAATGTGCTTCCTCTGACAATTTTTCCTACACAGCCATCTCAATAAACAACACACTTAAGCACAAGCAATCAATTAACAGCAACTACAAACTAAACTAAACAAACAATTAAAAATGCAAAAAAAAAAAAGGAAAAAATCACCAAAAGGACACAGTACCTGATTCCGAAGCTCCTCAGAGGACGAGGAAACCATTGACGGGAATGTCGAACTATATTTAGGCTTCCACGAGCTCTCCATCTTCCGGAGCTCTCAGAAACCCTAGCCGCCGTTAAACACCACCATCAAATGCCGGTGATTATCTCCCGGAAACGAAAATCGGCGATCAAAGGCCGATATGTGCTCCAACGGCTACTAAGACATGGTCGCGGCGGTCAAAAAAATGGGAAAATCAAAAGCAGCAGAGAAACCCTAGGTTTCAGCGGAGAGTCGAGAGAGAGGGAGTAGAGTGTTAGCAGTGGAGCTTTCACAGAAGCAAAAGCTTGTGAGAGAGAGAGAGCATCTCTCAGTGGTTCGAGGCAGGGCTAAACAGTGCACTGATGCTCACACGCTGACGCGTGTGGCGGGTTAAACGAATGTCAGCCGTTAGATTGTTGATTGGTAATTGGTGGGAAAGCAGGGGCGATATGGACCGCCGATTGTGAAGACAGCTTGGATTCGGTGGTTTGTATTGGTTGGGAAAAAGAAAACCAGTCTTGTTATGGTCGGGCACTGTAGCGTCACAAGTACCCCTCGAAACAGAAAGAAATTTTTCATTGTGACGGAAATGGTACATCATGTGTTTTAATAGAAGTGAGAAATTTTATTTTTTAAGTTATTAACTTTTTAATACACATATTCTACTATTTGTATAATAACACGTGATGTATTACCCGATGTACCGATCATACTAAAAAATCTCTCCAAAATGAGAGGGAAATGTTGCGCACCCATTTTCTTTTTCTTTTTGAGTAAACGAGTTGACAATTGAACAACCGAAATGAAAAATGAAAGCGTGTAAAAAAGCAATAAAATTGTGCGGAATTCACTATTGAAGGAAGTTCAAACCACGGGATTTATAGTACTGAGTAATCGTTAAATTTAAAAATAAAAAAAAAAACTAAAAATCGAACGGCTATCAAGTTCCTTGAATACGTGTATTATAAGTTCACAACATAATTGGTTGATAGTATCAAAAAGCAGTGTGCCCGTTACGGGTAGTGTAATCAATCATACATTATGTGGTCGGTAGGAGGAAGTTGGGACCACCAAAAGATTGTGTTTGTGTCTGGACTCTGGGGAGCAATGCAACAAATATAATAAGTAGATTTCATAACTCTCCATCTCCAAATTTGGGGTGGAATCCAACTCCAGAAATTGGATAAGGATATTGTTATACCTTTGCATAGGATGTCTTAGATTTCAGGACTCACCATGATGCCTACAAAGATTTGGACTGAAAATGGTATTTTGTTGCCAAGCTAGCCCTAGCCATGTTTCTACTGCTAAAAACAAGAAATTGCAACTTTTGGAAGGCTAATACTTTTCTTCAATCCACGTACTATTTAACGTGCCATTATTTTACTGTACAAATATTATAATTAGAATCATTCATTTATTTTCTCGTCGTTTAGATATCATATCTAAAAAAAAACTATTTGATATGAAAACTGTTTGGTCATTCATATTAACTTTAGCATGTTAGAGAAAATAGTTGAAGCAGAGCAGGCATATATTTTGCACCGAATAATTAAGCAAATACCAAAAAGGTTCCACACATGTAGCAGGGACCAACTAGTTGTGCAAATAGTATCACTGTCAACAAAAAAAAATAGCAAATAACTAATAAAAGAACAGTAAATAGACACGAAACTATTTATATCATCTTAATCGATCACACGTACCATCTTGGCTAGATGGTAGTAGTTTTGATGGAACACAATTCAGAGTTCAGTTGCTATCGAGAGTCGAGTTGGTGGAAGGACAATTGGACAAAGTGCCCATCCAAGCTGGTGGCTTCATGCCAGTTTGTTCATGAACTGTATTGAACAATGGTGGCAATGCCTTGTAAACACCAGCAATCTCCTTCATAGCGCCGTTGGCACCACCATCCCCGCCTTCCCCACCATTATTAGTCCAAATGCTAATCTTCGGCTGAAGGCCACGCACGGCGTCAGCGTTGATCTTAGCAATATCTTGAAACATGCCACTGTTGATCATCATATAGTCCCTCATGGCTGCATAGTTGCCTCCAAGCGCGTCCCAAAGGGAGCGTAGATATGCGCCTTGGGCTTGTCCGAGGGCCATGAGTCCCTCAGCCTCTTTTTGCTTTGCATAACATTCTGCATCAGCAGCTTGTTGACGAGCATAGAGCTCCGCCTCTGTCGCCTTCTTCTTCGCATAAAAGTCTCCATCGGCAGCTTGTTGACAAGCAAAGAGTTGTGCCTCTGCAGTTGCTTTTTGTGCCTCAGCCTCTTTCTCTCTTTGGTAAAGAATTGCATCCGCAGCTTTTTGTTCTTTGTAGAACTCCGAATTTGCCGATTGCACCTTTGTTTCACATAAGAATTATGGTGCTAAATCAAGCTCTGATCTTATGTAGTTATGTGCATGCATGTAATAGTAATAGAAGAAAAGCGAAGCCATATATATATGCTCTATATATAGTTAGTACATAAAAAGTGCATGAACTTAATTTCTCATGTGTGCAAATAATACTCCATAAGTCCACATGTATAAGTTATGCAATGCACTTTGTTTGGGGTCCCTGCTATCAAATTCTTCCGCAAACAAGTCATAAGATTGAAACTTGAAAGTGCTTCTTGAAGTACCTTCCCAAAGCATGAAAAGTGCGCTTCTAGTTATCTGACATAACTCTTAGTAACTTTATTTATGTGAAAACGCTTTTAGTCATTTCAAAAACATTCTTAAACATGTCGGTATTATAATTAATACAAGAAGACCAATACATGCACTTCAAAATCAGCTCATACTCATACATGCGTTTTAGATAAAAAGTGCAAGAACCTATATAACACATACACACACATATATAAGTCCTGAAATTTAGACACCCTGGTTTTGTGCATTTGTGCTTACTAAAACTCTCTGCATTGTCAAAGGTGCAATGAAAGAATGAACCTTAAAGCAAAGTAACGAGTTAATTAAAAAGCTACCTTATATGTTAAGGTTTCACCAAATTTCAGAGCTCAGATTTTGATAAAAAAAAACAAGCATATTGGAATAATGCTACAATAAATCAACGATGTAGCTAGATAACAAGTAATACATTTGGATGACTAAATGATATTTTTTGTAAGGATAATCTTCAAATGAAGATTAAGAGATTCAACAATTCCGACCATATGAAATTTATATTTGCAAGTGGGAGAATGAGAATGAGATCATCCCAAAAAAAATTATCCTTAGTAAATTATGATCAAATAACACTAGTTAACATAACTTTTTCATCCCAATCCGAAAATATGACACCAATTAATTTGCATCTATATATATTCAATTTTATTTGCTTAGAAGGAAAAAGAAACAAGCAGAAGACGTACCTTGGTTTCATACTCAACACTGGCCTCAGTCAATAACTCAGCCTTAAGCTTCTCCGTCCTAGTCAAGGCATTCATCCTCTCCACCTCCTTTTGCAACTCCGCCTCTCTCAACGCCACCGCCTTCGACGCCTCCACCTCCGCCACATGCGCCTCCTTTGCCCACCCAGCCTTCTTCTTTGCCAGCTCGGCATTGGCCTTCGCCACCTCAGCCTCCCTAATATTCTCAAACACCTTCACCTCCGTCCTCGTCTTAATCTCCTCCATCTTCCCCTCTCCCTCCCTCTGCGTCCTAAAAATCTTCGTCTCGGCATCAATCTTGGCCGCGTTCTGCAGCGTCAACCCCTCCCTCTCTTTTGACCCTATCTCGCCTTTCTTCTTCGCCTCCGCCACATCAACCCTAGCCTTATTCGCCGCCTCCATCTGTATCTTCTGCCCCAAGTAGCTAAAATACTCATGCCCACGGACGTCCACCAACTGTTTGACATTCGCATTGTAAATCAAAAGCCCGAATTGATTCAATTCCAACTGAACCTTGTCAAACACCTCTTTCTTAAATTCTTTGGTCCCCTTGAACACGTCCTCCATCGTCATCGAGGCAGCCAGAACGCGGGTCTCACCCTCGATGATGCCCTGGACGAGGTCTTTGACGTGGCTGGAGAGCTGATCGTGGCGGCAGAGGAGCTTAGCGTACTTGTGGAGGCTGGGCACATCGTCGACGCGGGGACCGATAGTGAAGACGGCGGGGAGGATGAAGGGGAGCTTTTCGGAGCTCATGGCTTGGACTTCGAAGGTGTAGTTGACGGGGGACATGTCGAAGACGCTGCAGGATTGGCCGGGCATAATCCATGCCTTCTTTGCAAGCTTGACGTCATCGATTCCGACTCCGGTGATCACTAAATACTCTGAAGCGTTCGCAACTCTGTACCACAACATGGTCACGCACGTACGTTCTTCTTTGTTCTTTGTTTGTGGCAGCAGTGCTTAGGGCTAGGATTTGAGATTTTGGCCGAAAATTTTAACTGTAATTGGACTAGCTAGGGTTTTTTTTTATACGTAATGATAGGGACGTCGAAACTTAATTAATAATCCAATCATCTATAACCACATCATTGCAAATTTGGCTTAAAAAATATGATCCCCTAACATTATCCCCTTAAAAAAAGAGTTATGGTTTGGATGGACTTGTGACTCCGAATATATAGTTTCTCATTGTAATTAGACCTCTAATGTAGGAAGGAGACCAGAGAAATATACCACAAACCAAGGAAGGATATAGCAAGGAGGAGCATTCCTAAAAGAATTGCACTTCCTTATTCTTTTCTTTATATATATAAAATGTATCACTCGTGTTTCAGGCAAATTGAAAAATCTCTCGTCATCATGACTACTATTTAGGAAACAACACCACAAAATTAAAACTAGAGATGTAATTCAATTGGAGTCTTTTTCTTATTCTAAGCAAAAAATAAAAAATCTATTAATGTAGCTGACAATGGGAGAAAAAAGTGGAGTGTGGAAAAGGGGTTTTGGGGGTGGGGGAGGCGCCCAACGCAAGTTGGGTTTTTTATGATTTTTTTTTATTCATTTGTCTTTATTATTAAATAAAGTTAATGGGTGATTTTTTTATTAAAATGTAAAGATTTGAAATTATTTTTATTAGTTTTCCTTTCATTAATATGTAGCTTAGATATATATTATTAGGATTAGAAAAAGAGTGAGGGTTTGGATGGACTTGTGACACCGAATATATAGTTTCTCATTGTAATTAGACCTCTAATATAGGAAGGAGACCAGTGAAATATACCACAAACCAAGGATTTCACAATATAATTAGCAGTTGGAATCGGATAAACTGCTAATTGACTTATTAATTTGCAGTTGGCAGTGATGAGTAACACTAGATCAAAGTAGAGGATAATATATAGCTGCTCCGTATTATGTGGTCAACTACAATATCCCTTAGCATTTTCATTTGAACTGTTCAAAACCTGTTCTTTTTCCTTTTTTATTAAATAAATAAAATTACTTGATCTTTTCATAAAATTACAAATGTAATTAGAATATTATCTGTCCTGTAACTTAAGGGTGTACTGTAATCTCCTAATTAATGCTAGTTTAATTATTTGCTGTAAATTATAGTGCACTCAGTTTTATATATATATATAACAGCATGGTCGTGTGTTTCACGTAAATGAGTGATCTTGTTCGATAGAATTGTTGGAGTGTATTGAGCTGACATGGATCAGCGCTGGCTGAGATATATTCTTTGTCGACTCGCGTGTGGATGACTGACTCAAGCATTGTTTCGAGAAATTCTACAATTTTATTAGTTCTAAATTAATGCATGATAGTCCATGATCCGACAGTGATGTAGTACTTTCGATTGAACACAATACAAAGTTCAGTTGCTATCGAGAGTCGAGTTGGTAGAAGGAGAATTGGACAAAGTGCCCATCGAAGCCGTTGGCTTCGTGCCAGTTTGTTCATGAACTGTATTGAACAGTGGTGGCAACGCCTTGTAAACACCAGCAATCTACTTCATAGCCCCATTGGCACCACCATCACCACCCTCCCCGCAGCCATTAGTCCAAACGCTAATCTTTGGCTTAAGACCGCGCACGGCTTCAACATTGATCTTAGCAACTTCTTGAAGCATGCCACTCTTGATCATCATAAAGTCCCTGATAGCTGCATAGTTGCCTCCGACTGGGTCCAGAAGAGAGAGCAGATATGCGCCTTGGGCGTGTCCGAGGGTCATGAGTCCCTCGGCCTCTTTTTTTCGTGCATAACATTTTGCATCAGCAGCTTGTTGACGAGCATAGAGCTCCGCCTCCGTCGCTTTTTTCCTGGCATAAAAGTCTCCATCAGCAGCTTGTTGACGGGCATAGAGTTGTGCCTCTGCAGTTGCTTTTTGTGCCTCAGCCTCTTTCTCTCGTTGGTAAAGAACTGCATCCGTAGCTTTTTGTTCTTTGTAGAACTCCGAATTTGCCGATTGCACCTTTGTTTCACATAGGAATATGGTGTTAAATCAAGCTCTGATCTTATGCTTTATGCTAATAAATTGTTATTAAGCTAAGCTTTTGTGCATACATGTAATTGTAATACAAGAAAAGTAAAGCCATATGAGGCATTAGTACATAAAAGTGCATGAAACTTATTTCTCAAGTGCAAATACTGTAACATGATACCCTCTGCTCATAGAAATCACAACAAAACTTTAATTAAAATTTCAAATGCATACTTTCAGAAAATACTTAAAAGCACTTTTTTAAATATATAAGCATTAAAAAGTCACAAAAACACAGTCATAACTGTTTTTAGTTAGCGTAATGCTAAAGAAACTAAATTTGTAGACAAAATTTGTAAACTAAATCATTTCATAAACATTCTCCCACCGAATTATAATTAATATGGGGAAGCAATTCAAAACTTGCTGCATCAGTACATAAAAGTGAAAAGAACCTGCTACAAGTCAATTAATCCTCCAAAAGTCAACATATATAAGTTCTTCAAGTTTTATGCTCACCCTCTAGATTATCGTATCTCAATGGAATGGAATAAAATCTACGCAAAATTAAACTAGAAGCAACTAATAAAGCTACCACTTACCAGTATCAGAAAAGAAAAAGAAAAAAACTAATCAAGCTACCTTAAGGTACAAACTGGCATTCATCTGTTAGTCCATATTTGTGTTGGATCCCAATCATGCATAAGCTTTGAAATTAGGTTAAACAGTGACAGCTTCCTTAGAAAAAGTAAAAGCCCTATAAAGCTTATTACTGTTTCACCTATTTTCAAAGCTCATGATTACGATGCAACACAAAACATATGAAAAACTAATGCTACAGTATTAAACCAAATTTAACAATCGTCGATCTATCATTGTATCGTTCTTCATGCGTCTTTACACACAAATGATCAACTATACAGAGCATAATATCATGATTTTGTTCACATAGTTTTTCATCGATGATTAAATATGTTTATTATTCTCTTGGCCACTCATGTTTAAGGATTAATGATCATCGTCTCTGATTCACTTTTGAATTTAATATTAAAGATTGAGAATCAACATTAAAAACACATTCATTTAATCTCAAGCCTTAATATCAAATTTAAAGATGAGTGGCTATGAATACCTTCATCAATAGAGAACATTTATGTATATTACCAACTTAAATTGCATATATACATTCAATTTTACTTTGTTTAGTAAGAAAACAAAAAACCACAGGATGTACCTTGGTTTCATACTCAACATTGGCCTCAGTCAATAACTCAGCCGTAAGCTTCTCCTTCCTAGTCAAGGCGTTCATCCTCTCTACCTCCTTTTGCAACTCCGCCTCCCTTAAGGCGACCGCCTTTGAAGCCTCCACCTCCGCTACATGCGCCTCCTTGGTCCACCCGGCCTTCTTCTTTGTCAGATCAGCATTGGCCTCCGCCACCTCAGCCTCCCTCACATTCTCAAACACCTTCACCTGCGTCCTCGTCCTAATCACCTCCATCTTCTCCTCTCCCTCCCTCTTCGTCCTGAAAATCTTCGTCTCCGCATTAATCTTAGCCGCGTTCTGCAGCGTCAGCCCCTGCCTCTCTTTTGACCCTATCTCCCCGTTCTTCTTCGCCTCCGCCACATCAACCCTAGCCTTATTCGCCGCCTCCATCTGTATCTTCTGCCCCAAGTAACTAAAATACTCTTGCCCCGGAGCGTCCACCAACTGTTTAACATTTGCATTGTATATCCACAGCCCGAATTGATTCAATTCCAACTGAACCTTATCAAACACCTGTTCCTTAAACTCTTTTGTCATCTTAAACACGTCCTCCATTGTCATTGAGGCAGCGAGAACCCGCGTCTCACCCTCGATGATGCCCAGGACAAGGTCTCTCACATTGTTGGAGAGCTGATCGTGGCGGCAGAGGAGCTTGGCGTACTTGTGGAGGCTGGGCATGTCGTCGGTGCGGGGTCCGATGGTGAAGACGGCGGGGAGGGTGAAGGGGAGAATTTCCGAGCTCATGGCTTGGACTTGGAAGGTGTAGTTGACGGGGGTCATGTCGAAGACGGTGCAGGTTTGGCCGGGCATAATCCATGCCTTCTTTGCAAGCTTGATGTCGTCGATTCCGACGCCGGTGATCACTAGATACTCTGAAGCGTTCGCAACCTTGTACCACATGGTCGAGTACGTACGTTGTTCTTTTGTTTGTAGGCAGCAGAGATGAGGGTTATGATTTGAGAACTAAGACGAAAGAAGCTGTAATAGGACTAGATAGGGTTTTTATTAGGATTTGGGTGTTCTACAAAAACAGCGGTAAGGGTGATGATTTGAGATCTTGGGCGTAAGTTGTGTAACTGACCTATTAATTTGCAGTCGGTACTTCCAGCGATAATAGCTCCTCCGAATTAGAATCTTCATTTGAATTCTTAACCCATATTCTTTTACATTTTATTTTTAATTTAATATAGCACTACTACGAAACCATTTATTAGTGTTGCTATGATAACCGACAAGAAACGTGTATTACTATCGGATATTAAGCAAAATTCGACAGAAAAGAGATGCAGTGGCAGATATAATACGCGACAGAATTGCCAGCGTCATGAAATGAATTTTCCGACAAAAAATACTCTAAAACCGACAGAAATTGTGTCTGATATAACCGACAGAGAATAAATTAATAATAAATAAATAAGAGCATTCTCTGTCGAATAAAACCGGCAGAAAATATATAAAACCGACAGAACTTGTGTCGGCTATAACTGACAGGGAATATATTAATAATAAGTAAGAGCATTCTCTGTCGGATAAAACCGACAACAAATATATTAATAATAAAAAACAAATAAAAATGACATGAGAGCATTCTCCCTTCTCTTTCTCCTTATCGTTGAGCATTCTTCTCCCCTTCTGCTCGAAATGACCCAACATGCTTAAACCAGATTCTGTAGCTAATGAGCAAACCAGATTGAGCTAATAAGGTACACCATATTCTTCAATTCTTCAAGACAGAAGATACTCATGAGAGATTAAAACATCAGCAACATTCAAAATTTAGCAGTATCTCTTCCCTCTTAACACTTCTACAGCTAAAAAATAAGGAGAAAAAATGGCGCACTCTGCCGAAGCTTCTCCAGATGCTTCCCTTCCTACAGTTCATCCTGAAAATACAAAGCACAAGGCGCAAAGATCAGTAAATAGATTAGTAGTATTAGTTGAGTAACCGCAAAATGAAAGAAGCCTACATGTTTCTCAGACTCCTCGGCACTCTATTCAGTTGAGTCTGGTTTAGATTCCGCATCAGAGTCATCTTCCACATCATCTGTGTTGGCATCATCCTCTTCCTCAGCCTGAAAAAACACGGCAAAGCTGTTAGGGACCACAGAAAAAGATGACAGAGCTGATAAACTCTCAGGTGTCAGTTTCGTATGCTTACATCAAAGTCAACTAGATCTTTTGCTTCTTGGTAAAAGGATTAAGGTAACATAAGCATGAAAAAAAAAACACGATTACTGATTGTGAAAATAATTTTGGACTACTCGAATAAATCCCTAAATATCTATGAAATCCCAATAAGATGGAGCCTTTATTGATATCTTCAAAATTATGAAATATTCATATCCAACAAAAACATAAATTAAATCATAGGTGGAAGCATGTGGAAGGACTTACAGCGCTTTGCTTGTCTCTGTGCTCAAGGGCTTGCATAGCTTCTGCCTTGTTCATCCATGGTGATTGAAGCAAGAAGAAGAAGGGGAGAAGAGAAGGAGAAGGAAATGAGGAGAGGAGAAAAGGAGGAAGGGAGAAGCACCGGCGCAAGGAAGAGATTAAGGGGTTTTATTTTGGAAAATCTTCATTATTGTCGGTTAAAACCGACATAAATATTTTTTTTAAATAAAAACCGATAGAAAATTTTCATTACTGTCGGTTATAACCGATATAAACAAAATGACGGCAAAAATTCCCTCCGAAAAATTTAAATTCCCCCCCCCCCAAAAATTTTGTTACGATTTTAAAAAATAAAATAATAATTGTTTGGTTTAATAAATAATATGTATTTAAATAGAATACATTTTTAAAAATTAAATAAATAATTGTCTGGTTTAATAGATAATTTTTACACTTTTGGTTTAATAGATAATAACCCATGTAAAATATGCGATAAAGAAACAAAAAGAGAATTGTACAATGAAAATGTCATCACACAAGCTAAATATTGTCTAATCAATACTTGAAAAACATAAATAAAAATTTAGCACAAATTACTTTTCCCATCTCAAAATTTAGGCAAATTTAACGAAGATATGCATTTTACGAAACTAGTTTTTATGATCTAACCGTCAAACTTGTTTGTAGATACTATAAAATCACGTACGTAAAAAATCGTAAAAGACAAACATTCAAATATTAGGTAACAGAACAAAAGTTTTCGACGGTTATAAACGAAAAATCACAATTTAACGGTTACTTTAGCTCTGATTTTGATGATTTTTTACAACTACACTCCTCGAACCTATAAGAATGCATTGAACAAATTCGATCTTCAATTTAAAATATTTATACTAGTGGATACCACAAAATCTTATTTTATACTTAATGGAAGTATAACATTAACTCTTAAGTGTTTATTTAATCTACTGTTTTGACGCGATACACATTCTACGAAACTTTTTTTAATGATCTAACAGTCAAACTTGTTTGTACACACTCCGAGATCACATACGTAAAAAATCACAAAAAAAAACCATTCAGATATTAGGTAACGGAAACAAAAGTTTTCGACGGTTATAAACGAAAAATCAAAATTTAACGATTATTTTAGCTCCGATTTTGATGATTTTTTACAGCTACACTCCTCGACCCTACAAGAATGCATTGAACAAATTCGATCTTCAATTTAAAATATTTACACTAGTGGATACCACAAAATCTTATTTAATACTTGATGGGAAAGTATAACATTAACTCTAAGTGTTTGTTTAATCTACAGTTTTAACGCGATATGCATTCTACAAAAAAAAATTCAACGATCCAACCATCAAACTTATTTGTACACACTCCGAGATTTCATACGTAAAAAACAAACATTCAAAGATTATGTAACGGAACAATAGTTTTCGACGGTTATAAACGAAAAATCATAATTTAACGATTATTTTAGCTTCAATTTTAATGATTTTTTACAGCTACACTTCTTGACCCTATAAGAATGTAATGAATAAATTGATCTTCAATTTAAAATATTTACACTAGTGGATATCACAAACTCTTATTTTATACTTAATAGAAGTATAACATTAACTCTTAAGTGTTTATTTAATCTACCGTTTTGATGCGATACATATTCTACGAAAACTTTTTCAACGATCCAACCATCAAACTTGTTTGTACACACTCCAAGATTGCATATGCAAAAACTCACAAAAAACAAACATTCAGAGATTAGATAACATAACAAAAGTTTTCGACGGTTATAAATGAAAAATCACCATTTAACGGTTATTTTAGCTCCGATTTTGATGATTTTTTACAGCTACACTCCTCGACCTTATAAGAATGCATTGAACAAATTCGATCTTCAATTTAAAGTATTTACACTATTTTATACTTGATGGGGAAGTATAACATTAACTCTAAGTGTTTGTTTAATGACTTTATGTCGGATATAACCGACAAGATTTTTCTAATATCCGTCACTAATTAAATGATGTGTCGGATATAATTTATCCGACAAGATTTTTCTAATATCCGCCACCATCATCCGCCACCTAAAGCTAACATTGTAGTAGTGTAGGCCAATTATTTATGGTATAAAAAATGTGATAAGTGTACTTAACATATTCATTCCACCAAAAAACTAAAAACAAATTTGAAATCCCACGTATATTTCTCACAATTATTAAACACATGAGGCACAGAAGGTCATATGAGATTGGTAAAAGTACTCTCTATTGACAGTTTAGTTGCTAGAATTGTCCAAAGTGCCCATCCAAGCCGGAGGCGACATGCCGGTTTGTTCATGAACCGTCTTGAACAACGGTGGCAACATCTTGTAAACTCCAGATATCTCCTTCATAGCCCCATTTGCACCACCATCACCACCCTCTCCCCCGCCATTAGTCCAAATGCTGATTTTCGGCTGAAGCCCGCGCACGGCCTCGGCGTTGATCCTAGCAATATCTTGAAACATGCCACTATTGATCATCATAAAGTCTCTCATGGCTGCATAGTTGCCTCCAACTGCATCCAAAAGGTGGCGTAGATATGCACCTTGAGCTTGTCCAAGGGCCATGAGTCCCTCAGCCTCTTTTTTCTTTGCATAAAATTCTCCATCGGCAGCTTGTTGACGTGCATAGAATTCTGCCTCTGCCAATGCCTTTTTGGCATCTGCCTCCTTCTCCCTTTGGTAAAGAATTGCCTCTGAGGCTTTTTGTTTGTTGTATAACTCCCAATTCGCCTCTTGTACCTTTAATTTGTTTATCAACACTGTTGTTAGATAAAGCTTTGACACAATAAACTTTACTGATCTATATATGGATTTGGAATTAATGGATATAAGCAAAGCGAAGGAATATGGCCATCAACAATAAAAAAAAAAGCTTTTGAAACTCCAATACGCATGTATTTAGTTTATTAATTAGATGACGTAGATTGAGACAGTGGCTGAGTCAGGTGACGTCTAACAAACTTTAAACCAAAGTATCATATAGATTAGTTATATGTTCCAAAACCAAGTATTACCAACTCATGTTGAGAAGCTTCAAGAACATACTAATGAAAATTGAGATTAATAGATAAACTAGACATCAATAGTATCAAGAGTATAAGATACAGATAATTAGATCGAGAGCTCATCAAGATTAATTACTACTCAGTTAACTTAAGCGAGATTTGAGAGTAGAAAGATAAGAAATGATGAACTAACTAGAATTGATAAAAATATAAAAGAGAGTTTAGAGGAATTTAACGAAAAAAAGAAATTGTTTATTATTAGGATTTATCATTTTGCATTTTGTTTTTTTCGTTATAAAAAAATTCATGGTCACATAAATTTAGATACCTTTGTTTCATACTCAACGCTGGCCTTACTCAGAAACTCAGCCTTAAGCTTCTCCGTCATAGTCAAGGCATTCATCCTCTCCACCTCCGTTTGCAACTCCGCATCCCTCAATGCCACCGCCTTTGCGGCCTCCACCTGCGCCACCTGCGCCTCTTTCGCCCACCCGGCCTTCTTCTTCGCCAGTTCAGCATTTGCCTCGGCCACCTCAGCCTCCCTTACATTCTCATACACCTTCACCTCCGCCTTCACCTTAATCTCCGCCATCCTTCCCTCCCCCTCTCTCTTCGTCCCATATATCTTAGTCTCCGCGTCAATCTTAGCCGCGTTCTGCAACGTCTCCCCCTCCCTCAGCTTCGACCCTATCTCCCCCTTCTTCTTTGCCTCCGACACATCAACCCTTGCTTGATTCGCCGCCTCCATCTGTGTCTTCTGCCCCAAGTAACTAAAATACTCATGCCCTGGGACATCCACCAACTGTTTGACATTTGCATTGTATATCAAAAGCCCAAACTGGTTAAGTTCCAACTGAACCTTCCCAAACACCTCTTGCTTAAACTCTTTAGTACCCCTAAACACCTCCTCCATGGTCATCGAGGCCGCGAGAACACGCGTCTCGCCTTCTATGATTCCCTGGACAAGCTCTTTGACGTGGCTGGAGAGCTTGTCGTGGCGGGAAATGAGCTTGGCGTACTTGTGGAGGCTTTCCATGTCGTCAATGCGTGGGCCGATGGTGAAGACGGCGGGGAGCATGAAGGGAAGCTTTTCTGAGCTCATGGCTTGGACTTCGAAGGTATAGTTAACCGGGGACATGTCGAAAATTATGAAGGACTGGCCGGGGAGGATCCATGCCTTCTTTGCTAGCTTTATGTCGTCGATTCCGACCCCCGTGATCACCAGATACTCTGAAGGGCTTGCAACTCTATACATTTTAGTTCTTGTTTACTTGAGCAATGGCAAGATATATGGTATGAGTGAAGGGAAAGGAGCAGAGGTATTTATATATAGAGAAATGCAGAAGAGAAATAATTTATGTGCCTGAAAAGCTGTTATCAATTTTCTCAATATCGACTTGGAATTTTGGGTAAACCTTGCTTTGATAATGTCAATGGAGAAAGATGGGTCGTCACTTCAGAGGAAATTGCACGCTACTTCTTTCCTTTGTTCTTAGCTTTTAAATGGTTTTTTTATTTTTTAAATACAAGACATCAACGGATCGGGTCATATTATCCGTTCATTTTAACGGGTTTGACACGACACAATCTGTAAGATATCGAATATGTCACAAAAACGACACAAACATGGAAAACACGACATGATCGCCAGGACTAACAAGACGACATGATTTAATTGACAAATTTGGCAAATTCTTTAGTTTATCTTGTTCTTGGTTTTGTGTCCGCTACAATTTTGTTCTTGTTGAGGTCGTTTTCGTTACCATATTGGCAAATGCAGCTGGCAAGGCAACCATTAGAAGAGGTGCCGTACGGTACGGACAAACTTTGGTCCCTCAATTCATTTAAGCAAAAAAATTGTAGTTATTTAAGCGACTTTTGTGCTCAAAATTTTTGGTTGTCATAAGGGCATTGATCATTTTAATGTCTTATATATGTACGTTTTGTTTTTGGTTGTTTTGATAAAAGAATATGGCAAAGGCTCGACCCGAAGACTTCCCTTGTAGGGTTGCGTCTTCAACAATTGGATTTTGCCCTTACGGTACGGCCTTGGAAAGCTGGCATACATAATATAGGCTTGTTTGGTTGTGCTTTTGAAATAGCCAAAAGAGTTTCCTAATGAGTAAAAGCGCTTCAGTTTAAAAAAATAGTTGTTTGGCAAACATTTTAAAAGTGCTTTTAGCTAGAAGTAGAAGCACTAAGAAGTATTTTCTAAGAAGCACCTAGTAGGTGCTTTATCATTCCAAGAGGTTACTTATGGTGACTTTTTTGAGGTCATCCTCTTCCCTCCCCTTCTCTTACACTATCATTTTTGTCCTATTGTCTCTATATAAAAATTAATATAAGATATTGACGTGATATAATCATAACCGTTCAAGTAGAAAGAGAGAAAAGGGAGGCAATGAGCTTGGAACGTTTTCGTGTGCAAACAATTCGTCCACCTGGTCCGGAGACTAAAATTTTAAATTATATGACATGAAAGTTGATGATCTTCAATGAACATGTTTATTTCTTATTGATGACATATCATTTAGTTTATAAATGTAGTCAACAAATTTGATCTACGTGGCGTTACTCTATATTTATATAGAACAATTGGATTTGGAGAACAAAAGACACAAGGTATAACACCTTGGGAAAGGAGTTGCATGTGCAACATTCCCTACCAACACCAACTATTGGAATCGTTACGCCGACAAAATTCATAACTGAAAAATCAAGGTATATTGAAGAAAATTAGACGAAAAACTCATCCAACTTGAAGGTCGATGCATGCAAAACAAAAAAGATTTAGAGGTTTCATTCGTGTCCAACTCCTTCAAACTCCCTCAAAACAAAAAATCATTCATGTCTACATCCTCTACCTTCATACGTACCATAAATGATACGAGTGTTCCAATCAAATTCAAATTCAATCCTCGACACTAAACGATCAAAAATACATACATATTATGACCATTGGAAATATCGGTATAAAAGCAATGGCAGTAGCATGGCACTAGACTAGCTACGAAATAATTAACTGCACTAAATTGGCAATCAAT
This sequence comes from Cotoneaster glaucophyllus, assembly GCA_036320875.1. NCBI lineage: Eukaryota > Viridiplantae > Streptophyta > Magnoliopsida > Rosales > Rosaceae > Cotoneaster > Cotoneaster glaucophyllus. The sequence goes on along the minus strand of CM070073.1, from coordinate 8,640,524 downwards.
TTGGCAGAGACCCGATCGCAACAATATGAATAGAAAATGATAAAGGGATAGCAAAATTCATGATAATGGTTCAACAAAAACCTTAATTCACCATACACGGATCGAATATTTTAAAAGCAAATAAAATGCCAAAAAACAGTTCCTCTGTCAAGAGTAGCTCAATCTAAATGCACTTCTTGCACAAAAGTAAAACTAACATACTTCTCAGAACAGTAATATCATATTCCAGTGAATGCTTTCTTCCCCGTTCCAGATGAACCAGCTGGAGTCACCTTCAACACATTAAACCTCACTGTCTTTGACAATGGCCTATAAAATTCAGAGAGAATCACCGATTAAACAAAAGATAAATTGACGACTAATGGGTAAAACAAACTAAAGCATAAGAAACCAATCGTAATAGTTTAACAAGCAACATGCATAAAATCTAACCTGCACTGGCCAATAATGACATAATCTCCCTCTTTCACACGGAAGCAAGGTGAAACGTGAGCCGGAATGTTTGAGTGCCTTTTCTCGTATCTAGAAATAAGTGAAAAATTAATTATCCTGTTGTTAAGAAACAGAACAGAACTTCACTTTCTCATAGTCATTTAGCCTCACCTCTGGTATTTTTTAATATAATGAAGGTAGTTGCGGCGAACAATAATGGTCCTCGACATCTTGGCACTGTGGCAAGTACCAGCGAGAATACGACCCCTGATGGAGACGTTGCCAGTGAAAGGGCACTTCTTGTCAATGTATGGTCCTGCAGTAACATGCAAGCAGTTCTTTCATGTAAAATATAACCACCAAACTTCAAATAACACGTCATTCTACCATTTACAAATACAAAACCACTTCAAGCATTATTCACCTCCCGACATCACTCAACTCACTGAATCATCAAATGTACATGTCAAATGGCAACAAGCAACAATAAATTTCAAAGCATTCCACGGCATCTCTAATTTAAAGTACAAGCAAATGAATTGAGACAATACTACAATCCCATAAAAAACACGAAGTATCCCAGTTGTAAGATATTATTCACCATCTTGGTATCCAAACTTTAATTTTGCCTTAAAAAAGAAGATAAATTTGAACCAATTACACGATTTCAATCAAACAGGAGTCCATGATAATAATTAAACATAGCCCAAATGCTTGACAATGCAAATAATCTATTAAAAAGTAGGAAAATAGCACTTCATATAACAATTTAAAGCAAACAAAAACCCAAAAATGGATAACAAGTAAACCGTAAAAACAACAAAGAGATAAAAATATACCTTCGATAGCATCTCGGGGGGTCTTGAATCCCAACCCAACACTCTTCCAGAAGCGATTGCCTCCCTTTCCAGGCCTCTTTCCCTTCCCTGTCTTCTTTGAGCTGCAAATATTCATAATATCCCACATACATTATATACCCATCAATCTTAATATTCATGTTATTATATAAAATAAATAAAAAGAACCATTTGATTTCAGCAGAAGCAGATGAACAAAAACACGAACCAAATCGGATCTAAAAAGCTCGAAAAATATGATATTTTGAAATCAATTGGTTACCTGAGGAAAACCTTGGGCTGCTTCAAGAAAGCCTTCTCGGTCTGCAACAAAAACAAGCACGAACAGATGGATTCAGAAAACGGCAAAGTTAGAGAGAGAGACGTCGGAGAGAGAGGGACAGAGATCTACCTGTTCCGCCATTTTGGAGCTGGTTCGAGGAGAGTGGTGGAAGCCGACGCCGTAAGCAGAGAGACTGAATGAGCAACAAAACCCTAATCTATGCGGAATAAGAGTGGGGCGAATATATGTGGAAACCCTAGTTATTGTAATGACTAAAATGTCCTTGGGTCAGTTCAAGTGAGCTCGACCAAAATGTTTGACAAAATTCCTGGGCTTGCTTCTGTCAAAGAATATAATGGGCCTCTTTTCTTCTTCAACAATTGGGCCTTTTGGGCTCCCTTTTTTTTCTGTCTTTGGGTTAGAGAAAAGGAGAGACAAAATAATGTGCGACGCATAATGCCACGTAATTAAAGTGAGGTACTTGGGGTTAAGTTTAAGCATACTTTATAAATTACTTACAAAATCGAAGTTTAATCTCGAACTTCAGATACAAAATAAACACTTTTAATCACTTAAATTACAAAACACATGAATAACCAATTTGATGCAAACCCAAATGGTGTGGCTTGACCGTTGGACGTATTTGTCACTCACATTTCACAATACATCAACCGATAACATTCACACACGCGCGCATGAACAATTGACCATAGAACTATAACTCATAGCCCAACTTACAAATGAAAATTTATAAGGCCCAAACATTTTCGGCGGGAAGAAGAGAAAGCCGTGAAACGTGGCTGAGATTGCGGTCCTACGTGGACTGTAGTCCCCCATTGGAGGACAATAAAAATCAACAGAAGGAAGAAAAATGGTAAGTCCTCGAGGAACGAGCCGTTAAAGGCTGACGCGGTTTTTGGGACCCAACACTGGCCTTTTTGAATTTCTACACCTCCGCAGCAGAACTTTTCATGATTTTAATCTATTTACAGATTGACCAGTGTACCCTTCTTATTAAGTGTATTTTTATGGGTGTTATTGGTACGAACAATACGACGATTAGAGTTTGAATTTGAAATACGGTAAGTTGAAGATGAACGTTATATTCACTAACATAAATGTATCGACTTATTTTTTTAGTATTTTTTTTCAATAATTACCTATAATAATTATATGTAGTTAATATAATAATTACTAGTATATGGGCACACATTTTGTGTGTATGAAGACATTTTTTTAGAAAATGAAAAAAAGAAAGGGAGAGAGAGAACGTTGGGGAGTGGGAGGTTTTTGGTTTTTTTTTTTTTTTTTTTTAAATATTGGAGGTATTTTAACATTGAGGCTTTCAATAAAAAACTGTAAAATTTAAACCTGTGAAATTATATTATTGCCCATCTTTTTTTTTTTTGTAATAGAAGATTAATTTGTCTTTTCATCCTCTTTTGGTTGACAAAAAGGGTTTCATTAATTAGTAGAGATTTAACGGTTATATATAATTTATGTGATTACATATATTTTTACAACCTGACTATTGGTTATATTAAAATTTTCCACCATACTAAAAAGCCACAAAATACGTATTTTATTTTCTCGTATAATCACCAACAAGAAAACTTTAAAGAGGGTATTTCTGTCCAAATACTTATTCGGCGCAAAACCAAAAGCGACAACGACATACTGATTAATTGGGGGATGAAAGTATCCAACAATGCCCTCCCTCCTCCTTCCCTTCTCCACTGCCTCTCTCTCTCACAGTCTCTGACTTCTCAGCATGATAAATTACGGTTCTCTTCCCTCCTCTCTGCTTCTCCTTCTGCTCATTTTTCTCTTCCTATCTTCTCCAACTTTCGTTTTCTTCTCTCATGGCGACTCAAACTTTCCACCCTTCCAATCACCACCAACTTCAGGTACTTACTTCACTTCACTTCACTTCACTTCTCCATGCATTTCCTCATTTGGGTTCTTCATTTCTTTGATGTCGTGCACGTTTCTTTGATTTGTGTTCGTAGTTCATTCACCAGGAACAACATTGAAACTTTTGAAATCTTTACTTCTTGCCTTCTAGGGTGGTAGTACATTGTCCACGGGTATCTGTGAGGATTTGTAGTGTAGTCCAACGTCGGAAAGTTGAAAATCTCTTTGCTCCCTCGTTGTTAATTAGTTTGGGGTAGAACCTCAATGTTTTACGTGTTATCAGAACAGATTGACTGACGTGTGAAGTCCAACAGCTACACGTGATCCGTTCCATCCAATATGTTGTACTGTATTTGGCATAATTGTTGTCACACACACTTGAGGAGTTTGTGGAGTATGTGGAGTCATTGCCCACATCAATATTCTTAACTTTACTTAAGCTTGTAATGAGTTGAGCTACTTTCCCACCGTTGATTTGTGTATAACCTTAACTTCCTCTTATAAAAAATTTAATTGAATTTTTCCAAATTTTCAAAGCAACAAATCAAAAGGCAAATATCTTTTCCCTTCCATTTTCCTTTATTTTTACTGATTTCTTTTACTTTTGTGCAGGGTGGGATTTTGATGGAAAATATGAAGTGGGGTATCAATGGGGGACTGGGAGGTTCCTTATGGAGGGAGTCGAGGGACCCTTTGGCGCACCGGTTGAAAGCTCATCGATTGTGTTAGCTGCACAGAGAACACAGAGGAAAGACCCTCTCAATGGGTTCAAGAGGTACACAGGAGGCTGGAATATCAGTGATCATCATTACTGGGCTGTAAGTTCATCTCACTTTTTCAACAACTTTTTTTTTTTACGTTTTTCTTCTTTTAAATATGTAAGACTCGTTTGGAAGTGTTTTTTAAATAACTAAAAGAACTTCTAAAAGCACTTCTAAAAACACTTTTGAAGTGTTTTATTGAAGAAGTATTAGTTATGTACTTCTTGCAATAAACACTTCAAGTACTGTTACAAGATTATTTACATTTTACTAATTATTAATTCAAAAAATATTTTCATAAAAAATGCTTTCATGACCTAAGGGTGCGTTTGGGACGTGGGACGGGACGGGACGGAATGGGACGAGGCGTTCCGTCCCGCGTTTGGTACGCCAAAAAACGGTGGAACGAGTTGTCCCATGGGACGAAATTTGGCTGATTTTTCGTTCCACCTCTCCCTCCTGAAATGACCCGTTCCACATCCGTGGAACACAAATTTATAACATTTTAAGACAAAATTTTCCCTTATTTTTTTTCAATATTTACATCATCCGTCATGTCTCGTCCTGTCCTGTCCCTTCTGCGGACCAAACTGTACCTAAATGTCCTTTATTATGATGAAGGTGCTTTTAAAATCAGGGAGAAAGTTTACCTCATTGTTGTTTTGTAGTTAAAACAAGAGAGAGAAATTTGGCACTATTTGTGAGCACTTAGTCACTTCATTTTGGACTTGGATCCTCTCCGGATCCACACATCATGAGCCTGCTGAGCAGGCGATCCGGTGCGTTGAAATTTGATCCAACGGCTACAAACAGATGGGCCCTCTAAAAGTTATAATAATTGTAACCGTTGGATCAAATTTCAACGTACCGGATCGCCTGCTCAGCAGGCTCATGATGTGTGGATCCGGAGAGGATCCTTCATTTTGGCTTGCCAGACTGACACATATAACCTAATGTCATTTTATTCGTATTTAAAATTTCAGACACCTAACTTTAATAATTTCAACACCGTGAACTGATTTTATGATATCGTGTAATACTTCGGTGTAATTGGTACAAAAATGTCGTATTACTCACCAGGTGAGATATGAAAGTGTGTTTAATGTTTTAATCTCAATACTTGATATCAACTCACTAGATGAGACATGAATGTGTTTTTAATGTTTTAATCTCAATATTTGATATCAAAATTCAACGGTGAGATGACATACAATGTCAGTAATTGACGATTACAAAATTTCAAACATCTTTTAGTTCACCTTTGAGGTCCAGCGATCTTTAAGTGACTCATTCTGTCGGTTTTGTTTGTAAAACTTTGTTTGCAAAGATTTTATTTCTTCAAGTGTTTCTCTGAATGTATGTTATCGATCATCACTTAATAACACTTTCATTTGTGTTTAGTCTGAAATGTCTTTGTAAGTTCGTATTCACATTCTTTATCTAATATTTGCCTCGAATGCAGTCGGTGGGTTTTACTGCAGTTCCCCTTTTCGCCATTGCTGCAATCTGGTTCCTGGGTTTTGGCTTGTGCTTGCTGATCATCTCCGTCTGCTACTTTTGCTGTCAAAGGCAGACTTATGGCTATTCTCGGACAGCCTATGCTCTTTCTCTTATATTCCTTGTGCTCTTCACCATTGCAACAATGTACCTCCCTCTTTCTCTACAAATATATACATACGTATAAATCATATGTGTGTGTTTGTGTGTATTTTTTACTTCATGTTCAGCTGCACTTGTTTAAAAACTGATGTGCTATTTTGTGATTACAGCATCGGATGTGTTGTGTTATACACTGGCCAACAGAGGTTTCACAGTAGCACAACAAGTACTTTGGAGTATGTTGTACATCAGGCAGATATTACAGTCGAACAATTGAGGAATGCATCGGATTATCTTGCTTCGGCCAAGCAGCTTGGAGTTGATCAAGTTTATTTACCTGCTAACGTTCAAACTGATATCGATCAAATTGGAGGAAAGATTAATTCTTCTGCTAATACCCTTGCTGAGAAAACCGTGGAGAATTCAAAGGACATACGAGATCTCTTGTATTCAATGTAAATAAAAACCTTTCCCTTTCTTTTTACTATTTTACGTGTTCCATATCTTTTGAGACCTTATCGGATCTTAATGTGCACGCAGGAGGTTGGCGCTTATCATAAGTGCTGCCATTATGCTTGTCTTAACATTTCTGGGATTGTGTAAGTTGCTTGATATCCTTATGACGCTATACTCTGATTTCCTAAACATCTTACTTTGTGTACTTATTCTTTTCTCTTTCGCAACATGTCCTTCCAGTATTTTCGCTTTTCGGGATGCAGTTGCTTGTGTACATGTGAGTTAGTTCCAACAATACCTCGTTTCTCTCTTTCTGTCATTTCTATCTTTCTTTAGGGCTGTGTAAATTTGCGCTAAACGTTTGCTTGTTTCTTTACTCACCAAAGAATTATATCTTAACTGTTGCAGCCTGGTAATCACAGCATGGATACTTGTGACGGGAACGTTTATTTTGTGTGGCACGTTCCTTCTTCTACATAAGTAAGTCTTCTGATTACTTCCAGTTAAAAGTTCTTTCTTCTTCGACTTTGTCTTTAAACAATGTGACTAGTTTTTAGATTGAATGGTTTCGGTTTTGTTTCCAAAAAGAAATGCTTGGTTCCTTGTTTCGCTAAATATTCGCCCACGACTGATCTTTTTCATCTGGTACTAAGTAATAGGTATCGTCAATCTGTACCTAAAACTAACTATTTCTTCCCTTTGACATACTAGTGTGGCTGCAGATACTTGTGTTGCAATGGATGAATGGGTCCAAAACCCCGCCGCTCATACAGCTTTAGATGACATACTGCCCTGTGTGGACAGTGCAACCGCCCAAGAAACCTTGCTGCGAAACAAGGAAGTCACTGCGCAACTGGTCGACCTGATGAACGAGGTCATCACCAACGTCTCTAACTTAAATTTCGCCCCCGCCTTTGTGCCAATGTACTTCAATCAATCTGGTCCCTTGGTGCCAACCCTCTGCAACCCATTTTTTCCTGACTTGACCGATCGAGTTTGCACTGCAGGCGAAGTAAACTTAAACAATGCAACGGAGGTAAAAATAAACCGAACTCTGCTACATTGGTGCATAAAATACTTGTTGGATAAAGTTTTCGAGGACGTTAGTTTTACGGTTACATTCATAGACCAATTTAGCTAACCTCAAACACTTCTGCTCAAATTTTTGTAGGTATGGGGAAAATATGTCTGCCAGGTTTCACCAAACGGGATTTGCACCACAGCGGGGCGTTTGACCCCAACTTTCTACAGCCAGATGAGTACCGGAGTAAGTCTGTGTAACGGCTTGTATAATTATGCCCCTGTACTGGTTCAACTGCAAGACTGCACGTTTGCTAGGGAAACTTTTAGTGACATATACCGGGATCATTGTCCCGGCCTAAGCCGGTACAGCAGATGGATCTACATTGGGTTGGTGATTGCTTCTACCTCAGTCATGCTCTCACTCCTCTTCTGGGTGATATATGGGAGGGAGCGGCGCCACCGCATTTATACGAAAGAGGTAATGGCTGAATCCGCTCAAGGTACTGAAGGAGGAAAGGATCTTGGTGAAATTTCGGAGCATTGATTCCACTGCTTAATTGTGTAACATTGCAATTGGATTCTTTTTGGTTTGAAACTTTCTGCATATTGAATGTTAGATTTGTGTTTATGCTTCTTGTTAGGCTGGTCTGGGGTTGCTTAAACTTTTTTAAAAGTAGCTACTTCAAAAAGTTGGGTACTTTACTTGTGTTTGGTAAATGATTTTTTTTTATTTTCAAAATCATAGGTCCAAAACAGCAGAAAGCAGAAGAGCTATACACATGCTTCTCAAAAAAACGTTTTTTTTCTTTGGAAGCAAGTGAACACTACCAGTTAATGAAACTTTTATATTGACAATCTTACACCCATCTCTTTTTTTGTTGCTAAAAACACTTTTTATTACTATAATTTACCAAACACTTACTTGCTTTTTCACTATTTATTTTCACATACCAGCCGAAACAGTTTTAGAAAAAAACAAAGCAATCTCAAACTAGTCTTTATGCAATTTGCATTTCTTCCAACTCCTTTAAGCCCAACTCGTATTTGGGCTCAACTTCCCCCCTGAGTTTATGAAGAAAATGTTCTGGTCCTCATGAATTATGAACCTGGAGTTCTACAAGCACCCAACAATTTGGTGGTCATTACTCACCCAACACCCAAAAGAAAAAGTGAAAAAAATATCTCAATTTTTATTTTTACAATTACTTGCAATGGAAAAAAATCACGGATGAAAATTATTCGGAAATGAAACCTAGTTCGGGTATGAGATATACCTCATCGTTTGACTATGGCATATCTAATTTTAACCTGCGATCCACTTACTTTTTCATTCCTTGTATTCTCCTAAAAACAAAATGTTGTGTTCCTCAAGGAAAAAATCTAGTGAAAAAATGCATGTGGTTGTTCAGAAAACTAAGGCATTTCCCAGCTGTAACCTTCAAATGGTCACCCACACGGCAGCCATCCATGTGCTCAGTTGAAAGTTTCTCAACAAATTTCCACATTATTTGCAGCTCCTCCAACATGTGGAGGGCATAGAGTTTTAAATTGAAAAAAAAAAAAAGTAGTGTCTTGGAGGAAAGACAGCAGCCTAATCAAGATTAGTGGAATTAAAATATGTTTTTAGAAGCAGCATAAGGCTTGTTTGGTATCCTATTTCAAAGTTTTTATCATTTCTCAAAACATTTCTTGAAAACAATTTTCTTTAAAACTCAAAAACTTGTTTGGTATGCGATTTAAAAAATTTAGATCTTACCACTTAAACTAGATAAAGAGATCCAAAAAGAGGAGGTTGAGAAAGAAAGAGGAGAGAGGAGAAAAGAAAGTAAGACATGATTGGAGGAAAGAGAAATGATCGAAGGAGATAGAGAGGAAGACGATTGAGAGAAAGAACCGAGAGAATTAAGAGAGCGGATTGAAGGAGAAACGAAAAAGGTACAAAAAAACAGAAAGGGGAGATAGAAAGAAGGAAAGAGAGAGATGGAGTGAGAAGGGAGGAGGAAGAGAAAAGAAATGAATGAGTTTAAGTTTAAAAACTTTAAAAACTCATTTTTTGTATTTTTAGAGAATAAATTATATTTTTAAGTTAGTCTTGAGTTTAATTTTTTAAAATAGTCATATCAAACAAGTTTTTAAGGCCTAAAACTTGAAAATTGTTTTTTAGTTTAAAAAGTTGAATTCAAGTAGAGTACCGAACAAATCCTTAACTACTTTCATATGCAAAACCTGCTCTCTAATCTCAATGTTGATTTGACCTAATCAGCAAGTGGAGATTATAATATAACTTTGATTATTAAGGCAGTTTTTTTGGGGACCAATTATTGATACAACAAGGTTATTGTTTTATTTCTTTTTATTTTCCACAATTTATATTATGAATTTTTAACGAAAAAACACATTTTTACCTTTTTCTGGTACTATTCACTACACCTTTATTTGTCATTTTTCATTAAAGCTAAAGATTTTTTGACATTTTCATTAGTTTTCCTTTTATATTAAGTATCTTATGCTTAAAGGTAAAATAATGCCAAAGAGTTTTCTATCAACAAGAGTAATGTTTTTTTATTTTAATCTATGAAATATTGTTGTTGTTGTTTTCACTGCATTAATAAATAATTTTAAGGGAGTTTTAACGAAAAGCCCGCAGTACTGTTCACTTTAACAAAAAAACTATATTTTTACACTAAAAAGTCAAACCTAGTACTATTCACTTTATCATTTATTTTGTCCTTATCGTTAAAATTCAAAGCCTTCAATCATTTTTCATTAGTTTTCCTTAATTTTAAAGTTTTTAAAATTCTTGGTTTGGTTGCAAAGTGGTTGGGCTTCTTTATCTTGGGATGTTACATCGTAGGGTTGGCTTCAGTCATTTCCTTGTCCTTGAAATTTGAAACATGGAGGGTGGCCTTCGTACTTTATATTATGAGTCACTGCCACGTATAAAATTGAAAATATTAACACCAATTCATCCTTGCTGGTTTTGAATTGAGTAGTCACAACAGTACAGTGTTCGTATTTTAGTTAAAATGGTTTCCGAGATTGGTATAACTTCTCGTTTTGATCCTTAAAATTTAAAATCGATAGAAGTGGTCTCCCTGAGTTTGTCCACCGTCAATTTTGTCAAATCATTTTGGGCCATTGTATATAAATTGAGGGTAATTATTTTGATCTTTATTTAACAAAGATTTTTCACATAAGGTTCAAAATGATTGACGGTGAACAAACTCAAGGACCACTTATATCAATTTCAAATCTCAAATGACCACTTCTATCAATTTCAAATCTCAAATACCAACGTGAAGAGTTATGTCAATTTCAGAGATCATTTTGACTAAAATTCGTACAATATTTGTTGCTACGATGATATTTTGTTTCTTAATGTTTTAAAATGTTCAAAGTTCAAATCTCTCGTTTATACATGTTGGTTGTAAAATAGAAAAGGGTAACGTATTATTTGTTTCTTCACTTCACATTTTACACAATTTGGCTGGTGTGACCCAGCCTTGTAAAATCCAACTCACAAAGAGGATCCGGACTCTCTTTCCAACAGGATTCTTTTCGGATTCTTTTGGTAAGGATTATGGGGATCTGTGAATTTTGTCCGTTCATCGTACATCATGAGATCAGTTTTTGTCAAGTACTTTATGTTTATTTTTAAATAAAAATATTTAAAATGATTTCTAACCGCACGATGTACGATAAATAGACACAATTCATGGATCGCCGGGATCCTCATAAAGAGGATCCGACGAGGATCTGGACACCCTTCCCCACATGATCCTTTTGGTGAGGATCTTGGGGATACGTGAATCTTGTCCGTTCATCGTACATCGTGCAATCAGTTTTTGTCAAGTACTGTTTATATTTATTTTAAAATAAAAATATTTAAAATGATTTATGATCGCACGATATACGATGAACGGATATGATTCATGAATCTGCGGAATCCTTACAAATAAGATCCATCGAGTATCCGGACTCTTCTTCTCCCTCAACCAATTGACCACCAACGATTTGACATTTGAGTATTTACTAATTCAATTAAATTGCAAGAAAGACTTGTTGTGATGGTGATAATGAAACATCTTATTCTATTATATACCACCAAGCTAATGTTACAAAGTTTTCTATGCGTCTGGCAATTTCGTAATTACTATTAGGATCAACTTCAGAGCCATATGACCCTAGGACTGTGCCAAACGCCAAAGTGAATCAAGGCCGTACGAAAAAAGGCATATAATTAAGAATGTTATTCATATTATGAACCAACAGCGAAAGAAAGAAAAACACAGTTCAACTCCTTTCAACTAAATGTTGTTTAAATATGATAAATGTTTGTTGCTTAAATGTTCGGACATGAATGCAATCGTCAATCTTGGCAGTGGGTGTAACAACATCGGCTAAAGAAAACGTACTCTCCCTTATAAATTTGAATTTAAAAAGGGCTGCTTTCCTTTTCATCTAGAACCCAAGCACACAACCCAAATAAGAATAAGGATCCTGTTTCAAAAAAAAAAAAATAAGAATAAGGATCTTAAACAACTTACAGGTTGCCTATGCAATAATTAAAAATAAAGTTTGCTTTATTTTAATCATTTTTGGTTTTTAAAAGCTCACAACCTTATCTATGAAGTGCCCTAAGTGACAAAATAAAGAGCTCAAGATATGCATTAAGTTAAGGTTTTTTAGTCGAAATGGTCTTTGAGATTAACACAATCCTTACTTTGGTTTCTGAGATTTGAAATTGATAGGAGTGGTCCTTGAGTTCGTCAACAGTCAATCATTTTGGTTATTTCGGGAAAAAATCTCTTTAATTATGCACCAAAATGACAAAGTATCTTCAATTTTTGTCAAATCATTTTGGTCAATTGTTTATTAAATTGAAGGTATTTTGTCATTTTGGGCCTTATTCAACAAATTTTTTTAACGGAATGACCAAAATAATTGATAGTGGACAAACTCATGGACCATTTCTATCGATTTCAAATATCAAAGACCAAAATAAGAAGTTATGTCAATATCACGAAGATTTTAGCCATTGCCCCAAGTTAATTAGCCTATGCACAAGAACTATTATTTAAATTGTTTCTTCCTCCTCACTCTGATCCACATTTACAAATGCCAATTGATTTATTTAGTACATACTACGTAGGCCGGTCGAATCTATTCCTTTGGAAGGAGGCAAAACTCTAGGTCTAATAGATTGCACCATAGTTAAATAATAGGGTTAATCTCAGTTTATTACTCTAAAGTTTTGTGGTTTTCAACATTTGGTACATGAATTTTTTTCATCCCAGAGTCATACCTCAAGTCTTAATTTTGGGACAGTTTCATAGATCCATTAAGTTTTCCGTTATAACTTATGTTAACTGATGAAGTGGGTGCTTACGTTATAACTTCTATTAATTGTTTTGTTTTTGTATTTTTTTAAATTTTTTAATATTAAAGTGGGCCCATATTGACACGTGGCGCTTAGTTATTGTCCACGTAGGTGCAACGTCATCAATTAACAGAAGTTCTAACGGAAAACTTAACGGATGTATGAAATTATCCCAAAATTAAGACTTGAGGTATGACTCTAAGATGAAAAAAACTTCATGTACCAAATATTGAAAACAACGAAACTTCAGGGTAGTAAACTGAAATTAACCCTAAATAATACCTCTATTGTTCATACCAAGTCAGATATTAATAAAATAGTTAATTAGCAAAAGATAAAATTATTTTCAATTTGTTGAATCTTTCTCACTTCCAATCAAATTATTAAAGCTTTGATTTCTTTTTTACATATTGTTTATATAAGTAATATTTTATTTAAACAGTTAAACTAGTCTGAATTATTGGAATAGATATTTTCGCTTGGCTAATGCTAAAAAGATTATATTTTGTAGATCATATGATGTGACGGTTGATGGATAAATTCTTTCATTAAATCGTTAAAAATAGAATTCAACCATAAACCGTCATTTTATATAATTTGCAAAATATAATTTCCCTAGCATTTTCCTTTGTGGTTGCAACATAAAAGCATTACATTCAAGCGGATATAGCCACACTTGGACCTGAATAAAGTTAGTTTTATCCTTAGGGGTCATGTTTTAGTGAGAGATTTTCAAGTTATAAGAGATTGAGATTAAGTTACTAAGGAATGCATCACAAAATGCTTATATGAGAGATTAAAATTTTCCTGATACATGTTTTTATAAAGGCGTACATGTAAGAGGATTTACTAAATCCCCCCGATTAATATATTGTAATTCATTTCTTAATAGCATGATCCAAATCTCTTAAATTTGAAATTTCATCATCTAAACAAGTGTAAATAAAACTGGGCTTTCAATATTGAATCCACGTGTAATGGCCTAACTTGCAAGTGGGATAAAAGTATTTAGCGGCAAAATTAGGTCCCTAATTCTTTAGCTAGGGTTGGATTTGGTTGAGGCAGTGACTGGGTTGGTGGAGCGTCACATCTTGAGCACATGCTCCAAGGAACCGGATCCCCTCCTAAGCATAGGGTGGGAATCCTCCTGATCAGCCCATCTGAACCCTTAAAATTTGATTCAATAGCTACAAGCAGGGGGTCCTCTAAAAGTTATAATTATTGTAGCCGTTTGATCAAATTTCAAAGGCCGGATGGGCTGGTCAGAAGGATACCCACCCTATGCTCAAGAGGGAATCTGGATCCCATGCTCCAAGTTACAAGTGTGTCAAGAGTTATTTATTAGGGTTAATCTCAGTCTATTATCCTGAAGTTTCTTGATTTTCAACATTTGGTACATGACGTTATTTTTTGTCCCATAATAGTACCTAAAGTCATAATTTTGGGGCACTTTCATACATTCGTTAAGTTTTCCTTCAGAACCTCCGTTAATTGATGACGTGTCACCCACGTGGACAATGATTAGGAGCCACATGTCAATATGGGCCCACGTGGATATTTAAAAAAAAAAAAATGTTCTCTTCTCCTCCATCTTCTATTCCCCGATCCGTCTGACTCCTCTCTCTTTACCCTCTCCATTCTCTTTCCCTAGATCAACCTTCACCCACCCTAACCCAAACTACGCCACCTCTGTCACTTTCTTCACCGCTATCGCCCAAACCCTAAACCTTTACGACTGGGTTTGTTTTGGGAGACATGGGTTGCAACTGGGTGTTTTCCCCAAACTTTCATCTATCCCCAGATTTCGAAACCTTTCTCATCTGAACGTTCTATTTCGATCAACATTTCTCATCCTCCGAGTTCTTTGGCAAATTCCGAAGAAGAGCTTGAACACCATCTTTTCCGCAATTTTCGAAGACGAACCGGTAGAGAATTGTAAGCTTTCAGTCGATTACACTCATGTTTATGAGAATTCCAATGTTTCAGTGGATTTCACTATGAGTTTTGTGAGTTTTGATGTGGATTTCACCGAGCTAAGTTTCATTTTCAATCCTATTTTTGGAAATTTCGCGCTGTATATTTCAAATTGGACTTTCGTTTGGATTTATCGGTTTTATTTCTCTTGATTGCTTATGATTTTTAGCTCAAATTGATTGGATTTGAATCGATCTTAATGTGACTGTTTGGTTACTGAGAAAATGTCAGAAAGAAATGAAATATCTGAAAATTGCTATTTGGTTTGAAATCGACTTTGTAACTGTGATTGTGAATCTTTTAATTGTGTATTTTATCGTTTAGAGTCTGATGCTGATGTCGGATCCTCCTTTGTTGGCTCCATCAAAGACATTGCTTCAGTCCGATCTCTCACTGTCTCCTGAGGCTAGTGTTAATAAGGATGGACCGGGCAATGTCTCTCTAAGTACTAGTAAATCGAGCGAATTTGATGGATCGAACTTGGTTATGTGGAGGCTAACATTGCAGCGAGATTTCTCAGGCAAGCACGAACTTAGGTGTTAAGGTTTGGGCGATGGCGGTGAGGAAGGCAACGAGGGCGGCATACTGTTTGGGTTAGGGTGGGTGAAGGTTGATCTAGGGAGAGAAAATGGAAGGGGTGAAGAGGGAGAAGAAGGTTGATTTGGGGAGAGAGAAGGGAAAGGGTTAAGGTTTGGGTGACGAGGGCGGCATACTGTTTGGGTTAGGGTGGGTGAAGGTTGATTTGGGGAGAGAGAAGGGAAGGGGTTAAGGTTTGGGTGACGAGGGCGACATACTGTTTGGCTTAGGGTGGGTGAAGGTCGATTTGAGGAGAGAGAAGGGAAGGGGTGAAGAGGGAGGAGTTGGACGGATCGGGGAAGAGAAAGGGAGGATAAGAGAACATTTTTTTTTTTTTTAATATCACTTGGGCCCATATTGACACGTGGTGCCTAATCATTGTTCACGTGGGTGCCAAGTCATCAATTAACAAAGGTTCTGACGGAAAACTTAACGGATGTATGAAAGTGTCCCAAAATTATGACTTTAGGTATCACTCTAGAACGAAAAAAACTTCATGTACCAAATGTTGAAAATCAAGAAACTTTAGAGTAATAAACTGAGATTAACCCTATTTATTAAATTTTATTTATTTATTATTTTTAGGTGAAAATGCATAATTCAAAATTATTACAACAATTGAAACAAAAGAAGAATTTCGAATTCAAGATGCATGTGTTAAGAGTTGACGAAAATTTCGTTTCTACCATTGATTTTACGTTTTGCTAGCTGTTACTTTAAGTTGCAAGTTTCAGGAATCGAAAGCTTGAAGCATATTCAACTTGAATCCTTGTATAAAACCAAGCAAGTTCAATTAAAAAGTGTCAATGAAATCGGCAAAGAGTGAGTAGTCGAATCTTCTTATTCTTTTGCGCCCTCCTTCAAGCTTAAGAATTATTCACCAATTTGAATTGGTTGTCTAAGAATTCAATATATTGTACCCACCTGGAAATTGGACTTCTTCTAGCGGGTGTAACCGTTTTTATAACCGAAATTATGGACTTCATATCCGTAAAACAACCGTTATTTAATTATTAAATTTAACAAATCATATGAAAATCAAAGAAAATAATTGAATCATATTGTAAGCGTATGGATGTTCAACTAGTAAGAAAAGTATTGTTTTAATGAATTAACAATAACTCGGTCATCAAAATTGAACAATACTTTGGTCTCACACCACAAATTTGGCCAAATTTTCATAGTTTTGAATTTGATCAAACTCCTAAACTATTATAATCATTTTTTTTACACGATATTATCTACACTAAGGAAGAGAGGATAGACTAAGTCTCACAATGAGCTAGAAATATTCTGGTTCAAATTCGCATTTGGCAGGAATATAAGTTAAAACTTCTCATTTAGAAATAAAGAGGAATACACTAGACAATATTTTACTCATTCTTTGGATACCTATCAGCATGTGGTTTGACATTCATGAACATCAATTTATATATATATATTTGTATATATCTCCCTAGTGTATAGATTCATTAGATATATAAAAAGATGAGTATAATTCTCTTTCTTTCTAATATTTCTTATTTTTTATTTAAACGATCACGATTAAGCTTATTAAAAAAATTCTTAACTTTGTTTTTTGTTTCTTTCTTGATTCTTCGAGTGAATACGAAGATTTGCATTTTTCCTAGACAAAGATAAGAACAAAAAAATTAAGGATTAAAAGTGGATTAAGAATTCCACTAATCTGAGCAACCAAGTGCCCACTCGCCTAAAAAAAATTAAATTCAACGTAAAAGGACCAACTCATCATTAGTGTCCTGAACCACCCTGCCCTATTTTTTGAATTCGGATCATTTTGGGAATCTCAGGGATCCGTGAATCATATTTGTTCATTATATATTGTACGTTCAAAAATTATTTTAAATATTTTTATTTAAAATTAAATACAAACAGTATTTGACAAAAATTGATCATACGATGTACGATAAACAGACACGATTTACGACATGAAGATTCTTATTTTAAAAAGGTAAAACAATATTGCATAATTTTTTATTAATAAAATAGTAAAAAAAAAACAATAAACGTAGGGACTTAGGAGAATAAAGCCCAAAAGTGTGGGGTTAGTAAAGGGATTACACGCCGAACGAGCCAATTGCAATACGTAATTAAGAGAAGATTACTGGGCCTCTCGTACTTTCAAACGCAAGCGTTTCCATTGAGTTTGTACGTGGCCTGCAGTGCTATGGAGTGGCCCCAGCAGAAGCTGAACAAGCGGCTCCAACTTTCGTCCTCTTCGGCCAGTCCCCATCACTCCAGCCGTTGGATAAGATTCCCAATGTCAGAAAACCCACCAATGCGGCAAACCGGGATTTCCAGATAACCCCCAGATATCCTCTTAATTACCACCCGCCCTTCCGCTTCCTGATCTATAAAACCGGCCCTTGAGACTCGATAGTTTTGCCAAATCCAACGCCCTAGGGGCCTTTAGGGAAGAAAACCTCTCTCTCTCGTTTCTCTCTCCTCTCATCACTTACTTTCTCTCTCCAATGGCGACCGCATCTTATTCATCGAGAGCGAGAACCCGGTCCAATGGAAGCGGGCCGGGGCTACGCTCGCTCTCGCCTTCTGGGAGGTTCTACACAGCTTCCAATGGATCCGCATCAGGTTTCGCTTCTTCGACAAGCTCCAGCTTCTCGTCCCCGGCCTCCGCCTTCTTCCAACACCACCAGCACCACCACTACTACAATCAGCAGATCCACCAACACCACCACCACCGATCGGCGTCTCCGACGCGTGTCAATCTCTACAACTCCTCTCCGTCTCCGTCCGTCCGGTTCTCCATCGACCACCGATCCATCTCTCCCAACCATCATTCGAACCGATCCATCGCCGTTTCGAAGAAAACCGGACCGATTTCGATGCCGAAGAAGACCTGTATGTGCTCGCCGACGTCGCATCCGGGATCGTTTCGCTGCAGCCTCCACAAGAACCAGGGAGGGAGTCAAAACACCGGATCTTTCCCGTCGAACAGGTTGAATATGCGCAGATCCGCTATGACGAACTCGCTGGTTCGAATCGGTGGAGTCGAAGGCGAGTGGGTGAAGCGTGCCTTGACCGCCCTGATTCGGCCTTGCGCTCACCAGCAGCGGCGGAGAGCTGGGTTTCAGCCGCGGCCGAGCCGGCTCTCCGTCATGTCCACCGCCCACGACTAGAGGCGATTTACGATTCACATCGATCTCTCTGATTTTTGTTTTACAGAGTGACAGAACAGACACAGGTTGGTTATTTCTCTCTTTTTCCGATCTTTGAACCCGGCGAGTCGAACTCGAAGCGCACAGTGATCCGATCCTGCCAGATACATCCGATGGCCCAGATGAGTCGCCTCAACCAACTCGGACGAGTTATGAAGCGGCGGCGCCGAGTCAAGCCTGCGAGTTGTGCACTTTTGGGATACACGAAACGGAACCGGCGTCAAGTCAAGAAACCCTATGAAAGAGAAACTCCATATTTGTAATCAATTGCTATGGAAAATTGGAAGGACAGTTGTTGGACATTCTAATCGAATCCCCCAATTAATCCCCCTAATTAAATTCTGATTAAGGACTAATTAACTAGCAGTTCAAACCATTAGTGACAGAGCAGTTGAGTTCAATCCATTTGTGTTTGCAGCGTTTGGGGTGTTCCGTTATGTCTCCCGTCTCCCGTCTCCCGTCTCCCGTCTCCCGTCACGTGCGTTCGTGTTGTCCGTTACGTGCGTTCCGTCCGTTCAGTCCGTCGTATTGGTTTACCAGGTTGCGTATGGTTCCGTTGCAGGTATATTCTTTTGAATTATTTGATTATTTATTCGTTAATTTATTTTTCTAATTATTTACTCGTTAATTTATTTTCTGACTTTTGTTCCTTGTAGCTTTCGTGGTTTATTGCAGGTGTGAAGGTATTGGCTGATAATTTTGGTGGGAGATTACTTTAAAAAAAAAATATAAGTATATATTCGTGGGACTTTTGAAAAATTTGAACATGACTTTTGGAACTGAATATTGGAGTTGGCGCCTCCCATATGACCAAGTGCACCTTCTTGGGAAGAATATATTATTATGACCACATAAGTTAAAAGAAATAAAATTGAGGTAAAAATAGAAAATAATTGGATTTAAGGAATGAAAAATATAACTTTAATGTTATAATGAAAACACCAAGGAAGCCGTTATACGGCCTTGAAACATTATTTAAATTTCAAAACACGAAGGTTATTGAGACGAAGAATGATGTTATTGAGACTCAAAATATTATTTAGAAAAATGCAATGTACTATCTTTTGAATTGTGAGATTAAGATCGAACGGTGAGTTAGATTATAATTATTTTGGACCGTCGGTTTTAAGAGAAGGGGAGTAAAAGCCAAAGCGCATGACCTGGCCGCATTTATAATCCTTAACGTTTAATCTGGCGCCAAGCGTGATGGGTGCCGTGACGGGGAAAATTAATAAAATAATAATAATAATAATAAAAGGACCAATTATAAAGGAAAAAAAAAGGAAAAAGCTAGATGGAATTGAGTTGGAGTCTGGAGGTGGTGGACCAGAAATTCAGAAAAGGATTCTCTTCGGATATTTTCCTTTTAATTTATCAAGTTTAGTGAGATTCAGATCATTGAAATTTGATCTAACGGTTACAAATAAAGATTCGGCTTAAAAGGTATAATAACTTTAATGGTTTGATAAAATTTCAATAATTCAGATATCCTAACTTAGTGGATTAGGAGAAAGGGATCCTTTCGGAGAAACATCTCCAAAGTTCAAACTTTAATTCGAGGCGGTTGTTGGGAGGTCCATTATTCTTTGTTTCCTTATTACATATTTACATAGAATTGCTTGGTGTGCAAGTGGAATCCACGATCCAACGTCCTTAAAGAACAAGGAAAGGAAAGGAAGGATAATTATATGTTTTCTTGCATCGAACGCATGCGGGGTCACTCTCTTGAGGTCTAAGTTTGAGGTGGACGTGTATTGACGCTTTGTATCATTGATCATTGGATTTCAAGCTTCTGAAATTTTCTAAACCGTTAGATCAACATAATTTCACTTATAAATATGAGATAATTTCTAAGTTTGCATCGAGCGCAAGATGTAAGAGACTTGCTGTTCGACTAATCAAAATCATTTTCTAGCATCTAAATTTTGAGTTCAATTTCACTCTTCTTGATGTGTTTTACACTACCAAAAGAAAGAGAAGAAAAAAAAAACTCCTAGTTCAATATTCTACCAATCAACCGTACAATAACACACACAATGTACATGTTGTCCCACTTATTCTTTCTACACTTGTCACTTGGACTATAGGGGCGCGTTTACTAATCCGTAATCAAATTGAGAGGAATTGAATTGAGGATGAATTGGATTGAGGAGGAATTGAAATGAGGTGGAATCATAATCAGATTCCTGTTGAAGTTGTTTACTAAAACGGTATGGAATCGGAGTAGGAATGATGTTGAGTCCATATAAGTTGTTTACTAATTCACTTCAATCAGAATGAAAACTAGGTTGGTTACTATATTGCCCTTACATAAATAAATTATTTTCATACCAATTAATTAAATTAAATTCTTAATTAAATTTATATAATAAAATTCATTTATATGAACATATATAAATATATTTTATTTATTTATTAAAAGATGACAAGAATAATGTTGAGTCCATATAAGTTGTTTACTAATTCACTTCAATCGAAATGAAAACTAGGTTAATTATTAAATTGCCCTAACATAAATAAATTATTTTCATACCAAGTAATTTAATTAAATTCTTAATCAAATTTATATAATAAAATTCATCTATATAAAAATGTATAAATATGTTTTATTTATTTATTAAAAGATGGCATGATGAGTGTCAAATAAAGGGCAATGTTGGGATAATAAGAAACAAATGAGGGCAAAATAGGAATAAAAATGCATTCCCGATTCCCTTACTCTCAGGGAATTCAAATACCTCACAAAACTAAGGAATCCCGTTCCTTCAATTTCAGGAATTGGATTCCTTGTTTCGTGTGAGCTCTATCACTTTTTTGATTCCTTAATATTTAGTAAACAACGAAATACTCCGTAATCGAAATTGAATTCCCTTTCTTTATTCCGATTACCCTTACGTAAACTTGTCATAGGAGTTTAAGAACTGATGTGAAGAAGATCAAAAAGAAGTAATATATTAAATTCATTTTTCTTTTCATAAAATATATATATATTTTTTTTTGAAAAAACGAGGTAAAATAATAAAAATTAAATTGACACGACATGTAATTGGCATGCCTTTTGACTAAATCACCTATAACTATAAGGTTAGGAGGAAGAATCTATAATGACGTATACACAATACGTGTGAAATATGATATAATAAGAGGTGGGTGAGAATAGAAGTAATTGGGTCTATCTAGGGAGGAAAAATGGTGTTGGACCAAATTGATCACCATCCTAATTGGATGTTTTTTTTTTTGACAAACTCCTAATTGGATGTTGGGAATCATAATTGTTAGCTTTGTAATATTTTGCATGTAAAAAATACATACATACATATAAATAAATAAATATATATATATATATATATTATATATACATGAAAACGAAGATTGGGTTTAGGGTTTGGTTCTCTGCGCCTCCTTCTGCGGACACCGTCCCCAACCAAGTGACCTAATCAAAGGATTTTGGGGTACCCTCCGAGCAGGTGACCTAATCAAAGGATTTTTGGGTTGATGAAGTCCAAAGGTTATCACCTCACAGTACATTGTCCTCGACGATTAAATTTAAACGATGGTCGACATATTATCTTTCAAATTTCCATGCATTTCTAGTTTGAGGTGCCATTAGAGACTCTCTCAAATGGTGTCCAATATATGTATATTTTGAGTGAAAAGAAGCAACACGATCGCAAATGTCCCCATAAACGAAAGGTTCTTGTTTGATTTCTAATTATACTTCTTCTATGAAAAGCTGAGAGAGTTTGTGAGGATTCCGGAATTCTCCAATTACATTCGTTCATCGTGCATTGTGCGGTCAATTTTCGACAGGTACTGTTTATATTCAATTTTAAATAAAAAAATTTATAATGATTTCTAACTGTACGATATACGACAAACGGATGTGATTTGAAGATCTCCGGATCCTCACAAAGAGGATGCGGCGAGGAATCTCACTCAGAAAAGCTGTCCCGCAACAAGACAAATTCCTCCTACTTCATCTCCCTCCCATCCGTTGTCGCCGTCGCCGCCGCCGCCACCACCAGCCTCCCAAATCGATCTTTATGTATCTCATTCCCTTCACCACCATCCTCCACACTAATTCATTGCAAAGAACAATATTACAAAGACCGAAATAAAAACTCGAAACTGAGACAAAGACAAATGGTCGTTTTGTTGGCCTGACCATACACATAAAAAAAACTGCAGGGATCGTTTTCGATGAACATTGTATTTTTCTGATAGAAACTCTCTTCTACAATGACCATGATCAACATTCAAGTTGCACACTTTGGGTATGTATTAATAAAACAACACGTAGTTCGTCAAATTTGAAGGAAAAATAAACACGATAAGTTGGCATTATTTTGAAATGTAAGCACAAAAAAACAACTGTTATAGGTGTACAATTTGTATGACAATCTGATACAGTAAAATTTCCTCATACAGCCATGTAAAGGAAGAAAATGATTTTTTAATTGAATATGTCTTATGCAACCAAAAGAATAATAATAAGGGAACAACCCTGTTTCTCTTAATGGGCAGTCTCCTGCAATGCCAAATTAAAATTTTGAAAAACATGGAGTTGACAGTTGGGTTGCGATCAGGCAAATACCTAGTACTGTTTCTTAAGGAGCTCTGTCGAAGGGCTGGGTATCATTGTAACAAACATCCCAAACAGCTTCCATGGCGTCCTTTGCAGCTGCTTCTGAGCAATGTGGATTACAAATGACTGATTTCATAACTCTTCGTCTCACACAATCCTTCAAATGTCAAATCAAGAATCCAATGAAATGATACAGTTAGTCTACAAACAATAAACTAGAGCATATGATAATATTGAAAGCAAATGGTAAACAACTAAGAATATGGGAGATTTTCCCCATCTCCAGTTTATTTCAACCAATTACCATGATTCATTAAAACCCCTATTTTGTATTTGACAGTGAGACAATCAAAGAACCAAGAGAAATCAAATGACTTTGTATTCGGTACAAATCCAAACTTCCTACCACCGTAGGTCTTTGGCATTCATCTTTCCAAATCAAAATAAGGTAAAGGACTAGTTCACTTTGTACGCAAAGAAAGTATCCAGAAGAGTATATCTTTAATTTTTATTTAAATTGAAGCCAAATAACTCACTTGTTCATGACCTCGAATCTTTACAAAACCCCGCAACAATTCCCTTTTATAGTGGCAGTCACCACTTAGATGGGCAGCACGAATCTGTTCCAGAATGACAGTACGTAAATACTTGTGAAAAAAATAAATACACTTGAGGTTTGAAGATTACACTACGTCCAGTACAAGAAAAAGATTCAGTTGCTATATCAACGCACACCTCACTGCAAGCATGATGAGCACAATTAGCCCAGTCCAAGTTTTTAGCACGACAATCGTCAAAAGCGTGAATTAGCTCGTGTATCACTACTTGGTTGACATCGTCTTGCATTGTCATGTGATTACTACACACCAGTATCTAGTACAAATGCAGACATACAGAACAGATAAATACATCAGATTCAGAACAAGCTCATCCTGCAAACATTTACTATTCCGAACTGTAACATAATTCTTCTACAATGAATCAATTGGCAGAGATAACTGAATGACAAGAAACTATGTTCCGCCACTCAGTTCACTCGAAGATTGAAACTTTCGAAACACAATGTTCATTAGAAGTAGTAATATGCAGATTCTATTGCATTTGCTAAATTCCAATTGCAAAATGAAGTTTGCTGAAATCTGTAAAAATCAGAGCTTTTCAACTAAACAAATGGAAACGAAGAGAAATAGCGATTGAATTTGTACCCCTTCACCGCGAATATAACCGCCAGCAATCTGCTTATTGCAATTAATGGCCTTGATGAACCTGTCCCCAATCCCACACCCAGACTGCTCCAAATGCTTCAACAGAAATTTCACCATCGGAGCTGTCGAAGAAGAAACAGATCAAATTCAATAACCGACAGAGAAAGCATGTTTGGTTGCAGATAACAAACGGAAATCAAAGATAAACCCTAGAAGACCTAAAACCCTAACCCTGAGCAGACATTAGAATTCATGAAATGAATTTGTTTAAAGGAAAATAAAAGGCGAGGGAAAGTAGGAGAGTACTCCGGAGGCTCCTCTGGATCATGGTTTGGCATTCCTCCAACTTCTTGCCGCCGTTGACGGTGGACGAGAAGCTTGTGGATCCGAGTTCCGGTGCGGGTTCGGCCGCCATTGATTGTGTGAATTGAGTTTAAAATTGTTTCTATCTGGCAGAGGAGCAAAGAGAAGGTGTTGGTCGGGTCATCCGGTTTGGATTTGAATAAAAGGGTCGGTCCTGGGCTTGTGGGTTTTTCTGGCCCACGTTCACTGGGTTACACATCGCGCTCACCAGCAGCGGCGGAGAGCTGGGTTTCAGCCACGGCGGAGCCGGCTCTCCGTCATGTCCATCACCCACGACTAGCGGCGAGTTACGATTCACATCGATCTCTTTGATTTTTGTTTTACAGGGTGACAGAACAGACACATGTTGGTTATTTTCGGCCATTTCTCCCTTTTTCCGATCTTTGAACCCGGCGAGTCGAACTCGGAGTCGCACATCGCGGCCACAACTAATCCGATCCGACCAGATCCTTCCGATGGCCCAGATGAGTCGCCTCAACCAACTCGGACGAGTTATGAAGCTAATAGTTCAATCCATTAGTGACACAGCAGTTGAGTTCAATCCATTTGTTGTGTTTGCCGCGTTTGGGGTGTTCCGTTATGTTTGCCGTCTCCGTCCGTCACCGTTCCGTTCAGTGCGTTGTTCTCCTCGTGTGCGTTGTCCGTTAAGTGCGTTCCGTCCGTTCAGTCCGTCGTTTGGCTTACGGGGTTGAGTTTGTTTCCGTTCAAGGTATATTCTTTTGAATTATTTTATTATTTATTCGTAAATTTATTTTTCGTTAATATATTTTTTCTAACTTTTATTCCTTGTAGCTTTCGTGGTTTAAACTTTATTGCAGGTGTGAAGGTATTGACTAATAATTTTCGTGGGAGATTAGTTACTACAACAAAAAAATATTTGTGGGACTTTTGAAAATTTTGAAAAAAATAACAGTTATGGAACTGAAATGTGGAATCGAACCGGAAAGATTCATAGAGTCATTTTAGCTTCTTTTGATCATCATTTTGAGATTCATGAACGGTAATGATGCAGGACAAGCCAAGGGTAAATGAATAGAACCTGAGAATCACTCAACCAGGAGCAATGGAGCTCGCTCGCTCGCGTTGCTAATCGTGGATTCGCTCACACGACTAAGCCAAATGCTTGATTTTAGAAAAAGGAACACAAAACATACCATGAGACCTATAATTCATTCTGGACTACTGATCACCCGTGACGGTTAAGCTGGATGGAATTGAGTTGGTGGACCATAAATGTGTATGATGGAAATCTGACCGACATTTGGAGAAGCATCTCCAAAGTTCAAACTTTAATTTGAGGTGGTTGTTGTTTTGTTGGGAGCACAGTCTTAAAAATCGATATTATCGGCAATATTTCACCGATAATATCGTTTTTTAGACCCACCGATATTTTTACGAGTAAAAATAAAATATCTTCAAAATATCGCGATAATATCGCTAATATCGCGATATTAGCAATATTATCGAGATATTTCGTCGTCGACTCGTCGTCGCCGCCGCCGGGAGGTGAGAAAGGGAGGAGGAAAGTGGTGGGTACGAGGCCGGAGAAGGATCTAGATCGAGATCGAGAGACAGAGGGAGAGACGGAGAAGAAGTAGGATGGAGAGAGTCGACTGAGGGAAGGATCCAGATCGATCGAGAGACCGAGGGAGAGACGGAGACGGAGAGACCGGCGTTGCAGAGAGCGGAGAAGGAGAGACCGGAGTTGCAGAGACGGAGACAGATCGAGAGACCGAGGGAGAGACCGGCGTTGCAGAGACCGGAGAAGGAGAGACCGGAGTTGCAGAGACGGAGACAGATCGAGAGAACGAGGGAGAGACGGAGAGACCGGCGTTGCAGAGACCGGAGAAGGAGAGACCGGAGTTGCAAAGACGGAGACAGATCGAGAGACCGAGGGAGAGATGGAGACGGAGAGACCGAGGCAGAGAACCATCCAAAAAGGCTATCCTCTCTCTGTGTTCTTCTGCTTGTTGCGTTGCGTGTGCGTGTGAAGGATGATTGAGACCATACTGGTACAAGTTGGCCTGTAAAGAATAAATATTTCTCGTAAATATAACAACTTTGTCACAATAATAAGAAAAATAAATTTATTATTATCAAGTGCAAATCATAGTTCTAATGAAGAGATGCTCAATCGTATTATTCGTATGCATCAACGCTTTAGAGTCATCATACGCGTGTTGAAAATTATTAAAAGCACTCAAGCAAAAAGAATGAAACACTCTCCATGTGCCCACAAATCATGCAAAGCAAAAAAAAAAAAAATATTTGACCACTTAAAATGTTCTATACATGTAATGGTGAAAAAGACTTTGTCTTCACTACCATTTTGCGTGTGTATATTACTTTTCCTAAGAACATATAGACACGTTGTTCGAAGATAGAAGTATTGTCCTAATACGCTAATTATGTTCTAAAGAAAAAACTCGGAAAAGGATAGAATATAAATTTAAACATGCTTGCTTTATATTTTTGTATAAGCTTAATTATTGTAAAAAAATAGTTCCCCACCTTGTTTCTATTTCAATTTGGATGCTCTCCTAACCTTATTGTTTGGAATTTAAAGGCCAAAAATATGAGGCCTTAGGCCTTAGTTTGTGGGGTTGTGTTACGCAGGTTAGCAGAATCGGTTAATTGAGACTTTCAGATTCGATTTGAGTTATCATGATTCTTACCATATAATGTATAAAGTGTAAAATATTACACTAATTCATTATATATAAATGATTTTGGTGTGTTTAAACTTCTTTCATTAATTACTACATATTTTCTACACTCACAATGTTTGCCAGCTCGCTATATAATCAACTTAAATCAGTTAAATCCATCATGCAATGCATTTACTTCCAATTTTTTGTGATAAACTAATAGATAATTGACTAAATAAACATCCTGCAAAGTTTCAATAAAAATTTCCAAGTTTTTCTTACAGTTTCCGTGGTTTTTATTCAATTTTTATCGATATCGATAATATCCCAATATTTCCATCGATATTTCCGTGTTTTGGGACTACCGATATTTCCGATATCCTCGATATTTAATACCTTGGTTGGGAGGTCCATGTCCACTATTCTTTCTTTCCTTGTTCTATATTTACAGCGAATTTCTTGTGTGTGTGCAAGTCGCATCCACGATCTAACGTCCTCGAAGAACAAGGAAAGGAAGGATACTAATGTGTTTTTTTGCATTAACGCTTGCGGGGGGTCACCCTCGTGAGGTCTAAATTTGAGGTGGATATATACCTCACCTCACCCTTTATATCTTTTGCTCGATGAGTTTTAAATTCATGAAAATTGTCTAAATCGTTAGATCAACTTAATTTTATTGATAAATAAGAGATAATTTTTAAGTTTGCATGGACAGTAAAATGTAAGAGACTTGCAGTATGATTAATCAAAATTATGTTTTGACATTCGATGTTTTGAGTTCAGTTTCACTCTTCTTGATACGTAGAAAAAGATAAAAACAACAACTTCCTACTTAATATTCTATCAATCAACTATACATTACTTTGTTTCTTTTCATTAAAAAAAAAGTATATATATATACACATACACACACTTGGATAAAACGAGATAAAATAGTGGAAATTAAATTATATGAACACTAGACGTAGTTGGTGTGACTTTTGACTGAATCAGCCAATGAAGTTAGAAAGAATCTATAATCACGTACACACATTATGTGTGAAAATGATATGATAAAGAGATGACTGAGAATATAAATAAATGGAACTAGGGAGGTAAAAAATAGTGGTGGACCAAACTAATCCATTCTAATTGAGGGTTGGGAATAATATTTGAACACAAAATGGCATATGTTATTTTTGTATGGCAAAAGAAATGACGCATCTTATTTTTGTATATATAAACTCTTTAGAAAACTTAATTGTAATCATTGGTAAAGATGACTTTTATATTAAAACTATGAGTAAGATCAAAATCTAATTTTAATCCCTTTATACTGTTAGATATTATTAGGTTTATTTAGGAAATTAATTAGAGATTTGATTTGATTTTGTAGTAGGGTATTTTTAGCATTTACGCATTAGGGTTTCTTAGGTTTATTGCTCTATAAATAGAGCTTGTAATTTAGTTTGAGAATAAGTAAGTTAGCCACAATGTAGTCTCTTAGGGTTTTGTAGCCGTTTCGGTATTTTCAGTTTGTTTAATAATATTCTTATTATTTTGTAATCTTGTTCGTTGCGCACTCTGATATTCAACTTGGTATCAGAGCAGGTTGGATCTTTTGGGATTTAATTTGCTGTTGATGGGTGCCAATTTGTTTGTATTAGTTTTCTTTTAATCATCTTCTGTTGTTTGTGTTTTCGTTTTAGATTTGTTAGTTGGTATTGATTGTTTGCAAGGAAAAGAAAAATGAAAGAAAAAAAAAGGTTTTGCTTGCAGAGGAAAAGATCCCCCAACAAATAAAAAAGGGGACGAAGGAGAAAAGAAGGAAAAAAAAAGGAACCACAAAAAGGAAAAAGAAGAAAGAAAAAAGGGAAAAAGAAGAAAGGGAAAAAAATATGGTTGTTGTGTTTTGAGGTTTGGGGCCCACTTGATGCTGCTATTTGGGCTTGTTTTTGTAGCTTGTTGTTGCCTTCTATAACGATCACTCGAGTGTTTGGACTGGTGACCACTAGAGTGACGTTGGGTAGATGCTGAACTAGATTTTTGTTTGTTTGGAAACTGGAATTTGGCATCGACATTGGCATCGGCATTGACATTGGTATTGCCATTGGTATTGGCATTGACACTGGCACTTGCATTGAAATCTTGCACTGGCATTGGAATTTGGAATCTTGCACTTGCACCGATGGAATTTCGTATTGAAATTGGCATCGGAAATTAGCATAACAAGCTTGCATCCGCATCGTCTGTTGGCAAACTCATGTCGTGTTCCGTCATGAGTTTGACGGGGGGTGTTGTAATTTATTAGGTTTATTTAGGAAATTAATTAGAGATTTGGTTTTGTAGTAGGGTTAGAGTTTCTTAGGTTTATTGCTCTATAAATAGAGCTTGTAATTTAGTTTGAGAATAAGTAAGTTAGCCACAACGTAGTCTCTTAGGGTTTTGTAGCCGTTTCGGCATTCTCAGTTTGTTTAATAATATTCTTATTATTTTGTAATCTTGTTCGTTGCGCACTCTGATATTCAACTGATACATATATAACCTCATTTATTAATTATATTTTGACTTTTTAATTATTTATCTTTTTCTTCTTAATTTTTAATGTATTAATTTTATTTCATTATAATTATAATTTTCATTTCATTTATCGTAATATATTTTGTTGTAAACATTTAGATAAACTAATTTTTGTTATACAATATATTTCGATGTACTTTGTCTTTTTCATGTAGGTACATTAAATTCATTATAATACATTTTGGTGCATAGATTTAGGTACACACATTTCGGTACATACATATCGATACAAACATTTAGGTATATTAATTTAATATAATACATTTCGGTGCATATATTCCGGTACATACATTTCAGTACTAACATTTAAATACATTAGTTCCATATAATACATTTTGGTACTAACATTTAGGTACATTATTTGAGTCTTTCAAGTTTGAAGAATGTTAAATAAAATTAATAAATTAAAAAACTCTTTTTTGGTCAAAAAATAAATTGAAATTTGTTTATTAATAAATTTAAATATTTAATGGGAGACATTAAATGCACATTAATTATTTTGAATTAAGGACACACAATGTGTTAGATCCCACATCGCTCAGGGGAGTGGATCCTCTATGCCTTATATGTACATGCCCACCTCCAAATAGCACGAGGCCTTTTGGGCGCTCACTGGCTTTGGATTCCTTAGGAACTCCGAAGTTAAGCGAGAATGGGCTAGAGCATTCCCAGGATGGGTGACCAACTGGGAAGTTCTGCTCGCGTGAGTTCCCAGAAACAAAACCATGAGGGCGTGGTCGGGGCCTAAAGCGGACAATATCGTGCTATGAAGGAGTTGAGCCCGGGGTTGTGGTGGGGGCCCTGGCCGGGATGTGACAATTTGGTATCAGAGCCAATCCCTGGCCAGAAATGTGCCGACGAGGACGTCTGGCCCCTAAGGGGGTGGATTGTTGGAATACTCTATGCCTTATATGTACATGCCCACCTCCAAATAGCACGAGGCTTTTTGGGAGCTCACTGGCTTCAGATTCCGTAGGAACTCCGAAGTTAAGCGAGAATGGGCCAGAGCATTCTCATGATGGGTGACCGACTGAGAAGTTCTGCTCGCGTGAGTTCCCAGAAACAAAACCGTGAGGGCGAGGTTGCGGCCCAAAGCGGACAATATCGTGCTACGATGGAGTTGAGCCCAGGTTGTGGTGGGGGCCCGGGCCGGGATGCGACACAATGGATTATGATCAATATATAATCTAACACCAGATTTATTTTAGATTTCAATCTTCTTGAAGGATTGAAATTAAAAAACCCTTAAAATCTTTGAGTTGCTGAAAAAAAAAACAACCGAAGCACTTCCTCAGTTTACATTTTAAACATGCGTTTCCTCAGTTTACATTTTAAACATGCGTCCCAATTATGATATTAAAATTTCAAAGTATCAATCTCTAAACTTTTTTTATCAAGTACACATTAGTAATTCACATTTTTATAACACAAATGAGGTACATGTACATATTTTCGGTTTTCCATGTGATTTTGGAGTTGTCACCCATATCAATGCAGAACATCAGGTAACAATACACTCTACTTTCCCTCTATGCTTTGCCAAGCATGGGGTTCAAACCCATTACGCTCTTGAAAACTAGGAATCACATAGCCGTTAGCTTTGTAATATTTTACATATAACAATATGTATATAATATATACATGAAAACAAATATTTGGGGTTAGCAAAATACGAGAACGGTGTGCATTGGCACCACTTGCATACAATTTGAGCCGGTTTTGGACACTAGTAATATTTAAGCTGTTTTATGATCATCAAAAATCTATTATTGTTTATACTTCAATATTTAGTTTTCTCAAATATCTCAAAAGAATTAAATTTAACCATAGGAAACTTATAAGTTTAATTCACTCACTCGGTACCTATCGAACGTTTCCTATATATACCAAAAGGTCATTCAATAGTGAGGTGATAAAATCATGATTCACGTTAAACTGATCTATTTACATACAAATCTCATGATCGTTGATAGAGGAGTTTATCATTTTACGTCTAATTTTCTAAATTTGGGTTATTCACCAAAAAATAAAATGGGAACATATTTGGGCCATGTTCAAATCATTTTTGGGCCTTTACAGGCCCATAATACATTCACCGACCCAACAAACATACCATGTGCGCGCGCTCCCGCCCCCGGTTTTTTCCCTACAAATCCGACGGCCCAGATTCCCTTATCATCCTGTCCTTCTCCAACTTTCACAACGTCGTCGTCTCCGTCCTTTCCTACCTCTGCAATATTTTGCGCAAAATTTTCCCATGTCTCGCTTACGATCCCTAACTCGATCCACACCGTCCATCCACAAACGCCACCCAGTCCGCCACCTGTCCGCCTCACCACAACCGTCGTCGCCTCTCTCTCTGATCGCCGCGTCGAACTTCGAGTCAAACCCTCCCCAAAACCCCTTCCATGGCTCGTTCCTCAAATGGATCTCGGGCTTCGCTGTGGGCTCGGGAGTAGGTCTTCTGTACTGGTCTTCCCCCGATTCCGATTTATTCAAAACGTCATCGTTCGCTGAATGGTCAACGGCGGAGTCGGGACTGGCGGTGGAGGATCGGCCGTCACGGTCCTTTTTACGGAAGTTGTCTTTGCCCGAAATTGGCCCTGGGTTTCTCTTCGGAGGCAAGTGAAGTGGTTTCTCATTACTTTGAACATTTCAATTTTGTTTGGATTTTTTTAAATTTTTTTATTTAATTTTGTTAATTGGGTTTCGCAGATGCTTATAGGAGAAAGATTTTCTTCAACTATGAGAAGCGCATAAGGTTGCGGAGTCCGCCGGAGAAGGTACTCACCATATTAATAAGATAGGAGAACATAATTAATTTCAGATTATCTGTTAATCCATTGTTTGTATAGTCTAATTTGGAATTTTTATCATTGCGTAGTAAGTTAATTAAGCCTAGAAAATAATTGATGGCATCGAAAGGAGTTTCGAGAACTAAGTGAAAACAAAAATAGAAGTTTAGTTGACAATGCCCGACGGCATAGATGTCACGATTCCTAAACACATTCCTCTAATACTGAATTCGACGCACACTCGTTGTTTTTGTCCATTGTATGTTAGATCGCGTCTATTGTTAAGTATTGTACCTTTTCATGTTGTTTTACTAATTGTTGTTAGGCTATACGATGGCCATCTTAATTATTGTCACTTTTAGTTTTATCCAGTATGTTGTAGCATCCATCCGTCTCTCCGTTTTTTTAAATCTGTTCTCTTTCTCCTTGGAACAATTATGCGCTTGAAAACTCGAGTTTAACTTTTCTTAAGGAGAATTATCTAATGATATAATTTCCTGTTGACCGATGACTCTGTTGTTTTACATGAAGGTTTTTGAGTACTTTGCATCCGCTAGTACTGCAGATGGAGAGTTACTTATGAGACCTGGAGATCTTATGAGGGCAATTGTGCCCGTCTTCCCTCCATCTGAGTCCAACCTTGTTAGAGATGGATATTTGAGAGGGGAAAGGAATCCTGGTGATTTGCGCTGTTCTTCTTCAGAATTTTTCATGCTTTTTGATGTAAACAATGACGGGCATATTTCTTTTAAAGAGTGAGTTTTACTTTTATGGGTTATGGCTCATGAAGTAAGCGGATGTTGGATCTTTTCCCCCTCTAACAATGTTCTTTGTCACAGGTATATTTTCTTTGTAACACTACTCAGCATCCCAGAATCAAGTTTCTCTGTCGCTTTTAAAATGTTTGACCTCGATGATAGTGGGTTAGTACTCGTACAAATTTCAAGCTAAGTTTCCTAATTGTTCTTCCTTGTTTCCACTATGGTTGTGAATCTGATTTGACTCTTTATATCGATACATAGACAAATTGATAAGGAAGAGTTCAAGAAAGTGATGGGTTTGATGCGAGCCTGCAATAGACAGGGCGCTTACCACAGGGATGGACTTCGACCTGGGCTAAAAGTCCATGGTTCCGTAGAAGATGGAGGGCTTGTGGAGTACTTTTTTGGCAAAGATGGGAAGGATTCCCTCCAACTTGATAAATTTGTCAAATTTTTGAGAGATTTACATGATGAAGTAAGTTCCCAATCCTTTTCATTCCCTTGAATTTTAGAATGTTTGATTTATGTTAAATTTTCCTAGATCGCTTTTATTGCATAAAATTGGTATTATACTTTCAGACATGACAGACCTAATATACGTTTTCTGGTGTGCATTTGTTTCCAAATTTGTGTAGAACAATTTACGAAAAGAAAGGGGGGGCTTACTGAGTAAATTATGGGGATTAAATAGAAGCATCCAAATTATATTTGTAAGGGCTAATATACATCTAGAAGAATATACATAGAATTCTTCCAGTCGAGGTTTTTTGGTTTGATTTTTCAGCCTGACCTTATATTACAACAGTACGAGATTTTCGGAACTTACTTTGTCTTCATACCCATTTGGTCGATGCCCTACCATGATTATGGAATGCTTGGAGTGCATTTTTTCCCTCAGAAATTTGTTCTTATTTGCACACTGTGATGCATTTGTAGATGGTGAGATTGGAGTTTTCCCACTATGACTATAAACTACGAGGAACCATATTGGCAAAGGACTTTGCTTTGTCCATGGTTGCTTCTGCCAATATGAGTCATCTAAGCAATTTGCTTGATCGGGTTGAGGAATTGAGCAATAAACCACATCTTAGAGACGTGCGCATCACATTTGAGGAATTCAAAAATTTTGCCGAGCTTCGTAAAAAATTGCAGCCATTTTCTTTGGCTCTTTTCAGCTATGGCAAAGCCAATGGGATGCTAACACGAGAGGATTTCCAACGTGCTGCTTCTCATGTATGATGCTGATATTTGTTTATTTCTTTGATCTCCATAGCAACAGATTGTCGTATCCAAATTATTTATCGTAATAATGTTGATTGAATGATGTGTACAATATCAGGTTTGTGGCGTATCTCTCACTGATAACGTGGTGGAAATCGTCTTCCAATTGTTTGATTTCAACCGAGATGGAAATTTAAGCTTGGATGAGTTTGTTAGAGTTTTACAGCAGCGGAGAAGGGACATTGCTCAACACGTGGAGACGGGAATCATGATTCATGACTCTTAAACCTGGCTACTTGGACCTGTCGGTTGACGTTAGGATGATACCGGTTTGATAGTTCAAGGGGGCTCAGTCCTCTTGTAAATTCGTAAAGCTTAACGTGTAAGTTGCTAAAGATTAAATTATAGCTCTAACGGCGACTACGGTCAACTGTTGTAGTGCTCCTTTGATAGAAACTTGTGTCTCACACGTCGTATGCACCTCTATCTCTCTAATCACGTGCCAAGAGAAATAAAGAGAGGAGGAGCATACAACATGTGATGCGTAAGTTATTTCCGAAACTCTGGTGTTTAATGTAAAAGTCTGAAGTTCCATTATGTGGAATGCGTATTTAGAGAAAATTCAAAGTTTGTTATGTTTCTAGCTATTCCACAAAAGAAACTGAAAAGATGTGAATCATTGTTGCGATTCACAGATTGCTTCTGTTAATGTCGTTTTGTTTCTTTTTTTTTAATAAGCTATGAACGTTGCGTTTCGTTTAAACCAATTATTACACCCCGTGGAATCAAAGTGATTCATAAACCAAACTCTGTTGGAAAATATGGAGAAATTCTTACGTCCGGCAGTCTGGACCTCATAAGCCATGCGGCAGGCTCAAAAAACAGCGGACGATCTGTATTTGGTCCCTGTCGGGTGAGTCTGATGCCCTCTACCGGCTGCCGCACACAAGAACCCCTCCTACACGTGAGCTGCCAATACATGTAGGTCAACATTGCCACCGTTATTACCTGCATTATTCGAGCATCCCCACTGATATATATGCCAGCACCATCACACCAGGCGCCAGCTTATCTCAATCATCACTGCACTTCACATCCCACTTAATATCTGTAATAGCAAATCTACCAAACACACAGTCATCATGGGGATGACATCTGCTATGAAAACAAGGATAACCGCGTGTTACACTTAGTCGCACACGTGCGCGTGAATGGTTTGTCGTTATTGATCTAACATACGTGCGCGTGAATGATTTCTCGCTATTGATCTGTAGTGGATTCTGCATGCATCAATGGTCGAGATTCATCCATGCCTATGCCCCTGAACATATATCACTGTCCATCAAAACATGCTACATACCAATAAAATTAGAAAATAGTTATAGGAGAAAAGAAAATTGTGGATTTTGACGCGCGGAAAACGAAATACGGCGGTTAATGACACGCGCGCTCCAGGACGGTGGGAACGACCATGCCACTTTGGAAGGTTGACCTTGCTTCAGGAAACCCTAGGGAGAGAGAAGTTCCCTTTGCAGGAGGGAATGGTGCGTCGTTTCATTTGCATTTTCTTGTGCAGCCGATATCAACTCTGTTTCTCTCCCAACAATTCCAGACCCCAGTCATTAAAAATTAAAATTCAATCAAATTCTGATTTGGGTTTTTCTTTCTCTCTGGATTAGCATCCACCAATTGCTGGTTCGGAGCTCTTAGAACAGCAACCAGGTTAGTGAGAATTTTTTCCCTATTTTTTTGTGGTTAATTTCTGGAATTAAAATTTGGGGTCTCGGTGTTTAATTTCTGGAATTTTGATTGAAAAGTTGTGTGTACAAATTACTTTAGCTTCAATTTTTGGGTAATTTTAGTTTTGTGTCTGTTAATTTGTTACAGTTGTTTTTGGTCACCATCATACGTGAATTTGAATTGGGTTTTACTAGATACAATTGATTGATTACTGTATGTTCCTTTGTCTTTTGGGTGTGTGAATTGTTATAGGAATATCAAATGGGAAAGCCAATTGGGAAGAAGAAAGATCATGAGGTTCAAAAGCCAGGGAATGCTGGCAGTAAGCACAGCAAGTCCTCCGATCGAAACTCGAAAGCCTTTGATGAAGACACTGCAATCTTCATCAACATGTCCTATGAACTCAAAGAAGAAGGTAACAAGCTCTATCAGAAGCACGATCACGAAGGTGCGATGTTGAAGTATGAAAAGGCCCTCAAACTCCTTCCACAGAATCATTTTGAAGTTGCTCATCTGCATAGCAGCATGGCAGCATGTTATATACAAATGGGTATTGGGGAATATCCTCGAGCTATCAACGAATGTAATTTAGCGTTAGAGGTATTGCCAAAGTACAGTAAAGCACTGTTAAAAAGAGCATATTGTTATGAGGCTTTGAATAGGTTGGATTTGGCATTGAGAGATGTTAATGCTGTGCTGAGTATGGAACCAAATAATCTAAGTGCGTTGGAGATTTTGGCGAGTGTGAAGAGGGTGATGAATGAAAAGGGTATTGTTTATGATGAGAAAGAGATTGGTATTGCTAATGTACAGAAGCCTGCTGCTGCTCGTTTTCGTAAGGTGGTGAAAGAGAAGTTGAAGAAGAAGGGCAAGAAAGTTGAGCAGAAGATGGAGGATAAGGTTGTTGTGGAAGAGAAGGTGAGTGCTGATAAGGATAAAGAAGTGGTTACAAAGACTGTTGAGGAAGATAAAGTGGTTACAAAGCACGCTGAGCAAGAGAAACTGGTTACAAAACATGTGGAGGAAGAAAAAGTAGTTGCAAGGCCAGTGAAGCTGGTGTTTGGAGAGGATATAAGGTGGGCACAACTGCCAGCAAATTGTAGCATGGGGTTGGCGAGGGAGATAGTTACGGATCGATTTCCTGGCTTGAAGGGTGTTCTTGTTAAGTATAGAGATCAAGAGGGTGATTTGGTTACAATCACTACCACAGATGAGTTGAGGATAGCTGAATCTTCCTGTGATATGCAGGGCTCACTTAGATTATTCATATCAGAAGTCAGTCCTGATCAAGAACCAATTTACGAGGGATTGAGTGATGGGGAGGTGAGTATGGAAGACAAGAAACCAAGTAATGTTGTAGAGAATGGGGATACTGAAAACGATAGAATAGTGGAAAAAAGGTCTACTTCTGTTGAGGACTGGGTTATCCAGTTTGCACGATTGTTCAAGAACCATGTTGGGTTCGATTCTGATTCGTATTTGGATCTTCATGAGCTTGGTGTGAAGCTATACTCAGAGGCAATGGAGGACACTGTAACACTTGAGGATGCTCAAGAACTTTTTGACATTGCTGCAGATAAGTTCCAAGAAATGGCGGCTTTGGCATTGTTTAATTGGGGAAATGTCCACATGTCTAGGGCAAGGAAGCGAGTTTCCTTTCCTGAAAACGCTTCAAGGGAAACCATTACTGAATTGATCAAGGCTGGCTATGACTGGGCAAAGAAAGAGTATAAGAAGGCAGAGGGTAGGTACGAAGAGGCTGTGAAAATGAAACCCGACTTTTATGAAGGTTATCTTGCTCTGGGGCAACAACAGTTTGACCAAGCAAAGCTTTGTTGGTACTATGCTATTGGAAGCAAGAATGAGCTAGAAACAGAGCCTTCTTCGGAGGTGCTTCAGCTTTATAACAAGGCTGAGGACAGCATGGACAGGGGCATGCTGATGTGGGAGGAGATGGAAGAGCGGCGTCTAAATGGACTGTCCAAAGAAGAAAAATATAACACCCAATTGCAGAAATTGGGTTTGGATGGCCTAATTCAAGAGGTATCTGCTGATGAAGCCGCAGAGCATGCTGCAAATATGAAGTCACAGATATACCTCTTGTGGGGAACCTTGCTGTATGAGCGTTCCGTTGTGGAATATAAGCTAGGGCTACCTACTTGGGAGGAATGTTTAGAAGTTTCTGTTGAAAAGTTTGAACTTTGTGGAGCTTCTCCAACAGATATTGCCGTGATGATAAAGAACCACTGTTCCAATGAAACTGCACTGGAAGGTAAGTATCACATGTTAATGCAAATTTTTTACGGCTTTTAGAATTTAGAGCTGTTCGAATTTGAGACATATGATCAATTTTCATTCAAATGCAGGTTTGGGGTTCAAAATTGATGAGATAATACAGGCATGGAATGAAATGT
The DNA here is from genome assembly GCA_036320875.1 of Cotoneaster glaucophyllus. Taxonomy (NCBI): domain Eukaryota; kingdom Viridiplantae; phylum Streptophyta; class Magnoliopsida; order Rosales; family Rosaceae; genus Cotoneaster; species Cotoneaster glaucophyllus. The sequence goes on along the minus strand of CM070073.1, from coordinate 8,601,802 downwards.
ATGATGCTAAAAGGTGGCAATTTGGTGTTCCCTCTTTCCGGCTTGAGCCATTGTTGCGTCGGCAAGTTCCAAAACTTCATTCTATCTTGGAGCATGCTTGAAATTTTTGTGGATAGTTGGTATCCTTTCGAGGCTTTGCACAAATGCCTCAGGTTGCCTTAGTTCAACTTTTGCAGATTGCGTGGTTGCACAGGTAACTTGTCCTTTCGAATTAAAGCATGTCAAAATTGTCTTTGTTACACCTAGAATATTGATTTGATAACAGTTTGAATAGCTGAATTCTGATGGATTGATATGGATTTTAGAGAGTGCAAAATATGTTGAAAAGCCATTCTTTAACCAAAAACATGTTTTTAACCTGACTCATAGAACGTAAATGCAGTCGTTGTGGTCTGGCTTGTCAAGTACTTTAGGGCATGTTTGATAACTTCTCGTTATTAGTTTTAGTTTTCATTTTTGTGTTAGAGAGAGATTGGAATACATAGGAAAGACGTGTATAGCGAAATATGCGAACGGAAACTTAAAACCAAAAAGCTTTCAAGTTTTAGCTTTCAAGATATTGTTTTGTTCATTCATCTTATGTCTTCCCCTTTCTCTCACTATCGTTTTACATCTCTCCATTTTTCCATATACTTTCCTCATATCTCAAGCACGAAAAGTGAAAACTAAAAACTAATAACAAAATGGTTATCAAAGGGGCTCTTAGTTTACCAATCATTAAGTGCTTGTTTTTTATTATAATTTTATAATTCTTCAAATCTTCATGGTCAGAGCAAATCATACGAGTACGACTGGATTGAATGAAACATAATCTCTCTAGTTTCTTTTCTTTTGGTGATTGCAGGTCTTTTTTCTTTTCTGTCAGTGGACTGTTCGTTCATCTTGTTTGCTACGGGAGCAAACAGAAAGTTTGCGTAGTTTTTGAATTCGAGTGAGGATGATCGGGTCACAAAGTCACCGATCTCATTTGTTTCGTTTGTTGTAAGAGTCATCAGAGTAATTTTCCACAGATTGGGGTATAGGGTATATGATTGATTGGATTTGTTGGTTCAAAGAATAAGCAAAGTGGCAAGTTGGTAGCATAATTTTGCTTGTTACTCAGCCTGCTCGGCCAGATTTGTTGTTTGTCGTCATGTCGTTTGTAAGTTGCAATTCTTGTGAACTTTGTAAGGTTTTGTGATTGTTATAAAATTGCAGTGAAAGATTTTATTCCTTTACCTTTACAAGAGATACGGAGATTTTTACTATGCTTCGGTCTATGACATGCACCAGAGGAACGAGAGGCTTGACGTGTGGCCAAGGATTCTGGTGTACGGTAAGCTCTTGTGCATACTAGAAAAACCATGCTTAGTATCAGTCTACTTGAGGAATTATCAACAGGAAAACAACTTCAGGTGTATTTTGGTACCTCAACCTACACAATCACGTGATAAGAAATATAGATTTGAAATTTTTTGGCCCTAATTTGATTAAGCCTCTTGTGAACTGTATCTATCTCTCTTGTAACGTGTTCAGTTATGTAACGATTTAGGCGCTTAAAAGTTTTACTCCAAATTCCAGGAACAATTAGAATAACATTGTAATATAACATGGCTTAGAACGTGTTACGTTTTGAAATTTTGGTTCGAGCAATAGTTTACATTAAATTAATGTAAACTATTATTTCCGATATATTAATTTAAACTACAAAGAGCATTACTAGAACTTGAACAATATTGTTTAAAAGCGCTTTTAAAATAACTGAAAGAACTTTTAAAGAATATTTTTAGGTTCCAAAAGTATTAGTAAACATTTTTTTAAGGATTCACTTGTATTTTAACTACAATTAGTTTCATAAACATTTCACAAAAATTATTTTAATCTATTTTAAAAACACTTTCAAACAAACTCTCCCATCATAATATTTCGATTTAATAATACGTCTTTCTACTAGAAAGAAACTTCCAAGTGCTAGAAGACGGAAGTAAGACGGAACGTCACGGAAGTAGTCGTTTCAGTAACAACACGTCACCCCACCCACTGCAAAGTCCAAGTCCCAAAAGCTGTCCCCTCCCATAAAGAAGGGTAACTTGTGGAAGCATCATCTCAGATTCTGATTTCTGTCCGTCTCTCGCACTCTCAGACTCTCAGTTTTACCTTCAGTCGTTGCACCTGATTAGGGTTTCGTTTATCCTCCCAAATTCCATCCATGGAGAAAGTCCGAAGAGCATCGCACGCCGGTTCTTGGTACACCGACAATCGTCAGTCTCTCTCTCCCTCTCTCCCACTTTCTGTTTGGTCCCCGAGAAAATAACACCCCTCTGATTGATTTTTTTGGCCTCCTTGAACACAAGAAGCCGAATTAGTGATTTGGGTCGGCAGTAAAACTAAAAAGTCATCAGATTTGGAGCTTTTGAGAAAATTAATTCATCCGATCAATTTGTGTAAAAAAATCAGTTTTTAATCTGAAAGTTTTGATTTTTCAGCTAAGAAGTTATCAGAAGAGATTGAAGGATGGCTGAGAGCATCTGGGCTCAATAAATCACCTGATGTTCGAGGTGTCATTGCTCCGTAAGTTCATATTTTTGCTGTTTCTGCTTCTTCTTTTTTTGTTTAAGCACTAATTAGTTGAAAACTGAAACTTATTTATTTACGTTTATTGTGGTTGAATTTATTTTCTGTGGGTGGCTCTGGGATTACAGGCATGCAGGGTATTCTTATTCGGGTCGTGCCGCTGCCTATGCATTTGGCAACATTGACCCAACAAACATGTAAGTTGTGTTCTTCTCGTGTTGTCTTTGATTAGTTCTCTCTAATACTGTTTTGATCATGTAGTTTAAAAATATGAGCTGATTATGTTCAGATAATTGTGCGTTGACTCATGATCGAACCTGTAAGGTTGGATTGGTATGGGAAATTAGCTGTCTGCGAATTGTGAGATTACTGACTAACTTGCCTTTTCAGTAAGCGGGTGTTCCTGCTCGGTCCATCTCACCACCATTACATTCCAAAGTGTGCTCTTTCTACGGCCACGGTTTACAAGACCCCCATTGGGGACCTACCTATTGATTTGGAAGGTACTGTGATTCTTGTTTACACCTTTAGCAGTGAATGCAGCAGCATGACCTGATCGCAAAATGTGTGGATCATGTCTATTGTTTGTGCTCATTTCTCTGTTTCCCATTTTAACCAATACCTACCTATTAATAACATAACAATGAAAATATCACTTGTTTCCTTTACAGGAATTTACTACTTTCCTGTTAGTTTTTGTGATGGTTTTCTAAAATTCATTTTGTTTTCACTTATCAGTGATTGAGGAGCTTAAAGCTTCTGGAAAATTTGAACTGATGGATATTCGCGTTGATGAGGCTGAACATAGCATGGAAATGCACTTGCCTTATCTTGCTAAAGTGTTTGAGGGGTATGTTTATTCGCTATAGTTTTTTTTATTGTTCTCATATAGACTTATAGTGCAGTTCTATTTTATAATCTTCTTTGGCATGGCTGACCTTTTGACGATACTGATGCAGGCACCAAGTTAAAGTTGTACCCATATTGGTTGGTGCTCTTAAAGCTGAAAGTGAAGCCATGTATGGACAGTTCCTTGCGAAATATGTGGATGATCCACAAAACTTCTTCTCTGTGTCATCAGATTTTTGTCATTGGGGGTCTCGGTATGTTCCACACAAAGTTCTATATACGAATGAGTATTGGCATTGTTAGCTAAATTGACTGCTACTTTTGTCCAAGATGTCAGTGCATATCTACTCATGTATGCAGACATGCATCTTCTGCAATATGGATTATGCACCTCTCTCTCTCTCTCTCTCTCTCTCTCTCACACACACACACACACGCGCGCGAGCATGCAAACTCGCATTCACAAACACACAACTTTTTTGTTACAGTAGGACAGTTAGGGAGACTTTTAGAGCTTATATTTTGTTTTGTCTTTGTTCTAAGGAAAACAAAGAAGTTCTTGGTTTCAATTTAAATGTTTCTTCATGGATGCTATGTCATGGTATCCTTAGTTTTGTTACATGATATTTGATTGTTTTGCTAATTTTCTTCTCTTGCCATGCTTTGTGCACATATAATTGAAGCCAGACTGTTACTTGTTAACCGTGCCTAATCTTGTTATTCTCTCTCAGGTTCAATTACATGCACTATGACAAGAAACACGGGGCCATACACAAATCTATTGAGGCTTTGGATCGGATGGGAATGGAAATAATAGAAACTGGAAATCCAGATGCGTTCAAACAGTATCTTTCGGAGTTTGATAACACCATTTGCGGGCGCCACCCAATTAGTGTTTTTCTACATGTAAGTGCCTCAAGTATTCCCTCTAATGTCTGAAGAGGAACAAGTTCAAATAGATTCCCTCAAATTTGTCGAAGGACATTAACCAATAGAAGAATATGGCACCCCAAATGAAACAGGGTAAAACCTGTTTTAGGATTATATATTGCTGTTTTCAGCTTGAAAAGCTATGCCTATCATTAAAAAGTACCAGTGTCATTCCTGTTTCATTGACCTTTATACCATTTTGTCCGGAGACAAATAAAAGGTATGCTAGGAACTCGGTAATCAAATTGTACAATACCGTAACGAAAGCACCCTAAAGATATCCCTGTTATGTGTAGCACTTACCTATTCGATATTGACATATTGAAGTCACCGAAATTATGTTGAGAGGGAAAATGTTAGGGAGATTCCCTTTTTTTCAAGAATTGAGCTTAGTTTACCTAGACTACAAAATGTTTCTTCATTGATCATTGCTCATAACGTCTTGGACTATATTTCTCAATGTATTCAGATGCTGAGGAATTGCTCAACAAAGATAAAGATCAATTTTCTCCGATACGAGCAGTCAAGTCAGTGCAAAACCACGAGGGACAGCAGCGTAAGTTATGCATCTGCGGCAGCAAAGGTAGATGCTTAAAAGATGTACTATCCCTTGAGACATTCAGCAATTTGATTTTCATCGAATTCATTGTAATGTTGAACTCAAGTAAATATGCATTCACGAACAATCATCGGGTTTGCGTGCCCCTGCATGTAGATTGATACTAATAATGGATTGCCGTCGCTGATTTCTTATATTTAGTATTGGATCGGATTATGTCTTTGGTTATCATCACTTCTCCTAAGGACACGGCTGAAATGCAGCCAAGGTCATATTGACACCCTCCAACCTCCACTGCCTCAGACCAAGCACCTACCATCGTGGATGTGTTAAGATCTCCTTGCTCCAACAAGAAAACGGACAAAACCCGTAAGCCTAACTGATGGTTTACGGTGTTGGTTGAGCAGAAGCCAACCGACGGTGGCGGTTGGGTTGGCAGTTACGGGGTGGGGGTGGGTGGGGGTGTGTCTAACCGAAGAAAGCCTACTCCTAGTCAGTTTTAAACAAAATCTTGACCTATAGCATAAATTTTTCTCCCCAAATTTTACATATCATTCAGATGAGGAAAAATTCGAAAAAGCAAAGGCTTAGCTCACTTGAAAGTTCAAGACTCAAGTGACAGAGTTTTAGGGTACTTTAAATCTAGGAAGCTTTAATGAAAAGGTCCTGGTACTGTTTACTTTTAACGAAAAATCACTTTTTTACCTTTACCTGATACTATTCACTATACCTTTAAAAATGACTTTTCGTTAAAAGGGAAGTTTTTTTGGACTTTTCATTAGTTTTCCTTTAAATCTAAGGAGTTGGACAGAGGTTTTTTATTTTTTTATTTTTTATTTTTTATTTTTTATTTTTTTATAGAGACTGAATTTAGAGTGAATTCACACTCCAGATTTTTAGGGTACTTTAATAAATTCTTTTAAAGTTCTAATTAAATATTCTTGAACTTTCATGAATTCATTTAAAATTCTGATTGAATACCCTTAAAATTTTAAACTCTTTTAAAATCTTTTGAGATTTCCAAATCATTCCATCTTTGGGCAAAAGGTTAAATAGAAAATTAACAAATAAAAGTGTTATTATTCACCTCTGACAATTTTTACGATTGCTTTGAATTGTCGTCAGTTAAATTTGACATGTAACACTAACACATAACATTGAACCTCTAATATGGCTCACTACAACATTGCCCCAACCGTTCCTTTTCAAAGAGAGTTATCACATAAATTAGTTAAGAACTCGTCATCCACAAGATTTGAAGCTAAACCCTATTACTGAGTGACATCGAGAGATTTGTATATAGGTTTCTTTCCTACCTTGCCATTCGGTAGGGAGTGAAAATAGTTCTTCCACAACAAATGACTCATGCTTTCATTTGGGAAGTGGGAAACGACTAACTCAAATTTATTTTTTGTTGAACAAACAATATTATCTATACTAAGAGAGTGGTAAAGTGAAAAATAACGTCATACCTACTAATTACGAATGACTACGAACCAATATTCAAAAAGCCTGAAATGCAACTTGTCTGCACAGCGGAGGTGCTAGAGGTGCTCGTCGAATTAATAATTCATTAATATTGCTAAAAAGGGACTAATAATTCATTAATTTCACCAAATGTAAATGTTTTAGTTAATTACTCTTCCAGTGCCTGCCTCCAGAATGTTGTGCCAACACAGCTCAAAAATGACGTTCGTTGAGTAGATGTTGTCAAGCACTGTGGTGAAGCCCTTCAAGTATTCTTCTGCCTCGTAGAAATCTCCACGAATGCAATTAAAAAGTTCGTTACTTTTTGTTAACCAATGATGGTAATCTCATGAAAGTTGATAAAGAAAAAGCAAAGACCAAGAAAAAATCTCAAGCCTTGACAGAGACGGACAATCACCCACGCATGCGTTAACGGTTGTCAACTGTTGGTGTGGGGTGAGATTACTTCAAAGTCTACATATGTTAACGGGCAATAAACTATGATGATTATTCTACGTTGCATTTGGCTTGATGTGAAATTAAATTAAAAATAAAACTTACGCACGAGCTGTTTTTCCACGACTGTTAAGGTCAAAGTATTGTAGAATGGAGTAAATTGCATGTCTTTGTGAAATAGCAAGCCTATATAATTTACTCCATTCTACATTACCTTGACCTCAACAATATAGTAGTTATGCTTTGGTTCCTAAACGTCAAAAGGAGTCAAAGATCAGTAGATAACACTAGAAGAATAACAGTTTACACACTGTTTAGGTAAATCTTAAATGAAAGATAATAGCATCTAAAAAAAAATCATATCATCCACAACCAAAACATGTACAATAATATCATCCACTAAAAAGTACCATAACATCTACATGCGAGCTAGCTAGATGCCTATAATTAAAATCAAACAAATAGGAGTAGTGGGAGCTTATGCTCTAGTGGCAAAACGTTTTATACCACATTCACAGTAAAAGTCGACTCACCAACAACCCTTTGAATTAAAACCAATAGGATTTGGAAAATCCTCTATAAAATAAAAAATCCAATTTTTAGGAAACAATATGAATTCGATATCTTATATAATTAAATATATGGGAGCTTTAATAAAAAGGGCTTGAAATAAGTTTATTTTAACCAAAAACCATCCTATAATTTTTTTTAACCAAAAACCATCTCAGAACAAGGTAAAACCCACCAAACCAACAAACAGCTCGACCACCAGCCAGTCACTCATGGGCTCTCCTTTGGCCCTCCTCCTCCTCCTCCTCCTCCTCTTCGTCTCGCTGAGTACTACAACTTTCCTTTTTGAATCACCCTATTTCGTTGAGTATTGAAGAAGTTATATCTATTTGAATCTTACCCAGTTTCCGGCGACCTCCAAGACTTTCGAGGCATTTTCCGGCCAAACCACAACTAGTTAGCATTGTGCAAGGTACCATTTTCTTCGTCTCTTCGAGAACTACGATTTTCATTTTTGAATCACTCGATTACGTTGAGTATTGACAAAGTTATGAGCGTTTAAAGTTTGTCCAAACCAGTTTCCGGCGACCTCCGAGGATTTCGAGGCGTTTTCCGGCCAAACCACAACGAGTTAGCTATCGTGCAAGGTACCATTCTCTTCGTCTCTTCGAGAACTATGATTTTCGTTTTTGAATCACTTGATTTCGTTGAGTTTTGACAAAGTTATGAGCGTTTAAAGTTTATCCAACTTTCCGGCAGAAATCCGGCCTTCCCTTCCGTTTAGCTCCGGCGAGCAGCAACCACACCAAGCCCTTTGGGTCGTGCACAAACAAACATTGTATTTGGAAAGAAAATGAACATTAACACTGTCACTGGAAAAACATAACACTGTCTCTGCAAAAAACTAACATTGTCGCTGGAAAAATAACACTGTCGTTGGAAAAACTAACACTGTCGCTGGAAAAATAACACTGTCGCTGGAAAACTAACACTGTCGCTGGAAATAAATTCCAGAAACAGTGACTTAAATTCCAGAAACAGTGTTACTTAAAATCCAGAAATAGTTTATTTTTACATTCCAGAAACAGTGTCCATCGAAAAGAACCAAAATCCAGAAACAGTGACTTAAATTCCAGAAACAGTGACTTAACTTATAACATGGTTTTTGATTAAACAAAACTTATAACATGGTTTTTTTATTAAAACTAAAACTTATAACATGGTTTTTTATTAAACAAAACTTATAACATGATTTTTTATTAAAACTAAAACTTTTCAAGCCCTTTTCATTAATTTTCCTTAAATATAATGGATAAGGTGCAGATCTAGACATGAGTTATTTTTGGAAAACTAATTGCGAAAGAGCACTCAATATTTTCTGCATAAAATAGCAACTTTCTTAAGGAAAATATCTTATTTATTGGCTAGCGGATTCTTTTCAATATATTTCTTATGGAAGCATATTTTTAGGGATATAAATTCTTAGCTGATGCCATCACAAGCGTTGGACTTAACATTCCAAATACGCATACTAAGGATAGAACTTTATCTATTGTTGTTTGAAATGTTTTCTTATATGACTGTATTGGAACATGTTGTAGCCGTGGATTCTCTACTTAATTAAAAAAATATAACTTGAACTTTGTCAAAAATATTTGACAAAGAGTCTTGTGTTAATTAATAAAGTTATAGCATAGCCACACAATTGATTTTCACAATCATTTTTATCTCTTACACATCTGTCACATCCTGACTCGGGGTCCACCACATCCCGGGCCCGCTCCATCACCGTAGCACGATATTGTCCGCTTTGGGCCCCAACTACGCCCTCACGATTTTGTTTTTGGGAACTCACAAGCAACTTCCCAGTGGGTCACCCATCCTGGGAGTGCTCTCGCGCGCTACTCGCTTAACTTCGGAGTTCCTACGGAACCCGAAGCCAGTGAGCTCCCAAAAGGCCTCGCTCTAGGTAGGGATGAGAATATACATATAAGGATCACTCCCCTGGGCGATGTGGGATCTCACAATCCACCCCCCTTAGGGGCCCGACGTCCTCGTCGGCACACCACGGCCAGGGTTAGGCTCTGATACCAAATTGTCACATCCCGACCCGGGGTCCACCACATCCCGGGCCCGCTCCACCACCGTAGCACGATATTGTCCGCTTTGGGCCCCGGCCACGCCTTCACGGTTTTGTTTTTGGGAACTCACGAGCAACTTCCCAGTGGGTTACCCATCCTGGGAGTGCTCTCGTGCGCTACTCGCTTAACTTCGGAGTTCCTACGGAACCTGTGAAATCCCAAGAATTTATTATCTAAGAAGAGAAATGTTTGGAAAAATATGTTTAGATTTTTTTGAGAATGTATTTATGAAAAGATTGTGGAGGTCATTACGAGTTCGTAGTATTTTTTGGATTATTTTATTTTAGAGATCAGATGAAGTTTTAAGTTAGTTTTCATGTGGACCAATGAATGAGAGCCATGTGGTAGCCAAGGTTGGTTGACTTGCCACGTGACAGTTGCTGGAGTGACCAGCAAGCAGGAATGTTGATGGTTGTGTCAACTTAGTAGTGCTTACCAAGCACTTTTTCAAGCTGGACGTGTAGAATTTTTAGATGGCGAATGAAATATATGGATGAGGATGATTGAGGTGTTGCCAGCAAGGTTCGTTAAGTGCTTATTCAGCACACTAGGAAGCTGCTGCCTTATCCTAGTATAAATAGGAACTTTCCCCTCAATTCTTTTACAACATGCGAAAGGCTGCATGCTTGTGCATGTTTGCTTTACTTGGATTATATATGTGTATATATACATATGCTTATATATATATATATATATATATATATAAATACACGTTTAGAGATGGATTAGAAAAGAAAGGTAGTCGAAGAAATTCATGGCATTAGGAGTGATCAAGGAGCTTGTTCAAGTACATGGAGCTTAGCTATTTCAATAGTGACGTGGATCTTCGTTTTAGCTTTGGAATCCAGGTAGGGGAAATAAGGCAGACCTTTACGGAAATTCATTTTATTAAATTTCGTGAAGTGCTATAATATTCTTGATCTTTTTGGTTGATTTATATGGTTGGATTTAATTGGTTAATTGTTTCAGTTAAGTGTTTACTTGTTATTGGTTATAGAATTATTGTTGAAATGTTATTCGTTGAGAGTATACTGTGATACATGTGAAAGATAAAATGATATTATTTGTGCATCATTCATGTTGACGTGGTGGGAATTTCAGTGTTGAGATTGGAATTCAGGAAATGAGGGTAGTTGGAAAGGATCTTTTGTGTAGTTGAATCTATTCATTGTGAAACCAGTTCCAGGCGAGCCCGATGTGCACAGTAGAATAGGATATCGACGGGAATTGTCGATGTGGGTGATTTGGGCTGGAGATCAATGAATTAGATAAGATGACTAGCAAAAGGGGTTTATCTTGGGATATTGTACGGGGGTTAGTTTCTATAATAGAACATTCGAACCGCCTCTCCAGGGGTAAAATGCATGGTATGGGACGTGCAGGTCCGCGTGTTTTATTATATAAATTAACGGGGGTAACCGAAGAGGTTGCATTGCACTCATGCATTATTATCAATAATAATTTGATATCTGGATATATGATTTCATAACACTTAATTTAATATCGTCAATTTACTGTGATAAGGTTATGTCCCTACTGAGCTGTGATTTTGCTCACCCTATACATTTTAGACCCTGCAGGTTCGATACAAGATTAACAAATGTTAGAAGAGTTGAGGTTGTGATTGAGGAGAAGTTTAAGAATTTTAATTTATTACTTTTGTACACCCTGTAAGGATTTTTGGAGCTATTTTAATAAGAGAAGTTTCTTTTTCCAACCCGTGTCAATTTCCTTTTATTTATTTAGTTTTTAACTCACGTTTCGGATTCGGGTTCGAGTTTTTATTTCCGACTCGGGTCTGGGGCGTGACAGAATGGTATCAGAGCATAGGTATTAGACCCTTGGATAAGAACTGTGGGAGAAGATTAGCATGAGCCAGATAAGTTTGAATTTAGAAGAGTCTGTGCGATGGGTTTTGGAAGCAAAGGTTTTGGTTCTCTAGTCTTGTAGAGTGTATGAAATAGGCTTGAATGTGAAGTCGATTTTTGAATGCGATCTTGGCAAATGAATTTATATTTGGATCTTTTGAGAAAGGGAATTAAGTTTGATTCAAAAAAAAAAAAAAAAAAAAAAAAAAAAAGAACGAAAAGGATGGAAGTTAAGCAATGCATGCATATAAATTCAAGATGAATTTTCCAGGTGAAATGAGTTCAGGAGTAACTAAAGGACGAGAGAACTTGGACTTAAGTAAGAGGATAGTGGTTATCCTTACCCTGGAAGAAGTAAGAATAAACTGGGTACATAATTGTAATGTTTTTGCGATTTAGAGAGAGACATGACTATTATCAATTGGAGAAGTTAGTGTGTACTCAACTCATTTGACTCTGAACAGTGAAGTATACAGGAGTATATAAGTAAATTCAACAAAAGGAATTTCTCGAGAAAATTGGTCAATTAGTTGAGGGATTAGAAACGAGCTTAGAGTTAAGAATTGAATGAGACGAGAATTTGACCAACATAGAGTTTTGTAATTTCTGGTGTCGTTTTGATCCTGAGCAGTGGACAAATAAGAAGAATTTTTTTTATGCAAAGGATCTTAATATAAGTTAGTTACATGCGATGTTGGAATGATTATTTTAGAGATGAAGATGCTACGAACACCTGGATTTTGTTACTCGTGTGATGTAAGGGCAAGTAATTACGAAGGAAATTCAAGCTTGAACATGTCTATGGATTACTTTTGTGATAGATATGAAGCTAGTAGTCATGATTTGTTGATGGATTGTAAGGAACTAAAGTGTTTTCATTGGAAATTTAGTATACTAATCAGAAGAATCAGAGAGTACTTATATTGATGCAGATAAGTGTCTGTACATGTTTGAACGTCGAAGATTCAAAAGAAATGTATAAATGTGTTGTAGACACAATATATGATGATAACTAGGCTTGAATAAATAATAGAGATGATGAAAAATGCTCTAAGAGGAGGGATGAACTTTGGTTATCGGTCAGCTAGTTTGATGAAGATATGGCGAGTTTTGGCAATCAAATTAAGATGGAGAAGAGAGCAATTGTATGATAATATCGTCTGTACGGAAGGAGAGGAATTTTTCAGTGGGTAAACTTATGTTAATTTTAAGAAGAAAAAAAATTAAGGAGTTGAGGATTTTAGATGAAATGAAGTTGATCAAGAATGGATCATGAATACAATTGGTGTTAAGCTTTTGAATAATTATTGCAAGAAGTTGATGGTAGTATGAAAGGTGGTATATTCTTCGAAGAAATAAAAGCTTTATTTTGAAGCTGCATGGTGATGAAAATAAGAGCAAGGGACCTTGAGGGAATGAAAACCACAAGTATACACTCTTGATGAAATGTGTATAAAAAAAAAAATGAAAGACAATAGAGAAAGGGAAGGTGAGAGTGGTATGATGTAGTGACTTGGAATTTCATAGGATCGAATAAGAGATTGGCCTATTTAAATTTGGATGTGGACTACTACTTGACTGGAATGCAGTTACTGGAATGAGAATTGTATTAAAGTCATTGAATTGTTGGAGTTGGAAGATCTTATTTCAGTTGTTTAATTGGTATGCATAAGATTATCAATAATTGGAATACAAAACAAAGGGCTTATGATGCATATTACTCATTCTCTCTTTGTTTTGGAAGGTAAGTAGTGATTGATCTGTACAAGTTTATATGACTAAGGGAAGTAATCGTTGGAGCTAAGAGTGTCTTGTACACAAATATCTTTGAGGCTTAATGAATATTACTGGTGAATCATGAAATTAGTTTCAGATTGACGTCATAAAGTGAGATTGCTATGAAATTTTAGTTTCTCAGTATGTGACTTTTCAAAGGGGATTTAATTAGTTTGGATTTGGAGATATAAGTAATGCATGGACGAAATTATAGGAATACTTGGAAAAGTATTCACTTTAAGTTGAACTTCTTGGAGGATATTTGAAATGAGATCTCATAAATAGATATTGATGACCTAAATTTTTGGAAGACGGTGGTGAACAATAATATTGTGACAGACTTGTGGGACAAGGATTTAAATGGTGTTTCGATACAGAGTGAATATTGCATATTGGAGGAATGCAAATGGTGAAATTACTTAAAGGAATGATAATGGAATGTTTCTAAGTTTGAAGGGAAGAAGAGTTATCAATTAAGGATTAATAAGCTGAATTGTCAAATTTGACTTTTGGAGCGAAATTTTATGAGGTTAGAGTTGAAGGTTATAAAATGTACTTTGTGGTCAAATTAGCCTGATGATATTTTACAGTCAAGATAATTACTTGGATTATAGATATGTAAGTTGGCTTTTCAGTCCACAAGTTGGAAACTACATTTAGGGTTTGGTTAAATGGCCTTGTTAGTTACAAATACTTTCGTGAGATTGTAACTAGAGGCAACTGGAGTTGTGGCAATCAAGCTTTGAGATTGGAGGTGCAGTCAGAATGATCCTATATACATAATGGGTACTATGAAGAAAGATTGACTTGTATAGTTGAACAGAAAATGCTTGGGATTTGGTAAGTACCTCTTGTGAAGGTTAGATGGCAATACCATGGAAATTGAAGAAACCATATGGGAACTAGAGTTCGCTGTGAGAAGGAAATATTGGCACATGTTTGATGTGTTAGGTAAAATTTTGAGGACAAAATTTGCGAATAGGAATTTTTACAAAATGATGGAAGATTGGATCTTCTTATTACCTTAAAGGTAAAGTACTACTAGAAAACGAAATGAGGAATTTGAAGTTGACAATTCGCATTAAGGTCAGTGTACGAGTTCAATCAGCTATGAAACCAAAGAAAAAAAATTTGGGGATTAGAATCTGATATTTAGACACTCATCTACCCTTGTTGAGTAGTTCACTATTCAGTGGAATGCACTTGCAGCATAATGACTGAAAAGTATTAGCTATTTGTTTCTTTTCTTATTCATGTAATCATTGTCATTCGCTCGAGTTAAGGGACCGACTGGCCACCGGATCTTTGAGACTCCACAGTGGAATGTCCATTGATTTATGGAATAAGAAATATAACAAATAGCATGCTAAGAAAATTGTGCAAAGGTACCCACAATTTTATTGGAGGTTTATGTGTGTTCGACTAAGTACTAGATTGAACACGAGTAACCAGTTGCTTAAGATTTCAAATTTGACTTGGAGAAATGGATGAATTGTTACGGTACATGCAACTATCGATTTACTTGGAAATTAGAGTTTGATCACAGGTTGTCATGTAATCGGTGTTTAAGTAAATCTCGAGGACGAGATTTATTTTAAGGAGGGTGGATTGTGAAATCCCAAGAATTTATTATCTAAGAAGAGAAATGTTTGGAAAAATATGTTTAGATTTTTTTGAGAATGTATTTATGAAAAGATTGTGGAGGTCATTACGAGTTCGTAGTATTTTTTGGATTATTTTATTTTAGAGATCGGATGAAGTTTTAAGTTAGTTTTCATGTGGACCAATGAATGAGAGCCATGTGGTAGCCAAGGTTGGTTGACTTGCCACGTGACAGTTGCTGGAGTGACCAGCAAGCAGGAATGTTGATGGTTGTGTCAACTTAGTAGTGCTTACCAAGCACTTTTTCAAGCTGGACGTGTAGAATTTTTAGATGGCGAATGAAATATATGGATGAGGATGATTGAGGTGTTGCCAGCAAGGTTCGTTAAGTGCTTATTCAGCACACTAGGAAGCTGCTGCCTTATCCTAGTATAAATAGAAACTTTCCCCTCAATTCTTTTACAACATGCGAAAGGCTGCATGCTTGTGCATGTTTGCTTTACTTGGATTATATATGTGTATATATACATATGCTTATATATATATATATATATATATATATATATATATATATATATATATATATATATATATAAATACACGTTTAGAGATGGATTAGAAAAGAAAGGTAGTCGAAGAAATTCATGGCATTAGGAGTGATCAAGGAGCTTGTTCAAGTACATGGAGCTTAGCTATTTCAATAGTGACGTGGATCTTCGTTTTAGCTTTGGAATCCAGGTAGGGGAAATAAGGCAGACCTTTACGGAAATTCATTTTATTAAATTTCGTGAAGTGCTATAATATTCTTGATCTTTTTGGTTGATTTATATGGTTGGATTTAATTGGTTAATTGTTTCAGTTAAGTGTTTACTTGTTATTGGTTATAGAATTATTGTTGAAATGTTATTCGTTGAGAATATACTGTGATACATATGAAAGATAAAATGATATTATTTGTGCATCATTCATGTTGACGTGGTGGGAATTTCAGTGTTGAGATTGGAATTCAGGAAATGAGGGTAGTTGGAAAGGATCTTTTGTGTAGTTGAATCTATTCATTGTGAAACCAGTTCCAGGCGAGCCCGATGTGCACAGTAGAATAGGATATCGACGAGAATTGTCGATGTGGGTGATTTGGGCTGGAGATCAATGAATTAGATAAGATGACTAGCAAAAGGGGTTTATCTTGGGATATTGTACGGGGGTTAGTTTCTATAATAGAACATTCGAACCGCCTCTCCAGGGGTAAAATGCATGGTATGGGACGTGCAGGTCCGCGTGTTTTATTATATAAATTAACGGGGGTAACCGAAGAGGTTGCATTGCACTCATGCATTATTATCAATAATAATTTGATATCTGGATATATGATTTCATAACACTTAATTTAATATCGTCAATTTACTGTGATAAGGTTATGTCCCTACTGAGCTGTGATTTTGCTCACCCTATACATTTTAGACCCTGCAGGTTCGATACAAGATTAACAAATGTTAGAAGAGTTGAGGTTGTGATTGAGGAGAAGTTTAAGAATTTTAATTTATTACTTTTGTACACCCTGTAAGGATTTTTGGAGCTATTTTAATAAGAGAAGTTTCTTTTTCCAACCCGTGTCAATTTCCTTTTATTTATTTAGTTTTTAACTCACGTTTCGGATTCGGGTTCGAGTTTTTATTTCCGACTCGGGTCTGGGGCGTGACAGAACCCGAAGCCAGTGAGCTCCCAAAAGGCCTCGCTCTAGGTAGGGATGAGAATATACATATAAGGATCACTCCCCTGGGCGATGTGGGATCTCACACATCTCTTTATTTTTGACATTCAAATTAAATAAATCAAACGAAAATAGCACAAGATAAAACATGAGTGTGTAAAAGAAAAATATTGCGTATTTATTACTTCTCTATTTTTCAACCAATATTATATAATATATGAACGACAAAATGAAATGAAATAATTGTGAACACCATTTTTTGACGTAGTATTATAATCAAGAAAGACTTATTTTTAACTATGATACTCGCACTTTATACAAAATCTCACTTCATCACTTATTTGCTCATTTTTTGTGTCTTAATCTATCCTATTATGTTAACTTGGTTACATAAGCCATTAAATTGTTGACGTGACATGAATATTTTGGTAAATTTGCCTATTAATAATTAAATAATAAAAATAAAATTGACTAAACAAAAAAAGAACTTTAACGAAAAGTTCTCAGTACGGTTCATTTAACGAAAAACTACATTTTTACATTAAAAAGTCAATCTTGGTACTATTCATTTTACCCTTTATTTTGTCCTTATCGTTAAAACTCAAAGTTTTCAAATCATTTTCATTAGTTTTCCTAACAAAAAACCCAGCTTATCACCCCCACCACTTGTAAATTCCAATCGAATTTGGAGATCAATCCTCATAGGCTTCATGGTTAGACCATTTTTCGTAGACCGCATGATATGATAGTTGATGATTAGACTATTTTTTTAATGATTTAAAGTAGAAGTTCAACTATCAACTACCACCATCATATGATCTCTCTTCACCCAAAAGATTTGAAATTAAGCTACAGAATACCATAATAATTTGATGTCAAACTTGTCACTTACCTAAGTCTAACTTAAAACTTTTCATTTATAATAAAAAATATCTCTGAACCGTAATGTTAATAACAACCACTTTATATGATTAAATTTTAAGGAAAACTAATTAAAATGGCTTGAAAACTTTGAGTTTTAACGATAAGGACAAAATAAAGGGTAAAGTGAATAGTACAAGGTTTGACTTTTTAGTGTAAAAATGTGGTTTTTTTGTTAAAGTGAACAGTACCGTTGGCTTTTCGTTAGAACTCTCTAAATTTTAATGATAAAGCATAGTGAATTTGTTTAACTTACAATAGTCTCGAACTCGAAGGTGGGAAGAGAGTATGATAACGACACTGATAGGACAACGGGCTTATATAAGTACAGTACAGAGGTCAGCTTTATCCAGGCTACTGTCCAAAGTGGTGGGTCCCCGATGGTGCGACTGGAGAGGTGGCTGAAAGAAACGTACACGCTTGTTTGCCATGCCGAGGTTCAGGAGGAATTCTTCGTTACCTTCTACTTCAATTTCTTCTTCTCATCGCAACAACCAATATTTGCTTTCAATTTTCTAAATTTCTTTTCTCATGGATACAAGCAATTTCTTTTCATTTTTTAATAAAAAAATTCTTTAACTTTTTATTTAAATGAACACATGCATTTTAATTTTCTCTCGATGGTTTATAGACACATAAACCAAATAATACAAAAAAAAAAATAGAAGTGTTAATTTTCAAACCAAATTTCACCGGCTTCGCACTAAAGGTTAAATGAAAAAATAATATAAAAGTTGAAGTTATTATTCACGCGATTTATGACGTTATTCTGCCTTCTCGACAAATAATTTTACTGTTATTCTCAATTGTCATGAGTAAAATTTAACATGTTGTATTCATATCTTTTTATTTTGGACATTTAGCATAGACTATCTAAGCCCAATCTTTTATGATAAACTCTTAACAAACTCATACTCTTAATCCCCTAGCTTAGCCCAATACCGTATTGCACAACCGATTCAAGTTAATAAATAATGGCTCCCATTTCTATAAATTGAATTAATTAATAGAAGATACATTTATGTTCAATGTACACTAATTAGCAAAACACCATCACATCAAACAATGTCCCGCCAGCCTCCTAATTACATATAATTACGACCCAATATCCGAAGCCTGGAATAAGCCTGAAATGGACTTGTACAAGCAACGGAGTTGTTGGAGGTTGTAACGCTACTATAGATGCTCGTCGAATTAGCAGAATTGCGGGTGGTGGAGGGAGTGATAGATTGGCAAGGCCGCCGCTACTGTAGTGGTTGGGAATTCGATATCGAATTTTCCCAACCAGCAGTGGATTCGCCTCCAAACATCTCCTTATATCTATCATCGCCGCAGTTCTTGCTTCTATGAGGTCTCCATAGCCCTGAAGTTGTAGGTAGATTCTACATGCAGGAAGCAAAGCGCGATATATGAAAAATAAAAAATCAGTCGTATAAAGCAGTAACTACTGTAGTGTATGTGCAATCACAACGATCAAAATTGTTACCATCTCAACTTAATGTTGCTCTCTAATAAAACAAAATTTTACATTGTGAAAGTAATCTCTCTCATCAAATGCTCAATTAAGATGATACAAATAGCAAAAGTCGTCGTTTTCTTTACCTAACAGCGTGTAAGTTCATAATCTGGGTCGCCTGTGCAATCAGGTTTTGATTGTACGGCAGGAAGGTTGTGAGTTCTTCATGGAGAAGTTCATTTGCTTCCTCATAGTTATTACTGCATGGGTACACGGTTATAAGTAAATATAATTAACATTGCTAAAAAGAACTAATATTTCGTTAATTCCATTAAATGTAGGGTTTTAGTTAATTACTCGTCCAGTGCCTCCAAAAACTTGTGCCAACGAAGCTCAAAAATGACCTTCGTTGAATAGATGTTGTCATGCACCGTGGTGAAGCCGTTGAAGTACTCTTCTGCCTCGTCAAACTCTCCATGAATGAAACATTCTTCAAAATATGGCAAGCTGAAGAACAAGCCGGATTCCCTCTCAAGTCTACATGCATAAAGAATAATGTAGTTATTATGATCATAAATAAAAAGGAAAGACCAGTAAAAGAATCTCAACCCCAAGATATAAATGGTGACAAACATCTACATACGCGTTGATGGTTGTTAGTCATTATTATGTGTGAGATTTATAATAGGGATCTCAAGTACGTAAATGGCTAACAATCATCTCGCGCGCATAGACAATAGTTGTTCTTGGCATTTGTCTTGAGAGAAAATTAATATGGGAAAGAAACTCACGTTCGAGCTGTTTGTCCAAAATTGTTGAAATCAAGATATTGTAGAATGGAGTAAATCACATCTCTTTGTGAAATAGCAGCCATATCGTCAATACCGTAGCTCTGTTTTGGTTCCTAAATGTCAAAATAAGTGAAAGGTTAGTAAATAATGTCATCCACACCAAAAAAGAATTCAAAATCAAATCACCGACAACCAAAAAATGCATGTAAAATGATCACGTACATCCACCAAAAAATATACCATAACATCTGCATTGCAAGCTCGCTAGAAGCCTACAATGTTTTTTTAAGAGAAGCTAGAAGCCGAGAATTAAACTAAAACAAATAAGATTTGTGTGAATTTACTCTCTAGTATCGAAGCGCTTTATACTGCATTCACAACAAGAGTTTAGCTTACCAACCACCCCTTGAATTAAAACCAGTAGGATTTGGTGAATCCTAAAAATATGTAATAAAAATTTACTTTTAGGAAAGAGTATGAATTCAATAACTAATGTAGATAAATATGATGGATACGGTTCAGATCTAGACATGCATTGTATTAGGAAAGGTAATTAAGAAAGAAAACTCATAATTAATTTTCTACATAAAATAGAGCAAAACTTTCTTAATAAAAAAAGAGAGAAGAGAAATGGTTCTCACTTCTTAAACTCTCTGAGCTTGATGCCTGCCTCAATTTA
Organism: Cotoneaster glaucophyllus; assembly: GCA_036320875.1. Classification (NCBI taxonomy): domain Eukaryota; kingdom Viridiplantae; phylum Streptophyta; class Magnoliopsida; order Rosales; family Rosaceae; genus Cotoneaster; species Cotoneaster glaucophyllus. The sequence goes on along the minus strand of CM070073.1, from coordinate 8,581,533 downwards.
CTCTTAAGCTCGAATTATCACTCCCTGCATGAAATGAAATGGCTTGGCAGAGGCCTACAAAAGTATATAGTGAAAGCGTTCTCACAATCATCTCATGTACTCTTCTAGTATAACCAATAGATTAAATTTTAATCTGTACTAAATATAACTCTCTCTCTCTCTCTCTCTCTCTCTCTCTCTCTCTCTCTCTCTCTTAATGACATTATACAAATTCTTTTGTTCAGTTGAAAATAAACTCTTATAATATAGTCGTCGAATATTTCGAATATAGTGAAAAATGTTCTAATAAGTGAAGTCATAACATAATTTTTGTTTAATAAATTTAAAAATGAATTATCAATTAGATGAATATTACTATTGATAATTTTTATGATATTAAGAAATTCGTATTAAAAAATATCTTAATAAATTATTGCACTCCATATTTTTATAACATATAACACATACTTAATTATACAAAATATTTACATTTGAATGTTAGTAAATATGTAAATATTTACAATTTAGTGTTATTGTTAGGTCTCATGTGAAATTCACGATTAAGTAGCGTGTGAAGGGACCAAGTTCAAACAATTCTTAAGAATACAACATAAATACGCTAACCAACATTTACAAAGATATGGGAAAAAACTTGAGATCGTGAAGAAGTAAGCATGCCAATTCAAGTTCGTATAGTTAGTTGTTGGGCTGGTATAGGCATAAATTTTTTTACAGTAGAGTTGGGTTAACTTACATTAAAAAGATAAACATCGGTTAAATTATTGGTATTGTATGTAACTTTCATTGAGCCGATAGTGAATGTAATTCATTGGTGTGGTACGAGTTGTAGCTTTTCAACTGGACAAGATGTCTGATTAGTTATGTGGCTTCCTACTTTATCTCGAGTTAGCCTCCTCTTGGGGCCTGTCACGATGAAGAGTTGGCTCCGTTCTTAACAGAGCCGGATTAGCTTTTCTATCTCTTTTTTTGGCGAGTATTCTTTTTTCCATAGCTCAAATTTAGCCAATTTGTAATCTATTCTATATTTTCTTTCCTTGAAAATTGAATTTTTTACTAAATGATGTCATCAAAGTAGCTCAATTTCAAAGCATTTGTATTTTCAAGGTTGTCTTATTTTTCAGGTCTAAAACCGCTTATTTGTCAAGAAAAAAACAAATGAATTTCTTTATTGGAATCAAATTCAACATTATATTCTAACTAAGTAAATCGACACATATTACATAAGTTACAAATTAAATAACAATTAACCAACTAAGCTTCTTGTATCTGTAAAAAATTCTTTTATCCATAATAACCCTTGATGTTGCTTTACTAAGAAAAAAATGATGAAACAATAAATAAATAAAAATAAATAAACAGAGTTCAAACTAGTTTTTGTGAGTCCAACCGCAGTGAAATATTCACTCTTGTATCTTCTTTTGAGGTAAAAAATTGACTCCTTTAACGTATGGAGTTTTAACGAAAAGCCCACGATACTGTTAACTTTAACGAAAAATCACATTTTTACATTAAAAAGTCAAACCAGGTACTATTCATTTTACCTTTTATTTTGTCTTTATAGTTAAAACTCAAAGTTTTCAAACCATTTTCATTAGTTTTCCTTTTAACATATAACTACTAATACTTTTTCATTGTTTTGCCAATAAAAGGCTTAAAGGCTGCAAATACGTTACCTGCATGTCAAGAATTCGTCAATCTAAAAGCTTATATTAGTGTGAACGCAGCACAATTATGCCCCACTTAGACACTGTAACGGAAGGAAAAATTAAGGGTAAATTATATAGTAACCCCTCAGGTTTGAGGTCTATTACAACCTCATACAACATCTTTAAAACATTTCACTTTCATAACTCACGTACCATTTTATTTCAAAATAATACCTCCGTTAGATTTTTCATCCATTGGTCTGTTAAATGCTGATGTGGCAGCCACGTGGCAAATTTTTTTTTAATACATTAAAAATATTATAATATTAACCCTATTTAAATATTAAAAAAAAAAAAAAAAAAAAAAAAAAAACCCATATCCAGAAATCCTTCCCCGCAACCCCACCCCGACCCCCTTACCCATCCTTCCTGTCCGTCCATCCCCTCCACAAAAGCTGAAACCCGCAACCCCCGCACCTCCCTTCCCTCTCCCCCCGAAGAAGAAGAAGAAGAAGGAGGAAGAAAAAAAAAAAACAAAAAAACCAGAGCCCAACCCGCGCCGCACCCCCCCCCCCCCGGGCGTCACCGCACCCACCCTTCCCCCCCTCGCACTACCGTCACTGCACCCTCCCTTCCCCCTTTCCCGCGAAACCCAGATCCCATAACCCACCCCCCCCCCCCCCCCCCCCCCCCCGGCCCCTCGCGCGAAACCCATATCGTATGAACCCCCCTCCCCCGCTGGAGGCCGGATCCGCCCTAACCCCCCTCGCGCCCAAACCCAGCAACGACTCTCAACAGCATGCACTTGACCCCCATTTCGATATGCACCATCTGCTCTAGATCCTGTTCTGCAGATTCAGGGAGGTGCGCCTGCATTTTCTATGTTTTTTTTTAAATTTTTTTTTATTTTTAAATTAGAAGATTCAGGTTTTTTTTTAAATATTTTTTTTTTGCCACGTAACACACATTTGGCAGCCACGTGGCACACATATGGTAGCCACGTCAACACTTAACAGATTAATGGATGGAAAATGTAACGGAGGTATTATTTTGAAATAAAATAGTACGTGAGGTATGAAAGTGAAATGTTTTAAAGATGTTGTATGAAAGTGAAATGTTTTAAAGATGTTGTATGAAGTTGTAATAGACCTCAAACCTGAGGGGTTTCTATGTAATTTACCCAAAAATTAAACTGCCTTGGCGCGTGAAGCCCCTTAATTTGGCTTTGTGCTCAGCTACTACAAAAGGTAAAACCATGTCACTAGTTAGGTTCAATGCATGGCCATGTGTGTTCAATGCATTACTGTCATTTATGTGAAAAGTTGTGTGGGAAAAAAGGGACCAATCTTCTATATCTTTGCAACATTTGACTTGGAAAGGAGGAGTGGAAACAAAACCCTTGAACGGAAAGGTAAATACTCCTTTAAACAAAATAAAAAGAAAAGAAAAGGTAATTAATTACTTTTTTTTTTATTTTTATAAAATAACGATATTCATTGATATGTCTTTTGAGTCTGTGTGTTTAATGTTACTTATCCATTTGGATACGATCTTTAATTACGGTTTCTAGCTTAATAAAATGCATCATTGATGAACATATTCAATAGGTTTTCCAATTATGTTCTCTATTCATTAGTTCAAAAGTTCATATTGAGTTGTACTGTTTAATTTCGCTTCTCGTGTTCTTGTTATAGGCGATTTTAAGTTGACAAGAGTTTTATCTTTATAGATATGTCGTGTTATATCAGCTTGTCACCGTATGATCACTATTGATAGCCTTTGTCATATCGGATGGTCTGTCCATGGTGAAGAAAGTTGAGGTTTCACCGTAAATCTAATTGGCAATATGAGGATTAGCCAAACATCTTATAAGCCCTTGAAAGACTTCTCCTTTAAACAACGTGGGACTTTTTTACCTTCACATTATTTCTCCCTTCAACGATGTGAGACTTTTTTTACCTTCACATTATTTCTCCTTTCAATGATGTGAGACTTTTTTACCTTCGCATCTTTACACGCCCATCGTGTGTAATGAATTTTCAAGCCAAATATATGGGCAACACGAATTGGATGATGTGAAATACGTGAGGCGTTGGGCTTCACACGTGGGTCAACTTACTCAGTTACTATGAAGAAAGTTGATGTTCCACCATATAACCAATTGACAATATGAAGAGTAGCCCAACCTGTTATAAGCCCTTGCAAGGTTTTTCCTTTTACCGATGTGAGACTTTTTAACCTTCATATCTAGCACGTGGTTGGTTGTACGTGAATCCCATATTGAAAATTTGAAAAAACCTTGCAATAACCTTTCTCGTTAGACTTAACTGAATATTCTAAAGGCGTCATGTAATGCCGTTTACCTTTTTGCTAGATTTAACTAATATTTCATCAACTTGACAAAATGTACTAATGGCGCGTGTCGGCTCCAAAACGGCGCGTGACAGCTCCAACCTGCGCGGGGTGGTACACTGTACTTCAACATCAAAATAAAACTTCTAGAGTCCCACATCGACTACAAACAAAACATGGGACTCTCCTTGACTATAAAAGAAGATCACTATCCCACAATTGATCCCTGATGATCTTATTCTACTTAATCAATTATTAGAACTCACTATGTGATGATTATATCTAAACCCTTGTATCATGTACATAAACTCTACGTTATTAATGAGAACTCCTCTATCCTGTGGACATAGCCCAACATAGGTGAACCGTGTACCTCTTGCGTTTACTTCCCTTATCTCTTATCTCTATACATGCTATCTTCACTAGGTGACCGAAGCAACCTAACAAAGGTCACATCTTAACACTTTACGATATTCCAAAGTCAACTCAGTTTTGTGCATCAACAGTCAGTATTTCATAATCACAACCATTCAATTTCTTAGTCCTCATTTGAAGACCATCTTTACAAAAAGTCATTCAAAGCAAAGATTGTTTAGTCAACCAATTGCATATAATAAAATGGATAGTTTCTCATTAACATGTTACCTAATACCTACACCGTTGATTTATTTGATACATTTGAATGATTAAACGATCTCCAATTCGAATCATTTTTTTGCAACATTGATCTTCAAATAAAGATTAAGAAATTGAAGATTCCGATTATAACATCTATATGGTTATGATACGTTATTTGCAATGGGAATGAGCTTATTCCTCAAGAAGGGAATACAAGTATTATTCATTTATTTTGTGTTTTTATCAATTTTTATCTCATATTTATTTTGTTTTCATTTAATTTTTATTTTTAATATTGAAAACTCATATTCTAACTGTCCAAAAAATTCTTTCACTTTATTATTTTCAATTTAAAAAACTAAATACTCACAATAGTTACTAATTGAGTTCCCAAATGACACACCCCGACCGAAATCGAGGCATGTTGGCATACTCATGAATTGATGGTGTGATATGACATATGTTTGATTCGTTGGCATAGTTTGACATATGCTTGATTCGTTGGCTTAGTTTGGCATATGTTGGATTGGTTACGTCACCTCACGTGATGGCCAGCATGCCTCGATTTCGGTCGGGGTGTGTCACCAAACATGTTTATGAAACAAGCTTTATATATTTTTGAATGTCATAACACACCAATGATTGAATTTTACTTGTTTTATGGTGAATTTTCACTTATTATGCTACTCACCTTTTTTTCCAATAAAATTCCATAAAAGAAAATTACCTTTTTTGTTTTTAGTTACTATATATTCGTTGTGAATGTTTGTTTTACTTATTAGTTTTCAGTATTTTTTTTCTTCTTCAAGTTTTCTGCAAATTTCTTATTTGATACTAGTTTCTGAAATCTGTAGTTGAAAAACATGAACACGAGGAGAAAAGAAGAAGAAATTGGATAGGGAATAGGAACAGCAAGAATTCTTGAGTTTTTTACATTTCTTTTTATAATTGATTATTCATTAGTACACGGGGCATAACTAAACAGAAAAAATTATGGTGGGTTAAAGAGTTTGCGAGATTAATGAGATATGAAGAAATGAAATAAATCATTTTTTAATACATTAATTACCTAATTAACTGATAACAGAACCCACATGGCAACTAATGAATGAAAAAACAAACAGGGAAGACGAGAAGAGATGGTGCATTTTTGATCACCACCTTCAGGTGGTGGTAATACTCACAAGTGACCACCGTATCATTAAATGAGTTTAAATTTTGAAATTTATGTCTATTATCATACAGATCTTGAAAATTTATACTCATCCAACGGTAATAAATAGAGTGATGAACATCATCTTCACTTAAATATGGTAAGCAAAAATAATCCAATAAGAAAGTAACTAGCATTCTTTTAGACCGTCAAATTTTAATCATAAAATTGAAATTTGTAGGCTGATATGGCACTTTGATGGTTTGATTTTTTTTTTATTTTTTTTATTTTTAATTTCCGTTTTTTACCTTATGTGTCAAATTTAATTTATTATTTAATTTTATAATTGTAATAAGTATTTTTAGGACAAAAGATAATAATAAAGCATTTATTAATCTCTAAAACTAAATTTGAGGTTGATGTCGGTAGTTGATGTACATTTACGTCATGCCACGTAAGAATTCATATTTTAATTGAAAAATAATAAAAGTTCTTTTTTTTTTACTATTATTGCTCATGCTGGCTTTTTGACTTATTTTGTAGAGACACTCTTTATTTTTTATAGAATTTTATCTGGAAATCTTAGCTTGTAAGTAAAAGAGAGAGAGTGACAAACACTCTCTCAAAACGGGCGGAGAAACGGACAAGCACCTCAACCATCACTGTCACTTTTGACAAAGTTGAAACAGCTGTCAGAACAAAGGCTATACCTAGTGGGTCCCACAGACACTTGTATCGCATGCCTTATCGATCAGCCATTCGACTTATATGATAAGCACATCAGCTTATACCTCGTAGGGACCGCCTTGTTTTATATAACCAGTCCCGTTAACATTTTATCAGCAGCATGAGGAAAGAGCGCTCTCAAACATAGAGAAAGTAGAGAGAGAAAGTACGGATTAGAGAGAGAGAGAGGGAGTTTTCAGTCGTCTGCTTCCCAACACCGGCCCTGTTCTTCTCTGTTTACAGGTAAATCTTTGTGTTTTATTTTACCTTTTACCTCTGAAAAGGGTTAGTCTTTTGCTTCATTTATGCCTGCCTTTCTCCCCCATCACCTTCTTCTTTCTACCCTCTTCAATTGTACTGGATTTTGGCTACTTTGCTTTTTTTGATCTGTGAAAAACCTAATTTTCTCTCTCATGGGTTGCAAATTTTGCATGTTCTTAAATCTGGATGGAAAATGATTTCTGAGCTGCCATGGAAAGAAAGCGTATCTATTTACCCGATTTGATTAGAGAAAGAAGTTTTTTCACCCGAAATTTTGATGCTTCTAGTTCTATCTACAGTATACTTTGGTTGATGTGGAGCCTTGTCTTTTCCAAGAAATATCAGGGCCCGTTTCGTATCTTACGCAAAATATTTTATCATGTCTCAAAATATTTTTAAGTACATCTCTCGAAAATAATTTTCTTTAATGTTCAAAATCTTGTTTGGTATGAAATTTAAAATTATTTTTAAATTTTAAAACTTAAACTGGATAAAGAGATCTAAAGAAAGAGGTCGAAGAAAAGGGACGAAGATAAGAGACGGAAAAAGAAAGAAAGAGAGGATCGGAGGAGAAAGAAATAAGAACGAAGAGAGAGTGGATCGAAGGAGAGAGAGGATGAGAGAAATAAGAAAAAAGAGGAGAGAATGAGGAGAGAAAAGAAAAAAGAAAGATAGATCCGGAGTGAGAGGAGAGGAGAGAGAAAAGAAAAGAGTGAGTCTAAAGTTTAAAGCTCCAAAAACTCATTCTTAGTGTTTTTAGAGAATGAACTATTTTCTTAATTTAGTTTTGACTATAGTTTTTTAAATGGTCATGCCAAACAAACTTTTAAAGCCTAAAACTTAAAAAGTGTTTATGAGTTTAAAAAGTTGAATTCAAGTAAAACGTCAAACAAGCCCTTAATTTCTTGGAGAATTTTTGCGAAGATTGAACCTTTTTTATAATCTAGCATGGACCATGACTGTTTTTCTATTTTTATTCCTTTTGGTATGTATAATCTTTATTTCCTTGGGTATGAAAATTGTACCATATTATTTTGCATAAAAAATGTGCTTTTTTTTTTCTTTGTTATTAATTGGCTTATTTGCAGGTTGAAGAGAAGAAGAAGCCGTTGCGATGACGTCCTCTCTCAGTAAGGACCTCATCTTATTGATCATGCAGTTACTTGATGAGGAAAAGTTTCAACAAGCTCGTCATAAGTAATTTTCTGACCCGAATTACCGTGTCTATATATTTGTACATGTTTTTTGCAGCTCATGCTTTTTCTCTATTTTTTATTTTATTTTATAATTTTGATAACAGACTTGAGCAAGAATCTGGATTGTACTTCGATATGAAGTATTTTGAGGAAATGGTGCTCGAAGGGAAGTGGGATGAGGTGGAGAAGTATCTCTTGGGGTTCACGAAAATAGATGACAACCGATACTCAATGAAGATCTTCTTTGAAATTCGTAAACAGAAGTATCTCGAGGCATTGGATAAGTAAGCATTTGATTTGTCAAGATATGCACTTTGTTTATAAACAGATGCATTGTTTGTTTTTGTTTTGGATTTGTTATGACATTGTATCTGGTTTAATCATTTGGAATTCATCAGGCAAGATAAAGCCACGGCAGTGGATATCCTAGTGAAGGATCTGAAGATGTTCGCGGGTTTTAATGAAGAATTGTTCAAGGAAATCACTCAGCTCCTCACATTAAACAATTTCAGGTAAGTGTTCTGCACAAATTTTGCGAGCTTCGAGTTGGTTGTAGTATGATTCTCTCAACTGGCATTATGAAATTGATTGGGGGGTTATGCAGGGAAAATGCTCAGCTCGCGAGTTACAGAGATACAAAAACTGCAAGAGCCATCATGGTCATGGAACTTAAGAAGCTCATCGAGGCCAATCCTCTTTTCCATGATAAAACACAGTTCCCTCAGTTAAGACATTCAAGGTTGCGGATGCTCATTAACCAAAGGTACAATAGTAATATGCCATAAGAAAAATAAGAGAATTTGTGTTTCCTTCATGTTAGGGGATTGTTTTTCCTGTGATTTGTTTTATGAAATTTGGTTTGTGTACGGCCAGAAAAAGAAAAAGGTCCTCATACATCCAATTTCCAGTTTGATGTTTTCGATCTTTTACCAGTCACCTTTATATTGCAAATGAACTGATTTTGGAATGAATATGGCAGCTTGAATTGGCAGCATTCCCTTTGTTCAAATCCTAGACAGAATCCTGATATAAGCACCCTATTTGTGGATCATTCTTGTAAGAATTCCAATGATTCATTTGCTCAATTAACCGCAAACAGTCAGCTGACGGGTTCTGCACCAAATGCTGATGGTATTCTTCCTATGAGTGCAAATGGGGTACTGTCCTCAGACTACTTGATTTATAATTTTGCTTTGGAGTGAAGGATTTTTCTGACCGTTAAGTTATTTTTACTATCACTTGAATTTCACCTATCAGCCCTTCCAAGAGCCGCCAGCGCCAGTTCAACCTCCTCTATCCACATGGATATCTATTCCCCAAAACCATCCAGCAGCTTCGGGAGGAGGTAATGGTTTTGGTAGTCTAACAAATCCAGGTAGTCTTTCTTTTTATTTCTATGTAATTTTCCCCAGGGCTTAGAGAATGAATAAGCTTGCATTGTCATTTCTGTTAAAATTCTATTGCCTGGTCTAGCTTCATCGGTGAGGGGTCCTGGGGATTCTGATGATTTGTTCAAAACGCGATTAACTGGGGTTCCAGAAAGGGTAAGCTTAAAGTCCGTCTACATGAGCACAGAATTTGAATTTGGACCATACTTATTTATACACTCTGTAGGGTATGATGCAAGGGATCAATATAGGACAAAGTAGCACTGCATTCAACGCAGCAGATTTCCCAAAGACTGTTGCTCGGACCTTGAATCTGGGGTCAGTTCCCACAAGCATGGACTTCCATCCTGTTCAGCATACACTACTTCTGGGTTGGTTTCTCTGAGGTTTCCTTTAATGATGTTGTTGGAATACAAGATGATTACTTTTTCAATCAAAAGAGAAGAAATACTACTTCTTAGATTATAGGTATTTGTTTAAGCAGCAAGTTGATAAAAGTTTTTTTTTTTTGTACCAGTCGGAACTAACGCGGGGGACATAATTTTTTGGGAAGTTAGTTCTAGGGAGAAATTGCTGTCGAGAAGTTTTCAGGTATGGGATATCAGAGCGAGTTCAATGATGCTGAAGGTATGTCCCTTATCAACTGAGTCATTATACAGATGACATTTACATTTTATGTCACTGGAATCATCTTAACCTATTTGATTTTAATGACACTCAGGCAACTCTGATCAAGGATCCATGTGTCTCAGTAAAGCGTATATTATGGAGCCCTGATGGTACTCTATTTGGTAAGTTCTCGATTTGGTAAGCTTGAATACGATCCATGGTAGTTTTTTCTAGAAAACTTAAGTGCAATTGTTCTTTCAAACAGGAGTTGCATATTCTAAACACATTATCCAATTATATGCTTATTTTGGTGGGAATGAGATTCACCAGCATTTGGAGGTAGGTTCTGCATCTTCTACCTTTTCAGTATATTTCATTTTGCTGTTCTCTTTTCTAATACTTTTATCAATTTCTAGATCGATGCTCATGCTGGTAGTGTTAATGATTTGGCATTCTGCAACCCGGCTAAGCAACTTTGTGCCATAACTTGCGGTGATGATAAGGCCATTAAGGTTGGTTTTGAAGAAGTGGTGATATAAAAGGTCGTAGAAAACACGATAAACTTATACATCGATTTGTGTTTTATAGGTGTGGAATGCAACTACTGGGTCAAAGTTGTATACTTTCGAAGGTCATGATGCTCCCGTGCATTCTGTGTGCCCTCATAACAAGGAAAATGTCCATGTAAGGACTTTGCTTTATCATTTTTTTAATCCCTTGATTTGTCTCTCTTCATTTGCCTTCTATGAATGATTTACTCTGTTTTGAAATTCAGCTTATGCCTTTGTGTTTCAGTTTTTCTTTTCAACATCAGTAAATGGAAAAATAAAAGCATGGCTATACGACAATATGGGATACCGGGTGGATTACGATGCTCCTGGTCACTCAATCACAGCAATGGCCTATAGTGCAGATGGTAAAAGGTTGGTATACCACTCCTTTCTAATGTTATTGCGACCTACATCTATATTCCGGGCAACAAGAAAATTCAATCTTTACATTTAACGCAATGCAGGCTCTTTTCATGCGGGACAAGCAAAGATGGAGAATCTCATGTTGTTGAATGGAATGAAAATGACGGTGTAATAAAGAGGAATTACGTAGGATTTCAAAAACCATCTATGGGTGTTGTTCAGTTTGATACAAGCAAGAACAAGTATTTAGCTGTTGGCGATGACTATGCAATCAAAGTTTGGGATATGGATAAAATCAATATTTTGACTACTATTGATGCTGAAGGCGGTCTACCAGTAAGTTTCCTTTAAAACTATGAATAACGAGTGGTAATTATATTCTAACGAAGTTATGGCTGTACTAAAACGTGAACATTTTCCTTTTAAAGGCTAGTCCTTGCATTCGCTTCAACAAGGAGGGCTCTTTATTGGCTGTTTCTGCAAACGACTGTAATGTCAAAATTTTAGCTACAATGGATGGTCTTCGGCTGATGTGCACTATTGAAAATCACTCGACTATTGCTACAAGAAATGGATCTGAGACTGCAAAAAAGGTCAGCTTATCAAAATTTGTATTAATGCCATGAATAGAAGAATCATTACTTCTTTCGATAAGCTCTGTGCAAGGTGCAAACTTTCAAGGATTGCAACTGTATTTAATGATGCTGGTTGCATCATGTTTTCCTTGTGCAATTTTGTACCACGTGTCATGCTCAATGTTTTTGCTTCGTCCTTTTAAATTCTAAATTTTCAATTTCAGTAATCTTACTATTTAGTTCTAGTCTACAATAAATCGAGCATGTTTTGACAGAGTGGTAGCACCAGAAACATGGAGGAGGTGAAACCAACTAGATTAGCTGAAGAAGCAAACACAACAAGGATCGGGAAACTCACTCAGATTAGTGAAACTTCTCAGCTTCGGACCTTGAGGCTCTCGTCTGTAATGAAAACAGACAAGGTTGGATGTCTTATCTGTATATCATTTAGTATCAGATACTCTCAATTATTGCCCATCCCATTTTGCCGATAACTAGGCAGTAGTTCACTGCGATATTCTGGTATCTCATTGACTATGTACTTGTGATTTGACGACTACACTTTGATTTGTTTTCTTTTTTAATCACTGATTTTCCGGTAAAGAAAAAGAAGGTTCCTGATTGTCTTCTCTTGTCATCGTTACAGATTTCAAGGTTGACATACACTTATTCAGGTAATGCCATTCTAGCATTGGGATCCAGTGCCATCCATCAACTTTGGAGGTGGTCACGGGATGACCATAGTTTGCGAGCAAAGGTATAAACTCTATATCTTCTTAGATTCTGTTACATATAGTTCAAATTTGATGATTGTATCCTTCCCGTATTCTAAAGCGAGGATTATGGCTACATGCAATTTTATGTTGCTAGGCAACGACCAAGGTTACCCCGCAGTTCATTCAACAACCTTCAGGCATTCTAATGACGAATGATCTTACTGGTGCTAAACCTGATTATGCACTACCTTGCTTTGCTTTGTCTAAGAATGATTCGTATGTCATGTCAACCTCTGGAGGGAAGGTATCTTTGTTCAACATGATGACATTCAAGGCAAGTTTTTATATCTCAACATAATTTGGTTGTGGTTCAGCTGCTTTTACACATATTATCCCATGAAACACGAAATTTTATCTTCCCAAAATTGGTTGGGGCTCTTGATCAGTGACGAGTTTACTTGTTTAACTACAGACGATGACAACTTTCATGTCTCCACCCCCTGTGGCAACAAGTCTTGCTTTCCACCCTGACGACAATAATGTAATTGCTGTTGGCATGGATGATTGCACCATTCACATATACAATGTCCGCATAAATGAGGTATGTGGTTTTGTAAAGCCCAGTGCACGAATTACTGCATTTGTGTTTACTATATACATACTTAGTTACATATATATCTCAGTGCTCACTTTGTTCCTGGTGTTAGGTTAAGATCAAGCTTAATGGTCACTCGAAAAGAGTCACGTGTCTTGCCTTCTCCTATGTTTGGCATACACTTGTTTCTCTTGGGGCAGATGCTCAGGTTAGTAATTCATCCTCATGTAGGCATCTTGATGTGATTTTCAGTTTAATGAAAAGAGAGAATTGGAAAATGTACACTTTCCTACCGTGGCTTAGATATCAAAAATGTCAAAACAAGTATGGTCGTTATGAATAATTCTACACAAAAAGATTTTTGTTTCGTTTGGGTAACATAATTTTTTTATTTTCTTTTCCCAGCTTATTGTGTGGAACTCTGATAAGTGGGAAAGGGAGAACAGTTGTTTCTTGCGAATTCCGGCTGGAAGGACTCCTACAGCAATGATTGAAGCTCAGCTTCAGTATCACAAGGATCTGATGCACATCCTTGTAATCCACGAGAGTCAACTTGCCTTATATAACTCGTTGAAACTTGAATGTGAAAAGCAGGTACTTAATCACTTAGCTCTAACTAACTGAAACAATGTAGAAACAGTAAGTACACCAGTTTACATGTTTTTTCCTTCAAACTATTACATGTTTTCTGTTTCATGTTCCAGTGGATTGTAGAAGAACCTGCAGCACCAATCTCACACGCAACATTCTCTTGTGATAGCCAGCTCGTGTATGCAAGCTTTATGGATGGAACCGTGCGAGTGTTTACATCAAATCTTCAACTCCAATGCCAGATTAACCCCAATGCTTATCTCCCACCTGATGTCAGGTGATTAACTTTCCCTTGCTACATCTCGATTGATAATTTGTATTTCTATTCCTACACCAAGTTTAACAAACTGTTACGATCATGATTGACTAACTTCTTTTCTGTATTTTTTTGGCAGCAGTTCTGCATCACACCCTCTAGTTATAGCTGCACATCCCCAAGAGCCAAACCAGTTTGCCATCGGACTAACAGATGGAACAGTTGTTATAATCGAGCCACTTGAATCAGAGGACAAATGGGGTATGCCACCACCTGTCCACAACGGTCTCCATACTACTGCAACTGAAGGAAGCTTGGGGATTGGAAGGCAACTTCTCCCTTCTGAAAAGGCCTAGTTGGGACTTGGATTTATTTTTCTTTTCTTTTGGCCATTTCTATAGTACTTTGGAACTTTTTATTTCTGGGGCTAGTCCAATATGCCCAGAATAGTAATTGTCTCAGACTTTCTTTGCTATGCAACAATGACTCAGTTGATCCTCATTCGAATTAGATCATATTTCGGTTGGTTTTGATATTTTTTATACATAGACTATATTACTTTTTAATTTATGGAAGGGTATCAAACATGGGCATCTGAAGAACATGTTTGCCAGATGAAGTTGAAGCAACTTAAAAGACAGTGCTGTATTTTGCCTTGAAACCCAAGAAAGACATGGACATATTGTAGTTCATGCACTGGAGGTAAAGGAAGAACTGATCTGGCCGTATATCTGTCTTTCTATCTATCTATCATTCCACCGGCCTCCGCTAATTTCTTGGTATCTAAGGAGTTTCACCACACCAGCTGAGATGCTAATTACTCGATCTGCTTGCTGCTGAAGCTGCCAGAATACGAGGAGAATTGGACAAGTCTGGCTAACACAACAACACGGGCACTGATAGTAGAAGACGGAAGCTGTTAGTAGAAGAAGGTAGTTAACAGTCACAAAACCTAATACCAAAAACAAAACTGTAGTAACAGATTGTAAAGAAATATATATTGCAGGCCGCAGCTGAAAATCATCCATGGCCCTCCGCCCCTCCCTCTCTTTACACCTTCTGCTTCTGCTCCCGCTAATCGGCTGCCGTTCTTGCTGCTTCTATCACGTCCGACGGCGGAGAATCTTTATTTGGTTAATTTTTCTGATTTTGTAATATCTTAGGGTGAATGATTCCTCTCTAATGGGGTCTGTGAGTGTTTAGGATCAAAAGGATGAAATTTTAAAATGCGATTATGTTAAGCTTGCATGCTTCTTCAGTCTTCACCTTGCTGCAATTTGTACGTTTTATAGAGACCTTTACTAAACCATAGCTTGCATGCTTTTCCTGGGATAGTAGGGATCCCGTGATCGTGACCGTTCATCGTACATTGTGCGATCAGTTTTCGTTAGGTATTATTTATATTTAATTTTAAATTTTAAATTTCGAAATGATTTCTAACCGCACGATGTACGATAAACGGTCACGATTACAGATATCCTAAGATCCCTAAAAAAAGAATCCGGCGATAATCATTTTTCCTAAAAAAAAAATCTCATATGCATGGCACTTGATTATTTTAGAAAGAAAGACCGACTTGCATCATCTAAAAGGAGGAATAGTAAACACCTAATAAAATAAAGATGCGTTAATTGACGGAATTTCAGAGCCGGTCTAAAGGCTTACACGAGTAACACGACATTAAAATCTTCCTAAATTTCAGGGACTAAAACCGTAATTAATCCAACCTACAATGCCAAGTTAAAACCCAAAAGTCAATGAAGTTAAACTTAACCCGACAGCACCTTCGTATCAAAGCAACGACGGCCAAACCGTAGCCTTCGGATCACATCTAACATCCAAGATCTTATCTTTAGCTTCATATCCTACGGTCAATATCTCTCCGTCGTTTTCGTCCTCTGTCACCCTATCATTTGTGTCACTCTTGCCAGAACCAATGTCCTAGTGGCTACGGTAGCTTCAAAATCTCTCTCCCAATTTACAATAATCCTCAAAACCCTAGCAAATAAAACCCAATTCCCAAAACCCTAAATTCCCCCTCTCCTCAAATTCTCTCTCAATTAGCGATTTTCTCTTTCTAGAACTCGTTTCTGGGCATGGAGATGGACAGCCTCTGCTCAAACGGCCTCGTTTTGGACGGTTTTCTGTGCTCTGTGGTGCAGGCTGTGGTGGCTGAGGCAGCCATTGCTGCTGCTGCCAAGTCTCTTGCTTTGTCCTGCTTGATGGTATTCTCTCTTACTTTACAACTATTTTGGCTCAATTTTTTTGTTCTGAATTGTTTTTATTTATCAATTTTATTTTTTTTGCTTAATTTGTTGTGTTTTGGTTTAGTGCATTGGGGGGTTTTCTGTTATTTTTTATGTTTCAAGAACTAGGATTTTCTTCCATATGTAGCTTGAGATTCGATTTTTGTGGATTTTATTTATTTATTTTGCTCTATGTCTGTGATGTTTGGTTTTCATGGTTTTTGCTCTACTTAAGGACTATAAGAATTTGTTGAGATGCTTTGTTGGTTTCGAATTTTTCCATTTTTTTCTCCGAATCTTGTAGGATGGTTGTTTCTCATACATTTTTATAATTATACGATCTCTGATATGCTGGGGTTTTAATTAGTGTTTTTTTTTATTGTTTAGCGAGTATTTTCGTACGGATTCAAACTTGATCTGTGCCACAATCTGTTTTTTCCAAACTTGATTTGTGTTTCCCTAGATCTTGACTTTGTCAAAGTTTGAATCGTATGACCTGGAAGTAGACTGAAAATTAACTTGGGGTTCAATTATATGATGGCCTGATCCATGTTTCGTTTGTCGCTTTTACTTTATGATGTCCTCCAGATGAGATACTTCCTGTGCCATAATGATAATGTGCGACACTAACCTTTAGTCCTAAATTATCTTGAATTCCTTGTGTTTCATGGTGGTTGGCACATGGTTCTGCTGAAACTAGAGTATATTTCTGCTTTAATATTGTTCTTATAAGGTGGAATATGTCGCAGGGTCGTAGCAAAATGTATTCTACAACTCAATTTGTCATCATGGGGAGGGGAGGAAAACGATTGTCATGTACTTATATGTTGGCTTACAAATATAGAACTAGTTTTTTCAAATTTCAAGCATGACTAGCCTTCTAGTTTATTAATCAGGTTGTTCAAGTGGAGAGGAACACTCATATTTACCTTTCTAGGCCATAGTTCAGGTCTTGAACGGATAGTGTTGCTGGGGTAGGTTAAGTTTCCTTTGCTTTTTCACTGTTGTAAATTGAAATCTGAAAGCCTTTGTTATTGGCTTGATCGTCTATCTCTTATCTTATCTGAAAATGAAAGTAGCCATCGGTGATACTTCCATTAATGTATAAAAGTCCAACTCCTCTGATCGAGTAAATGAGGCTATCTTAGTGAGCATCTAAGCTAAAGTCGTTTCTGACCCTGTGTGTCTGTAGCATGACTTCTTATAAAGCTGCGTTGTTGTAATCTAGTTTCGCCTTCTTGGATTATTGTCCCTTTTGCTTCTGACTTGAACTTTTTCAGCTTACTTGGTAAGGAAACTACTTAATTTTACTTGTATCTGCATTCACATGTTTGTGGTTTTTTCAGATGGGATCTATGCCAAACACGATCAATGTTTTTCCCAAAGAATCTGAGGCAGTCACTGGGTTAGTGTTCTGACTTGCCATTTTATCTTTTATTCCTTTGATAGGGAATTTAGTGAAACCAAAATTTCTTTGCAGGTTTCCTATCACTGAGCTTTATGTAGTGGAAAAACCTGGTCCTGAGAACAAGGATGCAAGTGAAACTGAGGAGGACGACGACGACGATGATGATGCTGCTGGTGATGACCAGGATGAAGATGGTGGTGACGAGGATGACGCCTCAGGAGAAGAGAAAGAGGGTAAAGGTAATCCAGAAGACGAGCCTGAGGCCAATGGTGATGGTGTAAGCGAAGAGGATGGTGATGATGATGAGAAAGAAGATGAGGAAGACGATGATGACAATGACGACGATGATGACGGTGATGATGGGGAGGAAGAGACTGAAGACGAAGAAGAAGAGGATGAGGAAGATGAGGAGGAAGACATTCCTCAGCCACCTGCTAAGAGGAGAAAATGAATTTATTTATTTTTTTCTTTTAACTTGCCGCATTTTTCAAGCTATCGGGAATTTGGGGTTGTAGGAGTTGAGTAATTTAGGTGGCATGTCCACATATGCTAGAAATTTTTACAGTACTTGTTAAGCTATCAGATTTCTTAGTTCGACACCTTTAATAATTCTCTCTCCCTCTCTTTCTATGGATAAGAATTACAGTGGCGTTTCGTCTTTTAAAATCATTTCCCGTTAGGATATAATTGCCAACTGAAAAAATCCTACCTGATTGAGTTGGTAGTATACTCGACACGATAGATCGATTCTCTAATCAAACTGTCGGGCAGATTTTGATAGAAATAATAAACAAGAGACGTCCGTTTCATAGTTGGACTATTTATTTCGGCATGTATTGCAGTTGAAACTAAAGCAGCAAAACCTCTAGGCCCCGCTCTCAATTAGTTCTCAACATCCACCGCTAAAAGATTTAGGCAGCATAAGCACAGGAGGATCCCAAGCATAGGAAAATTTGACTGAAGCTCCAGCGGCCAAGCTGTCGCCTCTGATGAGGACGCACTCGTCCCCTCGCTTTTCTAGGATTGCTGGATCAACAGGTTCCACAGTCTGAAATCCTTGGCAACTCAAGACTATGTGGTTTCGAGCACAATTGCAGTTGTTCGTCACAACAACGTTCCATTCTGGCTTGCCTCCTACCTCTCTCCCACTCCGGTACGTGCCGATGTTGAGGTTGTCCAAAGAACAAGCACAAAAGCCTACAAATTTCATCAATCAAATAGTGTGGAATTGAGTATAAGATTTGCATAAATCATGTGTAAGTATGTCTAAAAGCGCATTGTGTTAATATCAGATACAAAGATGTTATATACATTCGTTGTATGTAAGATTTTCTCTATATATGGAGAACAAAGTCTACTCGAGAGGTGGCTCCATTTGTTACTTGGGCAAATTTTTAGTCGAGAAATGCGAATAGAGGCTACCGAAGAAAACAAATAGATAAAAGCATTGCACTATCACGTTACCATTCCTAGCGAGACTGAAAAGAAGAATCACGATGAAGGACATGACCAGGGCAGCCATTTTACAGAAGTTTATGTTCGAACTTTTAGTTTTGAAATCCTTGGTGGAATATAGCTGGTGTTTGTATGGTCTAATTTATATTCAACGGGAGGGGACTCAAATCTACAACTATGGTAAGGCAGTAAAACCAAATCCAAAATTACATGTTCGAATATTTTGATGTGTTGGAGTTTCATTGACATAATTATAGCAGTCAACAACATGTTATTTTATTATCTTTTCTGGTCTGATTTGAGTTACGTCATACTATGGACTAGTCATAATTTGATATTAACCTCTTCATCCAAGAGAGTCAAAGTTAAAACCTACTACTCATGATAACATGTGAAAGAAACAATACTAGATTACAATACGGTAATTAACATTAATTTTTTTTAAATCTTCATTATATCATTAGTTTAAAAATATTGAAGTATCAAAGAAAAATATACCAATGGTTCAATAGTAGGAGAAATTGTAAGGTAAACGGGCAAGTTTTGAATAGAAAAGACAGAGAAAATACCTAAACAAAATATTGTAACTAAAGTAAAGTGACAAAGACTAAGAGCAACCACAAAACCTTACAAATTTCATGAATCAATTAGTACAAAAAGAAAAAAGATGAGTTTCGTTGGGTCAGAAATGCTTCCCCGTGAATCACTAAACCCACATCATTATTGAATAATAACATAGCGTATAAATCATGTGTACATGTGTATAAAAGGGAGTTACTATATACATTCGTTGTATGCAAGAATAATCGACAGTGTGAGTCATTAAAAAATGACTACATTCATTTGTTACTTGGACACAAAGTTGTAGTCGAACAATACAGATAGAGTCTACTGTAGTAAAATCAATATATAAAAGCAAATATACTAGTATTTACCTTCGCTAATGAAGCTGAAAAGTATCACAATGAAAGACTTGACCAAGGCAGCCATTTTAGAGAAAGTGAGTGTGCTGAAACCCTTTATGAGTTTTGAAATACTTGGTTGAAGACACTTTGTTTGGAAATACTTAGTTGAAGAGACGGAGACGGTGGATGTGTACATACATGGCCTGATTTATATAAAATTCGGAAGGGCATTCGAATCGACAACTATAAAAAAGCAATAAAACGTATTGAATGTGTGCTACATTCATGGGGAAAATTAATATATCATCCAAGTGATGTACAATTTGCAAATCACTCTAGACGTGGATTACGCAGGTTAAACGGCCATGAAAGTAAACCAAAACCCTTGTATCGATAAGGGCAAATTAAACCACAAAATATTTCTTTGTCAAAATTATTAAAAAAAGAAAGAGAAAAAAAAAGAGTGGTGATATGCCCACCCCAATGTCTTATTTCCCCATCCACCTTATATTTACACCCACCATAAAAAATGAAAAAAATACGTCAACTATTTTCCCACCCGCCATTATTTCCAAAATAACCATACATATTTCTTTTTCAATTTTTTCTTGCTTTAAAAAAATTATTACTAAATGAAAATACCCAAGAACTCCAAATATCACCAGCAACAGCCCCTCCCCAGAAAATTTGCAGAACCGTCATTTTTGACTCCCCAAATCCCCAACACCAAGCACCCCTCCTCTATCACCAACCATCACCACCACGTCTCGAAAACCACTTCAGCACCCAATTTCTATCGTTTCCAATTTGAATTCAAATCACACGAGAGAGTGTGATTAAATTGGAAGAGCTTCACTCATAGTTTGGTGCTGCACTGGCTTTCACTAACATCAAATTCCTCCAAATTCAGTATATGGTCGGTATCCAAATTGTTCCAAAACACCAAACACGATCGGAGTTCAACGAGTGTCGGATCCGTGAGTTCCCTAATGTAATTTGGACTATGAGTTTCTCTCCTCATCTATCTCAACATTATAATAATCTTGAAGACTAACTTGCTCTACTCTCTGGTGAAGCTTGATCACACCTTCCACAACATGCGCTTTGTTGCGAGCCTAGAGACTTTGCTTTGTCAAGTCCGAAATCACCCTCTTCCTGATAAGTTTAATTTCTGAACTTCCTTCCCCAACAAAGCTTGTGGGGTTTATAATATTGTCATGCGATGTTCTTCAACATACTTCTTGGTCAAGATTTACATGAGCATTAATACCAGACATATATATATTTTTTTCACATTATAAATGTTGGTAATAAAAATGTTTTTTTTTAAAAATTATTTTTAAATTAAACTACTAAACGTAATCTTAAATCATAAAATGAATTTAATATAATTTCATTTTTGTTGCAGTCATATTTAGAATAGGAATGTGATTGTGTAAATCCTAGTGTATCTAGAGATATCTTTGAATATTCCCTTTACTAGTTATTATTCTATTAGAGTTGTAATCTTAAAAGGATAATGATTTAACATATCCTATGACACACTCCGACCCGGAAAGTCCACTTGGATTCCGAACCGAGTTGTGCTGGCCGGGATGTGGTGGGGGCCCGGGCCGGGATGTGACATCCTACCACTAAAATAAAGACACAATGGGTGATACAACACACATCTCACAATTAAATCTATCTCTGATTGCCACTGGCCTCCCTTTCTCCATTCCCTTAGAATAGTTCAGTCAAATTGTAACACCCCAACCCAGAATTTTTTTTATTCTGGAAGATAATTACGATGATAGACCCAAATTAAACTCTTGTTTATTGTAATACCATTTATCACAATTCTCTATTCAAATTTCTTAATTACTCACAAAAACTATAACCAAATTTACTTACCAAAAACATAAGATTAAATTGCATCTTATTCACCAAATTTCTTTCCTTAAATCAAATTCCCCACAAGATTAATCTCGATTATTCAAGGCTGCATCTAACCTCTGTTAGACTGCCTACATACAGTGGCGAAGCCAGGAATTGACAGGGGGAGGGGCGAAGTTAAAAGAGTGTCTACGAATTGCTTCACGATAATTAGGTGGATAATCAAGCATTCGACGTCTATATCCAGGGTCTGCATGAAGATTAGCCAATATTTCATCCAATTCAGTGGGCTCACTTTGTTGTGAACTACTTGGAATATTCGAAGGAGGGCTTCTTGGAATATTTGAAGGAGGAGGAGGTGGACTACTTGGAATATTTGAAGGAGAAGGACTACCCGAAATGTTTGAAGGAGGATTTAAGCATTGTTTCTTATAGTATCGTTCCATTATGTAACTGTAAAATGGAAAAAAAAAAATTTCTTAAACTCTTAATCCTAGAGTTGACTATACTAATATGCATAATAACTAACCCAACCAACAATTCAATTAATCAATACCAATAAGCATATAAATTATTCAATAAATAAAAAATTCATTCAACTAATCATATGAATACAACTAATCAAGAATTCAAATTTTAATTTTCATCCTAAAAAATAATTTCATCATTTCATATCAATAATCATAGAATCATATCAATAATCAATAACCAATAACCCTATTAGTGCATTACCATATGATTCTATACTAATTAAACGAAATTCGTATTAAATAATTAATTAGGGTTAGGGATTATAAATTTAGGAATTAAAAAAAAATACCTTTGAAGGCTTGAAGTCGGCTCAGCGGCTGGAGGAGTGGCTGGTGTTGGCAGCAAAAAAGCCAACGGAAATCAGCTTGCTCTCTGAGTTGGGGTTGGGATTTGGCTGCAACTGCAAGCTGCTGGGATTTTGGGAGCAGCTTGCTCTCTGTCTGTCTCTGATTGGGGAAGGGGGAAATTTGAAATGGTAAAGCAGCAGAGGCGGGTTGACTGAGGAAGGAATGGGGACATGCGGTCCCCCCAACATATTTATATATTTTTTTTGTTTTTACAAACATCGAAACGCACCGTTTAACTTGAAATTTTTTAATTTTTTTTACCAGGACCAAAACGACGTCGTTTTGGCCTGGATTTAAAACATAAAAAAAACCCCAGTTTGCTGCTCCACGCAGCAGTACCAGCAACAGAAACCAGAACCAGAACAGACATGGGAGGGGCTGGGTTTTCCCTGTGAGGGGAGGGGCGAAACCTCCGCTCCAGCTGTGTATTCCGGCGAGGGGAGGGGCGGCCGCCACTCCTCGTCCTCACGTGGCTTCGCCACTGCCTACATATCCTTGAGCGAGATCAAGCCTTTCGTAGTTCACCATTTATTTTTTTATCCATTTCCGAAAATATTGTAGTAACGGAAATATTCAACATTAGCTTTCACAATCGAATCATATCAAATGGGTACCAATTACAGATTTAAAATATCAAAATCTGCATAAAAAGGCAGTGTCGAGACACTAGCCACCGCACACGTCGCCGCGGGTGGCGTTTTCCGGCGAAAGGAAACCCCAAATTCTGACCAACACTAAAAATTACCAAATTTTACAGGGTTGTAGAGTTCAATGAGAGGAACAACTTTCATACCTAGTCCGAAGTCTAATTAGGCTGGGGAAAACCCCAATTTCATTCAAACTTGCTGGAACCGTAGAATTTGGGTGGCCTCTATCCGTCACCTCCGGTGCTCTGTCGCCCTAACTAAGGCTTGAGACATGTTCCTAGGTTCACGAGGAGTCAACCCGTGGTGGTCGACGGTGGTGGCTTAAAAAACGACAGATCGCCACCCTAGAACCCCCAGCTCCACCGTCACGGTTCAGCATGAATCGAGGCCCAACTTCCGTCGATTTTGGGTGAGAATGAAAGAGGGAGAGCCGCTGAGTCAAATGCAGGGGACGGCGACGTTCAATTAGCTAGAAAAATGCCAGAATCAACGTTGGGGTTTGGGTGGTTCGGGTCGGGTCACGCAGGTCAAAGAGAGGACCCGATTCTCTCCTTTCTTTTTCCCCCTCATTTCTCATCATTTCCTTGTTTTCTGATTGGGCCATGCCCATTCCCCTCTCCCATAACTCTCCATGTGGCTTCACAATTCTTTGTTCTAGAAGATCTGGAGCCCTCCAGAAAATGGTCAAATGACCATTTCGCCATTTTCTTTATTCGTTTATATCTTATTCGTTATAACTCCGTTTCACATACGGTTTTCGCCTACTCACTCGTGAGGTCGAGCTCTATCCAAATATATTAAGAAATATGATAAAATATATGAAGTCAAATACGTCCTTGTATAATTACGTTAAGCCAACTAGGGCATTTTCGTATTTTCCACTTATCGATAATTTTTACGATGTAAATTATAAAAATTTCCGAAAACAAAATTTTAAAATTTTCAATTAAATTTTGATAACCATAAATCGATTTATTTTCGATTTTCTACACATATTCATAATTATGAATTTCTAATTCATATGTTTAAATTTTCAGGGTATTACACAAATAGATCTACAACACGTTATCAGCATGCTCTTGCCAGAAGCTAAGGAACTGAAGGATCGTAGAAGGAGGCTCTCTTCTACAAAATTCAAAGGCTTTTATTTGTTTTCTG
The DNA here is from genome assembly GCA_036320875.1 of Cotoneaster glaucophyllus. NCBI lineage: Eukaryota > Viridiplantae > Streptophyta > Magnoliopsida > Rosales > Rosaceae > Cotoneaster > Cotoneaster glaucophyllus. The sequence continues at coordinate 8,557,365 of CM070073.1, read as the reverse complement.
CCAATCAGGTACACTTAAAATAAAATAAGATATTTGAAACGTCCACGAAGCATGAAAACATTCCTCATGATGCATGAACCCCCTATATTTATATGTTCCTTCCGATATATATATTGTTATGATTCATGTATTTGTCAATATATATATATATATATATATATATATATATATATATATATATATATATATATATATATATATATATATACATTCCATGCATTATGCAATTATATTGCTATGTAGAATTTGTGAGTCAAAGAATATAAATAAATTAGAAGCAATTTAGGTCGAAAAAAAAGAAAAAAGGGATTATGCGGCACAACAGCCGCATCGCTTTGGCATCACTGCCGAACCACCACGCTGGCCTGCAGCCCAGCCGAGTAGAGCAAATCATGGAATGATGTCGTTTTGACACCTTGGACCACACGGCAGCAGCCCTTTGGGCTTTGCTGCTTATGCACAGACACGCTAAACCTTCGGCCTGGTAGGCTTCACAGGCTTGAAGTTTCCCAGCCCAAACCGAGAAGTATGCAGCCTTATTAGTCATGTCCCACGTGTCCCTGGTCCATCTCCAGCAGACAAGAACTGTTGGGCTTCCCTTGACCCATGACAGGCCTTCCCCTAGCAGCCTATTGCTTGCTAGGCTTCATCCCAACCTTCGGCCCACTCGCCTGCAACTTTTTGCTGCTGGGCTTGACTCGCCCCTACCCAAAAACCTGAAACCCAGCTTTAGCTAGGCTTCCCCGCACCAACTTGCAAGCCAGCCTTGGGCTGGGCTTGCCCTGTGCCTGGTTTTAGGCAAAAAAAAACAGTAGCTTTTGCTGCTGGGCTCCCTAGATCTCACGGCCCGAGGCCTGCAGTCATCCCTGAGCCGTATTGTAGGGCTCGTCCCCACATTGCAGCCAGCCTATTTTTGGCTGGGCCGCGTTATTTTTCGACCCAATGCCAATTTTTGGCATCCCTGCTTTATAAATTGTTGGAGTGAGATTTCTTACAAGAAGAAATACCTCCACAGATTTGTTGACCGTGATCCTCACGTTGCCGAATCCTACGTCGTAGGTGTCTCCGAACGGTCTTCCTGTGTAGCTTCCCGGGTGAGCACCTGCGAAAGATACTCCGACGCTCAAGTCAGAATTCATTTTTCTCTGGATTGTTTTCGGTCCTTCTCACGTACCTGGTTCTTTGGCTCCTCCTCCTATTTATAGGGTTGTGCGCTTGGGATCAGATACCACGACCAGTCCTCCTTCCCCACTCCCTTAGTGGTCATCCGTGACGTGACCGCATGCTCAGGGAACAACTGCCGCGTCCTCCTCTCCTACTTCTCCTCCGTAGTGGCCTCCTCCACTTCTCCTCCATAGCGGAGTAGTTTTCTAGGCACGTTCTCCCTTGCGTCTGTAGGGGAAGTTATCTTGGCCTGTTCCCCTTACGTCCGTATGTTCCTTGTGGGCTTTTGTCTTGCGCAACACTTCTCCTTGGATGTTCGGTATTGGCCCATGAGTCGAGACTGGATTTTATCCTCCCACAATGCCCCCTTTTCCCCTTTTTTACGTGTGTCAAATAGGGGAAAACCGAATTTTTCGATCTCATGAGGCCTCGAAATCTAATCCGTTAAGCACTTCTTGAAGTTACCCAAGCCTTTGTTTGGTTCGCCTGACTTCCAGAGGCCCAACTAGCTTTTTGCCTTGTCATATTTTCGCATAATTTACGTGCGTCAGACAGACGTCTTTGTGAAATTTACGAAAGAGGATTTTCACAAGAGGATTGACATTACGAAAGAGGTTTACGAAAGAGGATTACGAAAGAGGATTTATGAAAGAGGATTACGAAAGAGGATTTACGAAAGAGGACTGACGTTACGGACTGATAGGATTTACGAAGGGGATTACAAAAGAGGATTTACGAAAGAGGATTACGAAAGAGGATTTACGAAAGAGGATTACGAAAGAGGATTACGAAAGAGGTTTAGAAAGAGGATTACGAAAGGGGATTACGAAAGAGGATTACAAAATAGAGGACTGACAGGATTTACGAAGGAGGATTACGAAAGAGGATTTACTAAAGAGGATTACGAAAGAGGATTTACGAAAGAGGATTACGAAAGAGGATTACGAAAGAGGACTGACACCGAGGTGCATCCATTATGCAGATCTCTGCCTGGTCTTGTCTGCACCTGCACACACTTTTACTTGATTTGCATCTGAATACAGATGTACATATATAGCCCAAAATGCTAGGCTGAGCACCTATGCTGTGTGTCTATTCTGCATGCCTGCGTATGGATAGCAATATATTGATATATAAATGCCTATTCTGCTTGCCTATATATGTGCAGCACAGTGGCCTGCTATGCACCTACTTTTTCTTTATGCAGGCACACATGCTTCCGTCCTTTTGCACATATACTTATATAGATATTATATATATATATATATATATATATATATATATATATATATATATATATATATATATATATATTTAAACGGCTTTCTAACTCCTGCCGTGCAGGACCACAAAAAATCCTTTAGTCCACTGAGCCTTACCTTCTTTATCTACGTGTGTGTGCATATATTTTAACTTAAAAGATAATGAGAACAGTGTTCTACTTTCCGAGCTTTTACTTTTGCACACGTAAGGCCTCATTTTTGTTTGGAACCATACGACATGTTTCGAGGAGGAAGGTTAAACTTATTAAATTCGCCATTTCGTTATCGATCTTAGGGGCTGTTCAACCTTGAATCAATTTTTCTACCTATTCAATATTAGGTTTTCGATCCTGGATGGGTCTTCGCCCATTCGATCTGGGGTGTTCGATCTGGGTTGGGTCCTTGCCCATTCGATCTTGGGTTTTTATTCCCACTCGATCTTAGTTTTTCGATCTTGGTTGGGTCTTTGCCCATTCGATCTTGGGTTTCTATTCCCACTCGATCTTAGATTTTCGATCTTGGTTGGGTCTTTGCCCGTTCGATCTTGGGTTTCTATTCCCACTCGATCTTGATTCGATCCTTATTCCTTGGTTTATACTCTTCCGCTTTAGACTTTAGTCTGAGATTCGAATAAAACGCAACTTTATTTATCAAACCATATGGAGATGTCAACAGACATCTAGGGATTTACCCTTCGACATGCAAGGAAGACAAAAAGGGATTTACCCTTCAACTTTGCTTGAAACAGAAAATTAAATATGGAAAAAATGAACATGAAAAGCTAAATGTGGTACTTTCTCAAATGAATTGCGTTCCATGGGCGCGGCACATACTGACCTGTTTCAACGTGCCTGAGTTTATAAGCTCCCTTTCTGAAGGCCTCGGTCACCTCATACGGTCCTTCCCATATGCGCCCAAGCTTCCCTGCATTTAAATCTTTTGTGTTTTCCATGACCTTTCTCAATACCCACTCTCCTACCTTGAACCTTTTCGATTTAACCCGCTTGTTGAAGTAGGCAGCGACTTGGTTCTGGTAGTTCGCTAGTCGTAGTGCAGCAATTTCTCTTTGTTCTTCGACTAAGTCGAGGTTATGAGCTAGTTGTTGATCATTCTTGCCCTTTTCCGCAACTAATGTTCTGATAGTAGGTAGATTGACTTCCGTAGGGATAACCGCTTCAGTGCCATAGGCGAGAGAGAATGGGCTTTCACCCGTGGGTTTCCGCTTTGTGGTACGATAGGCCCACAGTACATTGGGGAGTTCCTCATGCCACTTTCCTTTGCGTTGTTCCAACTTCTTCTTTAAGCAATCAAAAATCGTTCGGTTTGTCTTCTCCGCTTGGCCATTGCCCTGGGGATAACTTCTGGAAGAGAATTGTAAAGTGATCCCTTTATCCGTGCAATAACCTCTGAATCTTCGATTATCGAACTGAGTCCCATTATCGGTCACGATTGCCTTTGGTATGCCAAATCGACATATAATGTTTCGCCATACGAATCTTACAACGTCTTATTGGGTGATGGAAGCGTACGCTTCTGCTTCTACCCACTTAGTGAAGTAGTCTGTGGCGAGAAGGACGAACCTGTTATTCCCGGGAGCCCTTGGCAGCGGGCCTACAATATCCATGCCCCATTTTGTGAATGGCCAGGGTCCTACGACTGGATTGAGCTCTTCTGCGAGTTGCCTAACAACCGGGGTATACTTCTGGCATTTGTCACACTTCCTCGCATATCGCTCTGCATCCCGAGACATGTAAGGCCAGAAGTAGCCTTGAGTTAATGCTCGATGCGCTAGGCTTCTTCCTCCAGAATGATTCCCACACGTTCCTTCATGTAATTCTCTTAGGACCCATTCGGATTGCCTTGGATTTAAGCACCTGAGGTAAGGTCCTGAGAATGATCTTCTATAGAGTGTGTAGTTGAAGATCGCATATCTTACTGCCTTCATTCGGAGCTTCCTCGCTTCTACATGATCTTCTGGTTGGATTCCTTTGGTTAAGTAGTCCACGATTGGCTTCATCCAACAATCATCATCTTCAACCTGAGCCTGCTCTAGTAACGGGTCATCAAGCCTCATCCCGTCTATCTGCATCACATCTGATTTTACTGCTTCGATACTAGGAGAGTACAGACGTTCTACTCCGGTTACCCGTAGGTTCTCTTGCGCAGCCGACGCTGCGCATGCTAATTGGTCCGCTCTTTCGTTCATCTCTCTAGGTATTTGCTTCAGCTCGAAATATTTGAATCCATCCGCCAGCCCTATAACCAGTTGTTGGTACGCCTCCATCCTCGCATCCTTAGCTGTGTACTCTTTAGTCGCCTGGCCGACGATGAGTTGTGAATCACTATGTACGATAAGATAGCTTATCTTCAATTGTTTCGCAAGTTCGAGGCCCAGTATCAGGGCTTCGTATTCTGCCACATTGTTTGATGCGGGAAACTCCAACCGGATTGAACACTCTAAGTCTACACCTTCAGGGGAAATTAGAATAACCCCTGCCCCCGCTCCTGCTTGATTGGAAGACCCATCCACATACAACTCCCACCTGGCTTCATTAGGGTCGGCTTCCACGTTCCCCTCACATTCGTCCTGCAAATTGTTACGAGGATAACATTCTACAAGAAAATCCGCAATTACCTGACCTTTAGCTGCACTCCGTGGCTGGTACTTTATGTCAAAGGAGCTAAGTTCGATGGCCCACTTCGTAATTCTTCCCGATAAGTTTGGTTTAGATAAGATGGCCCTAATCGGTCGATTAGTTAACACCACGATGGTATGTACGATGGTATGTGCCTCGAAGTATTGACGGAGCTTCTTCTTTGCCGTTACTAAGGCTAACACCAACTTCTCAGTAGGCGAATACCTTTTCTCTGCATCGATGAAACTTTTGCTCACGTAAAATATAGGTTGTTGAACCGTACCTTCATCTCTGAACAACGTAGCACTCACTGCCCCCTCGCTTACGGCCAGGTACATGTACAACGGCTCCCATGGCTTGGGAATGGTTAACAACAATGGGCTTGTTAGATACTTCTTCAGTTGTTCGAAAGCTTCCCTCTGCTCATGCCCCCACACATTTCCTTTCTTGTTTCGTATGACTTGAAAGAAAGGTTTGCATCGATCGGACGATCGTGAAATGAAACGACTAAGGGCAGCGATTCGTCCGGTTAACACTTGAATGTCTCTGGGTGTTACCGGATCCGGCATGTTACACAAGGCTTCAACTTTCGCTGGGTTCGGTTCAATACCTCGTTTGTTCACTATGTGCCCTAAGAACTGCCCAGATGACACGCCGAATGCGCATTTTGCTGGGTTTAGGCGCATGCGATACCTTCTCAATATGTCAAAAGTGTCGTGCAGATGATCGATGTGTTGGGGCCTTTCTCGGCTTTTGACGACCATATCGTCAATGTAAACTTCCATCGTACTTCCGATCTGATTTTTAAACATCTTGTTCACTAATCTTTGATAAGTCGAGCCGGCATTCTTGAGTCCGAAAGGCATAACGGTGTAACAATACAACCCACGTTCAGTAATAAAAGCCGTTTTCTCTTAATCCTCAATAGCCATAGGAATTTGATTATAACCGGAATAAGCATCTAAGAAAGATAACAGTGCGTACCCGGCCGTAGCATCCACCGTCTGGTCAATTTTTGGAATTGGAAAACAATCTTTCTGACATGCTCTGTTCAGGTTGGTATAATCCACACACACGCGCCATTTTCCTTTTTCTTTCTTGCCTACCACCACGACGTTCGAAACCTAAGTCGGGCACCAGACATCACGAATGAATCCAACTTCGAGGAGTCTATCGACTTCTGCACTAATAATCTGATTCCGTTCTGGCGCAAACCTCCTCTGCTTTTGTCGGTGTGGAGAACAACTCGGATCAACGTTCAGTTGATGACATGCCACTTCCGGATCAATTCCTGGCATGTCCCTATGAGACCATGCAAAAACATCAGCGTTGCTCCTCAGAAATTTCAACAACTCTTCAACTTCCACATCAGATAGGAGGGAGCCCACCCATATTCGTCTCTCAGGATCAGCTGGATCCAAAACCTCTTCCCTCAATGGTTCTATAGTCGGGGGTTCTTGATCGTTATTTTTCTGGTCCTGCTGTGGTGGGACCTCCGTTAATTGCTATAATGGTCTGTTCTCATGCAAGTCCAAGCCCTGTTGCTCTTCCCTGGCTGTCTTGATATTTGTTGCCATGTTGTAGCACTTCCTGGCCTCTAACTGATCCCCTTTAATGTCGATCGTTGTTTGGCCATCCGCCAACAAACACCTCATTACCTAACATCTAGTTGACGCTTCCCCATCCATCCGATGGATCCACTCTCTTCCCATGATGGCATTGTACGCACTCGGTGCGTCGATGATAACAAAAGTGACGAAAAGAGTCTTACCTGCAGCAGTGACGGGAAGAGTAACATCTCCAATGGGCCGGGCCCTAGTTCCTTCAAATGCGTAGAGGGGAGCTGGATTTGGCCTTATCTCTTTCTCGTCCAGTTTCATTCTTCTAAACGTGCTCCAAAACAGAACGTCTGTGCTGCTTCCCCCATCAATCATTATCCTTTTCACTCTCGAATTGGCGACACGTAGGGTCACGATCAGTGCGTCGTTGTGAGGGAATTGAATTCGTTCGAGATCTTTTTGGCTAAAGGAGATGACTCCAAGGTTCCCTAATGCTTTGGACGCTTCCGGGGCTGACGTTATGTTGTTCACGCGTCTAGACTTCTCGACTTCCCATATTTGCGACTTAAAGCGTGCTTCGCGTCCCTCAGGGGGTTGAGGTCCACCATGTATGGCATTGATATCCAACAATCTTTCATCCACCCCAATGTTTCCCGCTACTGCTTTTAGTCCTCCATCATCCTTGCGTTCGCCTCTTGATTCTACGCGGTATTGTGACAACATCCCCTTCTTTAGCATAGCTTCCACTTGGTTCCTTAGGCTCCGACAGTCATTAGTGGTATGGCCAAAGTCGTTATGATGAGCACACATCTTATTCCTGTCTCGCTTCTCCAGAGGCGTTCGAATCAGTGCTGGTGCCCGAAAAACTCCCTTTCCCTTGTTCTCGTGGAAGATTTTTCCCAGACTCACTGTCAGCTTGGTGTGTGGGCGATCAGGTCTAGATCTTTCATTAAACCCATCCTTTGGATCACGTGAGAATCCTTCCTGTCTCGGTTGAGTTGTGGGTTTTGCGGCAGCGTCCGTTGAAGATATAGCAATAGCCGCGGTGGTTCGTTTTGATTGGATGAGTTCCTCCTCCTCTAACCTGATGATTCCATCAGCTCGGGCCATCACTTCCCTCATGTCGAGTGACGGAGTTTTGATCAATGACCTGCTCATCTTCGTTCCGGGCAATACCCCCTCTCGGAATGCCAAAGATGCAGTGTGAGAATCGCATTCTTCTAGGGTGGACATCTTTTCCGTGAACCTAGTCATGTAGCTTTTGAGGCTTTCGCCTACATTTTGCTTGGTGCTGAACAGAATCGTAACATCTTTTCTTGGCCTCCTTTTGCAGACATATTGCGATATGAACGCTTCACAAAGCTCTGTGAAACTTCCGATAGACTTCGGTTTCAGTTGTCTGAACCAGGTTAAAGATGATCCTGAAAGACTTGAGGGGAACAACTTGCATAGGAGGGCCTCATCGTCTCCTTCAAGAGCCATCTGCTGTTGAAAGTGGTAAATGTGTTCGACCGGGTCCGTCATGCCTTCAAACAGCCTAAACTTCGGTTGGGTGAACTTGGCCGGTTTCTTAGCTTTCAGGATGCCCTCTGTGAACGGCGATTTGCGGATCCCCCTGGCCGCTTCTAGGGCGAGTTTGGCCGGGGTCTGTGGCTTGTACCCCTTCACAATCTTCTCAATCTGTTCTCGCAAATCAACATCCTTTACCTTTTTCGATTCATTTCCCTTGTGATCTCTTTCCCCCTGGTTTTTCGTCACTTCAACACAGTTGCTGGATGGCGCGCTACTAGAGCTGCCCTCCTTATCTTCTTCCTCTGCACGTTGTCTCTTGGTGCCGGTCACATCCTCTCCTGGATTTCGTGCTTCAGCCTTCTTCAACGCCGTTCTGCTGTCTTTCTTGTTTCACGTAATTCCCTCGTTAGCCTTCTAAATTGTTCTATGGCCAGACTGGGTTCACTATTTTGGGATTGAGGCCTTGCATGCATCGATCGAGTCCCTGCGTCGGAGGGATTCGGAACTTCTTGTGCGGATCCAGTCATGTTGATAGTTTGTTTTTGTTTCTTTCCCACAGACGGCGCCAACTGTTGGAGTGAGATTTCTTACAAGAAGAAATACCTCCACAGATTTGTTGACCGTGATCCTCACGTTGCCGAATCCTACGTCGTAGGCGTCTCCGAACGGTCTTCCTGTGTAGCTTCCCGGGTGAGCACCTGCGAAAGATACTCCGACGCTCAAATCAGAATTCATTTTTCTCTGGATTGTTTTCGGTCCTTCTCACGTACCTGGTTCTTTGGCTCCTCCCCCTATTTATAGGGTTGTGCGCTTGGGATCAGATACCACGACCAGTCCTCCTCCCCCACTCCCTTAGTGGTCATCCGTGACGTGACCGCATGCTCAGGGAACAACTGCCGCGTCCTCCTCTCCTACTTCTCCTCCGTAGTGGCCTCCTCCACTTCTCCTCCGTAGTGGCCTCCTCCACTTCTCCTCCATAGCGGAGTAGTTTTCTAGGCACGTTCTCCCTTGCGTCTGTAGGGGAAGTTATCTTGGCCTGTTCCCCTTACGTCCGTATGTTCCTTGTGGGCTTTTGTCTTGCGCAACACTTCTCCTTGGATGTTCGGTATTGGCCCATGAGTCGAGACTAGATTTTATCCTCCCACATAAATCATGCCCAAAATTTTTTGGGTACTTTGGTTTACGCTAATTAATTCTAATTTAATTATCACCAACGGAAGCTAATATTACTCGTCTGTCATTATTTTGCTTCCACGATCGACCAGTTTGGTCCTCATCTATTGAATTAATTAAAAGTGACCTGCAGTCCATTAATCTGATAATTAATCCAAAATTATTGACCTGAAGATCACTTTTGGACATTAACGATTCAATAATTTATTTTTATACTTTGAACCGTTGACATCCTTTCGTAGTCCCGAAGCTCTCACACTTGAGTTCCCGAAACAACTCAAATTCACTACACTTCAATTAGCATATTGCATTTTGTGTTCTTGCAGGAACCTCTCCTTTATGGACTAATCGTTCATAAAACTAAATTGAACATGTAGTTTCATATTTAGTGCCTTTGAAACTCGAAGTTTTCATTCAAAACTTACCACATGAAACCTGTAGCTTTCATGCTGAAATTAAACCAATACATGTCTATAGAACCCGAATGTTCTACGATGTATGTTTATGGATTACCATATCACTAACCACGTTTTGTTGTTTCCTCCGTTTGAGGGATATGTCGAACTTGAACAAGCTCGATTTCACCACTCTGGAAGTCTCTGGAAGAAACTACCTGAAGTAGGTTCAAGACGTGAAGCTCCATCTTACTGCAAGGGTATTAGAGCGGCCATCGAGGCACCTACCGACGACAAACCCGTTGATGAAGCTCAGAAAGCTACTGCAATGATCTTCATTCGAAGACACATTCATTATGCACTGCATACTGAGTACTTCGCTAAGGAGGACCCATGCACCCTCTTGCTTGCTCTGGCCGACCGTTTCAATCACTAGAAAGACATGTACTTGCCTGAAGCAAGACACGACTGGTAGCATCTATGCTTCCAAGACTTTAAGTCCGTAAATGAATACAACTCTGAAGTTTGTAGAATCTGATCACTGCTTAAGTTCTGTAAAATGGACTTAACCGAATCAGATCTCCTAGAGAAGACCTATTCGACCTTCCATGCCACCAATATTGTTATGCAGCAACAATATAGGGCATAGAAGTTCACCAAATTTTCGGATTTGATCTCTGTTTTACTTCTCGCTGAAAAGCAGAACCAGCTTTTGATGAAAAATTATCAAGCTCGACCCATTGGCTCGAATGTCGTGCCTGAAGCACATGCGACCAATTCTAGCAGCCACAAACGATGAAAACACCGTCGTGACCGTAGTAAATAGTTTTACCTCCACTGTACAAAAGCAAGCAACCATCAAAGGGAAACACAATTATACAATTATACAGTTCTTTAGTGCAAGTATTAAATAGTTTTACCACCCAAATTACTTGACAATATTTATTGGAATCGTATGATAGTTTGTTTATGCAACACATATCGTCACTTTCGTTTATGCAACACATATCGTCACTTTCAATGTTGTGTGAGTTACAATTTTAGTAATGTAGAACTTACCTTCTCACATCCACGATAAAAATTAAACTCTTATTCTCCCATTTCCTAAAATACGAGAAGTGGCATACCTCAATATTCTTTCTCACACCTCATGTATCACGAACTTTGGGAGCATATTTATGTCATCGCGTTTCATGCATACATTGTTTCTCGAGTTCTTTTTTTATAAGATGGAATTTTTAAATTCTTCTACTTGAGGAAAAAAATGAATCCTAACTTAAGAGCAAGATGGTAGACATATTGACCTGACTAATCGGCTCGGTCTTTCTCTAGTCTATTTTCCTTTATAAATGCTTTGATTACAAGATGATCCCAATTACTGCCATGAAAGAACGTTGTGTAACACTGTAACGTGTGTTTTCTATAGAAAATATGGATTGACCCCTTATTTTCCTGATTAGAAATAATTGGTTGACTTGTATGAAAAGCCCTTTTTGAAATTTCCAAGTCTCTTAAAACACAAACCCTTCCGTACGAAGCAAGCAAAAGCGCATGCACTTGTGGGGTTGCCTTCAAACGATAATTCAAAAGAGTAATCTGAATGCTAGGAATTTGATTAACAATTGTTTTTTTTGGTCAAAGATTTGATTAACAATTAATCGCACATTTCTAGGTCAATTATGCAACTTCCAAGAACCGATGCATGATGGTCAAGTTGGTTTTTTTACGAATCACGTAGCACTTTCTTAATAAACTTAGGGTTACGTTTTGAACTTTGAGCAAATGAAATAATTAAACACCAAACAAGTCAATATAATATGTAATTAGTGAGCTTGGATTAATTTCCCTTAATATTGATCAGATAAAATTATTGTCGTCACTAACTGGTATAGTTTTGATCAGAAAAATCAAACACATAACTAGGAATTCATAGGTAAAAGCCTTGTAATAACTTGAACTACAAATTCTTTACAGTTCTCATTGTCTTAAGTGAATCCATATAATAATACAATGACGATAAGTGACCTGACCCATTTAATCATTTTAATATCTTAATAAAATTTGTTATCTATTAACACGATCAGGACACGGTTTTATTCTTTGCTTTCTAATATACATGTCATAGTCCTATTGGCTATAGCTTGGTCGACATATCTACCTAAAAGGATATGTTTCCTTAGTAAATCAGGTTAAAATATTTGACGTGTTAATCATGTAACCCCAAACGTTGATTAACGGATAAGTTATTACATGTGTTAAGTCGTGCAATTGTTCAATAATCAAGTCCAATCGTTTATATGACTACCTTTGAGTTTAAACTACAAGATTAATATACATTTTAAGCTTCTATACTTATATATTATATACAAATTTTTTAATAAAATTTGGAGATACAGGGGACAGAGGGTCGTTCTATTAGGAAATTTGCCTTTTCTAGCTCTCTGAGCGGGAAGGAAATAGTTTACTTTGTAATTGATGGCTAAACCCCAAGGTCTTCGTTCTTTCTTACTGCAAGAATAAGACTACTTTTCTAGACGATGACCAAATTATTTGTGTAGTTCGACTCGTCTAATCTATTATCGTCTTTTATTGTGGTTTACGAGTTTGCCACTATGCCACGAACTGACTTTTTAGCTTTTACAGATTAATTAGTTGTTTTCTTAAGTCCTCAACTTGTTATATTGGACCATACACGAGTAGTTCAATTTTAGTTGAAGTCAAGTGGGAACTTCGTAGTAACCCGCCAAGGTCCAACCGTACAAGTCTTACCATGCAGAGTCGATGCATGGCAGTCTGTTTTCCAGAAGGAACAGTTGTTGTTAACCGTCAAAATGCTAGAAATATTATATGTACTTGAAACTGGTGTATTCTTGTGTACTTTTGGTTAGGTGGAAAATATTGTTGATGTTACAGTCCTATTAGATTATGAATGTAATTGTGTAAATTTTAGTGTATCTAGGGATATCTTTGAATATTCTTTTTAGTAATTAATATCCTATTATAGTTGTAATCCTATTAGCGTAAGAATTTAACATTCCCTACTACAATAAATAGAGGCACAATGGGGTGATACAACACACACCTCAGAATTACATCTCTATCTTCTCTTTCTCTTGCCGCCCGCCCTCTCCCTCTCTAGTCCTAAATACAGTTCAGTAAATTAGGCCTACAACACGTTATCAACACGCTCTTGCCAGAAACTAAGGAACTGAAGGATCGTGGATGAGGTTTTCTTCTACAACATCAAAGGCTTTCAATTATTTTATGTCATTTAGGTTATTTTAAAATAAATTAAGATAAATGAAAACGACCTTGAAGCATGAAAACATTCTCCATGGTGCATGAACCCCTTATATTTATATTTTCCTTTTAATTATATATATATATTGCATATGTGTTCATATATTTTGTCAATATATATATTTGTTCGTGCAATACACAATTATGCTATGTGGAATTTGTGAGTCAAAGCATCGAAATTAATTTAGAAGCAATTAGGGTTTTTAACCCTAGAATTTGAAAACAAAAATCTAGGATTTTTCGCGGTTGAGCCGCGTCTCCACGCCGCACCGCCGAGCCACATTAGTTGGCATGCAGCCACGCCACAGCTAGGATGGCGTCGTTTCGACGCCATGGGCCTCTCGCAGCAACCCTGTGGGCTTCCTGCCATTGCACTACAACAAGGCCTCAGCCTGGGTTGGTTAATGCACGGGCCTGAACTCCTGAGTCCACTCCAGCAGGCTAGCAAGCCTTTGTTGGGCTATGTCCTTGTCTCGGCCCATCAAGCCAGCAAGCTTTGCTTACTGGGCTCGTCATCTGTCTCAGCCCGCGATCACCAAAGCTAGCCCATGTGGTTGGGCTTGCCTAGGACCAGCCCACAATGAAGCCAGCTCTCGCTAGGCTTCGCGCATACCCATCAAGGCCAGCTCCGTGCTGGGCCTATGCACCCGAGCTTTTATTGGCTCACAAACTAGCAGCTTTGCTGTTGGGTCTGTGCTAGACACATGGCACATAGCCTGTAGCCATGATTTGGCTGCTCCGCAGCCAACCCCTGGCCCATTAAACCCCATTTGGGGCCTTGCCTCACACACGACACCCAAGCCCACTGAGATTGGGCTATAATTTTAACCCGAATGTTATTATTATTTTTGCTTATACGATCAAATCTAAATGGTTATGATCTATTGAATTAATTAAAGTGACCAGCAGTATATTAATCTGATAATTAATCCAAAATTATTGACCTGAAGTTCACTTTTTGGCAATTAACGATTCAATAAATTATTTCATTTCTTTGAACCATTAACTATCTTTCGTAGTCCCAATGCACTCACACTTGGGTTCCTGAAGCAATCCACAAATTCACTACACTTTATTGTATATTGTCTTCTGAGTTCTTGCAGGCACCCCTATATATGAAATGAACGTTCATAACTAAATCGAACCTGCAGTTTTGAATTTAGTGCCTTTGAAACTCGCAGTTTTGAATTTAGTGCCAATACATGTCTATAGAACCCACATGTTCTACAATATATGTTTATGGCTTTCCATACAATCAACCACGTTTTGTTGTACCTTCTGTTTTAGGGACATGTCGAACTTGAACAAGCTCGATTTCACCGCTCTGGAAGTCTCTGGAAGAAACTACCAAAGTGGGTTTAAGACGTGAAGCTCCATCTTACTACAAAGGGTATTAGAGCAGCTATCGAGGAAACTGACGATGAACCCGTCGATGAAGCTCAGAAAGCTACTGCTATGATCTTCATCTGCAGACACATCCATGATGCACTGCAGACCGAGTACCTTGTAAAGGAAGATTTACGTACCCTCTGGCTGATCGTTTCGATCACCAGAAAGACATTTACTTGCCTGAAGCAAGACACGACTGACAGCATTTATGCTTCCAAAACTTTAAGTTAGTAAATGCTTACAACTCTGAAGTTTGTAGAATCCGATCACTGCTTAAGTTCTGTAAAGAGGATTTAACCGAACATGATCTCATGAAGAATACCTATTTAACCTTCAATGCCACCAATATATCCTGCAACAATAATATAAGGCACATAAGTTCACCAAATTTTTGGATTTGATATCTGTTTTACTTCTCGCTGAAAAGCAAAACCAGCTTTTGATGAAGAATCATCAAGCTCGAAAGCTCCGCCTGAAGCGCATGCGACTAATTCTAGCAGCCACAACCGACGAAAACCCCGTCGTGGCCGTGGAAATGGGTGGCAAACCCTACCATGGGCCCAAGGTCAACAAAACAGAGGCCCATCCAAGGGAGAAAATTTGACCTAGAAGCGCCAACCCCTTGCCCATAAGGCCCCCAACTTTAAGAACAAGGAAAAAGCTACTGTTCAATCGACTTCCACTGAACTGGACATGTGCTATCATCGTGGATCAAAGGATCATTAGTCATGTGAATGCTGAACAACCCCCGAGGCTATTGCCAAGTATCATTCTCGTCGTGAGACTAACTTTGTGCATGTAGAACATCCTGAAGATATTACTACAACTCTGGAGGTTTCAGATTTTCAGGAGGCATCCACTCCCATGGAAGAATAAAATTTTATTTTTCTAAGACATGTTAGGGCGTTTTTACACCCCTAGTGGCCTAACCCCTCCCTTAAATTTTAGGTTTATGGTTTAATTTTTGGACAATTTTTCTAAGTTTTTGAAATTATTTGTCTGGATTGGTTTGTTTTGAATTAATAATTATTTTATGGATACTATTTCTTGAATTGATTAATTGAATGAATGGAATTATATTTATGTATGTGATCGATTCAATTAATTTATTTCTAGGTATGACTAGTGGGGAAGTTAGTTGTCTAGCTGATAATGCCACCATGCACACCATATTGCGTGAGAAACACTATTTTACTAACTTTGTACCTAAAAATGCACCTTTGACAACCCTCTCAGGCCCATCCAATATGATAGAAGGATACATAAAGGCCTGTATTATGTTGTCTAATGGTACTGAATTTATTCTCCACGTTCCGGCAGAACGTTGCTGAGTTTTGGAGATATTCGAGATAATCAATATCATATTGAAACCACTAAAAAGAATGATTCTGAATTTCTTTGTATCACTTCTTACGAGTATGGCCAGAAGTATAATCACGAGAAGTTGGAACGTTTCCCGAGTGGGTTGTACATCACAGCCATTCACAACATAGAAGCTCATCATGTGGCTGGTCCTGTGCCTGAGTTTCAAAGCACTTTGCTGCTTTGGCATGACCGTATGATACATCTCATATATGACAAGATGCATTGTATCCTCAAATCATCACATGGGCATCATTTACCTCCCTTCGTTGGATTCCCGCCATGCAAAGCTTGTTCTTTGGGGAAGTTGAATACCCAACCCTCAATTATAACAATTATTCACAACCCTCTTAAGTTTCTTCAGAGGATTCAAGGGGATATTTGTGGACCTATCCAACCAACATGCGGACCATTTAGATACTTTATGATGTTGGTTGATGCATCGACATGATGGTCACATGTTTGCTTATTGTCCACACGCAATGCTTCATTTGCGAAACTCCTAGCACAAATTATTAGCTAAGGGCTTACCACTCTGATTATCCGATAAAGTCAAATCGACCTAGATAATGCTGGAGAGTTTACGTCATAGACTTTTGACGATTATTGCATGTCAGTTGGGATTGAATCATGTACCCCTTGTTCACACCCAAAACAGGCCTGGCAGAAGCTTTCATAAAGTGCATTTAATTGATAGCTCGAACTTTGGTTATGCGAACCAAACTGCCGATATCTGCCTAGGGCTATGCAATATTGCACACAGCTATGCTAGTCGCCTAAGTCTCACTACTACCTAACCTCATTCACCATTACAGTTGGGTGCGTAGTTTATGTGCCAATAGTACCGCCACTACGTACCAAAATGGACCCTCAGAGAAAAATAGGAATCTATGTCGGTTATGATTCGCCATCAATTATTCACTATTTAGAGCCCTTGATAGGAGATCTCTTTACTACACGTTTTGCGGATTGTCACTTTGATAAGACAGTCTTTCCGTCGTTAAGGGGGAGATAAGCATGCTAACGTTCCTAGAGAACGCTGCAAATTGTTTTGGTATGCTCCCACTATGTCTCATTTAGATCCCTGCACTACCCAGTCTGAAACTGAGGTGCGACGAATTATAGATCTTCAGAGCATTGCTCAAAGCATGCCAGATGCTTTTACTGATCTAGCTAAGGTGACAAGATCACATATACCTGCTGCAAACGCACTTGCAAGGACAGACGCACCTCGAGTACATCGTAATACCGCATGGGAAGGCCGAACCGTCCTGGAAGGTGGGGAGGCCGCACCTTCCACGCGACCCAGTACATTGGCGGCTAACCAATCATCTACTCCGACCCTGAAGTGTGGTAGACCCCTTGGTTCAAAGGATTCACAACCCCAAAAGAGGAAAACGGCACAAACTAGTGACCCTAGTTTGAATCCGACCATCACTCACTTATCTGTTCCAACGCATGAGGTTATTCTAGATTACGATGATATCTTAGATGAGACAACCCGACCTACCGAGAATAGCGAGATTTTGGTCCACTACACAGTATTGGATGAGGTTTGGAATTGGAATGAGATGATCATTGACGATGCATTTACGTACACAATAGTTACTGATATCATGCTTAGTGATGACATTGAACCACGTTCCGTTGATGAATGTCGACGTAGAACGGATTGGTCAAACTTGAAACAAGCAATCCAAGTCGAACTCGATTCGCTTGCGAAACATAAGGTGTTCGACCTATAGCTCCTACTCCACCACATGTGAAGCCCGTGGGCTACAAGTGGGTTTTCGTGAAGAAGCGTAATGACAAGAATGAAATAGTGCGATACAAAGCACGCCTCGTAGCGCAAGGCTTCTCTCAGCGCCCTAGGATTGATTACGAGGAGACATATTCCCTCGTAATGGACGTCATAATGTTCCACTACCTTATCAGTTTGGTAGTTTTCAAAAAACTGAATATGCAGCTTATGGACGTGGTAACCGCGTATCTCTATGAGGATCTAGATACGGAAATCTACATGAAAGTTTCAGAAGGAATTCCATTGACTGGTTCAAATAGTCCTTGGACCACATAACATTCTTTCTATTAGTTTGAGGAGAACACTCTACATATTGAAATAATCTGGCCGGATGTGGTATAACCGTCTGAGTGAATATTTGACAAGTCAGGGTTATGTGAACAACGAATTATGTCCATGCTTGTTCATAAAGAAGTCACATTCTAGATTTGCGATCGTTGCAGTTTATGTCGATGACATGAACCTCATCGGAACTCTCGCAGAGCTTGAGGAAATTGTCGTTCACTTGAAATCAGAATTTGAGATGAAAGATCTTGTGAAAACTCGATATTGTCTCGGCCTGGAGATCGAGCATTGTTAGAATAGAATCCTAGTACACCAATCGAACTACACCCTAAAAGGTGTTGCCATGTTTTAATGAGTATAAAGCGAAGCTTTCAAGTACTCATATGGTCGTTCGGACTCTAAATGCTAAACGAGATCCCTTCCATCCCAATGAAGATGAAGAAAAGATTTTGGAGCCTGAAGTTCCATACCTAAGTGCAATTGGGGCTTTATTGTAGTTGGCTCAATACACTAGACCCGACATCTCATTCGCTGTTAATCTTTTGACTAGATACAGCAATGCGCCTACACGTAGACACTGAAATGGTGTTAAAGACATTTTCCTCTACTGCAAGGGTATGATGGATTTGGGCTTGTTCTACACCCATGAATCCTCGAGATGAGCCGCTGCCCCCCTTGGTTCTCGGTTGATTCTCGCCTTGTTGGTTACACAGATGCTGGTTATCTATATGACCCATATAGGGCACGTTCTCAAACGGGCTATGTCTTTACCGTTAGAGACACCGCTATATCTTGGAGGTCTCCCAAGCAAAAGCTAGTTGCGACTTCTTCGAACCATGCTGAGATTCTCGCCCTGTATGAAGCATCGCGTGAATGCTTTTGGTTGAGAGCAATTATGGAACATATTCGAAGCACTAGTGGTCTTAATTCCATCATTCGAAGCACTTGGGATGATCATACTCCGTTGAGTTCACTACTTTCATCTTGTTTGACGTTTGTTTTTGGACGTTATGCATACTTCTCACTTTTCACCTTAGTCTATGGGTTTTTCACCTGCCTTAGGTTTTACCATAACGAGATTTTGTGAGTTTTATTACCAATGCATACTTTCTTTAAATTTGATACTCGCATTCACCCGTTGTGCTGCCGACTTCATCAATTGTTCTACCTTATCTGTTGAAGATCTGATGCGATGTTTTGTTTGAGTATTTACACACTCAAGGGGGAGTGTTGCAATCATATTTAGAATATGAATGTAATTGTGTAAATCCTAGTGTATATAGGGATATCTTTGAATATTCCCTTTAGTAGTTAATATCCTATTAGAGTTGTAATCCTAAAACGGTAAGAATTTAACCTATCCTACTACTGTAAATAAAGGCAGGGTGATACAACATACACCTCACAATTAAATCTCTCTCTTCTCTTTCTGATTGCCACCGGCCTCCCCCTCTCTATTCCCTTAGAAATTGTTTTGTTTAGTGTTACCAAACTAGCCCTCAAATTTTTTATTATCTTTTTCTTCACGTTATTGAGTCGATGTGATGAAAAATAGGATCATCCACACCTTTGCAAACGGTTTGAGTGGGCAATTTGAAGGGGTTTTCACCAATGCTTAACGTATGAATACGAAATAGGGCAACGGTTTGGGATTTATGTAGACCCAAAATATACTATAACAGTTGTATTAAATATTATATATATATAATATAACAGATTGTTCTTTAAGGTATTGTCGTGTAGATTTGATACCACATTGAGTATTTATGAAATCCGGTCAAGAAATCAAAGATTCAATATAATTTATTGTTTCTGACAAAAAAATAAAAATCTGATCGTTTTGTTTCTGACAAAAAATTCTGATTTTATGCCTTACAATAGTTGTCGGTTACTGTATATAAATCAGACTATGAACGCAGCCACCATCCATCTTCCCCAAAGAATTTCAGTTCCGAAACGCACAAACTTCTCCGAGATGGCTGCCTTGGTCAAGTCCTTCATTGTGATTCTTCTTTTCAGTCTCATTAACGAAGGTACAATAGTTGCGTAATTGCTTTAATATATTGATTGCTTTGGCACCCTCTATTTTTGTTTTCTCGATTAAACTTGGACTCGATGTAATACTAATGTCCCAAGTTCTATAGGACTTTAACGTGTAAATTCCTGCATACAACGAATGTTATATAAAAATTATGTTTTTTTTTTCTTTCTGAAATTGACACTACACTTTTTATTTACACGCACTGAGATCACCCTTTTTGGCAAAGGTAAGAAACGCTGAATATATATTCTCAAAATCTCACAGGAATGTGCCAAGAAAAGTGCGCTACGATCGACCTGCAAATTAGACAAGAGAAAACAGGGAATCAGGTGCAAGCAAAGCCAGAGTTTCAGGTGAGGGTACTGAATGCATGCCCATGTCTGCAAGGGAATGTGACATTAGACTGCAATGGATTTCAAACCGTTGAAGTCGAAAACCCCGTGACATTGCTCAGATCTGGGAATGGGTGTCTCCTCAACAATGGCTCACTCCTTACACCATTTAATGAAGTTGTCTTCGTCTATGCTTGGGACACAGAGTTTCCATTCAAGCCACTTTCCTCTAACATTAACTGTGATTGAGAGGGGATGTTTGCGTTGTTTTTCCATCCCCAAATAACGTTTTCAATTGATGCAAATAAAAGTATAATTGCATTCATTTTCTTATTGAATTGCATATTTTAGGTTCATTTTTTTATTGTGTTTTTAACAATTAAGTCTCTAACATGTGTGCAGCTTATAATTCTAGTATAGTCAAAGTAGGATTTTATAGGATTTTGATAGACTTTAAAATCCGGGAGTAGTCAATTAGATTTTAAAAAAATGATTTTAAAAGACTTTAAAATTATAGTATAGTCAAATTCGATTTTAAAGAATACATCTAAACTCAAGTATAGTGAAAATATCAAAGATTTGTTAGGATTTTAATAAGTGAAGAATTTGAATGTGCGTAGTATAAATACCAAAGAGTATCAACAATCCTACAGAGTAGGCCACATTCAATACATAGTAGGCCAAGGTGATTGCCAAGAAGAAGATGCAGAGCAAGAATTTGGTGGCAGCCCTTTAGATACATTCACATTCAAATCAATCAAAATTCACCAAGCCAATATCACAACTCATATTGGTACCGCCAGTCTCTCTCTTTAGGTTCGCGCGATCCTCGCATGCCTGGAGCCCGGTTGGTCCCTATGGAAGTTTGGAAACTTATCTGGCGTTTGAAGGTACCCCCAAAAATTCGACATTTCCTTTGGCTTTCCTTGCATAATGGTCTTCCTACTTGTGCTGCTCTTTACAGATGGCATTCCTCCCCCACCCCTATCTGTTCTATCTGTCTAGGCCATGATGAGACGGTTGAGCATGTTTTTCTCTGCTGTCCTTGGGTGAAGGCTGTTTGGTTTGGTGGTGCCGTTTCCTATAAAATCGATGGTGCTGCTATCCCTTCGTGGGTGCAATGGCTTCAGACATTTTTATCTTCAAATCAGGGGACCCCGACTGTCCAAAGGTTGTTCCTTTCTTATGTCGCTTTCTCTTGTTGGTTCATTTGGAAGGCCAGGTGCGATTTTGTGTTTAATCAGGTTCCCATTAGTCCTGCCAAGGTGATTTTTGATATCTCTTCTGCTGTGGACACTTTTTTGCATGCGATCCGTGACCTTCAGACAAACCGCCCGTCGGAGGGGGTGATTGAGAACCGGGTTGTGAGATGGTGTCCTCCTCTTGCTCCTTTCTCTAAAATTAACATGGATGCTAGTTGGTCCACAGATTCTCGGATGGGTTTTGCTGAGGTGGTTATTAGGGATGATGGAGGTCGTTTTGTTGCTGCTACAAAGTATCCCCTTACGGCTCCCAATGTTGCCTTGGCTGAGGCGATGGCGTTGCTTCGGGGGTGTGAGTTGGGTATCTCGTTGGGTATTATCTCTGTTATTTTTGAATCGGATTCTCTTGAAGTTATTTCTTCTTGCGTGGTTCTATTGAAAATGGCAGTTGGGAAGCTTATCCCGTCTTGGCTAGGGTTCTCTGGCTAAATGGGGCTTTTCAGTTCTGTCGCTGGTCTTGGGTCCCAAGATCAGCCAATTTAGCCGCTGATACTCTTGCGTCGGCTGATTTTTCGGAGATGTGTGATGTTGTGTGGGTTGAGAGGCCCCCATCTTCGTTAGTTCATGTCTTACGTAATGATGGCCTTCCTTGTCCTCATTAGTTTTTGTTTGGTGGTGTTTGGGGTGACTCTTTTACTTGGTGAAAGTGTTTGTGTGGTTGTTTCCCCTTGCACTGCTTTGTTATTGGTTAGTCTACCTTGTTCTTTGCCTCGTGGTAGGCTTTCTGTTTCTCTTTGGCTTTCTGCCTTGGAATGTGATTTCCTCTCTTTCAAAAAAAAAATAAAAATATCACAACTCATATTCCAATTCCAAAACCCACTTCACAGAAACCAACTAAAACCTCCATGTTTCCAAATACCCAGATTCCAACTTGCCCAACATTTCTAAGAAATTCAATAATCAATTAAAATTTCATAGAAAATAATTTAAAAAATAGCTTCACCATTTTGTGCCAAAGCTAGGGCTTTATGTATTGAATTTTCTTCGATACTATCGGCTTTTGGTGCTTCAGCCATTGGAAGGCACTCTCTTTGGAAGCCATTGAAGGGCACACAAGAGAGGAAAATGGGCAGGAGGAAGAAAGAAATTTCTTGGATTTTTGTTAATTAAAGAGATGGGATCACTCTTTTTTATTTAATTTTTTGACACAAAAAATTATTTTCTTTTTGAAAATCTTAAGAACTTCATAGAAGATGTCCACAAATCCATAGAAATTTGTATGGAAATCCATGTAAATCTGCCAAAATTTATATAGAATTGTAGGGTCTATTAAAATTATTTGAAATCTGTCACTTAAAAAGTCTATTAAAATCCAAAATTCAAATCGACTACACCCCCTTAGTTGTTTTATAAGTACTCATGCAGTTCAGTTTTTCTTCTTCAAGTATCATTTGTTTGAAAATAAATATTGCATTGAAGTTCTTGTGTTTGATTTTTATTCTTCCAAGTTCAGTCCTTAATCTCTCCCACTACTGGAAGTGATGCAGCGACACTTTGAGCAGTGTTGAGAAACCACAAGGGAATAAATTCAAACTTCGGTCAGTCTAAAAATACCAGAACAATACCATCGAAGGAAATTTCGTTTTACTGTTATACAAAGATTTTATTATTCCAATTTTAAAATAATAGTAACCATATCTGACTTTTCAACTTTGTAACCTTATAAAACCAAAACAAAAGAAATCAGTACCGAGTGAAGTGCATATCTTATATATCCAGTTAAGAAATTATTATTTGTTTGACTTTTGAATTAGGCAGAAAAATATGAAATGGTAAATATAAAATATATTACCATATGTGGAAGCGGTATTATAGAAAGAAAAAAAAAACGATAAAACCTTATAAAACAAATAAAATATGAGGTGGAGTATGCTTGTTGGCATAGAGGTTAAGGTATTGAATTTAGTTTTTAATTTTAGTTAAGATACTAATAATCTTTTTCAAAGATTATGATGAAGTTTTTTATTTTATTTTAAAGTGTTGTCTTTTATAATCCACTCCACATTGGATAAATTGAAATCCCCGTTAGTAAAGGACAGATTCATTGTCTTAAATTCAGATTGACAACTTTTTTTGTTTTTTCCAATCAGATTGACAACTATGTAAGGCAATCAAATCAGATTCTAATATATAGCCAGAAGCAATATATTTTCTTGACGCTTTGCAGGAAGATTGACATTTCCCCTAGACACGAATGAGTCCTATCAACATTGAAGTCGTATCCAAATTATTATCAACATGATTAATCAATATGGTTGATCGAGGAAAATGCTTACAGATTCGTTAAACCAGTTGATGCCGAAGTAATGTTTGACAAAAATAATTATTTGAAAATGAATTCTAATGTGAACTTGCTTAATTGATTATAAGATGTAGACAGACAACATAAGCAACATAACAAGAGAACATCACCACTTGTAATAGCGCAGAATTGACCTCCAATTATATAAATAAAAACCAGGGAGCCTACATCGTTCAAATCGATCAACACGATTAAGAAACAAGTTTCACTCAAAGAACAAGCAATCGTGGAGGATAGTAGCTTAAAATGAAAGGCAGTATCCCAAGCGTAGGCGATTTTCCCCTGAACTTTTATAATAGGCCAATTTTCCCCCTGAATTTTTATTTTATAATTGCATAAAAGTTATTAGTTTTATTCCTAATATGGATGGCATATTGTTTTTCTTCTTCTTCCCTTCCGCTAATTGATCACTCCATACACTTTTGTTTGAATTTTACGATTTAGGGGGAAATTAAAGTTCAGGGGAAAATCGCCTAATTATAAAAGTTCAGATGAGTAATCGGCTAAATTAAAGTTCCAAAGAAAAATTGACAGCTTAAAATTGAAGGGTTTGGATTGCATACAAAAAATTGAAAAATGCATAAATCATTCTAGATACTGATAACTAGCAGCTGGTTTATGCTTTAAGCAATATTTCAAGGAATTTATAGTGAAATATGTGGAAGTGGAGCTTTACCTCCTACAATGAGACTGCAAATGAAAACCAGGCCGAGGAACTTCATAGTAGCTGCCATTGGACTGGAGACAAACGAGAATGTTTTTTCTCTTTCTTGGCCGGCCTTCTTGTTTGATAAAAATGTCACACAACAAAATACAAGGAGGGTTGTAATTAAGGCTCCACAATAAAATTTATTTCAAATTCATTGTCTACAAGGGATGTACTTGTATATATAGAACTGAAAGTATTTAATGGAATATCACCCTAAAATCTACTCCTAAATATCCTCTTGGATTCTCTGCTTAATACAGATTCTAAATCTAAAAGAACTCTTTTTGACCAGTATAAATACACCATTCTATTTCTAGGTTCATCTATGATAACGCAATTATTACATACTTTATTCTCTAGCCCACTGGTTGAGTCTTAAAAATTGGTTACTAACTTAACCGTCAAAGAGCCTTTGGTCGGTACCCCACCGGTGTCTAGGTTGTCTTACGATCGTTTGCTCTTTTACAGGTAATCGAGTTTGTGCATCTCCTCCAAATAGTGGTGCGCGAATTTGATTCCAGACATATTCCATATAAAATTCGGGTAGTCTACACATATTTTTAACATATTATTGAAGAAATTAAAAAAAAAATTGTAATAAATTTTCTGTTAAGATTATCAAAAGTGGCCAAAACAATGGGTATGAAATTAATGATCATTCTAAACGCAAAATGATCTTTTAATGGGGAGAGGTTGGGCTCTCCATCTGCCTTATTGGGGAGAGGTTGGGTTCTCCATCTTTCTAGTGAATTCTCACTTGTTCATATGTTAGCATGCTAAGTGCTTAATTTCTCCTACTCCCTTGAGCTTAATTTTTCTTCACATGTTTACTTCCATGTTTTATTTTTCTATACATCACCTGTTCAAATGTTAGCATGCCAAGTGCTTACTGAGATCGCTTAATTTAGTTTAATTGTCAATTTCTAGTTCCCTTGATTTTCTTCATTATTTTTATGCCCTGGGATTGCCAAGACTTGGATAGGATTTTTCCCTTCCTCTATCAATTTTTTTTTTACAAGAAACAATAGAGTGATTAGATTAATATAAACCAAAATATTATTAGATTACATTATCGAGCTCCAAAGAAATGAGTAGTTCTTTATGATTCATGAAGGAAATAAAGCATACTAAACCTTTTTTTTTTTTTTGAACAAATGCATATAGTTTTATTAGAACACATTGTGTTATTTTCTCTCACTCCTTACGATAAACCTCGAACCTTAGAACTAGGATTGGGCACGTTCCTTGAATACGAAATCTTGGATCTCGAAACTAGATCTTGGACTCAAGGCCGGATACAAAATCCAAACACCAAACTTGGACCTCATACACTTAAACCTAAATTTCAAACCCAAACCATGAATTCATCTTTTGACCCCTAAACCCGAAGCCCTAATGTTAGAGGTGGAGTCATACCGAAGAAAACTCCATCCTAAAGGGTTCGTTTAGTGGGTTGGATGAACTTAGGCATTAGGGATATGATTGGATTGACATGAACTTGTAACTTATGTGTAAAGATAGGTTAGGTAACCCATTGTATTGCAAATTCATAACTCATAATGTCCAATCTTGTCCATCTCATATATTAACACAACGGACTAATCCGTTTTAATTGGTCACAACATATTTCCATCCAACCTTTTGGGTTAGGACTTAATTATTGCTTATCCTTATCACACTTGTATTCTTGCATGTCAAAGTTACTTATCTTGTACGTCTAGTCAATAAACGCACATTTAATTTGTTGAATTCTGTAATTTTACCTTATCACAATCCAAATTTGAATGAAAAAACAATTTTGATAAGCTAATCGATAAAATCGTTTAAAATGAAATTTTTAAATAATTTTTTGAAAAGAACATAGATGGTGTTTCGCCACATAAGTGATTTTGGGTCACGAACCACTTTCCATATGGGTCAGGCATTAACGATAATGATTGTACCTAGAACGTATATATTTCAAAATAATAGAAAGCCTTTGACCAAATAAGGGCTTACCCAGTTTCCACCCAAAAGATTGGAGGAGTACCTCCCCCGAAGACTACAAACACAATTGAGACCTGCCTTGGTTGCCTAGTGATCTCATAATTCAGACATTTGACTTGGGTTTCTAATATTTTAATAGCAACTGAACATATAATAATTAAGGTACTAGCTACTTCGTTTGCATCCAGCAAATATATGCTGGTCTCTAGTTTCTTTTTACAATCTTTTATGGCAACTGTATTTTGGTTAATGTTCATTGAAGAAGCCAACTAGAGGTTTAGAACCATTGTATTTTGCTTTTATGATCTTTGATGAAGCCAACTAGAGGTTTAGAAGTTAGAACCATTATATCTTAGGAGAAAGTTTAAGTTTCACTATAAAAAAAAATGGCAATATATGAAGTAGCCAAATTTCTTATAAACACATGAAAGGTTACTCATTTCCTCGATGTGTGATTCACTCTCAATACACTCCCTCACATGTAGCGAACTTTCAAGTCTAACACGTGAACAACACACAAATCAAGTGACGTGAAGCACTTGTGGCTGTTGGCTTTCACACATGAGTGTAAACAAGGGATAGCATGTCAAAATTAGGGTGAGTGTCACGTAAGCCTTGACATGTCTGTGGGCTTCACACAAATTGAGTGACCTATAGTACGTTCCACATAAGCCCTGACATGTCAAAACTTAATTTGTTGGTGAATATTTATTTCACCAAAATTTACATGTCTGCAATGAGACAAGCTGCTCTAACACCATAAAGAATGTTGAGATTCCCATAAAATTAATTGGTAATATAGGAAGTAACTCAACTAATTATTGGTGCATACAAAGTCTCTCATTTTTCCGATGTTGAATTCACTCTCAACAATTCTCTTCTAAACTACTTAATTTATTCAACTAAAAAAAAATTCTCGTAATCTAGAAGTAAGGGATGTAGTGCGTTGTCTTATGTATGATATGTTGTAAGAACTTAAACTGAATATTACGAAGGGAATATGCTGGTGTAAACATTTTGATATTCTTTTTTTTTTTTTTTTGGAAGACCATTTTGATATTCTTTTGGTCAAATGAGATATTTAGTAAAAAGATGAAACAAAATTGGAAATACAATACAACAACAAATAAAACACGAGAAAAAACCACAGAAAGGCCTAACAAGGAAGGATTGGAAGGTTTGGCTTTGTCTTTTCCATTGAGCCCTCCTCAATGGAATTGGATTGGCTTTTTGTGCGCTGAAAATGACTGGGAAGAAAGTTGCATTCGGATTTCGTTTTTATGTAAGACGGCAAATGGGACAAGTGGTGAATAAAATCCTTTCTGGTCTTTTGTACACAAGGCATTTTTAGTAGCTTTTGACATGGTCGTTCGATAATATCTTGAAACTTATCTTGATACTTTTTGTTTGGGCAAATGCTATTCACAACCTCAAGACTCTCCGTTCTTTCTTGCGAATGTAACTAAATTGCGGGGTGCATAACACATTTTTATAGCCAATGTTATTATGTTCTTGTTAACTGTTTTTGTGAATGTTTTATGATGATAAAATATTGAGTTTCGAATGCAAAATTACAAGCTGAGTGTACGAATAACAGTTAATTTTTATTTTTAGCAGAGTTTAAATATCCTAACTCCAGTCCCACTAATACCGAGATCTTTTGTTATAAAACCTCACACCTATTGGACTGTGCATGTGATAATTAACAAGTTTGGGACAATATCGATGTTACTAGAAGTAGTAATTTGACATGGTATTAAAGCTAGGGAGCGGGCCAGCACTGCCATATGATGGATGGGTCACCTTGGCCTCGCACGATGATGATGGATCCCTTGGCCACGCGTATTGTGAGTCCCCTTGGCTCTACGTTTTTGCCGATGTATGGATCTCCCACGTGTGACCCACTAATTGGATCTCATGAGGGAGGGCGTCTTGAATTATCCCACATCGGGCAGAGACAGAGAAAAAGAAGAGTTTAGATATCTTAATCTCAGTCCAACTAATACGGAAGCCTTTGTGATAAAACTTCACACATGTTGGACTGTTCAGGTGGTAATTAACAAGTTAGGGACACTATCGTTGTTATGGTTCAACTAATACCGAGAATTTTACGGTAAAACCTCACACATATCAGACTATACAAGTAATAATTAACTTTTTCAAAAAAGAAAAGAAAAGGAGAAGTAATAATTAACAAATTGAGGCAATATTAATATCATAAAAATGAGTCTTCTGTCGTCTCTCCCTGATAATTAGACAGTTTCTTCTTACAACATGGATTGCTTTTTCAAGACTAAATTAAAGTGTGACATCATGAAAGCGAAAAGCACTCACTCACCCACAAGCTTCCCCAGTTGTTTCTTCTCGTCCATAATATTATATCCACCCACTATCCGACAAAACATCACAACCACATCTGATCCAACCCCATTACTAAAACCAAATCTGCAGAACTTGTAAGAAACTCCAACTCCATCATTAAAACCAATACAGAAACAAAGTAGCTGCAGAGGAAACTTGTTTTTGTTACTTCTTCATTTTCCATGTGTGAAGGTATGCCTTCTCTGGTGATTCTTTCATTGCTTTGCTATGGGCTGTACTGGGCAACTCACAGCAACAAGTCATCAATCTCAGTGGCTTCATTGAGCACCGAAGAAACCCTTTTTGTGAATAAAACAGCTGCAGTTGGAGCTACAGATGATGACTTTATCTGTGCCACAATTGATTGGTGGCCTCCTCAGAAATGTGACTACGGAAGTTGTAGTTGGGGCTCTGCTTCTCTTCTCAATCTGGTAAGTCTATTATATATCCTTCTTTTTTTTGTGCAATTTATGTCATGTGTAGTATACTATAGTTCGAAGTGCGTAGTAGTTAGCACTTTATTAACTTACTAACCAGTCATTCGCTTCAACTCTGCGTATCCAACAGATGTCTCTGCTTTCTGTATTCTGTATAGTTCAAAGTAGTAGTAGTTAGCATTGTATTAACTTACTAACCACAACAGTTACTCAAATACTACCCATTTTGGTTTGAATCTCCTAATATTCATTTAACTGCTGCTGTAGTTTTCCGTCCGTACATTATTGACGTTGTTGCTAAACCTTTTCCTGACAGTATTAAACCACAATTTATCTAGAAAAAAAAAATAGTGTTGAACCAACCAACGTTTGTATTGGCCTTCTCAGTTTGATCTTAGAGGATTATGATGTTAATACCTTTACCAATTTTTTTTTTTTTAGTTTTACTTTATTAGGAGATTAGCGAGAGTAAAATTATTATGATAATATAAGAGTTACAGAATTTCGAACTCAAAATGCGTGGTTAGAAATTCAATACTTATGATAACTACAAGTCTACAGTAACACTCAATTTTTCAGCTTTACTCTTTTTGGTTATGATTTGTCAACTAGTGCAACTGACCTACCCAAGATGCTATTCTCATTCCTCAGCACGAAATTGCAACTTTCAGAAAAAGGTTAAGAAAAAGATGATGCCTATCAAAAAGCATAATATGTTTACCAAAAAAAATTCAAAAAGCATAATATCTCTTTTATTTATTTGGGCAAAAGAAACAAAGAAGCATAATTTCCCCCTTTACTATTACCCATTTTTTTTATTCTTTTTATTTATTTAATTATTTCATAACTATATTATTTACTAATTCTAATATGTATTTTCTTGTTTTTCAATTGTTGGTAGGATCTTGACAATGCTATATTTTTAAATGCTATAAAAGGTAAACAAGTCATTGCTTCAACTTATACACACAATATATATATATATATATATATATATATATATATATTTTTTTTTTTGATAATCCAAAACAGTCTTAACTAACAGAAGTGTACAATTCCATTATTTTGTTGCAGCATTTTCACCCTTGAAAATTAGGTTGGGTGGCACTTTACAAGATAAAGTCACATACCTGACAGATGGAAGTCAACCACCTTCCACCTCATTTGTCAAAGATGGTTCACAATTGTTTGGTTTCTCTCAAGGTTACTTACCAATGCCTAGATGGGACCAACTAAACAGTTTCTTCAACAAAACTGGGTATAATTTCCCCCTTAATTATACTTAAATCTTCTCATGAAACCATATCACTATATTAATTAACTATAACATGATATAATTTTTTTTTTTTGAAACAGGGCTGTTATTATTTTTGGTTTAAATGCACTCGTAGGTAGAAACATAGACTCCAATGGTGCTGCTGCGGGTGCTTGGAATTCAACCAATGCAGAAACCTTAATAAGATATACAGTCGACAAGGGATACACAATTCATGGTTGGGAACTTGGTAAGAACTTTTACGCATTTTATTTGGTTAATTACTCGTGATATTCGACAAAACTTAACTGCTTTTAACCACTTGAGTTACAAGTCTTTTGCAAAATTTGTACACATTAATTGTCAGGTACAAATGCGAAACTAAAGCTATACTTGGAATAAATTTCAGGAAATGAACTGAGTGGGAATGGAGTTGGAACAAAAGTTTCAGCAGACCAATATGCAGCAGACACACACGCTCTCCATGAAATACTGCAGAAAATTTATGCAGATTATGGATCAAAGCCACTAGTCTTAGCACCAGGAGGCTTCTTTGATGCCGATTGGTTCACAGAATTTGTTCATAAAACTCCTCTTTCCCTTAAAGTAATCACTCACCACATATATAATCTTGGTCCAGGTATATTAATTAACCTAGCTAATTAATCTGCGTTTTTCAAAATCACTTTCCTTTCTCTGGAATTTCAACTTGTGGAATGACACTTTGCCTTTTTCTTTGTCTCGTATTAACTAAGGTAGTGCTGGAGATCTCGTTGACAAAATCCTAGATCCAGATGTTCTCGATGGTATTTCACAGACCTTCAGCAGCCTACAAAACCTTGTTGAGACGTCAAACACTTCAGCAGTGGCATGGGTTGGTGAAGCAGGAGGTGCTTACAACAGTGGCCATAATCTTGTTACAAATGCTTTTGTGTTTAGTTTCTGGTAATCAAATATGTCCTCGAAACTGATTTCTCCTTCTTTTGTTTTTAATTATGTGATGAAAAGAGGTTTCGTAATTTTTTTACCAACCAATCAGGTATCTAGACCAGCTTGGTTTGGCAGCATCTTATGACACCAAAACATATTGCAGACAGACATTGATTGGTGGAAATTATGGGCTCCTTGACATCAACACCTTTCAACCAAATCCTGATTATTACAGTGCTCTTCTTTGGCATCGTTTAATGGGAAACAAGGCCCTGTCAACAAGCTTCTCTGGGACGAAGAAGATACGTGCCTATGCTCATTGTTCAAAGAAGACAGTAAGTCTGCATTAAACTGGACAAAATTTCACATAGATCAAACATAAAGGTTATGCTTAATTGGCTAATCCTTTAAGCTAAGGTTATGCTATCACGTGATTTTTTTCCCCCTTCTGTTGTTTGATTCATTAATCGTTTCTCGCTAATATTATCAGTTGTTAGGAGACTAACCTAATTAAGTAATTGATTTCTGCAGAAAGGAATCACAGTGCTCCTCATCAACCTAGACAGTAACACTACAGTTCAAGTCCGAGTTTCGACTGATAGTACTGGCAGGCCTGTGAGTTCTGAAGGCCTTCGGAGTTCGAAAGCTAGCAATGATGTAAGGGAAGAATACCATCTAACAGCTCAAGATGGGGACTTGCAGAGCAAAGTAATGCTACTAAATGGGAAAGCACTTAGTGTAGATTCATCTGGGGATATCCCACCCTTGGAACCGATAACAGTCAGGCTATCAGATCCAACTACCGTGGCGCCATTCTCTATTGTATTTATTCACATTCCCAACACAACCGTGCCGGCTTGTGCATAGAGGCTTTTGGTGAACAAAGGCTTGTAGAACTTTTTATTTTCATACAAAAAGATGAATAGAATAAAAATAAGAAATGAATTTGAGAGGATGCAACCACGTTATAAATTAAAGTTAAAAATTTATTGGTTTCTTCATGGTGATCTCCAAGAATAATATACATTACTTCAGAGAGTATGATGTTTATATAGAAGAGTTTGAAGCAATCATCTGTGCCGGCTTCGTTTTACGGCTTCACTCCTTTTATGAAGTTTGGATGCGCTCAAAGCAATTTATAATGCATTCTATCTTCAAAGCGATAAATGGTGGCGTACTGCACTGATTATATATGTTGATGACATAGTGGTCACATAAGATGATGTGGATGAAGTAAAAAGGTTCTAGACGTCTCTGGCAACTGAATTTGAAATGAGAGAGTTAGGTAAATTAAAACATGACATGTTCCAACGTCCTCGTCGTGGTCTCCCTCTTCATTCCCCTCTTCATCGACATCGGAGAGCTAAGATTTTACGGGGAGGGTGAGCTCCGGGACTGGAAAGTGACTCGGAATGGCAATGAGGTTGGGGAGTGCGTTGGGTGAGGTGGTTGAGAAGCGGATGAGAATCATGAGATGAACATTTGTGCAAGTGTGAAGTAATTGCTCTCTGACTTTTGGTTTGCAATGTAGGTGATCTATGTGATGTGGTTTGCAATGTAGGTGATCTATGTGACTTTTCCCATAAGATTTCTTTCTCTTTTTGGTTAGTTTACATTTAAGCTTTTTGACCTGAAAATAAAGTTATAAACTCCATATTGTACCGTACGTGTGGGTTGGCTAATTGAACCTAAAGCGTTGGGAAAGATGCAGGCAAATTGGTAAGTTTGAAATTCCTAGAGTAAATATTTTTTTTTATTACAAGCGATATTTCTATTCTAAGCTACACTAAAGGGACATGAGAGAAATTGAACTCGAGACGCTATGAATTGAAGAAGAAAAGAATATCCACAAGAGCAATCCACCACTTGCACATAGTAAATATACTCAACCTATTTTTTTTTTCCTTCCAAAATTAGTAAGCACACAAAACACATTTGTCAA
Source organism: Cotoneaster glaucophyllus (assembly GCA_036320875.1). Lineage (NCBI taxonomy): Eukaryota > Viridiplantae > Streptophyta > Magnoliopsida > Rosales > Rosaceae > Cotoneaster > Cotoneaster glaucophyllus. The sequence goes on along the minus strand of CM070073.1, from coordinate 8,523,970 downwards.
GGAGAACAAAAAACCTGAGACCTTCCTAGTTTTCAAAACGAGTAATTAGTAACCCAACCCATGTTGCCGAGGAAAGCCATAATCATACAAGTTTCCACGTAAACTAGGAACCCTAGAAACCGAAAGCTATAGGAACATATCAAAAGCATCCTTATAAATAATAGATACCGATCGAAAAGGTGATTATTTACAAGTTTACGAACCAAAATTAAGACATCATGGCAAGCATGCTCTGTTCTCTTGTTCGCTTCGTCTACGTAGTCTGTTTTTCCGCTTTGATTCCGCAGGCTTCCCCCGCCCCATTCCTCTTCCCGGAAGCTCAATCCACCGTCCTCCCCGACCCTTCAACCTTCTTCGCCCCAAAACTTCTCTCAACTCCACTCCCCACCAACTCTTTCTTCCAAAACTTTGTCCTCAAAAATGGCGACCAACCCGAGTACATCCATCCCTACACCATCAAATCATCCAACTCCTCCCTATCTATCGCATACCCGTCTTTCTCCTACACATCTACCGTCATATCCACAGCCCCGTTTGAACCCGATCTCACCATATCTGCCTCGAAAACAAACACCGGAAAAGCTCCAAACAGCAATGACCATCATGTAATCTCTGACTTCAATTATCTCAGTGTCACATTGGACTTTCCCTCCTCCAACCTCCGCTTCTTCCTCGTCCGCGGCAGCCCCTTTCTTACCGGTCTTCTTTATTTCCCCACTGTGGTTACTATATCAACTGCTCATACAATTGTCTCATCATCACCAGCTAGTGGCTCAAAAACCAAGTTCATCATCAAGCTCGACAACAATCAGACATGGCTCAACATCCATTCCAACTGATTTATCTGACAGCGGACCATCCTCGTTAACTTTTAAAGCTTTTTCCGGGATTATTCGATTTGCTGTAATACCGGATCCTGACCCAAAATCCGAGGCAATTCTCGATCACTTCAGTTCTTGTTACCCAGTTTCTGGTGCAGCTGTGCTCCAAAACACCAATACTTTGACATATAAATGGGAAAAGGAAGGTGGAGATTTGCTTATGCTTGCTCATCCTCTCCATATTAAGCTTCTCTCCAATGCTACTGTTTTGCAAGATTTTAGGTATAAAAGCATTGACGGCGATTTAGTTGGTGTTGTTGGCGGTTCGTGGATGTTAGCATCGAAGCCTATTCCAGTCACTTGGAATTCTGTAAGGGGTGTCCAAAAAGATTCGTTCCCAGAAATCATATCCGCACTTCGTCGAGATGTTGACGCTCTTAGTTCAACAGAAGCTTCAACTACATCTTCATATTTTTATGGGAAATTGGTTGCTAGAGCAGCAAGGCTGGCTGTGATAGCTGAGGAGGTAGCTTGTCCTGATGTGATCCCGGCGATAAGGACATTCTTGGCGGAGAAAATAGAGCCATGGTTGGATGGTAGCTTTAGTGGCAACGGATTTTTGCATGATAAAAAATGGGGTGGACTTGTTACCAAGCAAGGATTAACTGATCAGGGTGCCGATTTCGGGTTTGGCGTTTATGCTGATCACCATTACCATCTGGGGTACTTTATATATGGAATTTCCGTGTTAGCAAAGATTGATCCTGCATGGGGGCAGAAGTACAAGTCTCAAGCTTACTCGCTCGTGGAGGATTTTCTCAACAAGGATGAACGATCGAATCCAAATTACCCGCGTCTGAGATCCTTTGATCTCTATAAATTGCACTCGTGGGCAGGTGGGTTGACAGAATTCGCAGACGGGAGGAATCAAGAGAGCACGAGCGAGGCGGTCAATGCTTACTGCGCAGCTGCCTTGATGGGAAAAGCCTATAAAGATGCGCAACTTGAGGCCACCGGATCGCTACTCACTGCCTTGGAGAGGGCGGAGAGAATCGAATTTACCAGGAAGCTTTCGCAAAGGAAAATCGAGTAGTGGGAGTCTTATGGGCGACCAAGAGAGACACCGGACTTTGGTTTGCCACCGCGGAGGCAAAAGAAATCAGACTCGGAATTCAAATGCTGCCTGTTTTGCCAGTCACCGAGGTGCTGTTCTCCGATGCAGGGTATGCCAACAAGCTCGTGAGTTGGGCATTGCCGGCGCTCAATAGAACAGAAGTCACCGAAGGATGGAAGGGATTTGTGTATGCGTTACAAGGGATTTACGACAAAACAGGCGCTTTGAAGAAGATTAGGAGCTTGAATAGTTTCGACGACGGAAACTCCCGGAGTAATCTTTTGTGGTGGATTCACACTCACAGTAGGTGATCAGTTTTGTTGCATGACATTTTTTTCGTGAGTTTAATTTTAGAATGTTTTTTGGGTTTTAGCTAGATTCAAGTTCTTCGTGTAACGAAATTGAACTCATTGTTTATTTTCTTTCCGTACTTGCTGTCGTATTTTAACATGAGAATTGCAATGTTGTTCATTGTTGTTTCATCTGATTGCTGAAGATCAATTAAGAAGGCATACCAAACAGTATTAGACTAAACGACAAATGAGTTAGCCATAATAATCGTAATCTAACTCATCTATTTAAGTGAATTGAACATAAAACATTTCACTTGTAAGTATTAAAATATCAATAAACTATACTACTAGCCACAAGTGATGTAAAGAAAAGACTGTGTTACATGCATCAAAGCGGTCAAACGTACATATAAGTAGCCAAGTAATTTTGTCACTTAAAAACTAAAGTTTAGTCATATCTTCTTTTTTAGTTATAAGTAAAAAATGTTAGATTCAAATTTCTTTAGTAATGAGTTAGATATCAATCCAATTATTATTTATCTTTTCATCTCCTGGATAAAAAAAATATAATAAAATAGCCCAAGTATTTGAGAAAATATATGAGGCAGAGCTATTGGAAGCCCAAAGACAGAAATCTCGGGCCCAAACAAACTGGCCCGCTTATTCTTTGTTGATAAAGTGCAGAATCTCTCACCCCCTGTGACGGGGGACGTTCACTGACGGAGAGCAAAGATGGGCACTCTGCTCAAGTTCTACAGACCCTTGTTCCCATGCTCGACTCGGACGATTCAACTCGGAACGCAGCGTTTCCACAGCTTATTGAAGCCCAATAGGAGAATTCGCTGCGTGGCTACTTCCAGCCACTCTCAGCCGTCTATTGTAGGCGGCGGCGGCAGTAAACCGGAGAGTCCAGAATCGTCGGAGCTATGGCTGCACAACACAATAAGCAGGAAGAAGGAGCTTTTCAGGCCCAAAATTGAAGGGAAGGTGGGCATGTATGTGTGCGGAGTTACAGCCTATGATCTCAGCCATATCGGCCATGCGCGCGTCTACGTCACATTCGATGTTCTCTACAGGTCCATTTCTATATGATTTGTTCAATTTTTCGATTTGCGTCTATTTAAATGCTGATTTTAGTGACATTGTTTTGGGAAATAGGCAGATATCTTAGGCATTTGGGATATCAAGTCACATACATTCGCAACTTCACAGATGTTGATGACAAAGTAAGTTTCTTTTTCCAAATTTGAATATTTACAGTTACGAAAGATTCGGTCTTTGGTTATGGGTGTGAATTTTGAATAGTTTGTTCGGAATTTAAGGTTGTTGACTGATACTACCTTTGGTATGTTTATGCATCCTGTTCAATTTGTTTTGTGTTCTTGGATGCCAATTGTGAGTTTGTTTGGCGTTTCTTAAATGTATTGACGCGGCGTGATTATTTTATGTTACGGAAGTTGGATGCCAAGTACCGATTACTTTCCGCATTGGTATTATTACAGGATAGCTGAGAATGCACTTTTCAAATTCTGTAGATAATTGCTAGAGCAAATGAGTTGAGGGAGGATCCTATCAGCTTGAGCAGGCGTTACTGCGAGGAGTTCAATCAAGATATGACCTGTCTGCATTGCCTGCCTCCTTCGGTGGAACCACGAGTGTCCGATCACATGCCACAGATCCTTGATATGATAAAGCAGGTATTCTTTTCCACCTATGCTTCAGAATCTATTAAAAGTGTCACGTTAGGCTTTTAGCACCTTGGTGGAGTTGTTATAAACTTATAATTGTATTTGTATGTGTTATTAATTTTCGAAACAGGGTTCTCTTTCTCTTACCCATTTCTTGATTTGCTTCCTGAGCAGATTATTGAAAATGGATATGGGTACAGTGTTGATGGGGATGTTTACTTTAGTGTCGACAAGTTCCCAGATTATGGACGTCTATCTGGGCGAAAGTTAGAAGATAATCGAGCTGGTGAGCGGGTTGCTATTGATTCAAGGAAAAAACATCCTGGTGACTTTGCCATGTGGAAGGTAGTGTCTGTAAACTCACAGAAAATGATGATAATGTATGCACTTGCTATATAAGAGATGGCATCTTTATCATTTTATTTACATCAACAAAGCTGCCTTGTTCTTAGAAGTTTCATGTTCTTACTATAAAGCATTCATTTGCTTGTTCACACATGTACACATACTGTCGTCAAAAATATGTTAATATTATGACTGGGAAGGAATTAAGCAGGTGAGGATTCTGAATGTTTGCAGTCTGCAAAGGAAGGAGAACCCTTCTGGGACAGTCCATGGGGCCCTGGTAGACCCGGCTGGCATATCGAGTGCAGTGCAATGAGTGCTGCTTATCTGGGTTACTCATTCGACATACACGGTGGAGGGATGGACCTTGTGTTTCCCCACCATGAAAATGAAATTGCGCAGAGTTGTGCTGCGTGTAACAACAGTAACATAAGCTACTGGATACACAATGGTTTTGTCACCATTGACTCAGAGAAAATGTCCAAATCCCTTGGAAACTTCTTCACAATTCGGCAGGTAAAAAGCATTCCATACTGTTTACATTGGTCAGAACATTTTTTTTCTCTGAGAATTTTTGCCACAACTTTTATACGGATCAGTACTCTAGCTTTACGAATGAATCTTTCTGATTACTTTTCTAATATATATTATTCTTCTTCCAGGTTATAGAACTCTACCATCCATTGGCTTTGCGACTTTTCTTGTTAGGGACCCACTATCAGTCTCCGATCAACTACTCTGATGCGCTGCTTGAAAGTGCTTCAGACCGGATTTTCTACATTTATCAGGTACCCTAGCATCCTACTTGTCTGGGTAAAGGATAGAAGAAACCTCTCTTTCTCTTTCCCTTTCCCTTTGTCCAACCCAAAATCGAATGCAGATTGAAACACCTGAACTTTGTAGATCACAGTTGATGTTTCGTCAGGTTCAATCTGCAGTGCTTCTTCAGATGTAGTTGCATATTTGTGATAATATGTTTTAGATGCCAACAGGATTTCGAAAGATGTTTAGAACTTTTTACCTATACAGATTTTTTAAAATTTGATGTTTGATGTCTACTTATCATCGATTAATATGTTGATTTCATTTTGTTTTGATCAAATTTACTTTTCGTTGCAGGCATTACATGATTGTGAAAGTGCTCTGAGCCAGAATAATGGGGTAACCCTGAAAGATACCATCCCTCCTGATACACTGAACAGCGTCAACAACTTCTATAATGTTTTCTTAACGTCAATGTCAGATGATCTTCACACTCCTGTTGTTTTGGCTGCACTGTCAGACCCATTAAAAGCTATCAATGATCTGCTACATACTCGTAAGGTATGGATGATACTCCCGTTAAGTTGCGATTGAAATTAATTGAATGTGAAACTCTCTATGTTTAGGATGCGGGTTCTGTTTGCAAATACAAATAATAGCGATCGAAAATTAATAGAATGTGAAACTCTTTAGGTTTAGGAGGCGGGTTTTGTTTGCGAATACAAATAATTTAGGTTTTCAGAATTACATATCAAATGAAAATTCAAAACTTATTGAACCCAAGCTCCTATTTCTCACTAATGAGATCAATTATACTCTGTTTTGCTGTTTCTTTTGCAAGTTTTCTTGATCTTTGTTTGTAATTTATAAATTCATACAGGGGAAGAAGCAAGAACTGCGAATGGAGTCGCTGGCAGCTTTGGGAACGATAATTAAGAATGTTTTGAGCATTTTAGGACTGATGCCTGCAAGTTACCCGGAGGTACAGAAGTCGGTGCCACAAGAAATCTAAACAGGGTTCACCAAAAAAAAACAGGGTTCTGTGACAAGCCCTTTACGCCGATGCTTCTACGAATTGCTTGGGCTTATCGCAGAATACCTATTTGTTCTTTTGAATACGGTTTTTTTCTACAACACATGAACTTTTTTTATGCTACAGATTCTGCAGGAGCTGAAGGATAAAGCCTTGAAGCGTGCAAAGTTAACCGAAGATCAAGTACTGCAAAAAATTGAGGAAAGAAATGCAGCGAGGAAGAACAAAGAGTATGAAAGATCAGATACAATCAGAAAAGATTTAGCTGCTGTGGGGATTGCTCTTATGGACAGCCCAGATGGAACGATGTGGAGACCAGCCGTACCTCTTGCAATTCAAGAGCAGCAGGTTGCAACTACTTGAAATAGTTCCTGCTGTAAGCACTGTCATAATCTGAAAAAAATAGGTTTTTGCTTTCCAAATGTGAATTATACAGAAGATAGATTGAGCATTCATTCAACAAAGTTTTGGCCGCGAGGCAGTTCCCAATTTTTATAGCTTTATCGACTCTGTTTATAGCTGAAGCTATAGTATTATTCACTAAGCAAAGAACACATGAAGTTCATCCTACGAAGTATCTATGCTATCACTCCCATTCAACAGCTATTTCCCACGGCAGCACCCTCAGTTGAACATAAAAAGAATGATTCTGCACATCCTCTGCGACCCTCGCAGCACCCTCGGTTGAACATAAGTATGAACATGATGATTCAAACACCATTCTCATATGTTCAAGCAAAAATTGCATGTCCAGATCAGTTCGTCTTCTACCGAAAGATTTATATCCGCTTTGATCAAGCCAAAGAACACACCTTATCTGGAAAGTTGGAAGAGTTAAATGGCAATTGTCAGCACGAGATGCATCCATCAAGGCAAAGATTTAAGCATATACTTTTATATCAATTCAAAGTGTCCTTTGCTTCATCTTTTAATATTTTCTTTCAAGCTAGAAGACTGAAAGCCATCCATACTTTTATTATTTCCCCACGATCTATTTAAAACTAAAACTGAGGCAAGTTCAGGCAAGATAGGTGATACTTTTGTACAAAAAATAAAAAGAAACCAAAGGATGGAGTAGATTTACCTTGTCTAATGCTACCGCAGCAAAGGCGGTTGTCATCTATGTAAGTGGCTTGGATACCCATCATCCATGAACCCACTGATACATCATCGTGAGCATAAGTCTTCAATGATGCACTGCATACGAAAGGAAACAGAAATAAATCGCAGGATAATGAAATGCATAAATAAGTCCAACAAACTCGCTCTCCCAAGCCACGTTGCAATAGAACCTAAGCATACTTGATAACATTGAGGGCCCTTTTCCCCAGCTATAGCACTGAGAACAAACCTGTTTATGTTTATATACTGAGCTAAGTTCTTGGATAGTATAATGAGGGAACCACCCGCATGTCGAAAGTACCTGAAAGGGAGAGAAATGGTAAGAATGATAGACCAAATCTACCAGTACATAGAACTGTCAAATTTAAACAAAAATCTTCTTAGCCTGTCAGTATATTGTACATGTTTACCAGATACATACAGAATTGTCAAACTTGTCAATGTCTTTTAATATTAAGCATAACTCGCTCTTGGACGGTTATATTTCTTTCTCATGTCAGCATCAAAACAGTGAAACTGAGAATGTTTTATCCCGGACTAACAGTCCAGACATGACATAATTCTACAAAAGATCAGAGACAAAAACAATCTCTCTCTATATATGCAGAGGCTCTAGTACGAAGCAAATCTTAGGCCATTAGATTTCTTTCCATCGTGACGATTAAAAAAAAACTCAAATGACCTCCGTGTGTTGGTGCTTTACTAGAGCCAAATCGTGGGTGTGTGCGCACACATCTGGATCAAGTAATCAACACATAACCAAGTATTAAATGCCCACTAGATGATGTTTTCTTCCATAGGTTCGATCACTTACGATTTCTGATCCCCAAATTTCCACCAGTCAGGTTCATACCAAGACTTTCCCCTGCAGATCAAAACACTTGTATAACCTTACAGACCACAAGACCTACATATATAATTGGAATACAATATCAAGCTGCACGAAGGTATAGGATGGTAAAGTATATACTCTTCAGAAATCACATCTCCTGACTTCATGCATCCGATATAAGCACCATCTTGAGCACGACGATGTTCAAGAAGTCCAATTAGCCCCTCTGTGTTTGGTCAAGAAACGATATTATAAATGATGTATGAAAGTTCTGATGAATAAGTTGATTCTAGTCTTGAATGTTCTCATAAGTTAATCAGAATCGAAGTTTTACCAAGATCAAGATTGATATTGTCATCAACTTTGACATAAAACTCAGCATCCCAATTCTGAACCGCAGTACTGAAGAAGAACTTTGCCTTCTTGGGCATCTCTTCCTGAGCCTCCTCATGACCTTCCTAATATGATAATGTTACAGTTTCAAACTATGCATTTCTCTTGTCAATAAAATCCAAGTTATCAAATATATAAGAGGAATCCTACAACTATAATTAGATGTTGAACTTTTAGTTATTACGCATTAACAAATATTCAACATAATAAGCCACTTATTACTACGGTCTAGTGGTATTCTTCTTCACTTATAAGTGAGAGGTCTAAGGTTCGATTCTCGCCAAAGGCGAATTTGAACCACATTATTGCTAGCCCATTGTGAGGTTGCTCACCCCCCTCCCCCTTAGTGTAGATAATATCGTTTGTTCAAAAAACAAAAATATTCAACGTAATACAATAAAAGCCTAATCACAACATATGGACATAACTTCCACTATGCATCCAATAAACCAACTTCCAAAAATTTAGCTAAATAATTTCCCCGCATACATTTAATTGGCATCACAAGTTATGTACCATAATATCACAATTGTGTGGCTACTACAGTCTTGGTTAAAAGATTGAACAGATGTGTTTTAGTAACCCTGAGATTGTATTGCTTACGAGAATTAAGAAATCCTTTGTCGAACGACTTTCCTTATCAATATTCCGATCTAAGCTATCACCCCGATTGGCACTGCAAGTTAAAAGCACAAAGATTATGTGAAGAGTGTACCCATAACTACCACAGGTACAATACTTTAGTATAGTGACTCTACCAAGAAAATAAATGAATAATAAGAATCAGGAAAGCATAGTATTAATATTGAGATTAAAGTGCGAGGAAAAACCTTCGACCAATTACAAAGCGTATAACCACTCCTCTTTCTTCTAGCTTCCTCAAAGCATCACCTGCAAAGGCCAATAGGAATGTCCAATGGTTGTTAGTGAACAAGTTTAATTTTTCCTTAAAATGACCGCAGTAATCACGAATCCACATTATCTACCACCTCAGCTACATACACGCAGGTGTTGTTGAACACTGGGTGTTTACCATGGTAAATTCAATTCAGTCAACCTGCAATTGCTGCCTGATATAACCCAATAACTACACCTAAATGATTGTCTTAGTATGCATATCTAACAGCTTTAACTTGATTCGTACCATACAACTTATTCTAGCATCCGTTAGTCAAAATAGGCCAAGGGAGTGCCTGAATGAGCACTATGGGATTATGACAAATACCTTGACTCTCACAAAGGGACTACTTTAATAGGATGAAACTTAAAACTCAAACCAGAGGAGTCCAAGCAAAAAGATTGAGAATCAACACTTAATTTGAATTCAAGCGATGCCAGCATAAAGTTTAATCAGAGAAGGAACACATGGTAAATCTGTATAAATTGCCATCAGAAATTCCAACTGACCTTTAGGCATCCAAGACCCTCTAAACATATTTCGGTTTAAATGACTACCAAATCCAGTATAAACTCCAACAACAGCAAGCAATCGGCCAGAAGAAGACGCCTTTTGTTGCAAGTGGTTCTTGAGGTACCCTTGACTCTTGGCCAGTGTCAAGTCCATCTCAGCTTCCACAATCCTCCTCTCCAGGTCCCTATAAATCAGTACCATTATTACCGACACTAAAACTAGGCACAACTCAAATAAACCGAATAAAGAGAAATGAAAAGTAGGAGCATACTTGCATCCAAGCACTGCTAACTTGTCTTCTACCGTAAGAACCTTTGGTCTCTGAAATATTACAGAAGTAATATCCAATTAAAGACAAAATTCACCAATTTTCGCAATTTTTCATCTCGCCCGGTTGGATTAACTTGGGGATCAAAATCGAAAAAATGCAAAACTTTTTCACTAAAGTTTGAAACAAAAGAGCAGCGTGCTCCACTCTACCCCCAAGTTCGAATCTCGCTCCCGTAATTTATATTAAATAAATACAAAATACCGCTCGAATAAAAAAAATTCTGAAATCAAACCTGGCCCAAGTTCTTCTTTAGAAGATTAGAAAGCACTGTTCTGTTCTCCGCATCCTGCCACAACCTGCATTTCCCAAACAAGTCATCAACTTTGATAAGTAATTACCATTAACTGTTAAAACGATATCGAACCACTAAATCGTATCAGATCAAACAGAAAGCTCAGGAATTTGAATTCGAATAGTAAAATTTGAAAAATAAAAGCTGAAAGAGTCCATTTTTTGGAAACAATTTTGAAACGCACCGGCCGGCGACGTAGAGCCAAGCGACGCAGGAAAAGAATGCCATGAGAATGGATGGCTTGGAGGTCTGCAGGGGCTTCGATCGCCATCGCCGATCTGATTTCGTCGTCGGCAAACCCTCCATCTCCGATTCCGAATCAGCAGAGACGAGATCGCGAAAAGACCAGAGCAATGATTTGGGCGAGATATTGGAGGTGCAGATTAGTGATTCGGACAGGGATTTATGAAACAGACATATCAGATTATATGCAGAATTTAGACCAGAGCAATGATTTGGGCGAGATATTGGAGGTGCAGATTAGTGATTCGGGTAGGGATTTATGAAACTGACATATCAGATTATATGCAGAATTTGGAAGGCATATGAATACTGAAATCCAAATTTTGAAATTTCGGGGAGGAGAGAGAGGTTTGGTTGGAAATTTGGAGCTGTTACTTTTTAGGGCCGACGACTTAGGTCTGGGCTTCAGAGTGGTCCAGTTCAGTTTAATGTTGGGCCTCCCAGTTTTATGAGTCTTCATTTTTCACAAGAAAATTCTAAATTTTTTTAATGTATACGATATTCTACGCTTTACATTAAACGGAGGAGGAGGGAGGTTTGAACCCGGAACGCAGCGGTTTGAAGAGAAAACATTTTAACCACTAAAGCAATTCACCATTTGTTATATTCTAAATTATTTTAATTTTCATGGAAATTGATCCAGACTTTGGATGGCAGGTACAGTCACACTGCCTTGAATTCACGTATCATATTGCGCTGGTGAGAGTGCTCAACAGTCAACACATGCAAGCCGGACAAGAACCGGTGTTTTTGGTGGAAAAAAATAAGTAAAACGTAAGAACACGTCATAAACATATTTTTGAGAATAATACGCAAAGATTTCATATATATTTTTGGTAAGTAAACACGTCATAAAAGTAATGGGTTTAACACTTAATGTGATACTGGACATCTGCCAAACATTATTCTCATTGAATTGCAAGTGGAGTAAGCAAAAATTAATAACACTGTCAACTACGACCGGCTGGTTTGGCAGCAGCACAAGACTAAATCGTCAAAACGTTTATAGAATCAAGGACGACGCTAAAGCATCAAATACAGAAACAAAAATGTCTTACGAACATCACGATCATAGCCAAAAGAGAAAGAAAGTCGGACCAATTCGTAATATTTCCTGGAATTTCTTTCGTAACCATAAAGATACAGTCGCCCAGCTTCTGAACAGGAAAATATAAGTCCTCCATTGCAGAGAGGGTTCCTACTTCTCCATCTTTCTCTAACTCCTCGCGGCACCAGGTAACAAACTTGCCAGCGATGGAACCCCTTGGTTTCTCATTTCTTCTTGTGTTCGCCTCATTTCTTCAGGATCTGTGGTCAATATAAAACTAAGTCAAAATTTGAGTAAGGTAAGAAAATATGTTTTAGCTATATGCCCTAGCTCTCAGAACAGAATTCAGGCATGCGAGTCCCTATGGATTATATTGATGAAAGTAAACTCTAAAGCAAATCAGAGCCTTAATCCTGTGGACGGAATTTAAAAACCCATACCAAGCATAGATCACTTACCCATGTTCTCCACTAATTTCGGCATAAGAAACACGACAATTAGCATAAATCCAACCATCAGTCCCATGGGGCTCTTTACAAGAGCCATTATGGAGAAGGGTTCTCTTATCTGCAATGAAACAAACATGACATGAGGTGAAAAATTCATAACGATACAGAAATGTGGTGAAACATACAAAGAAGAATGAGAAAATCGAAACCAACCTCATAATACTGTTCCTCTCTCAATGGCTCCAAAACAAACTCATTCAGTGGCCTCCTATTCTCAGTCAGTGCTGCCTGAACCTTGCCTGGGTTTCTAGCACTAACATCAACTCGGACCTTAACATTTTTACAAAAATGAAAACATAACATATCAGATTTGTGATACTTTCATTTCAAGAAGTAAAAAAGAGGCGCTTATATAGAAGAGTCTCACCGGAGAAAAGAAATAGCCTATCGCAGACACTTCGATCAAATGAGTCCCCGCAGGCACATTATGGCTTTAAGAACACATATTAAGGAAAGATGGTATACATAATAATAAATATATCATGTCTTGATTTTCTCTTAGGGGATAAAATATCATACACATATACACAAGGCACATATAAAGACAGCATCAGAAATATACTTATCAAGATAACCAAATAGGATACAATGAAAAAAATCCATCAGGCCTCAGAAAGGTAACACTTTGACCACCATTTAGCATGACTTTGATATTTGATATCTTTCCGTAAGGTGCAAACCCTTTCACCCCGAGACCTGCATACAAAATTTGTGAGTTATACACACCGGAATGCAACGTAAAACAACTTTTTGCTTGGAAGAAATAAGAGTTCAATATCGGCAAGTTAAGTGTAGAGCGTAATTCAGACTACTAACCCTCCTAGAACTAACACAAATTTAGCTAGCAGTCCACACTGGAACCACTCATCCAAAATCAGGGTAAAAATCCTTAACCTCACAAACTACCTGAACCGATCAAATTAACACGAAACCAGTCCTATTCCACAAGCCCTAATCAGTTTACATCTATCTCCTCATCCCAATACAACAACAAAGCAATCACATTTAAGACTTTTCACAGCTTGACCCTTCCTTTATGATGCAGGGCGTAGCGGATAGAAATGAAATCAAATGAAAAATAGGATTGATAGGTAGGGTCCACTATCTCCTAGTGCGAGGAGAGGCCTAAAAACCCTATAAACTTTGGTTCTAGTACTAGCCTACAACGTAGACACTAGAAAGAACAAAGCAGCAGACTCTTAAACAAGAGAAAGGCACATAAAAATGAGTTTACAACTCTTTCAAACAACTTCTCCTTCTTCTTTACAAATACAAGTATTTATAGGCTTACAACTTAAAGTGAAAAATATGAAAAGACATAAAAATAAAGGCTTACAATATAACTCCTAAAAAACTAAATGATTTCATAAAAAGTCATTAACCTAGAATTCCATAAGCCACAAATTTAAAGCTAGATACATGCATTATAACTCCAAAAATGCATGTATTATATTATAAAACTTAAATCCCAGCTGCCAGTAATTTTATGTAATAACGCATTTAGTCCTTGGCCTGCATCACTTTCGAATTCGGAATCAAATTTAAGACTTTTCACAAACTACCCGAAGGTCCCGAACCGATCAAATTAATTTAACTAATTATTTGTTTCAATTAACACGAAAATTTCACCAAAACTGCACGCTAAATCACAAATCTTCAAACTTTTCTGTAAAAACAAAAGGGTAGAAAATACAATCAACAGGAAGGTAAATTCAATTGAAAGGCTTACTGGGTGGGATCTTTACTCGGCCATGAATGGTGTATCCGTCGGCAGAGCTGCGACAGAGAATTTAATTAGAAATTTGAAGAAAATTAATTTCGAAATCGTCGATGCATCGTAGTTAGTTTGGGTAAAGAGAAGAACTTTTCAATCGTACCCGGGAGAAATTGCGAGCGACGAAGCGATGAGCGAAAAGCACAACTGTAGGAAAAGCACGAGAACCAACAGATTGGATCTCCAGCTACGCGCCATAACAAAGCACTGAGAGAGCTTTTGCGAGAGTTTCACACTGTTTGTGAGAGAGAGAGAGAGTTGAGAGGGATCCGGTGTTACGGAATTTGCTAAATAGTCGTAGCCGGCGAAATCAGGTCCGTACTTGTTTACTCTGATTGAATCCGTATTGTGCAGTGAGTTCTTTAACATCGCAGCAATGACAACACGCCACGTGTTAATCATTCGAAATCCAACTTTTTTATTATTCTTTTTTACTCAATATAGGTGACATGGCAAAAATTGTACACGAATTTTTTTTTTTTTGTAAGTGCCCGAAATATTAAGCATGGTGCAAAAAATTGTGGCTCTGTCCCTTAAAAATTTGAAAAAAGCCATTTAGTTGTACAAAATAAAACATGTACAAATTTATAAGTGACGAATAAAATAAGTAAAGATAATATTCAGCATCCATCATTTTATTCACTGATAAAGTTTTACTCGTCGTCTCATTATGAAAAACTAATTTTAGTTACTGTTGTGAACTTTTCTTGTAATGTGCTTATCGGTTTGGAGTTGATAGATCCATTATGATAATGATCAACTGATTCAGGCAAAACTTTTTTGTAAATCAAACACACAGTCAGTACATTCAACTTGATATATTGAAGATGTAATTACTTGTTTTGTTCTTAAAAAGTCAATCAAGACTTTAGAAGAGCTTTAAAATCAAGCCTTTCGTTAACAGTTGACTTGTTAACAAGTGTTTCATTCAAGTTCGGGTTTGGCCATTCTCCACCCGCTAGCAAACGCTTTGTTAACGGGTCCACCACTAACAAAATGATTTGTTGATTGTGACCCGTTAAAAAAGCGGTCTGTAGTCAACACAACACGAATACAGAAAGAAAGAAAAAAACCAACCAACCAACCAACCATTGGCAGAGTGCGTGAAATGAGATTTTACTTTGAAGCCACAATGGTTTATTACACTCGAGGGCTCCACCGCTCATTGCTGAGGATGGTGAAAAAAATGATAAAAAACAATTATATTCAGTGCCTTCTCTCCCTCTCCACAAACCAACCACCCGTATTGAAGACAAACTTTCCTACTCGTAAACTCAAGAACTTGAAGTCCGATCAGAACGGAAGAGAGAGAACGGCCCCATAAAAGAATCAGGATTCCCAAACAAATCAGAGTCTTCGATAAAATGCTATAATCCCAACTTCTTCGAGCACCAATCCGAAAGGTTAGCTATTACAAATCCTGCAAATACCTGCAACATGCCACAGAAGCAACAAAAAGAGTTCATAGATGCAACGGGGCACAAGTTCGAATACATATATTGCTAGTGAGAGATCATTTTTCCAAAGGTGAGTATGAAATGCTGAAACCAAGCGCCTTCTGGAAAAAAGTTTTACAAAGGTACTTCACTAGTAACTACGGATGCTAAATTATTCAAAAATATAATGCTTATTCATGAAAGCATCATACCTGAACAGAACCAAGTATGTAAACTGCTGAATAATGACGGCCATGGATGAACATGTCAGCAACCATAGCAAGGGGGATGGTGAGCGACATGCCCAAGGTGGCAACGAGTGGAGTTGTCCACACAACACATAGTGCCCTGTCAGAAGTTTTTACTTATTGGCCGATTAGAAAAGCGGAAGATTAAAACAACAAGTCTGTGAAAACGCAAGTGTGAATCGCAGATTGAAAAATGATTGTTTAAACATACCAGAAGTAGTCAGAGAGTACACTTCCAATAAAGCCGTTGGCAATAACAACTTCTTCCAATTTAGCAGAGTGAGGAATCATAAACTTGGGCTCAATGCCCAATGCTGTCAACGGCCAAACTGGAAAATAAAAGAAAAATTAGAGAGAAAGTAATGATTCAATCAAAGAAGTGATGGATTGCCCTTCACTTTCATGTTTCCACCAAGCTAGCATTGTGCCTTGCTTGATTTCTGGAAATCAGAGTCCGAAGGAGAAAAACCGAAAGGAATCATTCATACTTAAGCAACACTTACTAAGCCACCATAACGATACAAGTGTAAACAATCCAATATACCCAAACAACTTTTGCACGTCAACCCTTTCTCCTCCTTCACCCGCAAACTTTTTAAGAAGAACTGTAGCATTGAGAGTAAAATGAATGTTAATATTATTGTCAAAATAATCTATGAAAAATCTGTGCCAAGGAGTAAATGAAAAAGGATATCTCCCAACCGGTGAATAGGCCATATGACATGGCTGAGAGAAGACCAAACATATCTCCAACAAGAGAGCGTTTCCCGTTGCTGAACAAAAATATTAACTGTCAATCCCAAAACATGCATTACAAAGAGCAATTTGATATTATATAATGGCATTGTTATGTAAAAAGAGATCTTTTTTCTTCCATAAAAAAAGAGACAAATATAATGTAGTTATGATAAATTTGACGTAGACAACAGAGATTGACTGACTAAACGTACGCGGCACTCAGTTGTGACTCATCCGTAGCCCATGTTTTGCCCAGAGTTGTCATAGCTACACCAGCCATGCTAACAAAGACAGCGACCACCTTTGCTACATTTAAAGAATCTTCACCCAAGAATGCACCTACAAAAAGAGTAAAGAGTCCTGACGTCGAGGATAATACTGTTGTACTTGCAACACTTGTACGCGCGAGAGCAGCATTTGAAAAATACTGAAACAATAAAAAAATAATCAATAAGAATTTTCTTGACGTCCTTCACAATAATTTTGAATTATCAGTTCAAAGAAACATATCTCATTTGTTAAACACGTCTCGGACTCAACCACACCTAAAAGTCAATGGAAATATATTCTTGAACAAAGTAGCTTTAGAAGTTCCTTACCTCCGTAATAAACCAGAGGGGGGCAATGTAAAACCCATAAGTAGCAATTTGCCTCGTAGTAACCTCTTTATCATTTTTCAGCACATTTAAATCATCTTTGTATTTAGAAACCAAAGGCTGTTCTTCTGCATGAGGTGAAAGGTCTGCATCACTGTCCTTTCTGGTCAAGGACCCATGAATTTCCAATTCAAAGTCTTTCACTCCATTGAGTTTTAGAGTTGAACTAAATCCAGCAGAAAACTCATTCATGCTGCTTTCTGCATTTTTACCACTTTTAGAGGAGCGGCGTTTTAGAAAATTACACAACCAATCCTTAATGAATGCTATTGGGATGTAAACTACCATAAGAGAAGCTCCAAGATATGTTACTGCAAATGGCTGCTTATAGTCCGTAAATATACCCTGCAGAAGTCACAAATTGGTCAGCTAGAACCAAACTGTGCACAGTATTATCAAATATATAGGTAAAGACAATGCGCCATATCAAAGAACCGAATCAAAGAATTTCTATAACGCGTGACAAATTTGCAGCTTAAAATCCGACTATTCGGGTAGATATATGCGGGAAGGTTTCAGTTGAAGCAATTAGATAACACTCACAATCATCTGCTAAAAGGGTTCAAATCACCGCAGCTTTTAGGAAGCAGCTCGAATTTTGAACTGCATTGATAGGTGTATTATTTCCTATATTTTTATGTCAATTATCCCTAGGTTTTGTTAGGAAATTGATTTTAAAAGAACCTTATTACTTTCCTTTGCTTAATTTCAGCTATTTGCGCACTTAGAACGTTGTTGGGGATAATTTGACTTTCCGGAGGAATTTTGATGTAAGGCCAATTGGAGGAGAAAGCTAAGAAGCTGAAGATCGTTGTGTCCAACTTTCATATTTTTCCATGGAGCCAAACACTCCAGTTTTGTAAATCATTCCCGCAAAAGTTGCATTCCCATCAGAACTATGCAGCTGTGGGAGAAAGAAAATTTGGAGCCTTTCCCGATTTTTCCTAGTGACATGCAATATATGCTTGGAAAGCTTAAGACATAGATCTATAATTTTCCTATTTTTCCAGAATTTTCCAGAATTTTCCAGAAGCTAAATCGACCCCAAATCTGGCGTGCAACACAGGTTATGTGTTTCCCAAACCAAGAAGGATTATTTCCTAGGTGGTGTCATTAATTGTTTAGGAATTTGTTTTGTTTTAGGAGAGTTTCTACCCCATCTTTTAGGGTTTTTTCTAGTATAAATAAGACGTCATAAGCTCTCCCTATACATGACCGCAACCACATACCACACCATTCACCATCACCGCAATTCGCGAAGAAGAGTTTAGGGACGTGCCTTGCCATGGATTCCTGGTTTTATCTTTCTTTTGTTTTTATTTATATGTGTAACTAAGTTATTTTCTTAAGTTTATGATGAAGCCATGACATGAATATTTGAGAAGTACTTTGTTAATTGCTATTTGATTCTATGTCATTGTATATTCTTAATCTTTATGCATATTTTATTCTAGATTCGGATTTCTAATGATTGATCACCCTTAGGAATTTTGCATCTAGATACTTAAGACAAATCAATTAGGTTTACTAGAATTAAGATTAAGAAGAGTAGATAAACTAGTGAGGATAACCAATATCAAGCTAGTCCTACGTGGTTGACATAGCTCTATGGAATTTTTATGTGTTGACATAGTTCTTCTACGGAGTTTTTATGTGTTTAATTGTATGCCTAAACAATAGGATTAAGTTATCATGTAGAGATACACAAGTTGATGGCTGACCACAGGTTACCTTAGAAAGAACAACTTTAACATTGGCATGGTAATGGGATAGTAGTTTGCTCTAGAAAAAGTAAGTACGATTGTTGTTGGTGGATTCATAATTTTTTTTTTTTAGTGCATTGATATTATTACACTAAAGGGATGAGGAGTTCGGGTAAGCCACACAATGGGCAGCCTAATTTGGTATCGAATTCGCCATCCACGAGATTTGAACCTAAGACCTCTCACTTCCAAGTGAAGAGGAATACCACCAGACCGTAGTTTAAGTGGCAGGTGGATTCATAACTTAGACTTCACTGTTTCTCAAATTATTTTTCTGCTGTGTGTTTATTTTAATTAATTGTCTTTTACTTTAAATGTTAATTTTAGTCTTAATCAATTATTCAATTCAATCTATCATTTATTTATTTGAGGATTTATATCACAAATGGTCCCTGAAATTGACCCCATCAATCATGATGGTCCCTGAAATTGAAAATCGATCAATGTAGTCCTTGAATTTTAACTCGCGAATCAATGTGATCCTTCTGTTAGTGTTCCGTCCAAATTTACACTAAAAAAAGGTTAGAAAACCAATTTTTCGTGGTAAAATGACCAAAAAAAGGTTAGAGAACCACTTTTTTTTGTTTTTATTTTAGTTTTAGCACCAAATCCATGAAAAATTATAAGTAACAAGGTTATTTTTGATCATTTTACCATGAAAAATTGGTTCTCTAACCTTTTTTAAAGTTAATTTGGACGGAACACTAACAAAAGGACCACATTGATTCGCGAGTTAAAATTCATGGACTACATTGATCGATTTTCAATTTCAGGGACCATCATGATTCATGGGGTCAATTTCAGGGACCATTTGTGATATAAACCCTTTATTTGATTAAGTCTAGCGTGATTAGTCAGTTAAATTAGTACTATAGAAATCCTTGTGGAATCGACCTCGTATTTGCATATCTTACTACAATTGATTCGTGCACTTGTGAGTTTAATTTGGTTCAAATTAATCTAGTATTTAGGTTAGTTCAAAATTTAAATGCACATCAAGCATCACTTCCCCCACGGTCAAAGATGATCAAATAGTCACAACTGTTTACTAATAGATTGTATTTGGCCACCACATTAACACCAAGCTCAATTCAAGAACAAAAAAACAAAGTTTGGCTTACCAACTAATCAATCAAAACTTTCATTACTAAGATTGAGATGAGAGCATGGAGACTCAAAAGCAGTTAAACATAGAATGTTCGGATTCAACTCAGTGTCAACCAACTAAGCCGAGGCACAAAACTCAAAAAAGGTTCAATCTTGGTGCGCATTTCGCATCCTTCAGTCCCTAAGGCACCACAGATAACTGCGCTTATGCACTTGAATGCTATTTCTGTTCTGTAATTCTGTTCCGGAATATGCTATATTGAATATTTCTAACGGCTGTCCTCCAACAGGACCAACACCACCTTTTCTTTTCGCTATGCTGGTTAAACCAGAACCATTAGTTATACCCCATGGTTGCAAAAGATCAACGGCACGAAAACGAAGGAAATGAACAACCTTTACTAACTAATGTTTTGATCCCTACTAACTCGTGAACAACAACTAAACTAATATCTTCACTATGTTTCCACTATGGGGTGAAGCACTAGGACGTCGTCTTAAACAAGTTCAAGCTAACATTCAATCTTCTAATAAAGTTCATCACTTGAGTACAAATCCTTAACAAAAATGCCAATCATTTCCAACCCAAATAACTCACAAAACCCATCAGAAAAAAAGTCAAATCAGATACAAAATGCATTACCATGAATCAAATTTGACCCAAAACTCTAAAATTAAATTACTAAATTGCATATTTTCAAATTTGGAAAGAGTAGAAAAAAGGACAAACCTGGGTAACTTCTGCAGAGGTGACCCAAATGACAACAACAGCAGCAATTAGGAACAACCCAGCTCTGTACCTCCACCCCATCATAAACCCAGCAAAACCCAGATGGAAAAATCAGAGGAATTTCAAAGATCTGATTGGTTGGTCGGTCCTCCTCCTTAGATCTTTGATATTTTGGCCCTGTCACCGACCTATAAGCATTGAGAATTTGAGATCTTGGGTGCTGGGTGACAGGGTGTCCCAGCAATATCTGGCTTGTATTTAGGTGAGGAGGAGAGAGAAAGGCCCGGTTGGGGCGGGGCTGCTGGTTTTCTTGCAACAAAATGAAGAAATCCGGAAACTTTGGGAAGAAAGAGAAGGGAGAGGGAAGTTAACCAAAATAGAAATAAAACTGAAAACGTTTTGATTGTTATCATTTAAAACCCTCTCTGTTATATGTCCCGTTCTAAATTCAATTTTAATTGACTCCAAATTTTCATAATAATTAACGGAAAAAAAAAACATTTTTCATACTAATTAACAAAAATATTTCTCAAAAATATTGAAATATTTTTGTTAATTAGTATAATCTTTAACAAAAATTGAAATAAAAAATACTAATTAACAAAAAAATTATTTTTTATACCATAATCTGTAAGAAAGTATCTGCGGAGGGGTTAATTTTGTTGAGGAAATTTATTAAAAATTAATTGGGTATTTTTTATAACTACAAGATTTATACTACGTTCGCAACTTGTATGTTAAAAATAAAATTAGAAAGCTATAAAAGAAAATTTATAAAATGATAATGTTTCTTTTCCAATAATATTAACGTTATTATAATTACTTTAAAGTTGTTCATTGGTTGAGAATTTCATGCTCTTTAACTCAATTTCCATCTCTTTCTTTCTCATTTTCTCATGTCCAATCAAAAATAAACTTGAAAGCTATAGAGGACCCTCGTGCTTTTAGGGTCTGTAAGGTGAACTGGTTGGATAGGTTGTGACCAATTACAATCGACTTTAGTCAAGTTCTTTATTTATTATGTCAAAATGTGAAATAAACAGATCAGATATGAAGGATTATGAATCTTTTGGATTATCTAACATATCTTTATACATAGATTATAAATCTTATCTTACGTGTCCTTACTAATCTAATACTATTCATAACGCCTAATCTCATTCAACCTATTAAACGGACCCTTATGGCATATTCCAAATTCCCATAGGATAGCTTCAACTAGAAGAGTCTGATTTTTTCAACACAAATGGAAAAAAAATTAAATATATGGGGCAGGACTCCATATAAAATGAAGACGAAAGATACTCTGCAACAAATTCATGTAAATAAAATAATGGCAACACTTTTTTGAATTTTGTAGGTAGAAAAGACAGTATGCATGAATTTTGTAGGTAGAAAAGACAGTATGCATGACAAAATAAAATGGCATTTATAGAGAGAATGTTGGCATTTATAGGGAGAATGTGACATTTTTAATAATGTTGCGGGCAGGAGAGAATTTGAATATAAAATGGTAGACAAATATATTCTTCTTACCAATAATTTCAACGTGTACACAAATTTATCGTGCATTTTTCACCTAGAAGATAAGTTACCAACTAAAGTCAATTCCTCTTCACTTATTACCAGTTGATTTGGAAGTTTGGATCCTTTAGAATATCTCTAAAGGAGGAGTTAACAATTTTATATTAGCAATAACAGTAAAACAGATGGTATTAGTATTTTTCAACAAAATATCATTCTTATGTGGTATGATATGAATTAACAGTAAAGATAGTTGCTTAAATTTGACAACAATTTCAAATCTATTTTTTGTGATTAATAAATATTTTTGTCGTTATTATTTTTTTAATACATATTACAATATTAAAAGTAATAATGTAATAATAATAATAATTCAAATTTGACATATCTCTTGGTGAACAAAATTTTAAAAAGTCAAAGTGTCACATAAGTATTCAAATTTAAATTTTATGTTTACAATTTGACATCTATTTTGAAGATGATCTTATGTATTGTTGGCTATCAAAATCAAAACACAAGGTTAGATGGTTTTGTTTCTCAATTATTCTAATTTGTTTCTGCGGAACCAAGGTTGAAAAGCTTGAGAAAAATTAGTCATTCACAATCATTGGTGAAAATTTCCTCACAAAACTATAGTTCGTTTAGAAAGGCTTTTAAAATGACTGAAAGTGTTTTTGTAAAAGTGTTGTTGGAATCAATCCTTAGTAAAAATGCAAGTGAATCCTGAAAAGCATTTGAAGTGTTTTTTGCTTCTTCCAAGAAGTATATTAAGTGCTTTTGAAACCCAAAAGTATTCTTTAAAAGCGTTTTCAGTCATTTTAAAAGCACTTTCAAACAATTCTTAAAAAATTAATAACCCTTTTTAGATCGAATAAATTCGGTATAGTAATTACGGTAGCTTTTGTGGTAAGAAATGCCTTAAAAAATCAGTAACGTGTGGCACTTTGAGTTCCTTGCCTTCCAATCCATGGCAGGTCAACTTACCTAGCTTTTGAATTTTTATAATCTCTTTGAATCATTTTGTTTTCTATAACTATATTCTAGCGAATTACAAGATTGAATAAATCGAAGATGAATTAAGATACTAAAACATGAAGTGAAATGCAACAGAACAAAAGAAGATTAGGAAAATTATTTCCCACGAATTCAATTTAATAGTTTGCTCATCCTACCTTTTAGACTCCAAACTCAAAACCCTTATGCCGCCGGCCTCCAGCGCCCGCTTGGTGCTGGTGGTAGCCATCCTTTCAATTTTTGTTCTTATCATCCTTCCTCTTTCTTCCTCGCACTGCGATGGCCTTGGTTCCTGATGTGGATGGAGCTCTGTCTCCGGGTGTTTTTGTACTTCCCTGCAACTGCGATCGCCCTGATCCCCATCGTGGATCAGTGGCGCAACCCGCCACGTACTGCTGGTGCGGACTGAACTTTGTTACTGGGTTTTGTGCCCATGGTTCAAGGTCTTACTCCTTTAATTTGGGGTTTTTGGGATTAGATTTGGGGTTCTTGGGAACGACTTTGGGGCTATGCGCTCAAACAACTCCAATACTTCGAATCTGCTCTCCAACCCCTCATACCCGCCATTGTCTTTCACTCCAGTTTTGGGGGGATTTCATCTCATCTCGTCTACTGCTTCCGGTCAAAGATAAATATATGTTGTCACCTCTACAAAAGATCTGGTATCTCTTTAGAATGATGTTTACACCAGCTGATCTTTTTGGTTACTAGTTGGTTATGGGCATTCGCTTGCGTTTGTGTTCGTCTGAGGACCAGATTTGTGGCGTTCATGATGGGTTTGGTTCTTTCTGATCTGCAGGTTATGCTTATTTTCACCAGCTTTGAAGCATTGATGGGTTTTTGTATTGCACTATGCGGTGATATCTCTCAGTTTCTCTATTCGCAGATCGTCCCCATCATTTTTGCCGGGATAGAGGCGGCAGGTGATTCTCGTTTTAGGGTTATCAGATTTTTTTAGTGGGCTGACTTTTGGGCCTCTTCGGGCTCTGACTTTTGGGCCGAGCCACATTTTTGTAATCTTTTTTTTATGCTCTAGGTATAAATGAGAACCTTTACTCATGCGATGAATGCATAAGTAGCGTTTCATTTGTACCTACCTCATTTATGAGGCTGTTGTCTTTGTATTGTGTCCGTTTGGACCTTGTTATAAAATTCCTCCTTGACCAAAAAAATAATAGTTTGCTCATCCTTAATTGGCTGAGTTTACTTAACACTGAATTTTTGGGCATAAGCCTTTTTAGCTAAGTTTGATTTAAATTGTCCTAAACCTTGAGGTTTTCTATCCTTATCGGTGGGATTCTAATTAAATGTGAGCACCCAAAGGATCGTCATGCACTCATTTCATATAAATTTTTTAATGACAAAAATCAGAAAATCTCTGAAATTATTTCAATATTAGACCTTGAACATATAACAGTTTCGAATAGAATTCTTTTAGAACAAAGATTTTTTTGTCTCCAATACGTGATTATAAGAAGTATATAATTTTTTAGAAAATAAAAAATTAATAAAGAGGTCGTCGTAAAACATTTTTTTTAATTAGAAACTCTTTGACAATTTTCTTTATGGACAACAACTTGCGCAGATTGGGATCGTATGGGATCAACGCTAGCATGGGGGAGTGGAAGGTGGAGAGCACACAACATTGACGTATCGCTGGAAAAATAACGCAAAATTCGATGGCAGGTGGGAGACCATGAGGTGGTTATGGGGCGATTCATAGTGCTTGGAGTGTTAGCTTTGGAAGTTGGAGCCAAGAATTGATAGATTATACACAGATAATGTAATTCAACTGAATCTTTTCTTAATGATGCAGAAACAGAACTACATCGATTATGTTTTGCATCACCATCACACACAACCTCTGGAAATCTTTTCAAACGAGAACTTGACACTTCAGGTGCTTCAGAAACCTTTCCGTCAACAAAGAATCCTTCTCCTTCATCATCAGTGTATGCATCGGCAGGAAGTTCGAGATCAAAGTTCTTCTGAAATTTCTTGCATTTGGATTCCAGCAATTCAGAGTCCCCTGAACGGCCTTCAGATTGAGCACGATAAGAGCATATCGGTATGTTCCTAACTCGAACAAAACATGAAGGTGACTGAATACTTTCAGCGGCCGAAACAGATATTTGACTAGATGCACGGTTTAACAAAGGCAAGGAACAAGCCTCCGTCTTCAGCTGATGCTTCTCAAATTCATTCCTTCTTGTTTCATGCATTAATTTCCTTTGTCTTCCATAAAGCAGATGGAGGTCCTGAATCTGGATGGACGGAAGACATTTCTTTATGCCCGTAAACCCTTAACTCAGTGGACACACCACACATGAAAATTGTGTGCCAAATCTATGACTTGGTTTAGTACCTCACTAAAAATATGCTTATACAACGAGATTTTCGACCGTTAAATCGTTGATCAAGAATTCAATAACCGAGATCTAAACTCTGTACAATGATTTTCTACACCGGTACAAAATCCAACTTCAAGGTGATGAACCCCACAAAACCTCTGCAACAACAGAGGCAGCCTCTGCATCAGAAACAGAGGCCTCCCTCACTCTCCTCAATATCTCCAACTTAAACCCTCTTTTCTCACTCTGCTCCTCCAACCCCTGCCCAACCTCCACCTGCACTGCGAACCCCGCTACGCACCTCGAAAACGGAAACTTCCCCTCTCCTTCCTCCATTTTTGTCTCCAACCTCTGTAAATTCATGAGCTTCTCGATCAAGTCCTCCCCAAGCATCAGGTCGATCACTTCCTCCCTCCCCAGAAACGCAATCTCAAGAAGGCAGTTCATCGCTGCCGCTCGAACCGCCATGTCATCCGCCCCCAGGAGGCTGATAATTCTTGGGATTTCTCCATTGATGTCATCCACCAAAGGGGTTCTGATGATTTTCACCAGCCAAGTGAGAACTTGAATCGAACCGCTCGAACCCATTTGAATTAAAGCTCGAACAATCGGACCCATTAAAACCAATCCAACAAAAACATCTTTGTTGAATTGAACCAGAGCGAGAACAGCGAGAGCAGCCCGGTCTCGAACCCGATTTGAAAAACTTGAATCACAAGTAATAAATTCAAGAATTGAAAATACCTTTGCTCTCAGAATTAGTTCTTGGTAATCTTTATCGAATCCCTGGTTCAATCTGTTCTCTAAAATCATCAATGCCTTAACTTTCCAATCGTCCTCCGAATCCTCCTCCATCGTTTTCACGAAACCCCAGACGTTCTTCCG
This sequence comes from Cotoneaster glaucophyllus, assembly GCA_036320875.1. Lineage (NCBI taxonomy): Eukaryota > Viridiplantae > Streptophyta > Magnoliopsida > Rosales > Rosaceae > Cotoneaster > Cotoneaster glaucophyllus. Next base: position 8,497,507 of record CM070073.1, on the reverse strand, counting down.
ATCGATGTGCGCCTGAACCTCCGCTTCCACGGCGTACCCAATTTGGGAAATCTTGTAATTGGTGACTTGGCGGTGGAGGAGGGACCGGAGGCTGTAACCCTGCAGCTTTTGGAGCTTTTCGAGAAGGGTTTTGAGGTTGCTGAGCAGCTGGTTGAGGGTGAAGAGAATTGGGTCGCCGGAGATGATGGGGTCGGCCTTGGTTCCGAGCTCGAGAAGTGTCTCAATGGCGGCGTTGATGTCGTAGTTGTTGTATATGATTGAAATAGGGTTGCTCTGTAGGTCTTTGGAAGCTTTCTTCAGAGATTCTAGTAGCGGATGAACGTGGCGGTTATCTTGCTCCTCCGTGGCGTCGGCCATGGTTTTGGTTTGCTGGGTTTGAAGTTCTGTGAGTTACAGGTGTGTGTGAAAAATCCTGGAACTACCAGTCTGTGAAGGGCAGGAGCCGACCAACCGTTCAAACCACACATATGGGACTTTCATTAAATTTTGAGTGGAATTAATTACTACTTATTTCCGTGATTATTTTTCAGTAAAACCAATCTGACGGTCCGATCAGACCAAATCAATCTGGCGGTGTAGGTTGTAAACTAAAAGGTTGGAATTAAAATGGAGTTTTAATTGAATGGAAATTTATATATATATATATATATATAGGAATCCCTTATGCAAAGGGATCCCCATTTTTAGAAAAAAATGGGGATTAGGTGTGGGGCCCACTCCACATCGAATTTCAACGATCCGAACCATCTATTTTTCAAGTTCCACCTCATAGATCATCCTTGCAAAAATTCAATTCAATCCGAAACCATTTGCCTATTTAATTATCACGATAAAATTTTATTGTTTCTTATATAACAAAGTATTCGTTAATTTCTTTGAACCCAATTAGATGCCTTAAACATTTCCGATTTGCCTAATATTTTGTAAGGATGATCTATGAGGTGGAACTTGAAAAATAGACGGTTCGGATCGTTGAAATTCGATGTGGAGTGGGCCCCACACCTAATCCCCATTTTTTTCTAAAAATGAGGATCCCTTTGCATAAGGTCCCTATATATATATATATATATATATATATATATATATATATATATATATATATAGGAATCCTTTTATAAGAGAGATCCCTCTTGACCGTTGGATTTAACTTTAATGAAATTGTGTGGCCTGTGTTTTAATCTCAACCACACAATTTCATTAAAGCCAATCCAACTGTAAAGAGGGTGTCCCCATTTTTTTAGAAAAATAGGAATCCCTCTTGGTAAAGGGTCTGTATATATATATATATATAAGAAGAGAAAAGTAGGATGCGGAAGAGAATGGGAAAAAAAAAAACTAATGAAAAGTGCTCGAAAACTTTGAGTTTTAATCAAAATGACAAAAAGATATTGTAAATTAATAGTATCATGAGTGACTTTTTAGAGTAAAAATGTCATTTTCGTTAAAAATGAATAGTACTGATAGTCTTTCGTTAAAACCCAAAAAATAAAAAATAAAAAAAATTTGTGCAAAATTAATTTAATGCTCATAATTTTATTTTTTTTTGTGATATTTTTCTTCCAATTATGCATGAAAGAGTATAATAATATTTTTCTTGATTTTTGGTTAATAAAAAGAATTCTACTAACATATAATATAAATTATATGGAAATGACTAAACGTGAAGATAAAAGAGGTTAGCAAATTTGGAATCGAACCTCCTGACTGGTCGTTGGATTTTGTTCAAACGGTTACAAACAGAGGGTTTCTCTAAAAATTATAATAATTGTAGCCATTAAATCAAAATCCAACGATCCGTGTATGTCGATCAGAAGGCTCCTGAGCCCAAGCTCAGGAGAGGATCAAATTCCAGCAAATTCAACCCACATGCCAGCAACTAGAGAGAGACTGTGGTGCAATGGGTGTATAATTGTACATGCTCCATGGGTCTCTCTCTTTTACATGGAATGAGTATAATACACGCAAAGAGGTGCACACTATATTTGTTGCACATGAGGTTTTCCCCATCAACTCTGCCTTACAAGAAAACCAAGCGCTTGACCCAAGGGTCAGTGGTATGTGTTTGCTATGTGTTCATAATTTGTCTACCATCAATTATTTTGGTTATTTAGTGAAATTTTTTTATTAATTAAGGATCAAAATAAAAAAAAATACCTTCAATTTAGTAAACAATTGGCCAAAATAATTGACAGAAATATGATTCTAACATTATAAAAAAAAATGTGTTGGATATAATATGATTGATAAATAGGCTACAAGTAAAATGAATGCAATTTATATAGCTAACTAATTTTTCTGTGCATTTACAATAGAAAGAACAAAGCGATTAAGTTATTAACAATTCGACATGTTAACAAAATAAATTGTAAATAATCTGAACTACATGTGACTTGTAAGATTTTCTTTTAGGTTTGACATATAACTTAAATCTAATTTATATGTGGAAATAATGAATAATTTATTTGTTTTTTCTTATACTTTTTCGTGTAATATTCATGTGAAAAATATCAAAACTTCAACTCAATAAAAAACAATGTAGGATGATACAAATCACGTATCACGGACTTTATGTTGTGCAACCCACTTGAAGTTCAAATAAATCCTTCCCGATTTAGCAATGTCTAGCTGATAACAATCTTGATATTCCCCTTCCATCAACACCCTGGTTAGTGTCATGATAACTCTTCCTATTCTATCCTGCAAAAATAGAAGATTTTTTTTTTTCAATGTGAGCTTTACCCTGCATCGTGTTAGGACTAGTCTACTCGTGTTTATGAGACTTGTATATTTATTGATATTATGCTCTAAAGTATGAAATCAACGTCAACCATGTTATGATATGTAGATGAGTACTACATGACGATGTTACGATCGTGTCTTATGCATCATACAGATTAACACAATTAAACTAGTATGGAGAAACATCACCTTTCCAAAAGTGTCATGGTCCCAAACTTCAACCATTAACATTTCATGCAATGCATCCTCCACCATGAAGTCAAATGTTTGATTCCACACTGGATTCAAATTGTTCATTACAACCTGAAAAAGCATAAGACAAAGATAAATTGAAATTAAGAAACAATTCTCAATTAGAGGTTATTGACGGACTCCGTAGCGATTTCGGCACTTCTCTCTGCCCTCTAAATGAATATTTTGTAAGTTTTTTATACTCACATGAGGAGTGCTGGAGGTTAAAAAGAAGTGTGAAAATCACAACCCAAATAATTACAAAGCGAAATATATTTGGGAACTGAAATCTCACCCTAGTTTTGGCTTTGGCTTCAGATTTCTTCATAATAAGAACAACAAAAGGGTCGGCCTTCCCCATAAAATCCACAACTGGTAAGTCTTCTGCAGATATCACTGTGACAGATAGCACTCCTCTCACAAACACATCCTTCTTCTTCTGGGCAGCTGCTTTTCTCATTTTTTCTATGCTATCTGCTCCACTGGGTTCAATCTTAAGAGCCTTTTCCAAAGAGGTCAACGCTAAGTCGTGGTCGAACGGGCCTACGATGTTACCGTCTGTACCAAAAGGACAGTATAACAGCTCCAAGTGCACCTAAGGCAAAGAACATATGTGCATGTTAGATTTATAAACTCTACTAACCCTAAACTCTAAACTGAATGCCGGTTTTCACTAAGTCGAGTAATTGGCTGGTTCCAGACACCGATCTAAAATACTTTTCACATGGTCGATATTACCAAACTTTGACCAAATAATGAATATCAGACGATTACCGTAGATTGGTTATCGGTACCAACCAATCTCTTCATTTTTCGTACGCAGATTCGCTAATTATCAGTGGTTTGGAATTGCTGAACACCCCTAAAATGTACATTTTTTTATAGGGGAGTCATTAGCTAATAGCCAATATCAGTTACTAATCCACAATATCTGCTACATTGTCGATTTGCCAAATTTTGACCAAATATCAACAAAGTATTGACAATATTGTAACATGTGTTGGGGATGAGTACTCAGTACTGAACAATCTTTTTCCATTCTTGTATGCGTTTGAAAGTAAATCCCATTCTAACCTGACCCCTGTATTTAGCATCTCTCTGGATCTCCAAATCCTTCACCAACTTTAACCACAGATCCTTCACTTTACCAGGCTCAAGCTGACTCAGTTGCACTTGAGCACAGCCAATGAGCTCTGCAGCCTGAAGTCCTTCGTCGTCAAAAACTCTTATCGTCAAGTTTTGAGTCGATGTATCTTCAACAATGAACTCAAAGTGCTCATTCCAGATTGGATTCAAATCGTTGTCCTGTAGTATATGATAAATATTTTTACATATTCAGAAAAGGGAAAATCATACATACTTTAGAGAAACATGAGCTGTCTTACAATGACTTTGCTGGTTTTCATTCTGTCACGAAGTGGACGTATGAATATCACAGCAAAAGGATCTGATTTTCCAACAAGGTCCTTGTTTGTCAACTCCTTAGCTTCCACAAGCTTCACATCTAACATTCCGACTGGCTTCAACTCCAAGGCACTGTCACATAAACAAAAATTTTAGCCGAGGAATATAATCTAGCAGATGGAATCTGAAACTTTATGAATGAGAAATATGTTCAAGAAAAAATCTACAGTTTGAATTAAGTATACCTATAATCTCCAGGTATTATCGGTATAATATTACGTACTGGCCAAGTTATACAATCTTCAATAGCATCTCGTATTGTTTCCTGAAATAAAATGACAATTTCATTACATAGCAACGTCAGCATGCCACAATTTTTCATGCAGAATGTAGAAATCACAGGGGCCATTAAGGTTCTGATAGTAAGAGAAACTAGGATACACAAAGGAAAAAACTTGCTCAAACCTCAATAGCATCAGAAACGCCGGGAATAGATGATATATCACCACCAGAAATTTTAAACACAAAATCCAGCTTTTTCTGCAGGCATAGGCACAAGAAATATGATATCAAACGATAATACATGAACATAATGTTATAATAAAACTTATAAATTGTAAGTGTATGCTTTTCATTTCTAAATATGCATGACATCAAACTATAGTACAGAAACTTCGGTTCCTAAAAGTAAAATTATGCCGCCTCAAGAAATTTTACAAATCAATAGCAGTAACTTATCACACACCTTTTCTCTTAAGGAATAACAAACAGCTCCAAAACAAGGGAAGTCGCCGACTAGTGGTTTGAAGATTAACCTGAAAACCCCAGTGAATCCAATATTTTTCACCTATATGAACAGTTCGAAAAAAAAGATGATAAGGCATACTTCAACTTCTAAGACATGTCATGAAACCTTCAACTTCTCAGACATGTCATGAAACCCTATGTTTCATTTACCAAACAAACAAACCTAGATTTCACTAAAGAAAACTACACGAGAAACATTACCATATTCTATTATACAAGCAATATTAGGGAGGGGAGTCAAACGTAAGATATCAGGAACAGGGTGAATACTCTTAATTACTTCTTGAGCCAGAAATTTGATGAGCATTACCTGTACAGGTAGTGCAAGACCAACTCTGGTTTTAATATCAAGCACAATGTTTGGATTACCATCCCACTGAACCTCCAACTCCATAGTGATTCCTCCCGCCTCACTTTCACCTTCAACGATTGAAACTCCTAAAGGGTACCAACTACATGTATAAGCATCAACAACAAAATCTAGTCGGCGAATAAGACCATCTAGTAAGCATGAACCCTACCTGTGAATTGTGGAGCCACTGTGCCAAGGGTCAGTTTAGAGAATTTGAGTGAAGACAAGACCATTGGCCTGTATTGTTCGAGTATCGGTTCTACATTACTCCTTATCAGCTCTGATGCTGCCTACTCCATCGAAGTGCACCCAAACGAAGGAAGATTTTGACTATTAAAGAGGTGAAACAAAAAGTGTGCGTAAAAAAGAGCTGAAAAGAAAAATTACTGCATCAACGTATGGCCAAATCTTCTCAAGATGGTGGTTAAGCCAATTCAACTGTAATTCACAAAGATATTTTTGTTAGCATAAAAATTTCATGATAGTTTGAGTTCTAATGATCATTTAATATGATATTAGAACTTTGGTTACAAGAGGTCCTTGTTCAAAACTTTTTTTTTTTCCATGAAATTGCGATATATATTCTCGATTGCTCTAATTTATAACTTATAAAGAGGGGGATTCAACTTCGATGCAAGAGAACATGCACACAACCTTAGCTAACTGATCTAATCTACATATGCTTCGAAGTCTTTTGTTTCTCGTTAATTTGTAAGACAGAGTAAAAATGCACATGTCTTTTTCGTGCCCAACCCTGTCTTTCACCCACCTACCACCCATTCGTATTGAAGGACATACCCTACCATTGAATATATAGCAATTTCTTTCATACAAGCGATACCGAAAGAGGAGAACTGAACACCAAACCTAGACTGGATGAGTAAATGAACCACTTAAGCTTGCACATTGAAACTAATATGCACAAAAGAAACTTACCTTACAAAACCAACTTAGAATTATTACCAAAGGATTAACATATTTTAAATTTTGAAATATGAGACATGTGGTTCATGAGTCAGGACATGCAAAACCCAAAAGGCAAACATGAAGAGAAACACAGAAGTTAGGGTTTGTGAAAGAAACTCAACTTCTGGCGCTTTGTGAAGACAAGCCAAGATGGATAATACTGAGGTGGAAGAAGCTTTCTGGAATCTTGCACTGTCATCCTTGCAAAAGCAGCCACTGTCTTGGCCTAATAAAATAATAATCCACATTAACAAAAAAAATTAACAAATAAACAAAAATTAAAACCAAACAAACATGCATAAATAACAAAGACATTTTATCAAAAACAATAATAACAACGATTTGATTGTGATTTAGTTTACCAAATCAGAACGAAATTTGGATCGGATTCTCTCTGCCCGAGCAAAAGCCACGATCAACCCAATGCCGATGGCAATGCCGATTATCAATCCAAAGAAGAACTCCATTATTTTCCTTTCTATTTCAGAGATTATGACGATGGAGCTTCTTCGGATTCAGAGAAAGGCCTTCTAAGAACGGAGTAATTAATTTGGTCCAACATGATTGGATTGGATTGGATTGGAAGTTGAATGATCAGAATTTTAATAATTGAGTGATTAGTTTGATCTGGAAAGAAGGGAGTGATATGGTGTTTTCAAATCAATTTTTTTTTTCCACTTCTATTTTTTTTGGCCCCAAAAAATGAAAACTCTTCTAATAACCGCATCTTTTGCATTAACATCAATTAAGGTGTCAATTCATTTTCTAAATATCGGAGCAAAAAACAGATAAATTCATTTCCCAAATTCACAATCTAAATTCTTTTTAATTTTGAAAAACAGCGATATATTCATACCACTTAAATAAAGATTTCGGTTAAGTCACACAATAAGTATGCATTAATAAATTCCTATCAAACTCTTCAACTGCATGAGTCTAAACAAAGAGAGATTTTTCAGTGTGCCCGAAACATGAGGCGAAACACAACATATCATTATACTGTATGATAACCAGGGCCGGTCCAGAGATTTTTGAGGCCCGGGGCGATACCAAAAAATGTGCCCTAACTTTATATAAGAAAATTATTTATTTTCTCACGTAAGATATCGATAAAATTATACTTAGAAAAACAATTCAAACTCAATAATTTAGAAACACAGAAAGACTAATTTATTTGCATCCAGAGAAGGAAACCAAAAAACTCCGAGCTTCCATGTAGATAGATGATGAGTTTTGTTTTCCATATGAACTTTTAAAGTGTTTTTGTATAAATCGTGAGGTGTTTTTTCTTATTTACTAACCTTGTCAATATGAGACTCAAAAAATAATGATGTTTGAGTCTTTAATTAATATGTATAAGTAATGAATGGGCACTAAATTAAACATTTTGATGACACGTTATATGATTTGCAAATTTGGTCTAAAAATTTGGTCTACATATTACTCTTTGTAGAAGTTTAGACTTGAATTCAAACGAATATTTAAAAATAACGACCCACATAACTACTAGCTAGTAACTAAAAATAAATTAACAACCAAACAAATATTCGTAAAAATTGAAAAGAATAAACACGCATATAGCATTTCGAACTTAGGAAATCTTGTTAATTTTAAACAAGAAAAACCATTGCTTCTATTTAAACTTTTTGATCATTTAACCAAATTTTATAAATTTATACTCTTATGAAGAAGAAAAAAATTTGTAAAAATTAATTTATACTCTTACGAAAAAAATTTGTAAAAATTGGAAAGTTAAGCACATGTAGTGTTTTGAACCCAAGACCTCTTCATTATTTTCAAATGAAGAAACCACCACTTCTAGCTCAATTTCTTTGTAATCTAACCAAATTTTATAAATTTATACTCTTATAAAAACATATATAAGTATACTACCGTAATAATTTTGGTGCCCCGAATTTTTTTGGGCCCTGGACGATCGCCCTGCCAGCACTGGGCTTGGGCCGGGCCTGATGATAACATGTGGTGTTCAGTCTCATGTATGGGTACACTGAAAAATCTCTCATAAGTTCTTAACTAAGGACCTCCCACTTACACGTGGGAAATAATCTTAATAAATTCTCATCAAACTCTTCAACTGCATGAGTCTAAACAATGAGAGATTTTTCAGTGTGCTCGAAACATGATGTGAAACACAACATATCATTATACTGTATGGTATCATGTAGCGTTCCGTCTCATGTACTGGGTACACTGAAAAATCTCTCATAAGTTCCTAACTAAGAACCTCCCACTTACACGTGGGAAAGAATCTTGAGTTTTTAAGTCAAATTGTATTATTCACTTCTAAATGAGAGATGTTAGGTTCAATTTTTAACAAAAGCGAATTTGAATAATATTATTGCTAGTCTATTGTGAGACTTAGCTCATTCCCTCACTATTAGTATAGATAACATCGTTTGTTAAAAAAAAAGTCAAGATTTTTCTTTTTTTATATTACAACAAAAGAAAAGGTCAAAGGAGCTTGAAGCGCAGCGCCATGCTATCAAGAACGATGTGAAAAACTCATTTCAATTGCCAGCACAGGCTACCGGCCAAGGACGAATAATCTTTTGTTGAAACTTTTGGAACGTCAATCTCCTTTTTGTTATTCGTCCTAAACGTGTAATATTAATCAGGACACTTGGCGTAACATGCATGCATGCACATACGTTACACAACAGGCGGCACCCTACTTTTTGTTTTTATATTTCTAAGGAACTCGTATCAAATCTTCCTGACCATCTTGTGACGGATCTTAATTTAGTCATAGAATTTATTCCTGTTTTCTTGTTTACATATTTATATATGCACCGTCCTGATGTCGAAGTGAATTCCAGAATTATATACTCTTAATATTTAAAAAAATATTAATTAGTACTACACTTTAATAATATTTATCTTTATTTTTTAATAATAGATCTTATGTTTGATTCTCATTAAAAACAAATTCAAACCAAATTATATTCTTGTATTAGAAAAAAAGCTTCCAAACAAAGTCGTCTTAGTACAAAGCAAGGTGTGAAGTGAACAAATTAAGGGTGCGTTTATTGCGCCGGACTGTCTCGGACTGGACTAGCTGCATGGACTAAGCTGGACTGGCTTAGACTAGACTAAGCTGGACTAACTTAGTGAAGCGTTTGGTGCAGTGTTGGACTAAGAAGCAGGATAATAAAAACAGTACTGTTCACCAGATTTGTGTTTGCTTAGACTAGGACTACAAATTTTTGCCATTGTGTAATAGAGTAATGCTACAAATTTCATGATATGGGTTAATTTGAGCATATTTTTGCCATGTATATTATGAATCTTAAAAAAAGAGGACAATTGTTTTGTTTCTATTACCTGCTAATAGAATTGGGAGATACTATTTATAAATAGTTGAGTTTAATTTGCAAATGTAGCTTGGTTTAAACTCTATCACCCAAAAGAAGAAAAAGAATAGTGCCCAATACATGCAATTTCAACAAATACAAGTACATAAGAAGATACTTAGTGAAGCGTTTGGTGCAACGTCGGACTAAATAATAGAATAATTAACAAATCTTAATATTATATCAGTTAATCTATATATATATATATATTAATATTATATTATTTAATTTATATTAATAAATATATTTATTTATTAATATTATATATAATATTAATATTATATTATTTAATTTATATTAATATATATATATATATATATTTATTAATAGTATACTCCATTATCTCGGACTGGATTAGCTTCGGGGATGGGTGAATCTGAGGTCTCGTGATTATAGGTTCAGGGCGAGGGGGGAGAGAGTGGTGACCGTCGGTGGTGTAAGAGGGAGAGCGGGAACAATGTGGTTGTCGTCTCGTGAAACAGAGAGCAAAGAGGGATCTTAGCTAGTCCCATGGTTTCTGGGGACTCTCGCTAAGAACCTCTAGTGATGTTCTTAGTCTAGGCTAATCCCAGCTAGTCTCATTAACATTAGTCCCGTGCAGCAACAAACACAGGACTAGACTAATAGTTAGTTTAGTCCAATCCAGTCCCACTTAGTGAGGGCAAACAAACGCCCCCTAAAGGTACAAGTACCTAAAAAACGCCAATCGATTAATTTATTCACTAATTAAAGTTACAAGTTCTATTAATAATAATTGGACACGTGTTACAGCTCTACGTTAACCTCTTCACACAAATTCAATTTAGTTTAACTCTAATCGATTCGAAGTCAAATGAACATTTCGGATTAGGATGTGTCACGTATGTAATTAATGACAGGATGAGTGTATATCAAGCAAGCTCTAACACATAAGTAAATTCACTTACAAATTTTCATGAGAAATGTGAAGAAAAATCTCTCAAAAATCAATATTTTATTTATTTTCTGTCACTTTGTATTTTTAGTATAATATTTTATAAAATTATGAGATTTAAAAAATTCATAAAGTGTCCTGCTTGAGAAAGTCACGTACCAAATTTCAAAAAGAAGTTACAAATAAAAGCCTTCTCTTTCCGTCCAGAGAAATCGCGTACTCGCGGAAAAATTCTCCGTTCTCTCTCTAAATCACTCTCTGCTCCGTCCTTGTCAGCAAATCACCATAACCGTCTCACTCTCTCTCTCTCTCTCTAGAATCTCCATATCTGTATATATAAAGCTGTGAGCAGAGCACTCTGTTTCAGGCTCTGTGTAGCCGATCAAGACCGTTGCAATGCCGGGAAACGACTGGGTGAACAGTTACTTGGAGGCGATCCTCGACGTCGGTCCGGGCCTCGACGACGCCAAATCGTCGCTGCTCCTCCGTGAACGCGGCCGTTTCAGTCCGACTCGTTACTTCGTCGAAGAGGTCATCACTCGCTACGATGAGACCGATCTCCACCGCTCCTGGGTTCGGGTATGATTTCTATTCACAACGCCATTTCGATTTTTGGTTCGATTCGGATTTTTTGAAAGTCTCGATTTTCCGTAATTTTATTGATTAATTTTTGCTAATTCGGTGGTTTTGATTTCAGGCTGCGGCGACGGCGAGGAGTCCAGAGGAGAGGAACACCAGGTTGGAGAACATGTGCTGGCGGATTTGGAATTTGGCTCGCAAAAAGAAGCAGGTTCTTTTATATAATTTTATTTTTTCTTTGAAAATAATTTGACTTTTTCTGTTGTTTATTTCATTGTATTCAGCTGCTAAATGCTTCAATTGTGTGTTTGTTTGTTTGTTTTTTCATTCGTAACTGGCAAATGAAAATAAAAATGGTAAATATTAAGAGTAGGACGAAAATCGGATCATACAAAATCGGATTTTGCTGATTACATTGAATGAATTTTGTTCATAGTTAGGATTTTGCCTTATTGGAACGAGAAAATTTCGACGCTTATCCCTTTGTTTTTGTTTCTTAATTCTCCTTTGATTCATTTATTTTTTTAATACAAGTGATATTACTTTTAATTACACAAGGGGAGTGGGGAAGGGTTTGAACCCAAAACACAAGAGGTTGAGGAAGAATGCCCTAACCACTAGGGCAATCGACCGGTTTGCCTCCTTTGATTCATGTTAGAAAAGAAAATAGGAGTGGAAATCATTTCCTGTTGCTAATTATTGTTCCATTTATTGAAGGGAAGACTTGTGTTTGTGAAAAAGAATAAGTGATTACTAACAGGAAGTGAATTATTTTATTATTTACTTTGAGGAGGGAGGTGGTTTAAGTTTTTGGCCTTAAAATGTTGGTGTTTGCTTTGCTAATTGTAATTGATCAGATTGAGGGAGAAGAAGCTCAGCGTGTGGCCAGACGTCGTCTTGAAAGGGAACGAGGCAGGAGAGAAGCGACTGAGGATATGTCAGAAGACTTGTCTGAGGGAGAGAAAGGAGACACGGTCGGTGACATTTCAGCTCATGGTGGTGATAGCACTAGAGGAGGAAGAATGAAAAGAATCAATTCTACTGATGCAGTGGAGAACTGGACTAGTCAACAAAAGGAACAGAAATTCTACATGGTGTTAATAAGGCATGAGCAGAACTTTTTTATGCATTTAAACTTTTAAACGTTGATTTCAACAACAAGAATTCTTCATGCAGCCTTCATGGCCTGATCCGTGGCGAGAACATGGAGCTTGGTCGTGATTCTGATACTGGTGGCCAGGTAACTTTTGGGGAATATAAATTGTTATTTACAATATTGATCTTGACGTGGATTCCGTCGATGACTATCGAAATCATTTATAAACTGGAATTAAAAAGCTTCCTTATTACTTGCTTTGGAGTATAAAGGTTTTCATCATTATCAGGTCAAGTATGTAGTAGAACTTGCCAGGGCATTAGGTTCGATGCCTGGAGTTTATCGGGTTGATTTGCTAACAAGACAAGTGGCAGCTCCAGATGTGGATTGGAGTTATGGGGAACCAACTGAAATGCTGAATCCATTAAACACTGAGAATTCAAAGGAGGAGCTTGGGGAGAGTAGTGGAGCTTATATAGTCCGGATACCATTTGGCCCAAGAGATAAATATGTTCCAAAAGAACTCCTTTGGCCTCACATACCTGAGTTTGTTGATGGTGCACTTAACCACATTCTACAGATGTCTAAAGCTCTGGGAGAGCAAATTGGAGGTGGGCAACCAGTTTGGCCCGTCGCAATTCATGGACATTATGCAGATGCAGGTGATTCTGCTGCTCTTTTATCTGGTGCCTTGAATGTCCCAATGGTATTTACTGGTCACTCACTTGGACGAGATAAGCTTGAACAACTTTTGAAACAAGGACGTCAATCAAGAGAAGAAATAAACACAACGTACAAAATAATGAGACGGATAGAAGCAGAGGAGTTAACCCTAGATGCCTCTGAAATTGTTATCACAAGCACTAGACAGGAGATAGAATCACAGTGGCGCTTGTATGATGGCTTTGATCCAATACTAGAACGCAAACTAAGAGCAAGAATCAAAAGGGGTGTAAGCTGTCACGGCAGGTTTATGCCTCGCATGGTTGTAAGTATCTCATATATTTCTCTTCATAGTATTTTTATCAAAATTTTGGCCTTTTTTTCTCTAGAAGGACAAATATTAAGTGATAGAAATGTTATTCTTACTATCAGTTCCCCCCTGTTTTGGTTAGGTAATACCTCCAGGAATGGAGTTTCATCATATTATTCCACATGATGGCGACGGGGATGGTGAAGGGGAAAGACATGATGATAGTTCTACTTCTCCTGACCCACCAATTTGGTCGGAGGTTATAACTTTTCTTTCTTCTCATATCCTCCTTGCTTGGATTTTGAAAATGATAGATTTATGATGCTCCTTTTCTGTATGGTTGTTCATAACAAATAATCGATTGAGATACTTGTTTTTCTTGCAGTATATATTTGGTTATAATGTTAAAACTAATGATTTTGTATCGGCAGATCATGCGTTTCTTTACCAATCCACGGAAGCCTATGATACTTGCCCTTGCCAGGGCAGACCCTAAAAAGAATATTACGACCTTAGTCAAAGCATTTGGAGAGTGTCGCCCACTGAGGGAACTTGCTAACCTTGTATGTTCAAATTCCTTAACTGAACCTTCTTACCGGTTATTTCATAAGTCTGCTGACAAGAAGTATATGAGGCTTCCTTTGTTCACGTTTTGTAAATAAAAAATTGTGCTTTCTATATGTATTATTCAGATACTTATACATGTCATTACAGACATTGATAATGGGAAACCGTGATGACATTGATGAAATGTCCAGCACAAATGCATCTGTGCTTCTTTCCATTCTTAAGCTGATTGACAAATACGATCTTTACGGTCATGTGGCATATCCGAAACACCACAAGCAGTCTGATGTTCCTGACATTTATCGTCTGGCAGCAAAGACAAAGGTACTTTTATCTTTTATTAGCAGTGTTACAACTAGATTAACCACCTAAAAGGTGCATGCAGTTTGGTTGTAGGTATATAATTTTCCCTGAGCTTCTGGATGTTTATGCATAGTCAGGTTTACAGTTGTACTAAATTTGGGTAGGCATGCTTCTAGAGATCACTTCTTTGAGTTATAAACTTATAAATTATACTGAGTGCATCAGAGGGAGGGGAATGCATTGCATACTGAATATCTTGGTTATAAACTTATAAATTATAATGGGTTTTTGTTGTATGGCGTAAATGTCACAGGATAAGAACTTTGCAGTTTCAATAATTTTACATGATATCCAGTTGTTATACCAAGAAAGTTATATGGCTCAGTTAATAGTAATGTTGTTGATTTCTTGGCAGGGTGTTTTCATCAATCCAGCTTTCATCGAGCCATTCGGACTTACTTTAATTGAGGTACATGTCTCTACATTATCAAAGGAATACATTTCAGATGTTAATTTATACAAAACCCAACAGAAGATTCTTTGTTGAATAGGCAGCAGCTCATGGCTTACCTATTGTTGCCACACAAAATGGGGGTCCTGTTGATATTCATCGGGTATGTCTACCTGGAAAACATTCCTATTTCCATTGAAAGATTTTCTAATTTGCTTTTGGAGCTGTGTTGAGTTAAGTTATCGATACTTTTATCAATACTAATTACCGAGTTCGGACAACTGAATTGTGACAGGTTCTTGACAATGGTCTACTAGTTGACCCCCATGATCAGCAGTCAATAGCGGATGCCCTTCTGAAGCTTGTTTCGGACAAGCAACTTTGGGCAAGATGCAGGCAGAATGGACTGAAAAACATTCACCTTTTCTCATGGCCAGAGCATTGTAAGACATACTTAACTCGCATAACCAGTTGCAAACCAAGGCAGCCAAAGTGGCAAAGAAATGAAGCTGACTTTGACAATTCACAACCCGATTCACCTGGTGATTCTTTGAGGGATATACAAGATATATCTTTGAACTTGAAACTCTCACTGGATGGCGACAAAACTGAAGGGAGTGCTGCTCTTGATAATGCTTTAGAGACTGAAGACCGTGCTGCTGGAGGGAAGATTAAGGAGCAAAATGCGGTTTTGACATTGTCAAAAGGTGTTTGTGAAAAGGCTGGTTCCACAGAGAAAGCAGACAACAGCTCTGGGGCTGGTAAATTTCCAGCATTCAGGAAAAGGAAGTATGTTTATGTAATTGCTGTGGATTGTGATACAACCTCAGAGTTTACTGAGATCATTGAGAAGGTTACTGACGCAGCAGAGAAGGACAAAGATGCAGGACCTATCGGATTTATACTATCAACAGCATTGGGCATATCTGAGATACATACTCTTTTGGTCTCAGGAGGTTTGAGTCCTTCACAGTTTGATGCTTTTATCTGTAACAGCGGTGGTGAGCTCTACTATCCATCTTCAAGTTCTGAGGATAGTCCTTCTGGGCTTCCCTTTGTGGTGGACTTAGATTACCGTTCACACATTGAATACCGCTGGGGAGCAGAAGGTTTGAGAAAGACGTTGGTTCGTTGGGTCGCTAATTTCAACGAAAAGAAAGGAAGCAAAACTGTTACAGAAGATGTATCAGCGTCAACTAACCATTGCTATGCGTATAAAGTGAAAGATCCAGCACTGGTAATATCTCTTGTGTGTGTCTCTGTTACGGATTCATTTTTATACTTTTTTGGTATTTGGTGTTGCAAATTGCATGACTACATTAATACTTTTGGAGGTCACTGCTTCAAAAGAACTGCTTTATTTTTGGCGTTTTTGACGTCGCTTATGTCATGACAGATTCCCCCTGTTAAGGAACTCCGGAGACTCATGAGAATTCAGGCTCTCCGTTGCCACGTTATATATTCCCAAAATGGCACCAGGCTAAATGTTATCCCTGTGTTGGCTTCTAGATCACAAGCTCTCAGGTATAAATGCATCCCTAAGAACCCGTGAGATCCTATTTTTCTTTTGTATTGTACACTGCCAAGTCTTTTTAAGGATTAAATAGCATCTATAGTGTCTTCGTCTTCTTCGTATAACTGACATTTAGTCTCCAGGTACCTGTATGTCCGTTGGGGCTTGAACTTGTCGACTGCTGTTGTCTTCGTGGGAGAAAGTGGTGACACGGATTATGAAGGCTTGCTTGGCGGGCTACACAAAACTGTGATACTGAAGGGAGTTAGCAGTGGCGCTCGTAAGCTTCATGCCAACAGAAACTATCCTTTAGAACATGTCTTTCCAGACGACAGTCCCAATATGGCTCAAAGTGAAGGATGCTCCCAAAATGACATAAGAGCATCATTGGTGAAACTAGGGATTCTTAAGCGGTAGAAAACCCCGAATCATGCACTCGTGTTCGATTCCATCTTCTCTATAGCTTTCCTTTTTGAACTGCAAATCACACATCCCTCGAAAATTCTTATCGATAGTACTTGTATTGTCGTTGGCATTTTTTACCCTAGCAATTCGGATGCCGGTTTTCAGCACAAACCTTCCTTTGCTACAATGTGAACCGCTTATTCAATTTTCTAGTTTTGTTCAACATCAGAGGAAGTTGTGCTGTTATCTGGTTTTGTTAAGCATATATAAACATGTTGATGTTGGATTTTCTTGGTTACTATAATGTTTGTGTGTAGACGTCTCTGCGTATCTTTTGAATATATGTTCCCACAATTCATCTCTTATTGGTTTCTTTGCACCAGAGATGTCATGTTGGCTTGGTGGTATTCCAAATCAATTCCTGCATAGCACTACGTGACCTTATAAATACGTAATTAGCTTGAAATAGCATGGTATTGCAAGTGCATGTGAGTTTTCTCATCATGAATGCCTAGCGTGCAGAGCAATTCAGCCTTTTGATTATTCTAGTACAGGCTCTATTTTTAGGCTTGGGCCAGCAAACTAGGTTTCCTTTTGGTCCCTAATCCCTATTGATCTTGTCGAGTTCGTTGCAGATACGGCCACGCGGTTTGGCTGTTTGCATGGGCATATCTTGGATTTCCATCACTCCATTCTTTGACATTACTTTAAAAAAGATAATACTTGTTCAAAATCTCAACAAAGATAAAAATCGATGTATCTAGAACACAGTCATATAATTTTTATTTTTTTTTGTCAAACGATAGATTTTATTAGATTAGTTGTTAGATTAGCTAATGATGGGTTCAACCCAAACCGTCATGGAGGAGCTCAACACATTTCCACCGCTGTAGTAAAGGGTCACTTGCCAGTCACATAATATTATTATTTCACCTTGCGTACTTGTTTTTATATAACGATATATTGACACTAAGGAGTATGAGAAATACATTGATATCGAACTCGCCATTTATGATATTCGAACTTTAATACATACACTAAAATGAAACATATCAATCCCGTGAACCACTCATATTATAATGTATACAGACATATAAAAAAAAGGTATCATTCTTCTATTAATAATAATCCCAAGTTGAGGAAAAATATGGGGGAAAAATCATATTAATTATCCTACATGTGAAACCAAACTAATTACCAAGATTTTAGTCATTGCCTATAGGACTCACAGTCTTCACTCAACTTCTACTTCTTCTTTCTTCTCCTCCTCATTCCCCCATTGCTGTCCTACCAAAACCTGATGACTTAACTCAAAATTTCCTTCTCTTTTCTCATTTTCTTTCAAAAGAGAACATTATTTAAAGGCGGGCAGTGTGTACGGCCAGATTGTTTGGCCATGGCTGGCTCTGGTTACACCAGCACTTGTTTGCTATACCCTTCTCTTTTTCTCATCATTTTCTTCTCTTTCTTGAACCACCATTTCCACTATTTCCCAATTCCTCACAACTCCACAGTTTCAAACCACAAACGGGTCTCCGGCAAGTACTGCAACAACGATCTCCAAAATGCCAGCAGAAATAGTACTGCTCTTGATCATGTGCCTACTGTAAGTTGGACAACCTATATATATATATATATATATATATATATTCAGAAAGCTAGCCAGTGATCACATTCCTTGTGTGTGTGTCTGTCGGTTTTTCTATAATGCGGGATAAATCTTACGATATGTAAGTAGCAGGTCGATCGCTGTGTGATTCTGCTCATTCAGCAATTATCCAGCTTGATATTTATATGCATTGAGAGAATTTCTGAAACATATATATGTGTGATTCTACTCCATTGGTCTTATCACATAGAGAACAAAAAAAATAAAGATCTACAGAAAGTATACAAGATCAATATACATTGATAATTTTTTTTTTCACTTAGAAAAATGTAGTGATATCGTTTATATGACATGGTTTTAGTCTTTGTTGAGTCTCTTGGTTTTGTGTATACATACAGATGCAAGTGAAGAAGAACCAGTTTGAGAAAATAGAAGATGGGATGGCAAGAGCAAGAGCCGCGATACGAGGAGCTGCTCGATCTAGAAGCTATACGTCATACAAAAAGGAGGATTTTGTTCCAAGAGGATCGGTTTACATCAACCCTTATTCCTTTCATCAGTTAAGATTTTCTCCTTCTCTTTTGTTAGACTTGGTCTTTGGGTTTAACCACTTTGGGTAAAATTCATCCAAGATTCTTAGTCAAACCGGAGCAAATAGCCTCCTAATCAGTTGCTATAAAAATGCTTCATTTGTTTTTTTTTTTCCCCTAAAATGTTCCACTAGCCAAGGAACTACGGAAAATTGAACGAAAACCCTAAGTAAGAATCCACTAGCAATCTGAAAATACATTAGGAATTGAGAAAATTTCAAAGTTTGATGTTTGAATGATAATAAAATAAAAAACCTAGCACCATGAAGTTAAGGATGTTTTTATAGTGTATCACAACTCTACTTGCTAGGAAACCTAACATAACACGGAAATAACAAAATACCAAAAGTATCCTTGAATCTTTGAATGTTGGCTAGGTATAGTAAACGAAGGAATTCAATCGGCTATGTGGTGAGTTCAACTCGTAATACCGTTCTCTCTGAAGCGATTGGTCACATGCCTAACTCAGTCACTTGAGCCTATAAATTGCAATGCATGAGCCTTGCCCTCGGTTCTATACATATAAGCTGTTCCTTTGATCCGTTAACCATCTGTTCTAAATTCAGAAGCATTAAGGTGGTTCCATTTAATTCATAAAATTTGAAAATACCCATTCTGTTTTTTGGCCCATGATGACCTGGGTAGGGCTTATGAATTACAGATGCACTGGTTACTTGGGTAAATTTTGGAGTTTATGTTCTATAAATTAAGAGGCTAAAAAAGTAAGATGATAGTCGATCATTTTTCGGGTTTTCCCTAGGTGTGCCATTGTTAGGGTGTGCAGAAACATAGCATGGGTGTTGTAGTGGTGCACCATAGGCATTAACTGACTGAGCTTTGCCTCTTTTGTGCTTACACAGTTCTGGCTTAATTTCTCACAGACTGAAATCTTGCCCTATTTTGTATAAGGAATAAATGTTTTGGATTTACAAATGTTGTACTTAGATGTGGACTTATGAGCTGCAATTTTTCATCTGTCACAACCTTAAATTCTTCGGCCTAGTTCTGATCGACTTGTGTACTGTATAGGATTCTGACTTACAGTGGTCCCCCATTCTGCTAGGCCTTTAAGAATAGTCTTTTGCAAAACTGGGTACATTTACATGCATGCCTGCATGTGACATTGCATGCATAATAGTCTTTTTCAAATTGTTAATTACGTAGTAGGTCGATCCTTCTTCAAGGATAGTTGACATTACATTCTGAAATTCCAAAGAATAATCGAACCACTTTTTAAACTTATATGTTAATTAACATAATTTTGTTCTTTCTATAATGTGGTTAACCACATTTTTTTTTAAACGTGGGCATGTCATTGATATTTTTGACACCAAACACTTGTTGATGTGTCACCACTAAACTTGACTACAAGTGCAGTTCACTTCAAGTCACCGCACTGTAGAATGATTGAAATTATAAATATCTACAATTGATTCAAATCCATGCGTGTGCGTTCACAATTACGAACAAGGTGTTGCCAGACTGGCAACAATATTGGTCATTTGTAAAGTTTATTGAATTTCAAGCAGTAAACTAAATACATCGGTTTTTCACTTAGAATTTGAGCTTAAAATCTAGGATCTTGGGCGTAGCCAAAAACCCTAAGCACCAAAAGGTGATCTTACACCTTAAGATAATCAATTTTGTTAAATGGGATTAGAAATAATATAATTCACCATATATATGGACAAGCCTAGGGTTTGTATGTGCAATATTGAAGCTTTTCGAATTGATGCCTATAGTTTTTCTTGCAGGTATATCAGGTGCCACATTTATGTAATGTTTATTATTTACTTAAACTCGTGAGCATATATCATCAATTAATATCTATAATTGATTCGTTATCGTTTTGTGTATGTATGATATGATCTTTTAGGAGCCACATAGAGATGGAGAAAGGATTTCGAATTTGGTCGTACAAGGAAGGAGAGCCACCACTCTTCCACCAAGGGCCGATGAACGACATTTACTCCATTGAAGGCCAGTTCATGGATGAATTTGAGTTGAGTGGGAAAAGCCCATTTGTGGCGAAAGACCCTGACGAGGCCATCGCGTTTTTTCTTCCCATCAGTGTTGTCAACATTGTGAGATACGTCTACAGGCCTTACACCAGCTACTCTCGTGTCCGGCTTCAGAACATTGTCGAGGACTACATCAGAATCATATCGAAGAAATATCCATACTGGAATAGAAGCAATGGAGCTGACCATTTTCTGGTCTCTTGTCATGATTGGGTATGCCAATCTTTCTTTCCACCTTTTCAGTTTGATTTTATAGTGATACCACCAAAACTTTAATTGTGATTCAGATTTCATCTCATATCTCTTAACCCTAATCAATAAAACTATTTGTACCATATTTACTGATGATTGCATCTACCCAAAAGGAAAAACTCAATTATGTACATGAGTTTCATATGATTCTTGTACGTGTACAGCTGTGATTAATGATCAGTAAATTTGGTAAATGTAATATCACTCAAACGTGAATACTAACACATTTGAATTTGAAGACTTTGTTAGTTAACGATACTCATAATTCGATTGCATTTTCAGGCACCTGATATTTCGGCTGGACACCCTAAAATTTTGAAGAACTTAATTAGAGTACTCTGCAATGCGAATTGTTCAGAAGGTTTCCAACCAGTCCGAGATGTCGCCCTCCCCGAAATCAAAATCCCGTTTGGAAAGTTAGGCTCTCCCCTCCTTACCCATCCCCCTAAGAACCGTTCAATCTTTGCTTTCTTTGCCGGCGGTGATCATGGAGACGTAAGAAAGATACTATTCAAGCACTGGAAAAACAAAGACAAGGAAATCCAAGTCCATGACTACCTCCCCAAAACCTTAAACTACACACATCTAATGGCGCAGACCAAGTTTTGCATGTGCCCTAGCGGGTATGAAGTTGCAAGCCCTAGAGTGGTTGAGGCCATATATGCAGGCTGTGTCCCAGTGATCATTTCTGATTCCTATGCGTTGCCGTTCAGTGATGTGCTTGATTGGTCTAAGTTTTCGGTTCATGTTCCGGTGGCAAGGATACCAGAACTGAAGGAAATTTTGCAATCAGTTTCTGAGCATGAATATGTGAGAAAGCAAAAGAGGGTCATGCAAGTGCAGCGCCATTTTGTGATCAATAGACCCGCTAAGCCATTTGATATGTTGCATATGGTGATGCATTCAGTGTGGCTTCGGAGGCTTAATCTGAGGCTGTTGAAGTGATGCCAATTAAGTGGGGGGTTTTGTACAATTATGCTAGAATTTGTACAATTGTGTTTTTGAGTAAATAAATTTTGTAATATCTCGCAAACAACAGCGCTGTATTAGTTATTTAATTTTTTTTTAGAGAATATTAGTTATTTAATTAGCAACGTGGAAAAACAAGAAATATTGATCGCAAAATTTGTTATAGGCAACCAACAATTTTTGCGGAAAATTGAAAAGTTATTGCAACATGGTACGTGCATTTGTACGTTTTAGGTCATGTACCTTCAATTGATTACTATACTTTCGATGATTATATTTCACTATGGGCTCTCATATTTCGTAGGTAAGTGTGACCTAGATATAAGTTTAATCTCGTCGAAGTTAAAAGTTATAAAATTATATATTTGACTTGAAATTTGTCGGTGAAGGTTGTACTAACTCTAATACATTATGGAAGGATTGAATAAATGAGTTTTTTTTTTTTTCCCCCACGTAAGGCCTTCATCATAAGGTTAGACTTTAGAAAAAAAACTTAGTACTTTAGAAATTCAATGACTTAATTTGTAATGAATAAAGGGCACCAAAAACAAAAAAAACTTGTATGAAATATGGCCCAAACGGAAACCCAGGACCAAATCCTATTATCAAGCTATCTGTAAACAATGAGGAATCCTATTCAATTAGGTTGTCCCCAAACAAAGAGGAATCCCAGACTCTTTCCTACACTATAAAATCGAACCATTCATCAAGTAGGTTGAATAAAAGCAACCCGTTTGCTCTTGTCCCTTGTATCAAGAGATCAGAGTTCTCTAATCTGAAACGTTATACTACAAAGTTTCTTGCCTTTTCGTCAGCCTTCAGCCATATACTATGTCCTCTGGAAACTACGCACCGGAGAAACGACCCACACTAATAGAATGGCTACTCCTCTCATTCTTCGCCGTCTTCATATGTTTTTTAATCTTGACCATACCCCTTGAATTTTTAGCTTCGGAGGAAAATCCCAAATTTAGCGTCTCTGATCGAGTTCAACTACACAACTGCCACCAACAGCACTCTGCACTACAACCTTAACCTCGGCATCACAATCAGAAACCCTGACAAACGGGCTACCGTAGACTACCTTGACATCCAAGTAACTGCACACTACCAAGAGACGACGTTTTCTGTTTAGACTTTGAGCAGCTCGATAGTACCGTTTCATCAGGGCCACAAGAACACCACCATCTTACAGAATATAGTCATTCGGGGGCAGCAATATTTGGTGGGGTTCGGGGAACATAATCGGCTTTCCAAGTTTAAATCCGAGACTGCTGCCGGCGTGTTTAGTATTCACTTGCAGCTTGCTATTCAGGCCAAATTATTTAAGTTCTTCCTTGGTGAGAGACCCTACACTAAAAATTTGGACTGCAGGTTGACGATTCCTTGATGACATGATCTTCTTCAATGGGAACATCTGTTGGTC
Source organism: Cotoneaster glaucophyllus (assembly GCA_036320875.1). NCBI lineage: Eukaryota > Viridiplantae > Streptophyta > Magnoliopsida > Rosales > Rosaceae > Cotoneaster > Cotoneaster glaucophyllus. Next base: position 8,473,970 of record CM070073.1, on the reverse strand, counting down.
GTGGTAATTTCAACGCTACAAAATGCTTCGATTTGTCCTCTTGATAACCCTTACAAATGTAATTTTTATTCTATTTCTTCTTGTTTAATATTTTCGTGGATAAAGAGAGTTTTATTTTCTGATGCATGCATGATCAGGGTTTTGTCATATATTGTGGGGTAATGCTACTATTACCATATTATTATGTTTAGACTCTCTTTGAGATTTCGGGGCCTTTCTACGAAATATATAAAGGGGGCCTTTTTAAGATAGTCTTTCAAAATATTTTAATAATATATTGACGCTAGAAATCAATAACTAAAACAAACCTTAAAACTCACGCTAATTATCAGTTCCAAATATTATTATATAAATAAAGAAACCTACAAAAATAAGTACCATTGCTAAATGATCAACAATTTACGTAACGGTAATGAAAATACGAGGAATTGAATTGAGGAGGAGTTGGAATGTGGAGAAGTTAGAATCAGATTCCTGTTGAAGCTGTTTACTTAAATGTTCTGGAATCGGAATAGAATTCCATAAAGCTGTTTACTAATTTAGCAGAATCAGAATATAAACGAGTATGATTACTAATTTGCCCTTGTCCCAAATCAAATATTTTATACTTTAATGAGTTTATAAAGGATAGTCTTGGAAATAAAATAAAAAAAGTAAGTGAGGGCATAAAGGGAACAAAAGTGTCATTCCGATTGCCCAAACAATCAGGAATTGGATTACCACATATATCTAGGGAATCCAATTACACCAATACAAGGAATTGAATTCCAAAATTTGTGTGGGCCCCGCTACTTTTTTTATTCCTCCATGTTTAGTAAACACCGGAGTACTCCGTAATCGGAATTCAATTCTACATTCTCATTCCGATTACGGAAACGTAAACACGCCCTTAGTTCAATCTTAAGAAATCAAATGAATAAAACCTTCAAAAGGTACAATATTGAAGTTTCACTTAAAATGCATTCTTTGCTGCAAAATCATAATTAAATTGTAGCTGTAGATCCCACAAAAGTTTTTTTTTTCGTGTTTAACTATGTAATTTTTTTTCCGATCATATTCAGACACAATGCTGCTAGCTATATATATTTTAGATAACAAAATTTGTTTAGAGACCCCTTAAATTTTAGACCCTGTTCGGCCGATCGCTCCCCACCAAAATCGCCCCGGATTATGCCATGATTTTTATACCATACTTATTCTTTCACGCTCCGTTCTCCACTCCATCTCCTTTCTCCTCCCTTTCACACGCAATCTCCTCCATCTTTCCACTCTGCAATCTCCACTTTTTCTGAAATTTTATTTGGTTTCTAGGTGACCGTATTTTTTTCCCTTTTCACTGTTATAAAATGAAAGTTTTAGGAAGGTAATAGGTTGACTGAGAGGGAGGGGAAATAGGTTCCAACTTAAAAAATTCAATGTAAATCAAATCCAATTTTGAAATTAAACTCGATTAATGCACTTAAATAGATAAATAAACTACGCACAACGGATGTAAGATTTAACGGTAAAACCGTTCTATATAAATCGTTCTCCGTCCTTCTCTTAGAGAGAACCATTAATATAGTGGGTCCCACAATGTAGGCTCAATCCATCAACGGTCTTTCTCATACTTGGCTGATTTGGGAAGGAAAGTGGAAGCAAAATCATTAACTCCACAAAGTTGGAAATTTGGAGGGAAAAATTAATTGTGAAGCGCTCGAACCAACGTGCACGGTCAGCCCGCCAGCACATGATCGGCTTCTCTCTCTTTACCGTCGAGGGCTAAATCCGTAAAATTCACGTTCTTTCACTTCCTCTCCTTCAAATATTCAAAGTCGCCCACTCGCCACAAACAGAGAGAGAGAAAGAAAGCGCGAGAAATATCAATATTTTCCCGGAAAAAAAAAATCTCGGCAACCAAACAGTCGATTCAATTCCTCTAGAGAGAGAAAATCAAAGTAGAAAAGTGCTTGATACTAATTGAGATGGGGAGCTTCCATGCGAAGTACTTCTCTGCGTCCGTACTGCTTTGTTTCTGCATTTCGTCGATCATCGCCGTCGTGGTGATCTGCGGCCACCATTTCGATTCTCCGGTGATAATATCCGACTCCAAACAAGACCGGTACACTCCTGTATGGATTCCGCTGGTTCAGCTCCCAAGCAAGGTCAAGGGAGCGTATCATCGCCTCGCCATCTCGGATGATCCATCCAGTACTATTCAACGATTTCACAGCAACGATTTCGTAAATCAGACGTCACTAGTAAGTTTCGTCAATTTATCGTCCAGTCAAGATTTTGAACCGCCATTGAATCGGATTTTTCTCCCAACTTTTGCATTTTAATTTTCTGTAGTTTTTAGCTAGCTCCTTTTTCTGCTTCGGACATTAAAACTGTTATTTCTGAAACTTAGAAATCAGTAATTTAATTTAATTTTTTGTTACTTTCTGAAACGATTGATCACAGAGACACAAAATCCCCAAACGGAAAGCGAGCGGAGAGCAAAAGCTGGAGCAGGGACTCGCCCGAGCGCGAGCTTCAATTCGCAGAGCAGCTTCGAGTCGGAACAGTTCGTCAACACCAAACGACGACGTACTATTTCCCGGGGGATCAGTCGTGTATCGTAATCCCGGCGCGTTTTATCAGTAAGCTAGCCTAAGCCGCCTTCTTAATTCGTTTCATAATTTCCTTTTCCGATCAAATTAGTAATTAAAATAAAAAGAAAAAACTGAACATCTCTGGAAAATTGATCGTCGTATTAATTAAATATAAAGCTGCTAAACTGCATGCTTTGCCTGAAAGGCACCGTTTGGGTAGCCATAGGGTGCGGCATAGGGGTGTGGAGTGCGCACTCATTTGTGTTCAGCATCGTACCACATACTCACTCCCCCGTATACTCGATTGCTGCTGAAAAAGAGGGGAGTCATGAACTGGACACAAATTTTTCTGGGTTCCGTGTTCCCCACGAATAAAGGATAAACAAGCCGAAACGTATTAACAAAGGTAATTATATTTTGCCAGGTGTTGGATGATGATTAGTTATGACCACGGGTTAATCCTTTATTTGTGGGGAACACCAGCTCACCTAGTGTTCCCAGAACCTAGAAAAATTTCTCGTGGACTAGGCGAATATACATTTGGGCCCTCCTTTAATATTTATTCATTTGTTTATGGGTAATGCTAGGAAAACTAAATTTAGAAATTAAATTTGAAAACTAAATGATATGTCACTAATAGGAACGTTTATCAACGTTTAAGTAATAAACAAATCATCAACTTCTATATCCGTTAGTTTTCAAAACTTTGTTTACAAATTTAGTCTCCCTAACATACCCTTTGCTAATTCACTTGGAGAAATTTAACTCTTCCATCCAATCAAATTTGATTGACTTTATCTTCATATATGTAATTTATAGTTAGTGTAGTATTTTTGAGAGCACAAGTTAGTCTACTATTAGAGAAATCAACTTATTCAATTTTGGTTACAACGTGCTGTGGAATTTAGTATATTATGTGAATAAATATAGTCTAAAGCGTAATGTATCCGGTCACATCAGTTAGTATGTTAAAAGTTGATCTAAAAAATTCGGTGTCTCTAACATTAATTTACTCGTAAAAGTTATTAACATCTATGAGTTATAATTGGTGTAATCGATAAAAGCATTTATGATTATGCCATGATTCATAATTAGGAGTAGGATTTAAATAATTTTGATGTTACATGTGCCGTCAATGATTCCGCAATACATGTAGGATTATGACTTTTAAACTATGGTTTAATTAAGCACCCAATTTAAATTTCGGAAGTTAATAGCTTAAGCTACCTTCATATCATGTGCATTCATGGAATCATGGAAGAATGTGAATTGACGTATCTACCCTTCAAAGTTGTTTGTATTTAAACGCATACACATTTGGACTGCAGGAGCTACACTGAAATGGAGAAAAAATTCAAAGTGTACGTGTACTCGGAGGGGGACCCACCGATGACCCACGACGGCCCATGCAAGGACATATATTCCATCGAAGGGCGGTTCATACACGAAATGGAGGATGGGGCAGCGGGCAGGAGGTTCAAGACCGAGAACCCGCAGAGGGCGCATGTTTACTTCATGCCCTTTAGCGTGACTTGGATGGTGAAATACCTATACAAGCCCTTAACATACGACCTCACCCCTCTGAGGAACTTTGTGTCCGATTATGTAAGGATGGTTTCTGTGAGGCACCCCTTTTGGAATAGGACTCTTGGGGCGGACCACTTCATGCTCGCCTGTCATGATTGGGTTAGTCTCTCTCTCTCTCTCTCTCTCTCTCTCTCTCTCTCTCTCTCTCTCTCTCTCTCTCATGCCTTTAATTGATTTGTTTTGCTTCTGTGATATGCTTTGGTGATGAGAACTTTCTTGGCATGCTTGGAAATATAGTTATGGGGTAGGAGGGATGTAAATGACGTTTTGGTTTGAAGTTGCTGTGGCTGCAACTTGAGGCATGGGGAAGTATGAAAGTGGAATGGTGATCTAATTAGTAATGCTCTGCAATGGGGCTGAAAAGTCTTGGGACCTTAAGGAAGTTTCTAAATTTAATATAGATATCATCACACAAAGGAGAAAAAGAAACAAAAAAGGTCCTATTTGGTATGGAGGAGTCCTATTTGGCATGGCTCCTTCCATATTATCTTTAAACTTACTGAAAATAAATTAACCAAATTTGTTTGAAACTAAGAAAAAAGAAATCGGTATACCACTCTCATATTATCATAAATAATTTGTTGAGAAAGATTATAATTAGTAATTACGTAGCGAAGAATATTATATTTATACATTCAACGCCATTGTTTTATTTTTTCTCAATATTGCTTTTATAAAATTAAAAAAAAAAAAAAGAATTGTTGGTAAATTTTGTAGTTGATAATAAGGGTGATGCTAGGAAAGCATCTTTTTAATTTATACTAGCATATGGGCACACACTTTGTGTGTATGAAGACATTTTTTTAGAAAATGAGAAGAAGAGAGGGAAAGAGAGAACGTGGGGGGAGTGGGAGGTTTTTGGTTTTTGGTTTTTTTTTTTTTTTTTTTAAATATTGGAGGTATTTTAACATCACATGTAGGTGATGCTTCAAGTAAAAACTATAAAATTTGGACCTGTGAAATTACATTATTGCCCATCTTTTTTTTTGTGTGATAGAAGACTAATTTGTCTTTTTACCCTCTTTTGGTTGACAAAGAGGGTTTCATTAATTAGTAGAGATTTTGTAAAGCATATAAAGTGGCTGTTGATGTGTGTATTTCAATTTTAATGATTTAAAGAATTTAAAAAAGTTGACCGACCATCAACTATCACATCTTGTGGTTTACAAAGTGTGGTTTAAAAAGATAGTATTTCTAACATTACTCAGTTAAAAACTGTCAATTGATATCTAAAATAGTCGTTACGTACTCACATCCTTATCCTTATTAGAAATTGCGCCAATGAGAAGACAAAGTGCATGAGGACTACCTTAGGAGGACAATTTACATAAAACGGGTTCACAGACAATTATGGCGTCTTGGTCTAATAATAACTTTTTATGTGGAGTGAAACTTACACATAGTAAGGCATTATTGGACCGAAACATCACATTGCCGGTGAAATGGCTTCATATAAGTCCATCTCTTATCTTAGAGTCATAGTTTTTCCATTTTGATTTTGATGATTGATATGCAAAGTTATGTAACAAATAAAAACTGAAACATTTGATTAATTGGGTCAAGATAAAAAATGAAATCAAACCAAAGACAAAAACTTGGGGGGGGAAGGGAGGCATAAAGTATTTGCTAGTTTTCATGATAAAGTGAATTGTTTTTTATTTTACAAGAGATTAAATGAAATTTTTCCAACTAAATATTCTCAGGCACCCCTTGCGTCAGAAGGAAACCCACTTCTCTTCAACACATCAATCCGAGTCCTCTGCAACGCCAACACCTCCGAAGGCTTCAACCCTCAAAAGGACGTTTCCCTCCCTGAAATCCACCTCTACGGCGGCACAGTCTCCTCCAAGCTCATCTCACCGCCACCGCCCAACACCCTGCGTCCCTACCTTGCCTTCTTCGCCGGCGGCCTCCACGGCCCGATAAGGCCCATCCTCCTGGCTCACTGGAAAAACCGAGACAAAGACCTTCAAATTCATGAATACCTCCCCAAAGGCCTAGACTACGACTCTATGGTGCTCAAGTCCAAGTTTTGCCTGTGCCCTAGCGGGTATGAAGTGGCCAGCCCTAGAATTGTTGAGGCCATTTATGCCGAGTGCGTGCCGGTGATTCTATCGGAGCACTATGCGCTTCCGTTTAGCGACGTGCTGAGGTGGGAGGCGTTTTCGGTTAAGGTTGAGGTTTCAGAGATTTCGCGGCTGAAGGAGGTGCTGATGGGTGTTCCGGAGGAGAAGTATAGGAGGCTGGTGGAGAATTTGAGGGTTGTGAGGAAACATTTTGAGTTGAACCAACCGGCCAAGAGGTTTGATGTGTTTCATATGATACTGCACTCCGTTTGGCTTAGGAGAATTAACCTTAGAAGAATTGCCTAGATAATTATCTTCTTTTGTTTATATTTTATATTTAGGGTAGTGCTATTTACAGACCTATTTTTACCTTCATACACCCGTTAATTTATACATACAGAAATGAGTGCAACTTTTAATCAGTATTACTAGCTACTATCACATCGTACATCTCATCTGATCTTGTAAAATTGAGCTTCTTACTCACCTCACAACCCCGACGCTCTATACAGCAGCCTCTAAGCATTTTATTACTCTTTCCTTCTCACTCTCAGTACACAAGGCATCCCCGTCGATGTGTCGAATAAAATACTTGGATGGAAACAACAATTCCTTAGTTAATTAGTCTCCATTAACAATTACAATGTGATCAATTTACAAATAAAAAACAGAATTCAAGTGCACAGGGTATACGAAACTATTGAAGTACATTTATCAACCACAATAGCGCTGTTACTTTTCTAGTTGAGGTCAGTCTCAACCACTTTTTGCAAACCAGTTGTCGGCAAAGGCGGTTAGTAAATGTGGTACAAATAGCAGCACTTGCTCGTCATTTAAGAATAGTGATGGTATGCATTTACTGAAAGGCATAACCTTCTTGGGCACTAGCAGAAGCATGGAAGCTTACATACCGCATGTCAGTGAGAGTGCAAAGAGTATCAAACATGAGCCTCGGGCCGATCCTTGCACTCTATAGTCACCATTGAATACCCTTTTTCCTTACAACTCTCAATCCAAACCACCGTCTTCCTACTCTCCTCCTCACTATCTAACCCCAACAGTGTCCTTTGCGAGCTTGCCGGCCCCAAAGTAAGGTCCATTAAAGTCCCTCACAGAAAGCAGGAGCTGGTGCAACCTGCGCTCCACATTAGTACGCATGGTGCCTTGGTGAATATTGTAATTATGATCTCCTCCTCCCATAAGCCCAGAGGTCTTCACTTCTTGTTGGTATTTGGGTTCTTTTCCGAACGGGCTGAGGGCGGTGGTGGCACGGAGGACGGTGATGAGGTGGTCTTCATCAGTGGTGGCAAGGTGGTGGGGGCCATCGATTGTGGTGTCAGTTGATTGATCAGAGACTTGAGCAACACATGCCAGTCGGGCATTGTGGCTCCAGGCATGGCCTTCTACTATGTTGCACTGGAGATCCGCCAGTGCGAGGTCTCCGATAACAGACCCGGCGGTCTGTCTCGGTCATTTCAATGGTGGTGCACTCGCTAGGGTTTACAATGGTGTTCAATGTTGGAATCCCACATCTGGGTGCAAAAGAAAATAATGGGTTTAAAGAGTAATGTTATTCATACCATGTTTTTATACCTCATTTTTATACCACCTTAGGTGACATCTGATGTGGATAGCCACATCATTTGGAAAATTTTCAAAACCAAGGAAATGAAGGAGAAAGACTCCTCGTATACTACAATCATCATTTAATTAACTAGTTTTTCTTAATTATTAGTTTATTAAATAATGAACGAAATTTAAAAATCTGATTAATTGAAATGATGTGGCTGTCCACATCAAATGCCACCTAAGGTGGTACGAAAATGTGGTACAAAAACATGGTATGAATAGCATTACTCGGGTTTAAATATGATTGCTCCACTCTAACTACTATTGAGGTCTTTTGTAATAAAACCCCACATGACGGATTGGGCAAGTGATAAAGTTAGGGACAGTATCGGTGTTGTAAAAGTGGAATCCAAAAATCCAACATTCAATAGCTAGGGTTTTCGGGTTCGAACAAGACACGTTGAGAAGTCAAATGAGATTTATCAAGTTATGTTTGTTTTCCTTATTTCTTCTTCCAAGTTCATGCATATAGACTTAGCTAATTTCCACACAGTTTCCTACGGTCCTCGATCCCTTTTTGCGCATGGGAACCCTCAAATAACTGACTCACGTCAAAAAAATCATTTTGAAAAAATAATTCATTTTTGTCTTTTGAATCATAAACTTTAAACTAGCTTATTCCTGGATAATACTAGTGATACATACGCTAATGATTTATCTCAACTAGATGTAACACATAATTTGACAATTATTTACAAGTCTTGAATATATGATGTTTACATGCAGTAAGCGCAAATATAGTTGACACACGTAACCAAATTATGTTGCAAGAATCTCTCATTTCCGCTTTTGATAAACTTCAAGCCACCTCAGTATCGGATAATATCACATTTGCCATCTATTATCCCAACTATTATCCGTCGTTTGTTTAATATGTATTTCTTTTCATCTAGCATCAACCATAAGGCCTATGGTTTAAACATAATACTATACATTTGCGAATATGATATCCATCAATCAAATTTGCAGAAAATGTAGATAGTTGTAAAATGTGGTGAAGAATATTTGCATTTGCGCCGTAATTACTAATTATATGGTTAATAACGTCTATAACTAAAACACTTTTAACCAAAAATGGGCTCGTTTGGTAATGCTTTTAAAATGACTGAAAAAGCTTTTAAATGAAATGTTTTTGGGTTCCAAAAGTACTTAAAGTGCTTCCTAGAATAAGTACTAGTTATGTTTTGCTTCCAGAAGCAAAGTGCTTTTTTTTTTCTTTTTCTTTTTTCCAGGATTCACTTCCATTTTTACTAAAGATTGGTTCCAAAAACATTTTCATCAAATACGTTCAGTCATTTTAAAAGCACTTTCAAACGAATCATTAACCAGTTGTAATTAACCAAATTTTCCAATTAAGGTAACCTAATTTATCAACCTTTTGATCATTGTGGCAAACTTGTCTTACTAATTTGTCTACCTTTCAAACCTGTTTCCTAACCCTCACAGTACGCTAGCAATTTAGTAAAAATAACGCAATTCGAAACCATAGTCGCTGATTGCTGACGTTTAGATGGAACACTAAGTCTCAAAGAATTTAAGATATAAATTAGTTACAAATAAACTACAATATATTAAAGAGAGAGATTTGTTGAGAGACTTCATTCGAAAATAGCGTAAAAGCTCTTCTAGATCATAAAAGAAATTACTTCAGAAGCATTGAAACACTTTTGACAATTTCTGGAAGAGAAATAATATTTGGATCAGTTCATCCTATTCGGTCATCGGTTATCTTGCAATCAAAAATTAATTTGAACTTTTTTATTTAAAATTGAAACACAAACAATAATGAAAACTAAGCGCACGATGTATGATAAATGGCTAAGATGAATTGATCCTTAAGATCTTCACAAAGAGAATCCAAAATGGATCTTCATCTGAAATATTTGAACGCATATTTCTGACTACATTCCTAATGAAGGTGAACCTTACTTATGCATGTCAGACCTTGGAACATGGTCCAGTTCAGTTGGCCTAGCCGGCAATCGAGAACCAAACTAAATATTTGATTCAACTTCAAGTTCCATCAGTTTTCTTCAACTCCGAAAAGACAAAGAAACTAATAAGAGGAATGTTTACCCTAATAAAATGAAGGAAAACTAAGAGGAAAAAATAAACGAGGAAGAGGTGAAAGGGAAGAAATGAAAATAAGAGGTAGGAAGGGAGAACATAGGAAGAGATCAACAAGGTATAAATCCATCAGAAAATGATCACCAATGTAATTAGTAAATGTATCAGAAAGTGATCAACAACGTAATCAGTAAATGTGTCTGTCACTATTCTAGCAAAAACGCTTGCAAAGAGATCGATAAACCAGTTGATTTGCCTAAACAGAACTGCACCACATCCACAGAGAGAGAGAGAGAGAGAGAGAGAGAGAGAGAGAGAGAGAGAGAGAGAGAGAGACCGGAATATCAAAAAATTTAAGGGTAGACGGGAATATCAAAAAAATTAAGGTAAATAAAAAGCCTATAATGGACCTCAAAGGGTGCAAAATGGGGGCAAATGAGGGAGTATTGGCATTTGCAATTGTATTGGATTCTCTTCCTCACTTTTAATTGCTTAAACCCTAAACCTAACCTTTATCATCTTGTTCCTTTTTTTTTTTTCCTTTTTCTTTCTGTTTTCAACTCGGTTCCAACAGTTCAAACAGCCTAAATGCCAATAAAACCGACTTCAAAAATAGCAGTTTATTCCGCTGGGCCAACCAATGCCGACATTGGCACAAAAGAGAGCTACGAGTCTAGGACCCAGGCATCTACGAATGGTTGAACCGGGGTCCAACATTACCATTCACATGCCCATTGCTGTGGATTCCGACACCATTTGGGATGAGCGAAGGAGGCATTCCAACGGCCATCTGGGGTGGCGTCGAAGGATACAAGCCATGATTGTGTTGGAGGGCGTGAGGGCTCACAAGAGGACTGCCGGATGGACTGCCTTTACGCTGCTGCTGAAGGGTATGGATCTGCCTGAGGCCTTCTTCATGGAAGCGTGAAAGTGTTTCCAACTCCTCCATTGATAGAGCTTCCAAACCCGCCCCATATAGAGGAGCATGTCGGGACATTTCTTCCTGAAGATCAGCCTCGAGGGTGTGAATATATTGCTGCATGAGATAAGGAGACGCATTAATCAAACAACAGTCTGGTGTTATCCCGAATAGAAGATAAACCAAATATGAAACTTAATAAGCACCGAAGCTAGCTGCTTCCGGTGATATACAAATAATTAGGAGAAGGCAATATTACGGTGATCATGAAAAAGAAAAAGAAAGGAAGAAAAAAAGCATTGGCTATTTTGAGGCAAAAACCTGGCAGGCCTGCAATTTTGATTCCATCTCATAAATATACGCCTCGTACCGAGCAACCTGCTCTTCTTTCTCCCGTTTCTCTCCTTCTGTTTGCCCCACTGTTTGTGTCAATCGCCGTACTTCATCTTCGAGAGACTGTCGAATTTCCTCTCGGGTTACATTCTCTGTGGCATACCGTTTAAGTTCTTCATCAAATCTTTTACGTGCACCTTCAGCGTTCTTCAACCTTTCAGCAAGAGAATTTTTCTCCTTCACCAATTTCTGTCACAATCATCCATTGCAGTTAGAAAAAGGGTATGTCTTGGTAGAAAAGCAAAGACAAAAACATCAAACGAAGAAATTATCATAAACAATGGTCAATCCAAACATCATCAAATAATTACGCCGACTAATATTTTCTGTGAGTTCAAAATGAATGAATACTCGCAAGACTTTGGCATGAAAATCATTTAAACATGCAGCTTCCATAGACGAAATCCCTATTGCACAATCCAAAATCACAATTCATAACAAAATGTCAACTCAAATGGCATGCAGACTAAAAATGAGCCCATAACATAATAAAAACAAATATATGCTTAAAAATTAAAAGCTAAACCCAACTTCTGAAGCATCAAATAACCTGATATGTGAAAGAGAGAGCCTTTTGAGAAACTATTAAATACAGAAGACCAGCTTGGATAAAAGGCTGTGAGGTCATTTGAGATGACAATACAAAAAAAGCAAATTTGATACCTTCAATTCATCACGCTTTCGGGACTTCAATTGAGAGAGTTGTGTCTCTGCATCATGAAGGCGATCCTGAAGCACTTTCCTCTCTGTAGCAAGCCTTCTGATTTCATCATCTCGCTCAGAGCGGTGCCACTCAAGCTGACTCTCAACTTCTTGTATTTGTTCGGATAGTTCCTTCTTTTCTCGAGCAAAGCGATCAATCTCAGCCTTCATATCAGACTGCCACATCATGACATGCATCAATTCTAATATTCTCCAGAAAAGAATAAACAAGATGCAATAATCGTAGCCATACCACCAGTTAAGACAACAAGTACCTTAAGACGAGTGTTAGTGGCCTCAGATTCACTCAGTTTTTGCGATATAACAGCTTTTTCTTTAACCATAGTAGCATTTTCGGCTTTCTTTTCTTCACGCATGCAAATTATTTCATCTTCACTAGCACATAACTGGTGCCACAGAGCAGCACGATCAACATTTGCAAGTTCAGCAACCTCCCGCATCATACTCAAAACTGGTCTGATAATTTCTTGTTCTTCAGAAGCCAGCGTCACCAATATATCCAAATCTAGATCAACTTCACGGTTACTATCTGTAGTGCTAGTGGCTCGATCTACAAGTCTCTTTAGCATTCTCCCTCGATAAGTCTCATCAGCATACCATTTAAATAATAATGTATACAGCATCTTCACAAATCCCTTAACACAAGGATCTCTAGAGAGGGCCAATGTCTCAGCAAGACCAAGAACTGAAGTAAAATCGTCTCGTTGGATTCTCAGCTGTTCATTGGCATCTCCCTCTGCTGCAACATCGGTCTGCTGAAAATCATCCCCAACAAATCTAGCATCAAGATTCAATCTTAGAGCAAGGCGCCTTTCCAAAACCATGGCCACAGAATGAGCCACAATGGCACCACGAGCTACAGCTCTCTCAAATGTTTGAGAGGCTTCAACTGCCAAACAAGGTATGGATAACATCTCAATCAAGATGTAAATGTCAGAAAAGATACGACTCGAGCGGAAAGCCTGATCATCCACCGGATGAAACCTTTCAGAAATCGGTCCATGTTCACCAAACAAGAAAAGACCAGAATTCAATGTAGAGCAAGTGTCACCAAATTCATCATCACAATCAATATCTCTAAGTAAGGTTTCAGCAACATCTCCCCAGCTATTTACAGTTCTACTCAAAAATTCAAGAACACAAGGAGAAATGTCGACACCCAAATTCTTTAGCCTAACACGGATAGATCTGACCTACAATTGAGAACAAAGAAGGTTACGCATCCAAAGAGAAAGGAATGCAAAAGTAAATACAATAATATAAGTGGATTTTTTTTTCCTTAGAATATGTAATTAATTAATTATTCAATCAAGAATACGTTATACACATACGGCTTCGGGGAGGTGTTGGCACTGGGATGCAGCTTTAAATATAAAATCTATGGTTGCAACAAGAGGCTCATCATTTGAATCCAGCAAAAACTCAAAAGATTGAGATAAAACTCGTTCCCACACTTCACTGCCACAGTCCAGTTGACTCAGAGCACCAAAAACCTGAGAATTACGATAAAGATAACTTAAAAGAAGAACAATGTAGCAATAGACTTGTGCAAAGGTGCACATGCTAGCTAGATCGCTTTCCATAATATATGTAAGATGCTTTGTATTAAATAGATGAACAAAAAACCACATCTGGGGAAAGCAAAATATCTTTGAACGACAATAAGTAAATAAATCTTACAGATGTCCGCAAAGCAGGTTCTGCATCTGGCTTTTGAAGTCGTTCTATAAGTGCAAAAGCAGCAAGTGGATGCTCTGAGTGCTCAACCAACTTGGGCACCAAAGCAACAAGATCAGACTGCAAATGCTTTGGCGCTTTATCCAGTACAAGAGCGATCTTTTGTGCAGACTGAGGCCGACGTCTTGGTTCAGGACAGCCTTGTGGAACAGCTCCATCTAGAGCTCTCAACGAGTTTACAATCAATCCTAAGAGCTCCTCTGATTGCTCTGGCCACTTGGTCTGAAATTCAATTTGTTAAAACAGGTCAGTACTATCACTTAAGCTGCATATCAAATACTAGAGCAACAATGTAATGTACCTTTGAGCGAAGGGTGACATTTTCCGACACCCCGGCAGATGTTTCTGGAGGACAAATTGGTTTTCCAGGAACAGTTTTTCTAGGTACACCAATCCCAGTCACATCAGAGCTTTGAACAGCCGAAGTGCTGCTGCTAGTTTCATCAGCGCCAGTATCCAATCTTTCACATACAGGACAATCCGAAGATTCTGTAGCTCCATTTTCTCTATCGGGTTGCAACGGACAAGCAGCTCCACTTCCATCTGGAGACTTTGAGTTTGCATCAGACAAGTCACCATTAGAAGTCCCTTCTGTAGGTTGGCAACACTCAACCATAATGTCCAAAAGTAAATCAATGATAGCCTGCTGCAGCACTTTGACTCCCATCAGCAAATTCATCAAACTAGGGGAAGATTCATCATTCTTTATGACCTTCATCCCATCACTGCTACCAGAAAGTTTGGTCGGAAGAAGCAGGCGTTTAACTTTAGCAGGGTCATCAAGATAAACACGGAGCCCAGTCAGAAAACCAGCAATAGCACCAGCATCCATCAGAAGTTTTTCTCGTAAAGTGACCTGTGGCTGTGAAGGATTATCTCCGTATGTGAGGTGAAATCCAGCTCTAGAAAGCAGGTTTCTAAAGATATCTTCTTCATCACCACCAATTCCTTCACTGTCTTCAGAATCAACAAGCTCATCAGGATCTGTTGTCAATGCATCCTGATCATCCTCCGAAGCAAAAACCTGACAGGCAAAATGCATACCAATAGGCAACCACCATAAAAGAGTAGAAGGGGAAGACCATTCTTAGGCAAATTGTATTGCTACAGTGGCAAGCTAAAAGATAGTGAGACGTATAAACTGACTGCTTAAGTTAAATGGAAATCTGATTGCTCAAGGCAGAGACATTAACAAGGTTAAAACAAATGTACCCCTGTTACACCGACAGATGAAGCAGGCAAAGTAACATCAACCATCCCATGATAACAACATAAATATCTCTCAAACCATTTTAGAGAAGTGTAAAAATTAAAGAAACACAAAAACCTTCCCAGAAAATTAAACAAATGGGTATCAGCACTTAAGAATCAACAAACTTGAACATCAGACAGACAGTATAGATACAACCATGATTAGCAGGCTGTGTATAACTGAAATAGGCGTGTAAACACTAACCTCTAGATCTGAAAACTCAAACCAAGGACAGCAGTCCAATATTTCGCAAACAAAAACAACAGTATCACGAACAAGAAACCCTGCATCTGCTTCCAACAAATCCGACACCTTCATGAATTGCAAAACAGAATTGTTCCAAGTCTTTGTACATATAGATGACTCCTTCCACACAGTTTTAGCAGGGTTCTTTTGATTCACAACAGCCATCCTGTATCTAACCCAAAAGTTTTTATCCAGATCACAACCAACTGACTGGTCACTCTCCAAATAAATACATATGGTGTCAAAGGACTCATATACACCTGCATCAAGGAAAGCAAATGTCAGTAAAATTAAGAAATGCAAACAAATGAGACCACCTTTTTAGTGGAGAATATGTGTGACTGCTGCTTACCAATTCGAAGTTCACATCCACCAGCTTGGAAGAATTTGCTAAAGATTTTTCGGGTCTCCATTATTTCCTTAAAAGACAGGAAATTCTCCACCTTCCATGTGAAGGAACTTCTTTTTCCGTTCTTATCAATCTGCGAACCAGCATTGCTTGACTCAGTATCCTGATCAGTAAACTCTTGCATTATTGATGTCTCTTTCAATATAAGGACCTCCGCTGAGAATACAACAGTGTCCTGAACAAGAAACCCTGAATCTTGATCAAAGAGACTAGTAAGCGTCACAAATTCACGCCAGCCCCAATCCTTTGCAGCTTTGGAGTAGCGATTCTGAGACTCCTTCGTCACAGACTTCTCCTCCATCCTCTGGTTAACAACAGACAAACGATGGCTCACAAAACAACTCCAGTCACTAGAAGTGTTCCGTGAATCAGTAACTTCCAGAAACACTGAAAGGTGGCATGGTGGTTGAGACTGCCCTGATACCACCAAAAATATGGAAAAATTTCATCAGTTCACTCTCTGAAGCACAAGCTGTATAAGTTTTATGTTGTAACACATTAAAAAAAAATTATCATTCCACCATATGGCATTTCAAACCTTTCATGACATACACAATCCTAAGAACAAAATAAGCATGCCTCAGCATAGCTCAAGTAACATCAAGCACAACGATCAGAGTAGCAGAGTATAAACAATATATGCTGGCTTATGCTATCTTAGATAGCATTAATACATACCATATTTGCAGTGGCCCATGATGCCATTTAACTACAGATGCAGCTCCATACGTTCAAGTGGTGGGATAATAGGGAAGGACATGTAAAATCATTTTCAAATAGGATGATAAAGGTACTACTAGTCCTCAAATATCTGTATGAGAACGTATCACATGGTTTCATAGCTTTGCAACACATTAATCCACAAAAAGAAAGAGTTATTGATTGTTACAACCAATTATTGAGAATAAAACAGAGAATTCTCTTGCGCAATAACGAAGCATACCTCGGGGATAAACAATGAGCCGACAGTCCCGATTTCCAATCTGAAACCTCCTGCTCTTGATGCAAAGACCCGTTATCTTCCTCTTCTTTAAAAGATCCTTCAACCTAGTGAAGTTTTCAATCCTCCAATTGAATTTCCCCATGTGACCATCCAACTTCCTTGCCCCACTACCACTCCTCCCTGTAATTAATCCTCCATTCTTCGAAAAGCTACTAAATTCCTTTATCACATGAAACGATGTACTAAACACCGCAGTATCATCCAATAAAAACCCCGACTCAGTCCCAACAAAATCCGACATCTTCATATAATCATTCCACCCCAAACTAGTGTTATCCCCACTTTTATTATCAGCAGCAAACCTCCCATACGAGTCCCTATGCATGTGATTAGTCCCAGGCTTTTGGTTCAACACCGACATTCGAAACAAACACCAACAACTCCTATCAGACAACACAACCGTCTTGTCCGTGTCCTTGCTCTCCAAACACATTGACAAATACTCCACGCCGTTCACCGAGCTCTGGTACACACTAATCCTCAAATTACACTCTCCAGCAGGAAACACCGGGCTCATTATCTTCTGAGTCTTAATCATCTCCTTAAACAAACTAAAGTTTTGAACTTTCCAAGTGAACTTGCCACTCAACACATCGGAAACTGGTCCGGCCACTGCAGAACCCGACATCATCGAGCCGGCGGACGATTGGAGCTCATTGTTATTGTTATTACTATCTCGCGTAAAATTAACGGACTCATTCAATATCAAGATATCGGCGGTAATCAAAACGGAGTCGGTATTGAACAAATAACCTAATTTCGAATCAAAGACAGTAGAAGAAGGCGTAAAATCGCACCAACCGTGAGATTTCTTCTTGCTCGAGAACCGATGCCAAGAATCGCGATGAATGGTCTTAGAATCGTCGGCGAGGTTGACGATGGCGAGCCGATAACTCGCGAAGCAGTCCCATTTGGACGACGAGGTGCCCCGCGGGTCCATGATTTGGAGGTATATCGAGATGTACCCCGGCAGCGCCTGTGAGTCACCCTTTGGGTATATTAGCAACCGGCAATCGTATCCCCCTACCTCGAAGTACTTGCTCCACAGTGCCCTAGCCTTGATTCTCGGAAAATTCTGGACCGTCCATCGGCAGACCGTCGAGTACTCGCCCCGCCGATCGACGGTCACGCTCTCCTGTGCCCCACCGCCGTCCCTGGACGCCGCGGAAAGGTCCTCCGGCGCCGCCGCCGGTATCGACGGAAGCTTTTCGGAGGCTCCCGAATTCGGCGATGAGGTGGCCGGCTGCGAATGGTCCGCCGAAATGGATGCGGCGGAGGAGGAGGACGATGACGACGAAGATACCGCCTCGGACGATGATGAGCTCTGCTGCTGCTGCTTCATTAGGGGTTTCGTTTCGTTTCGTTTCGTTTCGTTCGCGTTTCTCTCTCTCCTCACTCTCTTGTTTTTGTATTTTATTTTTGTATTTTTTTTATTTTTTATTTTTATTTTTGATCAATTTTAGGGAGGAGGAGAGGGAGTAAGGTTTCTTCCCCTCCTATTTGACGATTACAATTAAATTACGTCAATGTTTTGTGTTAATTTTTTAATAGTCAAAAGAAGACGAAAAACAATATGTGAGAGAATGGGAGGAAAAGGGATGGGAAAAGGAGGAGAGAGAATTCTACTCCACATTGTATCAAAATGTTAGATTTATTAACCAAATATAAAAGGAGATGGTAGATATCCCGACATCTGTATCAAAAGGTTAAATTTATTAACCAAATTATTAGTACAATTCTTGCATCTTAATATGTATGTAAATATCTCCACTTCATTTAGTTAAAGTGATGTTGGTGGTAGTGTTGTGGAGGGGACGAAGAACAAAGAAAAATCAAAACATAAAAATACACAACTAATTCATCAATCAATACCTACTCCAGAAGAGGATGTTGTGTGTGGTGACCCCTGAGAGAGGGTAAACAAAGAAGAGGAAGAAGGGAGGGCACTTTGGACACTGAGCGGCGCATCACAGTTAACCTGCACCGTCCCTCTGCTTCCCCTTTCATTTTGGAAACTTTAACAAAAGGTTTTCGGTATTATTCATTTTAACAAAAAATCATATTTTTACCTTAAAAAGTTAATCATGTATTATTCAATTTACCTTTTATTTTATCTTTATCATTAAAACTCAAATTTTTCAAACTTTTTTTCATTAGTTTTTGTTTTCCCTTTTTGTATTTTATTCTTATTTTTATTTTTCCTAATTTTTTGCTTCTATGAGGATTGGCTAGTTGTGATCCTCTACGTCCAAGATTTATTTCGCTACGTTGGAAGGCCGTTGATCTGGTGGCTATTTGCACGTGGGTCATGGGGCCAATCGGGGGATATGACTGCACATGCTTCGGGAAGATCCGCTGGTGCCCAGGGCTGTTTTTTCTTTTCCAGCTGCATAGGCCACGTCATCAGTTCTAATACTTTTGAACCAGTAATATACCCTTGGATTTTGCCTTTTTTTTTTTAGCTTTTTTTTCACTACTTGAGAATTTGGTGTGACGACCTTTTATGTTTATTTATTATCGAAAATGTTATTTTCAATCCAAATACATATCATGAAAAACTCAGCCCTAAAAAGACTCTTGCAAACTATATCTAAACATATTAGGCCCAATCGGATAAATGATCTATGTGGTATTCGGAAGATAGCCCATGTGCTAAAAAACTCAGATTTAAACCCTTGTGCTGTACTCCGTTAGCAAATTTATTCCAAAAGTGATTTTTCCGTTAATTATATGTTAATACATGAGTAAAATTGTACTATGACGTGGGATCATTTATCCGATATAACCACAGGGCTCTGAGCCGTCGTGGACGCTGCAAAGCCTCTTCACGGAGAGCTCATCGAGCGCCGGGCAGTGCTCGAAGACGGCGTTCATGGCTTTGGCGTTGAACATGCACGGGCTGCAGGAGAGCTTATTCAGGCCCTTACAGTTCTGCGCAAACGCGGCCATTCCGAGGTTGGTGATTTCACGGCAGCCGCGGAGCTTGAGGCGCGTGAGGTTTTTGCAGTGAATCGAGATCAGGACCAAAGTGTCGTCGTCTAGGGTGATCGATTTATGATCGCATCAAAGCACGAGCTTCATGATCGAGTCGAAGCGGGTGAAGAGAGCAGGAAAGGAAGAAGCCCAGCCTGGGTGTTGAAAGAGAGGCGGTGCCGGCTCTGTCCGTCGACTCTCAACCACCGATGGCAGACGAGCGAGCTCCGTTTCCGGTCACCGGCGCCGAGGAAATGGAAAATACTCGCCAAACACTCGTCAGGAAGATCAAACGTGTAGTCACGGCCCTGAGTGACTTCCCCGGAAAAGTCGAAGTCTTCGTCGGTCGAGAATGAAGCAATCGCCACCGTTTTAAAGCTAAATCGTTGGCTCGTTTAAATTTCTCTAGGGTTGTGCTCCGCCGGAGCCTCAGGAAGCGAAGAGGACTGTCCCCACTGTTCTAAAAATCTCCGGCTAACGCCGCCTATGCCCTGCCTAAGGGCTAGACGCTTGGGCACCGTCCTGATTAATGTCTAGGCGTTTGAAAATTAATAAATGGCCCCTAGACCTGCTGAGGCACCCGCCTAGACCGCCTAGGCACCCACCTAGCCCGCCCAGACCCGTCTAGGCTGCGACTCACTTAGATAGAAAATAGATAACTTTCATTTTGCATTTTATTTTTTTCCAATAAATTGTAAGAGACTTGTTGAATACTTAAATGAATGCACATTATATGCATGTTCTCCATGTTTTCATTATGTTCCAATACCTCCTAATATATATGTCATTCTATTTTGGAGTTTATAATGAAATTATATATATTTTAAGTATAAATAGACACTTATTTACACGAAATATAATAGATTTACTTAAATCTGCCTAGTCCGCCTAGGCCCCCGCCAAGTCCCCGCCTAACCGCCTAGGCGCTAGGTCCCAGCTCGCCGCCCGACTAGCCCCTAACGTATTTTATAACCTTGACTGTCCCATAGTGCTGCCACCGGAAAAAGGTATGTAATTTGTGAAAGTACAAATTACAAACCTTGTTCTTATACATTGGACACTATAAAGATGAGGAAGAAGAAGGTGCACATGTCAAAGTACAATTTTACCCATGTATTAACATAACAGATAGTTAATGGAAAAATCACTTTTGGACTAAATTTGCTAACAGAGTACATAACAGAGATTTAAATCCGTGTTTTTTTAGCACAAGGGTTATCTTCCGAATACCTTATGATCACAGGGATCATTTATCCGATTTGACCAAAATATTATTATAAAGTATCACTAATCGCAAATTAATGAGTAGACATCAAAGCACTCGTAATTCATCGAGAACCACACGACTACTCAAATCAATAAATTTGTTAAACTTTGTGTTACAAGAGATAAAAAAAAAAAAAATTGTTAACAAAACTAAAAACAAATCCTCGTATGTACTTTTTTGTTTTATTATATTGAATTAAAATGTTAAACATAAAAAGGTTAAAAAGACCTTCCATATTTTTTTGGTCAAATAAAAAAAAGACCTTCCATCGTCCCATGTCTTTTTCTTTTTTTTTTTGGACGAAGGAGAAATATATTACTAAAAACACACCATACAAAATAGGCCCAACACACACATAATTACAACCAAACAAGGCCTAAAACAAAACAAAACCAAAAACAAGGCCCCACAACAGGAAGGCCTAGAAAAAAACATCTGCCAGAAGCTTCCACATCCATCTCCAGCCGCTGAAACCGGTTCTGCATTTGAATCCCAACCTCCTTCCAGGATCGCTGCCACAGAAACCACATCCAACCCCGAACTGCCACCAGAGCACAGCCATCAACAAGGTATAATCGACAACCAAGAGAACAAAGCCGACTATCCAGATGAAGTTCGTGGAAACCCACGGACGACACTGCCGAAACCGACAGACAAACCAGGAGATCGTGGTGGAAACACCAGAGCCGGTAAAAATACCGGAACTCAACACACAATCTCCCCGAAAACATGGCTGATGATCGGATCGAGGATGAACCGGGAAGAGGTTGACCTTCAGGAGGAAAGGAAAAGGAGGAACCAGAGGGAAAATTGAAAAGAGATGGCAGTGGAGGCAGGGAGAGAAGAAAGAAAAAATAAAAGAAAAGACACAGCAATCGACCCTAGCCAAAGCTAGGGTCGGTGCCACTGGAAGAGCCCAAGATTGAACTCACAGACAGAGAGAAAGAACTCTCACAGAGGAGAGAAGGCTCCACTCTTTTATTTATTTTTCGTCCCATGTCTTTCGTCACACACTGATGTCTGTTGTCTATTCTCCTCATCTTCGACCAGTGCATATGGTGAAGGCCAAGCGTAAGAAGAAATTTTCCCCTTCATAATTTGTATTATATTTATGAATTTTGAGGATCAATACTTGACCATCATATGAACCATTGAAAATCAAACCAAAACTATTTGTTCAGTTCTGATTTTGATAGTTCAAAAACATAACCAAATAAGATATAAATTAATATTTTTATTTATTTATCTTGGGTATATTCAAAGCCCAATTATAAGTCAATTATTAACCCAAAGGCTAAGCTCTGGTTTGGTACTGAGGTGATTCTGAAAAAAGTGGTTATCAAAGCTTTTTTTATGTTTGGTAAACATTCAGCTTCAGTTTTTTTTCACAGTTTTGGGTAAAAAAAAAGCCAAAAACAGAAAGTTGCAAAACCCAGCTTTGAAAAACCAGCTTTTTTTCACATTTTTTTACATAAAAGTTTATTAAACACTATTATACTACTTTTTTTTCAAAAGCACTTTTACAAAAAAGTTTACCAAACACTCTGCTGCTTTATTTCACAGCTGCTTATTCTCACAGCACAGCAGAAGCAGTTTTTTTTCAAAGCATTGTAATACCAAACCAGCCCTAAGTAAACCCAACTTTAGGCCCAAATATGTTGAAAGCCTCATTTCTTAGATTTTTTGTCACCTTTTCTCCAATTTCTAGGTTAAAAAATATATATTAAAAAAACAAGAATCAAACATAACCGAATCGAACCAAATCAAATAATAATTTTAATTTAGATTTCAGTTTTAGCAAAGAACCGAATCGAATGAAACCAAACCCAACCTTTCGTCGCACAAATGTGAGACAAAAATTTGAATATGAAAAACTAAAAATTGACAAATTTCAAGTGGGAAAATGAAAATATACAAAAGCATACAAATTTTGAAATGAATAAAAAACCCTAGTTGCGGTAAAAAAGGACATGGATCCTCTCCGGATCCATGCATCCTAATCCTAGGGATCCATCAATCCGGGTAATTGAAATTTGATTAAACGGTTATAAACAAGGGGCTACTTTAAAAGTTATAATAACTTTAGCCGGTAGATCAAATTTCAATGGTCCATATTGGTGGATCTCTAGGATTAGGATGCATGGATCCGGAGAGGATCCATGTCCTTAAAAAAAAAAACCTAGGGAGAGATAAATAATATAAAATAATAAAATAATACTAGGTAGATTAAATTTTGGGTTAAGCTCTGTTTACTACCCTCATGTTTCGTGGTTTTCAACATTTAGTACATCAAGTTTCTTTCATCCCAAAGTCATACCTAAAGTGTTAATTTTGGGATAGTCTAATACATCCGTTAGTCAAACTGTTAATTCTCCCGTTAAGTGATGACGTGGCGCCTATGTGGACAGTGACGGGGCGCCACGTGTCATTAAAAATATTAAAACCTCTCTTCTGGGTTGAAGGAGGAAGGAGGAAGAACAAAAAAAAAAAAAAAAAACCAGGAGGAGGAGAGATAAGGAAGAGAAGAGAGAAAAGAAGAGAAAAAAAATAAATTGGATCTCCAGCCAGAGGAAGAAGAACAGGAAAAAGGAAGCAGAGAAGGAATAAGAAAAGGTACCCCGTTCGTCCCCACCCCGCGACCCACCTGCCCCTCTCTTTCCTCCTCCTTCTCCTTCTGCAGATTTGTTTTTGCTTTTTTAATTTTTTTTTCTTCCTTTTTTCCTCCCCTCCTTCTTTTTTCTGTTCTTCTGGGTTGGGGGCGGGGGGAAAGAGATGGGTATTTTTTTTCCCTCTTCTTCCTTCTTCTTCCTCTTCTTCATCTTCTTCTGGCTTGGGGGCGGGGCAATAGAGAGGGCTTTTTTTTTAATTTTTTATTATTATTATTTAATAATTAATTATTTTAATGACACGTGGCCCCTAGTCACTGTCCACATGGGCGCCACGTCATCACTTAACGGGAGAATTAACAGTTTGACTAACGGATGTATGAGACTGTCCCAGAATTAACACTTTAAATATGCTAATTATGTGATGTGTCACCAATAGGAATTGATTTCCCTAGCATTACTCGTATAAGAGACCATTTTTGCTCACCACTTATCGTGTATGCTCATCAAATCATTTGTCACATGTTCTTTCACTTAACATTGATTAAATTTTTTTTAAATTGAAAAAAAAACATTTAATACGAAGGTTAATTAGAGCTACGTGAAATGACATGTGACAAATTATTAGGTGTATAATGAGCATACATCATATTTATGGTGGTGAGTAAAAATGCCCCCACAGTAGAGATGAGATCTTCTGCACCCATTTTTATCTGTGGCCTCCCTGTGTCTTTGTTAATTGAACTAAACATAATTAATGTTAACTTGACAATAATTAAAATAATAAAAAATAAACCAAATTTTCAGCCAATTAACATAGGCACAGGGAGGCCACATGCAAAAATAGGTGCAGAAGATCTCATCTCCCCACACAGTATAATAGTGTTTCAGCCACGTGTCAGCGCACAGGGTCGATAGATTTGTGAAAGCTCTGTAATCCCAAGTGTGACTCGCACATTTCCTTCACCAGCATCTAACTCGGAGCCCCGACTCAGCCCCAATTCCTCCGAGTCTCTGACAGTTGATTTCCCGCCTCGCCGAGTCCGACCCGGTAAACCACTGTAAGATCGCCTAAATTCTCACTCTATTACTCTAATTTTCTGTGTGTTAAGCATTTAGCCATGAGATTAAGTGGATCGTTTTGACCTTGGACTTGGATTATTATAACTGTTTGGATGCCGAGAAAAGTTGGGAACGTGAAAGAAGGAAAAATTGTGTGTTTAATCTGTATGTTAGGGTTTGATTAAGCAAATTCAACGGCAAAGAGCGGCTTTCAAGTTCTTTAGTTCTTAATTTTGGGGTTGTCGATTGTGCATTTGTATGTGAAATTGTGAGTTTGTAAAGATTTTTGTTTTTTTATAGGAAAACTATAATTAGCTCAAAGTGTGATATTTCAGCACTGCCTACAAAAATTACACGTTTTGATACAATCACCATCTCGATGGTCAGATGGTGAGTGTAAATATTCACATAATTATATCTGGCCGTCGAGATGGTGATTACATTAAATACACGGTAGAGTCAAATCTGATATTTTCACTCCTTTACAATATTGATTTTACTACTGAGTTTACAAAAATGGATGTTTTAAGATTTTTGTGTTGTATGCAAATAGATTATGGTTTCTATGGTGGCCTTTTGGCAACTGGGTAGTGTTACTTTTTAGTGATTCCGTCTTGCCTTAGCTTGAAAAGGGAGGAGGGTTGTGTTAGGCACGACCGAATCCTAACAGAACCCTCCTCCCATTTGTTGTTGTTTCACATTTGTGTCAGACATGGATCCTGAAAACAAAAATTTTATCACATTTTTGTTGTTGTATAGGCAGCTGGGCGCTCTGCCGGTATTTGACGAAGATTTTTCTTTTGGTTTAATTGTGCCTAAAAAGATTTTGCTTTTATGATTGTGATTTCAGATGGAAGAAGTTTCTCTCAACACCGAGCCAGTCTTTGACGAAGGGGATGACTATGAATTGGACGGAGATTTTACCGCTCATGATCATGGAACTGGGGAAACAAACAGAAAGAAGGACCCCCGAGAACCTACGGTGGGTTTGGAGTTCGATTCATTTGATGAAGCATATGATTTTTACAATCTCTATGGTAAAGAACAGGGCTTTGGCATCAGAGTAAGCAATTCATGGTTCAGATCAAAGAAAAAAGAGCGGTATCGAGCAAAGCTAAGCTGCAGCAGTGCAGGTTTCAAGAAAAAGAGTGAAGCCAATAATCCAAGACCCGAAACAAGAACTGGTTGTCCTGCAATGGTCGTTATCAGGCTGGTGGACTCCAAAAGGTGGAGAATAGTCGAATTAGAGCTTGAACACAATCATCAGGTGAGTCCACAAATCAAAAGGTTTTACAAGTCGCATAAGAAAATGATTCTTGCTGCCAAAAGTGCTCAACCGGCCCCAGAGCCCGTTACAGAAGTTCATACTATCAAGCTGTATCGAACACCTGTTATGGACGTTGGGTGCAGTGGATACTCAAATTTTAGTGAAACTGAAGGCTTGAATTCGATTGATCTCTCTAAACACTTGGAACTTAAAGAAGGAGACACTCATGCAGTTTATAACTACTTTTGTCGAATGAAACTGACGGACCCTAATTTCTATTATTTAATGGATCTTGACGACGATGGACACCTGAGGAATGTGTTTTGGGCTGATGCCAGGTCCAGGGCTGCATATGGCTACTTCTGCGACACGGTTGCAATGGATACAACGTGCTTGGTAAACAAATACGAAATCCCCCTGATTTCATTTGTTGGCGTAAATCACCATGGACAATCGGTTTTGTTGGGCTGCGGCTTCCTTGGGCAAGAGTTGGAGGAAAATTTTGTTTGGATGCTCAGGGCATGGCTCAAATGCATGCTAGGGCGCCCTCCACAAGTTTTCATTACTGATCAATGTAAGCCCTTGCAAAGTGCAGTGTCTCAGGTTATCCCGAACGCTCGCCATTGCTATTGTTTGTGGTATATCATGCAGAGAGTTCCAGAGAAATTGGGAGGACTGAGGGGATACGACGAAATCAAGAGACAATTGCACAAAGCAGTCTATAATTCCTTGAAGATAGCTGAGTTTGAAACTTCATGGGCAGAAATGATCAAGCGGCACGAACTAGGGGATAATAGATGGCTTCAGACATTGTACGAAGATCGGCAGATGTGGGTTCCGGTGTACTTAAAAGACACATTTCTTGCAGGAATGATCCCTATCCGAGAACATGAGAGCTCGACTGCATTTTTTGATGGTTATGTGCATAAGCATACGTCTTTCAAGGAGTTTGTCGATAAGTACGATCTAGCTCTACATCGGAAGCGCATGAAAGAGGTGGCGGCGGATGTGGAGTCGAGAAGTTCAAGCTTTGAACGAAGAACGAGATGTAATTTCGAGGAACAGCTACGTAAGGTGTATTCGAAGGAAATTTTCAGGAGGTTCCAGTTGGAGGTTGAGGGCATGTACGCCTGCTTCAACACAAGACAGGTGAATGTGACCGGGTCTATACAAACCTACATAGTCAAGGAACGGGTTGAAGTTGAAGGAAACGAGAAGGAAGTCCGATGCTACGAGGTTTTGTACGAATCAACACAAGTTGATATACGATGCATCTGCAGTTTGTTCAACTACAAAGGTTATCTATGCAGGCACGCATTGAACGTTCTTAATTACAACGGCGTGGAAGAAGTCCCGTCGCACTATATTCTGCCACGGTGGAGTAAAGATTTCAAGTGCAGGTATCTTCTCCATCACACCTCGAGTAATATTGACGTGTATAACCCAGTGCACTGGTATAATCATCTCTATAAACTTGCCCTTCCCATTGCGGAAGAAGGGGCACAATCGGAAGAAAATTATAAGACTACCTTGCTAGCATTGGAGGAGTTATTAAACAAGTTTCATCTTGTAGAGGATAACCAAGTGTAGCAAAGAACGGTATATAATAGTACTGTATACAAATATCCTCTTGAAAGATGACTCTGCTGCTTCTTTTGAACTGCATTCATACGCTCACTCACTCCTACACACACAAACTTGGGCAGTAACCAGAGCAGTTAGGAAGTCTTTCTAGTGCCTGCGGCAATCGACATTTTGTAGTGTATATAATGTGCAAAATAGGCAAAACCCATGAGTTTCACAAAGTTATGTTTTGCTGATGAACATGAACTAAGCTCTTCGGTCTATTAATCAAATTCACAATACAAGAAACAACTAGATAAAATATGACCAGCCATAAATATAATAAACTCATCAAGCTATGTTTTCAAGAAACATTCAAACCTAGCGGCCAAAAGATAAAAAAGGAAAATACAACCTGAACCAGTTCAAAACTCCCACGGGCTGCACACACAAATGAGCGATTTGAAATCACATAAACACAAGAATCTGACAACTTACGTATGTGGAAGTTTAAATTGAAGAATCCCATATACCCAGCAGAGAAAGAAAACGAAGCAAAAGCGCATTCCAATCTCACTTGTTTGTCATGCTCACTACTTCAAGCAGGAGGGTAGTGCGAGGCCATGGCAAACGAAAGCCAGCACAACATAAATTACTACTAGCACAAGGAATATCAATGCAACCCTGCAAGATTCAAAGCACTTGGTAAGTCGGGGCAGACAAATAATGCATTTACATGAATGAAAAATACTCTTGCCATAAAATTTACGATAAACTGAGGTTTGAATATGTAGTCAAATTGACTTGACAGTCAAGCAATCTATCTAATACGCCTGAGTATCTGATATAAAACATTGCCATTACACAAAAGTATAAAACGCTCTTGCCAGACAATATAACACAAGCTGTGGTATCTATACATAGCTGAATTGACAGTCTAGTCTAGCAACATAACATTCCATACTGACTGACAAAAAAACATCACCGTTGCATAAAACACTCGTGCCAGACAATCTAGCACAAACTGTGGGTTGAATACGTAGTTGAATTGACGGTCTAGCAATGTAACATGCCGGACACACTAGCTTTGTAACTTTACCATTACATAAAACACTCTTGCCAGATAATCAAACACAAACTGTGGTTTGAATACGTAGATGAACTGACAGTTTATTAATGTGACCTGTATGACACGAAAACGTAACCCATTGCCATAAAGTACATACAACTCTTTAAATCATAAGATGAAATGAAACGAAAAATTGATAATTTCGATGTTCCTGTAGCTATTGAATTGAGCTTTGAGTTTAGAAAACATACGTGAGCTTAACATTTTTCCACCACACACTGGTTCTGAAACGGCGAGCTTGCTTTCTGAACCGGAAGGTATTGTCTTGCATATTAGCAGTTTTATCAACCAGCAACTCCAAGCGATCCCCTCTATCCAAAACTTTGTCAATGTTCTCAATCATCACATTTCGCACCTACAAATCCGAAAACTCAATAAGAAATCAAACCACAATCGATAAGAAAACGAATGAACAAACTGGATCCACATTCCACGATTAAACTTGGTCAATTGGTGACAAAATTAACATCTTTTTACCTGGCTCATTTCGCCTTTGAGTCGATTGATCCTATCGGCATTAGGATCATTGGAGTAATACTCCATCTGCTGGCTCAAAACCCTAGAAAACTCATCGTTCATGCCGTAAGCCTGAGCCGAATGAACAGCGCGGCCGTAGGTCCTCACGAATCTCTGATGGATGTCCTCCAGAAAAGCGAAGGGCATTCTCCCTGCACCAAAAATCGAACAAAATAAAAAAAATTGAAAATTTGGGGGAGGGAAAGTGTGCGAAATTGTGAATTGTGTCAAACAAAACGACGACGTACGGGCGGCGGTCTCGTCGGCCATACAGAGGACGGTGAGGCCATCGGTGCGCTTGACGTGGAAGATGTAGCGATCTTGAGAGTAGGAGACGTGGGTGTCGCTGTCGCCGGGGATTTTCTCGAGGATTTGTCTGGAGATTGTGCTCGCGTTCGTCGCCGTGCCGCTGAACTCCGCTAGCACCACCGATCCCCGTGCTACCAGCGCGTACAGTATCGCCATCTCCCTGCCACCACAACCACCGCCAAGATCAGCTCAAATCTCTCTCTCTCTCTAAGAAATTACGGTAAGCTACCGACGGCGACCGACTCTCTCTTTCTTCTCAGTAAGATTAGCTCAAATCAGCCATTTTTGGTGTTCAAAAATCGAAAATTGAAAGGTTTCACTCTCTCGCTTTCTCTCTCTATCGCTCTGTTAACTCGCTTTTACTTTTATTTTTATTTTTTTTTGCGGAAATTGCCGAAATTGTGGATTATTGAATTCGGAATAATAAAAGGAAAATACAGCGAATGACATGTGGACTATTGATTGATTGAAGTATAAATCAACGGTATAAAGTCATCTGAAAATGATTTGCTAAACATAGTAGTTGTAGTTTCCATTCTTACGTGGATAATTGAGTACCGTTGAACTCAGGTTTCACATTATTGATTAGCGCTAGGTGAGTGATTTTAATCAACATAATTTTAAAGTTCATACTCATTTAATGATAATTAAGGGAGCAACCATAAATTCTCATCCGATAAGAGTTCGTGTGACAATCATGACTCATGCTAATAACACCTTCCAATGACCAAACCACTTATGAAAACAGTTAACATAAAAATTAAAGTTTTTATTTGTTAGAAAAAGTAGCTTTTATGCATTATCGAGTGATTTTCCACAAAACCATTCGAACTATTTTATTTAACATTTTGATGTCTTTATACTAAAAACACTTATATCCAACATGACAATATTGCTTCCGAATTAGGATTGAGAGCCTTGTATGAATCAATAGTGGTTCGGTTAAGATGAAAATCAGCCAAGTCCAAAATTTAAACGGATGAAGTCTTATTAATTCTTATGAAGTTCATCCATTTAGTGAAAATTAGCTCATCCGCTCAACAAAAAATTGAGGCACCCCACATTAACGACTCTTAAGATAAAGTTTGCCACTTGGTTACACATAATACAAGAAAAAATGAAAATTGTATCCCAAAATCCATAAGAGATGTTGGTCTTTATTTAGAAAATGATTGTTTCCCACTCTCAACCAAAGCACTATTTATCCTTTAAACAACAAAACAAAACAAATTAATCATATTCATTAAACAACAACAAAAAATAATATTTATACTGATTTATTTTTAGTATAATAATCCCAAAATGGAAAAATATGAGAGAAAAGTTAAGTTTGAAGGCGTATGGGCGGCCAGCTCATGGAATGGATGGCCTCAATTCAAGCAGGAAGGCGGGTTTTCGGAATCGGATGGTCCCATTGCATGCTTTGATTGTGTGATGTGCCGGCCTTTTATAATTCATGCTTTCTAGTTTCTTTGTAGATATATTTGCATTTATATTATGTTCTATAACGCGTTATTTCTATGTCTATTTGTGTGACTATTTCGCTCAAAGTGTTTAAACAATAACGGCTGCATTTTTTTTCTTTTTTTCTTTTATTCTTTTAATAAACTACATATTAATAAATAAAAAAATTCAATCAAAAAGGGTGAAAGACTATTTAAGAGCAACTCCAGCGTGGTAGCCCTTCCTCCAGGCTATTCACTATTCAATCTACTCAGTAAACAGTAACCGTCCTTAATGAACAGTAACTGCCGTTTGCATCTCCACCGTTGCACTTGAATAGTCATGGCAATAAGCAATAAAATAATAGTATTTTTTGCAACTTGCTTGGAATTTCCCGTGCACTCTACACTCCCTCACGTCACTCCATCTCTTTCCACTCATCTTTCTCACTTCTCTCCATTCTCTCTCTCTCTCTCTCTCTCTCTCTCTCTAAGCTCTCGACACTCTCACTCTCTCTAGAGCTCCGAGAGCTCTCACCACTTTCCTCTTCGAAAATTACACAAATCAAACTCCAAAACCATGAAACCTTAATCTATGGGACTAAAAGATCCTAGCTATACTGTTGCATGCGTCATCAGAGCTTTCATTCCCGACCTCCACCGAGGTTTTGGGGGCGGTGATTCCCGTCTGATTGGCCGTAAAAACTGTGGCCTTATCAGAATTGTGGGTGCTGTCGGTGAGGGATTGAAGGCCAAAAAAGCAGTAAAGGCGATGAAAGCAAACATGAAGCCATATGCAAAAGCCGCAGTTCTTCTGGTTTTGAACAGAGATAAGAGGTTCTTGAGGTCAGAGATCAGAGTTCCGCAGTTGATGGGGACGTGTTGCTGCTTTGTGACCTCTGCCATGAATGCGGTGGTTGTGTTTGGTTTTTGTGGAGTGTGGTGTGGAGCGATACACAGTTTAAATAGGGTTATGAACTACGATTTGCTTGATCCCTTCACAGGGTACGTAGGCAATCTAACCTTAAAGTTAGATCCAGCTGAAATAAATGTTATGAATAAGTTTCAAATAAGGAAATTCATTGTGGTTAATTGAATTGTGATTGACCATGGCTTTGTTGGCCTACCAATGTTTTTGCTTCCGAATAAATCCGGATAAGTTATCATTTCAACACCCATGACATATTTTGGGCGTGACACAGAAGCTCGTCCTGTTTTATGTGAACAAAACCCACCTTGTTTTGCATGCCATGGTTCACTTTGTTCCGCATGAGCTGAGTCTGCCTCGTTTGCTTGCATCAAGCCCGCCTAACACCTATGTTTTTTTTTGACAAAAATGCGAATTTTTTATTTACATAAAATATTTTTCCTGAGCATTAAGTTAAACTTTTTAAGGAATTTGGAAGCAGTTTTATAGTTTATTGAGTAACAAAAGTATATTTACTAGAATATTTAAGCCAAAAACTAAAAAAATAAGTGAAAAATATAAGGGTCTGTTTGGTAGTGTACTTGAATCCAATTTTTTAAACTCAAAAACAGTTTTTAAGTTTTATGTCTTAAAAACTTGTTTGGTATGACTATTTTCAAAAACAGAACTCAAGACTAACTCAAAAATATAGTCTATTATTTAAAAACATAAAAAGTGAGTTTTTAGAGTTTTTAAACTTAAACTTACTCATTTCTTTTCTCTCCCTCCTTCCCTCTCACTCCTAACATATATCTCTCTCTTTTCTTCTTTCTTTCTCCTCTTTTTTTTTATTTTTTTCGTCTCTACTCCAATCCAATCAAGTTTAAGTCGTAAGATTTAAAAATTCTAAATCACAAACCAATCAAGTTTTTGAGTCTTAAAGAAATTTGTTTTCAAGAAATGTTCTTAAGAAATATTTTGAGAAATGATAACAATTTTCAAATAGGATACCAAACAGGCCCTAATAGTGCGGCCCAATTTATCAAATGGGATGGGACTCTACACTCAATAATCTCAAACATAAAGTCTCGCCTTAATTTTCGAAACTTCATAGTGAGCCGAAGGTGAAAATAAATAGATTGAACGGTGATCTATGTACGAATTTGCAACACCGACTGAAAACCGTGAGTATTAATCCACGTTTTTTTTGTAAAAAATGCAAATTTTTTATTTTCGCAAAATTTTTTCCTTGAGCATTAAGGAAATTTGTATAATGTATTTTGAAGCGGATTTATGATTTACTGAGCAACAAGTGTATATTTAGTAGAATATTTAAGCCGAAAAGTAAAAAAATAAGGGAAAATAATAGAGATGCTAAAATGTATATTTGGTGTATATTTTTTAATTTTTTTCTTTCTAAAAATTAGAGATGTTAAAATCACTTGTAGATAAGGCTTAAAGAAAAAAATGACAATTTTATTTTGTTAGAGCAGTTCCATCGTGGTGTATTACCCGGTAGACTGGGGATGGAACAGGGCCAAATAGGCCGAGGGATAAGGTCTAGCATATGCCAGACCGAGGGACAGGCCAAACCCGAGCGACAGGCCTGGCAGGGATTGCCAGCTCTGCCAGCCCAATAGCCCGAAAGTAACGTGACGTAAGGCTGACAGAGCTCTCATCGGAGCTTTCATTCTCGGCCGCTCTCTTTCTCTCTCTCTCTCTCTCTCTCTCTCTCTCTCTCTCAATTCCCAGCCCTCCCACTTTCCCACATCTGCCTCGCTATACAGTAAACAATTAAATCTTAAAACGTTTCCCGAAATTCCTTCGACATAATCTATGCAGACAACAACACATATCTCCTTGACAAGAAATTTCAACAATTAATAGAAATTGGAGACTTACCTCAAAGAATTTCAATTACAACTTTAATCACCAGTTTAGGCAATTCCGTTCAAATCACTCCACCAATTTATCATCTAGGACTTATCTTCACAATACTGCATGCGAAACAATCTACCAAAACACACAGACACATACACATATATGTATACTTAGACCATCTACAATGGTGACCTAAAACCTAAAAATATTTAGCCCAAAAAATTTAGGTTTTAGCTCAAAAACAGTTTTTCTGCTCCAACCCTTCTGGCCTAAAATTTTAGCCCGAGATTATCAAATATTGAATTAAGGATAATTTTTTTTTAAATTAACTTTTAAAAAAAAATAAAAAATTATGTAGACTATCATAAATTAATTATATGAACATTTTAACCTAAAAATATTTAAATTCCGATAAATTTTGAAAAATCCATGCCAAACATAAAGCAATATATTTGTCAAAGGTCCAATTACGACCTCTAACATGCTCTTTTGCCATCTTGAAAAATTTGGAAATGAGAAGAAATGGTAGAAAGAAAAATTGGAAGAATTGTAGGAGAAAAGTGAGTTTTGTGTGGATGTTTGAACAAATACATAGATATTTATAGAGTTTTTGGTTGAATTTTAAGTTAAATATTTTTTTTAAAAATTATTTTAGCCTTTGGATTTAAATTTGGACCGTTAGATGTTTTTTTACCGTTATATTTGATTATATTCAATTTAAGCAGTTTGATTCAATGAATATATAAATATAAAACTATAAAAAAAAAAGAAAAAAAAAAAGAAAAAAAAAAGAAGAACTTGGACCTTTGGATTAACTGACTGCCCATTTAAATTGAGTCGT
Organism: Cotoneaster glaucophyllus; assembly: GCA_036320875.1. Taxonomy (NCBI): domain Eukaryota; kingdom Viridiplantae; phylum Streptophyta; class Magnoliopsida; order Rosales; family Rosaceae; genus Cotoneaster; species Cotoneaster glaucophyllus. Next base: position 8,439,603 of record CM070073.1, on the reverse strand, counting down.
TGGATGAAGAAAAGTAGCCGTTGGGCTACTTATGGATCTGACACCAGGGGAACAACCCCACGTGGGTATGTTTTTTTGGTGGGAAAGGCCTAGCGTGTGGGCGCGTAGGCGAGTCATGAATTGGGCAGTGGGCTTCATAGCCCGGTTTCAACTCATTTGCTGGGTCCACTTTGCTTTGTGGCCTAAATTTGGGCTGGTATTTGAGTTAGTTTTAGATTTTAGGTTTTAGGTTAGTTTTAGGTCATGGGTTGGAGTAAGTTTTTTTTTTTAGTGGGGAGGGGGGAGGAGAATTTTAGGTTATAAGCCATTGTTGGAGTTGGTCTTATAGTCTGAAACTATTAAAGGTCAAAAATACCATCAAAAGGAAAAGCTTCTTATAGAGGAAGGAAGAACAGTCCAATCCCCCTCCTTTTTTCTCTGGTGGTCTCCTTCTTCCCCGTAAATGCCAATGGAACCAAAAAAATTATGTGGCAAATACACAGGTAATGCCTTCTTGCATGTTTGACAGCTGGGACAGAATGTGATAATACATACCCTGTTTTTGTTCCAACGATTTCACCAAAGGAAAATGATAGGTGATATAAGCTCAACCTTTAGGGTACAAAGTAATTCTAAAATCTTATGTTCTTTTCCTACATTTGAATTCCATAACCATCAGTTAATTTATCTTTCATATTGTTTCACCTCATCAAAGAAATGAATAACTAAATCATACATCTAAAAAATACACAAGATATTACATTCTGACACGCAAAACGAGGCGAGCTCCGTCACACAAATCGAGGCCAGCCCTGTGCATAGAAAACGAGAATGCTTCATGCACGCAAAACAATGCGGGCTCCATGGAGGGAAAAAGGTGAGGGCTTCTGGCACACAAAACAATGCAGACACCTCACGTGCAGAACGAGGTGAACACGAGCACACAAGACGAGACAGGCTCCGCACATGCAAAGCGAGGCGAACTCCCGGGTTCTTAGAGTACAAGTTGAGCTCCACGCATGGAAAAATATATTTTGAAAAACATAAATATGATAGTTCGTTGTAATGGTAAGAAAAAAAAATGTACAAAAGTCATTCCAAGTGGCAATAACTGTTGTTTCTTATGTGTCTACGTTTTTCATTCTTAGCACATTCTTTTCATTTACACAAGAAAAAACTACCCTAGAATTCTAAAACTCATTTTGCTTCTTCAACCCTTAAACGTATTGACTCGGAAAATTATGGGGAGAAGTACGTTTTAGTGATACAAGCGAAAGTCTTAACTTCTTTTAAGCTACAAGGAAGAGATTCAAACTCGAGCGCAAGAGGACTGACATACTGACGTGCCAATTGGACTACGTCTGCTCGTAGAAACAGATGTTAATGTCGGAGCTAAATAAAGGTCCAAAGAATAGTTTTTTCTGAAAAGGGAAAGCATCCTTCTTGTGGTGCAAGCCTGCAAGGGTAGTAACCGTACGGTATGGTAGTAAGACGAAGGCTCAACCAGCCAGATTTTGAAAGTTCATATGGTATGGTAACCGAACCGATACCTATAAATTGAAAAATTGGAACAAAACAGGAGTTTTGAAACAAAAGGTAAATGTAAAACGATTGGAACAACCATGTATAAGGTTACATGCTGTGTATTTCTCGGTGAAAAGAAATCAAATTGTATCCAACCAAGAATCAAAATCATCCACTTCTTTAGACTGTTTTCCGGAAATAGTCGATGATTGAAAATCATGGACAGCCCTTTGTTCTTGAGGTTGAGACAGACCGCCTTGGTTAATCAGTATCGATGTTTCATTTATCAACTCATCAAGCTCATCATCAATGGTAGCAGATGAATCCGGGACTTTTCTTTGAGTTTGAATCGGCATCAGGGAAGCTTCTACTTGTACCGAAAAAGTATTACGAGACTCGAAAGCAGTTGAATCATTTATCTTGGTCTCACCAAATGAATCAAGAAGCAGATCCAGTTCCAGTTCCGCCTCCGCAGTTGATGGCTCAAATGATTTTACGCTGATTTGTGTTTCTGACTCTGGTAACTTGTGTTCATACTCCGATCTGCCAAGTTTAGGATCAGTAGGAGAATCAGATATTATAATCTCAATATCATGGTCAGGAACCTGGACCTCCTCCGAAAAATCACTGCAGGGTGATTCTTCAGGCAATCTTCGGGCTGCTTCCTCATCACATGTTGCTTGCTCCGCATACAGCTCCGGTGGCAAAAGATCCGCTTCAATGAAAAGCCTCTGCGGTAAGTCTATCTTTTCCAATTGTTCTGCAAGAGAATGCAAATTCAAGGAGAGAAACGACACCTCATGAGTTGCAGCAGCATTCTTATCCTCCACAACAAAATTATCATCTCCAATTCGTGATAGAACGCTCTCCCCCCTGACCGAAAGCATAGTTTCTATCCCCTTATTCCATTCGCCGAGCAGATCATTCTCCAAACCAGGAAATGTATCCGAATACGCGATTGACTGAGACTGAGACCGCGCCTCATCTATCAGATGACAAAAGTCTGCACCCTTACTCTTTGGAACAACTACATCAGGGGCTCGATTCGAACCATCACCTGCTGGAACTGGATCTTCTGAACCTAAATCTAACTCTTCCTCGTAACGATCCCAATTTGATGGGAGGGCAGACGCACCCTTAGTAGGGTGAGTTTTCTCTTGAACTTGCTTTCCCAACGGATTCTTTGCGGTTCCAGCCTCGTTTCCCTTGCCGCCCCCAACGGCTGCGGATTTTGCTTTCGGATTTGGATGATACTTTTTACTATGGTGCTCGGAGTGTGCCCTCTTCGATTTTGCTAAAGCCTTGGCGTCCATTGCCAGATAACTGATTTACATTTACTGGAGCCAAAAAAATGAACTAATGTGAGCTTGTATTGCTATTATCTAACATATCACGTCCGCAATTTCGACGCAAACACTAACGGAATTGGCTAAAAGAACCGATGCTCCACATTAAATCGAATTCAGAAAACAAGTGTCGCGGATTTTTAATTGAAGGACCAAAGCTCCAATTCGGTCATAGTTTAGGACTATTTCTCCAATTTTTGCACGATAAATTCTTAATAAATTAGGAAAGATAATAACAAATTCTTATTTTAAATGCGTGAAATTGGATGTTATGGAATCTGGAACGTTTAAATACCTGGAGCAGTAGAAGAGCCGCAGTCGACAGAGCAAGTAAAGGAGCGGTTTGTAGGTTTTGAGCCTCCGGAAGAGGTTGTACGGACACGGAGGGGGAGCCCCTAAAGTGAGAAGGTCGAGGCGGAGGACCGCGAGATCGTTGGTAGGCTCTACCGACAGAGCTTTCGCAGAGAGAGAGAGAGAGAGAGAGAGATGAGGAAGACGTAAGAGAAGGGCTTTTTCCTTTCTTTGTGGTTTGATGCCGCATGAGCTTTTGGGTGACAAGTAGAAAAAGGGTTTGCACATCTCGTGGGCTTCAAAAACCAGAAGGTAGTGGGCTTGTTCAATATTTGGGAAGAGAACAATATAAGATACTCTAGTCCGTCCGATTCAGTTTGGACAGGATCTAAGAGGCATGAACCGGAATTTTTATTTATTTTTTATTTTTTTTTGTTAAACGATAGATTTTGTTAGATTAGATGTTAGATTAGCCATTGAAGAAATTCGAACCCACACCATCATGTAAGGTGTAAGATCCCACATCGCCCATATGATAAAAAGCCATTGGCGCATGAACCATAATTTAATTTGATATTTTCTGTTTGATTTTTCTTTTTTTAAGAAAGACTTGGCTCTTCAATGATTGAGAATGAACTCCGGAACTGTTCATATTATAAATCACTATGTAAAGATCATCTCTACAAACAATCAATTAAAATTAAGATTGTCTAGTCATTGAACTGTATAAGAACATATGGACCGATTTGGCAAATGAATTACGAACCGTCCATCTATTTGCTACAATTGGTTTGCTAAACGATCTTAGTTTTAATTGATTTTTTACAAATATGATATTTATAAAGTGATTTATAATACGAACGATTCGGTCATAAGCACGAACAGTGGCAAAGCCAAGAATTGTAGGGGAGAGGGGCGAACTTGAAGGAGTGCAAGGTTCAAAAAAATGGCAAACCAATGAGTGATAAAACATCGATTGTCCTAACTTTCCTAGGCATGATGTGGGATTTAGGTTGTCAAGGTTAATTTTGGAGATAGTGTCGACAAATTGTTTTGAGATAATTAGGTTGATAATCAAGCATTCAACGTCTATGTCCAAGATTTTATAGTATCATTCTATTAGATAACTATATAATGAGAAGAAAAAAAATCCTAAGACTCTTAATCATAGTGTAGACTATACTAATATGATTAATGACTAATCAAACTAACAATTCAATTAATCAATACCAACAATCATATAAATTATTCCATAAACAAAAATTCAATTCAACTAATCAAGATGAATAATCATATACATTATTCAATAATTCAATTAATTAATCAATAGTCAAGAATTCAATTTTCACTTAAACAACAATTTCATTCATCAATACTCATATCATTCATATCAATTATCAATAATCAATAACCACGTTAGTGTATTATCCTATAATTCTATATCAATTAAATAAAAATAATCAATCAGGGCTTGAAATAATATAAATTCAGAAAATTAAAAAGTTACCTCAAATTTGGGGCACACTTATGGTAAGGGGATTTGTCGTTTGGAAAAACGAGGAGGGAGGAGGGGGGAGGGGGTATAAATGGGAATTGGAACGGGTGGATCATTGGTCCCCCCCCCAAAACAATATTATAATTTTTTTTTTCAAATAACAAGTTAACGACGTTGTTTTACTTATAAATATATTTTTTTTATTAAGACCAAAAGGACGTCGTTTTTTCTTGTATTTAAAATTAAAAAACAAAACATTGTGCGCTGGAGAGCAACGCAGCAACATGAACAAACAAGAACATCCACCGTGTTTTCCAGTTTTCGGCCGAATCAAAGGGGCTTAGGACTCACTTCTCAGTTTGTTTTCCGGCGAGGAGAGGGGCAAACGCCCCTCCTCACCCCTATGTAGCTTCGCCATTGAGCACGAAGTTCTGTAAATAGGTAGATAAGTATTTGAAGAGGAACTCCTCCTCAACCTTACAGAGCCAAGGTGTTTTTTTTTTTTTTTTTTTTTTTCTTTTAACACAAATTTTTTAGTTTTGTTTCATTCAGCCTAATTATAACAGGATTTCAATTTTGATCACGTGTTATATAATGATATATAATGCACGGTCTTCTGTCTCGGATACACTGAAAAATTTCCCACTTTTGTGATGCTGCCTTTGAGCTTGATGCGAAAGCGGTGGCGGACATGATCAACTCACCTGAGCAATTGTCAAGGAGCGTTTCTTTTCATTTTATATACCTTTCAATATGCATTTCTTCCTCCTCCCTAATAAATGAGAAATTTTTCATTGTAATGGGAACACGGATGGTACACCACATGTTTTTATAGAAGTGGTGGAAAATTTTATTTTTTAAGTTATTAACTATGTAACACACATATCTCACAATTTGTATAGTGACACGTGATGTAGATGTACTACTTCGTGTACCGATCACATTGAAAAATCTTTCTAAATACTTCCGTAGTTCTACTTTATTTGGAACCCAAAACAAACATTACTTGGCCCAGAAGGTACAGAGGTTGGGCAGGCTTACCTCGCTAACATTGGATTGGGATAATAAAAATATAAATCCTTGTTAAATTCATGCAAATTACATATAATACCCACCACAATCCCCAAACGCATTTCAACTTTTACCGCATTTGCTGGGATTACAGGATCACTTGCCGCACTGCAAAAAGTGACGTTAAATTTGCCTATTTTTTGGGAATAAAACTCAAAGCAGTAGTCCCCAGCCTCCGACAATTTTTTCCAATCCCATGTGAACCAAACGATCCAAATCGCAGCTAGACCACATTACTGTCAATTATTGGCATAAGAATATCCCGATCCCAAACAAAATTACAAGGAAATCAAACGCCAAATTCCAAAAGTCCTTTCCCATATCTTTATCACCCACAAGCTGGAATCCATTTCATTGATGATGATGATGTATCCCACTCCAGTTGCTTTCAAATACCGTATCTTGTAGTAATTTTTTTCTGCAGCACCCCAAAATAGTTCTTGCTTAAACCTGTTTCATAACCCGAAAGCTTTTGTGAGTCTCTTGTTCGAGGATCTGTGCCAGGCCTCGAGATCCATATTAGTGCGATTGTCTTGCTTTATTTTTCGTTTAGGGTTCGGTCATGTTTTCGTTGCCAATTGCTTTTTGGTTGGATGCTCTAATTCTGACATAAATCAGAATGAGCTATTCACGTGTTGGGCTAAGTGGTCACGCTCGTTCCAACGTCAGACTGTCAGTCAATATTGTACATTGTGCGTATTGGGTATTTTACACCAACACATTAGCACGTTGAAACTGCCACAATGGAGCTTATGGAGTTAGAGTACTTTGTTGAGCTTCAAACCTTTAAAATGGACCTTTTCTGGGGAAGATTTTGCAGAGGTCATATGATTTGTTACCAGAAAAGCATTGTACATGTACCATGCATCACTGATTCATGTGATGTCATTGCCATGAAAAATTGTCGTGTTAAAAGTGATTGCGGTGAAAATAGGCACAAGAAATCTGAAAATTAAAGCCTTGGCATTTTCCTTTCATGCAAATCAATCATCTCGGAGATGATATTAGTCGATTAACAAAGAAACAAATTATTTGACTTCTCATCTCCCCACACCCCCACCCCCCGCAAACATACAAAATACCTACGCTGTACATTATCATCCATTTTCACTTCTCTTCCACTCATTCAGTTTCTCAAACAGCAACCTCGCAATCTGCCTTTAAAATAGAGTGCAACCCCTCCCCTTCAATGAGGCACCCCAAATTCCCATAACCCTAAAAAAACCACTCCAACCATGCCTTCTACCAAGCAGCTCTCAGCAACCCTCCTCATCTTCTCAATCCTTCTCTACTCTTCCACATTCTCCATTGCTTGCGGCACATGCAAGCCCAGGCCCAAGCCTACTCCAACCCCTGCGCCGGCGCCTAAAGCTGAAACCTGCCCTAAAGACACACTGAAGCTAGGGGCTTGTGTGGACCTTCTAGGACTTCTCAACCTCCAAATCGGAAGCCCGCCTACGAGTGGTTGCTGCGCGTTGCTTGAAGGGTTGGCCGATTTGGAGGCTGCTATTTGCCTCTGTACTGTGATCAAGGCCAATGCGCTAGGGCTTGTCAACTTGGAAGTGCCAGTAGCTTTGAGCTTGCTTGTTAGTGCCTGCCAGAAAACAGTCCCTCCTGGCTTCAAATGTGAATGAGATTTGGGAGCTAATCACAAGCTCCTTGATGTGTGGAGTACAATGTTGTTCTTGTGTGATGATAATGTTGCTAGTGTTGGTTTATTATGCTCTTTCTTTTGCCTTGGTTGTTCCTATTTACAGGCAAGCATGTTTGCCTATATGAATTATGAAAAGTTGTTGTTGATGTAATTTGGTGCTATGAATTAATGGATTTAGCTCATGCTTTAAATCGCATGGCATGTTATTTTATAAATTAATTAGTTTATATTTTTTACGGTTTAGATTAAGCTGAGTGCTAAACTAATTTACGGTTTGGATTAATTAGTTCAGTAGCTGAGCATTACTTACATTGGGAAGCTACTTTTATTGTTGATTTTAGAGCATTACTTACATCGGGAAGCTACTTTTATTGTCAATGTCTTAATTTCTAACTTTCTATGGGTATCCATTTTCTAAATTCAGTGGCGAAGCCAAGTTTTCAAGTTAGGAGTGGCCTCTCATAACTGTACAGAATACGTTGCAATGTCGCCAATAATGGCATCTCTATAACATGATCGCGAATCCCGCTCACACGCTTGCAAATCCATCTCTCAACCATCGTCTCATTCATCATCTGAAATCCAAGTATTGATCCTTCTTCTTCTCTCTGCTTGTCTCTCTCACGGTTGTGCTCTCTCTCTCTCTCTCTCTCCCTCTCTCCCTCCCTCCATCTCTATGGTTCTTTCCCTCTCTCAAATTTTCTTGCAAATTTAAATTTAATTCATTGCATCAGTTTTGTGATTTAATGGCCTTTGATTGCACGTTTTAGTTTTTAATTGGAGTCTTTTTCTGGACATTGGTGTAGACATCTATCTATTTTAGCCACTACTTTGACGTTCTAGATTTTTGGTCTGATTTGATTTTTTTTGCTAGGTGACGATGGTGGTGATTTTTCAGTTCCACTCCATTTCATTATTATGTTCCGACCAGTTGGGAGCCATGTTAGTTGACAAGGAAAACAACCTAATAGAAAGGCTAACAAGAATGAAAATTGCACATGGATGGAAACAGAATTCAAGCTTGTCAACAACCACCAGCACCATGTCAAAAAAAATTAAACTCCAGGAGAACCAGCTCCCTCGCCTACTTTCTCTCTCTCTCTTTGCTGCCCTGATACCCTGAATTTTTTTTGAAAATCAGAAGGATAACTCTAGTTTTTTCTCTATGAAAAAAAAAAATGTCAAGATAAGGCCTGAACCATTCTGGTCCATTCATGACTCCCCCCTTACTTCTAATTTGCGAGTTGGATTCCAACTCTTCCTCCAAAACATCGATTAGCTTGGTTTGGGATTTAATATAAGAATGCCGCATAGGCTTCTCTTTTTAGTTACTGTTTTCTTATAAGAAAAAAATAACTATTATAATTTACGGGTCGAATTAGAATGCAAAGAGAAGAACACAATATGTGAGATACTGAAAATTTGATTAGAAAAAAACCTCAACACAATATCTTTCCCAGATCTCAACAAAATAATTGGACATCAAGATTGATTCCAATACATTGTAACCAATAAAAGAAAATCTAATTTGGCTATAAATGACTCAACACATATATCTTTCCTGAGAAGCTTTTCTTCTCGGATTTCTTTTTTGTAAAATTTCCTTTTTAGGATTTTAAATTACTCCCTTGAGCCTATTAAAAAAGAAAAACATTCACAATGTTAATCACACTCCACAGCCATATATCATATATATGATTAATCATGTTTAAAATGATTATTCTTTTTGCTAATTATTCCTTTTTAGTACATAAATGCATGAATAACATGTTTAAATTTTCTAGCATGATTTTGTCGGTGATGATATTTGTCACTCCGAAATCACATTCAAATAGCCTCATGGTATCTCATGCATACTGGGTGAAATTCAGAGTGCCAAAATCATCCTCGGTTGTAGTTCTTGTTTACCTTAATTTGTTTTAAACTTTCAGTTTCTAGAGAAACCAGCAATATGCTATACATGACGAGATCCATGGGAAGCATTCTCGAAAGAACTCTTAAGATGTATCGTGATTCACGTGGAACGCATGATCAAACCACTTATCCATATCCTCATGAATTTATGCATTAATCAGTGTGAATAACGAGTTTGTTACCAAATTGATCAAGCAAAAGCGAAATCAACCTTTTGTGGAAATTTTGCATGAAATGAGGAAAAAATGGATATTGCATGTAGTGCTAAAGTTTTAGGTATTTCATGCATCCTTTTCTAGCTGAGGGCACATAGAAATAGAGTTATGGAGAGAGATCTGGTATTAAAAACTCAACCTGCAAAAGTGATCACAAAAATTTCATCCAAAAGCGCTTTCACCCTAACCACTGCTTTTGATTTAAGCAGTGGCTAAAATAGCAATGCCAAATGGTGGGTCCAAATTGTGTGCTGGTGCTGATGTGCTGAAATTTGATTGGTTGATCATCGAAAATGCTGACCGTTTTATTCTATAAATAACCTCCCAATTCATCAAATCTCCTACATGCCTCATCAGTTTCTTTCCCCTTCAAAAATAATCAGTGCACATAGATGATCCTCCCTGTAATTTTCCACGGCTTTCTTGAACTGTGCAGTTTCCAGAAGAATTAAACTGGCAGAAATTTTTCATGCAGATACAAAAACAGTTCAAGAAAGCTGTGAAAAACCACCGGCAGTATCTGAGTTGTTCATAAAAAGATTCTGATTGTCTCCTTCAAGCTTCTATGCCCTCCCATGGCTACTGGTTTTCTTCTGCAGTACTTTTGCAGGAATATCCTCTTTCCAGCTCTATATAACACATACGCTTTTGTGTTTATGATGTGCCTTTTTCTCTCCTTATATATCTTTGTAGGGTTGTGATTTCCGCACTCTTTCATGTTTTTATTATAGGGTTTGGATTGAATAAGTCCATGGAGAATCAAGGAAAAGAATGAAGGTGTACAGAAGGAGAAAACGCTGAGTGTGAAATTGCAAGGTTTTCAAAAGTTCTCTACAAAGTTTATGTATTTTTCTTCTTCTTAGGGTTGGTAATAAATTTCATGAAGATTCATGACTAAAAGCTTGCAATTCTTGCTTTTTTTTTTCTACAGATTAAACCAGCAAATTCTTGACAAGAAAAACTTGCACATGAATAGTAGGCTGATCGACAACGCTGATCGACAACACAATTAAAGGTCAACAGTCTTGAATTCGACAGGCGTACACTCAAATTAATCAGTGTATTATAGTACCAAAATAGGGGGTTGAGTCATTTACAAAGTGCTTCTCCCTAGCTTGATTCCTCTTGAAGAGAAAAGGCACCTATGTCTATGTGATTGCAACATTCATCAAGGCAGACTATAGGCACTGAATGATTATCTTCAAGCTTGTCATGTTCTTCCTGGGAAAAATATGAGTCCTTTTCCACATAAGAATGTCAATATTATTAATAGGCCGGTTTAGGGCAGATATTAGGCCTGGTTTTAGGCTGTTAGGTCTGTAGCTCTAGCCAGGCATCCACTTTTTGTCTTGTTTGATTTTCTTTTCTGAACGCGGGTTCATGCTCTTCACGGACTCTTGCGTGTGGTGCATCATTGTAAGACGTTGAAAGTTAAAGTATAGATGAATGAGAATAACACTTTCCTTTTTTATCCAGATAATTACTTTTGCGAATAACACTTTTGATTTAAACTATAAATCCAAAACCCTAACATTCAAGAGTGAAGTTTGCGAGTCGTAACTTGATTTTATATAAATTATATGTCTAAAGAGAAGTGTTATCCATTAAACTATAAATCCAAAACCCTAACATTCAAGAGTGAAGTTTACGAGTCGTAACTTGATTTTATATAAATTATATGTCTAAAGAGAAGTGTTATCCATTTGGGTCTAAAACCAAGTTACGACTCCAAAACTTCCCACTCGGGCATTAGGGTTTAGAATTTAGCTTAGGGTAAAACAATAAAGGCTACGGAACCATGATTCCTGGATGTCAATCCCAATCACACTTCTCTCACGGTGCAAGGAATGCGTGTGAGTTAGGTTGCATAAACAACTGAACACACTGCAGAAGGGTGTGAAGTCCTTTTGCTGAAGCTCAGGAGACATGGGGTCTTTTCTTGCCCCCTCTTCTTTTAAGAGATTAGTAATGAGTCTATCATGACTCAAGCCACCTCATATTTACTTTTGATTTATACGAGTACGAAGAATTGTGCAAGATCAGTTTGTTTAGTGACATTCGATCTCTACTTAGTTGAAAATTGTATCATTTTTGACAATTACTTTTGATTAGAATGAGTATGAAATTTTTTGCTTGACTAGTCTGTTTAGTAACACTGAATCGATCTCTACTTAGTTGAAAAATTTCTCATATTCGACAATTACTTTGGAATAACATGTGTATGAAATTTGTTCGATCCACCTAGTGACATCCTATCTTTACTTTGTTAAAGAATATCACAAATTCGACTCACGTGACGGTAAACGAAGTGAAAAATTCAAACTTTCCATCAAAGCCATTCAATTCATTATTGATCTACCCAAAATAGCCAAACCTCTGAGATTTTTTTTGGATCTTGTGTAAAAATCTCATTTTGGGAAAGAAAGGTGAGTCACATGATAAAGAGTGAAAGGGCGGTCTCTTTTTGCCGTCTATAGTTGACAAGAAAAGGTAAGCATGCACAATATTTTGGGATTTTTTATTTGTCACTTTGACAACGTTATTTTCACTTGTATTGTTGTACTTTAAAATTTGTTTTTTTCATAAAAAATAGAAATTTTGATTAGGCCATTAATACTAATTATCTCACAATTATTTGCATAATAAAATGTTCTAAACAAAACAACTCTTACCTTTCCTTGCTAGCATGCACACAATTAGCAACATGTACAAACAAGAGATTGGTTCAACTAATGGTTAGCTAGAGAGACTTGGCATGCTTAAGGGCACCCACTTAATTATTTAGGAAACTTTATGAGATTTGGAAATGCAACAAACAAGAGATTAGTCACTCACAAAAACTTTATGAGATTTGGTAATGCAACAATCATATTAAGTGGTTTGCTTTTTCGTCGTTTAGTGTCTGATACTGGATTGGATAATTTACTATACTTCATGTATGTTAAAAGAACAAATGAAAAAATTTTGTTCGACTTGAAGGTAAAAAACAAATTACACATTAAGAAAACGTATCCTTTCTAATCTCCACAAAATGGTATGGTAATAAGAGCTAAGTTTCCTCATGTCTAATCCCTTCTCATCTCCTAGAAAAAATCATTCATCTCTATCACATATACTTTGAGGACGTGTTTACCTACTGTATAAATTATGAGAATGTCATCCCTGATTGTTCAGGTATGAGATAAACGAGTCTCATAATGATCATAATATTCAAGTTTGAGAATGATATCGATACATGAACAATTAGGTATGATTCTCATTCACAGACTTCTCCTATTATACATAAGTAATGTCTAAGTCAATTTCTTTTTTTAGTGGTTAATGAAAACCATGGACTTCTAATTTGTTAATAGAGCCATTTTCTTCACCAAACTACACCCCAAGAATGGACAAGCCTATTCCAACTATTGGAATCAAAATATGAAAGAAAACGACTCAACTTGAGATATAAGCCCATATCAATATAAAACTAGCCTAACCAACAAAAAACAATAACCTGTATATTGGATTGTGTTGGTTCGAAACACTATCAACTCCGGTCGGTTGGGTTGATGAGTTGAACTCCAAGTTCCAACCCAAAGGTCCAAACTAGTGTTAATCTTAAACGATTCACAAAAGAGCAATTTGCAAATATGTACGCTTACAAGATAATTGCTACATAAGAAAACGTAATTTCGTGATAAAAAAACATGTCACCCCTAATATCAACTACTTAGGGGGTGGAAATATGGGTCTTTGGGCTCGTGGATCCAGAACTTATTACTTCGACGAAACCGTTTAAGGGTTGTCATGACACTTGTCATTTTATTAGTAATCCACAGTGAAACCCATGGTCCATATTTCCATATCTATCAAATGCTAAGAAGTAAAACAATGATCAAACTTCTTCAAACAAAGAGTCATAAGAGTCCCTTAAGAACATTTGGTGCTGTTGATTTTGTTAGATGTAATTTTTCCGTAACAAAAATATTTATAGATTATTTTATACTTTGTTTTGTTATACGACATATGATTGAAAACAGATCCGTTCCACTAATAAAAGTACATAAAATCGGACCAGACTGAAACTCGTTTAAAAAGAAAAAATTCGTGTGTATCCAACCAAAATGAACCCGGCTCGACCCGTGCCCACCCCTAGAATTGCTTCTAGAACTGCTTGTTGGTTATAGTAATATTAAGCTTCTTAATGCCGAAAGTTTCAAGTTCAAAATCTCCCTTTAATCAAAACAATACTCCACAAAATTTTAGGCTTTAGCTAGAACCAGCAATGCCGGTCGTGGTTTTACAGGTGCATATTCTGTCGTTTTGGTCCAAAGTGAAAATTAGCTCAATTTAAACACGAAACAACATGACTCGTAAATTTTAACTATTAACACAACACGACTTGTTTCCTTCCTTTTTAAACGCATTAATAATGGGTTCAACCGTTATCGACCCGACCATGAAGGCTCATTCCCAAACACTATACTTTTTGTGCGTGTGTTCGTTTCGTGTTGTCAAGGTGTGCGTAATTTCGCCAACTCTAGTGCAACGATTGAAACGGGCCACTATCAATAATGGGCCGTGAGGCCCATGATGACAAACCTTTATGCCGAAGCAAATGGTCCAAAACAGGCATCCGATGCTTTCTCTGTCCCCGCCGTGAAGCTCAATGCAACTGCAAATGGAGACAGTTAGGTAAGACTGTTAATATTACCCAAAAAAGCAATTAATTTTTATTTTTTTTTTCCAGAAAATAATTAAAATTAAATTAAATTAAAAGAAAAAAGGGGGAGTGCGTGGGATCGGTGGAAACGAATACTGACAGACTCGGAGAAAAGAGAGAGAGACGACTCGGCGCTACACAGCTGCAGAGGTGACACGCAACGCAACTCAACGCCCGCCCCCCGCCGGCTCTGGTTAGCCACATAGTCCATTCGCCTGCTAACGTGAGCCATCGCTTTTGGAGTGACGACGAAGCAGAACAATGGAGGCTCTGCGGACGCCACCTGTCCGTTGTGTTTTGTGAATGAGCATCGATTCTCCTCGGCTGGATCGCCGATCCGATAGCCAAAACCCTAGCTTTCTCTCTCTCGCCTTTCCCCATTTGTTGAGAGAGAGTGGGCGATGATCGATTTCGATTCTTAGAGAGAGAAGGAGATAGGGAGTTTTAGAGAGAGAGAGAGAGAGAGAGAGAGAGAATTATAGGAAGATCGGAAAATGCAGAGACGGAGTCCTCCGAGGCACAGACATGATGGGACTTCGCCGCTGCCGCTTGGGATGGATTGGAGTCCTCCTCCTCGGAAATGGGTTCGTCTGCTTCCGCTCTTTCTCTCAATCCCAATTATTTCAAGTTACTAACTTTGGAAATTGTGTAATTGAAGATTATTACTTTCTAATTTAAGCTTGTATTTATAATTAGTTCGATTGTGATTTTCGTATAATCCATCAGTTAATCAGTTATGGAGGTTAGATTCACTTCCTAGGGTTTAGCTCAGTTTCAGCATGCACTCACATTAACTGTTTTTACTCTTTAATTATCTCTTGTTAATTGCAACTTGTACCTTATAAAATTACGATTTTACTTCGTCAGCAAGGAATATCATTTTTTTGGCGATTGGCTTAAGATGATCGTATAACCACTAGGAATGATAACAATATAATCTGCAAACAGAAGTTAAGACGGATCTACTCTTCAATCACCATGTTACCGAAAGAAGAAAATGCATTTTCGTATAAGCAACCTCTTCAATGAAAAGAACATATTTGACCTTTTTTATTAACAATTCGCATTTTTGTTCTCCTTTGCGGATAAGCTCGTTGCATTGTTCTTTCCTGCCACAGTGGCTTTATATAAATATATTGCCAATCATTGTTACAAATACTCACTGGGTATCTGTCTAATCCAAAAGGCTGACGTTCCTATTGCAGAATGGACGGGACACAGTTTGGCCACATGATCCTCGCACAGGATGGAGTTATTGTGTCACTATTCCTTCGTGGGTTGTCCTTCCAAAGTCAAGAAATTCCGATCCCGTAGTGGTACTCAAATTGAACGACTCTTCAGTGTTTATGTATTCCCAGGGTTAGATGTTGTTTTATATTATCTTTTAGGACTAAGTACAATTAGGAAATATGTATCCATGGTTGAACTTTTCATGTGTGAATCTTACAGTATCTCCTGTTGTTGCCTCGGTCCACAAGTAAATTAAATATGTTATTGGAACGTTATGGTCTTTAGGGTTCTGCAATGTTATTGGTTTCTATTATGGTCAGTTTTGTGAATAGAATGTTAAAGGTGATCCCGTAGGTGCCTTGTCGTTTCTTGTGGGACATAGCAAGACTTCCTTATATTACAGTAAAATGTTTCCAACTATGCAATGTAATCACGTGGTAATCTATGATTGTGACAAACTTGATGTCATTCGATTATAGTATAGATATTCTGTGTGGCAGTCAAGATTAAGATTTCTATTTGGATAAATCCAACTTTTTTTCTGTTGGATTTGTGTAACATATAGATAATAGATTGATCATAGCTTTTGGTGAAATAAACATTTATACTACCACATGTGCAATGGTTATTTCAAGCTCATTGTATTTCGCATTTGTTCACTACCAGTCTTTTGCATGGGTTCTATTATAACATTTTAAGGGACAGTTCTACAGGGTTGAGGTTGGTGTACAATCACCAGAAGGTATTACAACTACAAATGGAGTGTTAAGAAGATTTAATGATTTTCTGAAGTTATTTAGTGATGTAAGTACTGACTTTGGACTGTCTGTAAAATAGGTATTTACTTTATGTTAGTATGGTAATTCATATGAAACGACAACTTGGTTGTTCTCTAAGCACTACTTTAGGAAACGCACTGTTGATTTTCCCTTTGTTAAACTAATCAAAGGACATTCTTAATATTTGTTTATTGGCTGTTACTTCTAGCTTAAAAAGGCATTTCCCAAGAAAAATCTCCCACCAACTCCACCCAAGGGACTTTTGCGGATGAAGAGCCGGGAACTGTTGGAAGAGGTAGGTAACATGAGTGTCGTTCAATGGAGGACAACAAACTCACTCTAGTGTAGTTCATATTCTTAATAAGGGGGGATTACTCTTAACTGGAAAGTGTAATTTTCAATTTCAACCTTCAAACGTGTGTGTACGCATACACATCTAAAAGGGTGATTAATATTCTTAAGAAGTTTCAGTTTTGTTGCAGAGAAGGTGTTCGTTGGAGGCTTGGATGACAAAGCTGCTATCGGATATTGATATATCAAGAAGCGTTGCAGTGGCGTCCTTTCTTGAACTAGAGTCTGCAGCTAGGTCTTGTATGTGACTGTCTTGTGCACGAGTGCTATGACACATCCCTTTTTTTTTTGTGTTACGCAGATTCCTTTTATACAGTTTTAATGTATTAGTTCCTTGTCATAATACATTTCAGCGTTCCAAGATGCAAGCCAAAACACTTCAGACTCGAGTTCGCTTCAATCACCTTCCTATTCTACCTTACCTGCCATTGTAGGGAGTTCATCAATCGCACCAGATTATGGAAGTGATACTGCTTATGAGACATCTGAGCTAGGAACACCAAGGCTAGGAAGGAATGGCAGTTCTGACATTGGTCTCGAAGATCTGGTATTGGATGAAGATTTAACAAGCCCAATAGAAAAGCTTGTGAAGTATGGCATGACCAATATTGATGAGGGACTATTCATGGGACAAACAATACTAGAGGAGTTGGAAGGCCTTCCTAAGCATAAAGTGAATGCGAGACATGTCAATAATGTTGTAGGGAAGGATACATATAATGGAAATGCTTCTAAATCTTCAATTCTAGCTCGTAATGGAATGGACCTTTTCTCTGAGCCAGAGCGTAGTAAAGTATTCAACCATGCTCGCAAGCACTCGAATGAAAGTGTGGGAAGTGATGCCAGTTCTCTAAGAGGTAGTGAAATGTCCAACTCTGTTGTTCCAAACTCATCTGGTGATGGTTCTCTTGACCATCTTGGAGGTGCTGAGGTTTCAAGCATTATGGAAATGCTGGGCAACACAGAGTTACAACCTTCAGGTGGCACTCAAATAGTTCTCCCATTAGATCAGCGAAACAAATTGAACAGGTTTCTCTTGACCATGCAGCGAAGACTAGTCACAGCAAAAACAGACATGGAAGATCTTATATCTAGACTCAATCAAGAAATAGCAGTGAAAGATTACCTTGCAACAAAGGTATGTCAAATTAAGTTAATCATGCTCTTCGTGATTTCAATTGGTGGAATGATATTTGTTTGGGATGGAGAACTTCTGGATTGTATCTAATTTGGTTATTTGTAAAATGACATTTTTAAAGGACACAAATAAGTACATTTTCAGTTTAAGGATATCTAATAGGAGAAATAAGCCATTATAAATAACCTGGAAGAAATGTTTGTCCTGTGCCAAGACCACTTGGAACATTGTCATAAATTCTTGTCCCAAACTTTTCACTATGAAATAAATATCCAGTAATTTTGCAGTGACATGGTGTCCAACATATTTCATATATAGATTACCTCGCCCTCACCTCCAGGGCCAAAACCCTTACAGTTGCATTTCCGAGGCTTAATCTACAAAAATATTTGTTTTCCCCCTCAATGAAAAAGAAAATCCATGAAATTAAATTGTACACTTAGTTTTTATGCTTGCTTTACATAGACCTAATTATGAATTGCTGCACAAATAAATTGTTGATAAAAACTACTTTACATAGACCCGATTATAAATTGTTAAGAAAAAAGTTATTGCTCAAATAGTTTGAGAAGATTAATTGGGATATATTATGCATTGTAAATCTAATTGATTTGGTGGAAGAAGGATGAACACAATAGTTGTGACACTTATGAAGTTATAGATTTTGATAAAATCCAGTTACAGTCTGTCTGCCGAAAGAATTGGTACACCATTTGATTTCACAGAGGGAGTTCATAGACTAATTGATTGGGTCCTGCAGGTCAAGGATTTGGAAGTTGAACTTGAAACTAGTAGACAGAAGAGTAAAGAGAACCTGCAGCAAGCTATTTTAACTGAGAGGGAAAGGTTTACCAAAATGCAGTGGGATATGGAGGAACTCCGGCGGAAGTCATTGGAGATGGAGTTGAAGTTGAAGTCGGAACAGGTTATTGTTCTTGAAGTTTGTCTTTTCTACTTTTATGTCTTTTCATTTTTTGGGGTCAGTCTGTGGCCATCCTTTTTATGATCTGGATAGTTATACGATACATTCAAACGCTACCAGGACAAGAAGTCATGTGCAGAGTCAACAAAAGATTCATCTGGTCGAGAGAAAGGGATATTGCCGCAGGAGTTGGATCCTTACAAGCAGCAGCTTGAGAATTTGTCAAAGCGATATGAGGAGCTAGAAGCAAAATCTAAAGCAGATATTAAAGTTCTTGTTAAAGAAGTTAAATCCTTGCGCAATTCTCAAGCAGGACTGAAGCATGAACTTGGTAAATCACTGACGGAGAAATCTGAAGCTGAGGTATTTTGTCACTTGTCCAATAATATTGCTGCATTCTAACTTTTTCAAACTAGTTCTTCTTAGGTTGTTGGGATAAATTGGTTCTGCTTTCTGTTATTGATCCAGATAACTGGCTTCCTTCCTTTTGATTATTACTTCACTTATATTCCGCAATACCCTGGAAGCTTTATGTTTTGGTCATAAGACAGATGCATTGATAGAACAATATGGCACATTTTCATCTTGCTTTCAGAAACAAATTAAAATTTTAATTGATATGTAGCTGACGAGCCAAGAGTAATCTATTAGTTAGGTTTGATGTTTTTCTTGTTTTCATTTATTTTTCTATTTTTCAGAAGCTCTGCCAACAGGAAAAACAAATGAGCAAGCTTGCAGAAACTGCTAGAAAGAGATTGTTGCATGAATGCAAAGTTCTTCATCAGCAGCTTCAAGAATGCAATATCAATTTTCCTGTTGATGATTCTTCAATTCTACCAGAGGCTTCAGAATTGTTGGATGCTTCAGACAACCGTATCAGTCTCTTACTTTCAGAGGTACTTTCTACTTATTTCCCAAGTTTCTTTTGTTTGCCAACTTTTATTTTCTGGCATATGGTCACATTACAACACTTCCAAATTTGGCCCATCTTCAACAAATTAAAATTAAATTTGTTTGTATGAGAAACACAATGTGCTGCACGTTTATATGTTTCTTGCTTCAACGATCAGTTGTAAACATTTGTTACGTATGGATGGCAGCGTATTAAACATTAAATTATACTTTTCCTAAATGGCTCTGTATTTGGACGTAGTGCAATTCCATTTGAGTTTGAAGTAACTTTAAAGCATACTGATTTTTGGCTTAAGCATTGTTCCCATTCTCGTAAACCATGTCTGAAGTAACTTTGCAATAATTGATCAGGCACAACTCTTAGCTCAAGACAGTGTAGCTACTAGTGAAGTTGACAACCTCGATGATGATACGAGGACAACAGACAATGAGTTAAGGAAGATTCTGGCAGAAATTTTTTCAGAAAATGCTAGATTACGGAAACAGGTGAACTGTCTCATACGTCGTGCTCACAAAACGGATGTCCAATCTATGAAAGACGAGGTCCCTGAAGACGAACTTCACTGACGAGTAAGTAGGAAGGTGTAAGGATGAATATTGTAAATTTTGTCTTTCTTCAAAAGGAAAAAAAAAAAAAAAAGGAATAATTTGGCCACTCGCATCGTCTGTTTCATGTATTTCTCGTTACACTGACACTTCAAGCTTGTGGTTACACATATACGAGTCTCAAGAAAGTTTGTGCAATCTCTGGTTTACCAGAATGTTGTATTCTATTTTTCTGCGATGGCACCAATAAACGAAAGAGATGAATGGAAATTATTAAGTGACAAACGTGTTTCTCTTCTGTTTTGGCTTAGAAATTTGAAAGTAGCTCTGCACTTTTCCATTGTATGCGGGTATAAGCGAATAATAATTTTGTCAAACTTTTCGGATGCCAGTCTGCTGGCCGTTTCAGTTATAAACATTAACCCTACGATGTTGCTGCTTGTCTTTTGGTACTGCTGCCTTTTGCGTTAATTTTCCTTGGTTAAAAATTGACATTCTAGGTGTGACGTAAATTCTTCATCGATTTGTTAAAATATCCGACTTTAGGTATTCATGACACAAGTGAACGAATTAGGGAGATGATTTTGATGCTCCAAAGATCACTTCCCGCACTCACTCTCAAGCGTGAGGAGTTCGGAACTGAAGTGCCAAAATCATCACCCTTGGATAAATCTCCACCTCTGAATACCTTGAATTATGAAGAACGCCTGTCGAATGCAAGCATGTACAACTAGCCTGAAGTGATGAGCTTTCCTTTTTCTAATACAAGGGAAAGAGGATTTCGAACACAAGCTCGAGTGCATGGATAAATGCTCCTAACCACGTGAACAAAGCTGCTTTCGATTTCTTTGGTTGGCATGATGAAGCCCCACCCTATCTACCAAATGTACTCACGCAATCCAGCAAGAGAAACCAAAATATGTTTTGGAGCCTCTTGCTTGGCAGAATAAATGAGCATTAGAGATTTAAATTGAATAATTTGCCATAATGCAGCAACGAAGTTTCCCATTTTAAGAATAAATCGATCTCTCGAAAACAACATTCGTCCACGAATTTTGTTCGAAATGGCTAATGTTACATAGTAATCTACACGAGAAGGAGACAAGGGAATGGCGAGCATTGTGCAGCGGAACTCGGTCACCCTAAACATTCACGGCCATTTGCCCAAGTGAAGCGTCATTGTTTCTGCAGTCAGCCCAAGCAGAACTCCAACAGAACTGCATGAATGAAAAGAATTAAACAACTAACTTGGGAGAACTTGTAGGAGACCAGCACACTTGATGACCTAGCGAATACTTGTCTGAACCGTTAGACCAACATATCTTGATCTAACAGTTCAGACAATGTTCGTGCGGTCAAATTTCCCACGTGAAAAGGGCTTACTTCAGATCACAATCGTAGGCGAGATTCATTATACCCCACAGAAGGGAAAACACAGGGACAACAAAAATTCAAATCGAAATTAAGGAGAATAGCGGAAGTAGTAGTACTACCTCAACAGCAGTTATCTAACTCGCGTGGCTCTACAAGGATGTAGAGTGGCTTTCCATTAAGCCTGCATTGTCCCTGAAATGTCACAATCATCATTCATCAAGAGCAGCTCAACTGCATAGCACTTGAGATATCAAAAGACTCACGAGTAGCATGCACTCAATACACAACAATGCTTTCGAATTTGAATATCCCTTAAGTTTTAGGTCAAATTATGATGCCGGTCCCTAGAGTTTGGTACCCATAGGTTCGTCTTTTGCAATGTTAGATTTTAGTCTGAATTTTTAGGTCAAATTATGATGTTGGTCCCTAGAGTTTGGTACCTGTAGTTTCATCTTTCGCAATTTTAGTACCCTATTTATCAATGGTTGCAACCCAAGGACAATAATCTACCTTTACATTAGCCACTCACGTAGGTCCACTCGTTGAAAAATTGCAGCAATGACAAATGACAGGCCTAAAATCGCGAAAATTGAAACTAGAGGTACCAAAGTGGAACTTCCGCCAAACTACACGGACTAGAATCGTAGTTTAGCCCAATTTTTAAGTTAATAAATGCTTAAACATTACCTTAACCTCAGGCAACCCAATAACGCATCCACATTCGACCACTTCAGCCCCGACACGTTCTAGAAACACAGAAATTTGTTTTGGGATGATGTGAATTCCAAGTAGGGTACTCAAGCATTATAAGGAAGAAGATGAACAAGAAATATCAAAGGCCTCAACAGCAACCACTCACCTAAAAGTCTTATTGCTGCTGATAAGGTCCCACCGGTAGCTATTAGATCATCAATTACCAATGCACGTTCACCGGGCTGAGCAGCACCAACGTGCATTTCAAGGCAATCGGTTCCATACTCGAGCTCATACGCTTCGGAAATTACTTCTCCTGAATAAGCAGCATTGTTAAGTGAAGAGTAGCATACAGCAAAAATGAAAAATGCAAGGTACAAAATAGACGCTACAGCAACAACCAAGACCTCACTTCCAAACACCCCAATGTTGGAGTAAATTTTGCCTAAAACCGGTTATCTGTCACGTGATGAGAGAGATAGACATAGGTTGTATATTGTTGTAAAAAAGAAACATAGCCAACAGCAACGTCGCCCTAGTCAAAAAGGCCTTATCCTAAATGAAACTAAGCACTAAACAATAGATAAAAAGCACATTACCAGACATTAAAACTACGGCTAATTGTAAAAATTAGCGCGCTGGCTGCTTAAACGATGGGGGGCAGTACTTTAACAGCCAAATCCAATAGACCTTTCAAAGGCTCAAAGGACACTAGCTTTATATAACTACTTCAAAAGTTGATTAAGGAGGACTGAGTGCATGATTAAAAAAAGTAATTAGCTCCCGGACATTAAAAAAAAAAAAAAAAAAAAAAAACACACACACACACACTAAGCAAATCAAGCCAATTAAAGTTGAGCGTACCCGGCAACTTTCTAGGTTTACGTAAAGGGACAAACTTGGCACCAATTGCTAAAGCAACTGAAGGACCAAACATGAACCCTCTGGCTTCCACTCCTGCAGATTAATCATAAAGACAAGAAGTATGAAACGCAGACCACGTAAGAATTAATTATATAATAAAATTTATAATTAGGGTTGTCGTTATCATGCTACTATTTGGTAAACTATATCACCAACTTGAAGAGAACAATGATTGATTAAGGCCAATAATTGGGACGGTCCAACGTTCAAAACACCCTTCTTTTTAGCACTGACTGTTCATCTGTCATGAGGACAGCAAAATGTTGATGAACATCCACTCGGAGTTAACCATCCACATCAATAGCTAGCTTTCTTCACTTACGTAAAGTGCCGACAGGAAAGCAAGGTTTCAAGGAGCAAAAAGATTGATCTATGTGACAAATTAGTGCTTATCCTTTAACTCGGGAAACTTTCTCTTGCAGTAATAACCGATACAAGAAAGCTATCCTTACCACATTTGTACCGCCTCTCGAATAGAGGTGGGACCTACCTCTATTCGAGAGACGATACAAACGTGGTAAGTGCAGCATTAATGGAAATCAAAATGATGATATCTGAAAGATTAGACTTTTTGTGGAATAGTAATGGTATCAGGTTGGTAATTAACACGATGGTCGCACAATCAGCAGCAACAGAAATTTTTCAATTGTTTGATAATGCATTTCAGGTTAATAGTGTTATTAATCCAAATAGACTAACAAAATCGTAGAATTTCACAAAAAAAATCCTTAAAAATCATAAAGAACGCATCGACAAAATTGTTTGTGAAGTGGGCAATGAATCTTCTACGTGTCCAAGCAACCCGAAAAATGCAGCCGTGTAGAAGAATGCAATCAGCTTAAGCAAATTATAACGAAAAATGAAGAAATCTGCTCTGTTTTGAGCTTGTGATCCCACTGCATTAGCCATAGATATAATTATTGATGGGAAGAAATTCGGAAAACTATTCCACGTTAACAAAAGTGGTCAAATTAGAAAATCATTAATCTGTAAAAGTGCATAAAAACAAAATAGGAAAAGTTATAAACTAATTTGGCTAAGATTAATGATGTATGATACCAAAAAAACAAGCCTTTCAAAGATATGGAAAATCTTCAAAGGCATCAGCAAGGATTGCAACTCCAGAAATTTATTTCTCAAAACAATCGAAGTGGGGAAAAACCAGTAAAACCCAGGAGCCAAAGACAAAGTTCCAGACAGCAACTCATAAATTAACTAATTAAGCCCACATTTTAATATTCACAATATTAACAAACCTTAAAAAATACTTCAAAAAATTGTACATATATACAGATATATATTTTATATATATATATATATATATATATATATATATATTGAGAGAGAGAGAGAGAGAGAGAGAGAGAGAGAGTGCGAGGGGGTGAGTACCGGCGACAACAGAGATGTCCATGTCTCTGTAGCGATCAACAAAAATGTCGACAACATGCTTGAAGGCCTTGTGATCAAGCAACAATGTTGTTATGTCTTGAAACATTATCCCTGCATACATACATAATAAATAATAAACAAATAACCACACAAATCATCAAACTTCACAAAAAAAAACACTGACAATCTACTTGAAAAAAAAAACAACAAAAAATTAAAAAAATAACCCAACAAAATAAACAACTAAAAAAATGGAACCTGGTTTCGGAAAGTGAGGCACAACCCTGATGGCTTCTGATATGGCTTGGAGCCTTGGGTCTCCTTTCAGTCCGTTTTCTGCTGCAAACATTCTCTCTCTCTCTCGGTTTTTCTCTCTTTCTCTCTCTACAAATACCCGAAAGGAATGGATTCTGCTCTTTGGGGCTACGAAAATTTTTGGGTTGAAATATATATCAAA
Source organism: Cotoneaster glaucophyllus (assembly GCA_036320875.1). Classification (NCBI taxonomy): domain Eukaryota; kingdom Viridiplantae; phylum Streptophyta; class Magnoliopsida; order Rosales; family Rosaceae; genus Cotoneaster; species Cotoneaster glaucophyllus. The sequence goes on along the minus strand of CM070073.1, from coordinate 8,414,694 downwards.
TGGGTTTTTGGGTTTTGGGATTTTCCCTCCTAAAATCTGAACAGAAAAGCTCAAATCTTTGTTCTTTCTTCTCTCTCTCTCTCCGTTGGTGCGTGTTTGGAGTAATTGCTGGCTAGTGGCTCTTTGTTTTCTTCATTTATTATGTTGGCCAAACCACAGCACTTTGGAAGATACGTAGGGGAAGTTTGATGGTGACGCGGTTTAATTGCACGTGTCCTACACGCTGCATGCCTTTTCCTGTAACGATGCACCCCCCAATCCGACGGCCACAAATCCCACCCTCCTCGATTAATCCAGCGTAACAGTAAAATAATACCACCGGCAACGCACACCGTAACTTTGCCCCGTTTTTCCCTGCATGAACTTTTGTGTATAACGAGGTAGAGGGCATTATCGTCATTCCACATTAATTGACGGCTAACTATTGGCAGAGAATCCAGCCGCAGGAGATTTTGCAGATTTTGGAGGTGGTCCCTAGGTGGTCCTGCTCGCCCTTCCCTTTTAACACATGCTTACCTGGCTTCGTCCCGTCTTATTCCGCCCTACACGTGGCATGATCATCCGAGATAAACACTAGATCAGCGACGCATTAGTTTGTCGTTTCCTTTTATTGACCATATATTGTTACTTTATTTCTGTGGGCCCTCGTAGTGGATACGATGAGGTCACGCCTCCCAGCTAGGGGAAACCATGCCCAACGCTCAATAGGGCGCGTGCTGCACAAACTCTCGTGAAAAACTGTTGTTCTGACATGTGATAGAAACGCATTAGGGAAGCAAGTGGGGGGCAACACATGGACGGAGATTGACCCCCACGAATTCAAATCGACGGACAGGATCTCTGTTCATATGCACGCGAGTGTACCCCCAATACAACATGATAACATGATAACATGATCATTAAGCTCTTCCCTTTCCATCCACGGACCACTCTATAGCCTACGCAAACTCTCTCCCTCCCAAAGTGTCTCAAAACTCAAGTCTCCCTTCTTCTTCTTCTTTTTTCCCTTCTTTTATTCAACAATACATTTTGTTATATTTTTAACTCATCTGTTATGTAAAGATTTAACACATTTTTACCACTGCAGTAAAATGTCACAGTGATATCGCATTTATTTCATGATTTTACGTTTCACAATTTAGTAGACGTTTTTTTAACATATCTCTCGCGTAAGATGTATTGAGAAGAGAAATGTCATGAACATCTCCAATTAAGGAATCAAAAAGTTCACACCAACAATAATTGTAAAAAAAGAGAGACAACATTAGTGTTTTTTAACCGAAATACTAGTGGCATGATGCGATTAATAGCAAAAGTGGTTGCTGTCAAATTTGACATAATGTCTTCTTTTTTTTTCTTTTTTTAAATACATTATAATTATGATAAGTAATTAGTGTAATCTCTAAAATAATAGCTTACATTTGTCATATCGAAGACAAAACTACAAAAAAAAAGTGATATATAAGCTTTCAAATTTAAACTTTATATTTAAAATTTGATATCTCATTTGGAGATGCTCTAAGGAAACTCTCCATAAACTCTCTATGAACTTTCTATCACCTCAACTTTTTGTCACAATATTTTATAATATTGGCACGAGAATTTGCGTTCAATTGTGAGATGGCAGAGAGTCCACAAAAAGTTCCATTTTGAGAAGTTTTCTTAGCATTTCTCTAAATGAGAAAATAAATACATATATTATAATATATTTTTTTAACAAATCATATTATCTACACTAAAGATAAGAGGATGAGTTTAACGTCACAATGAACTAATAATAATGTTGTTCAAATTATAATTGAATTGAATAATTACAGTACATAACAATGGTATGGATACACTTAAATTCATTCCCATTTCAGACCAAATTCACATGTTTTCCTCCCTCTTTACATCTTTATGAGGTCTCCTCGTACGGTGCTTTTGGATGGTAGAGATCCACCGCCGTACGCTGAGATCACATCATGGCCGTCAAAATCAAATATCGGCTTAGGGTATGATGCAAGATCTTTGCCTTTTCTGGTTTACACGCAAGGTCAAATGCAAGGGTAAAAGAGTAAAGTGAAGAAGAAGGTCCACACACTCCAATCGCTTCTGTTTTGGTGTTCAATTGCACCCGGTCTTCCACAAACATGACGTGGGACATGTTAAACGTGAGTTCCAGATGCAGATAACTTTGAAAGTTGGATATATATATTGTTGGCAAATCGTCTACCAGTGAAGTTTTAGAATCAGTTGTTATATAACATCGAGTCGTATTTGCTTTTTTTTCTTCGTTTCAAATAATTATGAGTTTGATCTAGTTCCACGTTTCTTTGTTGGTTTTGCAAGGTATACTTGTTTCAATTCTAACTCTTGAACTAGAGGAAGGACCTACCGACTGATTTTGAGAGCTGTATACAGTTCTAAATTACCAATTGACCGAGGAAGACAACACCTGTAGACGATTTTTTCCCAATTTAAAGAAATTAAGATCGATTCTCCCCTCCTCGTCTGAACCTACAAAAATCCTTAGTCCAAGAGTTTTTTAAAATGTTATTGATGTTAAAAAAAAAAAAAAAAAAAAAAGGAATTAAAGATCCCACTGAATTGAACATTTCCATGGCTCAATGGATTATTTGATAAGCCAAGAATTTTTTATTTTTTTTAATGTTTCAGAATAAGGTTAACCAACATGTTAATTAATCGATTACGATAAATTGAATCGGAAATGATATGCATGGCTACTTTTTTGGTGATATACATAATTACTCACTCCGTAATAATGATTGTTAACAACATAGTCCTCACCTGAAGCTACGAAAATCATTAGTCCAAGAGTTTTATAAAACATTATTGATGAAAAAAATGTGAATTAAAGATTCACTAAATTAATTTCTTTAATTTCTCAATAGATAATTTAATAAGCCAATGATAATTTTTTTACGTGTTTTAGAATACGGTTAATCAACATGTTAACTTATCGATTAACATAACCCTGGATCTGAAATGATATGCATGACTACTTTTTTAGTGATATAAATAGTTACTCACTCCATAATAACTAACACATTTACGAATTGAGTAAGTAGCAAAATCTTTCTTTGGATATAATGATGAAGTAAAATCTTTCTTTTTTTTGGAGAACAAGTAAAATCTTTCTTTGGATATCAAGAATCATGGTTCTCGGACCTCTATTGACCTCTATTCCAAATTTGTGGCTGAGAATCTTGACATTAAATTAGATCCTTTTGGGATTGGGGACCTACAAATGTTGCGCATGATTTAGTTTATAATTAATTAATTAACAACTCGTGGACAAAGAACCATGAGGTTATAATGATGAAGCTTATCTTATGGCGTCACATCTTCTGAATACCTAACCTCAACCAAATATTCAACCTTAATTATAGTAAATAATCAAGTAGATCGAGATACCCAACAGCTCTGTATTTCACTTCTAGCTATATAATAATCTATCAAATCAGAGAATTTGTGTTATTAAAAATTGATCTATCAGGAAATCTATGCTGTTAAAAATTGATCTAACGGATAAAATTATTATAACTTTTAAAGTGGGTCCCTGTTTGTAGTCGTTTGATCAATTTTCAACGGCACGGATTTCCTGATTTGGTGAATTAGAAGGAAGGGATCCGAAGAAGATCCCTTTCCTATAAAACACATGACTTGTTTGTATGAAATTAAAGCCTCTTTTGTTGTTTATGATTGAACTAGAATGAATACTTAAAAGGAAAATTATAATTAAACACTCATGTTTAGTCATTGTTTTTATTTGATGTATTTAATTTGATACTCAGCAATCAAGAGGTGCGTGTGTTAAAAAACACCTCTCTACGTTAAAAGGATAAATAAATAAATAAAAACTATGTCCAGCTATATATGGTAAAGGATAAATTACTTAAGAACAAATTGTGTCCAACTGTATAAAGTAAAAAGTAAAAATTATAGTAGATAAAATTCCTATGTGTTTCTTTTTTGCTTTTTGAAAGTTTGCGAGAGATTGGTTACTATCGTCGTCAGTGTCAAATCATATCCATAATTTTGAGGTGGAAGAACTTATGCATGACACCTGCTACTGGTATGGATTTATGTAAAATTTACAAATTGTGCACTAATGAGGATTGCTGACAACGAGACTTAAACTTTAGTGGGTCGACACACAAAACAGGGACCTTACCAATTGAGCCAACCCTTGTTGACATTCATGTGTTTCGTCCCCTCCTAATTCCTTTAGAGATCAGGATCCTCTCCTGACCCTTAAAATATGAGTCTGCTGAGCAGGCTATCATGACCGTTGAAATTTGATCCAACAGCTATAATTATTATAACCTTTTAGAGGGCCCTGTTTGATAGTCGTTTGATCAAATTTCAACGGTCACGATCGCCTGCTCAGCAAGCTCAGATTTTAAGGATCAGGATCCTGATCCTTCCTTCGGTATGCAAAAAGCATTCACTTTTAAATTGAGTATATCCTCGAACACAATAAATTATCGGATCTAATTTAGTTCAGGATACGAAACGATATCTATATAATATGATCATTCACCAAGCACATTCAAAAATTTATAATCAGCTACTTGAGTAAGTCACATCACACACCTAGTCCTAGACTCATAGCTAACAAAAAACAATGATCATTTCTTGTTTAGATATCACATCAAACAAATCCCTTTTCGTTTGTTTATAATTATCCTTTATTTCTGAGGCAACGAAATATATGGGCTTGTCCACAGTATCTTAATATATTCCTTTTTTCTTTTTTCGCTACACCTTTGAGTACGTTTTAGGAAAAGGTGTCTATTTTATTAGGGAAAAGTTTAATCTTTATTAATTATTGAAGGCTGAGGACAAAAAAGGGGGATTAGCTCGTGGATTTGTTAATTATTAGTGTGATTTATCCATAGAGCTCGATCTCCATGTATGAAGTGGAAGATTTGTGGGTTAGGGTTTGTAGATACATGTGATCACCTTTCACCAATCATGTGTGTTTTGGAGCTTCTACTTGCCTTCTAAATTATTAGCCATCTTGATTACGACAATGACAGATTAAGAAAGTGATTTGCCCTAGGAAAAGTTGAGGACATGAATTTTGGACAAGTCTCCTATCAAATTAAATGGGTGTTTAATGCTTTGCTCGAACATTATTCTCCGAGATATCTTTTGGGTCTACGAATTGTCCTACGTAATTCTGGACTTATCATTGGTGATGGTTTTCATGTTTAATAGTAAATTATTATCCTTTTTGTACTTGATTATGGAGAAACAAATCTCTAGTTTCGAGCAAAAATAACCCTTAAACTAATGAGCTCCTAACCAAAATTTAGGAAAGGATTAAAAAAAATAATAAATCAACTAGAGTCATATTCTGTATCCACCTCCTAAGATAGAGATTCATCTAGGATGATCCTAAATATAGGGAGTGAGAAAAGACTTCCGGTGGCTCTCTATAACTAATGCTTCCTGTTTCAATATTATTTTACATAATTAATTAATTTCTATTGGCTAATTATTGTCTCATAGTCATTATGGCTCTAAAGTAGGGACCAGGGAGTATAGTTAGAGTACAATCTTTTTAGGGATCTTTTGATATAGGCGCCTCATTTTTGAATTTTTTAGATTAAACATTCATGCCTTTTAGTGATTTGATTAAACTTTTTTTTGTCATAATTTTGGTGCTATATGCACATTATATTGTAACAAATTTCCTATAATCTAGCCTTTTAATTACACTCTCATCCGTTAAAGATAATTGTAAAAAAAAAAAGTTGGTTAGATTCAATTTATTTTCATAATAATGCTACAATTTAGCAATCATTATCTACAATTTAAGATATTTTATTTCCAAAATAGTTTAAAATATTTTTAAATCCCACAAAATCAAATGTACCGAAATAAGTTTTTCTTTTAGTACGTTAAGAGAAAAAATGATTGAGAATAATATAAACGTACCAATACACAATGTGTACAAAATAAAACGTACCAAAATAAAAATAATGTACCAATATTAACAATATGTATCAAATCAAACGTACCAAAATTACAAATAAACGTACCAATTAATGATTTTTGTAAATTCAAACGTACCCGCAGATAATATATACGTAATGTATTGTACCTAATAATAATTCGTCAACAATTATACTTAAAAAAACAACAAAAAAAATATATAATTTCACAAAAAAATTGAAAAATTACACGGAGTTTTTATGTCGATCACCAACTATTTGATAAAAAAAACCATTTGAAAAAAGAAATAATATTAAATGTTTGCATAACAAAAAAAAATTGTGATCGAAAAAAACATATCTGGAATAAGAGAAAATATAGTTTAATTACTAATATCTTCACTAAATAAGGAAAAGTGCATCATGCTGATAAAATGATAAATTCAAAAATTATTTTAATTTTAAAAGATATAATAATGACATGTAATTTAGTTTGAGGTGATTATTGGTCAAAGCACTTTAATCAAATTTTAAAAAGACACAAATGTTTAATCTAAATGATATAGAAAAACTCTAGGGGATTCTAATTTTCCCTTATAAAGCTCCTAAAAATAACTTTTTGATAGATTAATTAAAACTTTAATTTATAAAATAGAGGGCATAACTGGAGATTTTCTAACTATCTCACCTACAAGCTATTCAACGTTTTAAAGAGTTTATAATATATTTTTCATCCGAACAACAAAAACATATTAAATACATATATAAACGAGGGTTCAAACCGCCACCAGATTTGTCGAAGTTATCCCTTCAGACATTCTCGTAAATAAAATACATATTTGATAAAAAAAAGAAAAAAAGAAGAACAAATCTTACACACATGAGCGCATGTAGAGAGTCTAGTATAACATAGGCAGGTTTAAAACCAAAAGGATTCCAGCAAGTGATCCAGTGGTAAGGGCGCGGCCTGCGGCTCCCCAATAAACAAAAAAAATGTGGGACGAACAAGGTTTAAAGCTTCGAGCTGGTGAGTTTGCTTGATTATGGCCACGGACAGGGTGAAATTCCTCATAGCCTCTTCGGGGCTGGAAGAGTTGGATAATCGTGATTTGTCACAAACTGTCCTCTTCTTTTTTTTCATTTAAAAAAAAAAAAAAAAAAAAAAAAAAAAACTTTTTAGTGACCCTTGAATCAATAGCATAGATTAGGGGAGCATTAGACGAGCCGGGCCAAATCGGGCTAAATCAGTTCGGGCTGAGGCCTTACCCATCAACCTAACAGGCCCAATGGACTAGGCCTAGAGTAAAGGTTGGGCCTGGATTTGACCCTTCAAGCCTCCTTATCCAATCTTTTAATTAAGTCGGTATCCCATCCAAAACCTTTTCACTTGATATGTCAAGTAACTCGTGCACATCACCCGTGGTTCGAATTCATCACACGCGTCACGCCCTCGCGCTTCCACGACCTATCCATTTGGGGGGACCACACACGGAGAGCGGTAGCGCCCTGCTCCTATTGCCAAATGGCAGGCAACCACAGGGTCCAACATGACGTCGCTTACACGTAAGATTTACTCTATCCGAAATCCCCAAAGTTGGGCGATGCCAAAGTAGAAGGATAGTGACCTTGGTCTCACTGGCATATGCTATCGTGCGCCCAAGGCCTTCTGTTTCGCTCTGCGGAAGCTTCGCCCCCTTCTTCTTCTTCCTTATAGATTCTCCGATCGATTTTTTTTGTCTGAAATTTTGAATTATCGAGTTCTGAGGAGATCAGAAATGGTTCCATCGGTGATGGCGGAGCCCTGATGTGATCGGCAGTTGAATATCCATGGCCTTCTCTGCGGCCCCCGCTCGCTCCAATCTCCGGACCTCCTCTTCTCAACCCTACTGCAAGGTACTCTCTCTCTCTCTCTCTCTAGGTTTGAATAACTGCTGCATCTTGTGTTTGGTTTCCGAGAAAATAGAAGAAAGTAGGGAAATTAGGGGGAGAATGAAATTTGGGAATGTACTGTGTAAGCTGACTAGTCGTATGCTGTTAATTAGATTCAATCAATGTGATAATCTAGGGTTTATAAGTTTTGTTTCGGATATTCTGTTTAGGGGATTGAGGTGAAATTTGTTGAAACCTGGTGGCATTATGCAGAATTGTAAGATTGCAGGGATTGATGTTAATGTGGATAAAGTCGAATTATTTATAATTTCATGTGATTTGGTCGCTTGGGTCTGATTTTGTCTTGGGATTTGTTGCATTGCCATGCTGTTTGATTTCGATTTTGGCCATTTCATTGTATATAATTTTTCGTCCAACCGATAATAACACAATCATTTACGAATTTGATTGTAAATGATGCTTGTAATTTTGGCTTTGGTTTCTAATCGAACGAGTATTTACTTATATGGGTACAACATTTCTGCAGTTGTGCTTGCTTAGATTCAGCACAAAGCAGAACAAAGTAGCTTTTAGAGCTACCACGGAAAGGAAAGGCTCTTCCTTGAGGGTTGTTCGATCAGTCTTGAATAACAGGAAGTCGAGCATTAGTGACAATGGAGCTTCTGAACCTGCAAGGATTCTTCTCGAGAGGTTGTTTGCACAGACACAGAAACTGGAAGAACAGATGAACAAGAATTCTCGTCATCCTCAGGATGTCCAGCTAGGATTTAACCTTGAAATCCTTGAGTCTGATCTTCACGCTGCATTGGCAGCACTGAAGAAGAAGGAGGAAGATTTGCAGGATGCCGAAAGAAAAGTCTTCTTTGAGCACTGTGCATTGCACCGCACAAAGGAGGAGCTGGAGCAACGGGAGAAAGAAATTGCTGCAGCTTCTTGCAGGTATGAAAAAATAGAGGAGGAATTGAAGCAGGCTAATCTTCGCTTATCTTCTCAGGCCAGGCATATAGAGGACCTAAAGCTTCAGCTTAGAGAGAGAGATCAGGAAAATGCGGCTGCACAGTCGGCACTTTCTTTGAAAGAAGAGGAATTGGAACAAATGAGAAATGAATTGCTGAAAAAGAGTGAAGAAGCTGCTAAGTCCAAGTCTGAACTTGAATCCAAGGCTCACCTGCTGAATGAAGCCAATGAAGTTGTAAAAAAACAAGAAGTTGAGATTCAAGGACTCCGGAAATCTCTGCAGGAGAAAGAAGCAGAATTGGAAGCTTTTCAAATGCAGAGGAAGCATGAAGCGGAGAAACTAAAAGTTGCAGAGGACAAATTGGAGAAGCGGACAATGGAGTGGTTATTGGCGCAGGAAGAACTTAACAAATTAGCAGAGGAAGCATCCAGACGCACACAAGAAACTAATGAAACTTTAGAGGATTTCAGAAGAGTGAAGAAGGTTCTTGCTGACGTGAGGTCAGAGTTGGTTTCGTCTCAGAAATCTCTGGCATCTTCCAGACAGAAAATGGAAGAGCAAGAGAAGCTTTTGGAAAACCAATGGGAAGAACTTGAAGAACAGAAGGGAAGCATTATGTCTTACTTAACAACTCTGAAAGATGCCCAAATAGAATTACAGAGTGAAAGATCAAAGCTTAGGGTTGCAGAGGCTCAAAAGAATGCACTTGAACATGACTTATCCATGGAAAAGGAGCTTATGGAAGATTTACAGGAGGTGTTGAAGAAAGAGAGATACTCTCTGCATCAGGCTATCAATGGAATTTCTTCTCTCCAAAATAAGCTAGACAAGAAAAACGCTGAATTTGGGAAAATGCGCAATCTTCTGCAGGATAAAGAGTTGGAAATGGTGGAGGCTAAGTTCGCAATTCAGCATTTGAAATCTGAGCGGGATACCTTACAGGTTATTTTGGATGAGAAGGATTTGGAACTTTTGAATGCAAGGAATAAGCTTGAGGAAGTAAATAATGAAGTTGCAGAGCTCAAGATGCTACTGAACAGTAAAGAGGACCAGCTTATTCAAGCAACTACTCTGCTCAAGGAGAAAGACGAACATGTGAACATGATGCAAAATGAGTTGAACGATACAAAGCTCAAATATTCAGAAGCTGAAACTGTGGTAGAACGGATTGTGGAACTCACTAACAAGTTGGTTATACCCATCAAGGATGATGAGTCGCATGATGACATGAGCCACGAGTTGTTGCAGCAACTATGGGAGAAACCAGCTGATGGTTTCGGGTTGCAAATAAAACAGCTTCAAACTGAGCTTGAATCAGCAAGGGACAGCTTAAGAATAAAAGAAATGGAAGTTTTAGCTTCTCAGAGGGATCTCACGCTCAAAGACGAGGAGCTTAAGATGGTTCTCGGGAGACTAGAAACAAAAGAAAAAGAAGTAAAGCAATTAAAAGAAGAGGCAGAAGACGCTAATGATCTGAGAAAGCTATATGCATTGGCGCAAGAGAGACTGGGGGAGAAGACCATTGGAGACTTGGCAATCGAGAAGCTTCAACTTGAGGCAGCCCAACTGGAAGTTGAAGCTGCAACCAGTGCACTCCACAAACTTACAGAAATGAGTGGGGAACTTTTACACAATGCCAGCTTGAGCATTGAGGCCGACGGAAGTATCTTCTTTCCAGATGGTTACGATCCTAGCATAAGTATGGTGGAGAACAATGAATGTTTAACTGAGGTGACAGCGGAAGTTGCCCGGATTTCGGCTTTGACTGATAAGCTTGTGAAAGAGGCTGGTGTTGTAAGTACAGGGCCTGCTGCAGGTCAGTAGGGGTAATTTATGGGCTGGTGAGCTTATATCGTGTACAGATATGCCACTGATCTATTTTCCTAGATTTGGTAGAAGAAATCGTTTGCAGTACTCACCGTAAGGCATCTAATATGCAGATGCCAAACCTATATAAACGTTGTACAATGTGATTCATAAGTGATAAATGGTGTTTTTAGTTCGTAAATATTGTGTACTTTAACCTTGTTATCTGTTTTCACCTCCTTGCGTTGGACACCGCTTGGCTTCTTTCTGCGAACAGCAGTTTGACATATGCAGGAGAACAACCTACAGAACATGGCTACACTGTCGCGTTATGTCCCATGCCAAAGAAACAAAGATATATGGCAAAGAATCTTACAAATGTCGCAGGAACGTTACCATGGTTGTATGTATGTGCCATGTAAGTCCTTTCTCCTCGTTAAACCAGGATGTAGCTAAGTTTGGCTAAAAATAATGTACTTATTAAAAGATAAAGATCAACAGATATTCCTATTTTCATTGTTTATATTCGATTCCGTTGTGCTACAACTTGATTTTCTTGTACTTGAAGTTATTTTCACATGGAAATTTCGTGTAGAACATTAAAAGAGTGAGACCCAAGATAATTGAAAGTCTCATGTTTACATGTGATTTATGTTTTGTTTCTCAATCAATGAGTGAAGAGAACAAAGAGTGACATGCGTGTTAAAGCAAGACTCTCATTGCAACCAAAAACCACATGGCAAGCATCTATTGGATGGGCGACGCACTTTTGGACACATAACAAACACCTTGGGACGGTGATGCCACTAAAGCCACCGAAAGCTACGTCCCAATTGCAAGAGAGAATCTCTCAGACTCGATTGTCAGGTTGTCCTTCACCAGTTTCCCGGAAACAATCTCCATAAAATTATGGATATAAGCTTCCAAGTTAATATTAAAACACAGTAAGATGATCAACAGAAATGAGTCAATTAAAATATGTACATTTAAATATACATAAAGAGCGAATATGTTTGCCCCTAAATTCGACAGTGGCCCGGTTTGTAACGCTGTCATCCAGCTTAAGTTAAACAGTAAAATGCCCTGGTGATACCCAACAAACTAGTTACAGCATATATGTATGGTTAAACTTAAAACTAGTTCTGGGCAGATGAACTGTGCACGAAACTAGCGAGCAGGACCGATGGTAACACCTTCTCTGAAAAGGATATTTTTCATATTAGGAGGAATCCATGCCGGGTTTCCAGAATTCTGACCATCGGTATGCTGAATCTCATTCGGTGTAGCACCGCTCTCTTGTTTATTCACCCTGGACCTCCCCACCTTTGTTCCAACAAAAATGCCTAGCTTCATGGCTGTAAATATGCCCAATGCAACCAGAAGGGGCCTCACTGCCCAATGAAAATCCTCAAGATGTTGGTACTTCTTCACTATTCCTGGACAAGTATCAAACGTAACCAATTCCACTTCAGCAGGATCAGCTACAAAGGTTGAGTTCTCTTCCCCAAAGGTCAGCATTCCCGGGAACTTGACAACAAGGCACCCATTTGGTAGGATCCAAGTTATTTTCCCGGTGGCCCACGTCCCTTTCCTCTTACGGGGCCATTCAAATCGAGGGCTCAATACATTAGCTTTCAGCTTGACAAACTCACCCACACAGTAGGATTCTGCCATCTGAAACTCTGCAGAATTCCCCTTCCAGAGAGTTTCCAACCCTATAAATCCAACAGCTACATTACCATCACGATCGATGGAATGAAGAATACCTACTGGTGACTGTTTCTTGTCTTCTTTCTTCAAGCGTACCCAATCACCAGCTGCCAAGCCAAAAGTGACCCGCTCCAGAGTTGAAACATGAACCCTAAGTGGGTCATGGATGCCATGGACTCTCACCAAAACAAACCCATGTTGATCTGCGTCATGTTCGACACCCACTACTGTGCCTTCTGGAATATGCATGTTTTCAGGTTTGCAGCAGTTTGGTGGCTTTCTGGAACGCACCGTGTCACCCACATGCAGTTGGTCCTTTGAAAGGAACCACTCAGTGTAACCAATGCTACTTGATTTTTCCTTGATTGTTCTTATCCCAAGACCTGTCCAGTCTCCATCACCAGAGATTGTACTCTGCAAGCTGCTAGTGTGGTAGCAATTAATATCAAATATGTAAAAGTGGAGAACGGAACTTCTCTTATTGCAATGGTTTCTTTAAAACACAACTAAGCAGAGATAACCTGACATGAAACTTCTTATATCAATTATGAAAATTGAAATGTTGCCTTCACTCGGAAAATATTGTTGTAAAATGTTTTTTTTTTCTTTCCAATTTTTACTTCCTATACAATTACAGTAAGTAGTTCATAAGGTAAAATTGCTTCCACAACCATGGAATGATCACATGATAACAACTTAAACAATAATATATATTGGAGAATGGGATCCCACATCGGGCATATGACCCAAAAAAAAAATGCAATTCATATATTGGAGATTCCACCCCTAATATCACCGAGGCCTTTTATGATAAACCCAACACCTGGCAATAGGTGATTAAGTGGGGACAATATCGGTGATATTAGTGGTGGACCATGCTGGGCCTAAAAAATTTATCAATATCAAAAGGCTTGCATAGTTTAATCTGACTTGCCACAAGAAACATCAAGAATTTGTTTGTACTTTGTAAAATGCAAGCGTATCCTCTAGATGAGGATGCTGTTTATGGTGGACCTAAAAGATTGATTATACTGAGACAAGGTGTCTAAGTTTATAGAAGTATTGATCCTACACTAGACATAATGAAGTGACCTGCTTCCTATGCCTTAATTCTTATTTGGGTTAGTAAGAAGAATGACATTATTCTATGAAGAGAACTCCTCTTCTCAAAGATTCAAAACAAAATTATAAACATAGTAGAGGGACCATACCTTTTGAATAAAGTCAATATGTCCGTTACTAAAGGGCGACTCCTCAAATCGTACTCAAAGCAACCAAGAAGAATATTCTCTATTGCAGGAGGAAGGCCACTTGGTATGTCTGGTTTTTCTTGCTTCCCAACAACTAAATAAGATATTTCATCAACAGATTTTCCACCCCAAGGACGGACACCCGTCAACATTTCCACAATGCTGCACCCAAAACCCCACGAGTCGGTCTCAAAAGATATTGGACCTCTTACTTCTGGTTGCCATTGTTCAGGTGCCATGTAGTTTGGGGTTCCAATCCTCCGAGTCATATCTGAGCTTATCAATGGTACACCAAGCAATAGATAAGGAATACCAAAATCACCAAGAATTGCTTGGTCCTTTTCATTCAGAAGAACATTAGAAGGTTTAAGATTAAGAACCAAGATGCCTTTGGAGTGTAGTTCAAGAATACCGGCAGCCAAACCAATCCCATACCTGTAACCAATAGCACAAGTAAAAACCGAGCACCAAAATCTTTGGGAAATAATAAAATTAAGCATTGCTAATGGTCTAATCAGGACCCAACTAACCTCAAAACATCAGGAAGTGAGAGCTTCCCTCCTCTGAGTTGTGCCATTTTGTCACCGACGGATCCCTCATACAATCTCATGATGATGCATACCTGAGTGCACAAACCCAAATTGCTTTTAGCAAGCTAGAATTCATACAGGCAGGACCAAAATCTCCTTATAGTGCATGAAATACAAAAAAGTGACTCACCTTTCCATTGATGATTGAAGTTCCATATAGCCAACAAACACTGCCAACTCCTTGACATTTGTGAAAAATATCTTCGAGTTTATCCAACACAGCCCTCATGTTGTCTTCTTTGATTGGATGGAACATCTTGATAGCCACCTCATGATACTCATCATAATCTTCTGTTGACTGATGATGGGTTGCTAACCAAACATCACCAAAGGGTCCCCTCCCAATTCTGTGTCTAAGTTTCAATTTTCCAGGTTCAATCCAAGGACTTGTCTGTTCTGAAGAGGCTCCAACAGTTCTCAGGCCATCAGAATCACGATCCAAAAGCTCGTAATCAAATGAAGCTGACGGTTGGTTAGCAACAACTTGTTTAGCCATTTCTCGACCTGAAGACAATGAAAAATATTGCATGGACGTCACCATCACAAATAAAAATTAACACAAAATCATATAAATACATAAATAGACAAAAACTCCTATGATCTTCTCATCGCAAGACAGCAGATGGTTTTTGTAAACAGAGCTATGCCACTGATTCACTGAACCAAGGGCGAAGTAGCACACTCAGACTCAGTTATTGCAAACTACAAGCGTATGTTAATCAAATTATTTGGGACTATATCAGGTCCCTTTCTTTCTTTCTTCGTCTAGCCTACATCGATAGTGGACTCATGCTCAAAGGGACTACAGATGAACCGAATGCGAACGAAACACTTTTACACAAATTCACTAGGTGTCACTTGTGTACGATGCACGCAATAGTTGCACATACAAAACAATTCAAACGCTGAAGAAATCAAAGGAAATGGGATGCATAAAACATATGATCACAGACGTTGTATTTAGGATTTTCATAACCAGAAAACCAAGAGAGCTAAAATCCTCACACTTCACACAACTGAGCATTAATCAGTTGTCTTCCTTCATCTGTTCTTTTGACCAAAAAAAGCATCAAACTTTATCTCCCTTCAGATTCTTCAATTTTCCCAGAAACCAGACCGACTCCGTTTGGTTACCGGGAAAATTTAACTCCACCGATTCACCTTTTCACAATTTTTTGGTAACCCATTAACGCAAAAGTTAATTGGGTTCCCCCGATTTGATCATTCCCATGAGAACTGATCAAACAAGAGGTATATAGCACGATGAAAAAATTTCAACGGAACAAACAGAGACTAAAAGCTAAAAAGAATACCATAAATCCAAAAAAAGAAAAAAGAAAAGAAAAGAAGAATTAATGGAGATTAATAAATACTCACTGAAACTTGGTGACGAGCTCCGATGAGTTTGATATTTCGACGAATTTAGAGTGAAATTTACATACGTAACACACCACTCAGTCTGAGAGAGAGGGCTGGAATCTGAGAGAGCTTCGGAGAGAATGAAAGAGAGAGAGAGAGAGTAATAATAGTATATACAACAAACGAAACGAGAACTATTTAAAGTCTCAAAACTCCTAGTTGGGCTAGAATCGGGGAAGCTGCTGGGCCCCCTCTTAATTCTGTTTCATTATCCTTTTCCTTTTTCTTTGCCTTTTTCTTTTCCTGTTTGATTATAACCGTAATGAGAGCATTTTTGCTCATCACCGTAAACTATGGTGCATGCTCATCATACACTTAATTAATTGACACGTGTCATTTCACCTAACTTTAGTTAACTTTCACATTAAATGTTAGGGATGCATTTTTGCTCACCCACATTAACTTTGGTGTATGTTCACCATACAACTTATTAGCTGTCATGTGTCCCTTCTTCTAACCCTAGTTACTTGTTAATTAAATGTATCATTTTCAATTTTTAAAACTAATTTTAAACATTAAACTTAAAAATAAATAAATAACTCAAACCCTGCCCAGCAGTGTTTCGTTCCCCACCCACGCCAACCATTCAATTGATTCTTCAAAGTTCCACCCACCCACCCACCCAGTCTTCTTCTTCGGGTGCATGGCGAACCTGCTATGACTTCGTCCTCTGCCCTCCCTCCTTGTTCTTCCACTGTAACAACAGCCGGAGACCACCACGACGGCTGCGCCTTTGCAGCCATGAAATTTGATAGCAACCTCACTTAAAGAATCAGCCCTTTCTCTTTCTTGTGTGGGTGGGTAGTTGTTTCTAGGGTTTGGCTGGGTGGGGAACTTGAAGGGTTTGAGTTTTTATTTTTTATTTTTATTTTAATGTTTAAAATTAGTTTTAAAAATTGAAAATGATCTATCTAATTAGCAAGTAACTAAGGTTAGAGCGATGGACACATGGCACCTAATAAGGTGTATGGTGAGCATGCTCCAAAGTTACTGTGGGTGAGCAAAAATGCCCCAAATGTTAGTTTTTCAATTTTGAAAAAAATTAACCAAGATTAAGTGAAATGACACGTGTCAATTGATTAGGTGTATGGTGAGCATACACCATAGTTTATGGTGGTGAGTAAAAAGGAGTAGGATTCTCTCTCCTCTTTTTTTTCCCTCCCCTTCCCTCCCCTCCTAATTGAACGGTCACGGTTAAGCCACGTCAACATTTTATATTAATTTTTTATAGCAAGAGAGAGACAAAATAAGATAATGTGAGAGGAGGGGATGGAAAGAGGAGGGGAGATAATCCTAATCCGAGCAAAAATGCTCCTATTGTCAGATAATATTTTAATTTAGTGTAAAAAAATTTACATGTAAAACTAAAATAATAAAGTGGCAGTAAATCAATGTCATATAAGTACTTCACTCATAGATTTATCTTTAATAATTCAGACTATTATATAATCTAATTTATATCAATTAGACTGATAAGTAAACAAAAATAATATTTTCACAATTAAATCTTAATCGTTTATTTTGAGTACAATTGCGAATGTGCCTTTTGCTGCACGCAAAAGAAGTTTTGACCAATCTTGTTATTCAATCAATCTTGAACTTGCGGGAAAGCAGGGGAGGAGGAGTTTAAGAAGCAACTAATCACATTCAATTATTGGATGACGGCAAGAAAATAAAAGATAAAAAAGATAAAAAATATAAAAAGAGAGGAAGAATTGTTGTTCGTTGGATTGTTTCTTTCGAACACACCTGTCCCACTTATATTTTAATAAACGGTGGTGATGACCGATGGGTAAGTTAGTTGTGAACCTTTGGAAGTGACAATAATGTTGAAAATGTTACTTTCATTTCCTTCTTCCATGCCTTATTATAATTTGATTAAATAAATACGAAAATACTTTATATTTTCGTAAATTTGTAATTTACCCATTTGTCTATTAACTACCAACCATACATATGTATACACGTAGCATATGTGTAACTGTATTATTGTACAGGGTTTACGTGCAAAACAAGATGGTTAAAACTTGTTAGTGTTGTGATTGAACACAACTGTGTGATGTTGTTGGGTAAACCTGTCACATTACACATGCGTGATGGCAAGGATATTTTTTTTTTTTTTATAAGAAAAGAAGACAACTGATGGCAAGTCAAGGTTATTCATCTATTATGAGGGCTGGTTATTCATCTATTATGGGGGTCGAAAGACTCACAGAGACATTTCAGCATTCTCCTGACCACAAGTATGGCTTTCACATCAGCAACGGGATAATTAATGTTTGTCATTGATGCAACTTGGCTTCACGTTCACCTCGTCATTTTGATTAATTAAAATATTACTACTTTAATCTAGTCTATATTAAAGGAATAGATGAATTTTGTACCTCTAATAGTGACTTGGAGAATCTAGTCTACATTAATGGAATAGATGAAATTTGTGTGACTGGGAGAAGAATACTATATCTATCAGAGCAGTTCATCGCTTGTCATGGCAATAAATATATTTCTAGGCTCATTGTGAACCTTATTAATATTCAATAAAATCCAAAGGTACATATTGCTCTTGCTCTTGTACGAGATCTCCTCTTGTACCGAAGCCCTGTTCATTTGGGCTACGATGCATCTTTGTTTAATTTTGGGCTGAATGAATAACGTTATTTTCATGTACCAAATTACTCATTATGTATATATCTTTTATGTGCATAGTATTCACAGGCATCGGAATAACAAAAATTTTATGATGCTCCAATGTAAAAGGATATTCCGGATCTTTTAAAAAATTAGATTCTTAAATTTTTATTTTTATCAATGATTTAACGATAAAATGCCTTAAATATCCGATCTTCTAGAGCACCATAAAAAATCACTTTGAAACAATTTCAATATTAGCATTTAGGTAAACAAAACTACCACTAATTTCTTGAAATGGACAATGGTAAAGGTGCAAGGAGTAGAGCCGACAGGTGAGTAACGCATAAGAACATGTCCTTGGGAGGGGAAACAACAGCTGAAAACGGCTGCTAATACCCGGTAGGCTGAGAAGCAAAAGAAGGGATCCACTCGATAAAAAAATTTCAGGATAGCAAACATTCTCTAGAATTTCTCTTAGATTCGAACTGACAACTGACAGTACGTGCTGCAAGGTACATTCGTCAAATTTTAAAGAGTAGTTCTATCACTCACTGCTCTGCTCACCTAACAAATCCAACCCGAGACTACTTACATGAATCGGGTTCACGGCCACCGAAAATCCTCTCCAACACTGTACGAATCCCATGAATCCTTTCTTCCCTCGGTTATTCAAATTACACATCCACAAAATATTGAACCAGAACAAGAAAAAACACAGCAATTTCATTCATTTAACATACAAATATTATTATTACAATTATATAATCATAGACACAGCAATCCGATTTCCCATTTGCCCCCATTCCAATTCACACCTTACGCGAAAAACAAACCCAAGAAACTCAGAGAGGAAGGACCTTCTTCACAATCTGGTCACTGAGATTGGCAATCTGAGAGTCAAGCGCCTTCATAGTCTCCTCCTTCTGCTCCTCCAACTTCGCCAACGCCTCCTGCAGCTCCGCCTCCACCTTCTTCCTCCCCTCCGCCAACTTCTGCTCCACCTCCACCTGCGTCTCCTTCTTCATCTTCGTCAGCGCCGCCGATATCTCCGCCCTCGCCGCCCTCATGATGGCGATGCCTTGCTCCTCAAGCTGCTTCACCTCCTCCGACGTGTCCTTCACGCTCCCCAGCTTCTCCCTGATGGCCGCGTCCCTCTCGTCCATGAACTTCCCCAGTGGGCTGTAGTAGAGCTTGTCCAGCGCCACCATCAGCAGCAGGAACTGCACCATCTGGATGGGGAGGGTCAGGTCGAAGTTGAACAGGGCCGCCTTCTCGATTTCCTCCGCCAGGGACGGTGGCGCCAATGCAAGCGAGGCGGCGGCGATGGCGGAGAGGGAGGAGGATAGGGATACCAACTGGGGCTTTGTGAGCTTTGGGAGGTTTGATGGCATTTTGGGGATGGAGATTTGGAGTGGGATTCTGGGTTTTGGGATTGGGGAAGAAGAGGAGGAGATGGGGATTTTGGAGGCAGCCATGATCATGTTGGCCATGGCGGAGGACTCTGCTGGTTTCTGTGTTGTTCTCTGGATTTTTGGATTTGGGGATTTGAGGGGTCGTGAATTTGTGAGGGTAGATCTTTTGGGGAGAGGGCTATCTCAATTCTTTGCCACACATGTTGATGAGGATTTTATGGATTCAAAAGGGGGAAGGAGTTTGTAGTGAGTGATGAGTGGGACTGTGACTGTCCCACATGAGGGCCCACAAAGTTGGCACCTTGGACACAAATATGAAATAGCCCACCATTCAAACATAGTACAGGCCCACGGAGGTTTTGAATCCCAAGTCACGAGAGTTAGAGAACAACTTACACACACCTGGTTATGGTGACAACATCCTAAGTCAAATCACACTTATACGTGGGAAAGTAAAAATACATAGCAGTGCATGATTAACTTAAAATTGTATACTATAGCATCCTGGTGCAGGTAAGTTTCTCTCATCGCGAAGCTTCGAAAAGAAAAACCCTCCCTCATGTACATTGACTTAATGAGGCTCCAAAATCTTTACAGCTACACTTTTCAGGTGTTGTGAGAACGGGAGCAAGTAGAACATGAGATTTATGTAAGTGAGGCAAATGACTGTAGAGCGTAAGGCCAATTTAATTTTCAATTTAGGCCCGTAGGAATAGAAATCCATACCATAGCGCTAATCTGCTCTCCAAGTATCCCTTCGACTATACCGTTTGTTCCGTTTTTCGAAACAAAGCCCGAATATCTTCCTAAACCCAAGCAACAACCCACTGGCTATGCTTGGCGCACAAGTTCTTTTAGATGTTGTTCCTACAGCTGACAGTTTGGAGTATGGAAACCATTCTCCCAATAAGAAGGGCAGCCTGCTCTCATTGTGTTCGATGGAAACTTCGTCATCACAATGCGGGGACTTTGGATTCTTGATGTCATCAGAATCATAACATACCTCGTCATTCTGTTCTACGCCTTTGCCATTCTCTTCTTTCTCAATGTCAGTCGGGTCTTCCTCTTGAAAGCTCAGTGATCGCGACATTGACCTGCACATATTGAATTGACAAGTACACAGCACGATTGAAAAATAAAAGACCAGCAGAGAAACGCGGTTAAGAAACAGGGCCTGGAACAAAGGTTCTTATTAACTGTGTAGGGAACTGCGGGAATTTCATGTTTTTGTGCTAAAAATTCTTGTAAAAGAAAATGGCAATAGGGAGAGCCTCACATCGTGTTTTGTTTTAAAGCAAGGAACCCTTTCTTTGACGATTGGCTCTTTGTCATGCTGTAGTTGATTGAAACATGCCGGACAAAATGCAGCTGCACATACCAAACAACACCAGTTAACATACATGAAGACAACACAATGTTATCAGACTCAAAGTAAAAGACATGCAGACATGGGGAGGACGCCGGATAGAGGAAGTGAACTTGCGAGTGGCAAAATCCAATTAAACAACCCAAATTACCAATGATCAATTTCAAGGACACCACACCAAGCCCGCATACCTGATCACCGTCTTTGATGCCATAAAGTTTGATATGATCAGTTTCAACAAGTAGCTTCTGATTATCGTAGCACAAGCAGAAATGACCCCAAACATGTGGCCTCCATGAACCATATTTAAACAAGGAACATAGTTAATGATACGAATACGGTTGTGTAATGAAATTACCAACTCAAAAGCATAAAAACTGCTAAGCTTCACATCTGAATGCTAACAAAGATAAATTTCTGTGATTATATGGTTTTGCAGCTTTTGCTTCTCATCCAAACTATTTAAATGGATGAAGTGAACATACCATGAAATTTTTCCAGGTCCCTTCTGTGGCATGTGACTGAAAACGGCCTCGACTGCCTGCTTTAATTCCAAAATAGTGGCTGCCATGGAAACTTGAATATCTGTCAAAGGGAAGATCTTAGTTCATGCAACTCGCAAGAGGAAAAAAACAATTCTCAACCAGAAAAACAAATAAGGGTGGAACCTTAAGAACAATGTACATATAATGAATTAGATATGAAGAAATCAAATCAAATGAAATCAATCATATATTGGCGCTGAAATTTTGTGCGGCACAAATTTGTCTTTCAAAACCAAAGGAACCTTAAGAACAATGCACATAAAATGACCTCCTACATTCTTAAAATTTTCTCAGCAACCAATCAGGCAGCAACGGGATTAACCATCGTGACAGAGAATTACATACATGCCTAGAAAATGAAATTAGAAATTAATAGGCGCAATGCACAACACCAACGGGAAAATTTCAAATTCCTTCCTAGGATTAGAATCAAATTGTAACTCAGAAGAGAAAATACAAAAAATTTAGTCAGTTTTCCAAAACTTTCTTAGCAACCAAACAAGCCACCAACAATGCACCATAGATTTTCAGAAACGAGAAGAGAGAGAGAGAGAGTACCGAAGCAAGAGCCATCCAATTTGAGAACAGAGAGCCGGAGAGGCTCCTGAGGAAGCGCGGAGTACGACAAGCTCTTGCGGGAGAAGCCATCGACGAGCAGCAACGGCACAAACGGCAGAGAAATGGAGCGGCGAGGCCGTTCGATCGACGACCGCCCAACTGGGACAAAATCATCATCGTCAATTCTCAGCGCGCTATACGACATAATAGCTCTACGAATTTCTCCCGGACAAACCCCTCAACCATTGCCTTATACACACACAAAAAAAAAAAAAAAAAAAAAAAAAAAAGAGCTCGAAATTCACCAAAAAAGGACTCAAAAGTTATAAGAAAAATAAAAAGGGATTAGATTCTTAGGGAAGAAGAACACGCATTGTAAGATTAGGGTTTCGGCTTTTGGGCGAAGCTGTTTCGGAGCTTCTGTCGGAGGCAATTCCAGAGAAAGAGAGAGAGAGGAAGGAAGGGAGGAGAGAGAGAGCGAGGGACAGGGAAAGGGCAAGGGAAAGGGAGAAGTTTCCCTCCACCTTTTTTTTTCTTTTTTTTTTTTGTAACAACCAATACATCTATGATCTTTTAGACGGATTTAGTTGTGACGGAATACGGATGGTGTAAGTGGTGGAAAATTTTAATTTTTAAGTTATTAATCTTTTAACACACATATCCATTCATTTATATAAAAACACATAGTGTACCACCTCGTGTGACTGGAACACTGAAAAATCTCTCCTTTTAGACAACCAATACCTAAATGATCAAAAGATAATCCAACGGTCATACTTTGCTGCCAGAATTTGAGGTACACAAGAGTTTGGTTCTATAACAACTTTTGTTAAAGAGTAAGAATTACATGGAAAAACCACACTTTTTCTCCGAATTGGTATTGTGCGTTGTGCCTTAACACAAACACAAGCTCGGTTCACTCAATATTACGGTTTGATGGTATTTATTTTCATTTGGAAGTACAAGATCTTATGTTCGAATCTTGTGGATGGCAAATTCGACACCAAATTAGGTTGTCCATTGTATGGATTTGCCGAACTCTCCCTTATTGATGTACTCAAAAATAAATAAATAAATGAGCCCGCATACACGCACAATTAATATAATTCCAACAAAAAAACTACGATCAACAGTATATATGGAACTACATTTTGGGTTTACCGTCGCTTCAAAATTTGAGCATATGCGACCGAAATATTGGAAGAAGGGAAAATATTCATGGTATACAATGACAAAGCCCAAACAAACTACATCAGCAAGCAGCTGCCAATGCCAAATTGTGCAGCCGTTGTTTCTAACACCTGCTGGTTGGTATAGAAGAATACATACACTCCGTTTCCAGTTAACAGTTAAGTCCACCACTGAGCGGATGTCCCCGGTCTTAATACTGCACATCTCACTCCACGAGCCTCGTAATCGCAAAGTCAAAATTGGTGGTGGTGTAAACAAGGGCAGCAACTAATCGTCTTCAGGTGAGAGAACTAGACATTTGTTGAATATGTTACTTCCCTATGAGCTTATAGTAGGCATACAACCCAGAGCCAAGGAAACCGAGAGATTGACCGATAACATTCAACTACCAAATAAAAAAGTTAAAATCGCGTCAATTTCTAAATCAAATAGTGAAAGAGTGATTTTATTAGAGCGGAGTATAGTTTGCACTTACAATATCAAATGGAAGGCCGCCGAATAGCATCCAGCCAAGTCCAACGGTAAAAAAATCCTATAGCAGTTTAGTGACCAGAAAATGTAAGAGATATGAAATGTTACGTTAATGAAGATATCTGTTTAATATCAGAGTCGCATATATAAACAATGTACCTTTATTCATTTATTTTCTGAATTAAAGTAACTTTCATATCCATTTGATCCATTTACGACATTAAGAAAGCTCAATCAAATGAGCCAGAACATAGCTACCTCAATCGCCTTACGTTTTCAAATTTCAAATTATTCACATGCATAAAAGTATGGCCACACCACCTGGAGAAATTCATAGAGGCTGCTAACTTATGTTGTTAATACATCTAAGAGACAGAAATATAGGCTACACAAACCTTCAAGTTACCGCAAATTGTCTGTGTAAGAGCTGAATTCAGAGTTGTGTTAAGGAATATGCTGTAATTCAAGAAGAAGGCTAGTATACAGGAACAAAGCAAGACCGCCTGCCAAAAGGAGGAAGAAAAATAGGAAACAACAGTGGATCTCAATCAAAACCACAGGAGTTACTTGGAAGTTGTATTTAAGTAATGCAAGAACAATAGGCTTATTATACTTGAGTAATTGATGTCAAATGAATTCTATGAAATGCCAAAAAACCCGTAGGGAAGATGTAAAATGCTACATAGAGAAAACTTTGAAACTCATTCCGGATGTTCTCAAAACTTAAACTAACATGATGCAACAATTGCAAGTCCAAACACGTCACTTCCACCATATATCAACTATATAACACTAATTCATGTAAGGCCACACAGACAGCTGGGGGCGAAAAAATTCAATGAAGTTCTACATGAAACATGGAAGATTTGTCTTGAGTTATCAAATAACAACATGAAATCAAATATCCCATTAGAACAATATCATACTCATGGAACCCACAAACCAAACTGCAGGTAACATTACTTTAAAAGAAAACTGGAAAATATCAATAAACTAAACCACCTTTCGACAACGATGCAATAAAAGGGAATAACTGTACCAATCAATAACATATTTAAATAAGTATAGCTTATAGCTTATATGCTACCAAGACACAAAGCCATGAAAAAAATATTTTGGACTATTAAGTGTGTATGCATTAGCAGAGAAGAGTGGCATTGGTAAAGAATGTACCATAAAACCAGGTGAAAGAAGATAAGGAAACTCGATTGTTGCCTTCAAGTCACCACTAATAAAAGTCAAAAACAGCAAAATCGGTCCGCATGTGAATCCTATCATAGAGAAACAATACCATATGTGTCACAGCTTGATTCAATTAAATGAAAATATCTATTTTTCCACAAGCTAAAAAAAAACCCGAAAGGGCATAAGTTGAATCGGGATGTTTTAGCGTACCGTTACACCACATGAGGCCAAAACTATTAAGGCCACAGGATTTCCCTGACAAAAAGAAATTAACAGTCAATATCTTAGAAACCTGTCAACCAGCAAAGTGGAATCCACTGGATTTCTCCAAAGATAAAATGTTAAAAGTATTACCAATACGGGCTATGGTTGCAAGATATACTGCTGTCGTGATGTTGGATAAGAAAACAACACCATAGCCATAGGCATCAAATGACAAATCCCGAGATCCGGCAACAAATGCACCAAGGACAATCAGGCCGACACTGATAACAACCTTAAAATATTCAGTTAAATGAGAAAATCAGGTAGATGGCCAATAAATTAAACACTTAATGTAGAACCATTCTTCTTCACATTCGCTCATGGGATAATACAAAACTCTCTCACTCGACCAATTCATGAGCACAAACAAAAGTGCCAACAGGTCAGCGTTCAGAACTTTCATCCATTCTTTACGTGTATTTAGAAGAGCAGATTCTATACATATTATCATCATCATATACAGAATAAGTTACATACAAAGGGCCACTTACCTTCGAACAATGGGAGATGTATATCTCTGCCCAGACAAAATATACTCCATAACCATTGTAAATACCACGGTAGTTCTTCTGAGGGTGGTGTACATGGGAACATTTACTCCACGGACAGACTCCATGGTGGCTAGCTTTCAAGGAGAAACAAATGAATGCGCAAACATTAATCACAAATACAAGAAAGCTACTGATCAATAGTTACCGATCAACACTAGATTACAAAATGCGTACCATGTACAGCAAATAAGCTCCTGCAAGAGGAAGGGTTTTCTTCAATGTCTTTAATGGTACAAGTGTTGTGGTGTTGCCATCAGAAATAATCGAAGATTCACCTACCGTGAAAGAAATCATCTTCCAGCGTCTCAAGGTGTAGAGAAAACCACATGAACATATCATCTGCAGTAGAAACCATAAAAAAGGAAAGTGTCTTATTTTTTTTATCATTAGCTATTCAATATGCAGGGCAAACCATGAGGTTACGCACGAAAAGCATTCAAAACAAAGCCCACAACACCATGAGGTTACTGTGTCTTAATTTTGATTAAAGAAATGAACTTTACACAAGAACAGCACAAGAAAGCAGGCAGCAGACTTAAATTCCGACCAAAAGACGAAAGATTAATGTAGGATACGTTTGGGAAAATACCTGAAAAAGTGTGATAACGTTTGCACTTGGAAATTTATAAGACGAGAGAGCTGCCTTGTTGAACATCACCAACATCACTACACAACAAAATGGGAACAATTAACTAAGTCCACATTCTTTATAAATTTCACACCCGTTCGGGATTGCAAAGCACTTCTAACCATAAGTGCTTCTGCTAGAAGTGCTTTTATTATAAACACTTCAAAAAATTTATTTTTCTACCGAACGCTTTTAGCCAATCCCAACTAGGAATGCAAAAAACCCAAATTCATATCAAAACAATCTAGCCCATTAAAGCTTCCAATCTTGTTCAAATATTTTGATATCCAATTTCAATTTCTTTGAAAGGTTGAAACTTTCATTTCTGGGAATCAAAAGCTTTGAAAATTGCAGCATAACAGGATTAAAGGGGCGTGTAATTTACCGGCACAAGCCATGTACGAGATTGCAGCGTAGGCTCCACGTCTTGTCATGGCGGATCCTCTGAAGAGCTTCTCATCGTTGCCAGCTCCGATGAGTCTCTCTCTCTCCTGGTCCCTCGGAGGATCCGACACCGGCAATATCGAATTCTTGACCGAACCCGACATCTCTAATCTCTCTGTCGGAGTCTGTGTGTGTGATCAGAGAGAGTTCAACGTTAGGAAAAGGAATGGGACAAGAAATCAGTTCAAATGGGAGGGTCGAGCCTCGTCTGGGGCGGGTTCGAATTGGCCAGGTCAATTGGTCCCAACCCGGCGGGTCAATTGGGCTTAGTTTTTTTATTATTATTTTGGTCAAGGGAGTTTTGCTAATTTAATGACTTTGACCTGGCAAATGCTGCTTTCTACAACAGCTACTATTCAATTTTCATCGGAAGTTTCTTGAAGTCGTCACCGACTCACGACGGTGCCGTCCTAGTGAAATGTTCGTATCGTCGGGAAAATCAATATTCAGTAATTTGGATGGGCAGGGTATCTATAATTTTTTCGACAAAAAAAAAAACACCTATAATTTAGTGAAATTTTTCTTTAATTTATAAGTTGAATTTTTAAAATTTGACTTCACGAAGTGTTAATACAATATTAATTTATTAATTCATGGTGCCAGATTATTGTGTGACATAACTCATATCTTACGTTATTGTTGATTTTGAAATTTTAATTTTCTTGTGATGAATCATTTTTAGCTATACACAATTGTGACTCACTTTTGTTTATTTTTTTCGTTGTGCAATACAATTAGTATATAACTTTTTTTTCAAATTTTTTTATTATTTAGGAGAGGGGAGAGTTCGAAAATATGACAATAATCTAAGAAAATGAATTCCAAACCCGAGACGTATGGGTGAACCAAACACCCTATTCATTGTGATATTGGCTTACATGCTAGACATATTCTCTGTCACGCAACTCTAATTGCAATATAAACAACAATGAAGTTTAAGCATCTTTAGGGGTAACTTCAAACCTCTAATAATATTGTTGAACACAATACTTCAAAGAAAGATAAGGTTTAAACCCTTTTCACATGTCTTGAAAAGTTTTAAGTGTAAAGATAACTAAGATTACACGTAAGATACTTAACCCCAAATGATGTATAAAAGAAAAACAAGGTTTTTTTCTTGGTGCCCTAACTTCCCCTCATTGAAATGACATTTTTTGACTCTTTGCAAGATATAATTAAACTTGATCATTAGCAAACGAATCTAATTACAAAGTACAAGTTCAAACGACAAAACTAATTATTAATCGATGGACTTCAACTTAAAGTTAAAAAGAAAAATCAAACAAAATTCCAAGCAATTATCTCATATATTCTATGTGTTGGGTTCTAATAAACAGATAATGTCGTTATTTGAAAATTAATTTTATGCGTTTGTAACAAAAAATTTAGCTTATATCTTTCAGATTTTGAGTTCAGCTATCACGGTTTTATGTTCTGGTAAAAGAGAAATGTTTATTTATCCGACTATCAATATTAAACATTAATTATGTTAATTTTGTATATAAATGTGCAATCAAATTCACAGTCTGACAATACAATCTGACACATCATTCATTGTGGAATCATAGGAGGAGGAACCTTGGACTCTTGACGTTTTGATTGAAATGGACAAAGTTGGTTGGCTTGTTTGCTACTACACGAATCTTCGAGGAAACCAAGTTGGTGGTAGTGATCCTAATGTCCTCATCCTACATAGATCTTTGATTAGTTAGATTGAACGTCATCAAAAGACATGATCAAAATATAAGTACTTTGAACAGAGAGTTATGGGTCTCTATAATTGAGAAGAGTGGCAGATTTAGAGAGGGAATATATGGGGGCGGCTGCCCCCCTCAACAAATTGTGGTTCCATTGTTCTTCCCAAATGCTAATGTGGGGGCAAAATGTTCGTTAAATTTTCTCAAAGAGGTTGGACAAAACAAGCAATTGTTAGTTGAGTAATGTGTGTTTGCGTATTGTCTTAGCAAGAAAAACAAATTATGGGGACATATTTAGGATATCAAACCGTGTTAGGCTAAATTTATTTTACATACAAATCTATCAGAAAACTCGGTGATGGTTTTCACATTCTCGTTCTTTCATACTTAGTAACTTTCACGTTCTTACTCAATAGTAGTCTCTGACCCTAAAATTTTTTAATCTTCCGCCACTTCAAGGACATTTTTGTCCACAATGGAAGCACCTTGGATGTCCCTTAATTAGGTGATGTTGTTTGCGATAGTTTTTGGTGCCTATATATGAGGGGACCTCTCAAAAAGATAAGAACATGAATAATAGTGAAAACTACTCCCACTTTTACTTGCCTTCAAAGTTCAAACTTCAAAGGCATATATGAATGTGATGTGCATGTGGGTTCTTAACATTATTTTTGTAAGTGTTGAACCAGACAGACTTTGCAAATAACATGCGATCGAGGTAAGTGACTGCTTTCTGGTTGTTTGATTAAGTAACCCTAAACTCACGTTTAGCATACTAAAGCACGTTTGGCTTATTCGGGATAAGCTAAGGTTCGTGAATATTTGGATATCTAAGTCTTCAATTCCATAATTTTTGGTCCCCTGTTCTGGTGGAGTATGTTGGCCCCGTCTAGGCGTAGAAATCTAGGTCAAATTAATTAAACTTTGGCCTAAGTAATTATGAATCAAAGTCCGGCTACTGGACTCTCACCATCTAGGGTGTGGCACTCCACCGCTTCGCCTAGCAGCACGACACTTGCATTGCTCTATGGGATGTCGTACATATAGTTTATTACTAACACTACGATTTTGTCACGCCCCGGACCAGGGGTCGGTAATAAAAACTCGAACCCGAATCCGAAACGTGAGGTAAAACCTAAATAAATAAAAGGAAATTGACACGGGTTGGAAAATAAACTTCTCTTATTAAAATAGCTCCAAAATTCCTTACAGGATGTACAAAAGTAATAAATTCAAATCCTTAAACTTCTCCTCAATCACAACCTCAGCTCTTCTAACACCTGTCTTGCCAAATAACTCATCTGTAAAATAATAGGTGAGGGGTGAGCAACAACCATAGTCGCTCAGTGAGTAGAATATATAATATGCCAGTCAAGCTTGTCATTTTAATCACTCTAGAAAATAGGATAATAATATCAAAGCTTTAGCCACATAATTTCATATCACATCGTCCCTTCACGTGTCCATTACATCCTTCATAAATTGTAACTCACCACGTGACCCCTACTGGCCATTCCGCCCTAATGTCCCCGTGTGCAGTTTACATTTATCCCTCGGATTAATGCAACACTAAAGTTCTCATGCTCCATGAACATCTCAAACAATTCACATATCATGATATATAATAACTCCGAAACATTTAAACAAATCCAACATGCTTGACTTGAAATAGATAGAGATTTGTAAATAGAATAAATCCCACAATAGTTCGTGGTTTTCGTTTATCAGAAAATAAGAAATAATTTGCAACACATTATATAAACCACTCACCTCGATAATTCAACCTTTGGCAAGACAACCCAACTAAAAATCTCCACATAACCAGCATACTAACCCAAACTCTCTCTCTAACATATATATGTATATATATATGTGTGTGTGTGTGTGTGTGTGTGTACATAAATACATAATACTATA
This sequence comes from Cotoneaster glaucophyllus, assembly GCA_036320875.1. Taxonomy (NCBI): domain Eukaryota; kingdom Viridiplantae; phylum Streptophyta; class Magnoliopsida; order Rosales; family Rosaceae; genus Cotoneaster; species Cotoneaster glaucophyllus. Next base: position 8,384,266 of record CM070073.1, on the reverse strand, counting down.
TATATATACACACAGACACTACGTGAGCTCCAGAGAGCATGCACTGCATGCTAACTCATCTTCCAAAAACGATGGAGCAAAGCTCCTATTTATAGGTTAGGGAAACCGGCAACAACTTAGTTGCAATTGGATGGTTTTGGCGGCTAATCACAGCTGGTAAGCTAGATGTAGGCATTTGGAAGAAACTTATTCCATGCATGCAACACGTATTGAAATGGTCTATAGCTTGGTCACCAGCATGCCATGCAAAGTTGACAACAAGGCTTCTTGATAATTCTTATAAATTAGCAACATGGTGGAGCTTATCAATATATAAACATGAATAAGCTACTAGGTTTTCTTGTGGAAGGTGCTACTACACGTAGCAGGTGGTGTTAAGTTAATTACCAATGCAACAAAATCTCAAGGTAGGTTCCATTAGATATATAATCTATAAATTATAATTCTAAAATACGGGTTCTCACAATCTACCCTCCTTAAAAAAATTTCGTCCTCGAAATTTACTGAACCTTATTCTGAAGTCTACTCTTAAAATTCTATGTCATTAGCTCCTTTCAATTCAACCGATATAACTAGCTCCACAAATTCCCAAGGGTATCTAATAACTGGGCTACAATAAAAAACTTAGACCACAAGCCCAGGGGTATCTAATCCCCGGAGCTCTGATACCATTCTGTCACGCCCCGGACCAGGGGTCGGTAATAAAAACTCGAACCCGAATCCGAAACGTGAGGTAAAACCTAAATAAATAAAAGGAAATTGACACGGGTTGGAAAATAAACTTCTCTTATTAAAATAGCTCCAAAATTCCTTACAGGATGTACAAAAGTAATAAATTCAAATCCTTAAACTTCTCCTCAATCACAACCTCAGCTCTTCTAACACCTGTCTTGCCAAATAACTCATCTGTAAAATAATAGGTGAGGGGTGAGCAACAACCATAGTCGCTCAGTGAGTAGAATATATAATATGCCAGTCAAGCTTGTCATTTTAATCACTCTAGAAAATAGGATAATAATATCAAAGCTTTAGCCACATAATTTCATATCACATCGTCCCTTCACGTGTCCATTACATCCTTCATAAATTGTAACTCACCACGTGACCCCTACTGGCCATTCCGCCCTAATGTCCCCGTGTGCAGTTTACATTTATCCCTCGGATTAATGCAACACTAAAGTTCTCATGCTCCATGAACATCTCAAACAATTCACATATCATGATATATAATAACTCCGAAACATTTAAACAAATCCAACATGCTTGACTTGAAATAGATAGAGATTTGTAAATAGAATAAATCCCACAATAGTTCGTGGTTTTCGTTTATCAGAAAATAAGAAATAATTTGCAACACATTATATAAACCACTCACCTCGATAATTCAACCTTTGGCAAGACAACCCAACTAAAAATCTCCACATAACCAGCATACTAACCCAAACTCTCTCTCTAACATATATATGTATATATATATGTGTGTGTGTGTGTGTGTGTGTGTGTGTACATAAATACATAATACTATATATATATACACACACACACTACGTGAGCTCCAGAGAGCATGCACTGCATGCTAACTCATCTTCCAAAAACGATGGAGCAAAGCTCCTATTTATAGGTTAGGGAAACCGGCAACAACTTAGTTGCAATTGGATGGTTTTGGCGGCTAATCACAGCTGGTAAGCTAGATGTAGGCATTTGGAAGAAACTTATTCCATGCATGCAACACGTATTGAAATGGTCGATAGCTTGGTCACCAGCATGCCATGCAAAGTTGACAACAAGGCTTCTTGATAATTCTTATAAATTAGCAACATGGTGGAGCTTATCAATATATAAACATGAATAAGCTACTAGGTTTTCTTGTGGAAGGTGCTACTACACGTAGCAGGTGGTGTTAAGTTAATTACCAATGCAACAAAATCTCAAGGTAGGTTCCATTAGATATATAATCTATAAATTATAATTCTAAAATACGGGTTCTCACAGATTTAGTGGTATTTATGACTACTTATAAGTAGTAGTGAAATGTCTCAAATTCGACTCTTATGAGACTATGAATAGTGAGTTTGTTATCTAATTAGTGAATTAATCATTATCTGAACAGCTCAGTTCACATGATTTGCGTTCCACCAAGAGCACACGAGCACAATCCAGACAAGACTGACACGACTCATCGTTTAGGTTGGCTTCAAAATGCGTGGGTCGAACCGAGGAACCACACGAGCCATGCCGGCCTGCAGTGCCCCATGCTTCCTCTCGCGTGAACATCACAAGGGCTATGTACCTTTAGGGTGTGTTTGTTTGCCTTCATTAAATGTCACTGAACTGGACTAGACTAAAAGCTAGTGTAGTCCAGTGTTTGTTACCAGGAGGGACAAGCTTTAATGAGACTAAACAGGATTTGCTCCGACTAAAACGCTCGCTAGAGGGTCTTAGCGAGACCCACCGATAAGGAGCGGACTCCTAGTCCCTGCTTCGCCCCATCTCTTCTTCGCTTCACCCCTCCCCTCTTCACCCTTCCCATCTACTCTTCTTCCTCGCTTTGCCGCTCCCTGCTTCGCCGTCTTTCCCCTCCCAGAAATCCCAATTGGGCTTCGCCGTATTTCCTCTCCCAGACAAGTTAGAAACTTTGATCAGAGAGATAAAAAGAGAGTGCAATGTAGTCGCCATGACTTTGCTGACGAGATGAGCATTAGAAATCGGGTACGAGATTTCCATTCAGTTTGGGCAAACATGGATCTTCGATTGCCGTCAGCCATTTCTGTAAGTTTGTCACTTTTAAATTTTATCCCCATTTTTTTAACAACAATTTGCTCCAATATATGACCATTTGGGTATTTATCAGTATCTTGTGTTTGTGTTGTTTGTTGTTGATTTTGTTTTATGGGTTTTTATTCAGTGATGCTTGTTTTATGGATTTTGTTTTTTGCGTGCAAAAAACTTGTATATTAGATTGTTGTATTTGTTGCAGGCCATCAGATTTGAGGGCGATATGCAAAATTTTTGTATATATTTTTTATGATTCGAAAATTATGAATGCAACAATGCTAGAAATTGCACATAGCATTTGAAGATTTCGATTACAGCCTATGGTTCTTTCAGATTTCTCACTTGTATGGAGACGTGATCTATTCATTTCTGGGAAATTTATTGCAAAGTTTCAATAATTTGATTGGTTTATGCTACTTTTAATTTTGGTTGAAAATTTGATTGGTTTCTGCTATTTTGGTGTTGGATTTGAGAATTGGAAGGTGAAAATTTTGTTGGTTGAAATTTTGTTAAAGCAAATAATATGAATATTTTGTTATATATCATGGGATCTATTTTGTTTTTTTTATTATCCCGCTTTTTAGTCCGACACTCACCAAACACTTTACTAAGTCAGTCCAACTTAGTCTAGTCTAAGCCAGTCCAGCTTAGTCCTTGAAGCTAGTCCAGTCCGAAATAGTCCGGTACAACAAACGCACCCTTAGTTTCAAGCAAACAAACCACTACTACCACGTACGTACGTCATTGCCTCCTGCAATGCAAAACCCTACATTTCACTTGTGTTATTGGATTTTGGAGCCAACATATACCAAAAATCTGTTGATCTCGATTAATATTCTTTCAGTTCCCACATTATTATATAATTTATATTTAAGGTTTACATGTAAAACTCCGACAAAGAGAACCCTTATTTTTTTAATAGATGAAGCTATATACAGCTAGAGGATCTTTGTACTTAGTAGTTAATAAAATAATTTTAATGATTAACAAGGTTAAGGGGATTGTTTGAATCATTCATGCATGCATCAACATTTGTTTGATGGTTTGTTTCCCGACATGCATATGTATATCAAAAAGTATTAACTAAGTAAACTCATATGCATGAACTATTTAAAAAGATGTTGTTATATTAGATTTTTTTTTTTTGTCAAATCTAGATTTTGTTATATTAGATGTTAGATTAGTCATCAACGGGGTTCGAACCTACGCTGTCATACAAGAACTCAACTACTTTCCACTACTGTGGTAAAATGCCACTTGCAAACTATTTAAAAAGAGTTGCCACTGGCCAAGGTTTGTTCGTATGTTGGACTTGAGTGCCCCAAAGGGTTCACTTGCTTGGTGAATTGTCATAACTCGCATATATTTTATTGTCATCTTTTATGTTACGAATCACGTTTATTTTAATCACTTGACATGTTTGATGTTTATAGATGACTTATGATATTTTTATGAAAATTGTTAATTTATTTAATACATGTGGCTGAGTCGGGATGACTATTGATCTCTAATATGATTAAAATTTTGTAAATATGTCTTGAATAATATTTTAGAAAATGAGCTGTTTAATCAAGACATTTGTACATTATAATTACGTTAATCAAATATGGGTTCACAATGAGGTATACAATGTACCCATGGCACAGACACACAAGTTTTGTTGATTTTGTAATATTGAAAAACATCTCAAGTTCGAATTCATCATTGCCAAAATTTAAAACTTAAAAAAAAAAAAAAAAAAAAAAAGAAGAAGAAGAAGAAGAAGAAGAAGAGGAGGAAATTACGTTTGGATTTTGGGATTAGCCCATCAAACAAAAATCCATTTCATAAAGTTGTGGCCCGTTATCACAGCCCTCGTGAACCAACTGATGATTAAGAAGCCCATGTCCAAATCCAAAGCCACGTAAAAGCTTCTTCCATGGAGATTTCCTCAAGCAACACAAACGTCCTTCACCAACTATAGGTCTACAAAGTCATGAGCCTAAATTCCTAATACTAATTTTACCATTCCAACATCATCAAATATAATTTGTGAATGAAGACCAAATAAACATTGGTAGTTTGTAGTTGCGTTCACATTACAGATTAAATTCTCTCTTCTAACTTATTTTTAGGTTGTAGATGCTTAGTCACATTGGTTAGAGCTTAGAACGGATACCCTTATGCATCTGAGTTTAAATCTCCTCATGCAGTTTAGATTAGTTTAAGTAGAATATCACTCAGATAAAAGAGAGCATTGGTAAAACCTTTCAAGACAAAAGTGTAGAACACAATCATGGACATCCATTTCTTGTGGGAGGAGGGCACTCGCTGCATTCCATGCTCATCAAGGTTCTCATAATCTTCTGCATTTTCAACAACAGAAAAACTTTTACATACAACGGCCTTTTTACACAACGCTCCTGATCGCGCGTTCAGATTAAAAGAGCGCTGTGTATACTCGTTGCATGCAAAGATTTCTCGAGTTGTGCTTAATCTGTTCATTGTTTTGTGAAACTTATTGTTGAAGTCTCCAGTGTTGGCTCCTCTGAGGAGCGTAACAGGAAGCGTGTTAGGAGCATCTCGGGAATCTCACTTGGAAGTGCAGCTGCTGTGATGATACATAAACATTGTCCAACTCCGTGCATTATAAAAGTCTCGAGACATGTCACAAAACTAAATCCTTCCTCTCTTCTCGATCCGCTGTGTGAAATGTGAACAAAATCATCTTCGTCCCTATTTTCCTCATCTATTGCAGACATCAAGGTATCTAAAAACAATGCAAGAATTATTACAACCACAACTTTTGGGAGCAACATATGATTAGATTAGGGCCTACAACAAAAAAGAAATGAGCTGAGGGAGGCTCACCAGTGGAAGGTTTAGTGTTCTTGAAAAAGACATATATTGCCTTTTTTCTGCTGAGCCTGATCCTTGGCCTCATATAATCAACGATTTCTCCGAGAGAATTATCAAAATGGAACAAGTATCTGCGGTCAAGATAACCTGTTCATAAGAGACAAGCGATGAACACAAATGAAATCGAGCGTGTTTTTCTTGATGTATGTAAATCTCATACAATGATATCGAGCGTATGAAAATTACTTTGAAGGTAAAAATGTTAGCTTTCTGTGCATATATCAAAGCACAATAAAAAAATGAGGAATTTATTAGGAATAAAAATAAATCTCTTGTTTTGAGCAAGTAAAAACAAACATTCAAATCCAGAAGTGATACTATGTATTGTCTGTACCAATAAAAAATCCAAAAAAGTTAGAAGAAATAAAAAAAAAATCAATCGATCACGGTGGGACTCGAACCCACAATCTCCCGCTCCGGAGGCGAGCGCCTTATCCATTAGGCCACGCGACCTTCTTATCAATCGTTCCACTTCTTCATATATATAGGATCACAAACCAAAGTAAAATGCTGAATAAAGAACTCGTTTTGATTTTGGAGTTTAAGAAATAAAATCCCTGTATAATATTCCTTTTCTTCCACCTTTTGGTTGGTATATTTTCCTTTTTTAATCCTTTAATTTATAAATTAAGCTCAAGCCTTTCCTTTTGAATGAAACCTTTAATGGACGTTTGTCATAGCTTTATAAAATAAAATAAAAAAGTACTTAAAAAATAAAACTGTAATTGTTAGATGTCTTGTAATTTTCAAGAAAAAGAAAGACCACTAAATTTGTTTTTATTCTTTTTCTTATTATAACAAAAGCACAATCAAGATTTCGAGAATAAAAAACATTTAACTAACGAGAAAAGAAAGTTAGTTGTGCACCAATATCAACTTATATTTATTAATTAACCAAGACGCCACTTCTGCAATTAACTCAATATATTTAATATTACTCTATAATTCTCATTTTAATACTTTAATTATCATCAGAACATAAACACAACTTTTGTTTTTTTCAAACATAAACACGTTTTTTTTTTTTTTTTAACAATTGATATTATTTACACAAAATAATAGAGGGTGATAATTCTTTTTACTTATAAGTGAGAAGTTTTAGATTCGATTTTCGCCAAAAGTGAATTTGAATATAAAAGCAATTTAAACCTTAAGTTGTAACAAAATCGTAAACGAAATATTAATTTGGATTATTAATGACTAAAAAATGGAAAATATAAGGTAAATGAGGGAATATATTTGGAGAAAACTTGATATAGATCCAATTTTGTGAGCCACAATTGGAAATAGTCTACTTATGTGAAATAGGTCCGGTGACTAGGATTACACATCTGCATTGTTATATTTTCATACCAATATACCCTTAAGATTATAAATTATTATATATGTAAATGCACATAATCACTTAACTTTAGGATTAATAGTTGGATGGATTCCTCAATTATAGGATTTGAACTAATCCGTTAATAACTTAAACCTCTCTCGTAAGAATTATAGGTTGGGTGATTTTGGGGTGATTATGAAGGATGAGAAGGTGATCCGAATGCCACACTTGGTTTCGTTAGTGTTTATCTACCTATATTATAGGTTTTTTTTTTTTTTTTTTTGTAGGAAACTTCATTTTAATCCTTGGCAAAGATGACCGTAGACTAAAACCATACGAAGATCAAAATCTTATTTTAATCCTTTGACACATTAATCACCTCATTTATTAATTATATTTTGACGTTTTAATTATTTCTCTTTTTCTTCCTAATTTTAATGTATTAATTATATTTCATTGTAATTATAATTTTTATTTCATTCATCGTAATATATTATGTTGTAAACATTAGATAAACTAATTTTTGTTATACAATATATTTCGATGTACTTTGCCTTCTTCATTTAGGTACATTAAATTCATAATAATACATTTCGGTGCATACATTTAGGTGCACACATTTAGGTACACACATTTCGGTACATACATTTCAATAAAAACATTTTGGTACATTAATTCAATATAATACATTTTTGTGTATATATTTCGGTATTAAATTTTAGTACATTAATTCAATATAATACATTTTGATACTAACCTTTCGTTATTAACATTTAGGTATCCTAGTTGAGTCTTTCAAGTTTGAAGAATGCTAAATAAAACTAATAAATTTATAAAAAAAAAACATTTGTAGTAAAAATAAATAAATTAAAATATGTATATTAATGAATTTAAATATTTAACGGGAGATTTTGAATAAAACACACATTAATTATTTTGAATTAAGGATACATGGACTAATCAATATGTAATATAACACCAGGTTTTTACCAAATTTCAATCTTCTTGAAAAACTAAAGTTAAAAAAAAAAAACCCGTATTTTTTTTTAATCAATCTACCCTATTATATATCTGTATTATAGATTAATAGTAATTTATCTACCTATATCACATGTTTATGATAATTTATCTCAAATTAAATGTTTATCAACTTGTACCAGAGGTTTTTGCTCATGGTTTGTCGAGTGTATCTGCTTTTATAGGTATAAAGTATTTGCCTTCCTATATCATAGGTATACATGGAGGTAGACAATACTTTTGTTTATCTACCTAAATAATATATTTTTATTTATAATCTACCTCACATGTTTTTCTTCTTTATAATATACCTATATTATAGATTCTTAATTATATCAATATCACAGATTCCTTACCGTCCACAATTTTTAATTTTTGATAAACTTATCATATTTGTAGTATATGAATTTTTAAAATATTTGTTATTAGGAAGTGGGTAGATAAAGGCATATAAAAATTTAAATTGATTTTTATTTTTTACTTTAAGGGACAAAATGGGTATAATAACAAATCAAATAAAACTGGAGTTGATTTGAAACAGTCGAATTTTTTGGACTTGAATACAAGTTTACTGGAAGGGATCACGATCTCTTCTATCAAATCCACCAACTCAATTAATTTGGTCTCTTGAAATTTAATATAACGATTACAAACATAGACCTATCTAAAAATTATAATAACCTTAATCGTTAGATTAAATTTCAAATGTCTAAATTAGGTGATTTGATGAATTTGATGGAACGATTCGGAGGGAGGACCCCTTTTCCAAGTTTACACATTTTTGAAGGTAAATATTTATTAGTTTACTTTAGGATGTCTGTATCAAGTAGGTATCTCCGTAACCCGTACGCTCAGTCGCGCCTCCTTTTACTAAAATAGGTCGTGCTCCACCCCATCCGAACCCATTGATACAAACACGCTCACACGTGTCATAATTCTTTCAGACACGCCGCCCTAAAAACTTACGCCAGTCTCTCCCAGGTTCCCATCTAGATCCCAGATCTCAGATATAATCGACGGCTTCCTGCCCTCCACGTCATTGACTCCAATCCACTATTTAAATTCAACTTTTTCTCCCTCTCTCTCTTGTTCTAGAGTCTAGACACACAGTGAGTGAGCAAACAAATCCCACAAAAAAAACACGAGAAATTTGATTGGTCGTCGGCTGCTCCGAGATCTGACTCGCCGGACTGTCCACGCCGCAGATCTAGAGACTTCGACGTCGACGGTAAATTACCAAAATGTACGCCCCTTTCTACTTTTAAAAACTCAACCTTTCTCCAGATTAACTCAACCAAGTGAACCGTTTCGTCATTTCCATTGAATCTCAGCTTGCGCGGTATATTAAATCGGAAGCGAACCAGATCGACGGCGGGGATGGCGCCGAGCACGATCCGGAAAGCAATCGGAGCCGTCAAGGATCAGACGAGCATCGGCATCGCCAAGGTCGCCAGTAACCTGGCCCCGGACCTCGAGGTCGCGATCGTCAAAGCGACGTCGCACGAGGACGAGCCGGCCAGCGAGAAGCACGTCCGCGAGATCCTGATGCTGACGTCATCGTCCAGGGGTTACGTCCACGCGTGCGTGTCGGCGGTGTCGAAGCGTCTGGGGAAGACGCGCGACTGGATCGTGGCGCTCAAGGCGTTGATGCTGGTCCACCGCCTCCTGAACGACGGCGACCCGGTGCTCGGGGACGAGATCGTGTACGCGACTCGGAGGGGGACCCGCCTCCTGAACCTATCGGATTTCAGGGACGAGGCGCACTCGAGCTCGTGGGACCACTCTGCCTTTGTGAGGACTTATGCTCTGTACTTGGATCAGAGGCTCGAGCTGATGCTGTTCGAGAGGAAGAGCGGCGGCGGCGGTCTTGGTGCGGGAGATCGACAGAGCTCTGGTGGTTCGTATGGCGGGTCTTCGAATTTCAGGTCTCCGCCGCCGAGAAATTACGAGTATGAGTACGGAGGAGAGCGAGATCGCGATTATGAAAATGGAGGAGGGATGAGGAGGTCGAGGTCGTACGGCGATATGAATGACTGGGTGAGTCGAAACGGGCGAGATGAGAAGAGAATTGTGAGCGCGACGCCATTGAGGGAGATGAAGCCGGAGCGAATTTTCGCGAAAATGGGTCATTTGCAGAGGCTGTTGGATCGGTTCTTGGCGACCCGGCCCACCGGGTTGGCTAAGAACAGTCGGTTGGTTCTGGTGGCGGTTTACCCGGTGGTGAAGGAGAGCTTTCAGCTGTATGCTGACATTTGTGAGGTTTTGGCGGTTTTGCTTGATAAGTTTTTTGATATGGAGTATCCGGATTGCGTTAAGGCTTTTGATGCTTATGCAAGTGCGGCGAAGCAGATTGATGAGCTGGTTGGGTTCTATGGTTGGTGTAAGGACTTGGGTTTGGCGCGGTCGTCGGAGTATCCGGAGGTGCTAAGGATTGGGAGCAAGTTGCTGGAGACATTGGAGGAGTTTGTGAGGGACAGGTCCAAGGGAACCAAGAGTCCGGAGAGGAAGGTGGAGCCTGCCCCTGTGGCTCCAGTTGAGGAGGAGCCCCAACCCGATATGAATGAGATTAAGGCTCTGCCCGCGCCGGAGAGTTTCACTCCACCGCCGCCACCTGAGGTTGTGGTGAAGGCGGAGGTGAAGCAGGAAGTGGTAGGGGATTTGGTGGATTTGAGGGATAATGGGGTTTCAGCTGATGCACAGGGTAATCAGTTGGCTTTGGCCCTGTTTGCCGGTCCTGGTGGTGGTGGAAGTGCTAATGGATCCTGGGAAGCTTTCCCGTCAGACGGGCAGCCGCAAGTCACCTCGGCTTGGCAGACTCCGGCTGCAGAGCCCGGGAAGGCCGATTGGGAACTGGCATTGGTGGAAACAGCTAGTAATTTATCTAGGCAGAAGCAAAATCTCGGTGGTGGGATGGATCCATTGTTGTTGGACGGCATGTATGATCAGGGCATTGTGAGGCAACATGTGAGTACTGCCCAATTGACCGGTGGTAGTGCCAGTAGTGTAGCATTGCCTGGGCCGGGCAAGAGCGCAACGCAGGTGTTAGCTCTTCCCGCCCCAGATGGGACAGTCCAGGCGGTGAATCAGGACCCATTCGCTGCATCATTAACCGTTCCGCCACCATCCTATGTGCAAATGGCGGATCTGGAGAAGAAGCAGCATTTGCTTATGCAGGAGCAGCAGCTGTGGAATCAGTATGCTAAGGAAGGAATGCAGGGGCAAGGCAGCATACAGAAAATCAGCGGGACCGGATACTACGGAGCAGCTCCTATGGCAATGCAACCCTACGGAATGCCTCCGGTGAATGGAATGGGGATGCCGCCACCGGCCGGGTACTACTACGCTCCTTACTGATTTTTGTGATCCTCATTTGCCTGCCTATACAATGACTCCTCTTTGTTAATTCTGTATGCTATTTTTCTAGCTTTCTTTAATATCTTGCTTGAATGTACTAAACCTGTCGTGCATTGATGGTGGGGGGAGAGTGGGACTGAAATTCCGAGATCAGTCGTTTGTTGGCGGGGACTTTGAATGGTCGGATATACATAAAATCAATTTGTGATCTTTTTTTTGTTTTGTAATATTAGATTTTCTGGACCCTTTTTTTTTTACCATGAACAAGATATCTTTGATATTTGTTTTGAGAACGAAATTTAATTCATTCGATTTGATAACCGTATGTATACGATGCAAAACATGTTTGGTCATCTATATAATATCACAAGGCTATAGTTAGTTTGATTCTTAAGTTGCTTGGATCGTTGGCATGTTACGGTCCTATTTAGGTTTGTGGGTTATGTTTTTCCATCAGACAAATCACAGTTTGACGGGTGTGCGTAAGCTTTACCTTGTGATTATGATAGGTTAGTTTTGCATATGTGTCAGTTTGTCATTAGCTTGTAAGGAGCAAAGAAATACTCGTATGTATATAGATGAACAAAACACAAAATATGCTTACTTAATAGTCACTTGTTTTCCTGGAGCGACACCGCTCCTCCAAATTGAACCGTGTCCACTCCTACTTAGGTTGATTACAGTTCTGGTTTGTATGCTTTTTCATGTTATTTCCAACTATTTTTAACGCGGATTCAAATTTGGACATAGTTGGACTTATAATCTATAAGACAAAAGAGAGTTCCAGATTACATGGATGACTAAGTCGTGGATAAGCAAGACCTGCGACACATACGATACAAGTCCAAACAAGCTTGGAGGTTATCAAAAGAAACCAACGAGAATTAACTGAAAACGACCTCCCATGCCACTTTTGGCGATTCTTATATTCAAGTACGTACTAGGAGAGAAATATAAAAATGTCATAAACCCATGGCTTAAATTTTCTTTTGTTAAAATATGTTGAGATTGAATTTCACATCGGAAAAAAATGGACTTTGCATATATTTATAAGTAGTTGGATTATTCACCAAATTTGACGGTGAATTCTAAACTTTCTTCAAAACAAGCAACCAAGGGCGGAGGTACACTATGGCTAGGGTGGGCTATGGCCTGGGGTGAGTTCTGCCATTTCCAATGCCCATTCTTTGCTGTTAAATTGACATTATGTAATGATTGTGATATTCTATCTACTTGTAAGTATAAAATTTCAAGTTAGATTCAATTTAATAAATTTATTGTGTGGTTCAATCTAAATCTTGTTACGTAATTAAAAAAAAATTAAAAATGGCGATTCTTCTCATTGTTTTCTTTGTTGAGAAAAATATGGATGTGACATGCATTAACACAAATAATCATACTTATCAAGCACTGCATGCTTGCTTTTTAGTCTAGTAGTTGTAGACAATGGTGAGGAAAAAGAACAATTTGTCTTCTTTAGGCATGTGGACTACAACCGTCAATTGGAAGGGAGCCCACAGGTTCCTTTCCTCCTCTATGATATGAGGATCCACCACCATCACCATCACCACCACCACCACCACCACCACAACTTCTTCGTGAATCTGGCGCCAAGTAATATGTGACTCATGACAACCCACCTCCCACACATACACATACAGTCTCTTCCAAAAAATTTGTGCTTTTTCGACTTTTAACCTTTCGCTTTTGTTTTTGTTTGATAAACGCTACTCTCCAACTTTTTATGCCTAATTGACATTTGGGATCGTCTTATTGGTTGGATTCTACCTGGACAATAAAAAAATTTAAAAAAAAATTAAATAAAGGTGTCCGACCATGTTATTCATAAAGTATCTAGTCTGGAATCGGAAGAAAAAAGAAGTCCGTATCATATTGGCAGTGTCGGTGGGGAGAAATTTGACTATAGACAACTGGCTTTGGTCATTCCTTTGACATTTCACGAATTTGGCACCCATTAATTCTTCAATGAAGGTGGTATGATTAAACATAAACAACCACTGGGTCGGTGGGCGGGTCCAACAAGCTGCGCTTGCATAATTGCATGTGTGTATTGCTTATTAGTTTTATATACAATTGTAGGGGCTTATTAGGAAGCAAGTACAAATTAGTTGAACTAATTAATTAACTAACTCAATTTTGATTAATTACGAACCCAACTGCAACCTAAAAAATAATTAGTTTTACCTAATATGGTTGGCCAATCCAAATCAACACTGAGAGGTCAACTTCAGGAGACCTCTGGAGAGTCCTACTGTATAACAATGTATATTTGTGTATGTTGTACTTATGCACAACGATATGGATTGGAGTAAATCACACAATAGTTCGGCTTGATAAATTAGTATCGGATTTGTAATTTATGAGAATTAACAACTTCATATTTCTCACTTATACAAGTGAAATGGAAGATCATAAACTATAGCACTAATGACACTATACATTACCTTCCAAGTAAATCATATCAACTCGTTAAATTTTCTCAAAATTTTCAGCGTAGATTTATCAGTTAAATTCAACAATATATGTTATGCATTTTTTTAAGTGTGGAAATCGATAGGGATTGAATTCGCACCAAGGTGCATAAGTATAATTGTTTTTTACCACCGTAATAAATATGCATTCTAGAATTTTCACTTTCTGCATCTTGTGGGGCTGAAGATGAAGATAGGTCCTTAAACTCTTGGCAATGAGGGAATGGAGGACCACATGAATGATATAAACCCTAATTTCTGCACTCTGCATTATTATTTGTACCCTTTTTTCTGCAATTGAACCAACTCTGCCCGTGATCTGATAGCTGAGCTGATCGTGATTTTGCAGTTTGGCGTTGTTCAACTCTGGGGCCAAATGGGCCCAAATTTCTCTATGAGGCTCATAAGTATCATCGTTTGGATAATTGGAGTTTCACTGTTAAATTAATTGGCAATGAAAAGTAATCAAAATTTTATAAGTTTATGTACGATTTCTAAATTTTTTAATGCGAGACAACTTTTTACATTGCCATATGTTTTTCTCACGCGATGTGAGAGAGACAATAAAAAGATATATATGCGGTTACAAGGACAAATATTCTATGCATAGAGTTTGCTTCCAACCCGGAATGCATGTGAAATCCATAATACATTATAGTTGGGAGTTACTCATGTAAGATAAATATGATCTATAGAAGCCGATGAAAATGCCATAAGGCCATGATCTTCAAAGTTGACCTTCTCATCTCTGCCAGATTCCCAATACTCAGGCAACAATAGATTTTAGTTCAATAATGAGCGGTCAAATTCTGTGAGAGCATATGTCACTTTCATATAGACAAATAATTCTTACGATTCTCCTATTTGAATCATTGTACGAAACGACATTGTCTCCAAATCATGTGGGTTACTAATAATATGGTTCAAATTCGCCTTTGGTGAGAATCAAACTTTAGACTTCTCACTTAAAATTACAGGTAAAGAGAAATATCATTAGACTATATTATTAAGTGGTACAAAATTTGGAATTCAAGAGAGAACATAGACATTAGAAACAAAATAAATATTACGGGCCCTTATATTTTGAAGACCTTTAAAGAGACTTTGGTTTGGGCCTAGCTAGTGGATCTCCTATGAAATTTTTCTAGTTACATCAAAAGTTAACATTTAAGTTGCATATCTGAATAAAACCGTTAGATTTAATTACGTTAAATGATTTAACTACTTTTCAAATGTACAACTTTTGATGTGCACTAGAGAAAGCATCTCCACTTCTATAATCTTGTACATACTTTACGCCGATGAACAAATTTAGATCCACACGCTTGCGGATCCACCGCTCCTCAAAGAATTTGGATCCAACGTACCAAAACAAATTTAGATCCACTACTCCCTATATTTATCTTTCTTTTCTTAGTTCATGTGGTTGGATGGCAAATAACACTTTACCGTAATGATAAAAAACAATTATGCTGTTAGATTCTAGTACGGGTTCGATTTTCACCGACTATTTTCTCTTAACAATTGATTGTCTAATCTGCCAACGTTATCTTTATATAGAAAATGATTAGCATTACTTACAAGAAAAAGAGGAAAATCTTCGTAAGAGAACATACGAAAGCTGTCATATTATATACTGATGAGAAAGTTTGTCTATATATATATATATATAGTTGTCTTCTGCAATGGGCCTAGCTACCTGCATGTGAAATTCTAACAACTCTTTTGACATAATACTTTATAGATGAGAAATTAGGCACAAATCATAAAACAAACCGTACAGCTCTTATTAGCAACAGGGTTTACAAATGAATCTCACTATGGAACAACGAGACGAAAAAATAAAACAAGCAAATACTACGTAAATGATAAGGAGAAAAGGGCGAATTAAGGAGACTTATTGTTGATATACTTAACTAATTAATGACAGAGATGATAGTACACACTGTTTGTATGATAGTGAGTACGATGAGAAAACCAGCTGCAAAGACAGAAATCATTGCCCAAGGTGTGTTGAAATACTTTTGTTTCAAGCTTGCCTTCGATTTGTTCCACGTCTTTCCACAGTAGTTGTTCAGCTTCTTGGAAAGATCAGCATAGTGGTAGTTTTCGTTGTTCCAAAAAACCCCAACGCAAAGTTTGTTAATCAGATCAGAAACATTATTGTTGTCGCCGAGCGGATTCACAACAATTCCATGCTCAACAAGGAAATCTACATCCATTGAGGTGTTTACAAAACCATCCATGATGCGAAGATAATCACGTATGTGATTCTCCATGCAATAGCATTGTTCGAATGCAAGGAGATTTCTGAATGTAAGCTCCGTGTAATCGTGTATTTCTACTTGTGGAATTTTCAGAATACCTTTATTGAATTTTATATCTAACAAATTTTTGCTTGAACTGACCTCAAACTTGACTCCAGCCTGGTGTAACTTCTTAGCGCTTGGTGTATTTAGAGTACTTGCGAGTGGCTTTTCAGTTTGTGACTTCTTAAACGGTAGAAACCTTCTTCTACGATCACAGAAGTGCTTAACCTGAGGAGCACAAGAAGATGTGGGCCCTCCAGTTTGTGAGCTCGTCAAAGGTGGTTGTCTTGGCAGCAGATATAAAGTTCTTATCAAATCAACAAAGTGTTTTACTTCCGAAATAGACTTCAAATTGTCTTTTTCTCCCTGTAAACGCACCGTCTCCTGGAAGAACATGTAAGAGAGCTCTATTATTGAAGGCAGTTTCAAATCTTTTTCCCAGTTAGAAGTGACATCTGCGAAAAGATCTTCAAGAATGAAAAATGGCAGCTGATTTTCAAGTAAAATCATGTCAGCAGCTATATTTTGCAACCACCATGGTTTTGTGAATATCCAGTCCTTAACATCCTCCAAACCGGGAAAGCTCCTCAATAAGAGCTCAATGATGAAGGCGGCATCAACTAAAATGATACTTACAAATACATCACTCTTGAACTCACTGGCTTCTCCATAATAGCAACCACGCAGTCTTGCTTCTTGGGCCATTATTTTCTTCACATAAACCTCCAAGTCTACCTTAGTCTCCACCCTAATCCGATGTAGAAAATGTTGTAGGTACCTCTGTTTGTGTTCTTCCATGTAAAACAAGTCTTTGGTTTCATGGTGGAGTGGGCCTATTGAGACTACTTGCGGTGTGTAGGCCTTCCTACTCACGCACCGTAGTCGCTCAGGAACTTTGTTGATACAATAGGGAAAGGACAGGGCTGGCAGGTCATTCAACTGCTTTGTCATCGAAGTCACTACGGAGCTGCAGGCCTTTTCTATGTCATCTGGAGCTTTAGTGCTTCTATATATCGGTTTCTTGACCTTGATGACCATTGTTCTGATTTTAATAGATGAGGATTATAGATCACTGGCACCATAATCAAAAAATATTTCATTCAATATGTTGAACTGTGTCCCCATTCGAATAGGAATGTAATTATTGATTGGAGATATTATTGTATTTCCTAGTCAGTTGTTAGTCTAGGATTCGTTTACTATTCTTGTACCGCAAGAGATGCGACTTCTATATCTATGTTTCCTCCGAGAGGGAGATGAATAACAAGATAGAAGTTAAAACCCTAATACACATATCACTTGGTACTACGATCTAGTAGTATTCTTTTACACTGATAAGTGAGAGGCCTTAGGTTCGATTTTCACCAAACGCAAATTTGAACTACATTTTTGCTAGACCATTGTGAGACTTAGCTCACTTTCCCCAACCCCTTAGTGAAGTTAATTTCATTTGTTCAAAAAAATAAAAATATAAAAAACAAAGAAACACTAATACACTTTTATGTCAAAAAGATGTTAGGACATATATCTATAGGAAGCCTTTAAGGAAGGGATCCCCTTATAAAAAGTGATTAGTTGTAGGACTTACATCACATCGAACTTTAACTCTTTATTTTTCAATTTGCACCTCATAAATCATCCTTATAAAATATTAGTCAAATTGACAATATTTGAGGCATCGAATTGAGTTTAAAAAAATTGACGAACACTTGGTTCTCTAAGAAAAATTGAAATTTCATCGGATAATTAATTGGGCAAATGGTTTATGATTGAATTGAACTTTTGCAAGAATAATCTATTAATCGAGACTTATAAAAAAGACTGTTCGAATTGTTGAAATTCGATATGGAGTGAGTCCCACAACTAATTCTCTTTTTTTTTTTAAATAAAAAATTCCTTCCCTTAGGCCAACTCCAATCCATGGCCTAAAACCTATAATTCCCCCTCAATTCCCCACCCCCCAAAATCCATTCCAACCCAAGTTCTAATTTGGACCTAAAACCTAAAACCTAAAAAAAAGCCAGATTTAGACCATGATTTAGCCCAAGATTAGTCGTGGAGCCCCTACCCACATAGGTGTGTCTCCCACTTGTCTGCCAATAAAATTGAGCCCAACGGCTCTTTTGGTTGATCAAAGGCTCGTATTTAAATGGGTTGTTGGTTATCCAACAGTCCACATTTAATTTAGTTAATATTTTTGTTTTATATTTATAAATTTATTGAATCCAACGACTGAGATCGAATATGATCAAATCCAAGGTTCTAAAAGACGCTAGACGCTAGTCGGGCGGCGAGCTGGGGCCTAGCGCCTAGGCGGCTAGGCGGGGTCTAGGCGGGCGCCTAGGCGAACTAGGCGGATTTAAGTAAATCCATTATATTTCGTGTAAATAAGTGTCTGTTTATACTCTTAATATATATAATTTCATCATAAACTACAAAATAGAATGACATATGTATTATGAAGTATTGGAACATAATGAAAACATGAGGAACAAGCATATAGTATGTGCTCATTTAAGTATTCAACAAGTCTCTTACAATTTATTAAAAAAATTAAATGCAAATTGAAAGTTATCTATTTTCTGTCTAAGTGAGTCGTAACCTAGGCAGGTGCCTAGGCGGGTTTGGACGGGCTAGGCGGTCTAGGCGGGCGCCTCAGTTGGTCTAGGCGCCTTTTCTTAATTTTCAAACGCCTAGGCATTAATCGGGGCGGTGACCAGCCGCCTAGCGCCTAGGCGGGGCCTAGGCGGCGCTAGGCGGGGATTTTTAGAACAGTGATCAAATCTAATGGTAAAAAAAAAAAGATCTAACGGTCCAAATTTAAATTCAAAGGTTAAAATAATTAAAAAAAATTAGTTAACTCAAAATTCACCTAAAAACTCTATAAATACCTATATATTTGTTGAAACATCCACACAAAACTCACTTTTCTCCGACAATTCTTCCAAATTTTCTTTCTACCATGTTCCAAAACCATGTGTTTGCTCATGTGTCTTGTGTTTATACATTTCTATCATGTGTTTCATATTCTTCTACAATGTTTCATGAGTTTCATGTGTCGGTTTAGTGATTTTTCAATGTTTATCGGGATTTAAATCTTTTTAGGTTAAAATGTTCATAAAATTAATTTAGGACGGTCTACATGTTTTTTAAAGTTAATTAAAAAAAATAGCCTAAATTCGTTATTTAATAATCTGAGGCTAAAATTTTAGACCAGAAGGGTTGGAGCATAAAAGCTGTTTCTGGGTTAAAACCTAAATTTTCTGGGCTAAATATTTTAGGTTTTAGGCATATATAGGAAGCCTTTAAGGGAAGGGATCCCCATTTTTTTTTTTTTTGAAAAATGGGGAGAACCGTTATTTAATCTCAACCACATAATTTCTTTTAAGGGAAGAGATCCCTATTTTTTTTTAATAATGAAATCCTGTTGTTAAGATTCTATGGTCTGTGATTTAATCTCAACCCAGAATTTCATTAAAATCAAATCTAACGGTTAAGAGGGTATTCCTATTTTTTTTTTAAATAGGAATCCCTTCCCTTAAAGGGCATGTATATATATACGGAAGTGACTAACCTAAACAATATGGAAGGTCGATAAAATCCACAACTGGAAATACTTTAAATTTTTTTTGACTGACTAAAGCCCAACCACGACAGGCAAACTCTATACCCCCTTAGAGCACTTCCACCGGAGCATAAATTGCCCGGCACCCAGTCCAAAAACCATCCTAGGACCCAGTTTCTACACTCCAGCCCGCCCACTTGCCTGGCACCCAGCCCAAGCCAAGCAACAGCCCAGTCCAATTTTGACAGACCAATGGACCAGGCAAATTGGTCTGAGATCAGATCTTGAACGCAGAACCCTTTACCTCCCTGCAAATACCACCAGAGTGAGAAAAGTGTGATCACAGAGAGAGAGAGAGAGAGATGAGGGGGGATTTGCGTGCCTGGGGAAAGAGAGAGGGCCTGCCTACTTGTGAAAATTGCTGAGAAATTTGAAAATTGCGGGTTTGGAGCTGGCGAGCCCAAGAGCCGATGTCGACAAGTTTGGGGTGGGTCGGACCGCGGAGGGCGGTGGAGAGGAAGCGGAGTGAAGGGGAGGTGCTGATTTGATGGAGGGTGGAGATGAGGGGTGTGGGGTTGGCGTCCTCTGGTCTGAGTGGAGAGAGAAGGAAAGAGAGGGAGAGAAGGGGAGAGAGAGAGCTCCCAGTGAGGGAGAAAAAGAGCATTCTTATTTTTTATTGTAATAAAATTGACTAGGCTATTTTTGTTTAGGGATGGAGATGCTTTGGTCTATTACTGTTCATTTGAGTGGATAAATGCGCTGGGTGCTGGCACCCAGTCTTAGGGGTGGAATTGCTCTTAGTACGCTGTTGTGGCATCCTGATCTATTAGGAACCATTACGTGTTTTAATTTTTTTACATGACGATGCATGACCTATCATGTGCCCCTACACAATTGGAAAGAGGTTCTTTGATACTATGGCAACAACAAAAAGAAATAAGACAACCCAATAAAACTAAATTTTAGACAATAAAAAAGAGAAGGTAAATTACACTTTAACATTTCAGATTTGAGGTGTATTACAATCTCATACAACATCTTTAATCTTTAAAAAAATTTACTTACATACCTCAAGTACTATTTTATTTCAATATAATACATTCGTTACATTTTTCATTTATCGATAGCTGACGTAGCTGTCACATTTGTGCTGATGTGACTGACACATTTATGCGGTAAAAAAAAAAAAAAAAAAAAAAAAAAAAAACCCAATCAAACCCAGAAACCATTCCTCCCGACCCACTCCCTCTCCTCCGCCCCACCCCATCCCACCCCACCCTCCCCCGCAACCCCCCAGCCGGACTCCGCCCCGCCCCGAATCGCGGTCCCGGATCCACAGCCCCAGCAATCCGAACCCGCCCCGGTTTCTAGAACCCCTTCCCCCCACACCAAAAAATCGCCGTCCCGGTCCCCGTCCGGATCCAAACCCCTGCCGTGGTGGCTGTTTGGTGATGTCTGATTGTTTGGGCGAGGGAGTGAAACCCAACCAACGCTGCAGGGTTGGTGCGCTTATTCCACCATCTCAGAAATTCAGGGGACATGGCACGCAAGGGTCTCATTTGTCGACGGAGATCTCATAGGTGCCAGACCGGCCCTTTTGGATCCGCTTCATAGAAATGTTGTGGAGGTGCTTGGAGGGGATGATGGCGACTTTCTTCACTGGTTTTGTTCGGACGCGACCCATGGTGGTGGATCCCAAAGGAAACAAGAAACTGGGACAAATTTGGTGGTGGAATCAAGAACTGGGTTTTGATCCTAGAGGAAGATAGGCGGTGGAAATAGGAATTTGGGGTGTCTGGTGGTGGATGGAGAATAGGAATTTGGTCTGGGTTTGATTGGTTTTTTCTTTCTTTTTTTAAATAAAAAGGATAAATATTTTAATATTTTAAATACATTAAAAATTATTTTTTTTACCACGTGACACAAATGTGGCAGCCACGTCAGCTCGTAACAGATCAATTAATAGAAAATATAACGGATGTATTATATTGAAATAAAATAGTACTTGAGGTATGAAAGTGAAATTTTTGAATGTTGTATAAGGTTACAATAGACCTTAAACTTGAGGTGATAAAATGTAATTTATAAAAAAAAAATAAGTTGTCCCTCTATACAATTATTAGAAATCATGTCTCTACCGGCAAAACTTTTTTATCTTGTGTCTCTACACCCAGTGGCGGAGCCACAGTGGGGTCGTCGGGGTCGCACGACCCCTTGGAAACCATGGAAACAACCTTGAAGCTCCATATACGACCTCTTGGAGCTGGGGTCGTCAGGGTCGGACTCGCACACCACCTGTTCGACAGAAGGTCTGAAAGAAGACGCACGGCAGGAAGAAGAAGAAGAAGCGCTCGCGCGCTTTCTTTTTTTTCAAAACAGACGGGCAAAACGGCGTCGTTTTGGCCCAGGAAATTTTTTTAAATGACCTGGCCAAAACGGCGTCGTTTTGGGCCAGTCTGAACAAAAATAAAAAATAAAAATTCCCACCGTGTCCCTCCCAGCCTTCCTCACTCACCCGACTGCTATACAATCAAAAACCCCCAATTTCTTTTGTTTTCTCGTCCTCCAACCCTAACTCAATCCCCCCAAACCCTCAACTCCATCTCCTCCCTTGCTGCTGCCGCCATTGCTCCACCTCTGTGGTCTGCCATTGCTCCGCCTCCGGTCTCCCTTGTGCCGCCAGTTTGGATCTTTGTATTTGCTCATTGTTATTGTGAAATTTCACAATTCAAGTAAGTTCAAAAACCCTATTTAATTTAATTGAAACCTAATTCATATTTATTTTGATTATATTGGTGGTTTGATTATATTGTGAGTTTTTATTTTCATTATTTTGTATATGTAGAATATATTTAATTTAATTGAAATTCAATTCATATTTATTTTGATTATATTGATGGTTTGTTTATATTGTGAGTTTTTATTTTCATTATTTTGTATATGTAGAATGCAAGATGAGATATTTAATTTAATTGAAATCCAATTCATATTTATTTTGATTATGTTTATGGTTTGTTTATACTGTGAGTATTTATTTTGAATATTTTGTATATGTAGAATATATTTAATTTAATTGAAATTCAATTCATATTTATTTTGATTATATTGATGGTTTGTTTATATTGTGAGTTTTTATTTTCATTATTTTGTATATGTAGAATGCAAGATGAGATATTTAATTTAATTGAAATCCAATTCATATTTATTTTGATTATGTTTATGGTTTGTTTATATTGTGAGTATTTATTTTGAATATTTTGTATATGTAGAATTATTATGGAACGATTTTTTAAGAGAAAGTCATCATCGGGTTCGGGTAGTTCGAATAATGTTGATAGTTCAAATACTGTTGGTAGTTCAAGAACTCCAAGTTCAAGACAAAGTCAGTTAGATGATGTTTTGGGTAATCTTCAAGCGGATCCTGGATTAAGAACTCGAATAATAGATTATGATGCTAATATGAGAGATGAGGTCCGAAGATCATATCTACAAAAAGGACCTTGTCAACCTAGAGGTCATAATTTCCCAATAACTAATATGTCGGGAATTAAACGACGCTTCATTCCCCAATGGTTTGATGAGTTTGATTGGTTGGAGTATAGTGTATCTAAAGATGCGGCATTTTGTCTCTATTGCTATCTCTTTAAAACCAATTTTGAACAAGTGGGTAGTGAAGCTTTCACTGGAGATGGATTTAAGAATTGGAAGAAATGGAGAGAAAGATTTAAGATGCATGTTGGACCGGTTGGGAGTGTTCATAATAAGGCTAGAGAAGCTGCTACAAATTTGATGAATCAAGCTACACATATTGAAACGGCAGTGAGCAAACACTTTGACTATCGCACATGCTTGAATGCATCAATCAAGTGCACTAAGTTTTTATTGCGACAAGGTCTTCCTTTTCGTGGCCATGATGAAAGTGCCACTTCAAGCAATAGGGGAAATTACTTGGAGCTATTGCAATTCCTTGCAGATAATAATGATAAAGTTAGAGAAGTTGTGATGGAAAATGCTCCGGGGAATCTCAAATTACTAGCTCCTTGCATTCAAAAAGAAATTGTGAATTCATGTGCCCTTGAAACACTTGATGCTATCATGGATGGTTTAAAAGATAGATTCTTTTCAATATTGGTGGATGAAGCACGTGATGTGTCTGTGAAAGAGCAAATGGCTATGGTGTTGCGTTATGTGGATGACAACGGGCATGTAATTGAAAGATTTATGGGTATCCAACATGTTACCGACACTACTTCAAGTTCACTAAAGGATGCTATTGACACATTGTTTTCTCGCAACGGTTTGAGCATTTCCAAGCTACGAGGACAAGGTTATGATGGTGCTAGCAATATGAGAGGTGAGTTGAATGGCCTTAAAACAAAGATATTGAGAGAACAACCTTGTGCATATTATGTTCATTGCTTTGCTCATCAACTTCAACTAGCTCTTGTTGCCGTAGCAAAGAAGAATATAGACATTGCCTCTTTTTTTGCAACGGCTAATAGTGTGGTTAATCATGTTGGAGCATCTTGTAAGCGGCGTGATTTACTTAGAGGGCAACTTCAAGAAGAGCTTGTGATAGCTTTTGAAAATGATTGTCTTATAACGGGGCGAGGCTTAAATCAAGAAACAAGTCTCAAACGTGCCGGTGACACACGATGGAACTCACACTATGGTACCTTGATTAGCATCATTTCTATGTTTTCATCCATGGTTCATGTGCTTCAAATGGTTATTGATGATAATCCCAATGAAAGTGCGGGTGAAGCAAATAAGTTAATGAGAGAAATACTTACTTTTGAGTTTGTGTTTCACCTTTTCTTGATGAAAGTCATATTGGGACTCACAAATGATTTGTCACAAGCATTGCAAAGGAAAGATCAAGAAATTATGAATGCAATGGCTTTAGTGAAATCATGCAAGGAAAAGCTACATTGGATGAGGAATAATGGGTTCAATGCATTGGTTGATGAAGTATCTTCTTTTTGTGAAAAACATCATATTGATGTTCCTAACATGGAAGAGGCATTTATACTTCCAGGGAGGTCAAGGCGTAATGCTCCAATAAAGACAAATCGTCATCATTATCGTGTGGAGCTCTTTATTTATGTCATTAATGAGCAAATTACGGAGTTAGAGGATCGCTTTAATGAGGTAAATACCGAGTTGCTTATTTGTATGGCATGTTTGAGTCTGAAAGATTCATTTGTAGCTTTTGATAAACCAAAGTTACTTCGTCTTGCTCAATTTTATCCTCAAGACTTTTCGGATGAGGATCGTTTGGCACTTGAAGATCAACTTGAGATTTATATTCATTATGTGCGTTCCAGTAGTGATTTCTCTCAATTGGAAGGGATTGGTGATCTTGCAAAAAAAATGGTGGAGACAAGGATGCATCAAGTATTCAATTATGTATATTTGCTCATTACATTGTCTTTAGTTTTACCAGTTGCAACTGCTTCAGTGGAGAGAGCATTTTCTGTCATGAATATTGTTAAGGGTCCACTTAGGAACAAAATGGGAGATCAATGGTTGAGTGATAGCTTGCTTGTTTATATTGAGAGAGATATTTTTGCTTGTATTGAAAATGAAGCTATAATGCTTCGTTTTCAAAATATGAAACCTCGTCGTGGACAATTATAGTTTGTAATATTGTTTCCGTTATGAATTATGAATGAAAGTACTATGATTTCATTTTCAATATGTTTTTCCATCCTAAATTTTTATTTGGACTTTTACACTACGACCCCTTGGGGTAAGATTCCTGGCTCCGCCACTGTCTACACCAGTCTAAAAAAAATAAAATTAATTGATTTAAGAAACCAAGCTGACATGACGTCGCTTTGGAATTGTGACATAACCTTTTGATTCTCGGATCCTCAAGAGGATCCTCGTCGTCAGATATTTTTTATGAGAAAATAACATTCATTTATTGTAGATCGTGTAATTATAAATTATTGTAAGTTTTTTTATCATCACCGACTGCTCAAATGGATATTAATTCTACAAGGGGAAGTACATTAATAATCTTATATCTAAATATAAGTAGTTCACTCCTATATATATGCGGAGTTTTTTTTGGTGATAATATCCAATTGTTAAGATTCATCAAGCACGATACAATTAATATAATAGACGTAAGTGATTAATTGAAAACAATATCAGTGCATTATTGTACTTAATATTGGACACTTATAAACACATATACAGTCAAATAATTCAACTAAAAGATATTAAGAAGAAAGCTGCAGCATTCCCTTAACCAGTAAATATGAAACTAAAAGCTTCGTAATAATGGATATGTGCAAACATAGCAATGGAGAAGAAACAAGCCAGATGAAAGATTATAAATTGAAAAGTGAGTTGATATTGGTACTAAAAATAAGTCTTAACACGTTCTGAAGTGAAAATTATTTTTTGAGAATAAGTGAGTGATAATTTTTCAAATTGTCAATAATAATATTTTTCATCAACAATGAAAATAAATGAAGTGAATTCGCACCTGCTTTGTACATGAGGAAACAAGCACGTTTGTACGGTTAATCTGCCTCTTGTAGGTGACTAAGAAATCTCAAGACATTTTACTTGCTCTCTTCTGGTAGATGAAAAGAAATTTTCTTTCACAATGATGGGCTTGCTATATATAAGCATTTTTATTCAATATGTTTTTAGAGAAGGGGTTTAATTGGCCAAATAAAACTAATGTCATGACCCCATGTAGTTACCTACCCTTGTCTTTACTTTGACTATAAACACATAGGTGTTGAAAACCTTGGCAGTTGAAAACATTGGCAGTTGAAAAGTGAATGCCCACATAGATTTTTCAATGCCCACACAAAGTGATGTTGAACTTTGGAAATGCAGGATATCGTAATTTCAAAGATTACATGCTGGAAATGTCAATGTATGGTTAATGCATTTGTTTGAGAGCTGCTCTCTAAATAGAGCGCTCCGTATGCTTTCAAAAGATATAGAAGTCACAAGAAGTTCATGGAAGAGAGAAAGAGAGGAAGAGGAGAGGAGATAATAGAGAGAGTTATTTTGTACTCCTATTATTCTAAATTATAATGAAAGCACCATTGCTGCTCCGAGGATGTACTCCAGTCACACTGACTGTAGAGGAACCTCGTAAATTTTGTGTCTTGTTTATTTATTCCACTGCACCCACCGTCGATTTTACAACACGTTATCAGCACGAGAAGCTCTCATGTCAGTGGAAGGCACAACGCCATAAATCCGGTGAAGCACTATCTACCTCTCACCTCTGTCAGCTATGAAACAACCGGTCCCGAGTTTTACTGTATAAAAAGAGTACTTTTGTATTTTTACTAAGTTTGGGTTACCTTTTCTTTTTAAAATTGTTTTTAGTTCTTAATTGGTGAGCCCGTGGGGCCCACCCTTTGAATTTTTATGTTTTCTGGTCTCTCTCTCTTCCCTCTCTTCCTGAAACTCTCTCATCTCTCCTCTTTCTATTCTCTGCCCTGTTTCTGTCTCTCTCCCGTGCTCTCTGCGCTCTCTCTCCTTCAAACTCCCACACACCCACATTTACCAGCACTCTCTCTCCCCCTCGGACCTCCATCATCATCATCATCACCTATACCTCATCCTTTCTCCTCCTTTGTCTCGGCGAGATCGACAGCGCGGGAAGAAAAGCTCCGACGAGCTCTCACTCGTTTTCCCGTTGGGTAAGTCGGATCTCTCTCATTTCTCTATCATTGTGACTTGTGGTTGTGATTTCTAAGTCGAACCCATCCTTTAATTCTAGGTTTTTCCTCGTTTTCGAGCAAGGGTGAGCACACCCGTTTTTCTGGCAAACACCGGTCACTTTCGAGGCATATTCCGGCCAAACCACGGCGAGTTGGCCGGCGTGCAAGGTATCAATCTCTTCGTCTCCCAAAGTACTACAACTTTCCTTTTTGTTTCATCCAATTTCGTTGAGTAGTGACAAAGTTATAAGCATTTAAAGTTGGGTGGTTATCCGGCCGAATTTCCGGCCTTCTTCTTCCCTCAAATCCGGCGACCCACAATCCTTTAAACCCAAGTCCTTTGGGCTGTTTAGAACACAGGCTTTGGGCCTGTTAAACCCAACCCAACCCAACCTTTTTATTTGTTTTATTTTATTTTAGTTTGTTTTGGTTAAAGGCCCTTTGGGCCGTGCGTGTGTATGTGTGTGGTGTACGTGCGTGAGGCCTTTGGGCCGTATATGTGTGAGGCCTTTGGGCCGTGTGTGTGTGTGTTGTGTTTGGGCTGTGCTTATGCAGTGTGTGAGTGTGTTGTGTGGGCTGTATGTGTGTGTGTATGTTTATGCCGTGTGTGTGTGTGAGTGCAGTGCATGCGTGTGTGTGTTGTATGTATGTGCAGTGCGCGTGTGTGTGTTGTGGGTGTATATGTATAGGTTTGGGCTAAAGCCCAAACCACCCCTTTCTCCCTAAACCTAAAACCCAATAAATCCTAATCCTTTTTAACCTATCCAACCCTAAACCCTATCAAGTCCAAACCCTTTACGGGTAATATTCCGTCGGGAATATTCTAAGAATATTCTAGTGACATTCACGGAGATTATCCGGGACCCTTCTTATATTCTAGTGACATTCACGGAGATTATCCGGGACCCTTCTTAGGATAATTCGACGTCCTGAATCCATTTTCGGCGTCCGTTTTCCCAAATTAAATCATTTGAATAGAGTTTGACCAAATGTACCCTTATTGTGCTTAGGGGCAAAGATTGTGGCGTTCCGTTCTCGCTAGTCTGCGCAGTTTTCGACGGCGAAGTACTGTGAGTGGACCACCTTCAAAAATAACATGTTTTAAATTAAAGAATTGCATATGTTCCTAGCATGCCTTGATTTGATGAACACTTTACAGGAAGCATGATGATTTGGATATGTTGATTATATACATATTTTGGAACTATTTTCATTATATCGTATTTTCGACATAACCCTCATTCTGGTAGACTATCTGATCGATGACGATAGGATGCTAAGAGTGTGTTTCAAATACTTTTAGACACCTCTTCGTAGTATGGGGGATCGATGAACTTATGCTACGAAGTTGTATTTTAGAAAACTGTTTTGTGCGTACCTAGTGAACACCATGCCGCCAGGGGCGAGGACTTGTAGTTGGCAGAGGCCTGGAGAAATAATCCCTGGCGGAAGGCTGAGGGACCACGGAGTCTGGCATCGGGCCGGGAGGGAGTTATCTCATGGTGAAGGCCATAGAGATTTAGGTGCAGGCAATGGGCCGGAAGTTATTGTTATTATTCGGTGATACTCACTAGCAGCACAACTTGTGTTATGTTTCCTGATATGATTTCTGAGATTAATTTGCAGATGGATATATGAATTGTTTTATGGCATGCTAGAGGGTTTGAAAAACCTATCACTTATTATGCTAGTAGTTTTCATTACTAAACTGTGGGGGTTAGTATGTTTATAACTGTTTTCGTACTACATATATAAACTTGGTCCACTCACCCTTGTTTTGCGCCCCCATTCAGGACTTAGAATCAAGGCACATGATCCCGGCATCAAGGCACTTCCGCATCGGCATCTTCGAGTCCACTCGGTGTAGGACCCACTCCTTTATTCATTTAATTTTATATTAATTCTTTTAGTATTCTAGTTTAGTTGTATGCTCTGAACACGTTCCTAAATTGTTAATCCAGTTTATTTGAATTCATAACCCTTATTTATTTCTTATTCTTAGCTTTTGTATCAATTAATGGCTTTCGTCACCCTCAGGTGTCGGCCAGCACGTGCCTATCCTGGTATTCGAGGAATATCAGGGTCGGGTCGTGTCAAGCTAAAATCTCACAGAACAAAAGGTATGTCTATTTTTCGTCTCTCACACCGCGCTAGAAGCGCCCCACCGAATTCTGGTGAGAATTGAAATTTACAACGACCTGTAGTCGTCACGAGATAAGAAAACTCGTACCTGATAACTGGTTTCCAGAGATCCAGAAGAATCTCATCAAACTTAGAAACCCAGATCGCGTTGTTTTCAACGGATCTCGAGGACTACCATGAATCCTCGTTGTCTGAGATGGTGATGGCAGGACTGACTCCACACAGGCCTCCCTCTCTTGTACCTCCATCAACTCCGCTGTCATATATGTCCCTATAAGGAAGTTCTTGCTTCGCGATGTCATGTTCTATAGGCCATGCAAGAACAACGCCAGTCTCTGATAGCCTTTTGGATTAAATTGGTTCTGCGTGACCTTAACAACAACCCAGATGGCTCTGGTTTTGAGACTGGTAGAGACAGACAAAGAAGAAAAAGGAATGAGGGATTTGAATGGTGCACGGCACCATTTGGTCAAAATGAATACATAAATAAAATAATGGAAGGTCATGGTTTGGTGTCAGACACCATGTGGAAACGAAGAAAAAGTAATAAAAAAAAATATAAAAAAAAAGCCAAAAGGGTGAAGACTTTTTGGATGGTGTCGTACCATCTGAAAAGAAAGAAGAAAATATATATATTTATTTATGTGAATTGGTGTTGGTTTAAAACTCTTTCACAAGTTCTATTTACTTTAAGTTTTGATTTATGTGAATGGTGCTGAATTACAGCCCTTGTCACAAGCTTCATTTACTTAAATGTAATTTATTTACTATGGCTAAAATTACCGCATATTGCTTTAATTTATTTGTTGTACTTATCTTTTGTTACGATGAGTATATACAGGACCTGAAGTTCTTTGATCAGATTAGAACCTGAAGTTTCTTGATCCTCATCACATAAAATGATTAGACCCGAAGTTCCATCATACAAAAAAAATTTGGGCATAATGTCCCTTGATCCTCAAGATCAGGACATGAAGTTCCTTGATGAGCACCTTAAGTTTGAAGTGCCGCAGTGCCTCAACTTAATTGTAATTAAAGCCATAAGAGTCTCAATCTACAGACTATTAAATAAGGACCAGAAGTTCCTTATGTCCATACTCAAAAATGGTTTAGCAGAAACATTTATTAAGCGGATGAAATTGATTACCCGCGTTCTGCTCATGAAAAGGAAATTCCAAGATGGGAACATACCATTTTACATAATGCATTATTAGTTTGGTTGAGATTTGTTACCAACCATCAATACTTTTCAGTACAACTCGTGTTTGGGAACTAGCCAAACATTATACATTTACGAGTTTTTGGTTGTATTATCTATGTGTTTATTGCACTGCCACAACGTACTGAAATGAAGCATCATCGCCAATTGGGCATTGATGTTGAACACCATCTATCATTCAATATTTAGAACCCTTGATTAGGGATATGTTTACCGCATGGTTTGGGGACAGTCATTTTGATAAGACAATTTTCCCGCCGTTAGGGGAGAAAATAACACCGTTCCTGAAGAACGATGAGAAAATATCATTCCAGAAGAATGATGAGAAAAAACCGTTCTAGAAGAACGAAGATAATTTGTCTTATTTTGATTCACGAAGCAATCAATATGAAAATGAAGTGAGACTAATTGAATGAAGTAACGATGTGTCAATCAAATGCCAGATGCATTTGATGATGCAACGAAAGTGATGAAATCACATATACTTGCTGCAAATGTGCCTACAAGAATTGATGTCCATGTTGGACAAAATAATGTGGTAGCAAATGATTTATATGTTGCACGCCTGAAGCGTGACACACCTTCAGACTCAAAAGGTTCAGTCATTCGAAAGAAGAAGAATGTAGCATTACTGAACTATTGCATTCCGGAAGCATAACTGTTGCATGCATAAAGCATGACAATCGCCGCATGGATATACGTCCTAGAAAGGACAATCCGCAGACGTAGGAATTTTGATGTCTCATGCATGAAGCATGATCGACATATAGGTTCATATGACTCAACTCCCGGAAGTGGAGATTTAAATCCAAGCTCTATAACGCTCAAGAAGAAGTTATGATCCGCATTCTCTAAACTATGACTATCCTGGAAGAGATAGTGTAATGCTCTTGAAGAGGCAATGGATATCCAAAAGAAATGAAAAGCTTTTATGCATGCGCATGCACATGAGAATATGGGATCACATATTGATGATAACCAACGTTAATTTTGGTTCTTCAGTAGCTACTAAATTCATCAATGAGCTGTGTTGATATTGAGTCCCGTTCTTTTTCCGTCAACAAAATTATTGGCCAAAATGGAGAAAGGCAATTTCATTACAATTTTGTAAGAACATGGAAAAATGGACCTATATACTTGAATACAATACAAATAGCCAAAAGATGTTGAACCAAGGAGGTTACATTGGGCATTTGTAATATAGTGAAATACACTCACATGATATGACACAAGATTGTAAACGAGTTCATATGATTGGAGAATTATATACGAAGGGTTATGAGTCACCCACATCATATCTCCATAAGTAAATCCCTCAAGTATACATGGGAGCAAATTGCTCTGTATAAATTCCAAAGGAAAATGTGTCATGAAGTGTAGAAAATCCTGAAGGATTCAGATTGCTTGAAGTAAGCCCTGGAAGGGTAAAGCATAAATTATGTACTCAATACCAATGGATGGTATAAATTGTCTTAGTGAGTACTATCATTATGATATTGTTGCAACATACTAAAATCTCTTACAAGAGTCAATGACATTAAAATAGAACTCCTAAAGAGTTGATGATATTTAATTAAAACTCCTGAAGAGTCAAGAAAGATTCTAAAGTGTTGAGAGGAATATTGTCTCGAACTGCAGATCGAACAATATGCCAACACAAATCTTATCCATGATGTTTATGATATTCAAAGTTCATATGGATTGAAGATTATGAGTTGAATACTCAAATGATGTAGACACTAACAAAGATCATTCATCCTTGTGAGGGAAAAGATGAATTGATGTTTGGTCCAGAAGTACCACATCTTAGTGACGTATATGCTTCATTGTATTTAGCATAATACATTGAATGAGATAAAGCTTATCTATTAATATCTCCGAGAAATTACAGAGATGTATATACACATGAGTTAAAATAAACAAACAGGAAGGAACCTTCACAAAGGTTACTCATGTGAAGTCTCAGTACTCGAAAGCATCCCAGAAAGGGGAAGCGCCGGAGGTTGATTATTTGGAGCCCCAATCCTTGGTAAAACTCCGGATGACGAAGGCAATAGGTGTTTTTGGAATAAATCATCGAACCTTTAATTGTCATTTTGAGTCCGACTTTCGGATTCCAGCAGCTGGTCGAGCTTTCTTTTCATACTTGTTGAGTAATTATTTGTAAGCATGTGTAACACTCTATTCTCATGCTTGAGCCCTCTGATCTCTTGTTTAAGACTTGCCACTTCAGCCATTAATGATTCAACTTGGCGAGTTCGTGCAAGTAGCCGTTGACCCATATTGGAAACGGAGCTAGCACACTGAACACTGAAAGCCAAGGAGTCTTGAACGGCCAGCTCATCAGACCGTTCTGAAAGGATTCGCTTATCCTTTGGAGTAAGAAGATTCCTAGCTACTACTGTAGCAGTAGTATCATCCATCATCACAGAGTTTCCAACTGTAAGATGACCATTAGAAGATAAGAAGGACGGGCGCCATATATTATCCTGACGCGGCTCGTCTGTAACCCTCCCGAGACTCAAATCTAAACAAAGCTTAGATGGGCAAGCCATTTTCAGAAATGATGAAGAAAAAAAGAGGTAAGATAAAATCTCAAAAAGTGCAAGAAGGGGAAACTTCTACATGCAGAAGTTTTCCGAGCATATACTTTGAGCACAATTGATGCCTCTATAAAAAGAAGAGGCAACATAGCTACTTGTTCAAAGATCGAAGAGGCACCGTTCTCCGAATTTCAAAAGCCAGATTTTCTTGCACAAAGTCTGTCAACATTTTCAGACGCAATCTCAGTTTTTCCAGATATCACGTGTAACTTCGTCAAAGATCTCTGACAAAGTTAAAATCGCGTGAATCTTACTGTTCTAATTACACCATAGTTGCAGACAAGAGGTAAAGGCACAACACCACTATCTGTTATTGGGGAAATCCCTATATATGTCGACCTTCATCTTCCATAACAAGGCAGACCTGCAAAAGTATCTAAACTCTTCTCTCCGAGAATGCATCTTCAACAAAGCATCTCGAAATACTCAGTTTTCTTCCTCTCCGAGAATGCCTCTTCAAACAAGTCACACCAAAGCAAAAGTATCTCATATCATACAATCTCCCTATCCTCTCCTTTGTCCTTGTTCTTACCTGCAAGACAAGGATAAAGAAAAGCAATATGTCGGAATTTCCACTCAAACTTCCGCTGCCAAGCATGATGAACTGCTGAGAAGTGATGTTTAGAATGACCATTCAAATGCAAGGTTTGCATTCAACTCCTGCATTGGAGGGCAAATACTGCAAGTGAAGATGCCACGTATGCATGGGGGAAAACCAGGGAAAATACCACTTCTGTAAGGGAAACAGATAAGGCAAGTGAAAATGATACATTGAAGCATGTAGAGACAAGCACAACAAAACACGTGCCGATCTATCCCCGACGGAGCCAAAGATCACTTGTCACATGGAGATGTTTGTGGTCCCATTTCATTCAAGAACAAGTCACAAGGAACTTCAAGAAATCATAAGTCCGATTCAAGATCAAGTGTCCACCACCCTTGAATCAAATTTGGCTCCAGATAAAAGGAGTAAATTCAGACCTTTGGAGGAAGTCTAGCAGAAGGCCCTCCAGCCCAATTCAAGGACAAGCCTGTAAAACTCCTCTTTTGGCAACTCTTCTCGCTAAAAGACTGAAGCAGAATGATTAACAATCAGCCTAAAAGATTTGAAATCAGGGGGAGATACTCATGAGGGGGAGCATCCAAAACAGATCAAGATTTTAACGAGGCAACTGGTGCTGATATGTGGGCATCCAAGGGGGAGTGTTGAAAACCTTGGCAGTTGAAAAGTGAATGCCTACATAGATTTTTCAATGCCCACACAAAGTGATGTTGAACTTTGGAAATGCAGGATATCGTAATTTCAAAGATTGCATGCTGGAAATGTCAATGTATGGTTAATGCATTTGTTTGAGAGCTGCTCTATAAATAGAGCGCTCCGTATGCTTTCAAAAGATATAGAAGTCACAAGAAGTTCATGGAAGAGAGAAAGAGAGGAAGAGGAGAGGAGATAATAGAGAGAGTTATTTTGTACTCCTATTATTCTAAATTATAATGAAAGCACCACTCCTGCTCCGAGGATGTACTCCAGTCACACTGACTGTAGAGGAACCTCGTAAATTTTGTGTCTTGTTTATTTATTCCACTGCACCCACCGTCGATTTTACAACAATAAGGGGTATATACTAGTGCTCCAATAATGTAGTGACAGGGACAATCTGACAGAACGTGGATTTGGAAGACTCTCGATTAGACCTGTAAACGGGTCAGGTTTACTGGGTTTAGGTCGAGTTCAACCCGACCCGTTAATTTAACGGGTCATCCGAACCCAACCAGTTAAGCTACCGGGTCATCCGTGTCAACCCGTTAACCTTTTTTTTTTTTTTTTCCAAAACCAGTAGCAGCCTTCATCCTTCTGCGGGTTTCAACCCTTTCAGGGCTCGGGAGTCCTGTCCTATCCTCGTACTTCTTTTCTAGCGTCTGTTACCATAAGACGACAATCAGCAAATTAATACTAACACGGATTGAATATCAGTATAAACATACTAATTTAAAGGTTGACAATTACAAAATTCAAAAGTGAAAGAAAGACTATCAGCATTCCTACATACTAACCTGTAGCTGTGCACAAATGGTTTCAAGAACTCTTTCACTCATTGTATCGAAAAAGAGAACTCCCTGCAGATGAATGAGCCATATAAGACGGAGAGAAGGGAGCAGCCATACAAATTTTAGTAACTAGGATCTGTTTTCGGATTTAGACTATAAAACTTCAAATAACAACGACAAAGCTTAACGGGAGCCTCAGGGTTTATTTACTACTGAAATTACACAAAAATCCTCACTAACGGGTGTAACGAGTGGTTAACTGGTTTCACGGGTTCACCCAAAATGACCCGTTAACCACCCGACCCGTTAAACACTCACCCGAATACTCATTTTAATGGGTCGGGTCAACGGGGTCGGGTTTGAAATGCCAGGTCTACTCTCGATATTGTGCTAGTCAAATTTGTCCCACTTACTGTGCTCAATTAATTTAGTATTCTCATAACTGATAATTTTAATGAGAGAAGTGTCTAAACGACTCAAAGATAGAAGAAGAAAAATAATTCCTTCACATGTAGCGCAAGACTAATTGAGATAGGATAATCGCTGGATTTTCTTTGTGAAGATCAAGAAAATTCTTTAATTATGTCATTTTATTGTACATTGTGCGTCAAAAATCATTTTAAATTATATTATTTAAAATTAAACACAAACAATACCTAACGAAAATTGATCGCACAATGTACGATAAATAAATAAGATTAAAAGATTCATATAATTCTCACAAAGAGGATCCGACGAGAACCCTATCTTATACTAATTGCCGCGAGATGGGTTTACTGGCCTTTTGGGAATGAGAGCGATAAGAGCAAATCCAGTCAACATGATTTGCCCTAGACAATGTTTGTGGTGGGATAGACGAGCAACCTCAATTTGGCTTGCAAAGACAACGATATAATTGCTAGGGTACTTTAGGCATTTCCTATCCTCCACTTTTGTTATTTACAGTGTTTAAAATTTCTTCGATAAAGTGGATGTTTCCGTGAAAACATCAGAAAAATTAGAGAAAGATCATGGAAAGAGAGAGAAGTCTAAACTTCAAAAGATAATTGAGAAAATCTTAAATTTTGGATAAAATCGATAGATTTCGTTCATATTTTTGACATATCAATTAAATATCGACAAGCTACCATATGATATTTCCTAAAGTTTCATTTTAAATGTCAATGTTTTTAGCAAATTTCCATTAAAAGCAACTGATATCAATACATTCATCGATATTTTCACAAATTTGTATATTGATATTTCTATAATTTAAGGGAACTTTACCGAAAAACTTCTGGTACTATTCACTTTAACGAAAAATCACATTTCTACACTAAAAAGTCAATCATGATACTATTCACTTTACCTTTTATTTTGTCCTTATAATTAAAACTCAAAGTTTTCAAACTATTTTCATTAGTTTTCTTTTATAACGTAGTACTGCTAGTGTTCGATTAATTTATAACCATAAACAGTAAACCAGTTCTCAAATTGTGTACAATTTGAAGGAATTTGATATTCATTACAAGTAACCAATCCGTGAGGTTTTTGAGTGGTTGGAAAACTATACGTGTTGGAAGATCTTTGGTTTTGGGTTTTTAACAAGGACAATACTTGGGTACTAGTACCCAATTTACTGAATTTATAATATAGTCCAATGAAAGTAGTCCACCTGTCTAATCTAAAACTCCCCAAACATTTGTTATCCTTGTAACCAAACACCTATCTTCTCCTCACCATCAAACCTTTTCTCTTCTCGGTACATCCCAACACCAACCCCATCGAAAGGAATGGAGTGGGATCGTTGTCGAAGAGGACCAGGTGGGGTCGCCGTCAAAGAGAGGGATGACGGTGGAGTCGCTGGCGAACAGAGAAGTAAGGGTTGTTGAGGTCGCCGGAGGAGAGATGGGTGGAGTTAGGGTCGCCAGGAAAATTATGGATTTGGGCGAGCTAACCAATGAAGAGAGGGTTTGGGGATTGGCTCGCCTAAGAAGAGAGTAATTGGGGGTGGGCTCACAAGAAAGTGAGGGATTTGAGGGTGGGCTCACCGGGGAAGTGAGGGTCGGGATTGCCGGAGATGGTAGGAAGGGTTTGTCTGCAAGAAGGGAGGAAGAAGATGGGTGGTGTTTGGTTACGAAGATAACAAAAGTTTTGGATAAAACTCATTTGACATGTGTTAAAATTGTAGTGGGTCATGTGAGATAGTTAGTAAATTGGGTACTCTCCGGTGAGTACCCAAGTATTGTCCTTTGAACAATCAATAACAAAGTGACATCACCAAGGTTACGTCATCTGGCAATAATGATCACTTCGCGTGGAGTTAGATGAACTTTCATTTAATTGACATATATAACTTTTTTTTTTGACAATTGACGGCATTAAATGTAGGGGAGGGGGATTACAACCATTTCTATGGGGAGACCACTGGGACTCGAACTTGGGTGAGGTGGGAAAACCCTTGCCTCAATTGACATATATAACTGAGGGCCATGAGATGAGGCCAATAATTATAGATCAGAGGCATATTATTTAGACATAAAAAACTAAAGGAAAAAAATCCTCTCCGGAGCCGTGGATCAAGTGATCTAAATATTTGAAATTTGATCAAACGATTAAAAATTACCATAACTTTTAAAAGTTTTGATTAACTTCTATATTTTTAGCCATTTGATCAAATTTCAAGAATCCGAATCACTTGATTTGCGAGCTTTGGAGGAAGAGATCCAGAAAGGATCTCTTTCCAAAACTAAAATCTTCAAGAAATAAAAAATGCATCCCTCTTTAATTTTTAAATCGTTCAAAGACAAGAATTAACAAACAAGAGTATTCAAGGAAAGAAAAAGCATATGTAGAAATCACTTCATAGAAGCTTTTATTCAAAATGAAGTGAAATCCGCATCTGCTCCTATGGTTGATGAAAAGTAGATCACTTTTTTTTTTTAAGTAATACTTTACTTGCTATCTATTTCTACTATTATTTATATTATCTCTCTAATAGATATTGGGTCTACCAACACATGTGCATGTCCACCCGTTTAAGATGAAGGTAAGGACGATTACTATTCACAAATATTTTTTTTTTAAATATTTTTGACCTTATCATTCAAGTGTCATTATCGCTTTGTATTTTCAATGAGATTTACAACTACTCTCGTCGCGTCACGTGTCATTACGCATAAACAATATACGCTCATATTTTTGTTAAGATTATGGACCATTCATGTAGCTACGTGTTCTTATTCAATCTTTTGATTTTCTCATATTTCTCGATTGTAAGTTTGCTTGACCAATTGTGCATAAATTTTCTCGTGTTGCACCCTCATCTCATGTCATGTGACAAGGTCACGAATAACAAGCACTCAAGCCTGAAGCAAAGCAATGTCTTTCTCAATCGATCAATTTGGCTTCTAACTCATTTTTTTGTGCTAACAAAAGGATATGGGAAGCAGAAAACCAATATAGGAGATTGTATTAAAACTAAATATTGAATTGTAATGTGTGGAATGAAAAAGATGGTTGGGGCAGTTTTTGTCTGGCAATCCAACGGGTTGCTGCTCTTGGCCCAACAGCCTTTCCCAGTTTTGTTCGGTGGAGCTGAATTTGTTGCATTGATGGCAATTCAACCCAAATGGCCAAGCACAAAAAGGCCTTGTTGACCTACTATATAGAAGATATATACATGTGGTTAAATGGCCTAATTTCTCATGCTTAGGGTTGGCTGGGTAAAATCGGACCTATAAAAGCTGGTGAAGAAGCTCTGGAGCCATGATCTTCAAAGTTGACCTTTTCCTCTCTGCCGGATTCTAAATGCCTAACTAACCATAGATTTTAGTTCAATAATGAGCAATCAATTCTCTGAGAGCAGATGCCACCTTTTATAGACAAATAATCCCTACGATTCTTCTATTATAATCAAATTACGAAACCAACATTGTCTCCCAATTTTAATACGAGTAAGTAATCTAGAATCAATTCCCAGTTTCAGTCATATAAATCTAGGACGTCCAAACATTTTTAAATAAGACTTTTATAAACCAATTTGGACTCAAACATCCGGCCTAAATACACCCTCACTTATGCTCATATTCTAACAACCCATGCATGCCTAGGCGATTGTTTCTAACATTTGTGTCTTTTTTTATGCAAGCCACATTGGAAGAGGGAGATACTGAACCTAGAACATCAAGTACATCAATACTGCTCTTAACTACTTCAGTTAAAAGCCCTCTACATCATTCTTCTTGATTGTACGCATGAGATGAGATAAAGGCAAATCTTTGTGATTCAACAAATTAATAAATTGTGACCTTAATAAATTTGACACTTTTTGCAAGTGGTGGATTGCTCCGGTGAATAGGGCATTCTCTTCAATCCACCTCGGGTTCAAATCCTCCCTATCTCCCTTTTCCAGCTTAGAGTAGTAACATCTCTTGTAAAATAGATAAATAAATAAATGGGACACTTTATCCCCAATAGAAAGAAAGAGGACACATTGGGGGTTAGATTTGGGTCTAATCACAAAGCCCAATATACGAAAAGGTTTCATTTATGCATTGTTGGGTTGGGCTAAATTTCCTAGTGGTTAGATAGTCAATAGTGATGATGATTCAACATTGAATGATGGGCCGGTGGCACAGATATGAAGCATCAAATCGAAGCCCTAGACTTGTATTCAAATTAATTTCCCTCCCAAGAAAAAAAAAAAAGGTGACAAAACAAACATCAATGTAGTAGTGTATATAGGCTCCTAACATTTCTGAATCTTCAGCACTTGTGAAAGTAGCTTATGCTACACACTGGAATTGCTATCATTTTGTTTGTGGTCCCACGCTGACTGTGAGGTTGACCCGTCATATGATTAAGAGTATCCATCCTCTTAGATTTTCTGTATTCAATTTTCATATTTTTATTATCGATTGTATAAAAAGAGAACGAGTTGTAGATTCTAAATAAGATGTAACAAATCAAAGTTGTTTTTGAAAATTGAATGAGAGGGATTGTCTCGTCTTTGAGCTTTAGTTTGTTATATTGGGTATCGTCTTTGTAAATCTATTGAAAATAGATGTGGGTATAGTTTATGAAGTGTTTTTACGTTAAGATTGTGTTTAACTTTCTTACGGTAATGACATAATTCCTAAGGCAATAAAGCTATTCTATAATGCATTTCAACGATTAAAATTGCTTAGTCATCTTTTTTTTTTCCAAAAAAAAAAAAAATTGTAAATCGCGCATAACGTGTCGTGATTAAAAAAGAAATTTTCTCACTCGGGAAAGGGCATGTAGACAACGAAGCAATCAATACCGCTATACAACATTCAAAATTCAACAGGTGTTTTCTGCTCCAAATCGCATTTACATTTTTACCACAATCGCATTTGTGAGTGTACGGGGGGAGGATCCCACAATTGACAATTCCTTAACTTAGCCAAATATTTAATTAAAAGTTGATTATTCTTCTGAGCAGCCAATTAATTGTTGGACACTTTTGGTAGAAAATCCCACCCTTAATTTACTAGCTACCTGTCCCCGCCAATTAATTTTTAGACACTTGATTATTCTTATGTAAATCCAGGTAATTCCCCGCCTTAATTTACTAGCTACCTGTCCCAAACTACCCCAATTCCTTTTCTAGCTGACGACGTGACACATCGCTTTGGATTATAATTTTCTCTCTTTTTTCATTCATTTCCATTCATTCCTCTTACATTCTCTATTTTATTTTTTTATAAAAAATTAATATAAAATGTTAACTTAGTTTAACCGTGACCATTCAAATAGGAGGGGGGAAGGGAGGGAAAAAAAAGTGGGGAGAAAATCTTACTCCCTATTAAATGAATCGTGTTTATCGAAAAATGATACTTGTCGGATCATCTAGGGATTCCAGAGATTCCGTGATTGTGATCGTTCATCGTATATCATGGGGTCAATTTTCGTTAAGTACTATTTATATTTAATTTTAAATTTTAAATGATTTTCGACCCACGATATACAATGAACAATCACGATCATGGGATTTTCAGGATCTCGGATCCTTTTCCATGTTTATCGTGTCATACCAATTATCTTATTGAATTGTGTTGTGTCAAAACTGTTATTTTGTTAAATTGTGTTATGTCAAACGCATTATCTTAACAAGTTCTTATATATTGACCCGATAACTATCATGCAATTAATTGTCTTGCCTAACTTTCCATTTTGGTCATATCCTATAGCAAATGGCACGCATGCACAATCGAAAAAGTTGGCCAAGAATTATCCGACAGCGTGGCTGGCAGAATGGGGCGTCCAAACACATTCTAAATCTCCTCGTTCTCTCACACAAACACGTGGTATGTTTTAACATAGTAGTGTATGTCACTTATAGTGTCACGAAAACAAAACAGAGCCAAAATTTGAGTAATTTCACTAAAGGACAAAAGATAATTTAGGACTTAAAGGGCAATACCTTGATTGTTTGTCCACCATGCCAAACAAAACTCATTGAAGATCGCTCGTTAGGAATCTATAAAGTTTAAAAAGCTAAAGAAAAAAGGTGAAGGTATCCCTTTGATTTCACGAAACACATTTTTTCACTTTGGAAAAATCAATTAAAACAACCCAAAATAAATTATAAAAATACTTAAAAAGGAAAACTATAAGCAATTACTCCTCAAACAACCCACCGGGTTTTGTCCCGATTTCGTTTTCTTAATAATTTATCCGTAAATTACAAAAAAAACAAAAAATGGAAAATATCACAATGTGTGCCATTCATCCTAATCTTTGAAGATGACGTCACTGGCCATACTCATCAACGACCCGATCGCATCCGGCGGGAACTTCCTCGCGAACAGAAACGGGTCCCGCCGTTCCCTCACCGTCAAAACAGTGTCGTTCCCGCTCTCCTCCTCGTCGCCGTACCTCGGCCTGTCGTTCCTCAGCGATTGAATCAACTCGGGCCCCACCTCGGAGGCGTTGTACGTGAGGGGGTGGCCGTCGAACTTCCCCCGCCAGTCCACGTGCGTCAGCGTGGCAGGCACTAGGCCGCCGGGGTCTCGCATGTTGAGGAGGGTAGGAAAGTAATTTTCCTCGGGGTAACACGAGTCCCAACGCTCGCACGGTAGCTTGAACTTGGACCAAAGCCGGTGGTCACCCACCACCATCCTCGCGTGCTTCCGCTTCAGAACCCAAAACTGGGACCCGATCCGAAACTCCTCCAGCTTCACCTGCGGCAACATCGCGTCCGCCCCACGCGCCGCCCATCTATCGTACGCCCCGATCTCGTTATCCAGAACCTCGATGAAACTCTTCTTCGATCGGGCGAGCGTCCGGTACGTGAAGTTGAAGGAGTGGAGGGGGATGCACGAGGGAGAAATGAGCGCGAACATGGCGTTCGTTTTGTCGCCGAGAAGCGCGTGGGCGAGCAAGCGGCGCGCGGCCGAAATGAGCGTGGAGGTGAACCTCTGGGCAGGTTTGGAGGGGATGACGCGGTGCGCGAACACGCCGGAGAACGGCGGGTAGTAGGGGAATAGCGGGTCGGCGTGGACGTAAATGGAGAAATGGGTTTTGGGGATTTTGTTGAAGAAGAGCTCCCAGAGAGGGGAAAAGGGGAGAGGGGTGGTGGTGAGGAAGAGGAAGGCGATTTTGGGGCGGGCGGATCGCGGGGGGCGCGAGTTGACCCGAGCGGCGAGGCGGAAGAGGGTGTCGTCATCTAAAGGGAGGGACTTTGGCGGTGAAATTGGATTAAAGTCTGTTAGGGGTTTGGAGGGTTTTGTGATTTGGGAGGGGGAAATGGTTGCGGTGGTTTTTGTGGCCGTTGGGCTGTTGATGGTGAAGATTACGGTGAGAGGAAGACACAGAAGAACCGCGCAGATGAGAGAGAAAGGGGTTGGGGAGAGCATGGTTAATGGTTCTCGTTTAGAGAGAGAGAGAGAGGAAAGAGGAGAGAGAGACAGTGACTGGTGGGATTTTTAGTAAAATGGAGAGTGAGATTTGGTGGAAGAAGAAGAAGAGACGGCGGGGATGAAGATTCATGACAACCCAAAAGCGTTAATTTATTTTATTTTCTTAATAATTTATTTTATTAATTTTTTGTTTGGAGGGAATTAAGGGGACTTAATGCTAAATGACGTGATTTATGTGTGAAACCTGATTAGACTCGAATTAAACCTGATTAGATTAGATTCCTTACAATCCTTAATCCTCGATATTTTTTTATTAATTTTAAAGCGTGCATGACATAGTAATCATAATAAAGCATGCATGGTGGGGGTATTTGTGTTTCGGTGATGAAGAACGGATAATACACATAAATAAAAATTATTTATATTAAAACATTTAGTCGACCAGGTCGTATTTTAATATACTGAAAAAATTTCGTAGCAATTTAGGATGAATTCGAAACCAGTTTTTAACCGAATGAATCACATGGTGATGGTAAGAAAAAAGCTGGATTACTCTACGAGTCTTTTTATCTTTGAAATAAGGTAAATTATCGTGACGAAGCTAACAAACAATTTTTTTGGTAAATTACATAAAACTACCTCAATTATTAGGGTCACGATAGTTTTATACCTCATATTTTTAAAATGAAAATGTCATACCGCATCTTACGAATTTGTGACAATGTCATACCTCCGTCAATTTTTCTGTTAGTTTTTCTGTTAAGTACTGACATGGCTAGAGACGGAAACCACTCACTAATCTAACTGGATTAAAAATAATTTAATATATTTTTAATAATTAAATATTAAAAATTAAGAATAAAAAAAAACAAAAAAATTTCCTAGGGGTGCGAGTGCGACATCCCCTTTCCTTCACCCGCACCAATTTCAATTTTTTTTTGTTCTTCTTCTCTCTCCTCCTCTTGCTTCTTCTTCTCATGGGCCGAAACTGGATTTGTCACTTTTTTTTTTGTTCTCCTTCTCTCTCTCCTTCTCCTTATTCTTCTCTCTCCTTGGGCCGAAACTGGGTTTGAATTTATTTATTTATTTTGGTTTATGGGTTGCGGGTAGAGGGAAAAGGGGACGAAGATGAAGATGGGGAGGAGAGAGAGGGTTCTTCTTCTTGGGCCGAAACTGGGTTCGATTTTTTTTTTTTTTTTTGGGTTACAGGTAGAGGGAAAAGGGGAAGAAGATGAAGATGGGGGAGGAGAGATGGGTGCGCGAAGAAGGTGGGGGGGGGGGGGAAGGAACTGGTTGGGTTGGGGCTTTTTTTT
Source organism: Cotoneaster glaucophyllus (assembly GCA_036320875.1). NCBI lineage: Eukaryota > Viridiplantae > Streptophyta > Magnoliopsida > Rosales > Rosaceae > Cotoneaster > Cotoneaster glaucophyllus. The sequence goes on along the minus strand of CM070073.1, from coordinate 8,339,638 downwards.
TTTTTTTTTTTTTTCTTCTTCTTCTTCTTCTTCTTCTTCTTCTTCTTCTTCTTCTTCCGCAGGGGGGTTAAATTTTTTCTTCCTTCTTCCTTCTTCCTTCTTCCTTCTTCCTTCTTCTGGGTTGCAGTTTGGGTTTTTTTTTTTTTGTCCTCCTCTTCTTCTTCCTCTTCTCCTCCTTCTTCTTCTTGTTCCGTGGGCGAGCGGGCCCGGGGGGGGGGGGGGGGGGGGGATGGGTTTTCTTCTTCCTCTTCCTCCTTCTCCTTTTCCTTATTCTTCTTCTTCCTTCTTCTGGGTTTTTTTTTTCTGGGTTGCAGTTTCCTTTTTCTTTTTTTTTTTCTCCTCTTCCTCCTCCTCCTCCTCCTCCTCCTTCTTCTTCTTCGGTTCTTCCTCCTTCCCCGGGGGTTTAGTTTTTAATAATATTTTATTAATTTTTTAATAGAAAATGGGCTCATAATTAAGCTACATCAGCACTTAACAGAAAAATTGACGGAGGTATGACATTGTCACAAATTCGTAAGATGCGGTATGACATTGACAATTTTAAAAGATGAGGTATGAAACTGTCGTGATCCCAATAGTTGAGGTAGTTTTTTGTAATTTACCTCAATCCTTTTAATGCCATAAGGTTCACGCGTCCCGTCTGAGAAATCAGAGCCGTTCGATTGGGACGATGACGGAGGGTGTTCGAAGGCTTGGATCACAGAAGCGATCAGTTTTAATGGGGGGAGATGTCTTGGACACCATGGCAGGTGCACACGTGGCCGGCATGCAAGTGATGTGGGCCCCCTCTGGTAAGTGGGAGAGGTTATTATAATTGGGGCCCACAATGATGCTCGGTGGTGGGGACTTGGAAGACAGAAAAAACATACAAATATCAAAGTTTTGCTATTTTTCTAAGCCACACTCGAACCTGTAAGAAGTTCTTTGAAAGAACTACTTATATTTGACGCACACCAAAAGTTATATTTTATAAATAAATAAATAAAACAGGAATAATTGGCCGCAAATCATGTTATTTATTATTTTCAGACTCGCAGAGGTTATAAAGAATTTAATCTAGTCTGTGGCGCACAACAAAAGTTATATATATATATATATATATATATATATATATATAGGAATTGCTTAAGGAGAGGGATCCCTATTTTTTTCAAAAAATGGGGATTAGGTGTGTGGCCCACTTCACATCGAATTTCAACGATCCAAACCGTGTATTTTTCAAGTTACACCTCATAGATCATCCTTGCAAAATATTAGCCAAATCTAAAATATTTAAGACATCTAATTTGATTCAAAAATATTAACGAATACTTTGTTATATAAGAAACAATGAAATTTTATCTTGATAATTAAATAGGCAAATGGTTTCGGATCGAATTGAATTTTTGCAAGGATGATCTATGAGGTGTAACTTGAAAAATAGACGGTTCAGATCGTTGAAATTAGATGTAGAGTGGGCCCCACACCTAATCCCCATTTTTTGAAAAAAATGGGGATCCCTCTCCTTAAGCAACCTGTATATATATATATGAATCTTTTAATAAGAGGAATATATATTTTTCTAAAAAAATAGGGACATTTTCTTGATCATTGGATTTGACTTTAATGAAATTGTGTGACCTGTGATTTAATCTGAACCACACAATTTCATTAAAGTCAATCCAACGGTCAAGAGGGTATTCTTATTTTTTTAGAATATATATATATATATATATATATATTAAAAAAAAAAAAAAAAACCTTGTGATAAGTTACGATCATCCACTCTTTCGGTGCCTGAAGAGATTATGGAGAAGTTCGCATTGCGCGTGATTGCAATTGTAAGAAGAATCGAATTTCAAACCAAAGCTTCGTTTTGTGTCAACAATTTGATTTTGATATTGAGATGATATGAGGCCATCTCCAACCGATGGCTGGCCAGAAGGCTCGTTTGAGCCCTCTGGCCCTCCAAGATTCTCCAAGATATTAATATTTTAATGAACAGTACAGGGCCATATTTGCCTCCGTCTCCAACCGAGGGCCAGAGGGCTCGTTTTAGCCCTATCACAAAAAACCGTCTCCAACCGAGGGCCAAAGGGCCATAGGGCCAAACATAATTTATTATTTTAAAGCTACAATTTAAAGCTACAATTTAATTTTGTTTCATATTGTTTAATGTTGTTTCATGTTACTTAATTTAATTTAATGTTGTATAATGGCCTAGGAAGTTATAGGAAAAAAATAGAATTAAAAAAAATTGAAACAAATTTTGTAAAATAGAAGTTATAGGAAGTTATAGAAAAAAATAAGGTTTAAATTGAAGTTGTAGAAAAAAAAAGAAAAAAATAAGGTTTAAATTGAAGTTATAGAAAAAAATAAGAAAAAATAAGGTTTAAATTGAAGTTATAGAAAAAAAAAGAAAAAAAAAAGGTTTAAATTCATAAAAAATAAAAAAAAATAAAAAATAAAAAAAGGTGAAGCAACGGCTAGTGACCCAACTAGCCGTTAGAGTTAAAAAAAATTCAAACTATTGCTGTCGGTTGTAACCGACAACAATACTAAATAAATAAATAAAAAAACTGTTATTACTTAATGCTGTCGGTTTTAACCGACAGCAATGAAAAACCTTAAAAAAAAAAGAGCCAGCCAGCAGCCAGCCCTCTCCGATTCCGTGGGGCCCTCCCAGATTCCAGAGCCCTCTGGCCTAGCCCTCGGTTGGAGACGGTTTTAGGGCCATTTTCGGCCCTCTGGCCCTCTGGACCATTCGGTTGGAGATGGCCTGATATTCGAGCTCAAAACTTTTGGTTTTAAGAAAAATATTATTAATTAACTTAATTATAAATTATTTGCGTGCCAAATATTGGGTTGGAGTTGGAGAGATAACAAAAATGACTATATCCTCTTATTCACGCGACAAGTTACACTAATATTAAGTTTATAACTCTTATAAAACTTGGTTATAATTAGGATAATGTTGTGGACTATTTTATCTAACAAAGGGAGAGAGGGCCAGCGGCAGAGAAAGAGAGAGAAGAGAGATATGTGTTTGTAGAATTGTAGGGGAATTGTGTGTTTATCCCTCCTACATTGAACCTTTATTTATAATAATAAGATGATAGGATATTCCTTGGTCCCCAAGGAATATCAGTTACAATAGGAAAGGATAAACCCTAATCTAATCTAACCTAGGATTTACACAATCATACTTCGATTAGGAATGTTTCACAACACTCCCCCTTGAGTGTGTAAATACTCAAGGTAGATTTAGCATCATGCAGAAGTTGAGGAAGTCGACTCGTCAGTGCTGATTCCAAGGAACAATGCTTATTCTCAATAAGGTAGGAACTTGCATAAGTAGTAAGTCTCACTTAAAAACCCTAAGGCTATGGCAAAAACCCGAGTAGGGACAAAATCCTTAGTCTAATGAAAAATGCGTGAGAAAATGCAAAGTCAAAAGAAACGTCTAAATGACGTCATCAGGGATATGACCAGCCCAAGGTGGGTGCCTCGTTAAAACCTAGTTAGGTAGCAAAAACCCAGTGGGAAAAATGCTCCTAATCGTAGGGAAAAAGAGTACATTAAGATCAAACAAGTATCTACAGGATACTCCCCCTGAGTTTGACAAAATTCCAAAGAGAAATAGCAAAGTTACAACTCAGAAAGTTTACGCATATCGATTCCATGAACAAGCTTCTGAAATGTCGTCTTCGGTAGTGATTTGGTGAAGAGGTCAGCCAGATTGTCTTGCGAACGGATTTGCGTGACTTCAATCTTCTGCTACTTTTGTTGTTGATGTGAAAAGAAAAACTTTGGCGCAATATGCTTGGTGTTGTCTCCTTTGATGTAACCCTTCTTGAGTTGTTCGATGCAAGCTGCGTTGTCTTCAAAAATCGTCGTCGGGACATCAACGGCGGGGTGAAGATCGCAGAAGCTTCGAATATGGCCCACTACTGCTCTCAACCAAAAGCATTCCCGAGTTGCTTCATGTAAGGCGAGGATTTCAGCATGGTTAGATGAAGTGGCAACTAAGGTCTGTTTAGTCGACCTCCAAGATATTGCGGTGCCTCCAACGGTAAAGACATAACCCGTTTGAGAGCGCGCCTTGTGCGGATCAGATAAGTATCCTGCGTCGGCATAACCAACGAGGCGAGAATAAACTCGAAGAGTACATTGTGCGACACCATTCGAGGATTCATAGGGATAGAACAAGCCCAAATACGTAGTACCCTTAAGGTAACAGAAGATGTCTTTTACGCCAGCCCAGTGTCTGCGTGTAGGTGCATTACTGTATCTTGCCAAAAGATTAACAGCGAAGGAGATGTCGGGTCTAGTACATTGAGCTAAGTACAATAAAGCGCCTATTGCACTTAGATAAGGAACTTCAGGCTCCAAAATCTCTTCATCATCCTCCTTCGAACGGAAGGGATCTCGTTTTGCATCTAGTGTACGAACGACCATAGGAATACTCGAAGACTTCGCTTTATCCTCATTAAAGCGGCGCAACACCTTCTGGGTGTAGTTCGATTGATGTACTAGGATTCCATTCGAACAATGCTCTACCTCGAGACCGAGACAGTATCGAGTTTTACCTAGATCTTTCATCTCAAATTCCGACTTCAGGTGCGCGGCAGTTCTCGCGAGCACTTCAGGAGTTCCGATGAGATTCATGTCATCGACATATACTGCAACAATCGCAAATCCGGAATGTGACTTCTTAATGAACACACAAGGGCATAATTCGTTGTTCACATATCCCTGACTAGTCAAATACTCACTCAGACGGTTATACCACATTCTTCCTGATTGTTTCAAGCCGTAGAGTGAACGCCTCAGCCGAATTGAGAGCGTGTTCCGAGGTTTGGAAATATTTGAACCAGTCAATGTAAGTCCTTCAGGAACTTTCATGTAAATTTCCATATCAAGATCCCCATAGAGATACGCGGTTACTACGTCCATCAGCTGCATATCTAGTTTTTCGGAAACTACCAAACTGATAAGGTAGCGAAAAGTAATCACATCCATAACGGGTGAATAAGTTTCGTCATAGTCAATCCCGGGGCGTTGTGAGAAACCTTGTGCAACAAGACGAGCTTTGTAACGCACAATTTCGTTCTTCTCATTACGCTTCCAAACGAAAACCCACTTGTAACCAACGGGCTTCACATGTGGAGGAGTAGGAACTACAGGTCCAAACACCTTACGTTTCGCAAGCGAATCGAGTTCAACTTGGATTGCTTGTTTCCAGTTTGACCAATCAGCTCTACGTCGACATTCATCGACGGAACGCGGTTCAATGTCATCGTTCAACATGATCTCAGTAGCTACTGCAAATGCTAATGCATCGTCGACAATCATCTCATTTCTACGCCACACATCATCTAAGCTAGCATAATAGACCGAAATCTCACGATTCTCGGGAGGAGGATTCGTCTCTTCAAGGACGCTTCCATAATCTAGAATTTCCTCATGAGTTGGGTAGAATGAGTAAGCGATAGTCGGATTCACGGTAGGTTCTTCAGGACCTTGTGCCGTGGTTTTCCTCTTCCGGGGGTGTGTATCCTTTGAACCAAGGGGTCTGCCACGCTTTTGTGTAGGGGCAGATGATTGGCTAGCCGCTAATGTACGTGGGTCACCAGAATTGGTGTCCCGAGCTTCCAGGAGGGTAGTCCGTCGTACATTTGGTACATCTATCTTTGCAGGCGTATTCGCAGCTGGAATGTGTGATCTTGTCACGCGCGCTAGATCGATGAAAGCATCTAGCATGCTCTGAGCTATGCTCTGAAGATCTAATATGCGCTGCACTTCAGTTTCAGACTGAGCGGTGCGGGGATCTAAATGAGACAAAGTGGGAGTCGTCCACGATAATTCGCGTTGTTCTTCGGGAACGTTGACGTTCTTATCTCCCCCTAACGACGGGAAGACTGTCTCATAGAAGTGACAATCCGCAAAACGAGCGGTAAACAGATCGCCTGTCAAAGGTTCTAAGTAACGAATAATCGAAGGAGAATCATATCCGACATAGATTCCCATCCTTCGCTGAGGCCCCATTTTTGTTCGTAAGGGCGGCGAGATCGGCACATATACCGCACAACCAAAAACGCGCAGATGCGATATGTCGGGTTTGTATCCGGTAACCAACTAAAGGGCACTAAATGGTTGTGTCGCAACAGGCCTCAGGCGGACCAACTTTGCTACATGCAATATTCTATGGCCCCAAGCAGCGATCGGGAGCTTGGTACGTATGACCAACGATCGAGCAATCATTTGTAAGCGCTTAATGAAAGCCTCTGCCAGGCCGTTCTGGGTGTGAACATGGGGCAGTGTTCTAAAAATCGGCCTAGGCGGCGCCTAGGCGCTGGGCGGCGGAGCCCCAACTCGATTTCGGCCAAAACGTTCACTTAAGGCGGGGAAGATTTAGGCGGCCGCCTAGGCGCTCGTTAGGCGTTCTAGGCGGTCTCGGCGGTGCTAGGCGGCTATCAAGGCAGCTGCAAATCCCAAACTCACTGTAACTCTCGCAACAAATCTGCAACTTCCGATGTCGTATGTAGAAGCAGAGCCTCGGCGAGCTTCTGAAGCTTGCCGTCTATGAGCAGATGAGGGAAGATATCATACGTATAGAGAGAGAGAGAGAGAGAGAAAGCCTCGACGTCGCAAGTTGCAGTCTTGCAGATTTAGTTTTTAGATTCTGAAAGGGCTAATGTAGAAGAAGAAGTGAAAGGGTTTAATGGGAATGATACTTTCACTTTTCGATGGGTCAAAATATGGTTTTGATCTGAGCTCCACCTTGGGGAATGTGAGAAAGGTGGTGGAACCCGGTTTTTATTTTTGAAACCAAGCACTAGCACACTGCATGGTCTTGTCATTGGGGAATGTGAGAGAGGTGGAGTGGAACCCGGTTTCTAATTTTGAAACCACCCACTGACACAATGCATGGGCTTCTTATCTTTTGAAAAGTTGGAGATATAAATAAATATATATACATATTATATAAATGTTATATCAACCTAAATCCGCCTAGCAGTATACGATGTAGAGGTCTAAATAATGATATAAATATATATACATATTATATAAATGTTATATAAATGTTATATGCATGGGCTTCTTAATTCATATTATATAAATGTTATATGAATTATTTAAATAATGATTTTTTTTAGACTATCATATTATATACATAAAATAAGTAATTATATAGTCATATAATATATAATAAATCTAAATCCGCCTAGTCCGCCTAAGCGTCCGCCTAGGCCCCGCAGCATTATCCAATCGAATATATTTGATCGGATAATCAGGGTGGTGAGCCCTGAGCTTGATAACCTGAGCCAACAGTTTGGAGAATGCAGCGTTCCTTGTGGACAACAAGCACACGTGTGACCAACGTGTGGAAGCGTCAACCAAAACCATAAAGTATCTAAATGGTCCGCATGGAGGGTGAATCGGTCCACAAATGTCCACCTGAATCCGTTGTAGAAAAATGGGAGGATTCGAACGAATCTTGTCATAAGAAGGCTTAGTGATAAGCTTTCCCATTGAACATGTTTGACATGCGATTCCTTGGATTGAACCTAAACTGCGGGTTAGTGGATGCCCGTGTGAAGTTTTGAGGATACGGCGCATCGCTATTCGTCCAGGATGTCCCAAACGATCATGCCAAAGTGTAATTTCGTGCGCGGTCCCAGTAGTAGGGCCGGCCACATAGTGGCATTCTATGGGGCGTATGGTCGTAGTATACAGACCACTCGGGGTACGCTTCATCTTCTCTAGAATACGCTTCTGGCCATATTCGTAGGAAGTTATGCACAGAAATTCAACTCCGTTTTCTACGTGGGTTTCAGCGTGGTAATTGTTATCTCTAATATCCTTGAAACTTAGCAATGGTCAAGATTGTACCATTGGACAACATTATATGTGCCTTACCGTATCCTTCGATCAGGTTAGATGGGCCTGAGAGGGTTGTCAGAGGTGCATTCTTAGGTATGAAGTTAGTGAAATAGATGCGTTCACGCAAAACTATGTGCGTGGTTGCACTATCTGCCAGACAACTAACTTTCCCACTAGTCATACCTAGAATGAAAAATTAATTTGAATCGGTCACATGCATAAAAGTTTATAAAACAATTATCAATTCAAAATAATTTAATTTATTCAAGGATTAAAATTGAATATCCAAAATAAATCACCAACTAATAATCCAAAACATAAAGGAAAATTGTTCAAAAATCAACCAAAAACAAAGGGGGGTTCAGCCACTAGGTGGAATTCGGCCCCATTTGTCTTATTTTAACTAAAAATAAGTCTATGTCTAAGAGTCTAATCTTCCATAGGGGTGGTATCCTTCTGAAAATCAGAAACCTCTATTTTTGTAGTCTCTGGTTCGTCCACTTGCATGAATATGTCCTTTTGGCGATCAGCCAAAGCGACCCATAATGCACGTGGATCCTCTTCAGCAAGATACTCAGTTTGTAGAGTGTCATGGATATGTCTTCGGATGAAGATCATAGCAGTGGCTTTTTCAGCTTCGCCAACAGGTTTATCTGTTGCTTCTTCAATAGCCGGACGCAAGTTCTTTGCAGTGAGGTGGAGCTTCACATCTTGAACCCACTTAAGGCAAACACAAATATATATGCAAACAAATATGCAACAAGTATATGCAAAAATATAGCTTTAGGTTTAGTATTATAATTGAATTAATTTATTTGGAATTCGGGCCAAATTAAAGTGTGGGTAAAAATATAAAAACCCATTTGGGCCTAAAAATAATTAGGCGAATAAAATTCGGGGTCCAAATAAAAAAACTAAGCCACGGGTGGCTTGAAAAATTTTGGTCCGTGTGACCTAGGCCCAAATTTGGGCTAGGGTTTTGTGTGGGGCTGCTGCAGGCAGACCAAAAAAAATTCAACTCGGGCTGCTGCAGGCAAGCCTAGAAACAAATTTTTTTTTTTTTTTTTATGCGGGCCGCTGCAAGCAGGCCCAAAAACAGAAAAAAAAATGCAGGCCGTGGAGGGTTCAAACCCAAAAGACCGTGGGTCACAGATCCCAGCCGTGCTGGGTGTGTACCGCCGGGGAAGAACACCGGTGTCGCTTCAGGCGACTGTCCTCGGAGGGTATGGCATGGCGAATCATGGGGAACCAACTGGGAACAGAGATTGGAGAAATCTCGACGTGATATCAAAACCATAGAATTTCGATTGTTATTTCAAAGAAAAAAAATCGAATATCAGCCAAGAATGTCGTCGGGGGTAGCCAGAGGTGGCTGGGCATGGCTGCAGGCCATGCTTATTCGACGGTTTTCTGGAGAGAAAAAGGGAGAGCTGCAGGCTCTCGGCTTGGTGGCTTGCGGCCTTGCAGGATGCAAAGGCATGGGTTCGAAGAACCCAGATGTTCCCGATTCCAATTTTTTCATTTATAATTCAATTATAGGCATATAAAATTCAATTCAATATATATTTCAATGAATCACAGATTTACAGTGGTGCATATGCAAAATAATATTTTCAATGCATGTACATATGTAAGATTTAATTCATAACCAATATCAAATTCACATAATTTCAGCAATTATGGTTATGAGGCATACACAATTTATGTAGAATCTAAAATACGTAAAACGTAAAGTTGGGTCATGCATCATGGTGAATGTTCATGCTATCAGGGCTTGCAAAATATCGAGTTAAAAGCCGTTGTTTTGAAAGAACCTGATTGCGTGATGATATGGATGAACTGGTTTGATGCAGAAAAATTCTCCAACGTCAGATTCCTAAGCGCAGCGGTAGGAGCGTGCTGATAACGTGTTGTGGACTATTTTATCTAACAAAGGGAGAGAGGGCCGGCGGCAGAGAAAGAGAGAGAAGAGAGATATGTGTTTGTAGAATTGTAGAGGAATTGTGTGTTTATCTCTCCTACATTGAACCTTTATTTATAATAATAAGATGATAGGATATTCCTTGGTCCCCAAGGAATATCAGTTACAATAGGAAAGGATAAACCCTAATCTAATCTAACCTAGGATTTACACAATCATACTTCGATTAGGAATGTTTCACAACAGATAAATACTTTTGTCTGTACGCAATTATTCTTCATGTTGTTTTCTATAAATAATATAATACATAATAAGTATATTTAAATTACATGGAAAGATATTCAAATACAAAATCTTAAATATAAAAACGGATCCTCTTAATCAACTGAACTACAAACTATTTGCTTATTTCAGTATTCTTCTAAGCCTTGCAAGATTGTATTACAACTATTTTTTGAGTTATTTTTCTTTTCCTACTACTTTTTTTTTTTTGGTCAAGGAAACTTTTATTAACTACAAAGAAACATATTTACAAACAAAATGCCCAGAAACAGGAAAACATAAACAAGCAAAAGACGGGCCAAACACCAAACAAATAAGAGCTCAACCAAATAGTTGAGGCCGAAAAACAGGAAAACAAAAAACCGATAAGTTCGTTGTTACCGTCTCTGCCAAAACAGTGCACCTCGACCTGCAAAAATCCAACACCGATCTGCTCCCCGAGCATAGCCATTAAGTAAAGATAACCACAAACTGAAAGAAATCAGTTGGCTATCGATGGAAAGAATCCCACGGAACACCATGAGCAACACTGCCACACACGACAGACATCAGAGATATGGTGATGGTGTTGGGAACACCCGAGTCAGTCAAAACACCGAAACTCGAAGCACCATCTCGAAAAGTATGGCTAAAGATCAAAACTTAGATGAAGGAGGAAAATGGATGTTAGCAAGGTAAGAATAGGAGGACAAATCAAGATGAGGATGAAGGTGTAAGAGCAACAGAGAATGGGAAAATAGGAGAGAAGAAAAGAAAGGGAAAAGTGGCAACTGATCCCCGCTAGAGCTAGAGTCGGTGCCAAATAGCTGATGAATCAAGATTAAAACCCTCACCAAAAGGGAAGAACTCTCACGTTGGGAAATAAGCTCTATCACGGAAGGAGAGAAAAAAAAGTCTTTCATATTTAGGACCACCCTTAGGTCATCTCCAACCGAGGGTTGGTCAGATGGCTCGTTTTAGCTTTATGGCCTCTAATATATTAATATTTTAATGAACAGTACATGGCCATATTTGCCTCCATCTCCAACCGAGAGCCAAAAGGCCATAGGAATTGTTTTAGCCCTGTCACAAAAAATCGTTTCCAACCGAGGACTAAACATAATTTATTATTTAAAAATTACAACTTAAATTCAAATCCAACGACTAAATGAAGAATTGAAATAAGAAAATATAATCTGAATAATTGAAGGAAAGATTGAAGGAAGAGGTAAGGAAATATAATGTGAAGAATTGAAATAGAATGAAGTGAGATAGTATGGAATTGTCAAAATTATATGAGAAATGATGTAGGAATGACTTATGTATTGCTTGAAGAAAAAAAAAAAAAGGAATTTTTAAATTTCATAAACCAAGGCATAATTTAAAATTTTAAATGATGTAGGAATGGCTTAGGTGTTTATGAATGCCTTATGTGGAGCCAAAAATAATCACAAGGCGACACTTGGATTTTTTGACAAAAGAGGACAAAATTACCCTCGAGGCACACTGGATTTCCTACGCGCGAGTAGTAGACAATCATCCCTCAACAAAGTCAAAAGTGCCCAAAATAGGTAACAATTTAAAACCTATTTCATCAAATTCCTCCTATAAGGTAATTCCCAAAACCTATTTCATTCCATATATTCCCTACTTTATTATTTAGCTAATCAATTAGCTATTTATTTTATACATTCCATAACTTCTAAAACCTTCCTTCTAAAATCATGATAATTGGCTAATTAATGGATTTATTACTTAATTAATCCATTAATTGTCAATTAGATCATCCATTACACCCAAAAGGCTGGTCACCTTCTCTCCCAAAGGGACCAGCCATGCCATATATATTCCATCATATTTTCCCCTTTAAATCACACTAATTAGCTAGTTAATTAGTCAATTAATCAATTTGCCAATTAACTAACCAATTATTCCCATAACTCCCAAAAATCATCAAATCAAGAACCTAGCCCACAAAGGGAGCTAGGGGCTGGTCCTCTCTCACCCAAAGAGGTCGGCCACTCCTCTATAAAAGGCCACATATTTTCTCCAAAACTCACTTCGAATTCTCTTGCTAAAATTCTCAAACACTTTCTCTCTAAATTCTAACTTTGGCATCGGAGGTTCTTCGGCCAAAGCCCCCCCATTCATCATGGGCGCGTGAGGCTCTTGGCCTTGACCAAATGTGTTAATTGTTTTGTAGGTGCAATTTTGTCCAAGATCAAGAAGGAAGAAATTTGCTTCCACACATTAGGAAAAAGAAAAGAGAATTTTTAAATTTTATAAACAAAAATTTGGCAAAAAAAAAAAAATTTAATCCAACGGTAACTAGCCGTTGAATTTCAAATTTTGGCAACCATTCTTGTCGGATATATCCGACAGGAATAAGTACTATTACTGTTGGTTATATCCAACAAGAAATATGATAGGATTAATCAAAATTTTGGAGCAGCCCGGGGTTGGCTGGATTGGGCCAGACGATTGGCCCTTTGACCCTTTTAGATTATGTGGAGCCCAAGAGCCCTCTGGCCTAGCCCTCGGTTGGAGACGATTTTTGACCATATGACCCTCTGAACCTTCAGTTGAAGATGACCTTTTACTACTCAGATGCGGTCCTCTTTTCCTACTACTTTGGCCCTCCCGAGTGGCCATATTGAGGAGGCTTTGGCGAGGAGGTAGGCTCTTTAGTGGCGTTTGGATGAATCAAACGACTTATATTCACGTTTTTTTTATATAACAATCAGTTGTAATCACTTTTTTTTTTTTTTTTTTTTTTTAAACAACCATAATTGTCTACACAAACAGAGTACATAATGGGCTAAACCTGATCGACTAGTAATAATATAGTTCAAATTTTCTTTAACAGGAATCGAACCTAAGACCTTCATTTACCAATAAAGAGAAATACTACTAGATAATTGAGTGGCATAATAACCCGTTCTTAAAAACCTAAAAAATCAACCTCATTTGCAAACAGAAAAAATTGTATAAAACTAAGTGCACTGTTGTGATTGTCCTAGCAGTAAAGCCATTTTTTTAGGGAGCTTTAATAAAAAGGGCTTGAACTAAGTTTATTTTAACCAAAAACCATCCTATAACTTTTTTTTAACCAAAAACCATCCCAGAACAAGGTAAAACCCACCAAACCAACAGACAGCTCGACCACCAGCCAGTCACTCATGGGCTCTCCTTTGGCCCTCATCCTCCTCCTCCTCCCCTTTGTCTCGCTGAGTACTACAACTTTCCTTTTTGAATCACCCTATTTCGTTGAGTATTGAAGAAGTTATATCTATTTGAATCTTACCCAGTTTCCGGCGACCTCTGAGGCTTTCGAGGCATTTTCTGACCAAACCACAACGAGTTAGCCATTGTGCAAGGTACCATTCTCTTCGTCTCTTCGAGAACTACGATTTTCGTTTTGAATCACTCGATTTCGTTGAGTATTGACAAAGTTATGAGCGTTTAAAGTTTGTCCAACCCAGTTTCCGGCGACCTCCGAGGCTTTCGAGGCGTTTTCCGGCCAAACCACAACGAGTTAGCTATCGTGCAAGGTACCATTCTCTTTGTCTCTGCGAGAACTACAATTTTCGTTTTTGAATCACTTGATTTCATTGAGTATTGACAAAGTTATGAGCGTTTAAAGTTTGTCCAACTTTCCAGCCGAAATCCGGCCTTCCCTTCCGTTTAGCTCCGGTGAGCAGCAACCACACCAAGCCCTTTGGGCCATGCACAAACAAACACTGTATCTGGAAAGAAAATGAACATTAACACTGTCGCTGAAAAAATTAACACTGTCGCTGGAAAAATAACATTGTCGCTGGAAAAAGTAACACTGTCGTTGGAAAAATAACACTGTCGCTGGAAAAACATAACACTGTCGCTGGAAAAATAACACTGTCGCTGAAAAAACTAACACTGTCGCTGGAAAAAAAAACACTGTCGCTGGAAAAAAAACACTGTTGCTTGAAAAACTAACACTGTCGCTGAAAATAAACTAACAGTGCAATGACTTAAATTTCAGAAACAATGACTTAGATTCCAGAAACAGTGTTACTTAAAATCCAGAAACAGTGACTTAAATTCCAAAACAGTGACTTAACTTATAACATGGTTTTTTATTAAACAAAACTTATAACATGGTTTTTTATTAAAACTAAAACTTTTCAAGCCATTTTCATTAATTTTCTTTTTTTTTTAACTTATTACGTCGTGAAACTCGATCCTGATTAAAATAATAATATCGCTTATATTGAAAAAAAATTCCCCTCCTCAATAATATATAAAAGTTTCACTGGCCCATGTTGTTTGGGATTGGGTTTCCCGTTATTTATCCCTGGGTAGCTTTGCGATTGTTCTGTTGCGGGCCATTTTGTTTTTGGGCTCGTTGGTCGTCGAATTTGTTCGGTTCTTTGCTTTTTTTTTTTTTTTTCCATAATTTTGTTAGATTAGATGTTCGATTAGTTATTGACATGTTTGAACTTATACCGTCATTCAAGGGTACAACTCCCTTTAATCACTGTGGTAAATGACCACTTGCTGTTCGGTCCTTTGCTTTAGGTTTTGATTGTTGAAAGCAAAGTGCAATTACAATTGAAGAAAGAGAAAAAGAAAAAAAAGGAACCGTATAATGCTCAAGTCGTTAGACTTGTTAGGTGCAGTGAGAGACATGAAGCGGTATACTAAGGTGGTAGTGCCTCGAAATTTATTTTCCATCCTCACTTAGGTGGTTGTGTCTCAGAACTCATCATACGTTGTCATTTATTTTGTCTAATATACCAAATAAGAAGAAATGGATGCAACACACATGTACCACTCTTACTAATTAGTCTAATCTCTATCGACAAACAAGTTATAACATGTTTTAATTTTTTCACATAGCATCAAAAACGTAATCACGTCACAATGTAAGTTAAATGTCTTTTCTATTTTCTCACTCCACCTTGAAAGATTGAACTTTTTAATTTTGTTTCAATTCATTTTTATTGGGTAAAATAACAAGATATAAATTCATCATGAGTTGTTGGCGACTAGAGGAGTAGAGTAGGTTTTTCGGAATTGGATTGGAAAGGATGGACAGCCATTGTTAGCAACAGTGTGAGGTTGGGGTTGCTTAATTAAAGGTGACGACCGACACTGACAAATACTTATCAGAAACTCTCAACTCATGAGGAGATTTTTTAGTGTAACTGTCACACGAGATGGTACATCATGTGTTTCTATATAAATAGTGAGATATGTGTGTTAAAAGATTAACAATTTAAAAATTAAAATTTTACACCATTTACAAAAAAAATACATGATATACTATCCCTGTTGCTGTCACAATTAAAAATTTCTCCGACTCTTGAATGTATACACACAGACACAGTACAGACACAGACGTGAGAGAGAGAGAGAGAGAGAGAGGGAGGGAGAGGGAGAGGGACACCTGGGGTGAGGGGAAGCAGGCATGTGGATGAGTGGGGGACACACCCAAAACACCCCACCTCCTTCTATTCAATTTCAAACCCCAACCCTACCCCTCCCTTTGAAATTATTGTCTACAGAAAAACCCCAACCAAAAATAATAAAAAAAGCAATACAAACAAAACTCTCTCTCTCTCTCTCTCTCTCTCTCTCTCCTCTACTTGAAATCTTGGTGGAACTGCATTTGGGGTCAGTCAGTGTCCTTGAAAAGGAGAAGTCTTTGAGGGAGAGTCTCAGAGTCTAGCAAGAAAAGTCACAACCAGAAGCTGCCTCAAGTTCCCAACTTCCCACAGAAGCTGCTTGACTTTTGCTTCTCTCTCTTAAGTCTAAACCCAACTCTCTCTTTCTCTCTAGAATTGGTTAGAGAGGATGCCGAGATCAGGGCCAAGACCGTATGAATGTGTGAGAAGAGCTTGGCACATGGAGAGGCACCAACCCATGAGAGGTTCTCTCATCAAAGAAATCTTCAGGTTCCCCCAACTCTCAATTTTTGCATGTCTAATTTTTTGGTTTTTTTTTGGTTTTTTTTTTTTAATTTTCTTTTCTGTGGGGTTTTGAAATGTTTAACTTAATCAGTAATCACTTATAAGTGCTTTTGCTTAATTAGGGTTGTGAACGAGATCCATAGCTCAGCTACTAAGAAGAACAAAGAATGGCAAGAGAAGCTCCCAATTGTTGTTCTCAAAGCTGAAGAAATTGTGTACTCCAAAGCCAATTCTGAGGTAATCTTTTTCACTTTTTACTTTTTAATCTAAATACTAATTAGGTTGAGATTAAAAGTTAATTTTTTTTCTTTATTTCTACTTTCTGCATTTTCTGAGTAGGAGAAACAGAGTTGTGGTGTATAATACTGGATTTTTACTTATTTGGTTCTTTTAAAGTGTTGTGCTTTGCAATTTATGTTGTTTTATAGGCAGAATACATGGACCTTAAAACCCTTTGGGACAGAACAAATGATGCCATTAACACGATAATTCGGCGTGATGAGACTACTGAAACTGGAGAGTTTCTTCAGCCTTGTATTGAAGGTATCTACAACAAATTTGGATTGCATAATTTCTTGATATTGTTTAGTATTTGTTTCGGAATGTGCATATGTAGGTCTCCACTTAATAAACTGTTAGTTTCCATTGTGTATAAACATCTGTGTTGACCTCTAAATTTTTTGTAAAACAACCCAGCTGCTCTCATTTTGGGGTGCATACCGAGAAGAGCTACGAGGAGTCAACGGAATACTAACCCAAGGTGTTATCTGATGCCCATGACTTCGCATGTCCCTAGCATTTCTCCTAGTGTGGTAGAGGATGCTAATAAAAAAGATTACACGTCCAATTCGCAGTATAGGCCACATTGTTCAAATTTTGTGAACCCCAAGACTCCTAATTCAACCCCTCTTGTTTTTGAACCTAGATGCCCTGTTGCCCAATATAATGACTGCAATACTATGAAGTTCACGGTTGCATCCGAAAATGTTCCTCCTTCGGGTCATGACCAATGCTTCTCTAGGGAAAATCTGGCAACATCTAATTTTCCTAAATACCCTCTGTACTATGGAAATCTTCCTCAGTTCAAAGAACTGAAACCAGGTTTTGTTGTCCTTCCCAAACCAGTTTCTGACCCTTTAGAACCTGCCAAGATAGGAGTTATCCCAAACCTGCTCTGTAATGGAGATAAATCAAATAATAACACACAAACAGAAAGAAGGGACTACCATGAGAACCCATGTTTGATTGGCTGTGATTTGTCTCTGCGGTTAGGCCCGCTCTCTAGTCAACTCCCAAGCGGTGAGAACAGTCAGCCCCAGGAGGGCAAAGATGTTGGGGTTAAGGAGCAGTTGAAGTGTAGTGATCAGTCACCGCAATTTGATAAACAGTTTTCTCTCATTCCTAATCGTAGTGAGTATGGACGAACAGACTCATGGGGTAGGTTGAGTTTTGAGGGCGAAGATATATATGTCCAAGCAGCAATGAGAAAGCGGAAGGCAGCTTTTAATCACCCAACAGAGGATTCAAAATTTTGTAGGCAGCCGGAGCTTCCTTTCAGCCACTTTAATGGAAGCATGAGGAATGGAGGTTTGTAGACTAACTTTTGCTTTAGTAAAGTTAGTTTTTCATTATCTTGACATTGGCTTAGCGAATATGTTTTGCCAAAAGCTTCGTTATGCAATCTCAATGTACTTCCTAGTTCCTAGATTGGTAATGAACTGAGCTGCTGATGTAGTGTTTTAAGAGACGAAATGTAAATTGTGAATTAAAGCACAGACTAGATAAGTGAATGGACTTCTTATCTGCAATGTACAATTAGTGGTATGCCATACATGATGCTTTTGAGAACATAGAACTTTATGTACCGTACGGTGTTAAAACATCACGAAGCTTTGGGTTTGGAGTTACCCTTCCCCTAAACCCTATTCTGATGTTGTGAGTTAGAGATCCACTGGAATGTTCTGGATACGCACTCATTGCATAAAACAGTTGTCTCACATTTAGTAGTTTAGACGGACATTCCATTGGTTCTTAGTTTTGGGGCTGAAAAAGCTCGTCAATCCAAATGAATCTTTCTTCTTTGTTATGTGCCGCTTACATGATGTAGCAAATGTGAGACCCGTTTAATGCAACCAGTGCAAGGACCTTTTTCCCGTTCGGGTTGTGTTTGGAGATCAGGTATGGGATCTATGTGAAAGGGAGGACACTCCCCCGCAAACCTAAACTTTTAATCTTTGATTCATTAGTCATTAGTCATTAGTCATCACAGATAAGGGTATGGACCCACCTGATTTTGAGTAAGAAAAAAGAAGGGATGGGGATCTTGCTTGTGTGAGTGAGTGGGGGACAAGAAATTTGTCTCTTTAATACTTGTATTATCTCAAGTAATTATTCTTTGTTTGCAATTGCACCCCCCCCCCCCCTCCAGTCATTTGGTGGGGTCAAAACATATGCAATTCTTTCTTTGTTTCAGCATATTGGCATATTCTCTAAGGACGCGAGGGTGACAGTATCTTAAGTTTATCACGTCCTATCATGTGTTTTAAATAAATTAGTTTTTAATACCGTCATCTTGGCTTCCCAGTTGTATGTAAGTTCTTCTCAAGGTTATGCCACGAAGTGGAATCTCATTGAAATTTCTACCTAGATAGTATCTCAAAATGCTAAGGTATCAAACCCTTCTATACAATTCAGCTACTTGATTTCTAGTCTTCACCTGATGAGAGAAAGTGGAAGAAGTAGCAGAGGTCGACAAAGAGGAGGAGGAGGGGCAGGAGGTGTAGTGGAACTCGATCTGCAAACGCCGGTGAAGAGGTAAAATAGGAACTGCACACTTTTCATATTCCTCCTCAAGCTCCTTAAGCGGTATGGCAGCAAGAAATCTTTTAATGAACTGTCGACAACACTCTTTTCCACTGCATATTACTTCTAATCTTTCCTCTGAATCATCCTCTACTTTCTCAGTTTTCCCATGCATGATGCTCGAATCGTCGAATTTTAGTATGTATGCCTGGTTACACCCCTCAAAGAGCCTCTCACCCAAAGAGTCAATGATATAGTATGCATCGGCTTCAACCTTCAGCACGAAAAAGTGGTCGTTCCAACTTACTATGTATATCCTCGGTTCGTAAAACTCTCTGTTTTTATCTATCTCATTCCATATGTCATCGAACGACATGAGTCCCTTCAAGCTCTCAAACTTCTCGGGGCTGAAGAATCCGATAAAGGATTTCTCCGGCGAGACACCAAGAGGTCTAAGATCAGCTGCCAAAACCGTTTCAAGGTCGAAGTGTTTGTTGGGAAATAAGTTTATGTAGGTCTCGTTGCTGCAGAGTTTTTGCCACTCTGAGGAACCTTGTGTGATGAGGCTGTCGAATTTGGGTCTTGTAGGCATTGAGTGTTGGTGCGAATGCAGCCAGTGCGCGATGACCGCAACAAGGGCTGTGCAGGCACTCTCTCCGGCGGCCTTTTCACTCCGTTGATCAAGGGACGCAAAGAACGCATTGGTTTTGAGCTTTGCTTGCCCATCTCTGCTTTCTACTTCCCTTTCTTCCCAGCAATTTGTGGTGCATTCTCCATGTTCATGATCTGATTGTGAAGAATATTCAGCACTACAATTTGATATCTGTAGAAAAATAAACCCAAATGAGCCTTTTGTCTTATTAGTAAGAAGCATTGAAAAGACTGGAAGTGTATTCTGAAAACCACAAACGTTTTTCAGGACGTTAGGCCAAAAAAATCTAAAAGTGCTTATGAGTCGTAGATGTGATTTTTTGAGAAGTGCACTGGTCTTTTGAGCAAAAGAACTTGACGTTCTTCTAATAAAAACACTTCTGAGAAAAGTGTTTATGAGCAAAAATGCTTCCTACATAAACAAGTTATAGAATTGCTGAGATTATTGTCACATAAATACCTTTATAGAATCTATGAGATTATTGTCAACAGGAATTTGCACTGCATTGTCCCCACTGGTCTTCTCAACAAGGGGCTCCACTTTTCTCCTAGGTGGTCTTCCATTCAACCACTTCCTCTTCCTCGAGAGCCAACTCTTCTGCCCCGAGTCAAACTGAGTCTCGTGACTCGGGAACGACCCCGACTCTCCCTTTGAACTCAAATCTGCACTGACACCACCGTTAACGAGTCCATTCCCCGGTGAACCTTCTGAGTCAGACAAGAATGACTCGTGCCGGTCACTCATGCCCCGGTCCTCACGACTCTTCCTCTCATTGCTTGACTTCCTAAAGCTCCTGAAGTAGCTTACTCTTCGAATCAACTTGCCCTTGTCTGACTCGGCCGAGTCTTGACCGAGTGTTGCCGAGTCATGCGAGTTTCTCACCTCAGCAAAGCTTACACAAACCTGCGGGCACCATCAAACATTGAAAGTCCATAAGCTTACAAAGAAATAAAATGAGGCGCTTATTAATTTAAGGATAATACTTGCATTCTTCCGAATACGTATTTTTGGCCGTATAATTTATAATCGAAACCTTCCGTCAATATACGTTTTTCGCAAGTAAGGGGATATGTACATTCCCTATGTGTTATCCTCATATGCCGTTTATGTGGTGTTATGTGGTGTTACCAATAGTGAAACGAATGGATGAAGAAAAAAAAACGAAGGGAAAAATAATTCTGGTTATTAATATTACCCAATTAAGAACAGATGATGTACAAACTGGCCTTCCTTAAATGGGATTTAAAACAGCTAATTAAGCATAGCTTTCATGTTCCAATAAAAGCGGCTGATCCCATTCATTTACGCTTAAGAAATGCAACTTTGTTTGTTATGGTAAAATTAGACATGACTAAATAACTGAAAACACCATTAATCGTGTCTGTAAATTTGCAATTAATTAACTTGAGTACGAAAAAATAATTGAGAAAAATAACACAAATGAAGTTAATTTACCAAAAGGGAAGCTTCGCCGGGAGTCGTCCCCTCCATTTTCAAAGTAACAGAGAGCTTCCTCTGAATCTGAGACTCCATTGTCGATGCCAAATCTGCTATGTTCAACGAAACCGTCCCGAAAACCGCCATATTACTCTTTTGCTCCGCACTCTCTCCCTGAAAATCACAAACGCAGAAGAATAATCAATTTCAAATATTCAACAACCAGAAGCAGAACCAAATCCGCTTGAGCGGATGTGCTCAACCTGTGCAACCGAATTCGAATAGTTTAAAGTACAACATCGCTTATATAAAGAAAACAAACACAAACCCATTAATGCTAAAAGATCAAAGATAAGAAACTTACGTGTAACAGGGTAAAAGTCAAATCCCAGGGACTAAAGTTCCCACCTTGCTTCGACCCAAAATTACAGAGGCTCTGGAATTCATCATCCCATTCAATGACTTGACGACTCAAAAATCTCCGGCTGGTGTAGTTTTTCGGCTGCCTCGACCATCTTCTTCCATAGAATGGAACCAAAACTCCAGGCCCTCCAGGCTTAGACCCTTTCCATTTCACCTCAATCACACCAACTCTGTCTTTCTCCTCCTCAACAGTAAACCCTTGCAGCTTCAGTTGGCTCACCTTCACGTGAAACCTCCTTGTTCCGCCCGACGGCCACGGCGACCACTTCATCTTGTGCCGGTAATTATGATACGCTGATTCAACCAGACGTCAGTCGAACTCAAAACCCGATGACCTTTAGTCGTATGTATCAGAAAGCCAACAAGTTACAAGGCGACCGGCGACGGATTCAGCTTCTTCAATGAATTCATGTGATGAAAAGGTACGAATATTTATGAATTGAGTTGTAAAGGAAGGATCACAACGACAGCTGTGGTTTTCTATAAGCTTTATGCATGGCCGAGTCTCTCAAGAGATGCCCGTACGACTCCCAACCCCCGCGTATTAAACGACTCCGTGTGAGCGACCCAATTGGCCCACTTCACACGTCTTCGGATATCCACGTGGGTGTCACGACAAGGATTATCTGGCAAGTTGTGACAGGTGTGGGGTGGGAGGCAGGGGATCGGAGCTTTCGGATTGGGGAGGGGTTTTGGCGTCATCGGGGGTGTTCGGGTGGTGACACGTCGACGCGGACAGGTAATACCGCACGTGGGATTTGTTGTTGGGATTAAGGCGCGGGTAAATGGGGGCCAATCACATTGCGTAGTGGATGATCTTCCAAGAAGAAACGTTGTTAACTTCTTCATATGTTGCCACGTGTACTTGGACAGACGATGCTGTAGATAATGCTGAGGAGAAAATTACGTGCAATCTTATAAAAATTATGAGGCGATAATCGGACAGTTGTAGTCTAAAATTCGCAATTACATTGCGTAGGAATTATTAAGATAAGTTTTGAGTTATATTTCGTCTAACACATTTATGTGCTATAGTATGCAAATCTGACAAGAAGACACGGACTTGATTGCAAGAAACTAGACAATTGTCGTGATCAGCTAGCGTAATTTCTGTAATTACATCACGATTTCTTATTCATATAGATTATCCTTTGTATTCATTTGAAACCTTGACCATTTTCGTGACCGGCTAGTGTAACCTTTGAAACTGAAATACTAGATCATTTCTTGGACCTATTATTTCCTTTCTTGTCATCTATTTCAAATTATTTGAGTTTTTAGACCGAATGTCATGTATTGAGTGTATGATAATCTAAGCATAGAACTAGAAAAACATAAACAAATTAGAGAAAGGTTAGCTCCAGCCTCCAATTTTGTTGTTGTAGTATACATCATGTTGCACGAGAGTTTGTCTTGTTCGCGGGATTTTGTTAATTAGAGGTTAGCTGTCCTAATTCCTAAAACATTGGAAAGCCTCCAAGAGATCAAAGTTAAGCTGCTATGTAATCCTGTTAAGTACTTAATATTAGTGCACGAGTAGCTTTCGGTCCTTTAGTTTAATTAATATTAGATGGCTACATGCCACCTATATGAGGTTAACTTCTTAATTTGGCCTAATTGAATATGACAGACAAGGTTTTAGGGCTTTTTGGGGTGGAAGTAGAGAGAGGGAGAGGGATTCGATCGCATCATATACAATATCATACCTAAATTTATAAAGGAAAACTAATGAAAAGTCCAAAAAAACTTCCCTTTTAACGAAAAGTCCTTTTTAAAGGTATAGTGAATAGTGTCAGTTAAAGGTAAAAAAGTGGTTTTTCGTTAAAAGTGAACAGTACCGGGACCTTTTCATTAAACCTCCCAATTTATAAAGATGTTGTGTTATAGTCATAATCTATCTGATTTTTATTGGGTGTATCACAATTTACATATGTAAACTGATTGTATCGATTTTTTGTACTTTTCTTTTCAATGTTTTAAGTTCGATTATCATGTCCCTCATTTTAAGGAAAACCCTGCAAAAGGTTCAATACAAGGAAGATGAAAGAAAAATCCTAAAACTAATTTTGGGCCGTCATAAGGCCTTACCTAAATATAGTAGGCTTAGGATTGGCTTGATGGGAAATATATCCCTCCCATATCTTTTATGTTATAGAAATGGTGGGCTTGGATTTAATTGTGACCGGGTCATGCGCACACGATCCGCACAACCCATATGTGCAGCAGAGAAAATCTACAGTTTCATTTCGGTTGCTTTGCTTTGCTTCCCCAAGCCCATATCTTTTTGAAGGACATTTGTAATCCGCATTTGGAAATAAGAAAATGTTATTCACACATTTATTTATTTTTACTTTACGTATATTTTTGTTAATTTTTTTTATCAGTAGTTTTCTTTAATTCATTCAATCTGACAGTTAGAAAAAGAAGGTTTGAGAAGTAAAAATGGGTGAGTCATGTAAAGTCTCACATTGTAAATCAGACGAAATTCAGTCCCGTTTTTATTTAATGGTTTAACTACTAATTGCAACGATGTCTATTACATAAAAAAAAAAATTTATTGAACTGTACACGTGGTTAAGCATAAGATAATTCTAATGTTGATCAACAAGTGGGTCGATGGACCAACTATGAAACCTTTCCATTAGTTCACCCATATTCTACAAATGAGAAGAGTAGCAAAATATGGCCACTAAAGAGGAAAAAAAAAAAAAAAAAAAAAAAAAGAAAGAGGAGAAAGCTTTAGATGTAATCACCTAATTGACTGCATAGTTCCCCATATGATGAGCATTGTAGACACTAAAATATATAATGCAACTGAGTGTGAGTGTATATAAAATTTATCGACTAACTGGGTAAGCAACATGAACCAAGGCAAGCGAAAGTTCAACTACGCATTTTTCTGCTTAGTTGAAATTAAAAAGGCTTTCAT
The DNA here is from genome assembly GCA_036320875.1 of Cotoneaster glaucophyllus. Classification (NCBI taxonomy): domain Eukaryota; kingdom Viridiplantae; phylum Streptophyta; class Magnoliopsida; order Rosales; family Rosaceae; genus Cotoneaster; species Cotoneaster glaucophyllus. The sequence continues at coordinate 8,315,396 of CM070073.1, read as the reverse complement.
ATTTCTTGCCTAACACCACGACCTAGGTTCATATAATATCAATATCACCTTCAAAAATCATCTGTATTTTCTCCTTAAACTTTTTCTTACCTATAAATTAATAACAATTAGGTTGACTTTCTTCTCTTAATTATGATTTTTATAATTATATTTTTACACGACTAGGACTAATGCACACTTGGTGTTTAATTAATTAATATGTTACAATATGAATAGACGATAAGTATTTTTTTAAGTACAATATTAATAGTTAAGTCATGTGTTATAAAATAAATGAAATGATGCGTTTCGTTGATATGTAATGTTTTTTTATCCTTTTCATATGACGGATGCTTTTTAGAGTTCTTGCACGATCACTGTGTATCCTATTATCAAAGGCAATGAAGTATAATTCATGACAAATTCAGCTTCTATAAGAATTCGATCATTCCAAAAATATACTATTCAGATGTTGAGATCTTCAAGCTCGAGAAAATAAAGACATGCAAAAGCCATAGTTGCTGCACCAAGATTTGTGGTTGGTAGTTGTGTTCAAGTACTATTGGTTGATACATATCATTTATTGATTAATTCATTATAATATATGTGATATATGATTTAGCATGTTTGTAGTCTCTATTAAGATCTGGAAAATGCTGAGACATGAATTTAAATAATTTAAATTTTGAATGAATCGAGATTATTTTCGTTTGAATGACTGTAACGCGAGGTCATATTTAACTTTAACAATAACAATAACAATCAAATTTTATCTCATTAAATAGAGTCGATTATATAAATCTTAGAACAAAACTGTATTTGGTTTTGCGCAAAGTATTCCGTGAAATCGATGTAGTACTCTATATATTTTCTTATAATCTGTTTCAAAATCTTCCTAGACCTTATTCTACCCCTTTTACCCTAAGCCTCCATTCCATAATCGCATTTTCTAACCGGAGCATTTGTATTTTGTAGATATTCGGTTTATGTGTCCAAACCATCTTAACCGATTTTCTACTTTACCTCAGATATCCTCGTTCTTAATCATATCATTTCTCGTTAGCCAACACATCCCATGAAGCATATTTAACTCTAAATTGATCAAATTAGTTTCCAACCAAAAGGCTAAAGGATCGGGTTAAAAAAAATCATGCTAAATTTGGCCTAAAAGTAATAATGTGAAGGATAATAAAATATAAATCTGCATAATTAGAAAAATTAACCCTAAAATAGTCTTTAAAATAGGCTTATTATATTAACACCCCACAAATTATTGAAAAAACCTCACATACTTAATACACCCCATATTTGTTTTTTCAATGAAAAATTATCTTAATACACCTCACATACTTCTCCATAATACCCTCACACCTCACATTCTCAATATACACCTTACATTTTCTACATGCACCCCATATTTTTTATACCTTGATTTTGTGTTTCATTCGTCAAAAATAATTTTTCTCAATCAACATGTTTGTAGTTTCATTGGTTAGGGTTTTGTTCAACAATGGAGGGTCGGAAGGATTTTGATAGTTGAAGAAGATAAATAATACGTTGGAGGGTCGGAATGATTTTTATACCTCACATACTTCCCCATAATACCCTCACACCTCACATTCTCAATATACACCTTACATTTTCTACATGCACCCCATATTTTTTATACCTTGATTTCGTGTTTCATTTGTCAAAAATAATTTTTCTTAATCAACATGTTTATAGTTTCATTGGTTAGGGTTTTGTTCAACAATGGAGGGTCAGAAAGATTTTGATAGTTGAAGAAGATAAATAATACGTTAAAAGTAATTTGTGGTGTATTTGAAATTTTTTAACCTAATAAGGTCAAAATTACCATTGAATGGTAGGATAAATAAATCATTTAATATTAAATTTTAATATGAGATGTATTCAACATTTTGTAGGGTGCTAATATAAAAAACCTTAAAATATTAGTTTTAGAAATCTTAAACATAATCAAGGATTACGTTTCCATGACTGGAGATGGCCATAGATTACCTTAGCAAATGGGAATCGGTGACAACTGACAACTCTGAGTTGTATGTGATACGAGTCCATGTGATAATTCCATCATATGCTGATTGTTGTCCCTCTCATTAAATGTTGTAAAATCTTATCCAAATATTTGGTCATGAGGATCAATGTTTAGAAAGAAAAAAAAAAGAAAAAAAACTCGTGGGTTAATCTTTAATTATTGTTATTATTATTTTGTGCTCAGTTTGTGAGGAAATAAAATAATTAGGCTAACGATCAATCTCAACGCTCAATTTTTAGCCTTGTATATTTTTTTTTTGTGTTGAAAGAAGAAAAGATTGTAAAGTATTTAGTTGAAAGTGCTCAAATCGCTGCTCAAAATTTTATTATGTAAATTGTTTTCATCGTGATAGTTGTATAATAGTGAGATATCAAAAGAAGGAACATGAAATACCAATGTGAGTACCTTTTCAAAGGATGCCTCGATGGAATGAATAGTTATGAGTTTTTTTCTTCTTAAGGATTTAATTACCAAGAAAGTTCTTGGAATAGGGTTTCGTTCCTTAATATCTGTGGTTTAACTTTTCTTTTCTTAATACCCAACACTTTTCTTAACTACCAAGAAAGGTCTTGGAATAGGTTTCGTTCCTTAACATCTATTGTTTAACTTTTCTTAATAACCAACTTTTTTGTATGATGAAATTAAGTTTTCTGTGAAATTTGATGAACAATGCCAACCATAAAATAAAATAAAAATCAAGATTTAACCTAAAAAACTTGGAATATTAACTGACCACCAGATCCAGATATACCCAGAAAACTTAATAATATAATGCACAAGCAAATTGGTTGTAAGTTTCATGATCATTTAAACAACCTTCGCAACATACAAATAAAACGGTTTCACAATAGTGAAACTTTTTATGCACATTCTTTCCTCCTTCTGCACACTCATGTTTATTTTGACGTTTCCATCGAATAAAGCAAGGAGAACAATCAATCAGGGATATAATGAATGGAATATTGGAGGCCTTTTAATTATTTTCTTGATTTCTGTAGAACAAATGACTCTATATATATGTATCTGTATGTGTGTGTGTGTGTATCAGGGCTATCTCTGACATTTTCAGGGCGTTTAATAAAAAGGCCTTCTTATTTAAAAAAAAAATTGGACAATATATTCTTACAAAGCTCAACAATCAATAGTCAAACTTAATTGAAATCAACATCTCACTCTTATTAATTGAATAATCTCCAATATCAAATCATGATTTAGGGTTCATCTATAAAAAAATGGAGCACAACTGAAAGAGAGATATGGAAATACATTTGTATTTGTGGAAGAAAGTAATACGCAAGTTAATTTTTTATTGCTTAATAGAAAAGTGGAAAAAAAGTAGTACACAATTTTTTTATTGCTAGATAAAAGTAGAAAATTTACATATTAAGTATAAGTTCCACTCAATCAAATTGTAATATAGACAAAATCAGATGATTGATGATTTTTTTTTTCAGTTTAAAACTTTTTTATTATAAGTTTATACACATGTAATATAAATGATAATGAAAATTTTTGGCCCCCCTAAAAAATTCGGGACCTTGTGCCACTGACCTTTTGCACACTTCCAACGCCATCTCTGATATATATATCTGTGTGTGTGTGTGAATCAGAATTTGAGGATCTTGTCATGCTGTCGAACAGCTTAATTCTTATACCTGTTTCCCTATGTCTTATATATGCTTAGCAGTAGTACGGTTCGATATAGGCCTGGCAATTTCTGACACGACCCGATAATCCGACACGACACGACACGAAATTAACAGGTGTTCGGATCGACACGATAACGAATCGGGTCGTTATCGGGTAACCCGATAAGCACCTGTTAAAATAACGGGTTGGTTCGGGTATACACGTGGGTAACACGATACACGATAAGCAAAATATTAATTTAATAATTTTATAACTCTAAAAAAATACTATAATAATTATATATATATATATATATATTAATTTAACAATTTTATACCCCTAAAAACTATAATAATTATACCCCCAAAATATTAACTATAATAATTATATATATATATATATATTAAATTTTATACCCCTAAAAACTATAATATTTAATATGCATCCGTCCTTTGAAGAAAAATAAAGGGAAAAAGTTTTCAAAAAAAAAAGGGAGGGAAAAAAGAAAATGATAAGAAAAGGAAACAAAAAAGAGAGGGAAAGATGGGTGTACTATGTAGTGTAAGTGTAGCATCCGCCCTTTGAAGAAAAAGGGAGGGAAAAAGTTTTCAAAAAAAAAAAAAAAAAAAAAAGGGAGGGAAAAAAGAAAATGAAACAAAAAAGAGAGGGAAAAATGGGATACGCATCATACGAAACTAATTTAAACGATCCAACCATCAAACATGTTTGTATATGTTTCGAGATCGCATACGCCAAAAATTACAAAAAAAAAAACATTCAGAGATCAAGTAACGGGACAAAACTTTTCGACGGTTATAAACGAAAAATCACGATTTAACGGTTATTTTAACTCCGATTTTGATAATTTTTTACAGCTACCCTCCTTGACCCTATATGAATACAATGAATGAACTCGATCTTCAATTTTAAATATTTACACTAGTGGATACCACAAAATCTTATGTTATACTTAATTAAACTATAAATAAATTCTTAAGTATTAGTGAATCTATTATTTTGATGGGATACGCATTCTACGAAACTAGTTTCAATGATCCAACCGTCAAACATGTTTGTATATACTTCGAGATCACATACGCCATAAAAATTGAAAAAAACAAACATTAAGAGATCAAGTAACGGGACAAAACTTTTCGACGGTTATAAACGAAAAATCATGATTTAACGGTTATTTTAACTCCGATTTTGATGATTTTTTACAGCTACACTCCTTGACCCTATATGAATACAATGAATGAACTCGATCTTCAATTTAAAATATTTACAATAGTGGATACCACAAAATCTTATGTTATACTTAATGAAAATATGAATAAACTCTTAAGTATTAGTTAATCTATTGTTTTGATGAGATACGCATTCTACGAAACTAGTTTCAACGATCCAACCGTCAAACATGTTTGTATATACTTCGAGATCACATACGCCAAAAATTGAAAAAAACAAACATTAAGAGATCAAGTAACGGGACAAAACTTTTCGACGGTTATAAACGAAAAATCACGATTTAACGGTTATTTTAACTCCGATTTTGATGATTTTTTATAGTTACACTCCTTGACCCTATATGAATACAATGAATGAACTCGATCTTCAATTTAAAATATTTACAATAGTGGATACCACAAAATCTTATGTTATACTTAATGAAAGTATGAATAAACTCTTAAGTATTAGTGAATCTATTGTTATGATGGGATACACATTATACGAAACTAGTTTCAACGATCCAACCGTCAAACATGTTTGTATATACTTCGAGATCACATACGCCAAAAATTGAAAAAAACAAACATTAAGAGATCAAGTAACGGGACAAAACTTTTCGACGGTTATAAACGAAAAATCACTATTTAACAGTTATTTTAACTCCGATTTTGATGATTTTTTTACAACTACACTCCTTGACCCTATATGAATACAATGAATGAACTCGATCTTCAATTTAAAATATTTACAATAGTGGATACATCAAAATCTTATGTTATACTTAATGAAAGTATGAATAAACTATAATAATTATATATATATATTAATTTAACAATTTTACATCCCTAAAAACTATAATAACTATATAATATAATTATATATATATATATAATGTTTTGAAGTAATATTTGTAATATCCTTGCACATTTAATATTTGTAATAGATTAGTAGTGTATGGATTTTTTTTTATTAGGCTTTTATTTTCGAGTGTAGATGTAGTACTTAAACGAAAAATGTGTTTTAATGTTTTGAAGTAATATTTATGTGGCAATGTGTGGTATGTGCAAATTTAAGGATTTTTTTTTTTTTCTTAACGGGTCGGGTCACTTTACTCGTTGGGTAAAGTGACCCGACCTGTTAAGGACCCGTTAAGATAACGGGTGTGACACGACACGACCCGTTAAGATAACAGATGTTACACGAAAACGACAGACACGACCCGTTTGCCAGGCCTTCGATATATGAGCTAGCAAGCTGCATCTGCATGGCGGTATTTCTTAGTCCAAAATAAGTTTTAGGGTTTCACAGCACATGGTTTTGTTGTTCCCACCATCACCACTCCAGCCTGTACAGCTTTGCTGAAATTAAGGTTTCCTGTAACAGTACTATAGGCACCATGTCTTTGTCGATTAGTTCTAATTGCATTCCATCCATCTAGTCTAGGTCATTTATCCTTAATCATATTAGGGTTTTGGCTATTTTTCCAATTTTACCCCTATGAGTGAAAGAAACTGATCAATAATTTATTTTGAAAAAAAGAAAACTTCTAACTTCCTATTAACTCTCTGAATGCTCATGTCCAAGTAACGATCAATTCAAATTTGTTAATTTCGTGTTAAATTTTAATTATATTGTCATAACGTGTGAAAAATATACATAAACTCTGCACCATGTATTATAAAATTGGGTAAAGATCAGATCGCGATTCAAGTTGAGGAAAAATTAGAAAGGAAATTATACATTTTCCATTGGTTACTAGCTACTACTAGGTATCTAATAGCACGTTTGTCATTTGAGAGTTTAGTTTATGATCAAAACTTTGAAAATAAAACTGGAACCTTGAGTCGTGACGTTCCACTTGTAGTAAAATATGCCGCCACTTGGATTATTAAAAGAGCTTGGTTGGGACCCACCATGAAATTGCATGAACATCCTGCCTGCCCCCCCTTATCTCCTCTCAGTCCAACCAAACCAATGAGCTGTCCCATTTTTTTGCATTCAAGTTGAAATGTTGGGAATTGAGTTCGCTCCGAATCTTAGTGTCTGGATTTTAAGGATCATTTCATTTAAACCGCACAAATTAAATCTAATGGTTTTTATTAACTTATTTTTCTAGCCCACCACACAAAATCAACGATTCTGATTATTATTTTTTACACATCAATTAGCGGTCTAGATGAATTGATCATTAGCCTCCGAACACTAAGGTTCGGAGCGAAGCGGATCTAATTCTGAAATGTTGAACCATTGGGGACCCATCTACCGTCCTCCACGTCACATATGCAAAACCAAAAAGATCCCAACCCTCCGATTCAACCGCCATTATTTTCATAATTTCATGCCAATCTAGGAAAAACAAATTCAAATTAAATCAAATAAAGGTTAGCGGAGAAAGAATTGGACATGCTTGAAGGTTGAACCGCAAAACCTCCCATTTTGATTATGTCGTTTTCTTGCCACCAATGAATAAGCAAAATATAATTTGCTTAGAAGTTGAACAACACTCAACCAAAAATAAATAAATCCAACTCTATCTCTTTGTAATTTAAAACCACTTTTTGTACCGTCTATTTTTTACTTTTTTTTTAATTTTATTTTGACAAAGGCTTACTTTATTAATAACACAACAGATTACATGAGACAAGGCCCAAAAACAAGAAACACACAAACAAAAAGATGGACCTCCCTATTAACCCACCAGCCCAAAACACAGTTTGGAGGCCTGAACAAGAAAAACAACAAAGTAAACCCTAGCAGCTTCCTACCGCCGCCGTCAACCTGCTTACCAAACGAACAGCCCCTGCAACCGTCGGAAATCAACAGAACTATGGCCCCAAAGCTGGATGAAAACAAAGTGACAACAGGACCCCAAAACAGAGCCCCAAACTCCTCCACAACACACCACAGCAGTAGCTGCCACAAATCAAAGGAAGCTAGCGGGACAAAACCCACTAGCAACAGTGCCAACAAAGGCAAACCAAAGGAAGGAGGTGGTGTGAACACCCGAGCAAAAGCTCTACTCACCTTCCGGGAGAAGCGCGAAAAATCGCGTTGAAAAAAAGTGGGAGCCAAGCCGGACTGTGAAATCGGAGAAGGATAAGGCCGATCCGGATTGGGGAACGAGGGGGAAAAGAAGGGGAAAAGGTGGAAAAAAATAAGGGGAAAACGTGGAAAGAAGGATAAAAGATGGAAAAGGTGGAAAAGGTAGAAGGAAGACGAAAGGAAACAGAGGGACAAGGTGGAAGAAAAGAAAAAATGGGAGAAAATCGAAGAGGGACATAAGGCAGAGCCATCAGATGCAGAGGGTTTTGATTGGCAAACATGCCACATGGCGGGGAGAAAAGGAAGAGGAAGGAGGATGAGAAGCAACACGAGAAGAAAATAGAAAAAGAAAAGGAAAAAAAGAAGAACATGGCAGAGAAGGGGAAAAGATAATAAGACAGAAGAAGAAAAGGAAAAGTGGCAACCGACTCCAGCCGAAACCGGAGTCGGCACCAGAGAAGGTGGACAAGCTGAAGACCCTCACCAAAAGGGAGGAAGAAAACTCTCATAGAGGAGAGAAGAGAACTCTCACAGAGGAGAGAAAATCAAAAGTTTTTTGTACCGTCTATTTATACTCTTAATTAACTCTCAGTTTAAGCCCTAGTTTGGTACTGATGTGATTCTGAAAAAAGTTGGTATAAAAAAAAGCTGGGAGTTTTTTTGTGTTTGGTAAACATTCAACTTCAGCTTTTTTTCACAATTTTGGGTGAAAAAAGCCAAAAACAGTAAGCTGCAAAACCCAGCTTTGAAAAACCAGCTTTTTTCACTTCTGTTTTACATAAAAGTTTACCAAACACTACAATACTGTTTTTTTTCTTTCAAAAGCACTTTTACAAAAAGGTTTACCAAACACTCTGCTGCTTTATTTCACAGCTGCTTATTCTCACAGCACAGCAGAAGCAGCTTTTTTTTCAAAGCACAGCAATACCAAACCAGCCCTTAACTCGCTTGTGAGATTTGAACACAATGTCCTATTTAGAAGAGTGACAGACTAATTTCATTAAGTTAGTGACAATCTATTGTGTCGTCGTTATATAACTCATTGTGTCTACAACACTCATCATGTATCTTACGATGAGTGTGGTAAACAATGCTTTAGAGGTGTGACAATTGTGCGCCTTGAGGCGAGGCTCGAAAGGCTTATGCTTCACCTCGTGAGACTTTCAATGCTCTAATTTTATGCTTTCAACCTTGAAAACATTGGCTATAAACATAATATATATGTGGAGATTGAATGCATAATAGTAATTTTTTTTTTTTTCTTTTTTTTAAAAAGAGAAGCAAGAATTCGTCCCAACCACTGAACCAACCCATGGTGATTAATAGTCTTTCCTTGATCTTATGTTTTTTTAACACATTGAAAAAAATCTCATAGTACTCAATTTTCTTTAACCTAGATTAAAGTTAGTACTTAATCAAACATCTTAATGAATATATCAAAGTTAAATAAATTGATAGAAATGAAATTTTCTCAAGATAAAATGCCTATTTTTGATGCCGCCGATATTAGAAGAAGGGAATCGAACTTAAGGAATTCGAAACTCTTACAAAAGGTGAGGTTTTGAGAAAAAAAAGAACAACATGGGGAGATATTTATCTCCGTGTTAGCAGGCAACTATTTACGAGTCCAGATCTTCTGCACCCAAAACCCCTGTAGCCTCTTTGTGCCTTTGCTTTTTGAACTAAACATAATTAATATTAACTTGACAATAATTAAAATAATAAAAAATAAATCAAATACTCAGCCAAAAAATAAAGGCACAGAGGGACCACATGAGGTTTTGGGTGCAGAAGATCTGGACTCACTATTTACAAATCAAATCCTTTATTTCATTTGTCTACCTTTTGCGAGCCAAATGTTATTCCTGCAGTAAAAGTTGTAAAACCGCGGAAAATAGCAGAGCACTGTAGTTGTAGTTGTCAAATGAACAATAGTAGTCGGCATCCGGGCGGTTGAAAATTTGAAATGAAAAATGAATAAAATAGTCATCTCATCAATAAATTATAGGTAATAAATAATTGGGATCTGTCATCTGTCATCTGTTTCAATACAAAAGGATCTTCTTTTGACAGTTTCTCAACCACATTTTAAAAAAGAAACGAAAAGCCTTTACCTCAGATCCCTCACCCAAAGTTCCAAACGGATTTAGGAAAATGCCAGACACCCCCATCCCATGCCGCAATTTCACTTCTCGTTCCTGACTGCTCCCTCTGCTTCTCTCCAACTAAGTGAAGAGGTGAGAGCTCCCTCCCTCTCTCTCTCTCTCTCTCTCTCTCTCTCTCTCTCTCTCTTCTGGAATTATCCTTGTCCCTTCCATAGTTTTTTAATTGATGCTCTGTATTTGATTCCCTTCACATAAATCTTAGTTTCTCTGCAACCTGCTGGCCAATTGAGAACTACCCTTTGGTTATTAAGCATGATTTTCTTCTTCTCTCGCTTAAAGTCTGTTTCTTTTTTATTATTTTGGTGATTGGAGAAGTACCCATCATTTGACATTGCCAAAGTCTCTTGATTTCACATCTTTATGTTCACACATGAACTGGGTTTTTGTCAAATTTGGTGCTTTTGAACTCTGAAAGTTAGAATTGTCTGAGATTGCTGCCACCCAGCTTACCATGTTACTCTATTTGGGTTTTCTTAGCTGTATTCAATGCATTAAATTAAGGATTTAGGGGGTAGTTGGTGGGTAAGAAAAAGTTAAGCAGTTGAATGCTTTTCGCCGATTCACATAAGTGCTTTCATCTTGATCCTTTTCTGGGTCAAAGTTGTCTGCGTTCCTCCTGCTGGCTAGCTCTCTTCAACTTCTCCTGGTACTTCTCACCTCTCTCTCTCTCTCTCTCTCTCTCTCTCTCTCTCTCTCAATTCAGCTTGACATGTGAAGTTCTATGCCTCCTTTGGTGTTGTAAATCAGTTTTTGTTCTGCCTTGACTTTTGATCGTATTTTGGGATTATGCTTACAAGGCTAATTTGGTAGATTCTGTGATTGGTTACCCCATAGTTGAAAGTGTTTTCTTTTTCTAGGCATCCTCCTTTCCTTTAGGGTCCTTTGTATTGTAAAGATGTTTTGCGTCTTCTCTGGTTAGTTCTATTGTTCTTCTGCAATCTTCCATTTTTTTGAAATCTTAGTGAAGTACCGGTTTTCATATTGGCCATGGGGGATATGAATTTCATTCATTTCATGGGGTTCATATTTCTGTCTGTTCTTATCTCCTCTGAAACCTGCCTGGCTAGTGTTCGAAATTTTGGCACGATTAATTCGTCGTATCAAGGGGCTCAAATGGACTGGATTGACAATGATGGGTTGTTTCTGTTATCTAACAAGTCCGAGTTTGGTTTTGGCTTCCAGACTACTCCCAATGTCGTCACATTGTTTCTGCTGGTTGTTGTCCACATGGACAGTTCTACGGTAGTCTGGACTGCGAATAGGGGTTCCCCGGTTTCAAATTCTGATAAATTTGTGTTTGATGCTAAGAGTGGTGTGTCTTTGCAAAAGGGTGGAAGTGTGGTTTGGTCTGCGGATACTGGTGGTAAAAGCGTATCTGCAGTAGAATTGCAGGACTCGGGAAATTTGATTTTGCGTGGAGATGACAATGGAGTAGTTTGGCAGAGTTTTAGCCATCCAACTGATACCCTATTATGGAATCAGGAGTTTTCAGAAGGAATGAAGCTTGTAAGCAATCCTAGCTCTAACAACTTGAGTTATATTCTTCAAATCAAGTCCGGGGATTTGGTTCTTTCTGCAGGTTTCCAAACACCACAGCCGTATTGGTCTATGGCCAAAGAAAGCCGTAAAACAATCAACATAGACGACGGTGTAGTCACTTCAGCAACTATCAGTGAAAATTCATGGAAGTTCTTTGATCGATCCAAAGCGTTGCTATGGCAATTTATTTTCTCCAGCAATGATGCAAATGCCACATGGATTGCAGTTTTAGGAAGTGATGGATTTATCTCTTTCTACAATCTTCAGAGTGGAGGATCAAGTGGTCCTTCAGGAACAAAAATACCAAGCGATTCGTGCAGCACACCAGAACCTTGTGATTCATACTTCGAATGTTATAGTAACAACAAGTGCCAGTGCCCTTCAGGTCTCAGCTCGCGTACTAATTGCAAGGCAGGGGTTGTCTCCTCATGTAATCCTTCGGAGGGTTCTACAGAGCTTGTAAATGCTGGGGATGGGCTCTATTATTTTGCGTTGGGATATATTCCACCTTCTTCGAAAACTGATTTGAATGGTTGCCAAACATCTTGCCTTGGCAACTGTTCGTGTGTTGCTATGTTCTTCCAAAACAGTACAAGAAATTGTTTTCTGTTTGACAGATTAGGTAGCTTCCAAAATTCTGACAAGGGCTCTGGCTTTGTTTCTTACATCAAGGTCTTGAGGGATGGAAGCAGTGGGAAGAGCGGAAACAGCAAGAAACACTTCCCTTATGTTGTGATCATAGCCATCTCGACAGTACTTGTTATTTGTGGCCTACTTTTTATGGGATACCGATACTACAGGAGGAAGGGAAGATCACCAGAATCTCCTACAGGGACCTCAGACGAGGAAAATTTCTTTGAAAATATGACTGGGATGCCCATTCGTTTCAGTTACAGAGATCTCCAAACTGCAACAAATAACTACTCGGTGAAGCTAGGGCAAGGAGGTTTTGGCTCGGTTTACCAAGGGAGTCTCCCAGATGGGACTCAACTGGCTGTGAAGAAGTTGGAAGGCATTGGCCAGGGAAAGAAAGAGTTTCGAGCTGAAGTTAGCATCATTGGAAGTATCCATCATCTGCACTTGGTCCGGCTCAGGGGCTTCTGTGCAGAAGGAAGTCATCGACTTCTGGTTTACGATTACATGGCAAATAGGTCTCTTGATAAATGGATTTTCAAGAAAAACGACGGAAAATTCCTATTGGATTGGGAGACAAGATTCAATATAGCATTGGGTACGGCTAAAGGGCTAGCATATCTCCACGAAGATTGTGATGTGAAGATTGTTCACTGTGACATAAAGCCTGAAAATGTTCTCCTCGACACTAATTACCTTGCCAAAGTCTCAGATTTTGGTTTGGCAAAGCTAATGACCAGGGAACAGAGCCATGTTTTCACAACGCTAAGAGGAACCCGAGGGTACCTTGCACCAGAGTGGATCACCAACTACGCAATATCAGAGAAGAGTGATGTGTACAGCTATGGAATGCTCTTGCTAGAGATCATTGGTGGGAGAAAGAATTACGACCCGACAGAAACTTCAGAAAAATCCCATCTTCCATCTTATGCCTTCAAGATGTTGGAAGAAGGCAAAATGAGGGACATCCTGGACACAATGCTAGGGAAAGATGAAGCCGACGAGAGGGTACACACAGCCATTATGGTTGCACTGTGGTGCATACAGGAAGATATGTCTGTGAGACCATCAATGACGAAGGTTGTCCAAATGCTTGAAGGCCTGTATCCCGTTCCCCAGCCTCCACCCTCCAACTCAATGGGGTCTCGCCTTTATTCGAATTTCTTCAAATCAGTCAGCGACGAGGGGACTTCCTCAGGACCATCAGACTGCAACAGCGATGCCTACCTTTCTGCAGTGCGCCTCTCCGGCCCAAGATAACATTTGCTGAAGATAAGAGAGATGTACACATTGTTTACTACCATATTTCTGTATATTTTTCTCCGTTTACGCAAATTTTGTAACCCTAGCCGTTACTTTTCTTTTAGCTCAAGTTATTTATATTTTTCTATTTTTCTTGGCATTGCTTGTTCAGTAAATAATGAGTGTTCAATAGTTGAATATGTCCCTTCTTCTCTAAAGCAGGTGCACGCTTTAATGTTTAAGACTCGAAACAACACATCCATGAAAAATCAAAAAGACCCAAAATAAAATACTCCGAGAGACAAAAGGTGCAACTTTCTTGATCTCCCGCTTTGATTCCTGCCCCGTTGCTATCTCCGATGCGAGATAAGGATTCTCCATTACCTTATCGGTCCAGCACGGGCAGTAATAGATTTACTAACCAACTCTTCGTCTAATGATACTTTTCTTGTTAATGTTAAAAGGAGAGACCGGCGTTGAATTTCCTTACTCCTTGTTGGATGATACATCCCTTATTAATACGAGAAGAGATCTTAAGTTTGACTTGCACCACTCGCTAATTAAATTGCGTGTAGGATTCCCTCTGGACTTGGACCCAATAGGATGCGGTCCCTTTCCTGCACAAACATCTCATCTTGAAATGCCCACAAACCCATTTCTCATTATCTCATTCGTCCGTTAGAAATGGCGCCAATTACCTCCACCGTCGCCCTCCTCTGCTCCTCAACCCCGTCCATCTCTACCCCCTCTTACTCCACCACATTCCCGTTCAACTTCAGCTTTGCCGCCAAATCCCCCTCAACGGTCAATTTTCGCGCCAATCCTCTTCCCGCCGTCATTGCCGCCACTTCAGGTAAAAGCTAACAAAACCCTAAATTTCTCTGTTTGGTTGCTTGGAGGTGAAAGGAAACGCAATTCTATAAATTGATGCACCAAATGTTGAAAATCACAGGTAAAGATCACGTCTTGGGCAGAAGAGGACTCGTGCTTACACTTACTGTCACACTGCCATGGCTGCTTCCTTACTTTGAATGCACGGCGGCGAAGGCGGCTGAGTGAGTTGAACAAACTCTCCGATCTTTTCGTCTATTAAGAAATTTAAATATGTGCATAGTAATTACCGGGTTTTGTATGTGACATTTGGAAGGTCGGATGGAAGTGAATATGAGCTTATGAAGGAGGAGATTAGGAAGGTGGTGACCAAGGGAAAGGCGGCCGGCGTGCTTCGTTTGGTGTTTCATGATGCCGGGACTTATCAAATTGATGACAATTCAGGTACCGATATCTATATGCATTGACCATGCTCCTTACTCATTTCCACTACTCCATTGAATTTTTGAAGTTGGAGTAATTTCAATTGGAGTTAATATTCCTACACTTCCTGTAACCGGGTCTTGTGGGTCGAGGATGTGCGAGTGGTTGACGTATGTTGCATTGTACAGTCAATTTTCTATGGATATGTTTCGGGTTGAATTGGATCTATTGTCTGTATTTCTTTCAAATTGGGACAAGTGCTCTACTATTATGTTCACTATTGCAGGTGGTATGGATGGTTCTATCGTTTATGAACTTGATAGACCGGAAAACAAAGGTCTTAAAACTCCTTTCAAGGCATGCCCCCTTCTAAACTCTATATATAGATGTGTGTCGATTCAATCTTTTGGTTTCCATCGGGTTCCCAATTCTTAATCTTTTGCATAATGATCGAGTAAACAAATTATTCATATGAACTTTTATCAGCTAACTCTTCGGTGGATTGAATTGTTGGTTAGATTCTAGAGAAAGCAAAGAGTGAGGTGGAAGCAGTACACCCAGGTTTTCTATCTACCGAGATACAGTTGACTAGGTTTCAGTAGTGCCGAGTGCTGTGCTAACATATGGGTGTTTCCAAAACTAGTGTCCTGGGCAGACATGATTGCTGTGGCTGGAGCAGAAGCAGTTTCAATATGTGGGGGTCCAACAATCCAAGTTCCGTTAGGCAGACTAGATTCAAAGTAAGATGCATCAAGGGAAAATAATCCAACATCATGCTTGAATCTTTCAATAATTCAGTTGCAAAGTATTGCTAGTGGTAATGCAAGCACTATAAAGAGAAAAAAAATAGTTTCTAATTCTTGTAGGAACATCCATCTAATGTTACCAAAAGCTGATAATTCCTATTTTTAGAAATGATGTTGTGAATAGCTATATCTCTCTATCTCTCATCTTTTTCTTCTTTTTTATTTATTTATTAGGGAGCCTGATCCCGAAGGAAAACTTCCTGAAGAAACTCTGGATGCTTCTGGTCTGAAGCAAAGCTTTCTAACAAAAGGCTTCTCGTAAGTTCATATATGCTAAACATTTGCAATATTTTGGTGGCCGAGGGTGTGGCGGTTTTTTATATCTAAAATAAACTGGATATCATGAAGATTAAAGTCCTCGAGATATCAATGGACATTTTATTGAGATTTACTTAGTTTCTGCATTTAATTGATTTCTGTTCTAGTTATGTGGTTATAGTGACTTGTCTTGGTACGGGTTTGAACCATGTATATTTTTTTTCAGAACTCAGGAGCTTGTTGCTCTGTCAGGAGCCCATACTATTGGAAATAAAGGTTTCGGGAACCCAACTGTTTTTGACAACACATACTTCAAAATTCTTCTTGAGAAACCATCTTCAGGTAAAATAACAGTAACATGGATATAAGGTGCATAATAAAATAGGCTTAAAAAAAACTCGGGAACTCCCTCAAGCTCCCGCAATTTATTTTTATTTTGATGCATGCGTATGCTTTGATCAATTTGCTTGGGCAACATGGACATTTTATTTGTTCAATGAATGCATCTATCATGATATTCACGATATAGTCGAAGCAAAGTATTGTAACTTATCTATGTAGCATCTAAAATCCATGACTTGATAGACAATTATTTTCTCGTCTTGTCAAAATATCAATTTTTGTTGTTGTGCAATTTCTGACTCTATTCTTTGCAATCAGGTAGCATGATTGGCCTTCCCTCTGACCGTGCACTTGCCAAGGATGATGAATGCTTAAGGTCCATTTCCTTTCAGAAACTTTAATCTGTGTACTTTTCTCTGTTCTGTTATGTGTTGCTGGGCATTTAAGGCAGTCGACTACTCTACTCAGTTATTCGTAGAATATTAAAATGAATACAATCTGGTCAGAAGACTTGAAAAAAAACGAGCCAACAATTTAAACAGGAGTTATGCTAGAAAAATCTAAATTTGATGAAAATCAATCCACAAGTTCCTCAAAGTGGTTGAGATAATTGTGATCATTCACAATTTCTTTTATTCAAGGGTTCATGTTTGTACCTAATGTCTATGTAAGGAAATGAATTAAAGATTTTGTCACGGTGAGTTGACGCTGCAGTTGTGAACATTTTAGAACGATGGCCTCCTTCTTTAATTACTTTGATCTTACACATTTCTCATAAATGCCTGATATGTCATGCTCTAGTGATCAGAAATTAGAAGAATGACAGTATCTAATGTTCCATTGTTATGTACGTGTAGTATTTGTTCTTTGCTCATATCCAACTGAAGAGAAGCTTGTTTCCTGCGCAGCTGGATAACAAAGTATGCCGAGGACCAGAATATATTCTTCGAAGATTTCAAGATGGCTTACCTCAAACTAGTGAATTCGGGAGCCAGGTGGAAGAGCTTGTGAAATAATTGCAGAAGCGAGCAAACTTGACGTTTGTCGCGCAAAGAGATCAAGAAGTGAAGCGTTGGCAATAGCAGCCTAGTCTTGCTAGAATGAAGAATTAATTAGGTATATGTCACGAAATCATGGATTAGCTGAAAGCTTTAATTGAATGATTAGCTGACAGATAAGGTAAGACTCCATGCAAGACTTATCTTGTATAATTAACATTATATCAAATAATTCAGCCTATTCAGATATGAAATAATGAAGTTTTTGGACTACAAGTATATAGCTATAGCCTATATGATGTGAGAAAGTATAGGTTATTAGAGCAATCTTTAAATTTTCTGGTACATAATTCAACCCATCAAGGGCTTCCAACTTTACATTGTCTCTAATGGTGGGGTGGGGGATTTCACATCCTCTGCTGTCACTGAGAACTTTCCAAATTCCAATTAATAGTATGGATGTGGATTGAAAGTTGAAACTATGGGCCTAAGCAACTGAGATATTTGCTTTGGGTACAAAGAAGACATGGCCCACTTCCCTACTTCCACGTGGAGGCTGCGACGTATTTCATCGTCGAATACATGACTCATTTGTTGTTATTTGTACTGCATTTACTTACCGGTTTTTTATCTTAAAAAAACCTTGAGTGTAATTGAAGATATATCGCCTTATCTCTTTCTCAACATGTGACTTAGAAGGATAAATATTGGGTGGTGCTATCCACACACCACTTTTATCTCTCACACATCACTTATTAATTTTTTCCTTTGATTTTTTTCAATTCATTTCATCCGACGACAGAAAATTGAGAGGAGTGTATGGAAGGTAAAAGAGGTATGTTAGTAGCATCCTCCTAAATATTTTGATTATAAGATAGAACTCTTCTCCATGCTATTAGAGGTGGAACTAGGGCTGGGCACGGGCCGGGCCGGGCCCATTTTTGGAGGAACCGGACCGAACCTAGGTTCAAAGGAAACGGGCCGGGCCGGGACGGGGATTACAATTTGAAATATAAGAACCGGACTTTACTCGGCCCGGTTGAAACGGGCCGGTTCGGGCCGGGTCCACGGGTTCTTTTTTTTTTTTTTTTTTTTTTTTTGTGTTTGAGGGTAATGCTAATGGAAATTATGTAACAAAAACAAAGTGCACAGATTTGCAGTTGCACAGAATGCAAACTGCACACATTTGCAGTTGCAAAAACTGCACAGATTGCAGATTGCAAACTGCACAGAATGCAAACTGCACACATTTGCAGTTGCAAAAACTGCACAGATTGCAAATTGCACAGATTGCAGATTGCAAACTGCACAGTTTGCAAACTGCACAGATTGCAAACTGCAAAACTGCACAGTTGCAAAAACTGCACAGATTGCAAAAACTGCACAGATTGCAAATTGCACAGATTGCAAACTGCAAAACTGCACAGATTGCAAAAACTGCACAGATTTGCACAAATTAACAATACATCCAATCTAAAATTCTAAATACAAAGTCATCCAAGTTTATAGATTAACAATACATCCAAAATAACAATATTACATCGTCCAACATCTAAAAATCAAATCAACATACAAAATATCTGAAAGTCTAAGACATCCAAATTTCAAGAATCAAATAATCCAAAACAACATAAACAAGACTTAAGAGATAAATTTGAAATGAACATCCAAACCACATTCAATCCAACGCCCAAGTTCCAACAACAATCCTCATTGAATCTGTAAGCAAAAATAGAATATAAATAAACATGACATTTTTAAAGTCCAACATCATATCATCCTCATTGAAATTTAAAGTCTATTCATTTGAGTTGAAAATATTACCGCAATTCCTTTTCCTTTATTCGTTCGAGTTGTTTGAGGAGCTTCAATTTCAGGAACACTTGGTGGTGAGATGGTTGAACTTGTAGATATGGTATTTGCTCTTTTTCTTTTATATTCTACATCAAAGAACAAACGTTAATTGTAAACCAATTAATATAAAGTTAAAAACCAAACTATAAAAAACAAAATAATTACCTTCTTCACACTCTTGATAAAATTCAAGCTCCGCAGGACTTGCTTCATATTCAATGCTGCCAATTGGTTCACTTCTTATCCAGTTTTGGAGGCACATCAATGACTCCACTGTTTGAGGAATGAGACATGATCTACAAGGGTGAATTAGTCTCTTTCCTCCACTAAATGCACTCTCACTGGCAACTGTTGACACTTGAATTGGCAAGACATCTTTTGTTATCAAAGCAAGTGTGGGATATGTGCTCCTCCCTTTCAACTTCCACCATTTCAAAATGTCAAATTGTGAACCTTGTTGTACTTTCTCTACGGTGTCAAGGAGATACCTATCCACCTCATGTGCAAGCGCAATATCCTCGGTATCTTCTAGTTCCTTCTCCCAATCATCCATGATTTGACTAAAAATCATTGGATTTTCTGTTGCCACACTAGAAGATGATTGTTTTACCCTTGAAGAAGAAGTGTCAATAACTAAATCTTCTCTACCCTTTTGTTGTGTTTGTGAACCGAAAACTTGATAAGCATATTCATCACACATCGCCTTCAACAATGTCTAGACTTCATTACCTTTCTGTTCAATCTCTTCTTCAGGAAGTTGTAATTGCTTTCTACACAGGTGCATGTAGTGCCTCAATTTGAAACTTGGGTCTAAGACAAGGGCCACTACAAAGATTTGATTAAGGGATTCAGTTGAACCAAAATACTTTCGATATTTGGCTCTCATGTTGAATGCCATATCACGTAGCACCAACTCTACACTTCTTCCAGTTTGCATATATTCAGGCAAAAAAAGCTTTTCAATCTCGTTTTCCACAGCAATGACATTATGAACAGCTGCATTAGATGTGGGATACTTACTTGCACTAACTTTCAAAGTTATAAGATAGAAGACCTTCAAAAATTCCACAAACACTTCTGCACTATCCCAATCTTCCTCCTTAGGTGGTCCAACCTTCCCTTTACCCGCCACTTCCTCTCCTTCATCATTAAGCACCTTTTCACCAAAATAGGTGGTGTATATATTGGCTTCATCATCTTCGGTCATCCTTTCAAATGCTTTTTTAAACTTCAAGCAAGATTCTAGCATCATGTATGTGCTATTCCACCTAGTAGGCACATCCATAACAACTAGACCCCTACTATCCAACTTCTCATTCTCCACACATTTCTTGAAATAACTCAACCTTCGAGGACTTGATCTCACAAACCGCACGGCATTTCTAAGAGCATCCACACTTGTATCTAATCTTTTCAACCCATGTTTCACTATCAAGTTGATAATATGAGCTAAGCACCTCACATGCATAAACTTGCCATTCATAATCATTTGACTATTAGGCCATTTCTGCATTTTTCGAACAACATACTCAATTGCCACCTTATTAGCCGATGCATTGTCAACTGAGATACACAGTACCTTTTCAATCCCCCACTCAACCAAACATTGCTCAATCATCTTCCCTATTTCTTTGCCTTCATGACTTGGAATCAAACAAAAGTTTAGAATCCTTTTGTGCATATTCCAATCATCATCCACAAAATGAGCAGTTAGCACCATGTAGTTCATATTTTGCACACTTGTCCATGTGTCAGTAGTCAAGCTCACTCTATGATTGTGTATCTCTTTTTTTAACTGATCTTTCATGCTATCATACATATTGAATAACTCCCTCATCATAGTTCTCCGAGATGGAACATGCAATCTAGGCTGGACTTTGCACATCATCCGCCTAAACCCTTCAGTCTCCACAATACTAAAAGGTACCTCCTCGAGCACAACAAACTCAATAATACCTTCCACACTTTCTTCTTGGCTCCACCCTTTAGCAACAAGCATGTTTTTGACATTCCCATCCTCAGAAGGTCCAGAACTACCTAGAACCTTTTGCAACTCATCGGTTGGTTTATATGACTTGCAATGTCTATTGATATGTTTAATGTAAGTACTAGTTCCACCCCCACTAGTATCACATGCAAAAAGGCCGCTACAATGGTTACACTTAGCCTTCAATACTTGTACCTCCACCTTCTCTATCTTTCCATCTTTTTCTACTTCTTGTATTTCCGAGACGGTACACTTAGTGACATGATCCCAAACCCAAGATCTCTCAGAAGAAGATCTCTCTAGTGAAGCTATTATAGTTGGTTGTTTTGTCTTTGGAATAGGTGGTGCTTTTCTTTTTCTGGAGGATGAGGGGTTTGGGGGAGGCATTGATGGTTTTGAGTGTGTGGGTTGTGCTTGTGTTGGTTGTGGAGGACATGGTGATGTAGCCGTAGATGATGCTACATTAGTACTGCTAGGGGTACTTTGACTTTGAGATTGAGACATTATGTAAAAATCTGTAAAAATTAAATAATGGAACTATATTCATTAATCAAATAAAGATATTTCCAATAATTTAAACCCAAATTATGAACACACAACACACAAATCAGAAACAGTCAGCAACAAAATGCACATTCTAGTTCTTCTAGTTCTCCTAGTAACAAAATGCACAGAGAGAGGTAGAGGGAACAGATTTGTAACAAAAACTAAGTGTGCACAGATTTGCTTGCACAGAATGTAGAGGGAAATAGCAGCAAGGAAGCTGAAGCGAAGAATCCAAGATCGTAATACTGTCAAGCTTGAAGCTTTTCTGACGAAAATACCATGTTAACCAAGCAAATATAAACAGATAAGACACATAAAGAAGAAGAAGTTTACAGAGAGATTGAGAATTACTTCAGTAGTAAGAAAAAAAATTTCACTGTTTCATTAATCTTAAGCGAACTATGCAATCTTTACAACAACTTATAACTACCTAACTAATCTATTGACACTTAATGCAGTAGAGGTATGAAACATACCTCTACAAATAATGCGGGTTGATGCAGCAACTTCAGAACTGACGTTTGCTTGAAGCCATTTCCTTTCCTCAACTCAGAATGCACCTGTTGTATGGAGAAACATTTGTGTGAAACAGAGACGGTGAAATATGTATGTACATACACAAATGCATACATATAACATATGCATAATATCATATTATCAGTATATGACCCAGGAAATCCCAAGTTCCCAACCACAAAAAAATTACATATAACACTATAAAATTACTCATTATACTAGGGCGCAACAAAATGCACAGAGAGAGGTATCTGATTTTTAACATAAGTACATAAGTGAATTGCAACGAATGAACACCATCATGCCCAGCTTGGCTCCCAACATATTATGCAAGGTATCTCTAACCAATGCCATAATTGTACTGGTTTTTAAGTTTAACCTTTGTTTCTGCCATCTAAAATTTATTGACTTTATGTGCCATAAACCAATATCAGTTTATAGGTTCTTTATTGATCCTAATAAGCATCCACAATGCAGAGAGTTTATGCTTCTACATATCAGTTTTATACTAATCAGTTTATGCTTCTACACACTAACAGGTTATTATAGGTTATTATGCAGAGAGTTTATACTAACAGGTTATTATAGGTTATTATTATACTAGTCAGAATAGCAAGTATAACAAAATTGGTACTTCCTGTGAAAGGTGAAAAGAAGAACAAATATAATTACACACACAAAATAATCAGAAATGTATCAAAATCCAGTCACAGCATTTCTTGGCGACCAAACAATACAATCAGTTACTAATTAGTATTGATAAGCATGAAATTAAGTTAATTAACTATCAAATTGTCCGGAAATAAAATCAGAGGGAAGAATTACCAGCAAAGTCAGTGACTTTGTCGAACTTGAGAAGAGCAGTGATTATGAAGAACAACAACTGATACCTTCAGCAACCAAAAAAAAAAACCACCATATTTCAGAGATTCTAGAGAGAAAATGAACCTAATAGGAAAACAAGCATACAGAACAAAAATGAAGAAAGCATACAGAACAACTTAACTTATGATTATGAATATCAAATTTCAAGGCATATACATTTCATACAAATTGAATACCTTAGAAGAGGACAACTCTGCAGAGGTTGAGGACCAGAAGATATGGCACGGTCGCACCCACAAATTTGACCCTGTCACCTGCATAGATGATAAGGGTTAGCATTCTAACATTTCATATTCCACTGTATGTTCAACATTCTAACATTTCATATTCCATAAACATTCATCAGAAAAAAAAAAAAACATTTCATAGAAAAAAAAAAACCCCTAAAAATCCATCAGTCTGACTTTGAACTGAACAAGTAGTTCATAACTTCATCTTCATATTCCAGATCCTGAAACCCCTAAAAATTCTAACTTAAAACCCCTAAAAAACCCTACACCAGAAATCCACATTAATAATAAAACCTAATTCAAAATTACCTAAATTTTAGAGGGATTGGTACTGGTAGTAGCAGTGTCCTCGACGGTGGTGATGGGGTGATGATGGTGGTCGCGACGGCGGAGGTGGTGCCGTTGTGTAGTGTTCGCGACAGCTCTGTGAGAGTTTGAAGTTCGAGCTCCACGGTGGTGATGGGGTCAGTGATGGTGGTCGCGACGGAGGAGTTGGTGATGGGGTCAGTGATGATGGTCGCGACGAAGGAATCGAGGGAAAGTAGAATTCGAGAGAGAGAGACTGACTGAGGCTTCTGGAAGACTGAACTCGGAAGGGAGAGGTGGAATTGGCTAGGTCAAAACTGACGGTTGAGATTGGATGGAGATGAGATCTTAAATCTCGTCCGTCCATTGTAACACAAACGGGCCGGTCCGGGTACCCGCGGGTCTTATATTTTTGGAACCGGCCCGATTCGAAACCTTTAATTACCCGGCCCGCCCCGCCCCGTATGTTTTTACAAAAAAAAAGAACCGGCCCGTACCCGCCCCGAACCTGGATTACCCGGCCCTACCCGCTGGTCCAGGACCCGTTTGCCCAGCCCTAGGTGGAACCAACATGTGTGAGACTCATGTGTGGCATTCAAATCTAGTTGAATGTCTTACGCGAGGTTGCTTTATTCAGTTCACGCACACTGAGTTGGGGCCTACATGTGAAAGCCACACTCAGGTTCCATCTAATGTGAGATAGCTATCATATGCAACAATCAATGCATTTTAACTTTTCTACATGACAACACGTGATTGATTTAAAAAGTCGAAATATCCATGGTGCACATAAATCCTCCTCCTGCACAAGACTGCAACATGACTATAGTTGATTTCTCAACGAACACCAAAACAAAGAAACTAAAGAGTGATTATATTAAGCGGAGTTCTTATCCAAGAACATATGTCCAAAAGTATGCTTATCTGCTTGTGGGTCAAGCAACTCTTAAGGGTCATAATACAAGAATTCATGGATAATACAAGGACATCTCAACTCCACTTTCTTCTTTCATTTGATTTTGTTTATTTGACTAGCTCTTATCTTTGTGGTCGCCAGTGGTTCTTGTTGGTGGGAACCAATGGAAGCATCTGCCAAGAAAAATATTATTGAAAATAATATAATAAATATTGAATTGTGTATCTAAAAAAAAATGCCATTATGCATTTTTTTTATTTATAAAAATATACATAAAAGAGTGTAATATAACATTTTTAGAGTGCTAATAACAATTTCAATCAAAACATGTTAAGCATAATGATCAATGTTTAGACTATTGATGTGAAATTTTAAGCATCAACCCATTTTTGAACTTAGAAGATAGACATATAAAGAAATAACTTATTAATAACACACACACAAAATTACCTCTCAAACTATAATTTACATATAAAAAAGAATAACTCATTAAAAGAAAAAAACACGTATTTAGATACATTTTTTTTCCTTCTTTTTCTGTCCAAGTCTACACAAGAGTGCAGAGGACCAGAGGGTCCCCCTGCTGCCCGACTGGACCGTACGTAGTGTATTGTTCGGTGTATGTATGTATCCTTCTGTAATTAAAATAATCAAACCCTAATCCCTTAATTTAATCAATTACTTAGAAAAACTAGGTATGTAATAAATGGGTTCTCTAATTCGAATCTTCATCACATGTCTCAGCAAGTGCAATCATCTTCTGGCCCTGCTTGGCCGTGGACGGGGTTTGGTCGGAACGCGTTCGGAGGCGGCGGGTGTTCCCGTTTCTGGCGTTTGGCCGTGTCTGTGTTTTGGGCTTCACCTTTTGGTTGGCCCGGTGTACTGTGTTGTTTGGGCCTGTGTTTGGCTGTTTGTTGTGCTGTTTTTTGTGTTTTGTTTGGGCCTTAAGTGTGCCTATGTGTATGTTTCCTTTGTGCTAATGCAGTAGCCTTTGACAAAAAAAAAAAAGAAAAAGAAAAAAGAATCTATATTATTTTATTTGATTAAACCAAATACATCACAGTAAACAGGCTTTCACAATATTAATGTATTTATCCAAAAAAGAAATGTGTGTATAAAGATCTATACATGCACATGCCAGATTAGTATTTTTCACCCATTTGTGGTCACAAAGGATTATATATTAAACTATGTTTCATTTTCTTAAATTAATCGACTTGTATGTTACTGTTAGTTATTTATTCAACGCATGTAATGCAGAGCTGGCCCTGAGATTTTAGGGGCCTTGTGCGAAAGTGAATTGGAGACCCTAAAAAGTATTAAGAATTTTATTTTATTTTTATTTATTTTTATTTTTTTTGTTCAAAATAATAATTTTAGGTTTCAATTGAGCTTCTATAAATTCTAATAGCACAAACAAAATTAACAAATCAATAAGTGAAAATGTGGCGTATTGTTTTTCCTTAAGTATTTAGAGGGCCAAGGTTTGAATTTTCATGTTATTGTGTGGAATTTTTATATTATTTTGTGGAAGCTTATGCATTTAATAAAATAAAAGGAAATGATGGAGATGAGTTTTGAACCCATCTCTAAGGCCGATGTAAAGAAGCAATAATTCCACTTGCGCTAAAACTCAAGTTTGTAATATTCTACACTTACTATTATATATATATGCATATGCATGCAAAATTGAAAAATCGGGGGCCTTTCCGATTTGGGGGCCCTGTGCAGTAGCACCACTTGCACCCCCTCAGCGCCGGCTCTGATGTTATGCATGCATCAAATTTGAACTCATAAGATTGACTTCAACCTTGTTTGTTATAAGTTATAACGAGAATTTTTATAGGTAATGAAAACACAAGTCACGTGGTTTTTCATTCTACGTAGTACATATTACAATAAGAGTTGACGACATAATTGATTCCACTTCTAAGGTATATATAATAATTAAAAATATAATCCATGTATATAACGTTGAATTACTATATTTCAAGCATACTGAGAAATTACTTAATTTGAACCTCTAAGTTAAAATACTCTGAATTTTTCTTTTTCTTTTTCTTTTTCTTTTTCTTTTTCTTTTTCTTTTTCTTTTCAATTTATGTTTATATATCCTTTATATTAATATATATGTTGTTCAAATATCAAAGGTAGTGCTCAAGTCCAGTAGAATTCCTAAAGTCGGCCTAAGATTTTCTTTTGTTTTATTTAGAAAAATATAGTTTCCATTTTCATATTCCCGTCTTTTTCAATCACAATTCAAGAAAAAAAAAAAGTTTTCTTTAACGTGAATGATGATGAATGAGAAATTTGATTTTGCAGTATAACAAGTTTCATATCAGATATTTATTAGCTCCTTGTAAGTTGTACAGAAATTCTATCATCAAGTAGCCTTATCTGAAGTTCTCTAGTAAAAAGAGACGAATTGGACAAAGAAATTCCCTCGTTGAAATTTAGCAAATTAGTAATTATTTTGTAGCTTTGATATACATCGGTGGTTCATTTTCTGACTACTTAAGCTTTTGAGGCAAGTTGTTGTCTAATATAGTCATAAGGATTTTATTTTATTTTATTTTATTTTTTTTCAAATTGTTTGGAATGCGGTTTTCATTTCTCATTCCTTTGTTGGTTCATATGGTGGGGGTTACACTTATGTTATATGTTTGTCTCTATATACTCTATTGTTATGCAATCGCTCTCTTTCCTATTGATATGCCTCTCCACCACATGCAAGAATAAACATGTATGTACGTACGTGAGAGAAGACATAAACTTAGTATACATTGTTGGTTACTATCCTAATGCTCTCTCTCTCTCTCCTATTATGCCTTTCCACCACATGCAAGAATAGGCATGCATGCACATACGTGAGAATATATAAACTTAATATACATTGTTAGTTCATTCTCTAATGCGCATTTAATAGTATGAATGTAGAAAATATGTCTTGAAAATGGCTTGTAAACAATGCCATGATCACATATCTTGTTCTTTGTTGACTACTGCATGATTCAAACATAATACAAAACTAGGAGGAAAAAAAGGAGAAAAGGGTAGTGGGGTGGGCAAGATAAGCACAAAGAAAATGTGGGTTTTCTGTATTCTGAGTCAATTAATCATGCAAATATATACCTTTTTTGAATACAATTGCAAGGAGAAGAGAAGAGAAGAAAAAAGTGACATATCTGATGACCTCTGTGCGCAAGCAATAAGAAATTGGTGGGACACAAAGCACAGGTGGAAATGATATAGAATGTCGTGGAGGGTTAGAAGTCGGAGGGGGCATGCATTGGCAGCTCCCTCCCGTGCACCTCTGCTTCCTTGTGTCTCTCCACTCTACTCTCTCTCGATCGCTACATTTATAAGCCACAAACATCGTTCACCTATACAATGCCATTTAATTTATCTGCAATTTTTCACGTATTCCCACATTCTGAAAACATATTTTTTTGGTCAAAAATTCTGAAAATATATGAACATACATAAAAAAAGGAATCTAAATTTATATGAATTAGAACTTTGAAAGTAATAAATTATTACCACTAATAATAAAACTCGAAATTATGGTCGTTTCAACATGAATCGATCACTATATAATTAAAATACTGTAATATTTTTTCGTCCCTGGATTACATCCGACGGTGGTTTACCAAGAATTTCCTGGTCCCCATGGATCAGAAAAACAGTACTAATATTTTATGTATATTATGGGACATCGATCGAGACTATCTTACTTATACGTAATTTTATTCAATTTTGATCTGTTATTCATTGATAAAGGTAATTATTTTAGGTGCATACAATGACATCGTTGGAGCTTCATTTAGGTTTGAAGTATTGATTTTGAGCTTAAAACTTAAAAACTAAGCGATTAAGAAATTCGAGATGGAAAACCTAAAGTCTAATTCCTATAAATGGTAATTCTCCATTCTAGAAAATTAAAAAAAAAAATCACTGAACAAAAATAGAAAATAAGTGCAACAATTTTCTTGTTAGAAATTGATTGATTTAATTTTCTTGAGGGGACATAACAATGGAAATGAATTTAAATCTCGGATGCATGGTTGTTGATAAGTATATGATAAGATCACAAAACTGCATGACATCATCCAAATTTTATTTTATTTTTTTTGGAAATTTCCAAATTTTATTTAGGTAATGGACATCGACCCATCGTCAGAGTTAGTATATATGCACAAAGGAAGGTGTCCAGAGCTTGACAAAAACACCACCATTTGGAACAAATCTTATCTTTGCAGCCAACTTGGCTTAAAAGCTAAACCAGCGGATTAAGCAAAAGCAAAAGCAAGTTATTACATGAACGAAAGGTTCCATCAGTCTCATCACAATGCTTTGCTAAAACAAATGGTTGATTTGAATTGTAGGCCCGAGTTTGTTTGCCTAATTCTCCTTTTTTTCACTTCCTTTGTTATAACCTCATTATAAACTTAATTAAATCGTGTTTATAAATCAGTGTTAGTTGTTTGTACTTAAAAATCAATTTGACCTGTCATATATGTCTTTGCTCGGTCTGATTTGTTTATGTGTTGCTAGTTCTTGACACAGTTGGCGAGAGAACGTTAAAACTCTACTTATATTTTATCCTCAATTTTTTTCCTTCTCAGTGAAACAATTGGACAAGGTCTGTTTCTTGCGTTGTTTGATGGAATCAGAATATTGTTCATCATAAATAGAAAGATCCTCTGACCTAGGACTCAAAAAATAAAATAAATCCAGACCTATTTCTTCTTTTTTATTCTTTGGCATTAAATTAAATTAGAAAATAGTTTTGATATGGCAAAAATGATAGAGATCGCCATATCCATGCATGTGCATGGTTTATATTTAAGTCTGAAAACACAGAAGAAGCATATAAATTAGTAACCCTAAAAAAAGGAAAACTAATGAAAAATGTTTGAAAATTTTGAGTTTTAACGATAAGGATAAAATAAAGGGAGGTTTAATGAAAAGGTCCCGGTACTGTTCACTTTTAACGAAAAACCACTTTTTTACCTTTAACTGACACTATTCACTATACCTTTAAAAAGGACTTTTTCGTTAAAAGGGAAGTTTTTTTGGACTTTTCATTAGTTTTCCTTAAAATAAAGGGTAAAGTGAATTGTACCAAGATTGATTTTTTAACGTAAAAATGTGTTTTTTCGTTAAAGTGAACAGTACCGAGAACTTTTCGTTAAAATTTCTTCTAAAAGAGGCTAAACAGTAACATAGAGAGAGAGAGAGAGTAGTTGAGTTACGATCGAGTGGTGGCCCCAGAAGAATAGTGTTGGCTGCATGCAACTCTTTACACACCCGACAACTTAGCTGAAATTGGTCGGTTTTTCACGACGTCATCTCTCTCTTACTATATCTTCGCCCATGAAAAGGTAAATTTAAGAAAAAATTAGGGTTTCGGACACCTGCGGATATAGGTAAGTTTAAGAGGGCCAACAAGACAACTCAAACATGCCAGGACTGATATTAAGGTCTTCAGGCCATTTTAGACAAAGTTTATCAATTACTTAATTCTTATGCGATTAATGCATTGCAGCAAGTCTCGGATTAAAGATTTTCCAAAGGTTTTGAACTTGGAGTCAGACTAAGCTGGTAATCCGATTATCGCAGTAGAGGTCTTTATAATGCTGAGTTTGGGAGATAACATTTCTGACTTCAATGTTATCAAAGGGGTATAAAACTCTGTCTTAGGCCTAAGCTCATTCGCATTTGATCCGTTACTTAACTCCGAGTTCCTTTACTCCAAAATGATTGTCAAATTAAAGTACATTCTATGCTAAGGAGTAAATGATGAAAACTTTTAAATATTTTACTCTAACAGACTTAATGACTTGAGTAAGATAAATTTGGCAAGGTATCTCCTAAGGCATTTAAATCCTTCTAGGATGAAGCAACATAGGCGCATTCTGTAAGAATATAGAGAATGGTTAGGATTATGACAAGTGTAAGAAGATTGTATCTCTTGGTTAGTTAGTTAGAGATGTTACCTTACATATAAATACACCAATGTAATACCTTGAAGAGTAAGAAAACATAATACAACAGAATATCTGAACTTTCTCTCTCTACAATATTCTCTCTTCTTCTTCTATATCAAAAACCCTAACTACATTTCTTTCGATATTTCTACGTTAACATGGTATCACTCGCCATTGATGCTCACGCTGCTTCCTCCGATCTTCTGGCTGCTTCCGCTACTCTTCTCTATCTGTCCGCTTCAATGAATTCTGGTGTTCTTCTCTCTCTGATTTCTAGGGTTTCTGGTTTTCTTGATCTCTTCATTTCTGCGATTATACGCTTGTGCACACAAGGTGTTTGTGATATTGTCTCTATCATTTTTCCATCTCAATTCTGCAATTATGGTGACTACGTCGCAATTACAAATTCTACAATCTCCGATCACTAGTCTTATTTCTACGATTTCCACGTCTGTGAATATTAAGCTTGATGAGTCGAATTACTTGAATTGGCATTTTCAAATGCAATTGCTGCTTGAGGGTCACGGTATCATGGGGTTTGTTGATGGATCGCATGTTTGTCCGCCTCGATCTGATAATTCTGATGATGAATCCTACACTGTTTGGAAAATGCACGATCGTGCCCTAATGCAACTGATCACTGCTACTTTATCGCCCGTTGCAATTTCGTGTGCGATTGGTAGTACTAGTGCTTGTGATTTGTGGAATAGATTAAAAGAACAGTTTTCAGCTGTTTCTCGGACTAGTATTTTTCAGCTTAAGTCTAATCTTCAGACCATTCGAAAGGGTTCAGACTCGGTGTTCGAATACATGCAACGTATTAAGGAAGCTAGGGATTATTTGTCTGCTGCTGGAGTCACTTTTGATGATGAGGATATTGTTATCTTAGCTCTTAATGGTCTCCCTGCTGAGTACAATACTTTTCGTAGTGTTATAAGGGGGCGTGAACATGTCACAATACTTTTCGTAGTGTTATAAGAGGGCGTGAACATGTCATCTCTCTCAAAGAATTTCGTGTGCAACTGCTTGCTGAAGAACTGATTGTGGGTAGTACAGTGCAATCTCCATTCTTGACTGGAATGATTGCTGATCATCTTAACTCTACACCATATACAGGTCACTCTCTGTCTGGAAGTTCAAATATTGGTTTTACTGGTGGTAACTCTCCTAATTCAGGGGGGTATCGATCCGTCAATACCAACAGGAAAGGTAGAGGGAAGTTCAATCAGGGATATAGGTATCCTAATCCTAATCCGAGACAACAGTCTTTCAACCATTTTTTCGACTCGAATACTGGTTCTTCTGGAGTGATTGGTTCTCATCCACCATAGTATTATGGTCCGCCTGTATTGTCACAAGTCCCTTGTCAGTTGTGCAATACATTTGGCCACACTGCTCCATTTTGTAACTCAAGACAGATAGATTGACAGGGCTGTCATATTTGTGGTAAAGCTAATCATACCACTTGGTATTGTTTCTTCAGTGACAAAGGTCCGAACTTTGGTGGTCCTCATCACTCTCCATCGAATACTCGTACATATGCTCCTTCTGCGCCAGCATTCTCTCATTCAAATCATATGCAAACACTGCATACAGTTCAATCTCAATCATCTCCTGGTTCTACTTCTCATCAACAACCACAAGTCTGGATCACTGACTCAGGAGCTACGAATCATATGACGGCTGATCTTAGTAACCTGACTTTGGCATCTCCTTATCCTACCAATGAGACCGTGCAAACAGCTAATGGTGAAGGTTTGCAAATATCTCATATTGGTAGTTCTATTCTTCGAACACCTGTGCATCCACTTAAACTTAATTCAGTTCTCTATGTACCTCGACTTTCACAAAACTTGTTATCAGTTCATCGGATCTGTCTCGATAACAATTGTTGGTTAATCTTTTATGCTTATTGTTTCTGGATTCAGGACAAAGCCACAGGGAGGATACTATATCAAGGGCAATGCAGTAATGGACTTTACCCTCTTCCTTCACTAGCCAATCATCACTCACTACGTACTCAAGGCACTACTCAAGCTTCTGCATTTCTGGGTCAGCTTGTTAGTTCTACTCTCTGGCATAGTCGGTTAGGACACCTTTCTTATAACATTGTCAATCTCATGTTACATAAGTCTTCTATTTCTTGTAAAAAGGATGATATCCTTTTGCTATGTCATGGCTGTTTAGAAGGAAAATTCATGAAACTGCCGTTTCAGTCTAGTCACCATAAGTCTGTAATTCCTTTTTAGGTTGTGCATAGTGACCTTTGGGGTCCTTCTCCATGTAATTCCATTGATGGATATCGATACTATGTGACTCTTATTGATGAGTGCACGAGATATTGTTGGTTGTTCCCCATTGTCAATAAATCAGATTTCTTTGAAACCTTTGTTGCCTTCCATTCTTTTGTTCATACTCGATTCTCTATATGTATCAAAACTCTACAAACAGATGGTGGTGGAGAGTATAGCAGTGGTAAACTTCAACATTTTCTTCGTAGCAAAGACATTTCCCATCATATTTCTTGCCCTTATACCCCGGAACAAAATGGACTAGCTGAGCGTAAACATAGACACATTGTCGAGACCACTATCACCTTGTTACAATCTGCCAAGTTACCACGTCTTTTCTGGTCCTTTGCTTGTCAAGCAGTTGTGTACCTTATCAATCGTATGCCTACTCCCACTTTGAAAAACTGTTCACTATTTCAAAAGTTATTCGGAGTCCTTCCTGTCTTAACACATCTTAGAGTGTTTGGCTGTTCTTGTTTTCTGTTGTTGCGACCTTATAATAACACTAAGTTACAGCCTAAAACCACTCAGTGTATATTTCTTGGGTATGCCTCCAAGTACAAAGGTTACATTTGTTTTGATGTATTAAAGGGTAGAATATATATATCGAGACATGTGGTCTTTGATGAGTCTCGATTTCCTTATCCTCATTTGACTATGCTATCTACACCCAAAGTTGTCAACCAATCTGTGTCTTAGCCCTTTATTCCATCTCCTGTTCCCACTATGGATAATATACTGGTTCATCCTCAGTCTTCATCACTTGGTGCTCAGACATCATCATCATCAGCAATGCCACAGTCTCCTGGATCTGTCCAATCTCTTCCAGATTCTGGTTCACCTCAGTCCATTACTGCCCCTCCAAGTTCATCTCCTAACCTACCTGTGGATCCTCCTGCAAGTTCATCTCCTAACCTACCTATGGATCCTGATTTTAGAACTGAGCTTCTCCAAGTGGTCTTGCCTATTGCACCTTTTAATTTGCATCCTGTGCAAACTAGGAGTAAAAATGGTATAGTCAAGAAAAAGGTGCTTCTCAGTAAGGTCTCTGATTCTAGTGTTATTGATCTCACCCAAGTGGAACCTGCCACTCATAAATCTGCCTTAAAAGTCCCTATTTGGTTGAATGCTATGAAAGACAAGCTTGCTGCCTTGGAGCATCAACAAACTTGGAGCTTAGTTTCTCTACCATCCAACAAGAATCTCGTTGGTTGCAAATGGGTGTTCAAACTTAAAAAGAATTCAGATGGCTCAATTGCTCGACATAAGGCTCGTTTGGTTGCTAAGGGGTTTAGTCAAGAACCTGGCTTGGATTATTGGGAGACCTTCAGTCCAGTGGTTAAGCCAACCACTGTGCGCCTAGTTCTAGCCTTGGCAGCTCATTTTAACTGGTCGCTTAGGCAATTGGATGTCAAGAATGTGTTCCTGCATGGGGTATTGAATGAGGAAGTATATATGGCTCAACCACCGGGATTTGAGGACACATCTCGACCTGATCTAGTTTGTAAACTGCACAAGTCATTGTATGGTTTGAAACAAGCCCCTCGAGCCTGGAATAAGAGGTTCACGAGTTTTCTTCCCTATCTCGGCTTTCAGTCTACATATTCTGATTCTTCCTTGTTCGTCAAAACTGTTGGCAGCGATGTTGTCATTCTTTTACTATATGTCGATGATATTATAATCTCTGGGAGTTCTTCTATAGTTATTCAACAGGTCATTCAATCTCTAACCACGAAGTTTGATATCAAGGACTTGGGAGAGCTTCATTATTTCTTAGGGATACAAATCACCAAGACTGCTCACGGTTTGTTTCTGTCACAGACTAAGTATATACAAGATCTCTTGAAGAAAGTTGACATGGTCGATTGCAAAGCTTGTGACACACCATGCCTTCCCTATAACAGACTGCTTAAAGATGATGGTATCCTTTACAATAATCCCACAGCATACAGGAGCATTGTTGGTGCCCTACAATATCTTACGTTTACTCGCCCCGATATTACATTCTCAGTCCATCAAGTTTACCAATTCATGCAGGTTCCAATGGTATCTCATTTCACAGCAGTCAAACGTATATTAAGATATCTCAAGGGTACGTTATCAGTTGGCATGTCTTATACTCGGGGTGATTTGTCCTTGAAGGCTTTTAGTGACGCAAATTGGGCAGGAGACCCTAATGATCGACGTTCTACTACTGGCATGGTTGTGTTTCTGGGTAACAATCCAATCTCGTGGTCCTCCAAGAAACAAACTACTGTTTCTCACTCCTCTACAGAAGCCGAGTATCGGGCTATGTCGACCACATCTGCTGAACTTGATTGGATTCAACAATTGCTACACTTCATGCATGTCATACCTACTGCTGCTCCTGTTCTTTTCTGTGATAACCTCTATGCTATTGCCCTATCGTTCAACCCTATTCAGCATCAACGGACAAAGCATATCGAGATTGACGTGCATTTTGTGCGAGAACGGGTTGCACAGAAAAAGCTCCTTGTTCAGTTTGTCTCCTCCCGAGAACAATTTGCTGACATACTAACTAAGGGTCTGAGTACTCCTCTCTTTCGATCACACTGCTTCAACCTCATGCTTGGTGTCTCTAATCATGAGTTTGCGGGGGGATGTAAGAATATAGAGAATGGTTAGGATTATGACAAGTGTAAGAAGATTGTATCTCTTGGTTAGTTAGTTAGAGATGTTACCTTACATATAAATACACCAATGTAATACCTTGAAGAGTAAGAAAACATAATACAACAGAATATCTGAACTTTCTCTCTCTACAATATTCTCTCTTCTTCTTCTATATCAGAAACCCTAACTACATTTCTTTCGATATTTCTACGTTAACACATTCTACCCTGCATCCAGCTTTTCAGCTATGCATTTTGAACTCTGACCACGGTCTACAATATGGTTTAGAACTTCGAAAATTAAATCTTTGAGAGACAAACAAGCATGGTTAGCCGAATTTGGCTAGATCCGAATACACAAGAAAGTTCGAAGCTCATTTTGATGTGTATCAAGTTCATTTTACAATAATTCGTTCACGGTCCATTGGTAATTATCCATCTTCAAGCGGAGTGCACTCTCAGAAGCATAATTAAGGGCATTTGTGGGACCATGATTTTTTGGACCATTGACACGTGACACTCAAGGTGGCAAGAAGAATCGGAATACATGTAGCTCACAACTAATTCAGATTACTCTTCCTACAACAATTGTCGCTCTAAAAGTTGATATTGAACAAACTACGACACGACGACAACCAAGAAAGTTATTCTTGACAAAGCAAAAGAGTGACTACAATCATAAACCAAAGACTCTTCTCAACATACCGAGACAACGATCACAATTAAAAACAAAGAGGAAAAAAAAAAAGATTAGAAAAGGATGCTGGCGACCCCTGCCTTGGGTGTTGGGGTCGACGGCTAGGGTTCTGTTTTCTTGATTTTCTCTAGCGGTAGAAACTATGCATTACTAATTCTAGTTAGTTACAGGCCTACTGCTTTCAAAAGTTTAATTTATTGTTTGATTCAAACACGACTTGTATTTAAAAAATTAATTGAATCGTAATAAAAAACAAAAACAAAACTAATTAATCACCTTAAGTAAGAGTTTTTTTCATTATTAATGATATTACGGAGTGTGTATTCTATTAGAAGTTTAAAGGGTTTAAAAAAAGTTTACAAATCCATATATATTCAATCAAATTTTTTAATAAATTCATGGCTATCCAATGAAGATTTAAAAGAGTTTATCAAATTTCGTAGAACTCCGAATGTATTTATTTCGTATTTTAAAGTAATTCACAAATTTTCATATGTATTCATAAGAATTGAATTTTAAAGTATTTTAAAAATGAAGGATTTTAATAGACTTCAAGAGATTTTAGTGTTTTTTAGGAGTTAGGAAATTAGGCTGCTCTCCTAATATTTCAAATTATTTCACTCAAAATTCACATGGAGTCTATAAAACTCTTTTAAATTAAACTCCATAGATTATAACTCTTTCAAAATCCTTTAAACTCCTAATCAAATACTGTAAACTAATATAACATTCTAATAGGATCATAAATTGTGTTTTGGTTACAAAAAATACTAAGGAGTGGAGGTGGCATAATTAGGATCATCAACCAGTGTTTTTAAAGGACTAAAAACGATGAATTGTCGGTATTGTTAAAGTGTGGATAAAGTGTCGATATCGATAAACATTTACGATATCCACATTTTATCGATACTGACAATCCGTTCTTTTAAAAACAGCGAACATCTTGTCTACAAAAGAAATGTTCAAGTAGTTAGGTACATTTATTCTTGGTCGTCAGATCCCAAGTTCGATTCCTCATTTCGTAGATCGCTCCTATTAGATATTAATAGTGAGGTGGTGCTGTTACGATTGCCAAACATGTCTAGGTTACAAAATAAATTTGGCTGTCTACATTTACGGTATCCACACTTTATTATTACCGACAATTCGTCCTTTAGAAATAACAAACATTCAGTCTAAAAAGAAATGTCGAATTAATTAAGTACATTTATTCTTGCACCAAAGATCTTGCGTCCAATATCTCATTCCGTACATCGCTTGTGTCAAACATTAAGGGTTGAGGTGGTGCCATTAGGATCGTCAATCGTGTCTCAGATATAGATTGTATTTTGCCCAATCAACACTATCAACATAATTAATACGATATCCGATATAGATTGTATTTTGCCCAATCAACACTATCAACATAATTAATACGATATCCACACTTTATCGACAATGACAATACACCATTCAATAAACAACAAACATCTTGTCTCGAGAAGAAATATCATATCGTGCATTCTATATTCGATTCCTCCTCCCGTTACATCGCTCAAATAAAACTAGAAAGATATATTTTTCACATTGTACAAGAAAAAAACCAAAAGAAGTAACTGTAAAATACTTGGTGGGGAGGGTTGGTGGTTATTACTTTGTTAGTAGGTAGTTAATGGTTGCCCGAAAACCGTAAAGCCGTACATGTTGAAAGTATAATGTCCGTATATACGGCGTATTTGGTTCGGGCAGGGAGAGAGAGACCTGACCTGACCTGACCTGGATTTGGTGTTTTTAAATCCGAAATCGGATAAACAAAAACGCCTCTTCCTCCGAGTCATAACCGAGTCAGCCCGGCGTCTCCACTCACTCACTCACTCCGACTCGCTTTCATTATTTGCTCACATTTCATACGCTTCATTCTCTCACTCCCTCAATTTTCAAATCCACAACAGTTATTATTTAATATTATATTATTATTATTATTGTTTCCAGATTTCATTTTCTTTAAACCCGAAAAAATGAAAAGGAAAAATCAAAACTCCAACTTTTGAATCCGAAAAGATCCTTCCTTTTGGGTCCGGATCCTCCGATCCGCTTCCGCCGTCGTCGCTGCCGTACTCTACCCCCTCTCCGGCGCTCAGATCCTTCACGCCGTCTCTGCGGTTGGGCCGGAGGTAATGGAGTTTTGATTGTTGTTGTTGCGCGCTTATCGAGGTGAGTGGAAACTCTTTGAGCTTGTTTTGCAGTGGCTGTCCGTTTGGCTGCTGAGAAAATGTGATGAAATGCCAGGAAAATGCTGAATCTTGTGGTCTTTTTTGTATTGATTTCAGCTTGAAGACTGAGTTCTGAGCTCTAGGGATAGCCGAATGTTGGAATCTTGTGCCTTTTGTATTGATCGTTGATTTGTCTTGCTGGTTAATTTGTTGCATGTTTGTGTTAGATCAGTGTAAAATTTGCAGATTTTTGTTCTGGAAAATGTGGCTTGTGTTTTGTGCTTGCTGTGGATTTTATTATATTATTTATTTTATTTATTTTTCACTTTTAAATCTTGGTGTATTTTGATTGAAATAATTTCGGAATTTAATTCGAGGCGAGTATATCTATACTCTGTTTGTTTGCTGAGAAACTGGAGGAAAATTAATGTAATTACTGTTTTTATTGGGGAATACCTTAATTCGAGTCCGTATTCAATGGATAATAGTTTTGATGGGAATAATAGTAATATTGTTCTTATTTTTGTAGTTAGTGTGTCATGGATTCGGATAATTTGGCAGCCACCTACGGGCTTGAGGTGGCTCATCAAAACGGTGTTCATGGGCAAGCTGGTGTTGTTTCAGACGACATGAATGGGACCTTCAGCGAGAATACTATGACGGATACTGCAGCATCAAACGGGAAAATTGAAAATGTTGATAAGTTGGATGACGGTGTTAATAATAGCTCATCTATTTGGAAAGCCAAAGAGGCCAATGTCAACCCTGAAAACAATGGTTTGACTGTTGCTTTGACTATTGCTAAGGTAGGAAGTGCTGGATCCTGGATTTCAGCTGGTTGGTTTGAGTAATTATATGCATCAACCTGATTGCGTATCTGTGTTGCAGGAAGACGAAGTGAAAGGTTCTACTCACCCAAAGCCCGCCAAAGTGCATAAAGGTCCAGGGAAGAGCAAGAATGAGAAGGCCCCTGGTGCCAAGAGCGTCTCCCCAATTTCGATGAAGAAAAGCAAAGATGGAAATGGCGCAGAGGCAAAAGCTTCTGTTTCAAATGGTTCAGCTGCTCCAATTTCACGCCCCAAACAGCCTAACAAGAGCAAATCATTTAATGGGCGACAGGTTCAGTCATCCAATGTAAACATCAATTTCACCTTCGGTTTCCTTTTTTTGCACTTTTCCCTATCTTTGCAACGAATTTTGTGTTTTTGGTTTTTGATATCTTTGTTCTTGTTGATTAGTCTAATCTCTATTTGATTCCAGCAGCAACCTGAAAAACCTGATGCAGAATTGTCTGAAAGCAGCGTGTGAGTAGTGTTTGTGCTTACTTCTATTTCTTTGCCTCTTTATTATGAATTAGGGGTTTATATCTCTTATATTTTATTCTCTCCTAATCCTTGGTGACCATCTTGATTTGAGATGTTTATTTCGGAAACCATCTGTATTGAATTGTTAGCTCAGCTATTTGTTAATAAGGATTACCTTTTACAGGGAGAAGGCAAAGCTGAAGCCTTTGAAAAAGGGATCCCAGAATCAGGCTGAAGGAGAATCTCAATCCTCTTTGTATCCTTAACTTTTTGAGCATTTGTTGCATTCCAAATGTTCTGGTCTTCTTACATTATTATTCGGTTGCGTTTTATTGTTGTTTTATCATTTATCCTTAACAGCTGCTTAGAAGTCCTACAGAAGGAGATAAACAGCCTAGGGTTGGTACACTTCCGAACTATGGTTTCAGTTTTAGGTGCGATGAACGAGCTGAGAAAAGGAGAGAGGTTAGTTTTCTGCATTTGCATCTTTCTGATTCTTTCTTATGATGAGTCCTCTAACACTATTTCCGTTATCGAAGTAACATTTACAATTACCTTGGGCAGTTCTATACGAAACTGGAGGAAAAGATACATGCAAAGGAGATGGAGAAGAATAATTTGCAAGCCAAGTCTAAGGTGGTATTCAATCAATGGTGGCCAACCGAAACCTCTGTGTGAATCCTGTTCTTAATATTAATGTTGACCGTTCTTTTACAGGAAACTCTAGAAGTTGAGATTAGGATGCTCAGGAAGAAACTGACTTTCAAAGCAACTCCAATGCCAAGCTTCTATCAGGAGCCTCCACCTCCTAAGGTGGAGCTGAAGAAGGTATTGCTTTTCTTTCAAAATGACAAATGGCATGATGCATGTTGGTAAAGGACATGCTTGCCTCCACCTCCTTTGCTCATGCTGGTTGCATTGCCAGTTTTCTTATTATCTTATATTACAATTGTCGTATGTAATTTGGCATGTTTGCCTTTGGTAGATCTTCCTATGTAGTCTCGCTTAAATTTCTTATTCCCATGTGCAACTGTTAACAATTGTTTACTGGTAAAATCTTGGTCCTAATTTTTTTTTTTCGCATTCTTCAGTACCGACAGGAAGAGAGTGCATCTTTTACCACTTCTTGAGTTTATGCTGCACCTTTTTCATTCTTGGCAAATTGAACATGTTATTCATGCCAATCCTTCAAGTTATCAATCGCTTAATCATATTCTCATGAACTTAGTCCATCCAGTCTGTTGGTTGGAACAGTGGTAGTATCTGAGTTAGTGTTGTCTAGTCTAGTACAGCTACCATGCTCCATTTGATTGGAAAGGAGGCACCACAGACGTAATCTTTTGAAGCTACCAACAACTGTTTTACCCAAAATTGCACTGAACATTACAGTTCATACTTTGTTAGTCTAGCGAAAGCTTATAAACAAAAATTGGTGTCCTCGCTTATAAAAAAAATCGGTGTCAAGTTTCTTGACTAATATGTACTCTAAACATGCCTTTCTACTACCATTCGTTAAGCTAGCGTGGCATCGTGATAATCCTGCTTCACTGTACGTGGCTGTTATTTGACGGCATTGTGTTGCTTTATTTTCGCCTTGATGTCTTTAGTGCAATTGATGCAGATACCGACAACAAGAGCCAAGTCTCCCAAGCTCGGACGTAGGAAGAGCTTACCTCCTGCAGTTTCTGAAGCGAACAGTAATACAAATGGTCAATCTAGCAGGCTTAGTCTGGATCAGAAAGTCCCTCAGAACACTTCTAAAGGGCCCTCTCCTGTGCATCCAAAGAAGCCACAACGGAAAT
Organism: Cotoneaster glaucophyllus; assembly: GCA_036320875.1. NCBI lineage: Eukaryota > Viridiplantae > Streptophyta > Magnoliopsida > Rosales > Rosaceae > Cotoneaster > Cotoneaster glaucophyllus. Next base: position 8,274,074 of record CM070073.1, on the reverse strand, counting down.
CTCTTCCTAGACTCCCGTCTGAGAAGACCACTTTACCTAATGCAGTGAATGAACGAAAAACGGCTTTTAAGGCAGTAAACGAGGAAAAGACCAACTTAATTGCTGCAATGAATGAGAATGCCACCGTGCCCACTGCAGAAAGTGAAGCTGGATCTCACACCCAAGATCAGGAGGCAGCAGTTCCCAAGGCCAAGGTAAGCGAAGAGCAGTCCCATACAGATGGTGAGACAGCCGATGAAGAGCAACATCAACCCACCTACATGCAAGAACCTATAGCCTCGGAGCATTGAGCACAAAGCATGGACAAAACTGGACGCGCAGAGAGAGCTCCATCAAAAGGACACTGTTTACGAAAATAAGAAAGGTAATAGATCTATATCAATTCGACAAAGAAGGCATGAAGAATTTTGTATTATGGTTTGTGATGTCTGTCTTGTCCGTAGTCAGCAGCATGGTTGTTTTGTGTGCTTGCTTTCAAGGTTGCTGGTCATTGTCATCGGAATTCTGAATTCCAGTTTTCCGCACCGTATGTAACTATTTGTCAGGTTGTTTTTTTAAGTTATATGTTTAAGCATATGCATTAGTTGCCAGATAATTGGGAAGACTCGGGGAAAATATTGGAAAAACTTTTGTTAGATATTAGTTTGTGCTTGGAAAATATATTTAAGCTGGTTCTGTTGAACACTTGGGAATTATGAATCAATCAAGGCTGATTTTGTGTCGTAGATTTTCTCAGTCGCTTCGATGTCTCAAATTGTATTGCTTTCTGTATGTTACTTGAACTGCAAACAGGGTAAAATTGGCGTTCGAGGACTTTGAACCGTGGTTTGTTCGCACGATCTGAAACCAAGATGTCTTGCTAGTTTAACATTTTTCTTGGTTGAGACGTGCATGGAAAGGTGGGAGAGATTGAAGGAAGTGGGTGTGATCATGTAGAGTCCCCACTTCGTTAGAGGAGGTCATGAGAAAAACTGGTGAACTGAGAAACCAAGCCCTCCTGTTTTTCCTGCAATCTTTAGCGACTTTCAAACAACGCTTACAGTTTCAGTCTAGCTGCCAACCGCGAAAGTGATTTCCGCACATCTTTTGAATTGGATAAAGCAAATGAGAATCAAGAAATATAAAAAAGAAAAATGTTAGCAACTTTTGCACTAACTTTTACATTTAGACTTTTTCTCTTTAACAAACGACGCGTACAGAAAATGAGTATTTGGCTTGTGTGAAGAAGACAAAACATCCATCCTAGAGACGAAGTGATTGTGGCAACCACCATAATAGAGGCAAATGTGGAGCTTCAACATATAATATTATTAGGTCAAGCCACCATCATCCCGACATAAAAATCTTGTTCAAAGATTTTGTTCAAACTTGCATTTGAAGCCGACCCTAACAAGGCTTTACCTTTAACTAGGATATTAATTTTCACACTTTCGTTTTCTCTTCTGCACACCAAAGAAATATGATGATTTTCACATTTTCGTTTTCTCTTTTTCGCTTTTCAAAAGAGAACTAAAGGGAGGAGCACCAAAGGAGAAAACGGGAGTATAAAACAAACTACTGCCATCATTTTTTGAAATAACCATTGAACATGCCTAGGAAGCTTCTCAGCAAGCGAGACGACACGGTTTGGCACACGGGAAAGGAAACAGCATCCACCATTGCTTACATCCCCACAACATATCAATTCACATAAATGTCCTTGACGGGACATTTTAATCTCAACGTTTGATATCAAATTTAATCTCGACCTTTGATCTCAGCGTAAATGAAATGGAAAACACATTTTAAAACACAACTGAATTTTATTTAATATCATTAGAAGCATACATCGCAAAGGGCAGAGAGATACAGAGACCACTACATGATATGAAGAGGCTGCCGAGCACATTCCATGAACAAATGGTGCCTGAAAAACAGGGGCTTGGAAGAAAAACAAATCCCTCCCCAAAAGGAAAAGGATTGTCGAGGCAGACGCATAACAATGCCGCCAGGCCAAAGCCCCCAAACACAAGGACACCACAGATTCGGAACTGCCGAAAGCAACCGGATTACATGACCACAGACAAATCGATGACCTCGCAACTCTGATCCCACCCTTTGAGAAAAACATACGACCCAACCATCACGTACAGCATACAAGTGAAAAAAACGTGAGCGACTCGGTAAAACCAACAACGGACTGACTTAGAAACTAGAACTAGGTATAGGATGCCTAAAAGGGCTTGGCCTAAGTATTGAACATGGCCAAGCCAAAAAGACAGGCCTCCTGCACCTAGCAATACAAACCAGAACTACTCGGAAACTGGAAGGGCAACCTAGATCAAGCACCCGGAAGCAGTTTTGCTCAGGGATCTATATGGCACAAGTACCTGGAACAGATCTCCAATGATAGGAAACCTGCAAAAAATGGTAAATGGCCATTTTTCCCTGGTAAAAGGGGAACCGGGGCACTTGACGACTAAAGACCCATATCTGATGGACCCAAAAACTAAACGAACTGTGGCTACTCACAAAAGCTGACTAAGATTTGTGGACTTCCTGACTACTTCAACCCTGATCACTGGTTGACGATTCTGATTCTGAAATGAACAATTACCAGTTTCTTCCCAACCTAGGAAAGTATGTCACACCGCCATAGCTGCTCCACGAGCCGGTCAACAGTGCTGCTGCTGATTGCGTTGCAATGCTGAAGATTCAAACCAAGAAGGGTCTGACCCATTTTCACCAAGGCAGGCAAGCTCTTGTCTGATACTAAAGGGCACCCAGACAAGGAGAGGATCTGGAGATTTAGCAGGTCTGAATGGGCTAGAGATGCAATTCCAAAATCAGTGATTGCACACTTTGAGATGTCAAGATCACTAAGCAATGTGCAGTTCCCTGCAATAGCTGCCAAGCCTGCATCGCTGACCCTTCTACAGCCTTCAAGGTTTACGACTTCCAGAGTCCAACCATGTAGGTCAGCCAAGGATGAAACCACTTTGTCTGTTAGATTCACACAACCGCTGAGATTAACCTTTACCAGGCCAGCCTCACAGTTCTCAACCAGTGGGAGAAACCCAGCATCTGTTATAGCCTCAAGACCACTGAAGTCTACATGCTCCAGTTGAGGGCAAAGCTTACCCAAAAGAGCCAGGCCAACATTCCCAAATCCAGGACACCTACGAATGGACAATGATCGAAGAGATTGGCATGGAGACACAGCAGGTGATCCAAAGTATACATCTTTCAATCCCACGCAGGAAGCAAAAGCTACAGACTTCAATTTTGAACCACCAGTGGAAAGAGCACCAAAAAACCCAAATTGGGTGATCCTGTGGCACTCCTCCAAATGAAGGCTCTCAAGAGATCTTGCTGCTTTGCAAAATGACACCAACCCACTGTCAGATACGAATAGACATTTGCGAAGGCAAAACTGTTTCAAGTTCGGGCAACCTTTTCCTACTGCTTCGAGACCTGTATCTGTAACACCTTGACAGGATGCAACAGTGAAGGACTTCAACTTCTGCAGTCCCTGACCATTGCCCATGACCCAGAAACCCTTCTGAGTCACGTTCCGGAGGCTGGTAAGGACAAGATCAGTTACAGCCAAGCCGTAGTGTCCAATAACAGCAAGAGATACATCAGAGATGGTCAAAGCCTGAAGCTTCACCTTTGTCAGGACATAAGAGGTGGAAGATAGCAAACCAGCAATTCCCTGATCCCCAACAAGACGGCAATTCCTGATTGAAATGGATCGAAGACTGGGGCAGCACTGGCCAATAGCTTGAAGACCTTCGTTTCCAATGTTGGAACAAAATTCAAGTGATACGTCAGTCAAATTAGGGCACTTCTTGGCAATTGCAATCAAACCCTTATTAGATATTGCAGGACACTGGGTGAGGTCAAGCTTCTCTAACAGATGACAGCGCTTAGCAATCTCACACAAGCCCTCATCTCCAACAGAGGACACGTTCCACAAAGAAAGAACCCTCAGGGAAGGACAGCCATGGGATATTGCCTTAAGGCCAAGGTTTGTCACCCCACAAACAGAATTGCTTCCTCGGATCATAAGCTTTCCCAATCCGCCCCGACTAGCAGTTCCAACAGCAATAGCAGCAAGTCTAACATCTGTTGCCTTTTTCCCTTCCAAGCTCCTGGAAAGATATCCACAATTCTCAACTTCCTGATCCTCAGAATTATTTCCAGAGACCTCATCCCGAGACTTCAAAGATAGGTTGGTTGGGTTGCTGCTGAATTCGTCCGTATTGATATTACTTAAAACATTAAGCCACCGCCTGGAAACACATGCACAAGCACTCCTTTCCTCACCTCCAGGTATCCGTTTAAAGATTTCAAAGAGGCACTCATCTGGTAGAACATCTATGGACACCTCCTTCTCCAAACGTCCTCCGGTAAAAACGAAGGGGACACTGATGCGAGACCTCTTGCGAGGAGGAAATAGGACATCCGCATGGTGTCCAAGAGACAAGAAGAGGCCAGCTTCTTTAGGGTTTGTGTATATTCCCCCAGGGCAAAAATCATCTTTACCTGTTAACCAAGACCACAATATTAACATCCACAATATGTTACAAATCCCTAACTAAGTTAACTTAATAAATTAATGAAGATCTAATCTAATAAACATGCTCAGCTGAAATAAAACATTCATCCAGAAACATAACAAGAAAAAAATTCAAAATTAGACTTTCAATCAAGATCTAAGATTAATTTTGATCAGAACAGGTCCCTAACTATTTGAATACAGAGAATAATCTACCCATATTAATAAAATTTCACATCAGATCCATGATCCGTAAATTAATCCTCATCTAATTTCAGAAAGCAATAAATTCACCCAAAAAGAAGAAATTAAATACAATAACCCCCAAATTAAATACAAGAAACAGAAGGCTGATCCGTCCTTAGGGTTTCAAATCCAAAACTATCTCAGCTAAGCACCCAAAATTATTATTCCAAAAATGAAACTAAAATATAAAAGAATCACCAAAACAAGAAAACCCAACAGACAAAACAGGCTAGATAGTCAAAATTCCAAATATATCATCTCTGATCTACAAATTTAACAGCTAAACATCGTTCAAATCACAAATTTCAAACAAACCCACAACTATGTAAGCCAAAAGATAATAAATTTAACAAAAAAAAAAATGAAAAATCTCGAGACTTACCGGAGAAACCGAGTAGCTTCGACATGGGTGCAGCTCAAAAACCTCCTGACGACCGAAAATGCAAAGCTTTTGGCCGAAAAACCCTCGAAAGAGAGCAAAAAAGAGAAACCCAGAAACGATTAAGGCTGCAACAACGATCAGTAAAGCTTGAAGGGACTTATGCATGAGAGACTGGAGCTACACGGACATGGAAACCCTATCAGATAGGGAAAAAAGGAGAGATGGAGAGGAGACGGAGAGGGAGTTGAGAGAAATGAAGGGTGGGACTCGGTCTGATAGGAGATTTTATTGTGAATGGTGGGGTTTCGGTACGTGACAATACACGCAAGATAAACTCACATGCAATGTATTTGGAAATGAGGTGAGTTTCTTTGTAATATTCTGCCACCCACCCAATGAATACCACAAACCGTAACCCGCCTTTTTTTTTCCGTTTGGTTTTGGTATTGAGGGGGTTTTCCTAGTGGGCGTGTTTGGACACAAGGGTGGATGTGGGGGTGTTTGGTTTGGATTTGATGTAGAAAGGGTAGAAACGGTAGAAATTATCCCCCCTCTATGGTAATGGTGACTTGGTGGTTGGTTGAAGAGGATGGACAAGGTTTCTTATTGGAAAAGGCTTAATGGAAGAACACTCTTTGGATTGCTTCTTGGTGAGTAAGAAGATTGCCAAGAATGCTACTGCAATGTGGGGAGGAAAATGGAGAATGAGGGGGAGTTCTTATATAAGATGAAATTGGGTTTGCCAATTTATTTGATTGCCTATTATGTTATATTTAATCCAGGCTGCGAGATTTCTTACTGATTACGAGAAGCATTGTACGTGGTCCGGTTTTGTGCGGGTTGACAACCTATTATGTTATATTTATCCTATTTTTATTTATTGGGGCTGAGGTGGATGTGGTCCGATATTCTGCAATTTGTTTTTCTATTTAGGTAAGATTTCAAATTTCTACATATTTTGATAGAAGCCGTTACGGTCTATTTATTTACGGTTTGACTTCCTATTATGTAATATTTGTCCAATTAATTCGGATTTTTTTACTTGTTTTAAGCAGAGGTTGGTGCGTTTCGATTCCGTAGGGCTTATCCAAACTTCGCATCAAGCAGTGTAACTTTCTCGTTTGTTTTTAACTTATACCAATTCATTTAGTAATTCGCTTTGTAGAGGTGGTGTTGCCCGATTCGATACATTTTGATTTCATACTTTGTTACGTTTAATCACCAATGCATATTTTTTACTTGTTTTAGGTAAAGGTGGACAAATGGGCAGTAAAATTAGACTTGTTATGTCACATAGAAAATACGTATCTTCGAATGAAGTAACAACCCAATTAGCAAATTGAAAAGATGACAACTGACCTTGCATACTTATAAGGATACAAGGTCATTTGCTACTTCTTCAAGTTGCAAATTGAGTCTTGCGACATATTTTATTTAAAAGTACTATTTAGTAAAAAGATTGAAAATAAAGTTTGAACCCGTGCTAAGTTTACGATATTAATATATTCTAAAGTAAAATTTAAAATTTGGAGAGGACTGGAGTGACAAACCGAACCCTCTTACAAGAGTCCAAATTTTTTGTCATCGCTCTACGTACCCTAGGGTAGAAACGACAATTCATATTAAACTTTAAGTTGAATGTAGAGTAACAAAAAATAGGTTCAAAAAAAATCTTCGTTCTCATTTTTCAAAAAATGTGCTGCCCCGCTATTAGCGAATTTTCCTTCTCGATATTATTCGCAATTTGATGGCTAGATGTTGACACTTAAACTGGTGAATCAAAGAACTCGCCCGAAGATGGTGACTAAAAAAATAATTTCGGCTCAAAATTAAAAAAAATATAAGAGTAAAAGTGCGAGAGCATTATATGCCTTATACAATTAACTGGGTCAATAAATGCGTCAAAATTGATAAAATTTGAGTAGATCTTAGATTTCTCAACGCATTTTATTTTTAAGAAAGACATGGCTTCATGCATAAATAATTTAAGTCGAAGAATTACCAAACTTTTAGGGCTAATTTCGAATTGGTCCTAACTTTTTAAAACATACCACATGACTACCAAGCATTTTGGAAAGTGGACATTTGTTTGGTTCACTAGTGCTAAGTGGTGATGCGGACAATCATTAATGCGAGTTTTTACTCTCAAGTCATCTATAGAGCTTTGAATCTCCAAATCGATGCAGTTTAGCTAAGCAAATTTACAACTTAACTTGGCTAAACGGAGTCGATTTGGGGGAATTAAAGCTCTAAAGGCAATTAGTAGAGACCAACTTTAATATTTGTCCAACTCATCCTTCAATGCTATAAAAACTTCATCACTTAATATTGGTTAAGTGATGACTTAACGCTGATGACCTAAAATATGTCTAATTTTTAAAACGTTAAGTAATTATTTGAAATGTTTTAAAAGGTTAAGACTAATTTAAAATTACCCCAGAAGATTAGATAGTTATCCCCACTTTAACTCCTAAAAATAGGTCATTTAGACTTGAGGGTTGAAAAAGGGTAAAAGGAAAGGAAGAAAAAAGTGGTACTTATGAGTCAACCCATTTTGTACCCTTTTGCATCATACCAAGGGAACAATGAACCTGAATTTTGTATGTTTGCTGAAAATGAACTGAAAATGACATTTGGTATGTTTAATTTGTCAATCATATTAAATATATTGTACCGCATTGCGTACTTGAAACGGTTAATTCATGTTACTTTCATCTCTTAAGTTATCTCACATTACAATACATTCTATTTTAAGAAGAATGTGAATAGCCTTCTTATTTCAATCAACTTTTACGTTCTCATTATTTGATGATAAAAAATATCTAATTTTTAAGTCTCCCCCTCAAAAATAAATTATGTGAAGAATCCATCTAATAAAAAACTGTTTAATCATCAGGTTTAGTGCTTAGCTAACATCGTGTTTATTTATTAGATAAAAGTTAGATGATTAAACGATTTCTTATTTAGAGAATATTTTTTTTAAAACCATTGTAGCTTGTAATAGATTCTTATACTCCTTCCTTGAACCATCGAAATAGAATCTCAGCTTATTTTCAAGTGTTTAGTACTGGTTTGGTACTAATGTGTTTTTATAAATAGTGGGTATTAAAAAAAACTGAGTTCAAAAAGGTGTTTGGTAAACACTTAAAAACGACTTATTTTCACAGTTTTGGGTGAAAAAAAGCTGAAAACGTGAAGCAGCAAAAATGAGCTTATTCTCACAGCACAACAGAAGCAGTTTTTTTTCAAAGCACAGCAATACCAAATCAGCCCTTAATCACCCATTTCTCAGCACTATACTCTCAGTTGGTGTTTTTCAAATAATTCAATTGAATTTTGCAAACTCTTTGCAAATTGGAAACCTCCCAGAGCTGAATCCCAAGTTGGAAATAACATACTTGAACAACCAAGTTGCACTATTATTCTATTCCCTAATGGGGATCCAGCTGTGTGTATCTAATCATCCAAGCCTTATAATTGATAGCCACTCAATGTGGATACCATGGTTGGCAAAAAAGAGCAAGAGGGTTGGTTAAATTTGGCTTAATGCCAGCTCCAAGTTCATTGGTTCTTGGGTTGGGGGCCAACCTAATGGTGAATCGCTTTACTTTAATAAGGTTTGAAACCTTGACTTACAAGGTACTTTAAATTGCCCAAAAGAGAAGAAAACAAACCCCACCATCATCTTTTTTATGGAGAAGTAACCGTTGAAATTGAAAGGTCTGCCAAGGATTTTCAGACGGCAAATCTGTCACTGCATAAAGATATAAATTTGACGAGTGGTTTACATATTTTTTTTTTTTTTTTTAGTACATCAATATTTTTATACTAGAAGGAATGGAAGTTCGGCTAACCACAAGATGGACAGACGAGTGATTTTGTTAATAATGGTAACATAACATGTCATGTCATAGGTTTAATTAAACGATTTTTTCAAGATATTTTCTCATAGAGTTTCATTTGTTACGTGATGAGCTTAAATATTGAGCATTTAGGGGTATTATCCTCACACAATCACGTGTTTGATTTCCAACTGCCTCCAATTTTCGTATCATTCACATTGTACTTTGACAAATGTTAGAATAGATAATAATTAACTGTTGATGTGTTAGTTTAAAATTAATGTATGAACAATCTTACAATGAGCTTTACACACGACGAGTTCAATATAAGTAGCGTAGAATATTTTGATTATTCTTTCACTCTCTTCTCTACTCCAACGAGTAATTAACCAGCACATTTTGGGAACCCAAATCCTCCAACTTGAAAAGAAAAGTCTAAACATTCTTAATAATATCATACCACTTGGCTTAAGCCATCTCATATATTGAATTAGCTTACTAGAAGAATGATAACTGTAACGATGATTACGCAAAGCCTATCTTAATCTTTTACTTTTAGGATACTATACTGCAAGTGGGACGGACGGTGCTCCCCCCAGTTGTTCAATGTACCATGAAAGATTGCAGCCTGCATCGAGAGAGAGGGAGAGAGATGACGCGTACGGATTACCTCTCACCTTTCTTGGTTCGCTGTTTCTTTCTTCTGCTCTACTTTTCTTTTCCCTGTAGGATTCTTTTTTTGGCCCAACTTGAACTTGCTGCTTCCCAAGTCAACTGTTTTTAGTCTTATAAATAGGCAGAAAAGAGAGGGAGTGGGAATTTCTTCCTTCTTAATTTCCTCTATTTTCCTTACTTCCTCTCATATTTTCCTCTTTGTTTTTCTCTCTTTGTAAAGAAGTCAACACAAAATGTTGACCTTACTTAGTCTTAACCGTTCAAATAAAAAGGGTGAGGAGAGAAGATGAGAGAGGAAATGGTGGAAGAGAGAATCCAGATACTATTGCAAGAGTATGCATTTTTGGATACAAATAGTTTGTTGAGATGGTAGAGAATGAGGTAGTCTTTACACTTACAAAGGGAATTATAAGAAGATTATTGGAATCATTTTTCATAGCATGTTTACTAATAAGTGATTAAAGTGAACACGAATTCGAGCAAGCATGAATGATGAATAAGAGTGACAACGAATCCCACTCAATCCTTTCTCAAAAAAAAAAAAGGACTTGCGATTGCCATTTCTCCATGAATCCCAATACCACATGCCCCAAGGAGTCATATTCCTGACAAAATATTAGGTGTGAGTCTCATGTATGCTAATTGAGATGCTCTCTGAAACTCTATGTTTGGTGTGAACGACTGAGAAATCTAGATCACTTATTTTAATTTTTACGGTCTTCATTAGCTCATCTCACTGGCTCATCTCATACAAATCAAGAGTTCGAATCTCTCTTTTAAACGACATAGATTTCTGAGTCCGCTGGTAGAGAATCTCGATTCCATGTATGCAGTCCCATGATACTTACAAGAAACACTTTAATATTAATCATTTCTCTCTCTTTCTCTCTCTCTCGATTTTTAAGCAATTTGAAATTGGTGCATCGTATGCATGTGTACCTGCTATGTTTGACCATAGTCCCATTCACCCAAGCACATCTTTCATTCTTTGAATCCTTGCTTTGAGGCTAATTAATCACTATTCTTTAATCTCAATTAACTATATAATTAAGCAACTAAATCTAGCAACTTGATTTACAATAATGCGTCCCACGCGGAGCCAGAGGCACAAGCACTATCCTTTCAGATCATCAGCCAGCTAAAGCTAATTAATTAGCATGCAACCTCTCTGGATTAGCGGGTCTATCAATATATAATTAAGAAATATGATTTGCATTTGCTAAGAAGATGGATTTTGGATCGTCTCCGTCAGGAGCATCCGTATTCCAAGATTCTCTGAAATATGTTTTCCAAAGGATTTCTCATGGAAAAATAAGAAAGAATATCTCATGACATCCCCTAATTATCCTAAAAGATTTCTTCTTGAAGGATCATGCTGGCCAACCCACTCTTTCTTTTCTATTTTTGGAAATAAAGAATATATCCATGATCAGCATATAATTTAAGGTAAACTACCTACGTACGACCACATGCATATCTCAAGCGTACGTTGAAGGGCTCGTTTAGTACTTAGAATTGAATTATATTGAATAACTCATAAGATTTAATATTTGTTAAACTGGAAAATGAAGGTAGAGGTGAAAAATTATTCATTTGGCATGGATTTGGGAAGATCGGAAGAAGTAAATTTCATTCGAAATTAGTTCATTTTTTTACTTGAATAAAATTTCTTAATTTCTTGCTTCAACATGACTTGAATCTAATGAGTTATCCAATTTAATCAATTTCTAAACATCAAATGAGCCAAAATATACTTACACCCATCAAAATTGAACCTGAAACGTCTTTAACTCTTTGCTCGTCCTTTTCCAACTTGGCCACCTACACATTTAGGCCTTATTACAACAATTAATATGTTAATGTTTTTAACCTTAAAATTACCATGCATGTAAACAACTCATTTCACATTTCCTTACCTCAAATATTATGTAACAAGAACATTTTGTCAGCTAATGGTGCGACTGTATCCCTAGTGATAGTCATTGGGTGCCCATATATCACTGTCATCACCATCACCATCACAAGCACAAACACCACCATTCACCATCACAAGTAACGAACTACACTCACATGGACCTCCATTTAACTAAATGGATGCTCATTAACCATCCCTTTATCTAGAATCGTTGGTAAACATATCAAACACAATTTGACACGTATTCGTTACTTTTTATGTTTTTAATAGGTTATTTATACATATTTTTAATTTACAAATAAAAAAAGTGGCAAATCTCAGTTTACTACCCTCAAGTTTCGTGGTTTTCAACATTTGATACATGAAGTTTTTTTCGTCCCAGAATCATATCTAAAGTGTTAATTTTGGGACAGTCTCATACATCCGTTAGTATGACTGTTAAGTCTCCGTTAGCTGATAACGTGGCGCCCAGGTAGACTAACGAATGTATGAGACTGTCCCAAAATTAACACTTTAGGTATGACTCTGAGACGAAAAAAACTTCATGTACCAAATATTGAAAACCACGAAACTTGTAAGTAGTAAACTGAGATTTATCTTAAAAAAATTAACTCGTTCACTATAAAGAGGCGCTGTTTTATTCATGCACCTCAAATCATAGAAAAGGTTAGAACATGTATTATTGGGCTGGCCCATCTTTATCTCTAAAAATCTCAAATGAAGATGGCCCACATCCACTTTCAATGTTTGAATTTTACGCAAGTGTTTGAAGGAGTGTAACAAAACATGGTGCTTAAATGTCATTGTCTACTGTGTGTTGAAGAGAAGCCGAGTGAAGAAATGTGGGGTCAGGAAATAATTTACATTCAACAAGTTTACTATTACGTTGCTTTTCTCCTCAATAAAGCATATCATGTGTAATGTTTTTTCCACATCATATTGTAATTGAGACGCTACAATAACAGTAAACTCGTTTTATATCAATCGTTGTCGTGGGTTGGACTTTGTTTTACAACATAACACCATTACATAATTTACATTACGTGGAAGCATACCACAGAATTTAAAAGGAGAAATTAGCAACAGGTTCACACCTCACACATCCATTTTATTATTTTATTTATTCTGATTACAATTATTAAACGTGAAACATGGAACATGCATGACATAAAACATTGTATTTAGATCGATACTCAAAACACATTAGTCCAAAAGTCCTCAAATTTTTTTGACTTGGGTCCAATTAAGTTGGCTCACACAATTTCTTTCCTCCTTTTAGACATCATCTAAATTGTCTCACCTGTGGTTAGGATTAATTTTGGTTTCGTTCGGTTTGGTTTAACTACATAAAAAATAAATACCAATAAAAAAATAATGATTTTTAAAATTTAAAGTTTTCCATTAAATTTAAGTCTTTAGCGCACCGTATGATCGAAGTTTGACATTGTCCATTTGTCTAGTTTTAGTTAGATTGTCCAATTAATTCATTTTTATATGGACCCAAATCAAAACCTTTTTTTTAACTCATTACGTTTTGGATTCAAATTATGTCTGCTTTTCTTAATTTAACTTAAAATGATATTGTCGCTTATAATAAAAATAAAAATAAATAGGAAATGGGACTCCGCATTTCACGTTTGGCAAAGCGATGGATTTCAAAATTGTTGATATTACGGACAAAGAGCATTAAGGTAGGACGAAATGTTGAAGAATGTGATGCCACCACGGAAGCACTAGTGATATGTGGATGGACCAACTGTACATTGTTTTGACAAATAAATAAGGGCAACAGTCTTAAAATTGGCCCTTGTAATTTTAGGTTGTGTAACTCCAATTTTGTTAATTCTACCTATGCAATTTACTTTCATCATCTACTTAAGTAAATGTTCAATTTTTCGGATTTGACCACGAATTACTTGACCGTAAGATGATGATTGTATTAAGGAGAAATTAGGTCGTATCCTTCTTTTTGCTACTCCATTGATTAAAATTCTATTTATTTTCATTTTTTGATCAATGTCCTTGGGTATTAATAACGTCATTAATTATTTGAATAATAAAGTATTTTTATTTTTAAATATATTCCTTTAGTGTTAAAAATGTTACAATTAGTATATTTATATTTATGGCTAAATTTTTTTTATCATATATTTTTATTTTTAGTTTGTACCTATTTTTAATTTGCAAATATTTTTTAATTTGTACCAATTTTCTTTTCATTTTTAATTTGTACCCATATATTAGTTTCTTTTTGTGCCCATATTTTTTAAAGTTTTATTTGTGTTTGTACCCATGTGTATACCATCACATGACATTGTATATTTAATCAATGATAGAAAAATTACATATGGTATATTTATTTTTTATGCCTAAACTTTGTATCATATATTTATATTTTTAGTTTGTACCTACTTTTAATTCGCAACATTTTTTTTTTAAATTTGTAGTATTTTTTTTTTAGTTATATTTTGTACCCATGTATTAATTTCTTTTAGCGCCTATATTTTTTTTTTAAATTCATTTGTACTCATAATTTTTTTAATCTTTTATCTGTACCCTAATTTATTTATAATGTACCAATTCTTCTTTATTAATGTACCACGTTGTTATATGTGAAATGTACCCATTTTTTTTAACACTATGGATACATTCTTTTGCCATTTATTATTTCTTATTTTTACATAGTTTTTATCTATTTATTCAATCAAAATGTTTGAATTTTTTTTATTGTAACCATTTCTATTAGTATTATAATGAGAGATTTTAAATTTATAGGATTATAAATCTTATAAAATATCAAAAACAATTAGTGTCAAAATTATAAAAATATAAATATTAATAGTAATATAATGAGGTGTACAAAGTCAAGGGACTTTGATCAAACTTTGAATACTATTGGGGGCGTTTGTTTCACCTCCTTAGGAGGGACTGGACTGGACTGGACTACAGTCCCATGTTTGATAGGTGCTGGGACTAAGTTAAGTGGGACTAAAGGGGACTCGTGTGGACTAAGTAGTTCGCTAGGGGGTCTTAGCGAGACCCCCCGAAATCGGCCGGACTGCTAAGCCCAACTCCTCCTGCTTCGTTCCTCTTCGCTTCGCCCTCCCATCAACTTGTTACTCGCAAGATGTGGAACCCAGGTCTCATATACAAACTCTGCCCTGCTTCGCCCCTATCATCTACCATTTTCAAACCCAGATCCCACAAAATTGGAAACAAAAGGCAAAAATTTCTGCAATATTTTCATTTTCAAAACTAGATCCAAATCCAAAATTCAGAACAAAAAAGCGAAAAAAAAAATACAAAATCGCTGTGCGTCTGAAACGCTCAGCAGCTCTGCTCACACTCCACCTAGTTCAAACTCCCTGATCGCAGACCTTTGCTATTGACGCTGGAGAAGCAGACCCATGAATACCCAGATGACCCAGACTCTGAATGGGTTCTGATTTGCCAATTGGGTCCCAGAAAAATTAGAAAGAAAAGAGGGAGATGAGCAGAGAGAAATAGGAAGAAAAAGATGGAGATGAAGAGAGAGAGAGGGGCGAAGAAGAAAGAGGAAGAAACAGAGGGAGAGGGTCGGAGCAAACTTGGAAAGAAATGGGGAGATTAGCGGAAAAGAATCAGGAATGGGGATGGGTGGTTTCTGGAATGAAAAAAAAAGATAGTGGTAGTAATAAAATATTACCAAATATGTATTAAATAATATAAAATATTAATAAAATATGAATTAAAAATATATTTGTTATTGTCCAGCTTTTTAGTCCGACACTGCACCAAACGCTTCACTAAGTTAGTCCAGCTTAGTCTAGTCTAAGCCAGTCCAGCTTAGTCCCTGCAGCTAGTCCAATCCGAGACAGTCCGACGCAACAAACGCACCCTTAAGGTTTTAATCAAAGAATGTTAAGGATTAGGGACCGCATCCAAAGTATCCCTTGTATTAAATATATGTAAGTATTGTAGACATTCTCTCAATTTTAATCAATTAGTTTTTACCGCTAATCGCACTTAACCACCTGGAATAACGCTAGTGTCAGTCTTCGTGTTTTGCTTTTCCGAAAAAAAAAAATGGTTATTAGCGCTCCAAAATAGGGAAGGAGTTGAAGACAACTATTTCAAGTGCTAATAACAACTTCAAAAAATAATAGCTGAGAAATAGAAATAGTGTAAGGTAGCTATTGATAATTAAGTAAACCATGCAAAAAAGCAAGATATATATATATTTTTACAGTGTTTTCTTGGTCAATCATACAAACCCTCTTGCTCCCAAATATCGACGAGAAAATCGACCATTTCCTGTCATTTAAATTACAGAAATGGTCAGAATCAAACAGGTTTGCTGAAGCATTAGCATAGGTGTGGAGCCAAGTCAACTTACAGGAAGAGGGATCGGCTGGGGAAAAGGCTTGTTGGTACTGAGTAAGCTCTCGTAAGTGGCGTTCCAACTACAAAAACAGTCATCCAATCATCAGCGTAAAATTGATAATTCAACTGCCAGGAATAAAAACTTGCATAAGCTGCAACTGCGTGCCGATCCAATGTGCAAGCAAGAGAGAGCTAAAATCAAGTGAAGACGAGTAAGCGGTGAAGTTGGTAACCTATTTCTACATGCTTGGATTGGAAGTGTCGGTTCATACTTTAAGCGTTTAGGTTGACCAGTTCGGAGATGATTTAATGAATATCAGCAAGAGCCAAGAGGTGCAAGGAATAAAAATTTCACCTTATTCTAGGTTCTCGAAGTTGCTTCTGGCGTTGACGCCGTTTATTTGCAAGCCACTGATTCCTTGTCTGGTTCCAGAGTAAAAGACCTGAATCCATTTAAATTTTGAACATTAAAAATTTAGTTTGACAGAACAATTTGATTTAGAGGCATGGTAAAACAATAATATGATTCCGGACAATAGTAAAGCCACATAGTTTCAGAAAAGCACTGCAAAACCTATCATCCAATGCTCTCACTTTGCTGATCTAAAATATTGCAGCTTGATAATATGGCAACAGCAATAGCTGCAATACCATGCCAAACTTCTATTTTTCTCAAAGATAGCACTAAGATCAATCAAAGAATGTGACATAAAAAATAAAATAAAATGGTTATGCGATCAAACTTTCGTGAATATCCACCGCTGTCTTCTCTTTTGTTGTTGAAGATAAATAAATCGTGCCCGGATATCAGTCAGACATGGCATGCCCACAAAAAGTACATTGAAGAGAAAGAGACACAGAGAGAACTTGCCATGATTTACAAATGCAGTTGTATCGCTTGTGCTGCCAGAAGTACTGTGGCAATCAAGGGGATTTGAAGTGCTAACAGATGAGATGCTTTTATGAGACTGGACTCCAATGTCCTCCATTTCATTAGTGCTAGTACTCCATAAATCCTCTGATATGCTATTTTTTCTCACTGATAGACCTTGAATTCTCAGTCTGTTTGATGGCTCATCAACTCGGGGTTGGCTACAGCATCCAAGACAGCCTCTGCTCTGTTACAAATTAGGTTGAAGTAACCACAAAAAATGATTAGTGCCACAACTATCAATTTGATTTAAGATACAAAATTTTATGCCAAACTGTAACAAGTAAAAGGAAATTGAACATACAAAAAATCTTCGGAATCTCTCTAAGTCTCCACACCCCAGAAACAAAGAAATAAGGAAACAGTTGAAATGCGGATGCATACATATCAACATGATTTAAAACTGTAGAATCCTCCAATTAATGAAACTTCCACCCATAATCAAATCTGGCTTTCTTTTTCAGGTAAACTTAGACAGAACCTTACAAAAGAAAATGATGCAAGCTCCTAAGCATGCACTCTCAAAGAAAAAAGGTTTGCATTGCTGTCAAAGGAAATTCATAGTCTGCATAAGAAAAAATATAAAGCGAGCATTTAACAATAATGGAGATATACGGCCATGCATGAATTTAGACCCGTCATTATCCATAAAGCGAAAATATCACTGCACTAGTACCGAATTCAACCATTGCAACAATGAAGCCTTGTAACTAAAGTTATTAAACTCAAACATGAGAAAATAACTTAGCCACTCAAACTTACGCCACCAGATCCAAGTTCAACAAACAGTGCACTCTAGACAGTACTGACAATCCAATTACGAAAAACTCTTATAACAAGACAAGGCATTATCATTCCCTGGAGTAGAAATTCATTACAAATAAATTGTTTACATATGAAAAAGAACGAACATGCATCCCTTACTCTGAAAAGAGCCTTGCGTTTCGTATTGATTTTCTCCATTACTACAACCACAAAAGATCGAAAACAAGCACCGGAAAACACAAAAAATGAACAGCATGGTTTCTTCTCAAAGCATCTCTCTGTCTGAAACCAAAAACAACACCCAGAATACATATTTCCTATAGAAATCCATGCGAAGGGAAACCCCTAAGAATATAATTACCAAATGCCTAAGGCTTGAAGCAAAGAATGTGAAATAAAAAAGCTGGAAACACATTTCCAAGTTCACTCACTCTTAGGATCGCTTAAGGAACAAGTAAAACAAAGTACAAAGATTCTAAAACAAAGTTAAAGGAACAAACTTGAGCTACAGAAGAAACATAAAGTCCCTGTTTGGTCATCCAGAAAACTAAGGGGGATAGCACAGTAAAAACAGCAAATTTTCACTTTTAAATCTTCTTTTTTTTCTTTTTCCCTGGGATGTAAGCATCCCAGAAAGAGCAAAATCAATTTTACAACACCAAGGAGTTGCATATCTCAGATTTCAATTTCAAGAGTCAATACTTGGAAAAACAAATCTCATCTGACATGTGAAGTCTCACTTTAATGATTCTTCCCTCATTCTCTCAATAACCAGACAATTAGAGCAGGATGCCTATGTTTGGTTGCTCAGAAAATCAACATAAGCAATCCAAAGTTTTCAACTTTTCTTCATTTTCCTTAATTTTCTCAGGAAACAAACAGAACCCACAACTTTTTTTTCTCCAAAAAATAACAGAAAGAAAGAGAAACTCACCCCACGCATGCGACAATGGCAGAGACCCAAGAGGGGAGAAATCTACAGCTTTTCATCTAGAAGCGGCCAAGCTCAAACTTGTCCACCAAAATCCTGAATCCACAAAGGAGAGAAACAAACCTCACGATCCTGCATAATCCCATACGGATACGGCGTTTGACAGATGGATACGGGTATCCGACGGTTTAGACAAGGGTATCTGACGGTCTGGATACGTGGAAGAAAACCTCGCGACGGAGATGACGCAATGTGGTGGAAGGAGGCCTCTCAAAGAAGACGACCCGATCTGGTGGAAGAAGGTGTCGCACGGAGACGACCCGATCTGGTGGAAGGAGGCTTCGCGAAGAAGATGACTGCAATAGGTTGACATGCCGTTTGTTTGTTTCAGTAGAGAAAAACGACACCTCATATTTTTATTAATTATTTTTAGGGTTTAAATGAGACTAAAGCCCGAAATTACTAATTAGAGTTAGAATGATTTAAATTTATATTTGGGTAATTAATATTTTTTATTGTTATTTAAAATATATTTACTAATTAATAAAACACTCATTGTCAACCAAAATCTTATGAAATTATCAGTTTAACCCTCTAATTAAAATAGAACATGAATAAGAAATATGGGGCAGAAATGTAATTTCACACAACCAAATTTTGCTGTTTTTTTTCAAAACCTCACCTACATGTAATCCTAACATATCTCTAATTAAAAATTAAAAAAAATTAAAAATTAAAAAAATGCTTTTCACTCCCACATTCTCTATCACTCTCTTCATCTCTCCTTCTATTTCAAAAATAAAAATAAAAAAATTTCTCACACACTTTGTGTGTGCCCATATGCTAGTATTCTATTAAGAAAACCCTCATTGTCAACTTTTTGCCACTTTTTTTTTCTTATTTTGCCCTCACTTTTGATACACAATGTTGACATGAGGAGGACAAAATAGTAATTTTGTAGCTTTTGAACTTTTTCCTTTTTTTCCTATTTTGCCCTGACTTTTGATACACAATATTTATATAAGGAAGGCAAAATAGTAATTTTGTATCAAAATTACATAAGATAAAAAAATATGCACTTAATAAGAAAAATTGTTCCACCATCATTTTTTTCATACAGGTAAGTGAAATCATGATGTTTTTTTGGATAGTTTGAATGAACTGAAGCGGTTGCGCTTGAGGAGAACGTGGGAGGAGATGGGTGGTTGAAGAGGCTTTAGTTTTGTACATTTTGACAAAATGATACAAGTAAGTGAAATCATGATGTTTTTTGGATAGTTTGAATGAACTGAAGCAGTTGCGCTTTAGGAGAATGTGAGAGGAGGTGGGCGGTTGAACAGGCTTTAATTTTGTATCTTTTGACAAAATGACAATCATATCCCTATTTTACCCTCATTTTTTGAGAAAATGACAATCATATACTTATTTTTCCAATTTTACCCTCACTTTTGATACACAATATTTACATAAGAAGAACAAGACAGTAATTATGTAATATTAAAAAAATGTACTTATTAAGAGAAATTATTCACATACACAAAGTGTGTGTTCTCTGTTAGTATTTATTATATAAATTGTCATATCCAACCGCAATAAATGAAAAGAAAAATACATTAAAATCATAAAAAAAAAAGAAAAGAAAAATGATTCCAACCGCAATAAATAAAAAAGAAACTTTTTATTTTGAAATTGTTTATTTAATTTAATTATAATGAACCTGAAAGATGGCATAGTTGGATTGGAAATTGGGTATATCATATGTGTTAGGTCCTTCTCTCCTTAAACGGAACAGATGGCCCTCTGGTTGGCTTCTGATTCAACCGAAGGGGCACCCTTTGTTCTTCTTCAACTCTTTCCCCTTCTCTTTCCTTTCTTTTTATTTTCTTAATATTTTTATGTGTCCTGTGATTGTATGTATTATTAGTTTGTCAAATGTGAGTTGGGAGACAGAACCAAAGGTTACAACAACTTCTGTGAAATTCTAGGATTGTGTTGGTAATGGGGTCCATTGTGTTGTGATGGATTCCATCAATCATATTATCATCATCCAATTAGTGTTAATCCTCTCCGAATATCTTCCACCAAGATTACCAGATCAAGTGATCCGGATCTTTGAAATTTCATCAAACGGTAAAAAAATTATTACACTTTTTCTCAAGGATCAAAATAGGTGGACCGTTAGATGAAATTTCAAATGCTCAGATTACTTGATCCGGTAGCCCTGGTGGAAAGAGACCCGGAGCCATGGACAGAGCCACTATAGGCTTAGAGGGGGCAGATGCCCCCACTCAGTTTTTTTTTTCTTCTCTCACAAAATTGTACAGTTTTACATCCCAATGACCAACCCTAATTAAAATGCAATTAAACTCTATATGTTAATTGATACTATAAGGGAAATGCTAAGGAAATTCTTTTAAAAGTAAATCTCTCCAGGAACTCTCCGTCACATCATGTTTTTGGCCCAATTCCCATATCAACATTATAAAACATTGTGCCAAAACATGAGGTGATAGAGAGTCCATGGAGAATCCCACTTTGAGAGAGTCTCCTTAGCATTTCTTTTGGTATCAATATGCTTGACTTCTCCAACAATGATTCCAAGTGTTTTGTATGAAAAACTTTATGGATTAATATATAAGTGTTTTATTCAGTAAAAATTTTAACTTTTTAATTGTGACTTTGTTGTTTAAGGTTGCCCCCATTCACACAAATCTCTGGCTACGTCCCTGCCCGGAGCCATGTTCTTTTACATCATTTTTCTTGTTGCTGTATTTTTTTAGATGACATTTGTTATTGGATTTGGGGTAAAAGAACTCGATTATTTGATTGCTGTGGGTATATTCTGAAGTTCTGATCTGATTTGGATGAATCAGAATATTGACATAAAAATTGAAATGGGTAAAGCAAAAAAGGTGTCAACCAATTCTTTTTGAATTTTTTTTTTTTCGAAAAAGAAGGTGTCAACTAATTTACAATTATGCATGCAACATGAAAAGCACCTCTCAAATTTATCACTTTTAACACTAAACCAAGAGAAAAAAATACACTAAACCAAGAGCAGCAAGTAAAAAAATTTGAGAAGATGTTATGATTTGTGCTTCCACCAAGTTGGCAGTGTGACGTTTAGCGAAATACCTAATTCCTATACAAGAAGTTACCTTCATGAAAATAAAGAAAAGTGAAATTTTCACTCTATTATTTTGTGTGCCCTTTTTTTGGTTTTAATCTTTAATCTCCTTTGATTTGTTTAATCCAATACTATAAAAAAAATTGTAGTGCAGAAGGGATGTGCAAAAGTAATTTCCCTAAAACAAATAGCTTCTGCCAGTTATGTCTTTCTTGGTGAGGTCATTTGGGGAAATTCCATTGCATTATGGGCAGAGGAACTAAAAGAAAAAAAAGAAGCAAATGCAATATAACAGTTGATGGACATTAAACTTTTATTTGGATATTATTTGCATATGTTTTTGTACACATCAGGAACTAAGATTGCTAGTGACTAGTAGGAATTTACATTTGAATTATTCAACCAGGAACTACACTTTTAGAGGAAACACAACATCTAAGTGGTGAGGATTGGAGGAAGGTAGTCAGATTTGGTGCCAAAGACACGAGCCTTGGTATCGGGAAAATATTCGAAGCCAGGCAGTGTTGTTAGAGCTCCATTATTGCTTACCACAATGGGGTAGTCGAGAAGGTGACCTGGAATGTCATAAATCATGTCGCTGCTCGAGTAAAATTCCCAGTTCCTTTCGGCAATCTGGTTCACTCTTCGGATGCATTCCAAAGATTCTGGATGCAAGAAGGAGTCGTCAAGCACTTTGAGGTGCTCATACCATAGTGCTAGCCTAAAAGCATAGATCTGGCCCCTGGCTGGGATTGTCGAAGCTAAATGGTTAGGTTGGAATGCTCCTATAGCAATCTCAGAGTCCCTTGCCCCATCCATTGACCTTTGGTTTATGTTGGCAGATCCAATGATTATGTATTCATCATCAACTAAAACAAGACACATGTTAGAAAACTTACTTTAATCAATATTGGAACATAATGACTAGTAATCCGTACGAGGTATCTAACATGTTACGTTGCTAAGTCGTGATTCAAGACCATAAATTCTGACGTGCTGTAACATGTTACTAGACTACGAATTAGGACTGTTCATTCTAGCATGCTAGTTCTAATGGAAATATGCGGTTATGAGTCACTTACCTATCATCATTTTTGAATGCACGTAAATCATGAAACGCCGGGCCTTCTGAGCTCTTTTGTAATCGGTGTCTGGCTCTGGAGTCTCGGGAGGTTTATATTCTCCATCCATCTCCAACTCCCGGTTACCGAGGCAGAAGAATGTGAGATAATCCTTAGGGTTTGCATTTGAGCCCTTTTTCTGAAGGGCTTCTGAGATACCAGTGTACATCATCTCCATTGTCCTTCTTTGCCAATCCAATATAGCCTGAACAGAAGCACTCTCAGGTATACCTTCTGGCCACATTGGGACAACAATGTAGACACTGAACCTCTCTCCGACTTCAATTTTGCTAACAATCTTCAGCGAAAGCTCCTTCGGTATAAGGTGTAAAGCATTGATATCCTCATCTCTAATGTCTTTTGATCTCCATCCAAATGAACTTCCAAGAAAATACTGATTCTCAATGTAAATGAAGTTTTTGGCTCGCCGGATGGCATGGATATACGCGTCTTGAATGCTTCGGTCGATGATGTTATTCTTCCCACTCACAAGTCCTATTTGTGTTGCTTCACGAGGCTTTTCAGGAAAGCCAAAAGCAGCCCCATTGTCAATGGACCTGAATAGCTGAACGTTCCATGATTCGTCGTCGTTCGAAAACATATCTTGTAAAGGGTGAACTGTGATTTCTTCAAGTTTGCCTAGTGGAATTAAGAACTTCTCTCCAACTTGTTTTTTCCACCTCTGCTCAAAGTTGTATAAGACATCCCAAGCAACCGGTCCTTCCAGTTTGCAATGAATGTCATGCCAGGGCTCCCTTGGACCACCTTTCCTAATTGAAGAGCCTGCAAAGTTGGGCTGATGGAAATCATTCTGGTGGGTTGTGCCTAGGGTTGCAAACAAGGGATGTTCTTGAGTATCATATCTTCCAGCACAAAGATCAATGCCTCCGACAAAGCTCACAATCCTCCTCTTTTGTGATCCTCTGCCTGATATCTCACTGTCCACCACAATCGTTTTCTGATGGTGAGTAAACATCGTGGCAGTCTGAAAACCCTGAACAAAGCTTTTCCCTACATCAGGGTTCCGAGGGCATAAGAAGCAATGCACTTTTGTGCTTCGAAAATATTCTTCGGTTTCTTGATCATGAGTTGTCATCAAACCATCCTTCTTCAGCTCCTCAATAGAAGTCCTATCATCCCAAACAAGCAACAGAACCAAAACGCCCTCATCAGCCTTCCTCTTAAGAAGCTGCCCTAGTGTAATGTCATCTTTTCGCCTTCTTGGGTCCCGTAACAAGGTTATTTTAGTGTACACAGACCATCCAGTTATGTAAATAAAGTACTTTGCATTAGTGATTGCATCAAAGATGTCCTCCCAACATCTCTGCGGCTCATATAATCCGCCTAGGGGCATAGGAATAAGAGGAGTAAATTCATCTGCAACGTGCGAATCTTGGTATAGGGTCACCCTACAACCCTGCCTTTGATTGAAAAACGTCCAGGGAACACCTTCATACTCAGGGATTCTAATCCCAAGTGACCAGTGAAAATCTTTTGCAACACTGGAAAATTGTAACTTGACATGAATGTTAGAATTACCATGGATGGGATTGTGATCTTCATCCAAAATTTCAACCCATCTTTCCACATCATGACCCTTGATTATCTCCTCAACTGGTATATATGCTCTTCCAATTAGGGTTGCCCCAATGAGATCATCATCTTTGACAGTGAATATAATGTGTGAGATGTTGTGGGCACAGTAGATGTGAAATTCTTCCCTCCATTTCGGATTGTTAGGATCATTTACCCTTCGCGTCCGCCCGACTCTCGCCTTGTCTAGATCAATTGTTGCATAGAGTTTGGATCCAACAATCTAAATACAAAATGTATATGGTAAATGTCAGAGTGAATTATGCAGAAAAATATTAGTTTTGGAGGAAAATGAACTTGATGTAAATACCTTTGGCAAAGGAAGTATAATATACCTGCTGGGGTCGGCAAAGCACCAACTTCTTGACTTGAGTTGCAAACCTTTTA
Organism: Cotoneaster glaucophyllus; assembly: GCA_036320875.1. Classification (NCBI taxonomy): domain Eukaryota; kingdom Viridiplantae; phylum Streptophyta; class Magnoliopsida; order Rosales; family Rosaceae; genus Cotoneaster; species Cotoneaster glaucophyllus. Next base: position 8,249,257 of record CM070073.1, on the reverse strand, counting down.
GGTGACTTTGGTGCATCCACAATGTCAAAAGTAAAGGAAGAAAAAATATCACGTAAGAACACTAGAGCAAAAGAGAAATTAAGCAATCAAATACGGTCAAAAGTTTGAAATATGAAACAACATTATGCATGGTATTCCAGTACAATTTGTAGAAACAAAAGTTACAGTTCACCAGATTAATTTGCATGGCTATTTTACTCATAAAAGATGATGCACCAATTTTTGTAGAAGAGGATTTGCAGGTAACCAAAAAAAAAAAGAAAAAAAAAACAGCATAAGAAAGTATAAGAAAGATTTATGATCAAGGCAAAGTCACAGGCTCACAGGATATCTCTTTATCTTGTATGAGATGAAGAGGATCTAAAGTTAAGAAAGTTTTGAAGGAGAAACAAAATTTGACACATTCTTGGAGGCATTAGAATATGTTTGGTACAACTTGGGGATAATGACTTTATAGTTTAGTCAAGGATCAAAAGCTTTTCTCGACAAATATTTCATATATATTATGTTGAAAGTATAAATCTCAGACAGAAGAAAGAATAGATTTTGTATGTGCTTATAGGATAAGGTTGTTCATGTGTAAAACCCAACGGCTACACGTATTCTATGTCACCGGATTTATGTTGTCCACATAAAAGGGCGTGTTAAGAATGAATTGCACATCGGGAAGAAGAGAAAGCTTGAAATCATCAAATTTGCATAATATTGTTTTAAAGAAGTGCTTTGAAAAGTCATTTGGGTTTTGTGCCACCTCATTACAACTATATCATACCAACAACCAAAAAAAAAAAAAATTTACAACCATAACATCTTTTACCCCTTTACATGATTTTGAGGGAAAAAAAATAGAAAAAGTAGAAAAGAGGCAATTTTCCTTGGTCAGTTTATACTTTGTTTCCCCTTAAAGCATAACCACTTCATATGCATTATAACAACATCATACAACAAAAAAGTGACATCCAAATTAACTAGCTCAAATAAATGATGCACAAAACTAAAAGGTTTCGGTTCAATTGTACTGAAAAAACAAGGTACCTTGCATAATAAGTTGAACCCGCATCCAGTGTCCAGCCTATCAACTTCATATATTGTTGCATTAAGCATCCCATGAAGCAAACGTGGCATTGTATTTATTAACTTCTGTGACTAAAACTCTTTGGGAATTACTCGATTGCAACAAAACATAGAGGTAAAGCATATGCATATATATACACACACACACACATACACACACATATATAAAAGAATACTATATAGCTTCAAGGAAGAGTTAAAGCAACATAAATTGAACAAACTTCTAAGGATTTGATTTTATTTTATGGGGAAAAACTTTAACGAATGTATAACGTGGGAGGTGTGTGTGGTATTGTACAAAAGCTACTTTGTTGGGGAGATATTAGAAGAGGTTTTGGAATAAATCAAATACACATAGAAAGAGGTAGGGGGAGAATCTCAGTGAGTTTGTGTATGAAGGAAGGGATATGTCTGCATAAAATTCAAGCTAGAATAAGTTCCTTCTTTGCTTCCAAGGTGCCAATTGTGCACCTTCCAAGTCATTTGGTGAAGATTATGTAAACCAATGTGCTTTATGTACAAACCAATTTAATGTATTAATTTATTATGGAATATGCCAATGTAACACATTATTTTAAGCCTATACTAGTGCTTAACGTCATTTTAATTTACTTTACAAAAGCAAATGAAGCAAAAAACGTTTCGGGCTAAAAATTAGATTCGGGCCCAAAAATATAGCAGAATACCAAATTGGTACAATACCATTATTATATCATGTCAACCTAAATTCTATGGTATACCGAAATTTTGGTATTATGATACCAAAAGTTTGATATGGTAATTGATATAAAGGTTTGGGTACAATAACCATACTGAACCCATTCCTAAATATACTAACTACTTGGCGCTTGAGTGCTAATTAATGTTAATGTCTCTGCCAATTTATAAATGGACAAAGTTTTCTGAGACGATAATTTATTTTGTGTTGGAAATAGTAAAAAGAAAGTCAATGGGAGTTAGTCAGTGGCGAAGAAAAGTGATGTAGTATGGTTGGATTGGGATAAGTTCATAATTCAATTTTCTCTAATGTAATAATAAAAAAAGATTTAAAAAATATATTAATAAAGTAGTTATAACAACAAGCACGCAAACAAGATATTTTTTTTTATGGACTATGATAACTCACACAACCACCCAAACCCTAGTTCTTGGTATCTCACAACTCTCACAATGTCTCAAAGTGTTTCTCTTGTATTTCTTTTACAAAAAAGAAAACCCTGAAGTCCTATCTACAAGTATAGACTTTAGGAATCCTTGTAAGCAAGCCGATACCCTCCTAAAATAGGAGTAGGATTCTATCTCTCCTCCAATTTCCCGGCCTCTCACACTCTGTCTATAAAAAATAAAAAAAAATAAAAAAGTCAGCACAAGATATTAACGTGACTTAATCGTTACCGTTCAAATAGGAAATGAGGGAAGATGAGAAAAAAAGAAAAGAGAAAATCCTACTCCCCCGAAATAAGAGTAAAAAAAAGAAAAGAAAATCCTACTCCCCCAAAGTTTTTGCCTGGATCCGAAAAGTAGCTCGGCCGATCAATCCTACAATATTGTACACTTGCTTCCCTCTCGAGTTGCTACTTGCTATTCCAATACTGACTGCATCTGCATGTCTAAAGCTTCCAAGAACCTATTGCAACAATTAGATGGCGAGCCAACTTGACAACAACATCCTTTCATTTATTTAGCCCGGTAGATGGTGTTAAGCCAAACATGGAAAAGGGGATCAATAATTCAAGCCATGCTACATGATAAACTGAAAATAGGTCGAAAATTCAAAGCCAAACAATAAATTTGGACGCCAAAAGGTCAATAATTTAGAGACCTTTGTGGTCCTAGAAGAGTAAATAACCAATCCACAAGAGTCTTTTGAGTCAACCCCTAACCAAACACCTTAATGCCCATCCGAGGAAACAGAAAAGAAAAAGAAAAGGTATTCAGTATGCCTCAATGACGAAAAATTGCACATAGGTGTATACAAAATCCCGCTCTTATTGTGAGAAAAGGGACATTGTATATACTTGATGTGAGCAAAAATTTCTCAACATTGAGTCTTGTTTTGAATTGTATTCATAAACCCTTTGATGGGTTTGATCAAAAAGATTTTTAAAGAAATCCTGGTCCTAAGAGAATAGTATAATCCTAAAAAAAAAAATTCTAAATCGACCTAAGCATCCAAGGCAAAAAGAAAAATCTTCAGTATGCAACATATAAACGAAAAACTTTTCGCCCATGAAATTGTGTACAATGCTCGTATTGTGAGAAAGACGTTGCATATACTCGTTATGCCCAAGAATTTCTCAAAAAGTTCGATGTTATTCGTCGGATTAAGAAGCCCTAGGCTAATTTGATTAGAGTAAACAAAATATGATTTTTTTTTTTTAATTTTATTTCCGTCGGTAAGAAAAAGTAAATGCAATTTCTTTTTGGTCGGGAGAGGGAGAAAGGATCATATCATGACCCTCATTTCCTTTTGTTCCAGTTGTCAAGAACCTGAGGGTGTTTATAATGGCTGTGCAGGTGAATGACTTTATTACCCACTCTCTCTCCCTCTGTACTATGGACTTTCCGACCTAGCAAGCCACCGACAGTTCTTATAAATGCCTATACTCTTCCCCCATCACTCTAAAATCTCATCTCTCAAAAACTCTCTCTATGGATATTTCTCAAAAATCATAAAAGCATGGTACAAACAAGGAAGTTCAGAGGAGTCAGGCAGCGCCAGTGGGGCTCTTGGGTGTCAGAAATTCGCCACCCATTGCTGTAAGTCCACCATACTCTCACATTCTTCCATTTAATACTTCATCCACCCCCATTTCATCATTTTTAACTCCAAACACTAACAGTCGGATGGTAACATGTCAAACTGTTTTTTGTGTTGTGTTGTGTTGTTGTTGATGGTTTTAGGAAGAGGAGGGTGTGGCTAGGGACATTTGAGACAGCAGAGGCAGCAGCAAGAGCATATGACCAAGCAGCAATTTTGATGAACGGACAGAATGCCAAGACCAATTTTCCGATATCAAACAACAATTCCGACCAAGAAAAGAAACCTGCCACCGTCCAAAACACTCCATGGTCTCCCAAAGCACTTTCCGAGCTGCTCAGCGCCAAGCTCAGGAAATGCTGCAAAGACCCATCTCCCTCCCTCACTTGCCTGAGACTCGACAATGACAATTCCGACATTGGGGTCTGGCAGAAGCGCCCTGCTGGATCGCGGGCGAGCTCCAATTGGGTCATGAGGATTGAGCTTGGGAAGAAGAAGAATCAGAGTTCTGATCATGATCATCAGGAGGAATCACTCTCGTCCTTGACGTCATCGTCAAGTTCATCGTCAATGGTGGGGTTGATTGAGGGTGGAATGAGTGAGGCAGATCAGGATGAAGAGGATAAACTTGCAATGCAGATGATAGAGGAGTTGCTGAATTGGAATTATCCAATGCCTTCAGCCACAAGTAATGTTCACGAAGGAAATAATATTTAAGGGGAATTCTATATGCCGGAGTTCTTAACCGTTAAGTTCTTGATAAAAAACAATAATTAGAATTTAACAGTTAAAAATTTCGAAGTATAGAATATTTCAAAGTACAGTAGAAATATATAGTCCTCGAAGTAGGGAGGCAGTTAAGTGCTCAATTTGCAGCTACGTACAGTAGTTAATTAAATCATAAAATGCCACCACACTGTTGTTTTGTGATTGGTTAATTTCAGTATTTGTATAAACTACATCTATATATTAACTCGAACGATATTATATTACTCTAAAGAAGTTACTAAAATGTGGTTTGGGCAACAGGCGAGCATGCCTACGGTTCCAAATACTAGGAACCAAAATCAAACGGTTATTTTTAACTTTCGGTCTAATTTCAATCTGATGGAAACTATTTCAAAATCGCAAAAACTAAACCGTTCAATGGAGTTTGGTTTAGTCTGTATTTCTATTTGGTTTTCAATCCAAATGCCCAACCCTACATTATTATATGCACATAAATAAATCCTGCCTAATCAGAAAACTCAAGAAAGAAGGAATCACAAAGCACACAACTTGTTTAATTACCTGCTACTTTCATAGAAAGAATAATTGAACTTTGACTTTGTCTAGTACATTTCAATTAAAACCCTAAAAATGATTCAATTGCTTCAAAAGATGAGAAAAGAAAAGTACAAATTGTTCTCTGGTTGTACTTACAGACAAATGCAGAAACAGAAACACAGTAAAAACAATTTGGCACATGAATGAACTGATTTTTTCAATATATAGGCTAAATCTAAATTTGGTGCATAAAGCATAGGAATGTTTTATATTTTAGCCAGTCTTATATATAGGATTTGATTTGTCATTGATGATTGTCGTAGTGCGAACGAGGGGGTTCGCTTAGCGGGCGTGAAAATGAAATTCTTACGATATATTTTTTTTTTTTATAGGGAAGTGTTATTGGCATTTCAAAAATCTCATTCTACACCCCTCATAAATATATTTTTCTTTCTAAATATAGAAAGTTTGGTGTGTAAAATGAGAAATTTGGAGTTCTAATAACAATTCCTTTCATATTACATTCCTACTATCTATTTGATAAATATAGAACTCAGATGTGTTGGTGGACTCTATCAAAGATGTGATATCGATTTGATACGAAAATAATATTAATTATGCTTAATTATATTGAAAATAACATCTGTTTAAGCAGTTTTAACATCACATGCCCATCATGTTTTTTTTCTTCCAACATCAATGTAATCAGCATCAACTTAGAATTTCTAATGCGATTGGGAAGCATATATACCACATGCTTGGACAATTTTAGATTTCTACCGCAGAATATCTGTAGAGTTATTTTACTGTAAAACATATTTGTCTTACAAAAAAAGCTCTAGCAGTAAATCCACTCAGAACCGAAGTTTTTTTGGAGTTTTTAGTTCCCTTGGGTAAAAAGTAGTGTTTGACAAAGATTTACGAGGAAGAAGACATAAAAAACGCGAGTGCAAAGAGATGTTCATCATTTTCTGAATGAACTTAAGTTTCATAATTCAAATGAAAGGAAAGAAACCCAATTTCCTAAACTCTTCCCAACACATTCATGGATTTTTCTTCCATTTATTCAGAGAGAAAAAAGAAGAAGATGAGAGTCGAACTCTTGTCGTAAATACCAAAATGAGATTTTTTTGAAGTTAATTAACTACCAATAGTTGAAGAGGTGAAGAGAAGTAGATGTGGATTTTTGAAGGCCGCAAAATAGGACGAACACATCTTGTGGTGTGAATTAGAAAGAACTAAGTCCACATGAACGGCCGCCCCAAACGTCCGTACGATGACAAATTTAAAAGAACATGACCTAGTCCTGAAGGGACTGCCCTTGGGTAGGTGGGGATGATCAATGATCATCAATGCTCCATACATCAAGGAGTACTACGATCAAATTTATGGGTTTTTTCAGTGCATGTGATTGTCAAATGCAAAGTTGATGCAGATGTGACAGTGATATTTGTAGTCACAGAGAAACTTCATCTTTAGGTTTGCTAGCGTCATTCGTGAGCGAACCTGCATCTTTCTTAGGTTTCCTTTCACTACTTTGTTCTTCTTTCCTCGGCCCTGGTAACTTTTGTTCCAGTTCTCCAAAAAAAAAAAAAATTTGGTTGTCGCATTCTAACCCCACCTGCATCAATGGTTAGAGCCACTCACGTACGTGAGCGGATAACCGTAGCATTCTAAGGTCACTCACGTGCGTGAGTGAGCACATACCCGTAGCATTCATCTTTTTATATTTGCTCATTGTCGTCGTGGATCCGTGTCAAATCTCGGAATAAAATCAATGTTCTGTTTCAATCATTTTTAGAGTGTAGATAACTACTCTGTTAGAAGAATGTGATGGATTAGCTCGATAATTACACGAGTGACAGCTAAATTTTGAATTTTCTGGTTTGAAAGATACCATTTATTTTGAACAATTTAAATTTGAGATATTAATTATTTTCTGGCAGATGACAAATAAAACTGAAATCTTTCAAATCACAAAAGTAAAAATAAGAAATTGAAGACTGTAAAAGTAGGAACCCAGAACTTCTATTTCGGTTTGTTTCTGAAGATATCAACCAGTAGCTTCAATGAGTCATACATCCGAAGGAGAAATCAAAAAACACAAGATTAAACATAAAACTTAAGCTAATAAAATTGGCAGAATGGCCTTGTCGCCGTGATGTTTAACGGAGAGACATGGGACAACTCTCAAGGGTTTCCAGATGCCACAATAAACGGCTCTTAGGTCTTCCAATGCTGGTCACATTCGATCAGCTAGGTACTTGGACAAAGAGTTGATAGGCTTCGGAGAATCAATACGTTCCACTCCGCGGCGCTTGATCTTGATTCGCGCAAGGTAGTCGGCTGTAATCCAGGCAAAGCTCAACATCGCCACATTTCCAGCAACATCTGGCTCCTGCAAATGGATTGATCTTTTCACCCATTTCGGGTGGTAAGTCACCTGGTACCATGCCGATGCCTTCTGCTCGTACAGTATACTCTTCTCATCATCAGTAAGAGATTCAATATCTGAATCCCTATTCTCAAAAAGTAGCCTGAATTCTTTTTTAAGAGCACTGTAGGATTGCTTCAACCGCTCCTTCAGCTCCCCTTGCTTCTTGCTGTTGGATTTGGGGATGGACCAAACATGCCCAGTAACAATCTCTTCTTCTCTCTTAACTTTGTATTGCCCCATTAGACCCTTCACCTGGCCATCATAAGAGCACTTTTTCTCCCACGCATCAGCTATAAAATCAGTAGCTCCAGGAATCTCCAGATCCATATCATATGGGATGTCACCGGGAGTATAATTCAGCTCCAAAGAGGTTGCCATTTCTTCGTCATAACCATCTCTAATGTGGCGATATAGTCGCCCCAAAATTTTAGTTGACTTATACGTCTGGTGCTCCTCTTTCCCCATGAAATCGGGGTACATCTTTGGCTTGAGATGTGCAGGCAAGGCAACAGTCTTTCCAGTTTTCGGAAAATCAACTGCTAATGCTGCACACTCAGCTAATAGAAGGCAGTTCTCATCCATAGCCCCATAATCACTACGGTCAGCATGAACCACATGCGCATTGCATATAGCCCCTAAGTTCTCATTCACCATGTTTTTCGCAAAAAAATTTATAATATCCTGCGGTATAAACACAGTGACAGTAAGAGAACTTCACATTGACAATTCATGTTGATAGAATATAAAACAATTGTTAACATGCATTTCATGTTGCTAGATATATTGTATGAGTGCGAACATAAAATTCTGTAGTCCACATCATACCAGCTTCAACTTCTAGGAATAACGCTAAACTGAAGAAGTTTATGACAGGCATCCTTAATAGTACAACCATAACCAAAATGGTGGCATCAAATGTGTTTCCAGGGAATTAGTTGATACACGCATCCTTAATGGTACAACCATAACAAAAATGGTTGCATCAAATGTGTTTCCAGGGAATTAGTTGATAGAAACTTACTTCTATAGAGCATAAAACAAAACAACTCTTGTGAGCATACACTAGACATGATATCAGACTGATGACACTATCAACTCTAAAAGAAAATTCACATATCTGATAGACATGCAGTTTTATTAATCTTTGTTGTCGAAGCTTGCAAGATAGTGAAAATGCTGTTTGTCTAAGGAAAGAATGGCATATTGTCCATTATAGAAAGCAAGCATGGAAAGAGAAGACAATTAATCATGTTCCAAAATATTCACAGAATCTTGGAGACAACCAATGAAAAGGGCAAGTAAGTACCTGCTGAGTTATAGGACGCCCATGAGGTTTGGCTTCTTGAGGATCATACATCATAGGAGTCCAGCTCTTCTTACTTGGGGGAATAAGATCTTCATCCCAAGTAACAAAGTAAAGGTCCCCATCGAGGTCACTTCCAGAAGCTTCATTTGTGTGGGGCCTATCACCCTTCTGAGGGAAAAGAATGCAATCATGCAAGTGGCGTAACTCAGGGGCATCAACTGCTTCAAGAATCCTTATATCTCCGGGATGAAGGCAAGGATTCTTTGCTATCACAACAAGCCCCTTAATCACTTGAAGATTCTTCTCAATCTTATCAAACCTAGAGCCATGATTGGCAAAACAATTCCGTAGCGACGGGGTAGACACTTGGACAAAGCACTGGCCTTGCTCAAGTACCCCTAGCTCATCTAGACATCCCATAAGCCATCTTCCAGAAGGAACAAAAATCCTAGCCTTTTCCCTAAGGCCCCAAAGCTGAGCGGCTCGTATACAGGTTAACATGCCCCGTAGATGAGGTTCTGTCTGGGGCTTGAAACCAGCACTCAGCATTATAGCTGCTGCATTTCCTTGCTCAGCGCAAGAGCCAGTGAGAACATCAAATGCCACATCTGTGTCCACAAGCATCTGGTTTAACTTTAAAACCATTCTCTCCTGCATTCTCCAGAATATCTCATCTGGAACATCCAGTGCAGAAAGTAATGTGATAATCTGCCTGTTTAGAAAACCCGGCTGCAATCTAGTCCAAGAACAAATTTCCAGTATAGTATGGCATGACTTAAACTTGTTCATACTAGGCCTTAAAGAAAGCCGGTACCCATCACCACTGGATGGCCAACAAGCCACAACCCCTTTACAGCCAGCAAATCTTATTTGATATGCACAAGGTGGATCTCTGTCGAGGTTCAACTTCTCTGCGACTTTCATTGCGAGGTCAGGAGTAATCTTACCAATCCCATCAGAAAAATCATACTCATTCCTCTTGATATCTGGAAGGTCAAAATTAACTTCACTTAATGGAACGTCTACTGTTGCATATGTAGACGAAAAGCATAGGCCCATCCTAGCAGCACATTTAGCAATATTTTTGTTGGCAAACTTTCCCATCCATGTTTTGATGTCAAGGATGGTAATGTTCATGCCTTCAGCAAAAAACCAGGCAGAACGGTCCTTCAATTGATTGGATGAGAAGGCCAAGAAAGAGTACTTACGACTACACAAGTAAAAGCCGTCAGTCAAAATTGTCTTCACCCTTTTGAATACATTTGTTTTCTGAGTAGAGGCGTTCGTCATAATTTCCTTCACAATAGGAGCAACATAAGAGTTCAGAACATGAGAGTTGATTGTCTGCATACCTTCATCCATAAAGGTAACCCTTAAGAACCGATCAGCAACTTCCTTATACTTTCTAAGAACCCTATTGGAAAGTTCAACCTCTGGTGGAAGACAATAGGCTTTAGTTGGGGTGATAATCAACCTCCTAACTTCAGAAATGTCATCCAATCGCTTAGGATCCTTGAAAAGCTTGGGGTTCTTCAGCAACCAATCTTGAACAACTTTCAGTCTCTTACAGGCATCAAATTCTGGGTGCTTGTACGTGCACAGGTGCTTCAATGCAGCCACGTTGACCTCCTTTGGTTGGCCCCTCAGTAAATAAAAAAAACTGTCTGACAACTGGTGCTGATTAAAAATGCCTTTGTGCATTACTGCATTAACCAAGAACATTATCTCAAACGAAATATCATCCTTATAATGAATACAGAAGAAAGGATCCGAAGCAGGCATTTCAAAATCAGGTTCATTTTGAACCTTAGGAGGCCGTTTGAGGTAAACCTCCCGCACCCTGCGTTCTCGAAGATAATCCATGGTCCTCTTCAACTTTGCACCATGGCGGGGGGGTATTGAAACTCTGTAGCAATTACAACGCCCAATAGCCCCACTAGGAGTAAAATCCGTGGTTCTAATCCAAGGATCATCATCATCCAACAGATTAAATGGGACTGATTGGTCAATGTCATCATCAGCAGTTCTATACGAAACCCAGGGTGATGAAGCCAGCCGCAACAGAATTACATGATATGCAGTATCTGTGTATTGCTTGATTTCAGAAATGTCTCTTACCAAGAATTCTACCATAAAATCGCATTTAATCACTGCATGCTTCCTTATCCCCTTAAATGAAAATGCAGTGTCTCTGGTAAAACAAAATTTGCATGTTCCATCAAAAGGATCCACAACAAAGTCAACACCATAAGTGGGTCCTCTCCAAGCAACAAAAAACTCATCTTGACGAACTAAACTTCCAATCTCGACACATACATCAGATAACTTGAATGGAGTTTTATCCCTCCTCCTCCTATTCAAGAAATATGGATTCTCAGGGCCCAAACTTACTTTCAATGGTTCATTGTTGTAAAAAAGTTGAGAACGCCCTGCTGCATCCATAGCAAAAGTTACTGACTCAGGCATGGCAAAATGCACAAATGCATGAGGCTCCACCATGATATAATCATTTGTTCTTGCAATATTTGAAGTATCAATGAGCTCAAAATTTGGAAAGGACTCTTGAGGGGTCCAAGATGTTTTCAACCTGCACCTATATACAAGCCCAATTTCCTCTTCCAAGTATGTTACAAGATCGTTTGCCTTCACATGTCTACCAAATCCACCACAACTAAGTTGAGTTACCACTGTGCTAGTTTCACTTGCTTCAGATTCCATTTTCTCTTCAAATATTCACTGTCTGACAGAAAAGAAAATGATAAAAAACCAGATCAGTAAGCCTGATACAAATGAACAAACATGTACTTCAGCAGAATCAGCAACATAGATTAATATTCACACAATAATTCAACCACCAAAGTCACCATCTGGTAACGAAGAACTCAAAAAAGGGGGTCCTCAGCAACATGACCAAGGAGGATGGAAAAATTATAATCATCTGTTTGACAAAATCTAAAGAAATATAACACACAAAATTGTGACAGACTCATTCACGAAATCCTTGCTGATTGGAAAGAATGTTGTGCACAAACCCAAAGATTAAGGTTCCAATCAATCAGTAAATCAAACTGAATGGAAGAATAGCAAACACAATACAAAACAACAATGTGGTTTGGGGTTGGGTTTTCCACTCAAAGGAAAAGACGGCAAGAGAGATTGGAAGCATAAATGGGTGTAAAGCAAAACAAGAACAGTGATCACTATGTCTGGTTTAGTGGTTTGGGGACAGGGCTTCCACATGATGGGCGCTCCCACACCTTCCTTGTGTATCTCATAGTTCAATACACGCATACAAGACAGAACGCAAAGTATTGGCGAAACGTCGTGGAATTCAAAACATCATATGTTACCAAATGAACAACACTGAAAACCCATTAACCTCAAATAATTGAAATCGAAAAAAAAAACTCCATCTTCCTCTTAGCCCCAAGACAGCGATCTAGATTCATTAACCCCAACTAACAAAAATACATGATTGTTCGCTTTGGATTAATCTCCTACACTTTTGTAGCAACATGATCAGATTCATCAGAACAACAAGTTCCATTTTTTGCTCAGAAAACAAAGCAAACTGAACAAATTGTGATCATATACACTTATAAAAACCAAACTCAATTTCCACTGTACGGACTTAAATTTTCTGAGAAAACTGCATCCGATTAGAACGAAATTCCATTTCATTGATGCATAATCACAACCAGAAATCTATCAGACCGTGTACATACAACTTTTCCCCCACATTTTCTGGGCAAACAAACACAAATGAACAGAAACTGAGGAAGAAAAGCAGCACTGACCTCTTGAGTTGGAGAACTCGGAGCGAGACAATGTTTGTGAGAGAGAGAGAGAGAGAGAGGAAGACTGAGTGTGAGTGTGTCTCGGTGGTGGAATGTGGAGAGGTTTATGAGTGAATGAAGGAAGCGTGATTTTGCGGTCTTGTGGCTTTTTGACTCCTTCTTGAAGAAGTTCCCGCTTTGTGACTCTGACTAGAACGGAAAAAGCAAAGGGCAAAATTAAAGGAAGAGTAAATGCCGGCTGCGGAGCGTTCGATGAACGTCACATTGAAAACACTACAACTTATATACGACCGGTTTATAGTGTTTTGGTCTAATGCCATACGTTAAAATACGTAAATGTAGTATTGTTTTATTGGAACCGAATTTTGTGGACAGCGAATTTGATATTAAATTAGGTTGTCCATTGTGTGGTTTAGCTAAATTTCTCCTTCCCTCATTTATCGTGTACTAAAAAAAAATTGTACTCCTCCTTTCTAGAATTCCGATAAAAACATATAAAAATTCGTAAAAAAACAAATTAGGTGAGTAGAAAGTTAATCAAAATATATTTTGAAAAACAAACAATCAAATAAAAAATAACTAATCACCACACGCGTATATACTAAGAATCTATTTTTTTAAAAAATAAAATAATTATAATCTTTCTATCTCATGGCCTCATGGGGTATCACTTCGCCCAACCAATTCGTTTATTTTGATAGTTATCATTTAAAGATTTTTGTATGTATAACAGTAACATTAATCAAATTGAGATCGTGAATATATTACTAAAAATTGTTAATTTTATATATACATATGGATGATTAAATCATTTATAATTTGTTTGGTCTTCCGTACAATAATATCAGGTAATTGTGAAAATAAAAGAATCAATAATTGATTTACAAAATTTGCATAGTGAAAATACGTTAACAAGTGAGTGGACAAAGCAGTCCACAATGGACAGTGGACACATGAGGTGGATAAGACGAAAAGCTACGTAACACTATAATCACAATAATTAATCTTTGTAGTAATGAGGTTTAAAGCTTGGTCACTAATATTTTTATTATCATGGGTATATTTGCATTAAGAAACGAGTGAATAAATTAGTTGTTAACTCACTATTTTTCATATTTAAATATAAGATATCTTACTTATAAATGAATAGAAAGATCAGTGAACTATATTTTTTTTACCATCACTTAAATATGAGAAAATTGGACTATTCTACCTTTATATTGGCACAATTGAACTTTGGTGTTTGACCAAAAATTTGGGAATATTAATGTCTAGACTTGTCACATTATCAAGTAATAATGTTTTTGAGTAATATTTTTAGAACTTTCGGAAGTTCTTATGAAGTTGCTCGAAAAGATCTTGGATTCGCACAATAAATTCAGGACAAGTTCACGGTTAATACTTACAAATTTTTAGTTCAAAGTTTAAAACTTTTAATTAGACTAAAATTTAATGTTCCATATGACAAAAAAAAGAAAAAAAAATTAATGTTACAAAAAAAGGATAAAAAATACCGACCAAAAAGAAATGAAAAGATAATAAAATACGAAGTCCTTAGCTTTCATAGTCAACAGAGGGAATATTCCCCATAACCCACTTGACGAATATTCTAATTCCACTTCCAAATATAATCAATCACCCCTCCTACCTTCTCTCTCCCCCTCTCTCTCTCTCTCATCAGACCCGCACGTCGCCGTTGTTCGCAGAACATCTCGCCGGAAAATTCCCAGAACACTTCGGCGTCGCGGTGTAGCGCGGGAGCATGAAGTTCTCGAAGAGCCTCGGCATCCTGATCGAGGAGGCCTTGCCGGAATGGCGGGACAAGTTTCTGTCGTACAAGGACTTGAAGAAGCAGCTGAAGCTGATCTACCCCAAAGACGGAGACAAGCCTCCCAATAAACGGCCTAGATTGTCGGAAGACGACGACGATCGTGCTGACGGCGAGGGCGGTGAGGTTTCCAAGGAGGTAACGGATTTCGTGAGGTTGTTGGAGAACGAATTGGAAAAGTTTAATGCTTTTTTTGAGGAGAAGGAGGAAGATTACGTTATTCGATGGAAGGTATAATTTCTTGATTTTATTTTGAAATTATTATCTAAGAATACAATTCGGATTTTGGGAATTACGAGAATTTGTTGATAAATTGAGAGATTGAATCGCTGCTTGCGAATTCGGAAATTTTACGTTTTTGTATGATAATTTTGGTTTAGGAGATAGAAGGATTGTGTCTTTGATGTATAATATTGAATTTGGATGAAATTGATTGGTTTTTGCATTGTTTTAGGCCATTGTTTTGCTGTAAATTTTGGTTTAAGTAGCAATCTTGTAGATTTAGGTATGTAATTTTGATTTGACTAGCCAATTTTATGTATGTAATTTGGTTGAATTGGTCCCGAAATTAGTCTTCTGTTTGTTTCAGAGCTCCATTTGACTTAAAATGTCGGGTTTTGCAGCAATTGGTACAACCACTTAAGGCATATAAGAACTTATCGACATTATATCAGTGTTAAAGAAATAGTATGATTTGTTTGATATATATATCTGTCTTAGTATTCCGCAATCCACTGCCCAGAGCATTCATGTTGTGTCCTATCTACGGAACATGACAAAAATCTTTACCTATATTCGCAACGTTAATTGCCGATGAACTTCCATGGTCTTTTTTTTTTCTTCACATAATTTGATGCAGGACTTTCCTGGCTGCTAATTTGCTAATCCTTTTGTCTCCAATTTTGTATACATCATCATCAAATGCAGATTTGCAGTTTGTTCTTCAACCCTTTATCACCTGAAGCAGTATGTCTGTATTATAAGTTTGATTAGCTAATTGAATTTGGAAAACTTAGATCACCTTTTTATTAGCTAATTGAATTTGGAAAACTTATCACTTTTCTTTTTTGTGACCGTCAATTTAGTTTTATTGCGTCACACAATTCTTCTATCAGTAATCGCCTTACACAATATGATTAAGGGAGAGCATGACATGCTTCATGCTTTCGATTGTCTTTGGCCAAAAGAACTACTGTAATCATTGGTATTGATGCTTTGTTTGGCATGTTATGATGCACAAGTATTACTCTTTTCTTCGCCAAGACTTAACGACTTCTATTAATGAACTTGCAAATACACTTGGCCCCTGAGTTTTCTGTGTATTTCTTTGGACCTGCCAATTGACGGAAAGTGTGTCCTAATATGCAGAGGCATGGGACTTTGATTAATTTTTAATTTGCGTACTTTTTCTGGTTCTGATTTTGGAATACAGGAGCTGCAAGACAGGGTAGCAGACGCAAGGGATTCAAATGAAGAGTTGATGAATGTAGGGAGAGAGATAGTTGATTTTCATGGAGAGATGGTTTTGTTAGAAAATTACAGCGCCCTTAACTATACAGGTATACATCTTTATCTTGTGTTTGTGTGCAAAACTTGTAAAAGAGATGCCTGGTCTTGAAAAGATTAACATTCTGGTTGTGCGCGATCGTGCATGAGACTACCAACTATTGAATCTCTTATTGTTGTAATTGAAAAATAGTAATTACAAAATATAACATGTTTATAAAGGTGTAGAGCCCAATAAAACTCTAACATGGGCGAGTTCAGTTGAATGAATGGCTAATATTAAAAGGAACTTGTCAATCTTATTTTATTTTTCCTAATTGTTAGAATCTTGAACCGTGCTTTTTGGTGTTTTTTGCTTCCTATTTCCTCGACAGGACTATTGAAGATACTAAAGAAACATGACAAGCGAACTGGTGCTCTAATTCGCCTTCCTTTTGTCCAAAGGGTCATGCAACAACCATTCTTCACTACTGATGTACTAAACAAGCTTGTAAAGGAGTGCGAGGTGATGCTCGATCATGTTTTCTCCAAGAAGGACCCATCAGTCCCATCTGAAGCAACCAAAGTGGAAGAACGGTGTGAGTCTATGACTGTGACTGAAAATAGAGATATGATATTTAAAGCGCCTACAGAACTTGCAGAAATAAAACAGATGGAGAGCATCTATGTGAAACAAACTGTGTCGGCATTGCGTGTCTTGAAAGAGGTACGAAGTGGAAGCTCAACTGTGAGTGCCTTCTCATTGCCCCCTTTGCAAATAAATGTGATGGAAGAGGATTTGAAGAATATGCCTGTTATAGAACAAGTAGCCAAGTAAATGTTTTGAATAATTAGGGATTGAATTTCCTTTTGGTATTGAATTTAGACCAATCATAGATACCAATTGTATGCTCATAACGGTGGGATCGAGCCTTTGAAATCCCATCCCTTTTTACCCTGACCAATGTTTTCATGTCAAACTGAAGTTAACTCGTGTGAAGATGATTGTCTCCCCATCTGTTATAATTATCAATTGTTGCCCCCTTTTTTTGTGAATTTTTAATTTTTGTACAAAGTTCAGAATTTTAGTTTTCATTGCACTTCCACTTATTGTCATTGTGACGATATCCCAAAACGATAATGCATTCCCATATTGTAAAGTTACATGATATTGCATCATTGTGACAGTATCCCAAACCAATAATGCATTGCCATATTGTAAAGTTACATGATGTTGCGTTATTGGTTGGAAATACCATCAAGGTTGGAGATATCGTCAAAGTCCGGTCTTGATGTTAGGTAAATCTTTTTGCCCTACACGTACATAACGCACCTCCTTGACTTCTAAACTTTTCAGTTCCCCTACATTTTACCTACCCTTTTTCTAATACCGACTTCTTTTATTATTGGCCAACACACTTTACATGAAGAACCTAACATCATATCTTTACTAGCACCAACCCTTTATAAACCCTCACAAACTGGGAGACCTTCAGTTGAAGAAACCGGGAGAGCTTCTTTTCGTTTGAAGAATTATGTCCATTGTTGAAGAAGCACCGGACTTTCTTCAAGTGTTTTCCGATGGATCTGTAAAACGCTTTTCACCGGTGGTGGCCTCTGCCTCACCAGAATCAACCGACGGATTCAAGTCCAAGGATGTGATTATTGACTCATCGAAACCCATTACGGGGAGGATTTTCCTTCCTAGTAATCCAACATCTTCGAAGAAGGTTCCGGTTGTAGTTAATTTTCACGGTGGTGGCTTTTGCATTGGCTCAACCACATGGCTTGGCTACCATCATTTCTTGGGAGGCTTAGCTGTTGCATCCCAATCCATTGTTGTTTCCATTGACTATCGTTTAGCTCCAGAGAACCGGCTCCCCGTAGCTTATGAGGACTGCTATTACACGTTCGACTGGCTTAGTCGCCAAGCAAGCTCTGAACCATGGCTAGACAAAGCTGATCTCTCTCGGGTTTTTCTCACCGGGGACAGTGCTGGAGGGAACATAACGCACAATGTTGCTGTGAAAGCCATTTGCAATCGAATCAGTCATGTCAAAATAAGGGGATTGTTGTTGGTACATCCTTATTTTGGGAGTGAAAAGAGAACCGAGAAAGAGATGGCTGAAGAGGGAGCAAAGGATGTGGCAAGCAATGACATGTTTTGGCGACTGAGCATACCTAAAGGCTCCAACCGAGACTATTTCGGATGTAACTTTGAAAAGACCGAACTGTCTGCAACCGAATGGAGCGATGAGTTCCCTGCTGTGGTTGTTTATGTGGCTGGCTTGGATTTTTTGAAAGAGAGGGGAGTGATGTATGCAGAGTTTCTGCAGAAAAAAGGAGTTAAAGAAGTGAAGCTGGTGGAGGCGGAGAACGAGTCTCATGTGTTTCATGTCTTCCATCCCGATTCAGAGGGGGCCGGTTTGCTTCAGAGAAATATGGGTGAATTCATCAGGAGCCATTAGCCATTTCAGATGGCAATCACTAGGGCATCCTGATACGAACGATTTGTAAAATAACGGAGACATGAACTCCTCCTACTTCTATCTGCATTTTAAAAAAAATGCTACTCGAAGCTGTTCATTAAGTTGAAATTTCTAATCAAATTCGACCCGAACCAGCAAATTAACCACATTATAATATGGAGTCCCATAAATTTCCATCCATATACAGTAAGTCACAAGACTATATCACTATACTTTGCCAATGTACACAAGTATACAAGTCCAATGCTAGGAAGGTTGTGCAGCTAATGGCATTTTACATCATTCGGGCGTGCTATCGGAGGTGCTCATGAAACCTCCGAGAAACCCAGCTCCGTTGCAATTTCCGCACAACATCTCCTTTCTACCACTACAAGGAAACAAGAACAATGAGAATGAATAGCAAACCGGTTTGTTTCAGTGAGTCTCTACACCCTATACTCTCCAGGGAAAACTAGCACATTGTTTTGCCCGAAAATCGTAGTTTGAATGATAGAAAAGGCGTTACCCGCAGAGCCAGCACGAGTCACCGGCTTTAAACCGTCCACCGAAGAGATCAACAGAGTTCACTCCACTACCTTTGCACTGTGAGCACAGAACTGCACCTGACCAATTCACAATACAAGAATGTAATTTCCCCAAAACAAAAATTAATATATATATATATATATATATATATATATATACACGCTTTTAGAGTTAGCTTACCATTTGCATCACAATCAGGGCAAATCATGCTGTTCGGTTTTACGCTTTCGTTGCTTTTCTCAGCCTATTGGGATGAAAAAAAACACCATCAAAATTTCAGCATGCAACGTATATGTAATCAAAATTATTTTTTAAGCGCCTAATGCAAGACTTTGATTTCCAATCTGACATAATACGTGTTCAACTGTTATTAGGGATGTGGGGCACGTGTAGCGTCTGAGTGTAACACGTGAATAACATGCTCTAATACCAAAGTATGATGTGATCATCCGACCCGTAGACAATAAACTTGAACACTGGATACTTTGTAAATTAAAAAATAATTCAAGGTTAGATCGGGGGAAAAAGTAAAGAACCTTAGCTTTGAGATGGTTAAATCTAGCGGCAGGAGAATTTTGCAGCAGCTTATCTATTCGAACCAGCTTTTGAGTAGTGCTACGGTTGCCTATCCATCATTGTGTATACATTGATTCAAGTCAGTGATCAAATAACAACTAAGTTCATGAGAAAGAACATAAACAAGCGGAAATTTTAGAATGAACCGGCTTCATTGCATGGAACAGGTGAATGAACGACTCAATATACTGCCAAAATTCCAACGGCTAAGGATCCAACTGCGCATACTATGCTCCGGTCCAAACTAAAAAAAAAGCCGATAACAAGACGAAAGAAGCGGAGAGAGACCTGGTTCTGGGGTGATTTTCAAGGAACTTGAAGGTGCCAAGTACAAAGCATAAGCCATTGGAGAATGAGGTGGGAGCTAGCAAGTTATGATGAAAACTAGTTTGAATGGAGATTTAGTAGGTAGAAAACAAAGAAGAGAGAAGTAGCAGGCTTATCTGCTCGTTTCCACGCAAATGACAGGGCAGCGCAGCTGCCGACTTTAGCCAATCTTCTGTCCCTCAAAATTACCATTTTGCCCTTAAACTTAAAATATGCACTTCTTCTTTGTTTTTGTTTTGTTTTTTTTTTATTTTTTAAGAACTGGATAGATTCATAACCAGGGCCGCAGCCAAAAGGAGTACAGAAAGCCGGAGTACAGCTAACACCATCAGACCAAAAGTAGAAATACAGGGAAAATAATGACATGCAAAAAAACACCATGTCACCCATACAGCTACATAAAATTCTAGCTTGGAGGCAGGGAAGACCATCCTTGTTTAAGACCCGAACAAACGAAGACGGGGATCTCTGGACCCAGACAAAGTCACACATCTCCGCACCAGTATGCGACGCCACAAAATCTGTCGTTCCATTGGCTGATCTTGGTACCCAAGACCAGCCACACGAACTGAAAGCCTCGCCCTCCTTTCGAATCTCCCACAGAAGTGGAAAGACCTCCCAAGCCCCCTGATCAATACACCCATTTAGCCAAGAAATAATTTCCTTTGAGTCCGACTCAACCAGAGTGCGAGAGAAACCCCGTTGCCTAGCCATGATACAACCCTCCAGCACCCCCCGCGCCTCCGCCATTAGAACACTAGAAGCACACACCCTCCTTCTACGCATCGCCAAGCAGCAAGAGGAAGAATCACGAATTACCACACCGACATGGCAGTGTTCATCAACCCTGCTTCCATGTTGCATTAACATTAACCTTTACAACCCCGTGCAGAGGAGGATCCCAGTCTTGAGAGCGAGCTCCCGTTGGGTTCCGTCCTGCTAGCACCTCTGAGTACACCTCTAAAAACTTGGCGGAAGAATAAGTGATGGTCAGTAAAGTCTTGGGCGAGGAAGGGAACTTGGAGTTAAAGACTCCATCACATCTTGATTTCCAGATTGACCAACAAGAGAAGGCAATGTATGACATGGATCTCCTTATTTCCATCATCGAACCAGGGAGCACTCTCCACACATCCTCCAACCAGGTATGGATGAAAGTAACCTCAGATTTTTCAATTCTCAACCCCAACAGACCTCCAAACCAAACCAAACCCGGTCCACCTATGGGCACAACAGTAAAGCATGCTCGATCGATTCCTCATGTTTAGAGCAAAGGGGACACAAAGGTGATGGTGCACACCTCATACGAAAAAGATTCTAATTAGTAGCTGTGGCCCCCCTAATTGGCCTCCACATAAAAAAAATTATTTTAGGAGGGACCATCAGTGCCCAAATACGTTTCCACACCCATGATTGAATTGAGGTCGAAGAAAAAGGGCTGATGACCCTTGCTCGGCGATTAGCAACATGGACCCGGTGGTATCCTGACTTAACAGTGAAGCGTCATCTCTTATCGGAAGGCCAAACCAACCTATCCCTATGATCTAACGTCCCAGGAAGAATGTCAAGGATTGCCTGACGATCATCATCCTGAACACCTCTGCCAAATACCTCATCCATCCACTGTCTAGTCACTGGGTCAATGAGATAAGATACCATTTGATTCGGATCCACCATGACCTCCGAGGTCGGGACAAGATGTTCATTGGCAAGGCTCGGGATCGTCCACCCACACCCGCGTATGATCACCACTCATAATCTGCCAATGAGCCCCACTAACAATAATCTCCCTGCCCGCCAGAAGACTTGCCTAAGCCCAAGAAGACCTTCTCTCCTTCTTAGCCTCAGGGAAAAAGCAATCTGGAAAATATCGATGTTTGATTACCTGAGCCCATAGAGAGTCAGGGGAATGTAAGAGGCGCCAACCCTGTTTGGCCAACAGGGCCAGGTTGAAATCTTTAAGATTACGAAAATACATGCCCCATTCCTGCTTTGGTAACCCCAAAGTCTCCCGGTTCACCTAATGAATCTTTCTTTCCCCCGTTCTCTGACCCCACCTAAATTTAGCAACCTCCACATCAATGTCATTGCATATGTTGTCAGGAAAACATAAGATGTTTAATGGGTATGCCGGTATTGCCTGAGTTACCGCCTTGATTAGTACCTCCCTTCCGGCCTGGGAAAAGAATCCTTGCTTCCATCCTTGAATCTTCGCCATAACCTTATCCTTCACGAAAGCCAGGGCCTCCCGTTTAGATCTCCCCCACACAGTTGGGATACCCAGGTAACTCTCGAGGTTAACAACTTGCGGCATGCCAAGAATAGAAGTTAACTCATTCCGGAGCCCCGAATGAGCATTGACCCCGAAATAAATGGAGGATTTATGCATGCTGATTTCCTGTCCCGAAGCCGTGCCTAAGGCATTCAAGAGATGGGTAATGTTCTGGCAGTTGAGTCGAGTAGCCCGAAGGAAGATTAAAGTATCGTCGGCAAACAACAAATGTGAGAGAGTAAGCCCGTTCATACTCAACCTAATTCCCTCCAAAAAAACCCTCATCAATCGCACCTTGGATGAGTCTCGAGAGAACATCTGTGACTATGAGGAAAAGATACGGATTTCTGCATCACCACACTTTGTTAAAACACCGATTTCTGCATCATTTGCGCTTAGGCATTCATGATGATGAGTACCATCCAAATGAAATCGAATATGTTTTCCAAAAAAAAAAAAAAAATCGAATATTGATTAGTATGTGTCTTGAGCTCAAAGGTTCGACAAGAGACGAAATTTATGCTTCTAGAGGCATTTTGGTCATTTCACATTAAGAGAAGCTATTTTACAAAGAAAATTAGGGAAGGATTATAATACTCGAGAGACTGGATGTCATAAATAGATGCATTTTTGGAGTTTGGTTACAAGTCAAGCCCAATGGGGGTGGGAAAGTGGGTGGTACAATGGCATGGTTAGGATCAACTCCTTATACAATGATATGGTTAGCCTTTATCCAAACTTTGGAGTTATTTACTTGTTTGGATCGAGAAATCATAAATTAATTTCTAAAGAGAAAAATGATAAGTATTAGAATAATTTCTTTCGAATCAATCTATAACTTGGATTTTCCAATTATGTATTACGAATTGTAACACGAGCCTTGTATACTTTTTATTTTTTTTTGTGTGCATTAAGTTAGAAATCAAAATAATTTTAAGAAAGTAATATCTGTTTCATGTCAATGTTGTAGAGATTTTTTTTTTTTTTTTGACAAATACTTTTTTCTTCTATGATTAGGACCAAAAATCAACTACATGCACTCAACCATTTTTTTTTTTGTCAAATGATAGATTTTGTTAAATTAGTTACCGATGAGGTTTGAATTCACGCTGTCATACAATGACTTAACACCTTTCTACCACTGTAGTAAATAACCATTTGTTATCATGAAAATAAAGAAAAAAATTAATGTTTTAAAAAGAAAAAATCCTGAAAAATCTTGTTGCAATTGCGGTCAACCCCAGGGGCAATTCTGGGACGTGGCTACTTATATATATGCGGCCTCCAATTACAGTAACCCTATCTCTCACACTCTCTCTTCCTCTCCTCTTTCGTCGAGGTCTCGTCCCTCTCTCTCCTCTCTCTCTCTCTCTCTATCAACAAAAATTTTCAAATTCGCATTTTCATCTAACTTTTTCAATTGCAGAATCCCCAAAACTCAATACTTTCACTCTTAATTCTTCCTAACTCAGGTATAATTCTCTATCTCCAAAACCCTAATTTCTCCGATTCAAAGTTCAAAACCCTAATTTTCGAAAAACCCTAATTGGAAGTCTCCATTTCTCAGCAGAACATGGGCGAAACAAGGGACGACGTCTACGACGAGGAGCTCGTCGATTACGAAGAAGAGGAGGAGAAGGCCCCTGACTCTGCAGCTAAAGTCAACGGCGAAGCCCCCAAAAAGTGAGTTTTTGTTCTACGGATTTGCTTACTTATATTTTTTTCAGTTCGTTGTTTGGTCGATCGGAATTAAAAATTCAACCTTTTCGTTATTCTAATTGCTTATTATCTGTTGCTTGCATATGATTGTTGTAATTCAAAATCCGATCGTAATGCAGAAGTTTTTTGATTGTAGTTGAATATTATTTAGGTCTAATTTGGTTATGTTTGTCATTGCTTTTTTGCAGGGGATATGTTGGAATTCACAGTTCAGGGTTCAGAGATTTCCTTTTGAAGCCTGAGCTTCTTCGGTCTATTGTCGACTCTGGATTTGAGCATCCTTCTGAAGGTGAACTCTTGAACTTAGACTTTTCGATTGTTATTTTGTAGCCGAAGTCGAACCATGTTATCTTGATTTTTTTTCCTGTTTCATCGCTGGAGTTTATGATTATGTTTTTGGTCATATAAGTATATTTGAATCCCCATTATGTTATTTTTATCAATCTATTTCTTTGTCGGTTAAATATTTAACTTCTCGGGCCTCTTCCCATTTGTTTTCTTTTATGTGCTTAGTTCTAATTCAGTCTAGTTTATGTTTTTCAGGTAATTTGTCCTCCTATCATAATCTTGAATTCAGAGAACTATTAGAGTTTCGGTAAAGACTTTCATAAAAGATTGGAGATGTTATGTTTTACTTACCAATGGTTCCTTCGATGCGGTTTTCTTTGGTTCATCAGTGCAACATGAATGTATTCCTCAAGCTATCCTCGGAATGGATGTTATCTGTCAAGCTAAATCTGGGATGGGAAAAACTGCTGTTTTTGTTCTATCATCTTTACAGCAGATTGACCCTGTCGCAGGCCAAGTCTCTGCCCTTGTCCTTTGCCATACTAGAGAATTAGCATACCAGGTACATTTGGGATCTGATTATAATAGTAATGTGCTACTGATTTTTTTCCATCTGTTCATGTTTATACAATACTAATTTGCCATTGAACTCTTGTGTAGATTTGTCATGAATTTGAGAGGTTCAGTACATACTTGCCTGATCTCAAGGTTGCTGTCTTCTATGGTGGTGTTAATATCAAACTTCACAAAGATTTACTGAAAAATGAATGCCCTCACATTGTTGTTGGAACTCCCGGAAGAATACTAGCACTGGCAAGAGATAAAGACCTCTCCTTGAAGAATGTGAGGCATTTTATCCTTGATGAATGCGACAAGATGCTTGAATCACTCGGTATGGATTTTACCTATTTTGAATTACGGTTGTGCTCTGATTTTTATGTATGTCTCAGTTAGTGTCCCCACATCTTAATATTTGCTTCTACTCAATGCAGACATGAGGAGAGATGTGCAAGAGATCTTCAAGATGACGCCTCACGATAAGCAAGTGATGATGTTTTCTGCAACACTCAGCAAAGACATCCGCCCGGTTTGCAAGAAATTTATGCAAGATGTAATGTCCCATGGCCGAATCTACTTCAATTTTGAAGTCTCTTTTTTCATAATCCCACATTCTCCGAGAGATTTTGTAATTAAGTTGAATCTGGTGGTTACATAACGTGCTAACCGTTGGCATCGTGTTTATTTGGATACCACCATAGTCAGCCGTTTATTTGGAATTTGCGGCTTGACAAGGGTGTTCATCTGGAGTAAAAAGCGAGAGTAAGACACAAAGGAGGCCATCTACTAGGAGTTCTCTCAGTTGTGGGATAAGTGCCTTGCAATCTGCATTAGTATTTCCTTAGGTTTATCTTCCTCGTTGGGTTTGGCTTTTTTGTTTTTAATAAGTCATCTTGTGGGTTTAGATTTGTAGTCCAGTGTATTGGCATTATTTTCCAGTCAAGGGTGAGAGCGGTTGGGTGGGTGGGTGGGTCGGCGGTGTTGGGGAGCGGGGGTACTCATGTTGGTGTCCCCACTGGGATCAGCCTTGGTCAGCAGTCAAATTTCTTAATAGATTGTATTGAGCGTCAATGGTGGTTGCTTAAAGTGATTTAGAAAAAGTTAACTTCAAGGAGACAAAACGGATGGAGCAGAATCTTGATTCAGGAGATGTGCATCCGTCATTCATTTCGTTCTGGATTCTATTAGCTTGAGGAAGGCCCCTAATATGATTTACTGTGACATTTGTTCCTTTCAGCCTATGGAAATATATGTTGATGATGAAGCCAAGTTGACCTTGCATGGTCTAGTGCAGGTATTTAGTTTGCTAGTGGTCTTTTAGTTTATTACACTTATTTATTCATATAATTATTACCTTTCACTGTTCCTTCATAAAAATAAACAAGAATCTTACCTCAATAATCTAAAATTTCAGCACTACATTAAGTTAACCGAGGCAGAGAAGAACCGCAAGTTGAATGACCTCCTTGATGCATTGGACTTCAATCAAGTTGTTATATTCGTCAAAAGCGTTAGCAGAGCTGCTGAGCTGAACAAACTACTTTCAGAGTGTAACTTTCCCTCTATATGCATCCATTCTGGAATGAGCCAAGAAGAAAGGTTTGTTACTAATTCCTATATATTATTATTCCATATTGTATTCCTCGTTGAGTTTTTACTTCTTGTTACTCTTGACACCTTTTTGTCACAAATTTTGTTTTTATTGGATTTGGGATATTTCATTACCCCAACTTTTGCTTTAGTTGATCTTAGTAGTTTATGTCATTTTCCATCTTTAAATCAAAGTTTTCTTAACCGTTTTATAAAATTTGATTCAAACTATTAGCTAACCAGCTTTGTGTAGGTGTTTATTATACTCTGTGTTTATTTATAAAGTTAATGTTTCAGTGTCTTATATTTTTTTTTTCTTCTCTCTATATAGTTGTCTGGTGTTGTATAATTTTCTCAAGTTGCATGCCTGGTGATTATTGTGCTTTAGAGTTTTTTCATACTTGTAAATTGATGTTATAGGCGATGGGTACTCTCTGGTTATCTTCTGGTGTTTGTGTCCCACTGCCCCTACTTCTCTCCTCTGATTGCCCTTGTGTCGTTTAAAATGTCTTGTTGAACTGTCTTCATTTTTTGGCCTAGTTATTTCAATTTGAGTGGTTGACCGTTTAATTTTAAATCGTATCTCATTTGTAGGTTGAAGCGGTACAAAGGATTCAAGGAGGGTCAGAACAGGATTCTCGTGGCAACTGATTTAGTCGGTAGAGGAATCGACATTGAGCGTGTTAACATTGTTATCAACTACGACATGCCAGATTCTGCTGACACTTATTTACACAGGGTAAGTTGATATTAGGGTTTGATTCTTGAAATAAGTCTTGTCTAACTGAATTTTAGCTTATGTATTGTCTTTTGATTAGCGTCTGTTTATCTTTTTCTTTTTGGGTATTGTGGTGCATAATTATAGGTTCCTTTCCATAAAAGGAAGACTAAGAAAGAATTCTAGTTTTTTCTTTTGGGGTTACTTGTAGCTGGAAGAGAGGCCTGATATTGAAAATGTATTTTGATGATCATAATGCATGAGCATTTATGCGGTGTGGTTTACTGTTCATATAAATATAGATTAAAATGCAATTCTGTTACATCTTTTGTCTCTTATGAGCAACTAATTTATATTCGTATGTAATAGATCTGCTACGTTAAGAATGTATTATAGTTTTTGGGTACAGAATAAGATCATTTACATTCTGCCTGGTACAAAGATGGATGGTAGTAGGTAGTAGTATTCTGATGATTAACATGACAATGAATAGCTAGCACATTCACGAATATATCTTGGATCTAACTTCTTGCTTTCACATAAAAATTCTGACAGGTTGGTAGAGCTGGTAGGTTTGGCACCAAAGGTCTTGCTATTACGTTTGTTTCATCTGCAGCAGACTCTGATGTTCTAAATGATGTACGAAATTAGTTTTCCACGTGTGTTCTCTTCTGTTTAATGTAATTTTTCCGTTGTTTTAAACTTATTGGGTATGCAAATGCAGGTTCAGGAGAGGTTTGAGGTTGACATAAAGGAGCTTCCTGAACAGATTGATACTGCCACATACAGTATGTTTTCTTTGCTGGATATTTTTTTTCTGGTGTTTTGCTTTATAGTCCAACTTTTTATTTTTGGTCTAAAGGTCAGAAAATAACTGATTGGAATTAGGAAACAGAAGCACCTGTATCACATTTAACAGTCTTATCAGATTTGTTTTTATTATGACCGTACAACACTGATAATTGCCTTTCTTCGGTAAAAATTATTTTTAACAATTAACATCCCCAGTTCTTAATTCTTGAACAGAAAAATGAGATAATAAAAAACAAAAGACCTATCTTTTGGGGTTTCCCGAAATAACTAACCTCTCCACTTTTATGTTTTATGAAATTTTTTGTGTATGTTTTTTTTAGGAAAAGAATTAGGGTTTATTTTTCTAATGAAAACAGTTAGCAACTTAACCACATGGCAGTGAATGGTTGATATCTTCCTTCTCTTTCCATTAATGTCCTGCTATTTCATCCTCATTTAGTTTACCAGTTTGGATATGTCAATCGTTACTGCAAGTCAGACCATAATTCTAATTTACTACTCGCGTCTAGCCCTTCCTGTGCTTCTTACAGGTGATTAACTGAATTTACGCGTTCCTAATGTACTATCTTCTTTGTATGCAGTGCCATCTTAATTGAAGTTTACGTCTCAGTACGAAGGCATCATTTGCACTGGTGGTGGAGGGTGTTGCAAACCGTTCTGTATTTTTTTTATCAGACTGATTTTGAACGATTTGTTTTATGCGGTAGAAGCTCGACGCTGATGTATAAGTGTTTTTAAATGTGGGTGTAGAAATTTGCGGTCCTCCACAACCTGTTACCCGGCAGGGCTTGGTTTGAGATGTTAGCAGAGTTGGAAATTTTAGACTTCATTTGCAGTATTATGTATTAAGTAGCAGCTATCTTGCAGTGTGGGTTAAAACATAAAGGATGAGACACTAGGAGGGAGAGCAAACAAAATGTTATTTGCTTTAATATTATTTCGTGTCAGTATTGAGATTTTACCATGAAGATTTTGTTCGACGTTATTTCTGTTTTTATTATTATATCGGTTTCTGATAATGCAAGATTTCTGAATTCCGAATGCATTTCTATTGGGGAAATGATGATGTCGAAAAAACTGTTTGTAACAAAGTTCTGTTCTAGAAAGGATGAAAGCTGGGTTCGGTTTTTTACCAAAATCGAAACCGAACCGAAATTTCGGTTCAGTTCGGTTCGGTTCAATTTTTTTTCGGTTCGGTTTTTTTCGGTTTTGGTTTTTTTCGGTTCGGTTTCGGTTTATTTTCGGTTTTTTCCATGATTTTTTTTTTAATCTGGAAGAAATCTGCAACGATTGAGCAGTGAAAATGCAGAAACTTCTGCATCAAATGAATACGAACCCCAACATGGATCTGCATTTTCTCTTGTTGTGCGTCTTTATTGGGAACCCCAATAATGTCAGATCCATGGCAGATCGGCCATGGACGATCTGCATTTTATCCCAAACTTCTCTTCAGCCATGGCAACACTTATGCATCTGCTACCAAATTGGAAGATTATAATATGCAAAACCCCAACAAAATAATTAAAAGAAAAACCCATTTTAATTCAAAAAATCACAATATAAATCATATTCGTTTTGATTCGAAAATTACCTGTGAGAGATAGGAAAACTCGGATTAGAATGTCCCAATTCGGAGGGGTTCCAATTCGAAATGGGGGAGGCAAAATCATGGTTTGGAAGAACGAGGAGGAAAGAAGAAGACTGGAGAGAGTGATTTGGAGGAAGAGAGGAAGGGGAGAGAGAGAGAGAGAATGAGGAAGTAAAGGCAGAGACTCAGGGAGCAAGCAGCGGAGGGGAGAGAGGGAGTCTGAGAAAAGGTGAAAATCTGAAATGGGATTGTGAGTGACGGCTAGGGTTTTGTAACTTAAGAAATTTTATAGCATTAAATATTAGAAACTTATAAATAAAATACCGGTACAACTATAACAAAGCAAAGCTTACAGTCCAGTTGGCTTGAAGTAACTACCTAACCTGAAGGTCAGGTGTTCAAACCCTGACGCGGCCACATGTTTTTGATTATTTATATATGTTTTTTTTTTTTTTTTTCGGTTCGGTTCGGTCGGTTCGGTTTCCGGACCTCAAAAACCGAAACCGAACTGGGCAGATTCGGTTCGGTTCGGTTTTGGCAGTTTCGGTTCGGTATGGTTTTCGGTTTTTTTCGGTTTTCGGTTTTTTGAACTCACCCCGCACTTTTTGCGTTCTTGTTTAATCATATTTGTTGTTTTTGTATAATTTATTTAATTCAACGGTTAAAAATAAAAATGATCGTGCGAGAAACTTAAAATGACTGAATTGTTCCCCGTTACTATTTTGGTAAATTACGAAGTCCAACACACTAGTGAACTGGTTCCAGTGACTCTTTTGTCATAATCACATTCCCACCCATTTGCAATATTTGGGACATCTCCGATGTACCCGAAAGTTTTTTCAGACTCAAATCGGAAACTTAAAACCTATAAATGATGGCTACTCTCTTCTTCGATGGACTAGCATTAAGATGCATTGACGAATACGATGTAACTCGCAAGACGCGAGGAGTTTTTCGGTAGTACATTTCCACACTGTTATATAGTGTTTTTTAAGTCACTTATGCTAAATATACAGTGCCTGTTTATCAATAGATTATAACTCTTATCCGTCAATATTTAATACGTGAATTACTAAGAATACATGAAGGTGTAACCTTTGCAACCAAAAATGTTTTTCACAAGTCATAGTGTTCCCCGAATTGAGATCTCAATTTTGAGTCTGTTCAGAGCATTTTCTCATAAATTAGAAACCATCGAACCGAGTCAAACACCATGAGCTATGGCAATAAACACTTTCCTCATCTGCAGATATGTGTTTTGGAATAACAGGAAAGAGAGTTAATAGGATGCAATTCTTTGCTCCGATACTGTTCCTATAGATAGAAGTCGGGCAAAGTTGATGTAAACCACGCCTAAAACTTTTGACAAAGCCATTCTTCAGTGGATGTTATATTCAAAATGGTATCCATATACAAGAATTTCTACCTCCTTTTTCATCTTGCAATCCTATTATCGGTAAATTAGTTTTAACTAGCTAGTACTACGACTATATTTGGGAATATGAATTTATATACATACATACAGCATAGAATAAAGAATTTTTCATCGGTATATGGCACACATGATACGTGGTATAAGATTTCACGTGTCTGATGTCTCACTTATAATGTATATTAATAGAAAACAAATACGCATGTTATAATTTGAGTGAAATAATAACGCTACATAACCGTACTTGGAGTACTCCGAAAATTTGCTCACACGAAATGTTAATAAATCATGCATATATTATTATTCTCTAAGTTAGTATAACTACTACATATATATTACATGCAGGAACTACTGCGCACCAGTTTAATGCTTAATATTGCTTTAACGAGTTTTGTGCTTGGCGCTGTGGATGAAACCCGAAGTAATATTTTTAACGTGCTTGACTATGGCGCCTTTGCAGATGGCCAGCACGATGATTCCGAAGTAATATTTATCTTCATGCCTTCAACTTTGAGTCTGCAGTTTTTTTTTGTAATTAGTTAATTACGTTTTAATTCTTAAATCCTAAATATATATATATATATATATATATATATATATATGTATGTATATATCTTGTGCAATGAAAGGCCTTTTTAAAAGCATGGAAGGAGTTGTGTGAAGCTGAAGGAAGTTATTATGGTCTGCCAATGCTGGAAATACCCTGCGGAAAGACATTTAAACTGAAACCTGTGCATTTCCAGGGCCCCTGCAAGTCGAGATCAGTTCAAATTAAGGTACTAATTAATTTGCTAATTGGAGCATTTTGAAAATGTCAAAGTAGTTTTCAGATAGCAGAAAACGTTTTTGGTAGTTAGTTACGGTTGAAAAAAAAAAAAAAGAAGCTTTTTTGGGAGCTTCTAACCAGTGTACGTTGTTTCATATGTGTTCCATCGATGGACTCAGATTCGAATCCTTCTTCTTGTAGTGTAGAATATCACCGGTATTAAAAAAGTAACTGAAAAGTTGGATTATATTTTTGTAAGAATAATCAATAATGGAAAATCATGAGATTTTTTAACCAAGGCTCTAATACCGCATGCAAGAATAATATGTTCTTTAAAATTCTAAGAAGATAAGTCATAGCTTGACTTCAAGAGTAAGTTTCTCCTCTCTTACAATAGGTCTAACTCCATTAATGAGCTGCCTATCTGTGAGAGCGCTAACCACTATTTATATTGAAACAATCCTAGTGATTTTCTATTAAAATCAATGTAGGAAAATGACACATAATTCTAATCAAACTATATATGAGTGTTAAGTATTATCAAGATTCATTTAAAGCATTATGACCCGTTCTAACTCCCACCATCATGCTCACATTCTAACAACTTTTGGATCGATTATTTAGAGTTTTATTCAGTATTCAAATTGATCAATTGAAACTTAATTTTGCTGGATGCAGATTTTTGGAACTATCATTGCTCCTGCGTATATAAGTGGATGGACCGGTTGTGTTGGAAATAGCTGGCTACTATTTTCTAACGTGGACAACCTCATGATCAATGGATCGGGAAAGATCGACGGCCAGGGTGAAAATTGGTGGCATAAACCAAAAGAACACCACAAACATAAAGTACACATTTCTCATCCTATATGCATATTAACCCTATCCAAATTACATCATGACATAAGTAACCAAACTTTAATTTATGTCCAGGAAATAATCAGATACCAATCTCTCGATTTTCAGGGTAAAGGAAACTGCTATAGTCCTACGGTACGACTTGGTTTGGTATTGCTCTGCTTTGAAAAAAAACTACTTCTGCTATGTTGTGAGAATAAGTTCATTTTTACTATTTCACATTTTCAGTTTTTTTTTTCCACTCAAAACTATGAAAATAAGCTGTTTTTAAATGTTTACCAAACACCTTTTTTGAGCCCAGCTTTTTTTTATACCCACTTTTTATAAAAGCACCTCAGTACCAAACTAGTACTTAATATTGTCGAAACTTATTAAGAAAGTGATTTCTAAACACTCATTTTCACACTCTGCACTTTTATTATATTTAACATTTGAATTGAATAAATTAAAAGAGAATTAAGAAACATGATTAAAAAAAAGATATGTACAGAGGGATAAAAAAAAAAAATTCTCACTTTTAATTCATAATAGAAATTTAGGTAAGAAGTGGCTAATTAGTTATAACTTATAAGAGAAATCCTAATAGAAATTTTAGCCCCTTCTTTTCAACTAAAAACAATCCTAATAAAAGAAGTGTCTAATTAGTTACGTGTGATTCTATTGCAGGCTTTACGCCTCAGCAACTGCTCTAATCTTCATCTTAGGGGACTTACTCATGTTAATAGCCCAAGAAGCCATATTTATATCAGTAACAGTGAAAATGTAACTCTCTCTCATCTCAATATAACTGCACCTGAATCAAGCCCTAACACTGATGGAATTGATCTCTCAAGCTCAAAAAATGTGAGCATCCATGAAAGTACCATTGCAACTGGTAATCTCAATATCTGTTACTTAATTACGTGGTTCTGTTCGTATTAATAAAAATAATGATTTTACTTTTTATTGATTTTAGGGGATGACTGCATTGCTATCAAGGGAAATTGTTCCAAAATCAATATTACAGGGATTATGTGTGGCCCAGGGCATGGTATAAGGTTTGTCAATGACTTATTTTCTCTTTTGTTGATATAGAACATGCATAAAAGAGAAACTTACAAGGAACAGATACAATGTGTGCCTCTCACAAAAAAAAAAAAAAAAAAAGGGCCTTGGAGCAAGTGTTTTCACACGAGTTTCTTTAGATTACCAAATTCAAATTCGATTTTGCTCTCTCTATCCACAAGACAAGAGATGGAGCAAAAAAATATATATGAAAGAATATATTATAAAATGAATTAGAACTCTGTTTGATCTTGCAGCGTGGGAAGCCTTGGAGCACAAGGAGCGTATGAAACAGCTGAAGAAGTGTTCGTGGGAAATTGTACCTTCACAGAGTCCATGTATGGAGCAAGGATCAAGACCTGGCAGGTAGCGTTAGGGACAACAATATTTTCAATTATATTTTGGGCCAAACTTTATAATTAACAAGTAGTGTTCGTTAGCTACAATGAATCTGGATCACACATTTAGACAGGAACTATCAGTTACTTGATCAACAACTTTAATTTAAGCATCTCATAAACATTGTTGTTTATCAGGGAGGTTCAGGGTACGCCAGGAACATCCATTTCCAACACATCCATCTTAGGGAAGCTAAAGATCCGATCATCATTGACCAATTTTACTGCAATGGTCGACACGATTGTAAAAATTCGGTAAAGATATACATGAGTTTTGATAACATATTGACTGTTATAAAAAAATTTTTTTAGTTAATTACACATGCAAAGTTTCTAATTATTTTGTGCAATTAATTAATTAGTTAATGTTGCAGACGGAGGCAGTGTCAGTGAGCAATGTTACATATTTTGGTGTGAGGGGAACTAGTGCTGGGAAGATTGCTATCACATTGAAGTGTGCAAGTACAAATTGCACCAACATTTCAATGAACAAGATTAACATTTCAGCATGGGACTATGGAAGTGAGGTTTCTTCTTATTGTCTGAATGCAAAAGGAACATCAAGCTGCACCACACCTACTGTGCCTTGCCTGAACAGTGTTTGCGAGGGTGGAGGTGACTGTGGAAGTGAAGATTTTGTCTTTTATTAAAAATTCTAATGAAGGTGATAATTAGATGAATTAGGAGTGATGAATTACAGAACTCCACCAATTCTGGTGTGTAGATTTTTGAAAGATAAATTTAGTAACGAGTGGTAAAGAATAATGGAATTAGAGAACACATTTCATATTGGTTGCAAGTGCCCCTTGGTCTTCTATGTACCTGAATTTGATTTCTCCCTTTGTCTCTTTGCTCCATTATTTTCCTTTCCACAATCCATTTTTGATTGATGAACGTTTATTCTAAAAAACTGAAATTGTTATTGACAGAATAATTCATGTGTATGCTATATGGTTGAGATGTATATATTGTTCTTCGCATAGCAAATTTAACTTTGGAAATAAAAATGACATATTGCATTACAAAAAAAAAAAAAAAAAAACGGAAATAACAAAACATTTGAGAGATGTTCTCGCCATGTAACATATCAATCAACTATATGACAAGAGAAATTTAAAAAAAAAAAAAAAAACCCAATAATTATGTAATATATGAGGTGGTAAAAGAATTTCAGTTTTAAGAAATCCAACTCCCACCAACTATACATGCGGAACTCCAATAATGACACTACAAAAAAACATCATTTCCAGACAAAAGGATTTCGCCAAGTCGTTAAAGGTTTTGTCTGACAGGATTTTGTCGTTAAAGGTTTTGCTCGACAAGATTTCGTG
The DNA here is from genome assembly GCA_036320875.1 of Cotoneaster glaucophyllus. Classification (NCBI taxonomy): domain Eukaryota; kingdom Viridiplantae; phylum Streptophyta; class Magnoliopsida; order Rosales; family Rosaceae; genus Cotoneaster; species Cotoneaster glaucophyllus. Next base: position 8,214,011 of record CM070073.1, on the reverse strand, counting down.
GAGCAAGGTCGTAGCTAGAATGTTTGCCCGACTAAGATTGATCATGAAATCAATTTAGTTAATCTTATAAGCACACTACGATTGTGATGTTGTGTCTAAATTTCACTATACAAAGTCATTATTAATCTGAATCAGTTATGATATAAAACATTCAACGTTTTATATTAAGGTATATACGCACAAGTTATAACACATAATTTTAGTTCTTATGGATTAGACAAATGTCTTAATTTTTTTAGAAATACTGCATAAATCACTTATTATTTACACTAAGGGGGAAGGGGTGGGTTTAGCCTCACAAGGAGTTAGCAATAATATGGTTCAAATTCGCTTTTGGCGAGAATTGAACCTAAGATCTCTCACTTACAAGTGAAGAGGAATACCACTAAATGAATGTTTTAAAATTTTTAATTGTACACTTTTCATTTTTGGTACATAGGTTCAGTCGCTATGGAATCGATGAATGTTTTATAAAAATTCAAATTTTAAAAATATGAAGAAAAAAAAAGAAGAGGAAAAAAAAATTGTGGTAGTGCACTTTGAAAAAAATAGGGTAAAGTACACAAAACTACCTCAACTATTGGGGTCACGACAGTTTCATACCTAATTTTTTAAAATTGACAATGTCATACAACATCTTACGAATTTGTGACAATGTCATACCTCCGTCAATTTTTCTGTTAAGTGCTGACGTGGCTAGAACGGGGACCACTCAATAATCTAGCTGGATTAAAAAATAATTAAATATATTTTTAATAATAAAATATTAAAAAATTAAGAATAAAAAAAAAAAAATTCCTTCTCTCTCCTTCTTCTCTCTCCTCCTCTCTCCTCCTCTCTCCTCCTTCTTCTTCTTGGCCGAAACTGGCTGGGTGTTTGAAATATTTTATTTTATTTTTTATTTTTTATTTTTTGTTTCTTCTCCCTCCTTCTTCTTCTTCTTCTTCTTGGGCCGAAACTGGGTGTTCAAAATTTTTTTTTTTTTTGGTTCTTCTTCTTCTCTCTCCTTCTCCTCCTTCTTCTCTCTCCTTCTCCTCTCCCCTCCTCCTCCTCCTCCTTCTTCTTGGGCCGAAACTGAGTGTTCGAATTATTTTTTTTTTCTTTTGTCATTCTTCTTCTCTCTCCTCCTCATTCTTCTTCTCTCCTCCTCCTCCTCCTCCTCCTCCTCCTTCTTCTTGGGCCGAACGAGAAGGAGAAAAGAAACCATCCCCCCCCCCTTTTCCCTCTACCTGCAACGCAGAAAAAAAAAAAAAATTGAACCCAGTTTCGGCCCAAGAAGGAGGAGGAGGAGGGAGGAGGAGAAGAAGAAGAAGAAAAAAAAAAAATTAAAAATTCGAACACCCAGTTTCGGCCCAAGGAGGAGGAGGAGGAGGAGGAGGAGGAGAGAGGAGAAGGAGAGAGAAGAAGAAGAACACAAAAAAAAAAAAAAATTGAACACCCAGTTTCGGCCCAAGAAGAAAAAAAAAAAAAAATTCAAACACCCAGCCAGTTTCGGCCAAGAAGGAGAGAGAAGGAGGAGAGAGAAGGAGAGAGAAGGAAAAGAAGAAGGAGAGAGAAGGAATTTTATTTTTTTGTTTTTTTATTCTTAATTTTTTAATATTTTATTATTAAAAATATATTTAATTATTTTTTAATCCAGCTGGATTATTGAGTGGTCCCCGTTCTAGCCACGTCAGCACTTAACAGAAAAACTAACAGAAAAATTGACGGAGGTATGACATTGTCACAAATTCGTAAGATGTTGTATGACATTGTCAATTTTAAAAAATTAGGTATGAAACTATCGTGATCCCAATAGTTGAGGTAGTTTTGTGTACTTTACCCAAAAAAATAATATTACGTAAGTAACTGCATGCATGGACTTTATTTTATGAATAATGTTAGGGAGACCAAATTTTTTAAACTCAATTTGCAAACCAAATTGGTGACCAAATTGTTGATAATTAGATTATTACTTAAGCGTTGATTAACGTGCTTATTTCTTATTTGTGACACGTCATCTAGTTTGCAAATTTGGTTTGAAATTTATTTTCTCTAGCATTACCCTAATTTTATCCCAAAAGAAAAAAAACAACCCTGCTAACCGTGGACTTTATTTTACATACATAAAACAATTGCATACCCAAATGTATGATTAATAGTCATTTATCGTTAATCCTAGTATAGTGACTGCATGCATGCACGGCCAACTCCTACACCATGTATAAGAAGAGGGAGGAGCGTAGGGTGATTATCGCTAAATTAAGTTAAGAAATTGAGTTTTAATTCATCTCGCATATACGTACGTACTGATAATGGTGAGGAACACTGCAATTTCTGGACTCGATTCTTGCTTGCTTAGTACTAACGTTACTTCTTTCTCTACTAAAATTAGCTTCTCTTTTTATTTATTTAAATTCTGTGTGCAGGACCTACATTTAGTCAGCTTTCTGTTTTTATTCATTGCTACATCTAGTTTTGGCATTGGATATGGGCAAAATGGTACTTATAATGTGTTTGATTTTGCATATGGCAAAGAGCATGTGGAACTCCAGAAACTTCACAAACCCTAAGCATCCCACAAGGGAAAACCTACTTACTCAACCCTCTCAGATTTTTGGGTCCTTGCAAGTCCAACAATGTTCAAATTCAGGTGTATCTGCATATATATGGTTTTCGTTGAATTCTTTACGTTAATCCTTATTCCTTGTACTTGATTAATCAACTAAGGTTTAAGGTTATGCATTCATTTCCTCCTTTAATTATAATGTGTGAATGATTAATTTAACTTCTCTTTGAATTTAATCAGGTTGACGGGAATATTGTGGGTCCTTCCGATCCTAATGTATGGACTACGGCGTGCCAAGCTGGATGCTGGTTATGCTTCGAAGACGTGAAGGGTCTGATCATCAAGGGAAGCGGACTTGTAAATGGGAAGGGTGCAATTTGGTGGAACCAAGTATGTAAATTAACACACAATTATAATTAAAATACCGTTTTTCATGTTTTATTTATGAAAATTAAAAACTCATCAGGGTTTTTTTGTTAATATGTATGTTCCACTAGTAGAAAAACCTGTTTGCGCGACCCAAAACAGCAAACGTCGCGCAAACATACTTTGCGCAACGAAACTTTGCGCGACGTAGGTCCTCGTCGCGCAAAGTTTTGGCGCCAAACAAAGATTATTTTACCGTTTTTCCAACTTTGCACGACGCATGCTTACATTCGTCGCGCAAAGGAGCTTTGCGCGACGCCACCTTCGTTGCGCAAAGTTAACGCTTTTTTCTGCTCCACTTAATCAGATTCTGAGGCAGAAATTGCAAACCCAGTTGCAGTAGCTGCCTCCATCCTCCATCTCTCTTCAAAACCTTTTCCAATCCCTGATCTCAAGCTCCGTGAGGTCCTTCTCGTGTTCACGCCGTCTCCATAAATCCCTTGGATATCAGAGTGAGTCAAATTTCACCTTTTTTTAATTTAATTTTACCTTGTTTTTAGATTTTTAGATTGATCCTATTTCTAAGATCTGTTTGTTTGCCAAGAAAATAAGGGATATACACACACACACACATAATTATTTTGATTATTGTGATTTAGTTTTAGTGATTATTGTGATTTAGTTTATTTGTATGCTCATATGTTTGTACATCATGTACAAAATTATTTTGTGTTGTACGAAGTTAATATTACTTAACTTCGTACATTTTTTTTTTGTTCAATAAAAGCTTAGTTTCCCATTTGAGAATTAGTTGGATTTCGTGCATGGATGCGAAAGCATGACTGCGGTCCAATTAATTCTTGAATTGTCCCATTTTTTGGACAGTTTGGGAATGCATAGTTATGTGTTGTAGTTTGCGGTTCACGGATTAGGTTTCGATAGTGGAAATTTTGGTAACATTTCCTGATGTTCTTCGAGTGCACGGTGGATATTATGTATCTACGTCATGCACTTGAAGAACTGTAAGGAGATGCTGCCGAAATTAGCCCACGTCGAAATTTAATCCATTGGAATCGTAAATTACAGCACATAACTATGCATTCCTGAATGGGATACCGGAGGAATAAGGTGACAAGACAATAGTTGAATTTGTTCTAATTCTTGTATTTTATTGGGATTGCAGAAAAAATGGACAGACAATGGACAGACAGTTGAAATTAGCTTCGTACAATGCGTATCCCATCAACTTCAATGGTATATATATTTACTAAGTAGATTTTAATTTATTTATTTTGTACTTATAACACTTAAGAAATTGAATGATATATATGTAAAAAAAATTAGTTGTTGAGAATTCAATATTTTTTTCTTCTTTAGAAACGTGAATTGAATACTTTTGATGGCTTATATATATAAAGTTTCAATCATTTGTTTTGAATGTTTATTGTATAACGGTATAGAATCAGTTGAATTTGATGAGAGAATGCTTGTTATTTGTTGAAGCTTTACATTTATTTATTTATTTCCTAAACCATAAGATTAAAAAAACAAATAATAAAAAAAAAAAAAAAAAAAAACCTACTTTGCGCGACGCAGGTGCTCCTAGGTCGCGCAAAGCTGTTTTGCGCGACATAAGAGAACCTGCGTCGCGCAAAGTAGTTTTTTTTTTCCTTCTCTTATTTTGGTTTTCTTTAGGGGTTCTTGCATTACCTTTTTCATTTGTGGTATCCACTTATGTAAATGGGTTAAATTTACGATCGAATTGGTTCATTGTATTCATACAGGGTTAAAGAGTGTGTCTGTAAAAAATCATCAAAATCGGAGTTAAAATAACCGTTAAATTGGTGATTTTTCGTTTATAGCCGTCGAAACGCTTTATCCCGTTACTTAATCTCTGAATATTTTTTTTTTTTGGCGTATGTGATCTCAAGGCATATGCAAACAAATTTGACGGTTCGATCGTTGAAACTAGTTTCGTACAATGCGTATCCCATCAAAACATTAGATTCACCAACACTTGGAAGTTTATTTATACTTTCATTAAGTATAACATAAGATTTTGTGGTATCCACTTATGTAAATGTGTTAAATTTACGATCAAATTGATTCATTGTATTCATACAGGGTTAAAGAGTGTGTCTGTAAAAAATCATCAAAATCGGAGTTAAAATAACCGTTAATTTGGTGATTTTTCGTTTATAGCCGTTGAAACGTTTTGTCCCCTTACTGGATCTCTGAATATATTTTTTTTTCGATTTTTGGCGTATACGATCTCAAGGCATATACAAACAACTTTGACGGTTGGATCGTTGAAACTAGATTCGTACAATGCTTATCCCATCAAAACATTAATTACTAAGTAGAATTTAATTTATTTATTTTGTACTTATAACACTTAAGAAATTGAATAATATATATATATATATATATCTAAAAAAATTTATTTTGGGTTTTTGTTGGAAAAATATATTATTGTGGGGTTTATGTAAAAAATATTTGAATTTCAAAGGAAGAAAGTCACATTTTTAGTCATTTTTTGAATTTTTTTTTAAAAAAAAAAAATACCTTGCGCGACGTCAAATTGTACACCTACGTCGCGCTAGTTTTGATAATTTTGGCGGTCCAATAGTAAAAAATAGGCGGTTTTTTTTTTGTTTTTTGAAATTTCTAAGTTTTCTTCCTCACTCACTCTCTCTCTCTCTCGTTAATCTCAGACCCTCACCATACTCTCTCTCTCTTGACCTCACTCAGTCACTCTTTCTCTCTCGACCTCACTCAGTCACTCTCTCTCTCGCGACCTCACTCAGTCGCTTTCTCTCAGTCACTCTCTCTCTCGACCTCACTCAGTCACTCTCTCTCTCTCGTTAATCTCAGACCCTCACACCCTCACCATACTCTCTCTCTCTCTCGACCTCACTCAGTCACTCTCTCTCTCGACCTCACCCTCCTCGCCGATTTCTCTCATCCTCCCACATCAGACAAGTGACTCTCATCCCTCACTTCCTCCCACATCGCCGTTTTCTTTTTCGACCTCACTATGCACAGATTATCCCCAAATTAATTTAGGGTTGGACTTCGAGATTACAATTTGTGAAATTTAGCACAAGGTCCAATACAAGGTATGATCCACACCTAATTCCCCTTTATTATAAACATCTCATTTTGTGGTTGACTTAAATTCTCTGTCTGAATTAGAAAGTTTTGAGTTCTTATTTAAATTTTTTTTGTGGGGGTTTTTGGGGTCAGGTTTGGGGATTTTTTGGAGGTGGGTATTTGTAGTGGAGTTGTTTTGGAGGAATTTTCATGGATTCAGAACTGGGTTTGTGAAAGAATTCACTTTCTTCTGTTATATCTGCTGGTTTTTTGGGTCAGTTTTTTCCAGAAAATTTAGTGGGGTTCTGCAAAGAAAGCTGCATTGTGGTGCTGTTGGGTTTCTGCTTCAGGGATTTTTCTGGCTGATTTGAGCTTTTACAGTGGTTTTTGAGTGAAAGGTCGCATATGGGTTTCTGCTTTTGCTTGTAAAACTGCCCTGATTTGGGCAGTTACTAGTGCATTTTGCCTTGAGGGATTTGTTTCTGCAGACTTGATTATATATATGCTCTGAATGTGTGTGTGTATATATATGCTCTGAATTGTTCTGAATTTGTGTCACAATTAAAATTGTTTTTTGCATCATTTATATTCAGTTTGCAAACTTGGATTTGTATGGAAAGTAAAATTTGATATGTTGCCTGTAAGTTGGGATTCAATGAATATAGAAGATGGAGATGAAATAGATGCAATGCTGCATCAAACTGGAGGTTCTTTTGCCTAATCAATGAATATAGAAGGTCGTTTTCCTAGTAGGAGCTAAGTATATGTAGACTTTAACTATCGCGAAGGCTGATGTTTGAACTTTTAGTATCTATCAACACTAGTAGTTGTATTTAAGCTTTATTACTAGATGTCTGTCAATACCTGGCAATTGTGTGTGTAATAAGTATGGTGGTATGGTTTCAAAGTATATGAAAGGTATGGCTTCTGCTTTACATTCTCTCCGTGTGGCTTATTCTTTTTATTCTTAGCACTAACATCTGGCTGTTCTTCATGCGACTTGTATTTTTTTTTAACGTGTCTTGAATGGTGGTCTACACATTTGTGAATAATTGTTAAAGTTTGATCATGTGTCTTGAAAATGTGTCATCATTGACGTTGATGAAGTGTTATTTGCATTAGGAACCAGTTTGTCCTGTCTAAGCTTCTCTGATGGTCAGGTCATCTTAGGATGTTAGGGGTCTGTTGGGTTCCTAGGTTTGAAGTGGATTGGATAACTCATGAAGTTCAAGGTATGTTGAAGGTGGAGGTGATCAGACATGAAGGAAACAATTTATCTCATTTCTTCATTCGTCATTCCTTGAAGTACAAGGAGTTAGCCAATCCATTCGACTACTGGACACCAAACAAGCTCTTAAATTTGAGTGTTTTTGTAGTTCTCTTGTTTAACTTATTGCATTTGCTTGGTATGTTTGACTTGTTTATAAGAATACTATTAAGAAAATGCTGCCTACACGTGTAAGAACAAACGTAATTAGTGTGAGTCATGTAGCACTACTGATCATGTACCATTTATAAATAAGACTTACCCTGTTTGTTCAAAATCTTAGGCTATATAATTTCCTAAACAACAGATCATCTAGGGTTGGCTACCCACTTGTTATTGTCTCTTTATATTCTTGCCATTATTTTTATCCGCTCGAAAGCAATGTTATATTTAGTTTCTAATGTTATATTTTTATGGTTCAAAAAATGTATAGATGTCGCACTTGATCACTCGTCGTCGAAGTGTGACGAATGCACCTCCCACATTATCAGCACCTACTGCTCCAGCCGTGAGTGCTCCAATGATTGGGGAGCCAACACCCCTTACTGAGCCGGCTGATACGGCGTCCCAGGTGCCCGTCTCATCGACGTCATCAGTGTCGGTTGAGCCGCTCAGTGCACAGCGGCCTCACCGCGAGCCGGAGCCTTCTGATAACACTTCCTCGGCATCCAGAGTCGAGGGTGAGGCCTCCCGTCCAGGTGGGTTTTTTTTCTTTCAAATTCTCACTACATTGTATTTTTTTCCATTATAAAACTATTGTAGTTATGATGGTGAAAATTTACTGGATTGTGAAATGTGTTGCCAGCTAAAAAAAACACAAGGGGGCCTAGTCGAATGCTGAAGCAACAGGAAATTATACGTCAGACCAATTCCAAGATCAAGATTGCATATGACCCGCGACATCGTGGAGCGCCTACCTCAAAGCAGCATAGCGGCATCGCTACTAGTTGTGGTACTATTATTCGAGACCATTGTCATTTTCAGTGGGACTCTTGGGCATTAATTCCGGAGGATAAGAAGAAACTGGTGCGAGAAGCACTGTCGGTTAGTATATTAACTTTTACCCTTTATCATTTTTTTTTAATTTTGTTTACAAATATTATTAAATTTCTTACTATTATTTTATTATTTTTCATATTCGTAGGTCTTCTTTGATCTTACAAACATATCCCCCGAGGCCATGGCCTACATAGAGGAGACCTTAGCAACCCGATACAAACATTGGAAGAACTATTTTCACATGTATTTTAAGCGATGGGATGATCCGGAGATTGCTAGCCTACATGTTCCGGACGAGTTGAAGGACCGGCCAGAGGATTGGCAGTGGCTCTGCAAACATTTCACGGACCCAAAGTTTGTTGTATGTACATAATATTTTACTATTGTTTTGGTTATTTTTTAAGCTTATTTTGTTAATTTATTTCAAATAGTTTCACTAACATGTACATTGTGTGTTTAACAGAAGAAATCTATTGCTGGCCAGAAAGCTCGGGAGGCAAAGACACTTCTCCACCATTCTGGTTCGATGCCTTTTTCGTATAGGCTTGAGTCACGATGTCAGGTAAAAGTATATTAACTTTGAAATTTTATACAATTTATTTATTATTATTGATTAATAAAATTTTCTTAATGTTTTTTTTTATTCAGGAGGGTTCTAAGTTCCCACATGTTGACATGTTCAAGGACACTTACGTTCGACCCGGCGCTGAGCTTGCTCAGCAGCTTCATGTAAGTATATGTAATTCTTATTATTATGAATCCTTCAAATATTATTTATATTTTGTTATTAAACATTATATGTTTTTTCTTTATTATTACAGGGTGATATGATGGAAAAGAGCTCTACTATTCTTCAAGAAGCAACATCGCAGCTTCCCCCGGAGACCCCGATCGAAGATGTCATTGTACCTGAGGATGTAGATGTTCAGATCGTGAATGAGGTCCTGAATCAGAAGTTAGGTCGTCGTCATGGCAAGGCTGTTCGGTGTATGGGGAAGGCGGGGGTTCGTGAGACGGGTGCCTCCTCTTCCAAATCATCCACAGCAGAGGTCACTGCCCTGAAGGAGGAAGTGACAACCCTAAAAGGCCAGCTTGTAACCTGTGGCGAGCACATTAGGGCCCAGGACGAGAGGATGCGTAGGCTTGTAGAGTCCTTACTGAGGTCCGGCCTCCAAGTCTCGATGGAAGAACCTGATCTTGCTCCACATTCGACTTCCCAGCACCCAGCTGATTCCTAGTAGCATGATGTATTGAACCTAGAAGACTTGTACTTTTTTCTTTTTTGTTAGGACATCTTGCATTAGTACATTTTCATATATTTTATAATTAAAACCTTTTTCTTGGTTTATTAATTATTGTTTATAATTTAATTACAATGTTTATTAAAAATTAAATAAAAAAAGTCTTTGGCAAAAAAAAAAAAAAAAAAAAAAAAAAATTTTGCGCGACACAGGCAATGTCGCACAAACCCCCTTTGCATGACGCAGGCTATGTCGTGCAAAGGGGGTTTGCGCGACGCAGCGTGCGTCCTGCAAAGGGGGTTTGCGCGACGTAGCCTGTGTCGCGCAAACTCCCTTTGCACGATGCAGGCTGCGTCGCACAAACCCCCTTTGCGCGACGCAGGTACCTTTAGCGTCGCGCAAACCCTACTGTCACGGACTTTGCGTGACGAAGAATGCGCGACGGAGGTTTGTTGCGCTATCTTTTGCGCGACATTTTTTGACTTTGCACGACGAAGGTACCTACGTCGCGCAAAGTGTTTTTCCTACTAGTGTTCAGGAGGATAAGTTTCATTGCAAGGCACCATCGGTAATATACTTTCACACTATATTATTTGATTATAAAGGAAAAAAGATTACATTATTTGAGCTAGGAAATTTTGGTTTTCATATTTGATATTTATAATTTGGGATTTTGAAATCTCATTTCGAGATTTTGTGCTTAGGCTCTACACTTTTACAAATGTGACAACCTTCAACTTAGTGGATTTACATCTCAAGACAGCCCAAAAAATAATTTCATGATCCATCAATGCACTGGTGTACATATATCAAATCATATATACTAAACGTGAGTTTCCTCCGGCACTGTAGATCACTAGTGTCCGGACGAATTTGCCCTCGGTTTTTCCTGTGCTGGGAGTGTTCTTTCGGCTTTTCTACAGTGGAAAGTCTGTTTCACCCCTTTTGGCCACGCGTCTTTCGTCTCTGGTTTCTCTATTTCGCCTGTTTCTTATTTTCGGCTTTACTTTTGCTTCACCTCTGTTTTTTGCCATCTTGCTTTCGCTCCGTGTCTTTCTTGAATTCTCTCTTGCTCTCAAATCTTCAGTCCTTATTTCACAAAATATTGATCGAAGATATCCTGATCTTTGTTTTCGGGAGTTTTTTAAACCTCTGTTTTTTTAGCGAACCTATGTTTCTTTGTGAAGTTAGCTGTAAAGCTAGGTTCTAGGAGTTTTTCTGGGAAACGATAAAATTCGTTTCTAGGGTTCTTAAATTTGCAATTGGCAAGCCAAAACTTCATAGTGTTTGTTTATTTTTCCGTTGTCGTTCGATTTCTACCCAGTTTGTGGGTCTGTATAGGAGCGACCTGTCTTCAAATCGTGGTAAACAAATTTTCTCGAACCCATGTAGATTTTATAATAGTTGTATTTGAGTTTTTATTTTCGATTTTTGTTACTTTGGACCAAACCCTAACCGTTTGGTTTTGTGATCAGTTGCAGTTTTTGTTATCTTAGTTCATAAATATCTAATTTGGCGAGGATTGGAACGCCGCTGATAATTTTTGGGTGTGTTATCTCTGCTTCTGTTTATCCCAATTTTAATATGTAATTTTTTGGGTGTGTTATTTATGCTTCTGTTTATCCCAATTTTAATATGTATTTGCAATTGTTGGATTAAAAGGGGTTTGTGATTGTTAAAAAAAATGAGTCAAACGACTCCAATTTTTGAAAGTTTTCAGGTTTTGGTTTGCATAGAAAACATGGAACACTGAGAAGGGAGATGATGACATAAAGAATTAAGTTTAATTGTGATTTAATTTTTTTTATGCTATTAGTTTGGGGTTTATGGTATTTTGCAGGTTTTCTGTTGGTTCATGGTTTTGGCAGTTTTGATTTCGTGAGAGGTATAGAGAGTATACACTGAGACAGAGAGGTGGGAAGACAGAGCAGCCATTTTGTTTAGGTGTGGGGTTCTTTTGGCCTAATTTTTTTTTAATTGATTTGGGGTTTTTTTTGGGTTTGGGGTGTTGGTTTGTCAATGTTTATGCTGTTATAATTAACAACTTAAGCAACTAAATCGTTTTCGGTTTCTGAATAAATGATTGTTTACAAAATTATCGAATCTGTTGAGCAAAACTAATTGCTATAAATGTTATTATAATAGGTTGCTATTACATTTTGTGGTTAAATCAGATTGGTCGTCTAAACCGTGCTGTGTGTTCCGTAACTCTGTATTTCTTATTTGTATCAGTGGGGTTTATATTTTTGTTTTTCAAATTTGATTTCTTCTCATTCTGTTTTGATGGATATTTCGGAATTTGAGAAGGTGGTGGTGGTTTCATAAATTATTTCGTCACTTTGTCTGATTTGTTTTACATGGTGCTATATAAATTAGATTATTAATCTGTTTCTACATTTCTTTGTTGATGAGTTCTATTATTACCCCATCTTTGCAATTAGGTTTTTGTGAAGAGTTATTATGATTAACTTCCTTTCTACAATTTTTGTCTTCTATTATTTTCTATTATGTAATTAAAATATCATGTCCTGCTGAAAAAATGATGTCACTGTTGATGACCCGCAGCATCGCGCGGGCATTACTACTAGTGTTCATCTAAATGCACCTGCAAATAGCCCCAACACTGATGTCCATCAGTTTGTCAAGTCAAATAGATATACGTGACTCTTCCGTTGGAACCGGTAATTCACATTACTTTATATATATTTGAAGCTTAAGTATTCTTTGTATTCATAACTATGAGTTCACTAGTATTTCAACTTGAAGTTTTGCTAAGTTTGTGTAGTTAACATTGCTTAACATTATTGACGTGATGTTACCTATTAAGTTAAATTTTAACATGGTGATCAATGATTTTATACTTGAAGATACGTCAACAACATGGCATATTGCGTTGCGGACATCCATGATATTTTTTGTCATTGTTTAGTTGTTTTTGTTATTTACTTGCATATATTCTTCCTAACATATGATTAATTGTTTACAATACATAGGTGATGACTGCATTGCAATTAAGGGTGACTCTTCTTTTGTAAACATAACAAATGTGGCATGTGGACCAGGTCACGGTATTAGGTATGTGAAAAAGTTGTCTTTTACATTTTCGTCACAAAATGAAACTTGATGAACAATAAAAGGGTCCCTAAACGCCTTAGTTCGTTTCAAACAACCTAATCAAACTATTTTTCTAATCGACTTTTTAACTGTATGCGTGTGTGTTCTGTTTCTAAAGTGCGGGAAGCTTAGGACAAGGTGAAGCTGATGATAGAGTTGAACAAGTGGATATCATTTTTCTGGACGAAACAGTTTGTGATATAACATGTTTTTCAAATAATTAATTTAGATATTTAATAACACTCTTCTTGTTTTGTTTGAAGGGAGGTTATGGGTATGCTAAGTCGATTTTCTTTAGTCAAATCACACTTATTCGGGCTCAAAATCCTATTATTATTGATCAGCACTACATCGATACAGCTGAAAGCAAATATTCGGTAATTTAAAGTTTTCTTTTTACTCCTACTATACTTTAATGTAGTTTTTTTGTAAAGTTAACTATATTTTATACCAGTCATGTTTAGAGTGATTTATGGATCATGAAGTTTTAATTTTATCATAAAACTAATGATGTGTTATTGAAATTGTATAAATTTGTACTTTCAATTGGAATAATTGTATTAATTCATAAAACTAATGATATGGTGAGCTTGAGACCCTTATATGGACTAATGTGTAAGTCATATTTGTACTATATTGACAAAATAACTCACCAATGTAATTGAGGATTAGACATTCAAAGAAGCAAAAGTCGTAAATTGATATAATTCCAATACCTCATGGTGCAACTTTAGATGAATTGAAACCTCATGGCCTATTTTGAAAAATCACCCTAAACTTGAAAGTGTAAAATCTAGTTATCCTTATTTTTAAAGGGGCTTAGATTCACTATATAAAGGTTTATTTGGTTTAGGCTGTAAAGGTGAGTGATGTGACTTACACTGGCTTCCAAGGAACTTCAGCGAGTGAACAAGCTATAACACTGGATTGCGATAGCGTGGGTTGCACCAACATTGTTATGGATCATGTCAACCTAACTTCGGCTGTGCCTGGAAAGCCAGTACTCAAAGCTTTATGCAAGAATCCCAGTGGCAAATCAAGCTCTACTACGCCTGTCGTTCCTTGCCTATCAGAGTGATCGATCCGTCGATGCATATTGCAATTCAATTTTCAATTTTGTTGTTCATTAGATTTCTTTTTTCTTAAGGTAGAAGTTGCATTTTCTTTTTCGAGTTCATTTGCCCGGTGCTGCCAATCAATAAATTGTGCCCCTTTCATTTTCTCTCTCTTTTCTTCATTCTTGCAATATTAAATTTGAAAAGGAACCTTTTGAAAATTGTGATTTTTATTTTTATTTTTATTTTTGGAAGAAAAGTCGATAGATTCCTAGCCATAAACAGATGAAGTTACAAAACCCAGTTACACCAAGGGTTCCTCATAAAGTAAATCTGATATGAGGCCTGGGGGTTCCTCAAACTAGTTACAATTAGAGCCTGAAAGTAAGGCAAATCATGCAAGACGGTGGACGATGCCATTAGCTTGTTGGCGAACATGAGTAGAAGAAACTCCAATGATTGAGGCCAAATGCTCCTTCGAATCTTCAATAACGAGCCCAATCTCAAACAAGTCATTAGAAGAATCCTGGGGAGCCGCCACAATATGGAGCGAAACGCTCTCAAGAATAAAATTTTGAATAGGATAATGCTAAGGAGACTAAATTTGTAGACTAAATTTGCAAACTAAATAATGTGTCATAAAAAATGAGCACGTTTATCAACGTTTAAGCAATAAACCAATGATCAACTTTCATGTCCTTTAGCTTTCAAAATTTAATCTACAAATTGAGTCTCTCTAGCATTACCCTTTTGAATAGCCCCTTCGCGTCGCCAAAAGCAAAGCCTCACGAGCGGCCACTGCCTCCACATCTAACGGAGAAGAAATATGGTTTATTTTCCTTGTTTCCCTAATCGTTACGTTAATCATGCCAATTCCCCCCTGCTTAGAAGATTCGTTCCAAGCCCCATCAATGTTGATTTTCAGAAAATTTGTCCGAGGCCGAGACCATTTAACGTCCTGATGGAGGCGTGCACTTGCAGTCACAGTTGGGACAGCAGTTCGAACGAAAGCCTGCTACCAAGAGATGCATCTGGACGCGAGAATACCTGGGGCCTCCATTGCATCATCCCACAGCCTATTGTTTCGAGCACCCCAGATAGCCCAAAGAATCATCAAACTGATAGCAAAATTCTCGAGGTTCAGAACCGCCACCCAAGAAGCAATCCAATCCATCGAAGATGAGGAGCGATGAGGACATGGTGGAAACCCAATTGGAGAAGCCATACCGAGCAAACGCACAGTCTCGCATAAGGTGAAGAGTGGATTCACCAAATCCGCCACGCAGGTGATGTGTTTTCTTAAGATCGCTAATTGTGATGCTTATAATTTTACCTATCTTTGATTCTACTAATACTCTTGATATCGGTTTCCATTTTTAAAACACACGTGTTCACTACCAGAAAACTTTGGTACAGATACTGTTTTCCACTACAACAAAACAACATGTGCCAATTATTTATTGTTTATGGTTCTCCGCTCCAAGTTCAACTCACTCTTTCCCCTTCGTTTTGTTTCTGAAAATGATTTCAAATTTTTCTCTAAGTTCAACCAAAACTAAAGACTCAAATAGATGTAGCTAGAAATTTAAAGAGAAGATGAAAATTGGAGAAAATTACTTCAAGAGTGTGCGCAAGGAATTAATTAGGCGTGACAAAGTGAATTATGACTTTTTTAAAACAATAAAAAATTTGGCCCGACAAATGTTTTCGTGAACATTTATTTTGTATATTTTTTTCTTTAAATCCTTACCTGATGATTGTTTCGTGGAGCAAAATTTTTTGAAATTTATTTATTTATGAAACATACAACTTTGCCCGATAAAATAGTGATCATTTAAGATACTATTTCAACTCAACAATGGATTTTAGTGACCAAATGCTGTCGTCAGATAAGTTATAATCATAGGATCAAGTTGGTCAACGCACTTGGCTCGATGAAATTGTCGTTGGTAATTTTGTCGGAGAACAATATTTTCCCAACAAAGTTTTAATATTTGGTGGGTAAGCATATATAATTGACGACTTTTGCCCGACGAATTTTTGTCGGTAAACCATTAGGCAATGAAACCTTATTTGGCATGACGAAACGAAAATTGTGTTTTTTTTGCAGTTACATTTAGTGCCGTCAAACTTCAGCTAGCGAGCAAGTAATAACACTGAACTGTTGTACCTTGCGTTGTACCATTGTAATGGATCATGTCAACTTCACCTTCATTGTGCCTGAAAAGCCACTCACATCTTCATGGAAAAATGCCAATGGAAATCAATCTCTGCTGTACCTGATGCAGAGATGTATTATGTGTTAATGTTCAATCTTGAAGTACTAGTGCTTCTATAATAAGATTATTTGTTGAAAGATTTTGGGCTTGTCGTGTATTAATTGTGTGAGTTGGGAAAATAGTGATATGTTACCTTTATAAATATTTCCCTAAATCTTCTCCCAAAATCTTTCTTTCAAAGGAATTAGTAAATAAATCAAGTGATTCTTTATGCCTCATATGCAAGTAGTGGATTTCTTTGACGGAAAAGACCTTCCGTTTTAAATCAATCTAGTAAATAATGTTGTTTGTAATAAAATATTCATGCACCATACAGTAGAGATTAGTAACCAAAGCGATGAATACTTCAAAATTATCACGCAATGCATCATATACTCGTTTAAGATAATAAAGAAAGAGAAATGGTAAAGAGATTCTCAAAGTGGAATAAGATGTTGACTTAAGGCCACATGCTCAAGAGAAAATTTGAATTCAAGATTAACGATAATAAGGATGCTGTTAATGTGTATCTATGTGACTAACAAACATTAACGTGTGACAATCGTTAATATGCGTGAACGTAGAATTGTGTGAAAGTAAGAAAACAAAAAAAGGAAAAAAGAAACCCTCAAACTAAATAAAACAAGCGTTTGCATATTCTCAGTCGTATGTTCTTCTCAAAAAAAAGTAGAAAGAAAGCTTCACGAAGAAAGTGTACTATGACTTCTGGTTTTTCCACACAAAAAATGATTTACCACCAACCTAGTTTAAAAATCTCCAGTCAGTTGGAAAATGCTTCCAAATTGGAAATGGTGGTGAAAATATAGGGTTAAAGAAATTGAATAAAGTTCTTTTGCTTTACCTACTAAGCATTTGGTACACCGGTACGTATTTGTTTGACTCACACTGATTGTGAGAACGATATAGATTTGTGATGAGTGCGGTATCTAATTGTGTTCCTTTGTGATTGTTTGGCTTTGAGACTGCATTGTAAAACGTCTTTGTAAAAGTCACTTTACTGTCCTTTTTGCCATTACTAATTTACGTTAATAAGGGGCACGATTTAAATAGTAACATAATAGGCAAACAGGTTTCTGGCTAGTAAGCTAATTATATATATGGAAACTAATGTAATTAATTGAAAAACATTTTCTAAAGATATATTCAGTTAAACTATAAGATGACTAGTAATTTACTGAAATCTTAATTTTACACAAATGTTCAATATACGTGGCCTACAGAGTTTCACTTCAGCCTAGTCAACCTTTTTTTAGGAAAAAATCCATTTTCTGAGTAATGGATTTGCATCTGGATTCGTAGATGCTTAACTTGGAAAAGGAAAATCGCAATCAGAAAATACAAGGAAATGAAGAAAACCAAGATCTCAATTTTATGATTTACTTTGATGAATATGAAAGATAAGCATTACCCGCTCTCAATTGATCTTGCAGCCCCTGCCTGCATGCGGCTACTATATATATATGTATTGGTACATAGCCTAGCTCTCAAACAATTCATATTCTTATCAAATTTATTGCTGGATTCCAGCATATTTCTTTTGTTGCTTCAATTCTGGTTTAATTTTTCCCCCGTTTCGTAAAAAAAAAATGCAGGACCGACTCGTTAGCCTTTTGATATTTAGCATTGTGCTGTCTGGGTTGATTGATATTGGGTACAGTGAAAGAACATTTGATGTTCTTAATTATAGAGCTGTTGGGGATGGAGAAGCTGACGATTCTGAAGTAACTTCTCTCTTTTCTTCTTTGTTTTCACATTCATATGTTTTGTACAGGAATATGCTTTGTGTATAGGTTCTCTATTGATTATACTTGAGTTCTGGACCCCTGGTCACTCAGGACGTTCTATCCCAAATACATGAATGAGTAGTAATGTAACACATATTCTTTTATTTTTAAGTCGTCATGAGTGGTCCAAAAACAATTAATTCGTCACATTATTAAATCAAAAGCATGCTTTACACCAAAAAAATTATTTTCATGAAATAGGACATAAATGTGTTATATTGGGGGCCAAATTTTCAATCTTTTTTCATTTTTCATTATCTTACAAAGGAAAATACTAGTATTTTTGTTTTTTTTTTAACAAATGAAAATATTTTAATCAGTTCTTTTTTTGTTGAATAATAATTTTTTTACTATAGTGTTGTTATCCATACATTCATTTTTACCTTTTATACGCACCTCTCAATTTTTGGGCATTGGACCAAATTATTGAAAAGAACTAAAGGACATAAATTAACGGATTGTGTGTAAGAGCTTGAGAGGTAAAAAAAAGTAAGTGGATAACATAGTTCTTTCGAATACTACTTGAACAAGTTAAAAAGAATAAACTTAAATATGAATCATTGTGTTACTTAGCCGCACTTTCCACTCCCAGCATGTTGTATAGAAAAAAATATGAACCGTTCTTAACTTTGCATGTATAGGCTTTTGTAAATGCATGGAAAGCCTTATGTGGAGCAGATGAAGTTGGTGACGTACCTACACTAGTTATACCTAAGGGAAAAACATTCTTACTGCAGCCTATCGAATTTGAAGGCCCTTGCAGGCCTAAGAGGGTCCATATTCAGGTAAATCTAATAAGGAATATTTATGGCGAGCAAATTTAATAAGGAATTTATAATCCTCTAATTATAGCTAAGATTTCCTTTCTTTCTTCGTCTTTATATTTCCCTCTGTTGTTTTTTCCTTTATTTGGTATCCTAATGTGCTCGTTCGAGTTTGGATAAGAAAGATTTATATGACACATGTATTGGGTCAATGTGGTATGAAACGCTACGAGTGACAATGTATTCATGTCATACGTTAGTCTCTTATGCTTAATAATCTTTAGTGATATAAGATCTGTGGCTATTCTGGTAGTAGGCTCAGGTTCATCCATGGCTATTGTTTATTCAGTAATATGACTTCAAATTTTGAAAAATGGTTAAATGTTCCTTTCATATTGGGGCCGGAGAGTAGGTCCTGGGGAATGTAGTGGCACCCAAAACGGTGGATGCATGGAAAGAGTGCCCATCATCAAATACCTGGCTCCAATTTACAAATGTGGCAAACCTCATACTCGATGGTTCAGGAACAATCGATGGCCAGGGTTCACCTTGGTGGAGCAATAGCATTGCCAACCAATATATCTCCTTTATAAATGTAATACTCTGTTCGTATCTATTGAAATTATAATATAATCACCATACATCTAAGATGCTTATCTCATCCAACATATTTACAGGTCAATGAGAAGAGCTGCGAAAGACCAAAGGTTAGTATGAATTTAATTATCAAACTATCAATCCAAACTATTAGTCAAACTGATTTTTCTTTTAGTAGTGTGTGGTGCAAATTTATTATCTGATCAACAAAACTATTTAGACACGCATAAGACACAACAAGTAATGCATTCTCTAATATAGGTTGATCCGCCATTTCATTTGAAAGTGAAACTCACTTGCATTAAAATATGTATAAATAAATGTATCAGTTTTGTGTGTTGATCCCGATTTTCTCACTATCGTTTGTATTAAAAAATTAGCATTACTTCATCTGGTAGAATGGTACCATAGGAATTTGTTTGAACCAATATCATTTTAATCCATATTACTAAATTAAAGTTGGGTTTTACCAATTACTGCAGGCTCTGCACTTTAACAGATGTGACAATCTTCGTTTACGTGGACTTACTCATGTCAATAGCCCAAAAGCTCATATTGGTATAAACCACTGCATCAACGTCGATGTCTCCCATCTTACTATAATTGCACCTGCCGAAAGTCCCAATACTGATGGAATTGATCTCTCAAACTCTATCAATGTCAATATTCATGACTCTTTTATTGGAACTGGTAATTAATTTAAATTCATTTTATGTAATTAATCATGATTATTATTTTGCAGGCCATCCAACCAATTAGTTTTTTTTTGTGCATTTTGTTACAACAGGTGATGACTGTATCGCTATCAATTCTGGGTCTTCCAACATCAACATTACCAACATTGCTTGTGGACCAGGCCATGGAATTAGGTTTATCCAAAATAACAACACAAAAAATATTATATCAATTTATTGACAACATTAATTAGATGTTGAGCATATAATTAAGTTTAGAGTAATACTAGAGAGACAAAAATTTTCAATTAAATTTTGTAGACCAAATGATGTGGTTGTTAATGATTGGATTATTACTTAAGTGTTGATTAGCGTTCTTACTTATATTGGTGACACATCATTTGATTTACAAATTTGATTTAAAAATTTGATCTCCCTCTCATTATCCTTAAGTTTAACACTCGTTGTAACTTTATGTACTTTGTTGAATTCAGTGTGGGAAGCTTAGGAAAAAATGGAGCTCATGAAACAGTAGAAAATGTTTACGTGAGAGATTGTAGTTTCAATGGAACTCAAAATGGAGCAAGAATCAAAACATGGCAGGTATATATAATTATATGTACCATAAAAAAATTATGTATATGCACACCTTATCTTATCCAAGTTGGGTAGAGCAATGTGATCTCTTCTCTACACCCAAATTGAAACTTTCATCCCCGTAGTTTAGATGAACTATCCTATTATTTGTCCTAAGGAGAAATTCCATTTATATAGTTAGTATTCATACGTTCAGTCTCCAAATTAAGATACAGTTGACCCATTTCCTGTGTTTGCATCGATTCTCTAAGATATTGTCCTTGTTAATTTTCAGGGTGGATCTGGCTATGCTAAGAATATAGTTTTTGAGAAGATTACACTTGTTGCAGCTGAAAACCCTATCATCATTGACCAATTTTATTGTGATGCTAAAGCTAAACTAAGCTGCGATAATCAGGTATATTTACTTTCTCCTTTTTATTTGAAGTGTTTAACGGTTTATAGGGTAATATTATTTTGCCATAGTTATGATGTCAAACTATGAATTTGTATTTCACATGCAACAAAATTAGAATAATAAATGTGTTAGATTTACAGTTTAATTGACAAACGTAAACCATTTTGCATTACTTAAGATTCTGGCAAGAGAACAATTTTTCCATAGTATCACATTTGTTGACATGGGGCTTGACTTGTTCCAAATATTGATGATTAGACATCAGCTGTGACCGTGAGCGATGTGAGATACATTGATTTTGAAGGAACTTCTGGTAGCGAGGAGGCGATCGCATTAAACTGCAACCAGATTCAAGGCTGTCAAAACATTGTTATGGAAGAAATTCATATCACCTCTGCTGTTCCTAGTAAGAAGATTTATGCAAGTTGCAGCCATGCCAAAGGAACCTGCAATAACAGTACTGTGCCAGTATCTTGCCTCGACAAGTGATCGCACTGTTCATGGCTTCTACTTGATCTAACTCTATGTTGTAGTTCCTTATGGCCTTGTAAGAGCCTTATTATATTCGCTCTTTTGTTGGAGAAAATTTCAATATTATATATAAGAAGTGTTTTTCAATATTCTAAGAGTTTCATTTGATCGAAATTGATAATTCTTCAGTTTTTTCCGAGAAGCTAGGGTTTTCAAAGAGAACTAGCTTAGAGAATAGAGAGGAAATATAACTTTTCATTCTGTTGGAAATTCAAATAAAAAAGCCATGTGATGCTTTCCAGGTTGTTTCCAACAACTACAAACATCATTACTCCTTCATGTTTTAGCCGAAAGGTGATTACAAGACAACATCATTACTCCCTCCTTTATTAGCCGAAAGGTGGTAATTGCAACCTGTAAAGTTGCTGTCAAGTGTTTTGAAAGGGTGTAAAGATGGTAAACACCATCATGAGTTACTATTATTTTACTTTAAGCACTTGAGTGTTTCTCTTTTATGTATGTTTAAATAAGCCTTCTTGTTAGGCTTTAGAATGATCCCATCCGAATCCCACTTCCCATTTTCAGCTTGTAAGCTATTGTGTTTGTAAACTTTCAAAATATATCAAAAGTGTGTGCATTGTTTGCCGAAGCTTGTAGCTTCTCTCCATTTCCTTCATTTAGTTTGTCCAATTTTATTGAGAGTGCCAAGTGAGAGGTGTGATAGAGTTTGTAAACTTATCACCCACATATTTTGGTATTGAGTTAGTAAAACTCTTTGAATACCAACAATTGGTATCAGAGCCCGAATACCATTCTGGCAGGTGCAGCAGTTATGGCGTCCAACTTAGTGCAACTCCAAGTTCCCACATTGAAGAAAGAAAATTATGAAAGATGGTGCATCCAATTCAAAGCATTGTTTGGATCGCAAGAGCTATGGGAAGTTGTCAGTAGTGGGTATGTTGTACCCACTGCCGAGCAAGAAGCCACATATACTGCAGATCAAAGGAACACTCTCAGGGACTTACGAAAGAAGGACTAGAAGGCGCTGTATCTTCTATACCAGGGTCTGGAAGATTCAACGTTCGAGAAGGTTGCAGACGCAACAACGAGCAAGCAAGTGTGGGACACACTCAGTACAATCTACAAAGGAATAGATCGAGTCAAGAAAGTGAGGTTACAATCACTTCGAGCAGATTTTGAAACTGCTCACATGAATGAAAGAGAGAGCATCTCTGACTTTCACACAAGGCTCATTGTGATAGTAAATCAGATGAGGAGAAATGGCGAGAGACTCGATGAAGTACGAGTTGTGGAGAAAATCCTTCGGTCACTCACATCCAACTTTGAGCATGTGGTGACTGCCATTGAGGAATCCAAGGATTTGGAGACAATGAGCGCAGAGGAGCTGCTAGGATCCCTCCTAGTTCACGAGCAACGCATTCAGAAGAATGCAAGTCCCACAACGCTAGAGCAAGCTTTGGAGACAAAGCTTAGTATTGACAAGCCAAGTGGTGGTCGTGGGCAGTGGAACTCACGTCGTGGGAGTTCATCCAACCGTAGCCGAGGACGAGCCCGAGGAAGAGGTCGAGGCTATGCACAAAATCGAGGTCAGTCTCAGGAGTGGAGATTTGCTCGAGGAAAGGCACATATCCAGTGTCACAGTTGCAAGCAATATGGACATTATGCCAATGAATGTTCATATAAAAATGGTGAGCATGTCAACATGGCAGAGTCAAGTGGAAATGCTGGTGAGGAATTTACAGTCTTACTAGCACACCATGATTCCAGTAGCCAACAAGATGTTTGGTATTTGGACTCTGGTGCAAGCAACCATATGTGTGGAAAGAAAGAGTTTTTTGCCGAACTCAAAAATGAGGCCTATGGATCTGTGAGTCTTGGTGACTCCTCAAAGCTGCCAGTTGAAGGCAAAGGGAAGATCAAGATCATCCAGAAGGATGGTAGAGAAGAATACATCTCCGATACCTACTACATACCAGGTATGAAGAGCAACATTCTGAGCATTGGTCAACTGCTCCATAAAGGGTATATTATACATATGGAGAATATGTTTCTCACTCTCAGAAATGCAAGGAGGAAGCTTATTGCACGTGTGCAAATGTCAAAGAACCGAATGTTCCCATTGAAGTTGAACACAAAGATTGGGAGTTGCAACATCGGTGTGATGGAAGATGAGTCATGGAAATGGCATCTTCGGTTTGGCCATCTTCATTTCAATGGCCTAAAGTTGCTGTCAAGTGGAGGAATGGTTCGTGGTCTACCCCAAATTGAAGCCACACACCAAGTATGTGAAGGTTGTGTGCTTGGCAAGCAAGCACGACTATCGTTCCCTGTTGGTGATGCATGGAGAGCAAAGGCACCATTGCAGTTGGTGCACACGGACATATGTGGTCCATTGGATCCCATGTCTTATGGAGGTAATAGGTATTTTATTACTTTCATTGATGATTTTAGTAGGAAGACTTGGGTTTATTTTCTCAAGGAAAAGTCGGCTGCTCTAAGAATCTTTAAGGAATTCAAGGCACTCACAGAGGCTGAAAGCAACCACAAGCTTGTGGCTGTGAGATCGGACAGAGGTGGAGAGTACACCTCCAATGCTTTCCAAGCATACTGCAAGGAGCAAGGAATTAGGCATCAACTGACTGCTGCCTATACCCACAGCAAAATGGGATAGCCGAAAGAAAGAATCGAACCATCCTTGACATGACAAGGTCCATGCTTAAGGAGAAGAATTTGCCAAAAGAATTGTGGGCAGAAGCTGTAGCTTGTTCGATTTATTTGTTGAATCGATGTCCAACAAAGAGTGTCAAAAGGATGACACCACAAGAGGCTTGGAGCGGATACAAGCCGAATGTTGCACACTTAAAAGTTTTTGGGTGTGTTGCATATGCTCAGGTTCCAGAAGCCAAGAGGAGAAAGCTCGATGATCGAGGTGAGAAGTGTGTGTTTGTGGGCTATAGTGAAGAGTCCAAAGCATACAAGCTCTACAACCCACTAACTGGCAAACTAGTGGTTAGTAGAGATGTCATTTTCAGTGAGGAAGAGGCATGGAAGTGGAACAACAAAGAAGTCAGTAAAGAGAAGATTGTTTCCACTGATTTTGAAGAACCAGAAGTTGTACCACCTGTTGAGCAACAACCTGCTCAAATAACCACAACAACTCTATTGCACAGACATGCAAGGAGTGGTCCTACATCCAGTGAAGAAAGCAGTTCATCAACTCCAGTGAGGCTAAGAAGTCTCACCGAGATATATGGACAAGAAGAAGAAGAAGAAACCAACCTTTTCTGCTTGTATGCAGACCATGAGCCTCTTTCATTCAATGAAGCTGTGGAAGAAGATCGTTGGAGAATAGCCATGAAGGAAGAAATTCTTGCCATCGAGAAGAATGACACTTGGGAGTTGACAAAGCTCCCACCAAATCAGAAGGCTATTGGTGTCAAGTGGGTGTACAAGATCAAACGCACTGCAGATGGAAGTGTGGATCGATACAAATCAAGGCTTGTAGCAAAAGGCTACAAACAGAAGTATGGAGTGGACTATGATGAAGTCTATGCTCCAGTTGCAAGACTTGACACGGTAAGATTGCTAATCTCTCTTGCTGCTCATCATAAATGGAAAATTTATCAACTAGATGTCAAGTCAGCCTTCCTTAATGGAGTACTTGAGGAAGAAGTATACGTGGAACAACCAGAAGGCTTCCGAGTACAAGGAAAAGAAGATAAGGTGTATCGTTTGAAGAAGGCTTTATACGGCCTCAAGCAAGCACCACGAGCTTGGAACTCAAGGATTGATAACTACCTTCACCAAAATGGATTTCAGAAATGTCCATACGAGCATTCAGTTTACATGAAGAACGGTGCAAAAGGGGAGTTCTTAATTCTTTGTCTCTATGTAGATGACTTGTTGTTTACAGGAAACAACGAAGCAATGTTCTGTGAGTTCAAGCAATCCATGTTCAGTGAATTCGAGATGACTGACAATGGATTAATGTCATACTTTCTTGGCATAGAGGTGAAGCAAGAAAGTGATGGTATCTACATCTCTCAACAAAAGTACATGAGAGATATATTGGAGAAATTCAATATGGACAAATGCAATATTGTCAACACACCAGTTGCAACTGGATTGAAGCTGTCCAAGGAAGGAGAAGGTGAGTTTGTAAACTCAACCGTGTACAAAAGCCTCGTTGGAAGCTTGAGGTACCTTACAATCACAAGACCTGATATAGTTTATGGTGTTGGACTAGTGAGTCGGTACATGGAAACACCAAGGGAGTCTCATTGGCTGGCTGCCAAGAGAATTTTGAGGTACATAAGAGGTACTCTAAACTATGGTCTGTTTTATAATTTTGGTGAAGATACAAAATTATTTGGTTACTCAGATAGTGATTGGGGAGGTGACCAAGATGAAAGGAAAAGCACAACTGGCTATGTGTTTTTTCTAGGATCAACAGCTTTCTCGTGGACTTCAAAGAAGCAATCAATTGTTGCTTTGTCATCATGTGAAGCCGAGTACGTTGCTGTAGCCTCAACTGTATGTGAGGCAATTTGGCTAAGAAATCTGTTGAAGTCAGTATGTCATCCACAAGTGGAATCGACTGTGATTCATGTGGATAACATGTCTGCAATCAAGCTTGCAAAGAATCCTATCCAACATGGAAGGAGTAAGCACATCGATACTAGGTTCCATTTTCTGAGGGACCATGTAAAGCAAAAGACAATTGAGCTTGTCTATTGTCACACCAAGGAACAAGTGGCTGACATCTTCACAAAGCCACTACCAATTGAGCCTTTCAAGCTGCTACGTGAAATGCTAGGCATGAAGGCGTTTTGATTTGAGGGGGCATGTTGGAAATTCAAATAAAAAAGCCATGTGATGCTTTCCAGGTTGTTTCCAACAACTACAAACATCATTACTCCTTCATGTTTTAGCCGAAAGGTGATTACAAGACAACATCATTACTCCCTCCTTTATTAGCAGAAAGGTGGTAATTGCAACCTGTAAAGTTGCTGTCAAGTGTTTTGAAAGGGTGTAAAGATGGTAAACACCATCATGAGTTACTATTATTTTACTTTAAGCACTTGAGTGTTTCTCTTTTATGTATGTTTAAATAAGCCTTCTTGTTAGGCTTTAGAATGATCCCATCCGAATCCCACTTCCCATTTTCAGCTTGTAAGCTATTGTGTTTGTAAACTTTCAAAATATATCAAAAGTGTGTGCATTGTTTGCCGAAGCTTGTAGCTTCTCTCCATTTCCTTCATTTAGTTTGTCCAATTTTATTGAGAGTGCCAAGTGAGAGGTGTGATAGAGTTTGTAAACTTATCACCCACATATTTTGGTATTGAGTTAGTAAAACTCTTTGAATACCAACACATTCAACTGAAATTGCACATCTACAATTCAGAAACAGACTTATATACTTAAACTAAACAACAGAAAAACATAATTAATTAACCATTACATGTGTCCTAACTGCCCAGGTCAGCATAAGACTAGTTAATACCCTCGCTTAATCTCAAGCTAGGACTCTCTAGCATGAGATTGTTTCTAAGATACAAAATCTGAGGACAATGTAACCCCTTGGTCATGATATCAGCCAATTGTTCGGAGCTAGGAATATGATGGACAAGTAAATCTTTCCGTTGAACGAGTTTGCGAACAAAATGAACGTCAATTTCCATGTGTTTGGTCGACTATGAAATATTGGATTATGAGCAAATTCATTGTGAGACTTAGCCAGTTATGTGGATAATATAGTATATTAAAAAAAGGGATACTTTGTATCCGGTCCTTAGTTGGTAGAGATCTTTGACTGAAATCCTGTTATTTTTTATGTTTTGATCTAAGTCCCTGGAATTGTCCACATCAGCATTTTACTGTTAATATATTTCCATGTCATCTTTCTTTTTATTTTACTAAAATAGTTAATTATTGTATTTTATTTTTATTTTTATTGAAATAGTTAATTATTGCATTTATCTTTTTTATCCGAGGCTGCGTTTTCAATGCCTCAAAACGGCTCCTATGCTTACCAAACCGAATTGACGCATCCATTCCACCAAATAATCCCGCTCAGTTGATTTCTTCCCTTTTTGATTTCGTAACTGCAAATTCCACAATAATCTCACTAAGTTTCTGATTTTCGTAACTGCAAATTCCACTATAATCTCACACCCATTTCCAAATTCATCATTATTATCTTTGATATGAATCCTCAAATTCAATTTTTGGCAAGATTTGAGTCAAAATCATATTTTCCCGCGAGCATTCGAACGAACGCAATTTTTTGGGGGACTTACAGACCCAACGTCCCTCACGAGCTAAAATTCGAGGTATTGTTCCATTTTTTGAAATTACACCCATACTGATTGATGTTATAATCTTTGTACCATATTTACGAGAACGAAGTGTGTTCAGCATTGATTTTGTATATATTAATGAATATTTTACGATTTTTTTGGTCACGTATTGGGGAACTTCAAGGATTTCAGCACGTACCTTATGGTTTGCAGTGTTTTTCTGGTGTACACCAAGTGTTTGACGAAACGTTTGAATGAGAATTTTTGCATATGAAAATCTTCCATGCATAGCAAGTTTTTATAAAAATCCCTGAAACGTTTGTTTTCTCCCTTTGTGGTGCTTAAAAATTATTGGGTGGGGTACAATTCAATTGCATTGTATTCCATGTTTTACAGTGGTACTTGCAAATATAGGTTTTTGAGCTCATAGTTTCAGAGTTGTTGAACTGTAGGCAAGGATACAAACTAGTTGGCAGGGGGTACAATGCATGCACCCAACCCTATCTCTCAGTACCTCAATCCCTGCACCCAACCAAATTAACATGCTCCGAAGCAGTGGCACATATCATCTTGGACAACAACTCGTAGAAGAAAAAGAAATGGGAAACGAGTAAACAAACTCTAAAATTTCTAGGTGGCATGGGTACAATACAATTGCATGAGGGGTACATTCTCACTTTTGGGAGTACGAGGGGTACAATACAATTGCATGAGGGGTACATTCTCAATGTTGGGAGTATGAATTATTTGTACAATGCAATTGCATTGGAGTTGCAGCCAGCATTGCATCATGGGTACATTCTCTAATGTTGGGAGTATGAATTAATTGTACCAACATTAACAAGTACGGGTACAAACTAGGTGGCATGGGGTACAATCCAATGTTTATAGAGTTGCAGCTAGCATTGCATGAGGGGTACATTCTCAATGTTGGGAGTATGAATTCTTTTTACTAACATTGAAAAATCAGGGGCACACACTAGGTGGCATGGGATACAATTCAATTGCATTAGAGTTGCAGCTAGCATTGTATGCAGGGGATACAATTCAATGGTGGGAGTATGAATTATTTTGTACAATTGAATTGCATTAGAGTTGCAGCTAGCATTGTATGCAGGGGTACATACTAGGTGGCATGGGATACAATTCAATTGCATTAGAGTTGCAGCTAGCATTGTATGCAGGGGTACAATTCAATTTCATTTTACTAATATTCAAAACTGGTACAATTTCATTTTAGTAAACATTGGAAATTTTGATAAACGATGGGATTCTGAATTAATTTTAGATATAGTCTCAACATCTTGAAAACCTTTTTAAACTTGTTAATGTTAGTAATGGTGTCAGTGCATGGCCTATATTGATGATGTAGTTTGCACCTACAATCACGAAGATGGTTCGGGTACATTTGTGTTGTTTGTGGGTTTGATTTGGTACATTGTTACTATTTTGTTCCCTTACTAATATGTTACATAAATACATGTGGAAGTTGGACACATTATTGTGATGAAGATTTGGGCAACAATTTAAATGTTTTTGTTTTGGATAGGTACAGGAAACTATGAGGTATCGTTCGAGCCTTCTTCATTTTGCTAAGTTGTACCCGAAAATGGAAGGATTTATTCAAGACGGGCATGACGAAGAGATGAAAAAAACACCATTTTGGAACTTGTTTAAGGCATATCGTGATGGTCATGTTACATTTGAGTTTTGCAAAAAAATTGACACAGATGTTGCTAAAATAGTAAAGCAATACAATAAAGATATGAAGTTCTTTGTGTTTGGGGACATTTATGTGAGGTTAACCCCAAGTGATATAGCTGCAATTCTTGGCTTGCCTAACATGGGTTCCATACTTAAGCACACCGGTATGAAAGGTGTGAGAGTGAAACACACTGCATTTATGAAAAGGTATTTCTGCATTCAAAAGGATCGGGTTACAAAAAGTGACGTTGAGGGCGCACTTATTAAATCAGTTACGGGAGATATAGAAGAAACTAAAAAAGATTTTGTAAGATTTGTATGCCTATATTTCTGCAACTCTCTACTATTCTCCAACACAACAACACATATTTCATGGACCATTGTAAAAATATGCGAAGACCTTGATCAAATTGGTGGGTGGTGGGCACTTAGAACCGAAAACCGAAACCAAAACACGAACCAAATCGAACTGCACCGAACGGTTTGGTTTTGTGGTTTTGAAACGGTTTCGGTTTTGAAACCGAACCGCAACATAGAAAACGGTTTGGTTTCGATTTTGGCTTTTGAAAACCGCACCGAAACCGAACCGCACCGCAAATATTAATAAACATTTAATTAAATGTCCATATTAGATTTCATATTTTAATTGGTTGTTTGTTAGAATCCATACACTTAGTATGGACTCAACCACACTAGAATATCATTATTCATCACTTTCTTTCGTTCATTAACTTGAAGGACCTTTGTTATTTTATACCATCACACATACGTATATGTACAAGGGTGGACTAATCTTGTTATCAAGAGTCGAACAATGATCTAATGAAGTCCACTCATTTGAAGCATGATATCACATATTCTAGTATGAAAGTTTCACTCACGTTTAATGAATTCAAAGTTATTCAACTTATTTTATGTTATACCTTGTACAGGACACCCCCTTTGTTGCACGAACATGTTTTAACATCATAACTGCATGCAACATGCTAATTGTTTACATAACAAATGTCTTTTTTCTATTGCTATTGGGAAATGCTTATTAATATGTTAAATTGCAAATTGTACATTTTTTTCTTAAAAACCAAACCAAAACCGTTTGAAACCACACCGAACCGAACTAAATGGTTTGGTTTCATTTCGGTTTTGGCTTCAAAACCGCACCGAACCGAACCGCAAAAAAATTCGGTTCGGTTTTGGTTTCACTCAAAACCGCACCAAACCAAACCGTGCCCACCCCTACAATTGGGCAGCGGCTACTTTTGACTGTCTATTCAATTCACTCCAGAGGGCAGTCAACCCGAGTTCAGTTAACGGTTGTGTGGTTGCATTATTGGTAAGTGACTTCATATTGAATCAATTTTTTGTGTATATTTATAGTTAATTTAATGTCCTATTCTTAATATGGTTGTGAAACAGTTTTGGGCTTGTGATAAAACGAGATTGTGTAACAAGATTGCTGGAAGGGAAAACATCTGCCCAAGCTTTTTAAGGTGGAGCATGACAGATTTCCATGAAAAGCTTATAGTAATAGATCTTGCCACTATGAAGGTATAGCAATTTTTTTATTATTATGATTATATTAAAATCATTCGAGTCAAGTGACATTGTTTATTGATTCAACTTGCAGTCACACGTAAACCACGAGATGGTGCTTTATGCACACGCAGATGATGAGAATGTACCCATAAAACTGGATGATATACACGAACAAACTATCAATAAGGAGGATGAAGACCACGCCAATCCACATAGTCCAGCAACTAACGTTGCTGAATTTGATGCTCCAAATTGGCAACTCATTGCAACACAAGATTTTTGTTCCTCATAATCCAAGTTTTCCCCGAATGTCAGCCCACTTGTGATTGCAACAAATGGGATGAATGATAGTGCAGCGGAAAAGAGCAACCCCCCTCTAGAATGAGTGAAATGGACATTAGATGTGAAACTGCTGAAATAAAAGTGGATGTACTGACAGAGTCATTGATTATTGCTGATAGTGATTTGAAGTCTGCACAGGTACAAATAGATAAACTAATTGAAGAGAACAAGAAATTGAAAAAACAGTTGGCTGAAATACAGAACATGGGTACATATTCGTCAGTACTAGTGCTCCATGTACAGACGAATCAAAACAAGAGAATGCAGGATCAGGCGCAGGCTACCTGATTTTAGCTATGAAAGCACTATGAAAACGCAAAATACTAGTACGAAACGGGTAAGAAACTCATCTGAGTGCAGTGTTGCAGGCCATGATGTCAGTCGAAAAAAGGTAAGAGTTGACATGGAAAGGATTTGTGAAAAGAATAATGTGCAGAAACCAATTCCTATGCAAACAATGCTTGAAAATTCGAAAGAGAAAAACACATTTTGGGATAGTGCTTCTGAGACTGTTGATAAGCATCCATTGGTACAACAAAAGCGTGTTACTAGTGATGAAGGTGAGAACTATGACACCGATGTTGTTAAAAACATATTTGAACTTAAAAAAACCGTTGTGGGTCCATACTTTGATGATGATGACTTCAACAGGCTCGAGAAATTTATGAATATTGAATATTCAGGGTAAGAAACCTACAGTTAATAGTTGATATTGTAATATGTATTTTTATTTCTCTTTTTGGTACATTGTTGACTGTTCGAGCGTTTTTATCAATAGTAATTTTTTTTGTATTTTCAAACAGGACTGCATTATGGAAAAATGATCGAGCTATCGTCCTACAAGAGGATATTCTGTTCTTACTCACTAACAAAGCAATCACTACAAATGTAAGAGTAATAAAACCTTGTTTGGAATACTGATGTATTTAGTTTCGTATGTGTTTTTGCATAATGTTTTGATTTTGTAGACAATTGATGCATATGGAGATATCTTATACATGCACCAAGCTAATGATAAGAAGATACAAAAGGAATCGTATTTCATGTCTGCAAATATATGGGTTAGTATAGATATTTAGTTGTTTTCAAATTTTAAGAATTAACTTTGTATCGGGTGAAATGGGTCCATTTTATTTAATCATTGTCATGCCTACAGGATTTCAAGATCTCCAACAACCTAAAGGCTCTTGAAACATTTCTTTATAACCCATTGCTTAAAGTGTTTGGCAAATATGACATGATATTCTTTCCCATAAGGCATGGTTTTGAAGACCACTACACATTAGCTCTACTTGATACCATAGAAGGGAAGTGGTACCATTACAATCCAAGCCTTCCGAAAAATGGAAATTTGCATAATCCATACTTTAACGATGCTGTGCAATTGGTAAGTTTATTTGTTTTCACACGGAATGAATACTATAGAATCGGGAAACTTGAAATTTCCACACTACATCACCCACCTATATGTATCAAAAAACATTTATGCCATTACTTTTTATTATTTTTTTTACGTAGTGGTTGATTCATCATTATCCTTGTAGAGTAAGATGGTGATGGAATTCCTAAAACATCATCAAAAGCGTTCGATATTTGCACTTCGTGAGGGAGTTATTGTGAAGGGTTTATTCCACCCTGATAGTGGTGTGATGGAGGGAAAAATGTACCCAATGTAAATGATGAAAAACTTACATTTCAAAGTATAAAAGATATCCACATTGATTGGCCAATGGTGCTTGTCCAAAAGTGCCCACAACAAGCTCCAGGCTCGTGAGTACATTAACGTATTTTGTCATTCCTATTAGTTTGTACTTGGAAAATATTCATATATTAGCTTGACACTTTATGAGGATGATGAATATGCAGGCTTGATTGTGGCGTCTCAGTGTTATATTATATGGAGCACATGTCAAAGATGTGGCCAATGATGGAAAATTTTGAAGAGGATGAACTGATCGAGTATAGAGCAACATGTGTGGGTGCATTTCTGAACGATAAATCTAATTGGTCGCATGCATAGACCACCAACATGCAGTCATGACTATGAATCCAATTTGATGTTTTTCTTATTTGGTAAAAGATATGATGTACTTTGTGTACTTTATGGGTTTATCAGAATGTTTTTTTTTTTAATGAGGACCTATTGAAATTTGAATCCAACTTATGTGATTACATTTAATTATTTCATGTTCATGAGCAAGCTGCTTTTTTTTTTCTTAATAAACAGAATGAAAATGAATTATGAGAGATACAAAGCAGGGGTACATTCTTAACGAAGGGATTATAAATTTATTTCACTTGTGCATTCACACTTGTTAATATTAATGTATTCTCACCATCTTGAATTCATTTCACTGCTACATTCTCACTTGTTTAATTTTTGTTTAGTACTTTTAGGTACGTTCTCAATCATCTTGAAAACTTTTCCAAACTGGTTAATGTTAGTTAATCGTGTTAATTTGCACCCACACTCACGAAAAGTATGAGGGGTAACATGAGGTATAGTGCGAGTGTGGGTGTTATTCCCAACCTCAATCGGTACATTCTCGTCATCTTGAAAAGTTTTCTAAACTGGTTAATGTTAATTAATGGTGTTTATTTGCTCCCACACTCACGAAAAGTGTGAGAGGTAACATGAGGTATCATACGAGCATTCTTCATTTTGCTAAGTAAATAACTTGGTAGCTCAACTTCGAACCAAAAATAAAGCGGGATCTAAAGAAAGTGTACCTTCAACAATGGAAGGAAAAGTTCTCTGAACTAAAAAAATGTAGCCAATGCAAACAGTATTGTACCCCATGCTCTGTAGCTCAATTTCTAAATTTCTAAATAGAAACGAACCAAATTTGAATTCATTGAATAGAAGCAAAATTGTCACACCAAACTCAAATTGTGTACAACTTAAATGTAAAAATATTATGCAAAGTCTGAATAACAATGGAAGTAGTAGCATAAGCTTATATCAGAACTGAACAAGTCCTCTGATTGTGATGGCCCACTTGATGACACCGACCACACTCTAATGGTCTTGCTTCCTCCCCGGCAGATTTGATTCTCTTGATCCTTGGTCTACCAGGTTGCTTCCTTGTTTTAGGAGGTTTCACTATAAATTCTGTATCTTCACTCATATGAGGCTTATCTATTTGAGGAATAGGTTGAATAGGAAATGAATATGAAGACCTGTAGTAATCAGTGCTGAAATACGATTTGCACCATTTTTCAAGATTGCAGCAAATGCGTGTGAGCAAGGGAAGCCTTTTATCTGCCATTGTTGACATGAGCAAATTTGACTGTCCAAGTCAACCATCAATGAAGTATCATCAGTTTGCACTTCGAACACACACTCACTAGACCGTCTAACAAGCCAATGCCTCCCAACCTCAATAGATGCAACCATCTCAGCCTCCATTTCCGGACATAAGAAAGTGGTCCATTTGTTTGCCTCAAGATGTCTTTCAGCATTCATTTCCATCAATTTAATTCTTATACCATCAACCAATTGGTAAATTGGTAAGAGACGTTCGTTACTAATCCAGGCATTAAATGATTCTGCAACGTTCGACCACATTTCCCCGTACCTAACACATCGAAATAATAAAATGAGCAAACTGCATAATTTGGTGATATGACAAAACAGACAAATCAAACAATGTAGAAACAACGAGTCATCGACATGTTTTATAATAAAATGACACATGCATTAATAAAAACGAAACATGTATTGTGTTATGGAAGATAGTAAATTAACAAAAACTGTTACCTTTTACCCTTGAAAAATGCATTGCAAAAATTCTCTTTTGGGAGATCCTTCAAAAATTTGCGCATTATATTACCTCCTTCCTTGACCAATGCTGTCATTTTCAATTCATACATCTCGGGGTGGCAGCATATGCACACTCATTAAACTTTTGAACAATTTTATTTCGAAAAACAGATCCCAGACTCGCAGGATATCTAATCTGTTTAGCTTGATGTGATACAAAACAATATGCATGAGGGGAGTCTGGAAAAGTATGTGTCATAGCCGGAATCAATCCCTTGTGTCGATCAGATATGAAAGTTATGGTACGTTGTTGTGGCTCCAAAATCTTAGCCAAATTTTTAAAGAAAATGTCAATTATT